>HG995379.1:21786379-23036379 GCA_905333075.3 Atethmia centrago | reverse complement strand
TTCTGTTGTCTTCTTGTTTTGTAGCTAATTATGAAGGTTACAGTCGAATGAAGCAAAAAATTTACTAATCAACGTTCAGTGCAGATGTACAGATGGTAAGATTCATGTTTGATTATTATTATGTAAGAGAACGAATGCTGCAATACCTTTGTAACAACAAAGGCGTCTGGGTATTTGAGGTCAAGGCCCGGCGAAACGAAAGAAAGCGTGGTGAAGTGTGGTTATACTTAGCCCTGATGCCTTGATAGTTGCACAATGAATAACTGACTACCTCCCTGACATTGGTGACGTAAAAGACAGCATAAGGTGATACTTAAAAAATAAATCATAGCGAACTGGGCGGTTATAAGAAAAGTCAATTACCAACTTCCACATACGAAAAAAGAGAACGCAACAATGCGCTGGAACCAAAGTAAAACAAGGTAAGAGCGGCAAACCAAATAAAATTGTTTAAAATTAATTAAGCTATGTACCAACATTTTTTTCAGCCAGAGTTGTCGATTTGAATCCTATCTTGCAATTAAATTATTTAGGATTTTAGAATTACAGAAAAGAAATATAAAAAAGTACAGGTCTTTTCGGAATTAAATTCTATCGAGGAAATTTAACCCAATTTCGTTTCCTTCAGTCAGAGTATTAATTAAATAGTCAATAAACATATATCCAAAAATTTAATCCGTACATGCTATAATAGTGAAATAAATGGTTACGAAAATGCCCCCAATTTATTTTGGTATCGCCTTAATTCTAATAGGCTCATATTTTTCCCGCAGGCAATATTTCATTATTGTCTTTAGAAGTCCTGTCAGCTGTCGCTGAAAACCAGTGCTATGGCTCTGTCTCGCATAGGATCGCAGCATTATGCTGAGCGATGGCCGTTTTGCTTGGATGTGACGCATATTTTCCCCCAACTTCTTCTTTCGTGTTTATTTATTCGATTTTTCTTTTGTCTTTGCGTTGTGATTACCGCAAATAAACGTATTTTCCTTCTGTTAAGTTAGCACTAACCAAGATTTTCGCCTGGCGGTGGCAACTATCAAGTACGCAGATAACAGGAAAATAGTACGCCTCACCTATAGCTACTTGAACATATTAAAAAAAATATATATATATAAGCTTTGTGTATGCAGTGCAGAGCATGCAAAACCATGTGCACAGTTCATATCACGCACCACGGCACCACTTATCGTAAGTTATGCCCTATGCGCCTGACGAGGCATAACAGTTCTGTTTATCCATTTAAAGATGGTATGCATGTGTGTAAGTATTGTAAGTAATTAATTAGAGTTCTCGTGCAGACACTTAACTTTATGATTAATTAAAGTGTTTCTAATAGAATGTTTGTTTTATACGTTACGTCGCCCATATTGATTAATTAACTGTGTGGTGTAACTCCGTTTATTGATTCGAATCTATCCATAGACATTTAGGTTATTCGGTTTGAGTTAAAATATTCGATACATAGGTAGCATGAAGCTATTGTTTTTTTTTGGGTGGGAAATTATCAAATAGCTTCTCCCGCTCTGGGCGTAGCGGGAGGGTGTCACACTCTTACTGACTAAAACCCACCCGTGTTCCTTCCGTTGCCTGTGTTGCCAGGTGCCTAGGTATCCCTTTCGGACTTTCCGGGACCCTGGCCGGATGAAGCTATGCTAAGCGGAGTTTGGTGTCTTTTCCGTTTATTTTTTGGGTTAAAACAATGGTGCTTAAAAAGTTTAATCGCTTCGCTTTTAAATAGATTGCGCAGAAAATGCATAGGTACTACATTATTGACACAATAATATAATTTATAAAACCTTATACCTATTTTTTTTTTAGTAAATACAGTATGTCACCTTGAACATACCCATTAGCCTCGCGTGACGATAGATATTACTTCTTAGATTCAGATCTTTGCGCAGAATTAAGTAGGTATAACAATTTAAGAAGGTTTGATTGGTAGACTACAATTTGTAGTACTAGCATTGACATTTTAACCCAGCTAGTAAGTCAGGGTCGGCAGTTATATTATACGTAAGTAGCGTAATTTTAGCCCGCTTACTATTTGAAACTTTTTATCATGGAATGAATATATGGGTCAGGACCAAATTTTTGACGTGTTGCACAACGGAAATCACAACGGAAATGTGTCACACTGGAAAATAAATGCGCGCAATTTGATTACACCTGCCTAAAATATTCACACAACCCTAATAATTATATTGCGCTGCATTTATTTTCCAGTGTGACACAATTTCCGTTGTGATTTCCGTTGTGCAACACGTCAAAAATTTGGTCCTGACCCATATAATATAATATTTTTTATTCAAAAAATTACAAGACATAAAAATTGTACATCATCATCTGCCTAGCTTTTTCCCAACTATGTTGGGGTCGACTTCCAGTCTTACCGGATACAGCTGAATACCAGTATTTTAAATGGAGCAACTGCCTATCTGACCTCCACAACCCAGTTACTGGGTAGCACGATACCCCTTGGTAAGACTAGTTGTCAGACTTTCGAGGTTCTGACGACCCGTAACGACTGTCAAAGATCGACAAATGACAGCCGGGACCAACGGCTTAACGTGCTTTCCGAGGCACGAAGGGGTCTTGGTATGTAAAGATGGTCACCCATCCACGGACCAACCGATCGAGCGATCAGGATAAGCAACGGCAAGCGTTGCTTATCCTGACCGATCGACCCGTGCGGCTGTTATTACTTAGTCACAAGCCCCCCTACAAAAAAATTGTACAGTTTTGCTTATGTGTAATAGTAGATTGTGTCATAAGGGACCAAAATAATGTAATGAGGGCGAGAGACATTGTTTGAATCCAGAGCGAGGCGAAGGATTCTAGAGTAGAATACCGAGTCTAGCGAGGGATTCTAGAGTAGAATCGTAAGCGTAGCGAGGGATTCAAAGCACGTCGCTCGAGGTTAAATAATTTTGGTACCGTGTGGCACACTCTGCTTTTCATCCCCCTCTATGAGATAAATAAATAAGAGATGCTTTTAGTAGTGACGAATATTTATATTTACATAACCAAATTACAAATTTATGTTAATATCAAATTAAGATTGTCTGTAATATTTTGAAAAAAGTAATGAAAAAACGAATAAGAAGTTCCCGTGTATTTTTTTTTATGTTTGTTGAATGCCGCGTCGGCAGGCGCACATTTTTTTTTACCGGCTGGGACTTAATCGAAGCGAATTTCGTTCAAACTTTTTAATTTAATAGTCTTCCAAATTCAAAAGTCATTTTGGCACTGACCCATTTTGCTCGCAATTATCGAGGAACCCTTCGCCTCTTTTCAAATAGATGGGCTGAAAATTATATTCCTACGAGGGCGGCACTGAAAATTTCGGGAATCAAGGAAGTGACACAACATTACTATTTAAAAATGTAGTTATTGCTTTTCGAAGTATTCTCCGCGAAATTTGACACATTTTTCCATACGATAGAACCAATCATTGAAGCAACCATTCCATTCGGAAGTTGGGGTCTCCAAAATGGCCGTTTTGTAGGCGTCCACAGCTTCTTCAGGTGATGAAAATCTCTGTCCACGCAATTTATTCTTTATTTTAGGGAAAGTATAGAAATCATTAGCAGAGCAATGGTGGCCCAGTGGTAACGGCCGCGACTTACGAGTTGTAGGTCGTAGGTTCGAACCCAGACAGGCGCTTTACTTTGTGTAAATTATTTCATCACCACTGCTCTCAAAACGGTGAAGGAAAACATCGTGAGGAAACCGGCATGTCCTAGAACCAAAAATTCGAAGACATGTGACATCTACCAACACGCACTGGGCCCGCGTGGTGGATTACGGCCCACTCCCTCTCACAGAGAGGAGGCCTGTGTCCCAGCAGTGGGAACATTATAGGCTGATTATGTATGTATGTATGTATAGAAATCATTAGGGCTTAGGTCGGGGCTGTACGGCGGATGGTCTAATAATTCTATGTTTTCTTGCTCTAAAAACTCTTTTGTTCTGTGCGCGGTGTGAGAACTCGCATTGTCGTGATGGAGGATGATGCGGCGGTTGCAGTTCTCTTTACGGAGTTCAGAAACGACCTGTGGCAAACAAATGCTAGCATACCATTCTGCATTAACCGTTCTTTGTCCCTCAAGAGGAATAGTCGTAACATGGCCGGTTTTGGAGACAAACGTGGCCACCATTTTTTTTGCAACACTCCGTGAACGAACAATTTTTGTTGGCTTTAACTCATTTTCGAACACCCAAACTCGTGACTGGTTTTTTGTTTCGGGTTCGTACGTTCGTATATCCAGGATTCGTCACCTGATACGATGTTGTATACAGCATTTGAGGATCCTGCGAGGAATCTTTCGAGAGTTCTGACGCACCAAGTAACGCGAGCCGCTTTTTGCTCTTCACAGAGCGAATGCGGTATCCATCGGGAAAACAACTTTTTTACACCTAATTGTTCATGCAAGATTATTTGTATTTGACTCATGCCAATGTCTAAAGTTGCCTGAATTTCGCGGTATGTCACATGTCGATCTTCCTCAATCAGCTTTCGCACAGCATCAACGTTTTCTTGGGTGACTGCAGTTTTTGGACGACCTTGACGGGGATCATCACTGAGCTTGACACGTCCACGTTGAAATTCAGCAAACCAGCCATAAATTGTGATTTGGATGGGGCTTCATCACCAAATGCAGAAATCATCCGGTCAACACACTGTTTTTGTGTTAAACCACTTCGAAAGTCATTATAAATCATCGCTCTTGAATTTTCTCGAGTCAATTCCATTTTCTCAACAACTAAACAAGTTTGACAAAACCTTGTGCCAAGACCGAGAATCTTTTTTTAAATAAATAAATGGTATTCGATTTAAAAAACCAAGGAGTTTTCAATTAAAAAGATTTTAATATGACAGGAACAGTGGAAATATTCCATTCCCGATACTTTTAGTGCAGCCCTCGTAAGACTTACGTGCTTAATTAATTTTATAAAAATAAAACTGAACAATACATTGCTGAATTTTAAATTGCAATTGCTTTATTATAACCTTAACAATTAAAAGTTAATCGTTTAACGAAACATTTTCCTGATTTTGCTGAATTTTAAATTGCAATTGCTTTATTATAACCTTAACAATTAAAAGTTAATCGTTTAACGAAACATTTTCCTGATTAGTTTATTGTTGGTCGAGTATTTCCTTAAAATACTATGGTAAGTATCAATAAAATAGAGCTAACGACTTTCAAATTGTATGATTCATAGTATTCGTGTAGCATAATAGCGGGCATGAAATAATTTTACAATGATCCATGAATTGAATGGTCCCTCTGACCGTTCATTGTTGCGGTCGTTGGGAAATTCAGGATATACCCAGTTACTAGGGCTTCCATTACGTAATTACGTAATTACGCAATTACGTAATTACGAACTCATTTTAAAGTATTTTCAATTCCGTAACTAAAGATGTCAATTCCGTACTTACGTAATTATTGGTATCATAAATCAATCAAAATAGTCAACCAATAAAAAAGTATTATACGTTGAAATAAACAAAGTGACTGTAAATAAACCAATTTCACACTAACTTCTCCCGCTCTGGGCGGAGCAGGAGGGTGTGTCAGACTCTTACTGACTAAAACCCACCCGTGTCCCTTCCGTTGCCTGTGTTGCCAAGGGCCTCGGTAACCCTTTCGTACCTTCCCGCGATTACCGAGGTCTTTTTTTTTTTGGGTGGGTCACTGGACACATTGGTTCGCCCAGAGCGGGAGGGTGTGTCAGACTCTTACTGACTAAAACCCACCCGCATTCCTTCCTGTTGCCTGTGTTGCGGTGGCCTCGGTGACCCATAAGTACCTTCCCGCGACCCCGGCAGGCATCGGCCCTAGTGGATCCCTACTTTGTGCTGACGACATCTCTTTGAGGCGCGCGTGGAATACGACGCGCCGTCGACCCGGGCCTGGTCCTTACCGGACGGTGAGCTACCCATTGCTCACCGTCCGCAAGCCCGCGCCTACGGTGGCTGGAAATCCGCCCGAGATTCCCGACGCCCAGGGCGTCTCCTGCGGCGGCTAGGAGCGAGAGGGCGCGAAACGTGCCTTTCCCTCAACCGTCCCGCCTCCTCCTTCGCGAGCATTACTGCTTCGCAGAAGGAGGTGACGGCTGCCCATGCCCTCTCGCTCCGTACCATGGCCTGAACCAGGGCCGGACGCAAGAGGTCTCTGCCGCCGATCGCCTCCACGAGGACACGGCGGTGCTCTGCCCAAGCCGGGCAGACCTCCACCGTATGCTCCACCGTGTCCTCCGGGCGAGGAAACGTCCGGGTGTCACAGTGGTGTCACCCGGACGTTTCCTCCCGCTTTGATTACCGATAGGTCGATTTTTTCTTTAATTAATGTTAAATTAATCATGTTTTCTATATTATTCTACCTCCCTCCACCTTCGCTAAGATGGCCTCCGTTACATCCCTAGTTACCATTATTATAGTCTGATACGATGATGTCAGTTCTCCCTTGATACATTACCGACTACTTATCCTCGAGGTAGGTCTCAAACGTTGTTTTCATAATGATCAGACTTTACAGGACTTAGACAGAAAAAATAAGTAATCTTACTATACTATTGCTTTAATAATGTTAATACAAGGCTGACTGAAAGTAAAGGCTTTTTACACGAAACCGGAACAAGCTCAAAATGTAGTTCAAATCTAAAATGTAGCAATCAGTCCACAACTCAATGGATTACTGTTTTAGTTAAGTAATGTCTGACAGTTCCCACGCTATATTGATAAGTATCGCTCGCTGCCAGAGTGCCGGATCTTATGTCTATGTAGTACCTTGTAATTATAACGTCATCAAATAGATGTAGTTAGAATTGCAGACGTCTTTAGTAATAACAGACCGCACATATAACTTCTAATGAACAGATTAACATTTTTGCTGTGATGGTTAGTCTACGAATAATCAAATTACTTCGCGTGGGTACGCCGTGAAAGGCGATTAAGTGGACAATGGAGTCATGGGGCCGATAAAAGTTACTGAAATTCAATATACAAATTATATTTTATTTAAGTCTAACATCCTAATTTGGTAAACACATAAAAGTCATGCGTCATTGTATCTAAACAGGAAAATTGTATAAATTAAATTATTACGAAGAATTTCTAATAATTTGTCATACCAACTCATACCTTATTTTGATTATGTCTAGGACAACCGAAAAGAATATACATGACTGTATTTCTTTTAAATATATCTTCCGCGTATGTCTGAACACATCCCGCATTTTTAAAACAATGCTTCACGTTATCAGTCACATTATTTTAAAAGAGTGCGCTATTTTTATTTCGTAATGGACAACGTTTTCGATACACAAACTTTAAACTTTTTTGATGGGAAGCAGATAATTTACTATATAATTTTTGGTTTAGGGTGCTCCTGTACCATGAAACCTAAATAAATACATGACAATAATAATAAATACTAGTCCTCCAGACCGAATTAAGGCCATGGCGATCAATCTCAGCGGAGACCAGCCTTCGGCGCGGGAGATATTGTGCTCAAGTGTGCGCGCAGACACAGGTACACTCTCTTCCCTCACCTTCATAGTGCGATCGTACGGCAATCCGACACGACCGGAGAGAGATTAGGCGCAGGGCCAACTGCTTAACGTGGTTTCAGAGACATGGGGGTATTACACCACCCACTTCCAAATTCAGGGCTGTTACTAAAAAATTCCTAATGGAAAAACTCAATAACACTTTGCCCGACTCAGGAATCAAACCTAGGACCACGCTTACGACCACGAGACCAACGGGGCAGTTATATTCATGCTACCAAAGTACCAAACAAACTCCATATTTAAATATTGTGTATATCTATCAGTGGCAGCCTAGCCTAAACAACTGATCAATACGGTTTTGTGTTAGTAGGTGTGGTCTGTTTTGGCATTTACAAATGTATAACGAAATTCTAAACATCTACAAGTTATTCCATTCAAATGAATGAGTTCTTATTTGAATTCATCTTATAGATACTATAGATAGTGTATATTCACACACTGAAAGCCTTATATTCAAGAGTTCCTCTAGCATAATTACCTGGTGTAAAGCCTCCTCCTGCTGTGGATCTCTGTCGGTGCGCACGGCTACCTCCACCGTCATAGCACGCGCCAGGATACGCTCCGCATACCGCGTTATGTCATCCTTGTCACCTGGACAAGGCATGGTCTTTGAAAACAGATATTTGCAGGTATAAAAATAAAGAGTACTGTATAAATGTTTTGGAACAGCATAATGTTCTCATCATCATCAGGCTGTGGTAGTTATCTTCTGGAAATTGGCTTCTCTAATCACACACCATACAACTCAATCTTTGGCTACTCTTTCATCTAGTTACTGGTTGCCTGGAAGAAATTGCTTTTAGCAATATGGCCACTTCTACAACATTGCTTATTTTTACTAGTTTTGGATTTGGGATTAAATAAAAGACTTTTACCAACTCACAAAACACTTCTAAGCTTCTCAATTAATTTCCAATGACTACTTACATTCAGACACATCACCAAGTAGTTCCGAATGCTTGATGCTGTCAAGGGTGGACAACAAGGAGTCGCGCTCTTCCTCAATACGGACAGTGTCACGCCGCAGCCGCTCCACACGCATTTCCACTTGGTCTAATATGGCTATCAGTCTGTTGACAGAGTTTGATTCATCATTTACTAGCTGTTGAGAACTTAGGGATTAAGTATCAATATCAATTACATGTTCAATCAGATTTGATGCCATAGTGGGGTAGATATACAAATATATATCTACTCCACTTTAGCATACTGAGGGTAGGTATGTTAAATGCAACACACTCTTATGCACATAGTTATTATGAATCATAAACTGAGTAAAAAGAATATACTCTTCATTCCATTTTGTGAGGGTAAAACCAATTCAAGTCTTAACTTTGAACAGTGAATATTTATGTCAGCTAACATATTCACTGAGTGTATGAAGCAACATTATTGTTGCTCTTATCTGCACTCTGTGGTCTAACAAAAGATAACTCATACTCTGTATTATCAATTAATTATTCTCATTCAAATAGTGAGTATGCCCACCATGCCTATAGTTACATTTATAATCCTTTTTTTTTACACGGAAATAGTTAACAGTTAACAAAAAAGGCCGACTAGCTCTAACGTTGTCAGAAAACATCGTAATGTAATTAATTATAAGCTATAGAAACATAACTGCTGCGTGGGTGAGAAAATAGAGAAACTTTTTTTATAACTCGTAACGCTTGGCGTTGACCATTTATGGAGGCTGACCACGCGTTCCGCCACCTCGCAATCGTCAAGCTTCCTTCGCATATGGTCTTTTACATGCACTTTTCATGGAAGGTTACCTGTCTTTCGGCGCCTGTGTCCCGAACGCCGACGATTCGTCGATGAGAGGCAGCCGCGAGTTCTCACCGGTATACAAGTCCACTGCGAACTGATCCACTTCCATACTGTCGTAATCGTTGCCTCTCAATCCAGCCAGTTTTTTTACTATTAAACCCCAGAGATTTCGCACAAATGTACAATAATTAAATAAACAGGAGGAGCAATTTTCACCCAAGACGTCAAAATCAAACTAACCAAAACAAATTGAGTGACGTTTCTCAAATTCTCTTGAACTTTCCGAAAAAAAAGAACTGCTGTCATGATCTGACATATCATTTGAACAATAGAAGTTACTGTTTATCGTAGTTTGATTTTGAACTTTATGTGGTAGGATTAAGAGCTACAATTGTAATCCGCAAAGTTCCCCGCCCTCTGCAAATTCCAAAAACAAGGATGAATCATAGACAGATCTGTTTATTTTTTTTATAACAGATAAAATACCGCACCTGCAACCAGTATGAAGAATAAAGATAATAAATTCAGTCTGAATTTAAACTTACCACCCTAATTATTTTGATGGCTTTTCGCCAAGTTGTTTGATGATGCATAGCGCAGACAGACACAATGATGGATGGACGACAAAGTGATATTCTTAGCCAGTTAATTTATTTTGCAGCATAATAAGAACTCAAGAAATAAAGTCATGTAAAACATTACCTTCCTTCTGTGGTAGGTAGTCTTAATGTTTGAATTATCGCTGGTCCTGCTCCACAAGGGCGCAAAAACTAATTGATCAGGTATTGAAAATAGTGTTGGAGCTGCTGAAGATTTTAAAAACTCTCTTTGCATTGTATAAATTCAATGTCTTAGTATTGTATAGCTGCACAGCACATTGTTATGTGAGTACTATGCACTATAAAGCTGCCATTTACTGGATACGTCTTTCATTGACTTGAATGAGCCCTGGTGGCTGGGAGTATGTCGTGCTCACTCTAATGTCTCGCTGATGGTGGCACGTGTTGGATCATTTAGCTCCCTTCAAAATGGTTGAGCTGAATGGTGCTGATCCACGCGTCATGTTCGTGAACGGGCGCCGTCAGTAGAGACTGGTCATCTCTTAGCTGCCACGGCTTATTTTAACTTTAATTTTTGAATTGCTTTTGTTTTTGTTGTAATCTTTTTATTACGGACGCTTTTACGTTTTGCATCGTTCTCACATGTATAATTTCAAAATGAATGATGTAAACAATATTTTGTAACCATAATACGTTGATTTAAAAGAGTGTCCTTGGAGTTTCTTGCCCGTTCTTCTCCATAGGTACCTACTACGCTTTGGAATGGGCAACTAGCTTCATCTTTCTGACTGACTGACCGAACCCTTGACAATTCAAAAGTGCCTGTAATTGGTTTATTTGAAATAAATGATTTGAGTTTGAGTTTTATGTTTGTACTAGAATTTATGTTATCCCCACAACGGCATTTCACTATACACACATTGATCTAATCAACCCGTTAAAATCCTCTGAGTCCAAATCCAATGATCGCTACAATATTAAGATCATGCCAATTATAGTTATCCTACTTATAATATTATAGGGGTGCCAGCGTACCGTCGTGTCGCAGATGTTTACTGTTTGGTGTTCGCGCAGACGGATAAAATATTTGATGAAACGAATGATTACAGTCTAGAAGAAGTATGGAATATAGCGAAATATAGTATGGTGTAAGTAGCCACAAAAGTATGTGATCTGGGGCAGAGGAAATGTGGTAGTAGAACAATGATTCTTGGATAGATGGTGAAGTTGAAAAGGTTGTGAGGAAGAAGAAAGAGGCCTGGCTTAATATGTTAGCCTGTAAGGCCCAAAATAGGATGAATCATGCAACGAATGTGGCAGATGATTTGGAAAAAACGAAGAAGAAATAACACCGAAATGAAAACGAAAGTGAAAGAGATTGTAAAAATGAAGAAGGATGAAAAGGAAGTATAACAGGAACTTCTCTAATAACTTTAGGGTCAATGTTAAGCTGTTCTAGAAACAAGTAAGATTGGCTCGCGCAGTGACAGGAACATCGAGTATGAATGATATAAGAGCAGAAGATGGATGTTTACTAAGCGAAGAATTTAAGGTCGGATGGGATACTTTGAATGTTTTCTTAGTTGTCAGGATAGTGTGCAAAGTATGGTTAACTGGGCAGACATTAGTTATGAAGACCCAGATGCAGATGAGGGGAATGAAATAGAAATAGATGACATTATAAAAGTGTTGAAAGGAATGAAAATTAGGAAAGCTGCAGGGTATGGTAGTGTGTCTGCTGAAATCCTGAAGGGTGGTGACGAGTGGTAGCAAGCTTATTGTGCCGGATCTATATGTGTTGGACATATAGTCATGTGCCAGATGACTGGTGCAAGGCTGTAATCGTACCACTATATGTATAAGGGAAAAGGCTGTCAGCAGAAATGTAAAAACTACCGCGGCATTAGTCTTTTGAGTGTTGTCGGTAAACTGTATGCGAAGGTATTAATAAATAGTGTCAGATGAGAAAATGTGTGATATCCAGGCAGGATTTAGAGAAGGAATGGGCTGTATAGATCAGACCTTCTCCTTAAGGTGCATAGCCGAAAATGACTGGCACAGCACAAGAAAGTCTACTGTGTTTTCGTTGACTTGGAGAAGGCCTATGAAAGTGTATGGACTGTGGTCGACACTATCCGTGTACGGTGTGATTTAATAAAGATTTCAGTGCTTGTGTTAGGTTAAATTGGGTATACACAGACTGGTTCTGCATCTCTTGAGATGCGGAATCAGTCTGTGTATGCCCCTAACACCCCCTGGGGTGTTAGATAGGGTTATGTAGTGTCACCGTGGCTGTTTAACTTGTACATGGATAGTTGTCTGATAGATTTGAAATAAGGTTAGTGCGAATTGAGAATGAATGAATTGCCTGTCAAATGCCTTTTATTTATTTATTTAAACTTCTCGCACACAATTAAGTACAAAGGCGGACTTAATACCTTAGGCGTTCTCTACCAGTCAACTAAGGGTGGTGAAGAAATAAGATGGCAGGTGCTCTAAGAGGAAATAAGAATAACAAAAAATAATAAAAGATAACATAATGGATTATAAATAGAATAGGTACAGAAATACATAAATAGGTTACAAGCTTACAATACAAATACATACATACATATTTACTACAATATATACCTACATTATACATATATATGTATACATACAAATTCAAGGAAAAGAGATGCTTAATTGAGATGACTCTACGCTACCTATTTGTTTTGAAAATAACTCTGCAATCTCCGCTTAAATGCATACCGACTGGTGGCCGTCCTGATATCAAGAGGAAGCGCATTCCAAAGAAGAATGGACTGAAAGGAAAGGAAGATGATATGAAAGGAAGAATGAACAAAGTCAGAAATATGAGAAGGACAGAGTAGAAGAAGATTGTTGGAAGAACGCAGACTTTTAGCGTAGAACATAGATATTGGAAGTGAGACATAAGGAGGGGTGGGAGAGTTGAGAAGGGAGAAAAAGAGTGGTCAAAGCGCTCAAGCTTCACCTTTTCTATGCTGTTGATCAAGTTCTACTTCCTTCGTCAGCATAACAGTTGCAAGACATGGTGACTGTGATGGATGAAGCATATAAGAGGAAAGGGATGAATATAAATTTAGATAAGACGAAGGTCATGGTGTTTGAAAGAGAAGAGGATGTATCGGCGTGTGATGTGAAAATAAATTATAAGAGTGTGGAGCAAGTAAGTGAGATTATATATTTAGGGAGTCAGTTTACAAGGGATGGAAAGATTGATGAAGATGTGGAAAGGAGAGTAAATGCGGGAAATAAAGTGAATGGTGCTGTAGGTACATGCGATTGTGACCAACCAGTCGATGCCCAAAAAGGCTCGACTAGCTGTTCTCAAAAGCGTGCTGGTACCTACGCTTACGTATGAAAGTGAATGTTGGGTGTGGCAAAAGAAGCATGAAAGTAAAATAAATGCTGTGGAAATGTGTTCCTTGCGAAGCATGTCTGGCGTGACTATTAACGATAGGCTGAAAAATGGTGTGATAAGGCAACGGTGCAGTTCAAAAGATGTGGTGACAAAAGTTGAAAAGAGTATGCATAGTCATGTTGAGAGGATAAATGAAAGGCGACAAACAAAAGGTATTTACAAAGCAGAGGTGGGTGGAAACGCCGGAAGGGGACGCCCTAGGAGGACATAATATAGTGACTAAATTGGTGATGTTCTTCAGAAAGGTCAGGTGCGTTGTACAGGCGTGCGTGTATGACCAGATACATGAAAGTAGGCGAAGCAAAAGGAGTAGGTATGTAAGGAGAGGAGCAGGCGGAATTATATAGTTTCTGCCTACTTCCGAAGAAAGTGCGAGTTTACGTATGTATCTAATATTATAAATGTAAAAGTTGTATGTTTGGATGTGTGTTACTCAATCACGCAAACACGGCTGAACGGATGAGGATGAAAGGACTTTGAAATAAATAAAGACATAAATTTAAGCGACGGCCAGGAAAAAAACAACAATTTTAATAAGGGAAATAACATTTTCTAATATTACAACGAAAGTGAGTGGAGACCGCGTATCGGCCAGCGTAGTGTGGGACGACCCCCAGCTAGATGGACCGACGACCTTAAAAAGGTGGCTGGGGCAGACTGGATGCAGAAGGCGGAGGACAGGGTGTTGTGGCGCAGCCTGGGAGAGGACTATGTCCAGCAGTGGACTGTTATAGGCTGAGTTGATTGATTGTTTATTGACAACGAAAGTCTACAACCCCTCGGCTGCTATTTGAGGTTGAATATGACATACGCATTACGAATGCATAAAATACCGACTTTTAATGAAAAATAACATCTTGAACATATTTTTAACTATTAGTAGGTCTACACTATTACTATTACTAGGTCTACAATTAACCTCCTGGCTGCTATTTGAATTTGAAAGTACCAAAAATCATATTTTGGGCATTCGTGTAAAGACGAAAACAGTTCGTGATTAGCTGGATTTCAGTCCTAAGCCCATTAACCCATGGTATAAATGGACATGAGCGTTAGGTATAGGTACTAAGGTATGATATTTTCTTAGTGTCGCTGGCACGACAGTATTTCAAATCTTGTTGGCCCAAAACTGCCACTTCCACGGCGGCGTGGTGTCAGCGCAGAAGTCATTTTGACTACGAAGGTATGACATAATTGGTAGGTATTAAAAAATAACAATAAAAAGATTGAGGGATATTTTATTATTATTCTTTAACACAGAGTCGTCACGAATCGTCTAGCGACGAGTTACAGCCATTCGAGGTTCTTCAAGAAAACGTTAACTTCTTAAATTTTTGGGTATAAAATGTTCGAAACCTCGATGAAGTCCTTTGGCACACAGATAGTTTATAACCTGGATATACATAGGATACTTTTATCCTGGTAGTAGGTACGTTCCCGTGGGATAATTTCCGACCTCCCCGCGGGAAAAGATAGTAAATAATAAAGATATTTCTTTATTATTTACTATCTTTTACGCATGCACCTTGCGCATTCCATGATTGTTGGACTCTCTTTCGTTTATAATAACTTCGCAACCGAAGACAAAACAAATACAAAATAAAGTACAACATTTACCTCGTCTAGACAACTAATTATATAGCTAATATTTGTTTCAATATTCCCATTTAAAAAAAAAATGTCTGGCTGCGGTAACGTTATAAACGTTACCCCAGCAGGAAATGTTTTTGTGAAATAACTAAAAAACTATAAGTGCAACAAATTTAAAAATGTGCGCAACAATTACAGAAGCTGGGCAACTAATTATCTATAAGATTTAAATGACTGTTTTCGACATTATTTTTCTGGGGTAACGCACACTCTTTCTTCTCAGACGAGTCAGATAGAAACGCCGACCGGATCTAGATTTTAAAATATGATTGACGTGTAAGAGTGTTTGTACAAACCTACTTACAGAAATAAAATTAATTTATCATTTATCAATATACGCCAAGGTGTTAACTTTGGCCCTGTCCTCCTCACAGCATACTTTTTTACCAAACATAAAACAAAGAAAATTGATTCGGAATAAAAACCAACCTAAATTATTTACAAATACTTTATTGTTATCTTATTATAATAAAAACGGAAGTAAGCTATAAAAACAAAAATATGATTAATTTGTGTTATATAACAAGCAAATAAGACTGCTCGTGTTATGGCGTAACCACACTTGCTAACTCTTTACAAAAAATAAAATAAAGAAACAAAATATTCTCCTGTTCTCTTCTAATTGACGGATTCAATCTCAAAGTGTGGTCGAGGCATAAGGGACGGATACTTACTAGTAGTATATTAGCTATGGCCGTCTACCCTTACGGGTGTAAGTTAAAAAATGATATAATACTGGTACCAAATGTGTACCTCGCTAAGTAGTAATAGTGAGTAGAATTCCCGGTTTAAACTCGTTAAAATATCAGTTAGCACTATCGGCTTTCTGCGCGCTTTTCAGAGAATTCCACTCACAATTACTAATACTTTTTATGTTACTCTGATGCGTTAGCGTCAACAGCTTTAGTCCAAAATAATAAGATATAGGTCGCATCGCCCTTTAAGTTTGATCTAAAGCCGACCCGGAGCAATTACTACACATGTTCGGTTCATGCCGATTTGCAAATTCCGTTTGGCTGCCCTTGATAAGTCATTTTTGGGTCGGCTCGGCACAATTCGAGCTAAGCCGAGCGGCATTTCTCGAACATATATCTACAATCTACATATTTTATATTCGATTTTGCGGCCCGGCTGTGCCTAATCATGGCGACCCGAACAAGTGAGTATGTGTACATAAAGGAGGCCCTTTATGTATCGAAAAGTTGTTACCGAGCGATGGTATAGAGTATAGGTCTTGACTCGAGTGAGACTTGTTGACTTGAGTAAGATTATTTTCGGAGTAAACCTGCGAAAATCTCACTGTAGCAAATAGGAACAGTTACGTTGACTCTGGCGTAAATAAGGCATAGGTACATTATACATTCATTAATCTTAAAAAATCAAGGAATCACTAAAATCGTATCTATAAGTACAAATATAACAATAAATAAATCTCTGATCCATAATGAGGAAATAACAAATACAATACTGACATTTGTGTTGAAAAAATAATTTTAAAATAAAAATTAAAGTTGCACATTTAGTTTTCATATTTAATTAATTAGTTAGAATCTCTTAACAATGTCGTAAGACGTATGTTTTATTCTTTTACTTTATATTAATAATATTTTTATAATTATTTTACATTTGTAGGGAACCAAATTATAATTTTGCTCACATAGTTTAGTCATATACTGGAAATTTTAACCCCGAGGGGTGGGTACTTCCAATATAATCACCAGACATCAGATATTTTACCAAGAAAAATCTGTTAAATTTGTAAATTTTAATTTTCGAACTTATAACGCGCTCTGGCAGCGACAGCCGGCGCCGGGCGATGCATTCACTTTTAGTGAATTTTAAAATTGACTGCGCCTCTATTACTACAGCAGTTAGGGCGGTTTTCATCGTTCAAGGGTTACTGACGTGCGGTTGACGGTATGAAGATTTCACGGAGATACCCAGCGCCCCGGCTAGTCGGCAGCCGACTTTATTCCTGACAATTTTTTTTAATATTTCACATTTAGAACATAGCTAAAGTAAATACTACTTTGCTATTTTTTATTTATGGAAGCTGTTAACTCGCAAAATGGAAGTTGTACTGTAGTGGACATAAGAAATAGTCTAAATCTTAAAATAGTGGGCAAAATCGATCCTATCCAATATAAAAAGCTTCCTTTGATTTCTAGGACAAGTAATAAATACATTGTAATCTATCTGGAAGTTTAGATTATTATTTTGAATCGTTTTTAATTTACCTGGTAGATAGTGCTTATCCAGAGACTGTGAAACTGGCCTTTAAGAATATTTCCCCATCCACTAACAATACAACAGTTTAAAATAAGAACATTCTACATAACGTCTAGTAAAGCTCAAATCCGGAACGACAAATATACGTCTATCTCTATCGCTCTAATGGTAGATATCGCGTGTGCGGGCGAGACGGCATTCATTTGCCGGTCCACTCGCTGATCCTGCCGTTCTCAAACGCCAGGTTCTTTCTAGGCAGGGGAACTAAAGTACCCCGCTTGACGATTCCCATGTCTTCCCCGGGGTAGTACTGAAAATAATTTGATTATAAAACTACCAGTTGCCAAATATAAGTATCGCCGAAAAAGGATTTTAATTACAAATCCTGCAAAAAATATGGTTTGTTGACAGTTACTTATGCAATGCAATGGCAATGGCTAGCGCGTAGTTGAGAAAGATTGAGAAAAACAGAGTCCTTTATAATCTGTGGGAAAAACTTGAGCGTTCTTATTACAAAACAAGGGTTTCTTTAGACATTTTCTTTACACCACCGAGATCGATTAAACCACCGAGATCGTTTAAATCACCGAGATCGATTAAACCATCGAGATCGTTTTTTAGGGTTCCGTAGTCAACAAAACAAGGAAACCTTATAGTTTCGCTATGTCCATCTGTCTGTCTGTCTGTCTGTCCCCAACTTAACTCTTAGTACTAGAAAGCTGTATTTTGGCATGGGTATACATGTTAACCACGCCGACGAAGTGGCAAAATAAAATCAAGAAAATATTTTTTAGGGTACCTCCCTTGCTCGTACAATGGGGATGATATTTTTGTGGTGTGGGGGGTATCTTTGAATAGTCCGTTCAAAATATTGCGGTTCGTGAAAAGCATTTTTCGAATCAGGGAACCATTTGCGTAATATTAAACGTTAAAGTGCTAATTTGTAGCTAAATGGTTGTATTAGGATATGTAAAAAAACCATTGCAGTAGTATATATAACGAAATTAAAAGCAAAACTATCACAGCTAAGTAGGCTTTACAAGTTAACGAGTAATAGTCGACCAACTTACATTTGCAGTTGGAGAATTGACCGTGACGTATATCTATGTATGGGAGAACATGTTTTTCAGCTACAATGTTAAGTTTGTTTTAGGGATAAATTCTTCCCAACTACGGAACCCTTCATTGTGCGCGGTCCGACACGCATTTGGCAGGTTTTTTTAATAAGAACCTAACAGTGATCGACACAGCTCTTTAAACAACTGACAGCTCAGTCCGGTACTAAGATGTCAGTTTTGTATTAAGAACTTTATTTTAGCTGGAATTAAGTACAAAATACAAAAACTGGCTCGAAGGTTTAAGCTAAAGTGAGACCACGTTTTTGTAAAAAGATGGTAGGGGTCTGAACCAATGTTGGTCTTTTAAAAAAAATTACCTGACACTGTGAAACAAACTTCAATATATCTGAACGTATGAATTCATTGTCTTCCTTGACTTTCTCCAACCTGCAATGAGAAAAATATAGTCATTTACAAACATTAAAACAGGCATCAGGTGAGATGATGGGCGAGAGCTTCCGCGTTGTGGTTAAAAAAACTATATACAGGGTGAATTTTTGAGATGGGGCAGTAAGGGCAGGTAAGGTAACCGTTGTCGCTACATGTATGAAAAAAGTTTTTGCGATTTCTGACTTTCTAGTACTCAAACCTCAGATCAATTGGCATAAAAAAAAGCTATTGTGAAAACTGCCCATTTTCTAACTGACTGTATCAATTTTTCAAAATCTGTGAATGCAGATCTAAATATCTCAAAAGTTAAGGACAGTCTCCTAAAGCCGTCTTCCTGTAATTACAATGGTTAAGGTACCTGCCCTTACTGCCCCATCTCAAAAATCCACCTGATTATTAGAGGTAGCACAATAAACGGATCCTGTGATATGTATAGGATCCGTTCACTGTCATTTGAAATGTTGAAAAAAGCGATTTTTGAGAAGGGGCAGTAAGCCCCATCTCAAAAATCCACCCTGTATATGATGTTTTAATAATTAATAATAATTTATTTCAAATAATCAGATAACAGAGATCCGTAGCGTTAGTAAAGTACCTTATACTTAGTGTTAGTATATACATAAATTAAAATACATTTTGGGTACGAGTCACTTTGTAAAGAAGACGAACCCAGTTTCTCAGCCGGTCATCCTCTCCACAAAATGCCTCCTAAATGGGGAAAACACAATCTCACTCACTGTTTCCAGAATGCTGTTGCCACTGGCCCGGGTTCTAGCTGCCACCGACGCAATTTTCTTCCGCACAATTGCATGGAAGCCGTCAGTACGGTTCTGCGTAAACATCTCTGACGCACTACAGAACCGGGGCAGTCTCAAGAGCATTCTAAAAACATTGTTGTACTGGACGCGCAGGACATCTAGCGACCTTTTGGTGTAGTTGATCCACAGACCACCCGTGTACAGACCCTGGCAATACGCTTTGAAAAGCGTTATTTTTACCTGGTCCGTGCAGCGATACAGGATCTATTTAAATTAGTTAGAGAAACTCCGCATAGATGATGGGTATCGATATCTAAACACAATAAAATAAAAATAAAAAGAATTGATGACTTTTTTTGCGGTCAATGACCCCTGATAGTGTTGTTACGTATGAATTGAGAAAATCTGTTATTTTTATTTTATTACTAAAAAACGCATCAAATTAATTTATTTTTTGTTTTATCATGTTTAGATACCGATACCCATCACGTCTGCAGAGTTCCGCTAACTAATTTAGTTTAGCCCTGTATACATGAAAAAAAAAGCCGACCCAAACATAGTTGGGAAAAGGCTAAGCAGACGATACATGAAAAAATATAACCAGTGCGCAAATCTTGACAAATTAAACTTAAGGCGCTGACAAGACCCAATTGGCAAAAATAGACTTCTCTTAAGAAAAAAAATTGTCAAATCTGTATAGTTTGTGTTAGTGGAAAAAATATATGTTCATTTTGAACATATTTCCCAGAACTTGGTTGTTACCAAAACACGTTTTGAAAAAAAAAACTCGATACAAATTAACGTTAAACTAACCTCTTATCTTGAGTTCTAATCCAAAATATCTTTATTAAATATCAACATACGTTACGTATTTAATTAATAACAAGACCGTCTTATTTGAATGCAGAACTTGGTTGTTTTTTAATTTTCGATTACTCAACTCAATTTTGAGTAAATAGATAATTGCTTCATATTTTGCAATAAATTACAAGCGTTGTGTCATCGCGCGTCTCTTTCTTTTCTATGCAATCTGACAGTGACCGCGGTTTAGGTGTGCTCGCTCAATTTGCCGGCGTATGAATTAAAGTCGGAAAAAAAAAACAAACAATGGAAATGTGTTTATCTATTACTGATACTGGACCACCAAAAAAAATTGCGCACTGGTTAATACTTTTTCCTATATATACATAATATTATGATAAAATATTTAAGAAATACTTACAGTTCAGGTTTAGCTATTCGTTCTACTATACACTTGCAAATTTTCTCACATAACGTCTCGTCAAACAATGGTATACCGAATTGCAGATCTACTATAGTCCACCTCTGAAACAGACAACTTATAGTTCAGTTTTTGCATACAATGCGCACGCACAAGTTGGTAAGCCACGTATCTGAATAATATAAAACTACTTTCGAGTGATAATTTGGCAAAATCTGAAAGCTCATTCAATTTAAACAGTTTTAATTTTTTTTGGCACGTTATTTGATTCGCTGTTGCTATTTTGATCAACTAAATAGGGTCTCCTATTTGGAGGAAAATTAACTAATAACTAAATGAGTTTGTTCATACATCACAGTACAGGCCTCAATAATAACCGAGCAAAACGTAGAGCATCAACGAAGAACTTATCAAACGGAAACTGAACTCTCAAACATTTATTTCAAATAAACCTTTAATTAATTACAGGCAGTTTTGAATTGTCAAGGGGTCGAACAGTCAGAAAGATGAAGCTAGTTGCCCATTCCAAAGCGTAGTAGGTACCTATGGAGAAGAACGGGCAAGAAACTCCACGGACAAGTCTTTTAAATCAACATATTAAGGTTACAAAATATTGTTTACATAATTAATTTTAAAATTATACATGTGAGAACGATGCAAAACGTAAAAGCGTCCGTAAAAAAAAGTAAAAAAAAAATAAACAAGTAAAAAACTAAATTAAATTAAAATAAGCCGTGGCAGCGAAGAGATGACCAGTCTCTACTGACGGAGCCCGTTCATGAACAAGACGCATGGATTAGCACCATTCAGCTCAACCATTTTGAAGGGAGCTAAATGATCTAACACGCGCCACCATCAGCAAGACATTAGAGTGAGCACGACATACTCCCAGCCGCCAGGGCACTTTCAAGTCAATGAAAATCGTACCCAGTAAATGGCAACTTTATAGTAGGTACATAGTACTTACTCACATAATGTGCTATTCGCGACTTACATAATTTTTGATACAAAATAGTCCACATACCTCAGGTCTAGAAGCCTCATCATCAGACACATAGTGTGCCGTATCAACCCCACTATCGCCCTCCGCGGCCGACATCTCCGTCAACTTATCCGTCAACTGCGTAAACATCGAGATCGACTCCTCAGCAGGACTCAACAAATCTTCCAACTGGTGGGCCGACTTCTTGTTCAAATTCTCGCTACTGACCGACGACGAATGAATCGGGACTAAGTCATCGGATAAGGCGATCGATTCTTTGCTGGTTGAGTTTTCTTTGGAATGTTTCTTTTCTAGGTCTTCAATACTGGCTGAAGATGAATGTATAGGGACTAAATCGTCGCTATTAGCTATGGACTCTTTGCTGTGGGCGTGTTTAGTGACGTCATCGAGTGCTAGGTTGTCTAATTCATCGCACAGTAACTGGCCACATTCTACACTCGTGAAGCCATTTGCTGGTGAACTGTTCTTGCTTTCCATAGTAGGAGTGACGGCGAAGTGCGACTCTATGGGGGATTGTAGCCTTGTCAGGGTTTTGGAGTACTCTTCAGTGTACTTTTCCGTGGAGTCTGTTGAAGAGAGTGATATTTCGCTGACTGGTTTTGCAATGCCGCATATTTCTTTTTTCTTTCGTTGTTGTACTGTAGAAAAAATAAGATAAGCCAGATTAGAAAGCCCCAATGTAATCCGAATGGTCTAGGGGCTGGCTGTAATCCAGCTTCGACCATAGCAATTTCTAATGCAATGAAGACATCATGTGTACCGTGGGGTACTGGTCTTTGACTTAAGATGATATACTCAGATTTCTGCCAATTTCCACATTTAATTTTCTTTACTTCAATCCTTGACCCAAAAATAATAACTATGTTAAAAGCTTAAAAAAACCGGCCAAGCGCGTTCCAGACCCCCCATAGTGAAAGGTTCCGTAGTTAGAATGAATATTTGCGCACGCACAGTATTGATTTTACCAACTGCAAAAATGAGTTTTTATTTCTCTAAAACACTATGAAAAACAAAGTTATTTCTGCGGTTGTAATCGAAAATATCCCATACTAGATGCGCCCCGCGGTTTCACCCGCATAAGTTTTGACCCCGTGGGTATATCGAGATAAAAAGTATCCTTTGTGTTATTCCTGATTATAAACTATGTGTGCCAAATTTCATCCAAATCCGTTCAGTACTTTTTGCGTGAAAGAGTAACAAACATCCATCCATCCATCCATCCATACATCCTTGCAAACTTTCGCATTTATAATATTAGTAGGATCTTAAAAACCAGAAAAATAAAAACAAATGGTTGTCTGTAAAGTCGGTTTACGGACGATAATTTTACGTAAGAACGAGAGAAAGATGCGTCACAAGCTGAACTCTTAGGCCGATCGTGCCTCTCTATCGCTAGTTCCGCGCTCTCGCTTGCACGCGGCTCAGGCGGAACGTGACAATGAGTCATGCTTTTGCGTGCGTGCAGCCGGCGTTCATCGATTTATAAGACGTTATCACGACAAAAAGTCACTTGGTAACAAAGTCTTGTTAATTGTGTGAATCAACGATTCATATCCCACACGCTTATATGGATAGAATTTTTTCTTTCATACCTAGGGGAGAGCCGTCCCCACTCCCCATACATGTAACCGAAAAATACTATTAGGGGTGGCCCCTATTTTCATTACACCATTGTTTAGTGGTGCACAGAATACGCGTTCTTTCCAATTTTCATTGATATAGTGGAAATATACATACATAAACTCACGCCTTCTTCTCATGGGGGTAGGCAGAAACTATAGAACGCCACCTGCTTCGCTCCTTACATACTCCTTTTGCTTCGTTTACGTTCATACATGTGGTCATACACGCACGCCGGTTGCGAGTACTACACACCTGACCTTTTTGAAGAACATCACCAATGAGGTATATTATATGTCTATAGTGGAAATATTCTCTGAGTAAAATGTTCACGACGCGGACGATGGATGGACTGTGTGAAAGATGATATGGCTAGAAAGGGAGGGACAACCGAAATGACGACTAATAGAGAAGTGTGGAAGAAAAAGACATGTTGCGTTAATCACAAATAAATTGGGATAAGGGCAGGAGAATCATGATTCTCTGAGTAAAATGGCTGTGTAACATCCGGACGGACAGACGGACTCGACGAAATAGGGTTTCGTTTTTGTCATTAGGCTCCGGAACCCAAAAATGCAGTTGCTACATCTAATATTTTACATAAACATAACATCACGCCTTGTTTCCCTGAAGGGTTGGGCAGAGGTGTAACCCATAGTACACCCACATTTCGCCAGTTATGTTTAAGTCCCATGTAATAGGGGGCGAGCCTATTGCCATCAACCGGGCACAAATCCAGACTCCGGGCTGCTACTGAGAAATTTCAGATAGAAAACCCATTAACATTCTCGACCCGGGAATCGAACCCAGGACCTCATGCTCAGCAGTAGCGCTTGCGACTACTAAACCAACGAGGCAGTCTAATATTTTATAGGGCAGATAATTGTTTTTTCGAGACTAGCTGAAGTTATTCAGAACGATGAGTATAATTTTACATACTAGTTTTAGCGAATTGTTCTAAAAACTGTTAAAAAACACTAACACTGTAATGTACTACAATTATTGTAAATAAATGTCATTTCATTGACCCCTTTTCATGTGTAGAGTAAACTCAAAGTAAGCTTGTAAATTACCTAGTTGCACAGTAGCAGGCGGCCTGGCACAGCCCAGGTCGGGCACACCGATGTCTGCGAGCGTGACGTAGCCCACTGAACGTATTAATCTCAGCCGCTTCAGTAGCCGACGGAGTCCCGCGTGACGGGACCACATCGCTTGAGACTCTGGAAGAGACAACAATATTAACGAATTTAACCAGTCTTTTCGTGTTGTCTGTGTGACCGCGTTATTTTGCTAAACTACGCAACTGATTTTGATACGGTTTTCTTCATTATTTGAAGAATTTATTCCGGAAGGTTTATGTATATAGGTAATAATACATTAATATAAACTCACATATATTCCCCAATTCCAATATTTTGTCAAGTCGTAAAAACCATGCAACGGGACGGGTCGCTAGTATAACTATCTTCAGAACCGACCAACCTGCACAAGTATCGGCTTCAGGCGGGAACATGAGATGCCTCAGCGGCGCGGGCTGCCTGACCCCCAAGGCCTGCAGCAGCACGGGCCCGCGCCGCAGCGCCGTGTTGGCGGCCAGCAGCGCGGGCGCGGCGGGCAGCGCGCCGGCCGCCGCGCCCGCGCCCTCCAGCGCCGCCTCCGCGCCCCACCACGCCACCGTGAGGCGCGAGTAGCCCAGCAGCAGGCGCGGCACGCCGCGGAGCTGGGTGCCTGGGGAGGTAATGTCACTTTACTGGACGTTTTTAACCTTTTGACCGAGTCATGTATAGATGACGAACCAAAATATGCCCAACACGCAACGGTCTCGATTACATGACAGGTATTAAAGGATGAATTCGTTGCTTGGCGCCGAGGGCACGTTTTTACTTTATTGACGTGGCGGTCAAAAGGTTAAAGTCGGGCAGAAACTTAAAAATAATCTAGTAACTAAATAACACTTTTTGCAAATATGGCAATTGAAAAAAAAAATGAATCCTATCATTGAATTAATAATGAAAACGATACATTTATTGCCTAAATTCTGATGAAAGCTAAGAATCGTCAGACTGATACGATACTGATGTTTAAAAGCCATAACAAGCCATAGGACTTCATAATCAAACGAGGACAGTAACAGTACACTGTTTTAAAGGCACTAAGATTTTTTTTCTCAAAATTAATGGCTGCTTGCGATCACTTAGGAGTCCATAGTACATAATACTCTGATAACTACAAAGATGAACTGGATGATGATAAGCAATAATGTGCCAACACACAAAAGTCTAATTCAGGGATACTGATATATTCTTATAATACGTCCCGTATTTAACATTATGCAAAAAAGTTGCAAGTGACTTAAATCAAATACGTACGGAAAAAAATAATCTAAATCATAAAACAAATGGGAAATCACGTATACAACATTTGTCAAGCTCGAAATTCAAAGTAGCGTCATCTATCGTCACAATAAAGAAGTTATGAGACTTTTTTTTTTCTTTGGGTGGGTAATTATCATATAACTTTTCCCGCTCTGGGCGGAACGGGAGGGTGTGTCAGACTCTTACTGACTAAAACCCACCCGTGTTCCTTCCGTTGCCTGTGGTGCCAGGGGCCTCGGTAACCCTTTCGTACTTTCCCGCGACCCCGGCAGGAAGTTATGAGACTTGACAATGTATTGCGAAATGTCATTCAACTCACCTTTAGTCAGCAACAACGTCGGTGGACCATATCCCGCTACGTGATATAAATACAGCCTCATCCACGGAGTGTGAGCCTCAGGCGGCGCGGGACCCACGTGTGGTAACGACCCCGCTGCTGCGCCCGCGCGGGCTTCTCGACATAATGGCGCGGTTGATATGGCAAGTCTATAACACAACAACAACAGCATATTGTACTTTTTTCTCCATTCACAACTTTTATGATTTGAATTCTCAGATCAATTATTGAAAGAATATTGTATAGGGACCTCGAATAAGAAAAGGACACAAATATTTATGTGTGAGATACTTTAAACTTACGAAATACTTTACAATGTGTTGAGTTCTATCTTTCCTGTTGATGATAAGGGGCCGTACTATGACGTGATAAAGCCATCATAGTTCTAGTGTGAGAGAGAGATGTAGCTACACAGGTCAAATAGCACTATACCTTTTTTACAAT
The DNA here is from genome assembly GCA_905333075.3 of Atethmia centrago. Taxonomy (NCBI): domain Eukaryota; kingdom Metazoa; phylum Arthropoda; class Insecta; order Lepidoptera; family Noctuidae; genus Atethmia; species Atethmia centrago. The sequence continues at coordinate 23,009,877 of HG995379.1, read as the reverse complement.
GAAACAATGGTGGCTTTAACACATAGGGCCCAAGACTACCAATAATCTAATAAACATTAGTATTACATTAAAAACCAACTTGTTACACTCACTTGTACTTAGTAGACAGCAGCCTGCTTCTCGCAGCCGCCCCCAGCGCATGCAGCGCTTCACATCGCAACAGATCAAGCGGCCGTAACTTTGGTCGGAGAGTTCGCAGCGCTATCCGTAGGCATGCAGCGGCTGCAAGGTAACGTCGCGCTTCGCCTTCTATCTCGGGGTCTGCTACCACCTGCCATAGGATGAAACATTATGTTTATGTGAAAGTACTTATGGGGACTATAGGACCTAAACGCAAATTTTGTAAGTTTTTTAATGCGTAAAAGTATATGGTTCACTGCAGTAAACAAAATCAGAAAAATGTATGATATTCTTCAGGATATATGCTAGGTAGATAGTGTGTTGAAAACATAATATTACTGATTTGATACGATAGGAAAAAATCACGAAGATACCTCGAAAAAATCTTTTAACTATTAAAAACCATACTAATATACATGCAATTATTCTAATTTTATGTCAGATTATTCTACAAGCAACATATTAGCATAATAGTGTTTTAATTTTTTTCTCCAATCAATAGATTTTTTGTAAATCGATAATTGCTTCATATTTTGCAATAAATTACCAGCGTTGTCATCGCGCTTCTCTTTCTTTTCTATGTAGTCCGACAGTGACCGCGCTTTAGCTGTTCTCAGCCTCTTAACCATATATTAAAAATTAGAATATAAAAAAAACGGACAAGTGCGAGTTGAACTCGCGTGGTGAGGGTTCCGTACTTTGTATTTGCTCCGTGGTTCCGTACAATGAATATGTTATCTACCATGTTTTTATCCCAAGAACAAACTTAACATTGTAGTTGAAAAACATGTTCTCGTACATCCCAACTGAAAATATAAATTTGTACGCACAATATTGAGAGATTAACCATTTAGGCTCACTAGTTTCGGAGATAAGTGATTAAATAGCTTTAAAATTATTTATTTTAATTTATAAAAAAATATATATGACACCCTTACAATACGCCCTTTCATTTGATTTTATTATGTCTCATGATTAGAGATCGGATATTCGGATGCATATTCACCGAAAGTTCAGATGTTGGCGAATGTGGAATGCGCTTTTGTATCGAAAAAATCCCGCGGTTCCGGGATCAACAAGGTTTCTGATTATTGAATCAGATTAGTATTATAATCAGTACTACATATAACTTACTTTCAAATGTTGGCTTATATGGAATGCATTATAGTAAAAAAAAAAAACCCGCGATTCCGGAATCGACAAATTTTGTGTTTTTTGTGACTATGTAAGCGAATGCATATCTACCTACCTAATATTGTAAAGTAGGTAGGTAAATACCAAACTGCCATAGCAAATAACGTTAATATAAGATAACATATATTTAGAATAATTGATGTAGCTACCTATTGAAACAAATAGTTAAAAATTATTGTGCTTAGTGAAATTCTGTTAAATTTCTTTCCTCTCCACATACTTAGCGAAAAAAACAGTATATGTTAGCACCATTATATTAATAGAAAACGACGATAGGCATTTTGCGAGTTTGTGAGTGGGACGGCAAATTATACCTGCTTATGCGCAAGTAGCTACCCCGACAAATAGTTCTCTTAGTTTATTTAATTACAATAATTACATTCGTCGCTGTGCTTGCCATGCGTTCGGGTGTTTTTTTTTTTTTTGTTTTAACTAACACACACCACCCCTTCTCTTACACCCTACATATACATATTTTAGAAGTCGCTTCTTTATTATACACCCGACTAGCTATGCATTCCCGGAGTTCCTGGAATCCCGTGATTATTTTTTTACAAATAAAAATATTTTAAGAAGCCGCTTCCATACTAAAAAAAAACTAAAGCTAAAATTTAACTTTAGGTAAATATGCATCCTAATATCCGATCTCTGCTCATGATACAGTTTGCAATTTCGTTTTTTTAATTTTCTAATTTGCCCCCAAAACGGAACCGCATATTCAAAATTCATTTATTTACATTGCACGTAAGACTTAGGGTCACAGAAGTTTATATGCGTACCAAATTGCAACTTAATCGGTCCAGGACATTCGGAGCAAATCTGTTGTGACAGACGGACAGAAAGACAAAAAATGTTTAATATGAATGCAGACACTGCAAGCAACAAACGAGCAATGGCAAACAATATTGGAAGTCATAAGTACGGTCAATATATGTGTAGGTAATGTAGGGTAGAATGATGACTAAACTCTGTTTTTATTTGTTAAGTGGCCGACAACACCTAAAGCGCGGTCACTGTCGGACTGCATAGAAAAGAAAGAGAAGCGCGATGACAACGCTGATGTACAACGCTGGTAATTTATTGCAAAATATGAAGCAATTATCGATTTACAAAAAAGCTATGGATTGTATAAAAAAAATAAAACACTCCTATGCTAATATGTTGCTTGTAGAATAATCTGACAAAAAATCAGAATGATTGCATGTATATTAGTATGGTTTTTAATCGTTAAAATAATTTTTTAGAGGTATCTTCTTGATTTTTTCCTATCGTATCAAATTAGTTATATTATGTTTTCAACACACTATCTACCTAGCATATATCCTTAAGAATATCATATGTTTTTCTGATTTTGTTTACTGCAGTGGATCATATACTTTAAGGCATTATAAAACTTATAAAAATTGCGTTTTGGTCCTGTAGTCCCCTTATGTATTGCACACAATTTGAGAATACTTTCGTTCCTAAGACATTGTCGGTTAATAGTATCACTTCCTTCAGTGACTGGGCCACCATTGGTATACATAAAAGTAGAAAACGACTATATGAGTTGTATGATGAACGGACTAGTATAAACACTGCTGAATTTAAATTTATATGTTAAGAATTATTCTAAATTATTTAAAAAAGTTTGTTGTATGGCCAAGTCACGCTACTTGAGCTCAAAAATTAAAAATAGTGGTAATGTGATTAAGATGACATGGAATATCATTAATAGTGAAACGGGAAGGTCATCCAACCGAAGTAGTGACTACAGCCTTGCTATTGATGACAATATAATTAAATCAGATTCTGAAGTCGCCATGGCATTTGAAAATTTCTTTACAGAGATTCCTATATCAACTACAAAATCTCTAAACTCATCACCCACTGCCGCAGAGTCTTTACTTATAGAAAACGTTCCAGTTTGTGATTCAGAATTTAGTTTCCAATATGTCACCTGTAAAGATGTAATTAAAACCTTTCACACGTTAAATGTTAAAAAGACCGCACATCTATGGGGTAATTCTGTGGACGTTGCTAAGTCGATTATAAACATTGTCGCACCTACTTTAGCTGTTATTTTTAATAATTGTATTGACTGTGGTGAGTTTCCTGATCTTATGAAAAACAGTAAAATAATACCGTTGTTTAAATCGGGTAGTACATCAGACCCTACTAATTATAGACCTATTTCAGTACTACCTACCTTTAGTAAAATTTTCGAGAAACTTATTTTAGATCAAATCCAAATATTTTTCAATAAACATAAATTAATGCATAACAAACAGTTCGGTTTTACAAGGGGTCGTCCGACTACTGATGCTGAACTTTTAGGACATGTTTATAATGCATGGGAGGATAAATGCGATGCTTTGGGTATTTTTTGCGATTTGTCCAAGGCATTCGATTGCGTTCTTCATGAAACTTTGGTCAGAAAACTGCACCACTACGGAATCCGAAACTCTTCTCTGGATCTTCTTACTTCATATTTGAGTGATAGGATTCAGAGAGTTGATGTTAACGGGAAAAGATCACCCGGATCTGTAGTAAGAATGGGGGTCCCCCAGGGCTCAATTCTCGGCCCATTTTTGTTTCTTATTTATATAAATGACTTGCCTTGCCTCATAAAGGATAATCATGATATAGTGCTGTTTGCAGACGACACTTCACTTTTATTTAAACTCAAACGTCAGCAGTTGGTTACTGACAATGTAAATAGTGCCCTCGAAAAAGTAGTTAACAGGTTTAATGTTAACAACCTACTTCTTAACGAGAAAAAAACCAAATGTATTAAGTTTACAATACCTAATGTTAGACAAGTAAAAACTAGTGTTCTCATAAAGGGTGAAGAGTTGAACCCCGAAGATACCACTGTGTTCTTAGGCATAACTTTGGATGCCAAGCTTCAATGGGGCCCCCATATAGATAAATTGTCAAAAAAGCTTAGCTCTGCAGCATACGCCGTTAGAAAAATTCGTGATTTAACGGATTTAGACACAGCCCGTTTAGTATACTTTAGTTATTTTCATAGCGTAATGTCGTACGGTATTCTGTTATGGGGAAATGGCGCCGATATTCAGACAATTTTTGTTTTACAAAAAAGGGCAATCCGTTCAATTTATAAATTAAGTCCCAGATACTCCCTCAGAGAAAAATTTAAAGAGATTAATATAATGACTGTAGCTTCTCAGTATATTTATGAAAATCTTTTGTACGCACATAAAAATATCAATTTGTTTAAAAAATACAGTGATATCCATAATGTAAATACTAGGAACAAACACAAATTTGTTGTTCCTACAACCAGGCTCAAAAAAATAGGCAGCTCGTTTAGATGCCAATGTATACGTTTTTATAATAAAATTCCTAGCCACATTCAAGAACTAAGCCTTAATAAATTCAAATGTTTTATAAAACAGAAACTGTGCCTAAAAGCCTTTTATACTGTTAAAGATTATATTGAGGACAAAAAGGCTTGGGATTGAGCTGCTCCAATAAACTTACAGTGAATGTTGTTTTTTTACTCTTTTTATTTTGCTAGCTATTTATATTTTCTTATTCTATATAACATTCTATATAAACAATGACATGAATATTTACTTTGTATAGTATTATATTATATTATTTTAATTATTAGGAATGTGAGGACTATGTGGGTCATTGTTTGTTTTTTTTTTTTTTTTTTTTTTTTTTTTTTTTTTTTTTTTTTTTTTTTTTTTGTCTTTTACTTTTAATGATGGTCTGGCAGTTTGAGTACTTTATGCGGCCTACCCAAATGTCTTTTCTTTGGTATTGTTCGTCAAATCATTGAGCTCCTTAAGTTTTGAGTTGAGCTGCATGACAACTGACAAATGCGTGCACTGACTGGACAGGTCCACTCAAATCTGTGTGGTCTTTCCTCAAAAGACCATTTCGGACACAAACCTACATGGTCCTCAAATGATCTGACCAAGATTATGTCCGAATATACACATTGACATTGATGAATTTTGTTTATGCAATGACATGAATATTTACTCTGTGTAGTATTATATTGTTTTAATTATTGTAAATGTGAAGACTATGTGGATCATTGTTTAATTTTGTTTTATTCTCAGTTAGTTTTTAATATGGTCTGGCAGTTTTGAGTATTTTTTGCGGCCTAGCCAAATGTCCTTTCTTTGGTATTGTTCGTTGAATCGTTGAGCTCCTTTAGTTATGAGTTGAGCTGCACAACGACTGACAAATGCGTGCACTGACTGGACAGGTCCACTCAATCTGTGTGGTTCTTTCATCAAAAGACCATTTCAGACACCAATCGACATGGTCTTCACATGATCTGACCAAGATTATGTCTGGACTTTAAAAGAGACGGTGACCTCTGAGTTTGTTTCGGCCTTTCTTCTCAGAGTAGTCAGATAGGAAACGCCGGCCTCATCTAGTTTAAAAAATATGTTTTGACGTGTAAAAGTGTTTGTAAAAACCTACTTACAGAAATAAAATCATTTATCATTTATCATTTATCATTTAAACCAAAATGACAGCTGCGATAGACCTTTAATAACACTATAAATAATTAATATTACAGAGACAGCTGATTCAGTGGTCCTTGGTGAGAGTCACTCGGTAGCTAGATTATTTACTAGGTTATTTTTATGTCGACACCAAATGTCATTTTAGTCTAACAATTAAAAAATCAGAGTATTATTTAAATAAACAAGTGGCTTAAGTTTACTGCAAAAATACTATGTTTTAGGCCACAGTTTTCGGGTCAAATATATGCCTTATATTGACATATTAAACACACGTGATGAGTAGATAATCAAAATACAACTCACCTTATCAAGTTCCATCAATAAACTATCCAAACTTTCGTCGGGAAGCTTGCCAACTTCAAACAACGTCACTGCATGGCTTTTCAAATCCTGAAATAATTTGCGTGTCTTCTGTAACTTTCAATCTATTGCAAATTTTAAAATTAAAAACGTGCTGATTCGTAAAAGCTTTAAAATAGACTAGGATAACAAACATACCGGTGACAGATTCCCCATCATAAGATAAGCCGCTAAGGTAGAATCGAACAGCACAGCAACTCTCTGACCACTGTTGTTTGACGGCTCAACTCCATCTTCTGGACTCTACAAATACAAGTTTAAAACATTAATAGTTCTAGTTTACAAACATGAGTGTACAAAACGGTTGGTTAAGCCTGGAATACACATGCTTGTTTGCTACTAGGTAGCATGCTCTCTGTGCCTGTAAAATAGTCATGTTCTTTTCGTATACTCATACACATGCTACTAATAAGCATGCTTGCTTGCTACTAGGTAGCATGCTCTCTGTGCCTGTAAAATAGTCATGTTCTTTTCATATACACATACACATGCTACTAATAAGCATGCTTGTTTGCTACTAGGTAGCATGCTCTCTGTGTCTGTAAAATAGTCATGTTCTTTTCGTATACTCATACACATGCTACAGATAAGCATGTTTGTTTGCTACTAGGTAGCATGTTCTCTGTGCCTGTAAAATAGTCATGTTCTTTTCATATACACATACACATGCTACTAATAAGCATGCTTGTTTGCTACTAGGTAGCATGCTCTCTGTGTCTGTAAAATAGTCATAGTTCTTTTCATATACTCATACACATGCTACTAATAAGCATGCTTGTTTGCTACTTGGTAGCATGCTCTCTGTGCATGTAAAATAGTCATGTTCTTTTCGTATACTCATACACATGCTACTAATAAGCATGCTTGTTTGCTACTAGGTAGCATGCTCTCTGTGCATGTAAAATAGTCATGTTCTTTTCGTATACACATACACATGCTACAGATAAGCATGCTTGTTTGCTACTAGGTAGCATGCTCTCTGTGTCTGTAAAATAGTCATGTTCTTTTCGTATACACATACACATGCTACAGATAAGCATGCTTGTTTGCTACTAGGTAGCATGCTCTCTGTGTCTGTAAAATAGTCATGTTCTTTTCGTATACACATACACATGCTACAGATAAGCATGCTTGTTTGCTACTAGGTAGCATGCTCTCTGTGCATGTAAAATAGTCATGTTCTTTTCGTATACTCATACACATGCTACTAATAAGCATGCTTGTTTGCTACTAGGTAGCATGCTCTCTGCGCCTGTAAAATAGTCATGTTCTTTTCGTATACTCATACACATGCTACTAATAAGCATGCTTGTTTGCTACTAGGTAGCATGCTCTCTGCGCCTGTAAAATAGTCATGTTCTTTTCGTATACTCATACACATGCTACTAATAAGCATGCTTGTTTGCTACTAGGTAGCATGCTCTCTGCGCCTGTAAAATAGTCATGTTCTTTTCGTATAAACATGCTAGTTGAATGTTACTAAGAAGCATTTGCTCGAAAGTAGCATTCTCTTGTACTACTAGACAGCATGTGTATTCTACGCTTTATCCTCACTAATTTCAAACTCGAGAACTAGACAGACAAGCAAACGGCAACTGTGGAACCTATTTTGCTTAATTTCGCAGACAGTATGGCATAGGTTTCAAACATTGTGAAACATTAAACAACTGTACAAGATAATTGAACCACGGTTGCAGTAATATTTAAATCGGAGACCAAAGGGTCCTAAGTAATATTTACCTGTTTGGAAGTGGATGGCGTTTGCTTGATGAGAATCGGTTCCATTTGTATCGAGTCATCGTCCATGCTGGGGTCGAACGTTAACGGAGCTATTTGTCGGTACCTGAGGACAAATGAGTAGTCTTAAAAATATGTATTTGTATGATGTAACGTTATGTGTGTGTATATTAATTTTTGAATTCCCGCAAGTTTCGCAAAAAATGAGCTTTCGCGCAAATGTCTTTCGCAAAGTTTTCCCTAATCCTGCTGTTACTATGCTACACAAGTAATGTAAAATGTTAAGCAGTGCAGCGCCACCGATTGTTAAATATTAATGTTACACAAAACGCGCGCAGACGTTACTCGTATTAAAAACTCTTAAACGAGCAATGCTTGTCGTCGTGATCTTGTTCTCGTAACTGTAACGGTCTATATTTTCATTCGTACATTTAATATGTATGTATTTATGTATATATTATTTAGGATATGTCTTTGTATCTATTCTAGTATATTGTATTTTTTTTTGTTATGTATTTTTTGGTGTAGATTAAAGTATATATAAATAAATAATGTTAAATACTAACGCTGATAATTGTTGTAATTTTAATGTTAAATACTAACGGCTGATAGTTGTTGTAATGTCAATGTTAAATACTAACGGCTGATAGTTGTTGTAATGTCAATGTTAAATACTAACGGCTGATAGTTGTTGTAATGTTAATGTTAAATAATAACGGCTGATAGTTGTTGTAATGTTAATGTTAAATAATAACGGCTGATAGTTGTTGTAATGTTAATGTTAAATAATAACGGCTGATAGTTGTTGTAATGTTAATGTTAAATAATAACGGCTGATAGTTGTTGTAATGTTAATGTTAAATAATAACGGCTGATAGTTGTTGTAATGTTAATGTTAAATAATAACGGCTGATAGTTGTTGTAATGTTAATGTTAAATAATAACGGCTGATAGTTGTTGTAATGTTAATGTTAAATAATAACGGCTGATAGTTGTTGTAATGTTAATGTTAAATAATAACGGCTGATAGTTGTTGTAATGTCAATGTTAAATACAAACGGCTGATAGTTGTTGTAATGTCAATGTTAAATACTAACGGCTGATAGTTGTTGTAATGTCAATGTTAAATACAAACGGCTGATAGTTGTTGTAATGTCAATGTTAAATACTAACGGCTGATAGTTGTTGTAATGTCAATGTTAAATACAAACGGCTGATAGTTGTTGTAATGTCAATGTTAAATACTAACGGCTGATAGTTGTTGTAATGTCAATGTTAAATACAAACGGCTGATAGTTGTTGTAATGTCAATGTTAAATACTAACGGCTGATAGTTGTTGTAATGTCAATGTTAAATACAAACGGCTGATAGTTGTTGTAATGTCAATGTTAAATACTAACGGCTGATAGTTGTTGTAATGTCAATGTTAAATACTAACGGCTGCTAGTTGTTGTAATGTCAATGTTAAATACAAACGGCTGATAGTTGTTGTAATGTCAATGTTAAATACTAACGGCTGCTAGTTGTTGTAATGTCAATGTTAAATACAAACGGCTGATAGTTGTTGTAATGTCAATGTTAAATACAAACGGCTGATAGTTGTTGTAATGTCAATGTTAAATACAAACGGCTGATAGTTGTTGTAATGTCAATGTTAAATACTAACGGCTGATAGTTGTTGTAATGTCAATGTTAAATACAAACGGCTGATAGTTGTTGTAATGTCAATGTTAAATACTAACGGCTGATAGTTGTTGTAATGTCAATGTTAAATACAAACGGCTGATAGTTGTTGTAATGTCAATGTTAAATACAAACGGCTGATAGTTGTTGTAATGTCAATGTTAAATACAAACGGCTGATAGTTGTTGTAATGTCAATGTTAAATACAAACGGCTGATAGTTGTTGTAATGTCAATGTTAAATACTAACGGCTGCTAGTTGTTGTAATGTCAATGTTAAATACAAACGGCTGATAGTTGTTGTAATGTCAATGTTAAATACAAACGGCTGATAGTTGTTGTAATGTCAATGTTAAATACAAACGGCTGATAGTTGTTGTAATGTCAATGTTAAATACTAACGGCTGATAGTTGTTGTAATGTCAATGTTAAATACTAACGGCTGATAGTTGTTGTAATGTCAATGTTAAATACAAACGGCTGATAGTTGTTGTAATGTCAATGTTAAATACTAACGGCTGATAGTTGTTGTAATGTCAATGTTAAATACAAACGGCTGATAGTTGTTGTAATGTCAATGTTAAATACTAACGGCTGCTAGTTGTTGTAATGTCAATGTTAAATACAAACGGCTGATAGTTGTTGTAATGTCAATGTTAAATACAAACGGCTGATAGTTGTTGTAATGTCAATGTTAAATACAAACGGCTGATAGTTGTTGTAATGTCAATGTTAAATACAAACGGCTGATAGTTGTTGTAATGTCAATGTTAAATACAAACGGCTGATAGTTGTTGTAATGTCAATGTTAAATACTAACGGCTGATAGTTGTTGTAATGTCAATGTTAAATACAAACGGCTGATAGTTGTTGTAATGTCAATGTTAAATACTAACGGCTGATAGTTGTTGTAATGTCAATGTTAAATACAAACGGCTGATAGTTGTTGTAATGTCAATGTTAAATACTAACGGCTGATAGTTGTTGTAATGTCAATGTTAAATACAAACGGCTGATAGTTGTTGTAATGTCAATGTTAAATACTAACGGCTGATAGTTGTTGTAATGTCAATGTTAAATACTAACGGCTGCTAGTTGTTGTAATGTCAATGTTAAATACAAACGGCTGATAGTTGTTGTAATGTCAATGTTAAATACTAACGGCTGCTAGTTGTTGTAATGTCAATGTTAAATACAAACGGCTGATAGTTGTTGTAATGTCAATGTTAAATACAAACGGCTGATAGTTGTTGTAATGTCAATGTTAAATACAAACGGCTGATAGTTGTTGTAATGTCAATGTTAAATACTAACGGCTGATAGTTGTTGTAATGTCAATGTTAAATACAAACGGCTGATAGTTGTTGTAATGTCAATGTTAAATACTAACGGCTGATAGTTGTTGTAATGTCAATGTTAAATACAAACGGCTGATAGTTGTTGTAATGTCAATGTTAAATACAAACGGCTGATAGTTGTTGTAATGTCAATGTTAAATACAAACGGCTGATAGTTGTTGTAATGTCAATGTTAAATACTAACGGCTGATAGTTGTTGTAATGTCAATGTTAAATACAAACGGCTGATAGTTGTTGTAATGTCAATGTTAAATACAAACGGCTGATAGTTGTTGTAATGTCAATGTTAAATACTAACGGCTGATAGTTGTTGTAATGTCAATGTTAAATACTAACGGCTGCTAGTTGTTGTAATGTCAATGTTAAATACAAACGGCTGATAGTTGTTGTAATGTCAATGTTAAATACAAACGGCTGATAGTTGTTGTAATGTCAATGTTAAATACTAACGGCTGATAGTTGTTGTAATGTCAATGTTAAATACAAACGGCTGATAGTTGTTGTAATGTCAATGTTAAATACTAACGGCTGATAGTTGTTGTAATGTCAATGTTAAATACAAACGGCTGATAGTTGTTGTAATGTCAATGTTAAATACAAACGGCTGATAGTTGTTGTAATGTCAATGTTAAATACAAACGGCTGATAGTTGTTGTAATGTCAATGTTAAATACTAACGGCTGATAGTTGTTGTAATGTCAATGTTAAATACAAACGGCTGATAGTTGTTGTAATGTCAATGTTAAATACTAACGGCTGATAGTTGTTGTAATGTCAATGTTAAATACTAACGGCTGATAGTTGTTGTAATGTCAATGTTAAATACAAACGGCTGATAGTTGTTGTAATGTCAATGTTAAATACTAACGGCTGATAGTTGTTGTAATGTCAATGTTAAATACTAACGGCTGATAGTTGTTGTAATGTCAATGTTAAATACAAACGGCTGATAGTTGTTGTAATGTCAATGTTAAATACTAACGGCTGATAGTTGTTGTAATGTCAATGTTAAATACAAACGGCTGATAGTTGTTGTAATGTCAATGTTAAATACTAACGGCTGATAGTTGTTGTAATGTCAATGTTAAATACTAACGGCTGCTAGTTGTTGTAATGTCAATGTTAAATACAAACGGCTGATAGTTGTTGTAATGTCAATGTTAAATACTAACGGCTGCTAGTTGTTGTAATGTCAATGTTAAATACAAACGGCTGATAGTTGTTGTAATGTCAATGTTAAATACAAACGGCTGATAGTTGTTGTAATGTCAATGTTAAATACAAACGGCTGATAGTTGTTGTAATGTCAATGTTAAATACTAACGGCTGATAGTTGTTGTAATGTCAATGTTAAATACAAACGGCTGATAGTTGTTGTAATGTCAATGTTAAATACTAACGGCTGATAGTTGTTGTAATGTCAATGTTAAATACAAACGGCTGATAGTTGTTGTAATGTCAATGTTAAATACAAACGGCTGATAGTTGTTGTAATGTCAATGTTAAATACAAACGGCTGATAGTTGTTGTAATGTCAATGTTAAATACTAACGGCTGATAGTTGTTGTAATGTCAATGTTAAATACAAACGGCTGATAGTTGTTGTAATGTCAATGTTAAATACAAACGGCTGATAGTTGTTGTAATGTCAATGTTAAATACTAACGGCTGATAGTTGTTGTAATGTCAATGTTAAATACTAACGGCTGCTAGTTGTTGTAATGTCAATGTTAAATACAAACGGCTGATAGTTGTTGTAATGTCAATGTTAAATACAAACGGCTGATAGTTGTTGTAATGTCAATGTTAAATACTAACGGCTGATAGTTGTTGTAATGTCAATGTTAAATACAAACGGCTGATAGTTGTTGTAATGTCAATGTTAAATACTAACGGCTGATAGTTGTTGTAATGTCAATGTTAAATACAAACGGCTGATAGTTGTTGTAATGTCAATGTTAAATACAAACGGCTGATAGTTGTTGTAATGTCAATGTTAAATACAAACGGCTGATAGTTGTTGTAATGTCAATGTTAAATACTAACGGCTGATAGTTGTTGTAATGTCAATGTTAAATACAAACGGCTGATAGTTGTTGTAATGTCAATGTTAAATACTAACGGCTGATAGTTGTTGTAATGTCAATGTTAAATACTAACGGCTGATAGTTGTTGTAATGTCAATGTTAAATACAAACGGCTGATAGTTGTTGTAATGTCAATGTTAAATACTAACGGCTGATAGTTGTTGTAATGTCAATGTTAAATACAAACGGCTGATAGTTGTTGTAATGTCAATGTTAAATACAAACGGCTGATAGTTGTTGTAATGTCAATGTTAAATACTAACGGCTGATAGTTGTTGTAATGTCAATGTTAAATACTAACGGCTGCTAGTTGTTGTAATGTCAATGTTAAATACAAACGGCTGATAGTTGTTGTAATGTCAATGTTAAATACTAACGGCTGCTAGTTGTTGTAATGTCAATGTTAAATACAAACGGCTGATAGTTGTTGTAATGTCAATGTTAAATACAAACGGCTGATAGTTGTTGTAATGTCAATGTTAAATACAAACGGCTGATAGTTGTTGTAATGTCAATGTTAAATACTAACGGCTGATAGTTGTTGTAATGTCAATGTTAAATACAAACGGCTGATAGTTGTTGTAATGTCAATGTTAAATACTAACGGCTGATAGTTGTTGTAATGTTAATGTGAAATACTAACGGCTGATGGCTGTGCGTGGTGACGGCGTCCCTCCAGGTGGCGTGTTGCGGCACCACAGGCGGCGGCTGCAAGTTGTTGGCGAAGCCCAGCCGGCAGTACAGGGACACAGCTTGCTTTACTGACTCGCATTCCACCTGTGAGGAGAAGATAAGTAATAAAGAGGTGTGGTTTCTTACTGATAGTGAGTCTTGTTTAAGTTCAAGGAGGTAGGGAAGCATAGGATGAGGCAAATAATATGTCGACACTAGTTTAAGGTTTAAGGCTTGCTTTTTGCTACAGACTGGCTTAGATTATTACTTTCGTAAAATGGCGATTATGATGAGGCCACCGACGGCGACGCTTCGGGCTCAAACCAGGGCTTCCAGTTTTGCAATACCGAGAGCCCGCATCCCGCGACATTTTCCAGTCCCGAGTGTTACGGGATTTTAAAATACGCATAGTTTGGCAGACGACACATTATGTTTTCTTCGCAAACATCTTCAATTGAATGTTGAAAAACTAAGTTAAGGCTTTAATGGTTTTTTTTCAATTGTAGGTATGTCGATTGTTATTTATTCTGCATTTGATCGCTATAAATGAATAGTGCAACTTGTTTGGTATCTTGCTAATAGTAAAACTTAAATAAAAGTGAATTATATACCCTACATAAATATTATTAATTTCTGTTTGCAGGATCCCGCAAATACCGGGTTTGAAGATAGGCTGCGGGATTGGAAGTCCTAACACAAACTTACTTTGGGTTTTCGATAAACCCAAATTAGCTTTTATCTTTGTGTCAAAGTCAAATTATTTATTTCGAATAGGCACATAAAAGGCACTTTAGAACGTCAACATTAAAAAAAAAAATTATATTGATTCTAGTTGCCCCTTCCAAAAGGTAGTTGCGTATGGAGAAGAATGGTTAAGAAACTCCACCGTTACTCTTTTAAAATGTTTACAAAATGTTGTGTTGTGTTGTGTTGTGTTGTGGTTTAAGGATTCCTCTCTTCAAAGTTTCTATAGACAAATAAGTTGTGCCACTAATCTACTAAATTGCTCTCTCTATATTGATGTTGCCTACATCCTTATTTCAGCAGTGTGTCAATGTCAAATTAATTTATTATTACATTCTAATCCGTGTGAATAGCTCATTACGCCAAAATGGCAAGGCAATCCAAAGTGAACTTTAAATCATAGATATTAAGGCCAAATATACAAGAAAATTAAATGTTATATGGTCATGTGAGATAAAAATAGGAAAAATACTATTCTATTTTATCACATTTATAATACATAGATCCTAATCAACGTTGTTACATTAATTATATGCTAAGCTACAAATAACATGGAACTTCCACATTATAACGGCATGTGATTCTACATAATTTTCTGCTGTTTTATATTTTTAAAGAGGCAATTAAATTAATGTCTTACGGTGTGGCATGTCACGCAGAAGATAAATAAAGCATAAGATAAAGCTACAGATTAAAGAACATTCGCAAAACCGCACTCGCACTAGGTATACTCAAGCCGAAATCAATGCAAAATGAATGTAAACAAAATAGCAATATATTTTCATGTTTATGCAATGCAATCACGCGAAAAAGGTAGATTATTAAACGGAATTTTAAATTTGTGTTTTTTTTTATCATGCTTTATAATTTGTTAGCTTCAATTCCACACCGAGTTTAGCTGGGAATAGCTTGAATTGTTTGATATTCGACATCGATTTAAGAAGGCTTTGTTCAGTTTTTGTTTCTAAAACATTTAGCCCTTATATAAAGGTCAAAATAAAGACAAATCATATCTAGGTCCTTTGAAAGGCACAAATTATATAAAGAATTGTATGTATACAAAGTGTGGATTCTTTTACTTACTTACTTGATTACTGCTGGGACACAGGCCTCCTCTCTTTGAGAGGTAGTGGGTTGTATCACTTGTATCGAATCCACCACGCGGGCCCAGTGCGGGATTGGTAGCTGTCACGTGTCTTCAAAATTTTAGTTCTAGGCCATGCCGGTTTCCTCACGATGTTTTCCTTCACCGTTTTGAGAGCAGTGGTGTGAAATAATTTACACAAAGTAAAACGCCTATCTAGGTTCGAACCTACGACGTACAACTTGTAAGTCGCGGCCGTTACCACGGGGCCACCACTGCTCTCTGATGTTAATATAACTTTTCCTAAATAAAGGTAACTCCACACTAACCTGCAACACAGCAGCTAGTTCAGCCACACTGGTATGTTCATCAATGGACACAAACACCTTATAAAGAAGCGTCTCGAAGTAATCCCCAGCTATTCGGTTCATCACGAACCCTTTCAGAGGAGGTACTGACACCTTGTCTGCTGTTGTTATTGGAACGTCCAGATAGATTAGGCCGCGCCTGTAGGTAGGGTAATATAGACGTTATAGAATGGTGTGAAGGTTGATAATGATTTGTATGTTGGGAGACGTCATGTGACTTTTGTGGTTGGAGGAAAGTTGAGAATATAAAAATATTTGACTCCATCAGTTATTGAATAGCAGTAATTTTGAAGGCTTTATTTAGTCTTTATTAGAATATAATGGAGCTTGTGGCTAAATAATAACAGCCGCACGGGTCAATCGATCAGGTTAAGCTACGCTTGCCGCGGTTGATCCGTGGATGGGTGACCATCTTTACATACCAAGACCCCTCCGTGCCTCAGAAAGCACGTTAAGCCGTTGGTCCCGGCTGCATTTGTAGATCTTTGACCGTCGTTACGGGTCGTCAGAAGCTCGAAAGTCTGACAACCAGTCTTACCAAGGGGTATCGTGTTACCCAGTAACTGGGTTGTGGAGGTCAGATAAGCAGTCGCTCCATGTAAAATACTGGTATTCAGCTGTATCCGGTAAGACTCGCAGCCGACCCCAAAATAGTTGGGAAAAGGTTAGGCAGATACCAACGGCTTAACGTGCTTTCCGAGGCTCGGAGGGGTCTTGGTACGTAAAGATGGTCACCCATCCATGCTACCTACATATAACAATATTATTCAATCAACTCATAGCCTTTTGTCGTCCAATGCTGGAAATAAACTGTCTTATGATTATTAATGTGTTTGTTTTTGGGACCAACATTCTTTAATTACATACAACAGTACAAGGATCATTTAGCGCGCGGTCATGGGCAGTGGAATTATTGCCGCCATGTCTATTTCTTTGGCACGCTCTGTAGCCTAAACGGCTTGATGGATTTTAACATATGAGGTGTCGTTAGATTCGTCTTTATTGTGGGAATGATATAGGATATAATATTAATTTAATGCATCTGCAAATACAAAAAGGGAGGTTTAAAAATAAAAAAAAAACAAAAATATTGGTATCAAATAAAAGCGAGTCAATCAATATGAGTCAATTCCAAATCCAAAAATAAACTAAAAAGCAAATGATTAAAAAACAAAATTCCAACTGCAAAAACATATTTAACTGAAACAGGTGTGTGTGGTAGGCACAAACCATTTTTTTTTTCTATACTATTTCTGTGACAATTACACAAAATGTTTACCGTTAACGACAATTTCAATTGACAGGGGTACTTGTCAATGTCATTCAGCCGCCGAAAGATCCTTAAAGCACTCTATTTTTAAGTTAATTGATAATAATATTATCAGTCATGTTAATTTGATCATACCTGTACAAAGTCTTGACGACATTGTAATCGAGCGTTCCTGCGGTCTGCGAGCCGCGGTCGATTAGCAAGTCAATTAGCGCTCTCTCGCTCTCACCTAGAGGCTGCCGTGAAACAAGCGATGTGTTAACTTAGTTAATAGTAAGTGTTACTAGTAATAAACAAGAAACATCGGTCAGAAGGAAAAGACTGCCACAGCCGACAAAAATGACAAAAATCAGTCATTCATCATTCTCCTGCCCATTATCCCAATTTATTTGTGGTCAGCGCAACATGTCCCTTTCTTCCATACTTCTCTATTAGTTGTCATCTCGGTAGTCACGCCCATTCTTGCCATATCATCGTTCACACAGTCCATCCATCGGTTCTTTAGTCTTTCCCTACTCTTATAACCATCGACATACATACTCAAAACTTTCTTTTTCCTCATTCCTCAGCAGCACAAAAAAAAATCAGTCCTTGTTTATTCAAAATAGGCTGTCAATCAGAACTTTTTGAGGGTTCAAACTACATAAGGCAGTCCCTCAAGAAACCCGCCCTTCACCAGTTTTTAGTTGGGTAGAAGTGGAGCAACAAACTCCGCCCATTTACCTTGATAGCCCGACCGGATATATATTTTCCCGTATCTCTATCCCTTTCTGTCCCAGAGAAACATACTGCACTATAGAGCGAGAAAGAATTAAGCACGGAATTGGACCGCGAAAAGTTCGGGCGCTTTCAAGCAATCATTCACACTCTCAGTTACGGGACAATGTGGAACCGGGCTCAAAGTCTGGCTCAGCCCTAAGGACTGGCGATGCGCAGCGGCTTTCACAACCAAACAGAAGTAAACATTGCGTTCCTAAAAATAAAGTCTAAAGTAAATAAACTGCGCGTGTCTCCGGTCGCTAAGTCTCGCGGACTAGTGGAACATTATATAATATCAACTAGCGCAATGATTATATTTATTTAGCAGTGAATATCGCGTTTCGCTGGATCTGCGCTGACCCTCCTATAGGAAACCGTCTTTTTCTTCTGGACGATGTTTCTTATAAATAATCAGTTGATGTAACTTGTTTTAATGCAATCTTAAGTCATTGGAAGACAGTGAAAGTTATGAAACATTAAGAGAATGAACAGCTTTCTCTACAACTTTTAAGGTACGGATAGACGTGCTCATTACTAGCACGAAAGCATGCTTTTATTGAGCAAGTGCTCATTAGTAGCACGTGTGTAATGTAATGAGCTTGCTCAAAAATCAACCGACGTTTGATTTTCGAGCACGCTACCTGAGGCGCGGGTAGAAGGGGGCGTGCTCCGAGCGCGTCTGAACAGGTTTGCTTATTAGCATGCTATTATCGATTCGATCTCGATCACGTCTGTCCGTACCTTTAAGAATTATTTATGATTGACCATACCAGGTACTTATATACCACTTAAACGATACTACATACGTATATTTTACTTAGGCGAACTATTTAATGCTACCGAAATCAAGACTGCATCTTTAAATAGCTAAAATATGCATTAAACATTTGGTTTATGGATAATCTCAGACCCAGCAAGGTCTAGCATAAATTCATCTATTTCATTATATTACCCAACACTTGTAGATACTATGATTTTTAAAGGTTTACTTTTCAACTCCAGCTCATAAAAATACTGCAAAGATTATTTTCATTCACAAATCCTTACTTTACCTAATTTTCGTACAACACGATGTTATTAACACTAATGTAAACAAAACTCTTTAGCACACTCTAGTTTAGAATAATAAAACCTCAATACAACATTATGATTAAAAATCAAACAAAACTCAAGTCAAATTCAACTAAATCTTCTTAGCAACAGGGTTTATATTACCTTAACATCATCTTCTAGGACATATCCAAGCTCAACTCGCCACCATGGTAGCATGGGTATGTTTAGAGGTACGCGCGGGAGTAAAGAACGAATCGCTTTGGAACGCCCACGCCGCCCTAAAGAGCGGGCTTTTGCCACCAGTTCTAGGTACTCATTCCGACCAATACCTAGCAGTCTCAGACCTATGGAAAATTTTTTTTAAATGTTTCATACAGATTTTAGAGTTAAAAGAAATGGTGAATTTACCTATTATAAATCTGAAAAATATACTTATTTCCTGTTGTTTTTCAAAATATGACTAAACAAGATAATGTCTAAATTAAAGTAATTTACATATTATGAAGATCCTTACAGCTTTCGACACAAAAAATCGAACAGTTACTAGGCTAGGACACTCGGGCACATGGGTTTAAAAATGTGTCAGCTACTGTGTCTATCATAATTTCTTGGCACAATTTGTATAACATAAGTGCCCTAGAGTAAACAAGGCTTTAATTTAAAATACATTAATACTTGATTGACTTTTAATACAAAACTTAATTAAGTAAGCTATACTTACAGTCAGCAGCAGTAAAATTAGGCATAGTATCATAGCTCTTCTCTAACTCTATGAGGAGAGCCACCACCTCCACATAGTAAATGAATGGGGTTATTCTTAAACCTAGAAAGAAAACAATAAAATTCAAACTTGTAATTATTTTACTTTTCAAGATCCTGTAACACACATGTTTTTACCTAGCGCAGGAGTCAAGGCTTCACTTAGTTTGTACACATTTTTTAAGCCAAAAAAGAATTTATACTTTTATAAAAAAATGTGAAAATAGTATAAGTGTAAGTTCCCAATAATGGTACAACTGGTGGGGTTTGAACTCACAACCTCTCACTCACCAGTCCACAACCTTAACCTTTGGCCGGTATAACCATTATTAGACTTGAAAGCATGATGAGGTATAGGCATAAACAATATAAGAATAACTAATACTAGCTCACCAGGTTAGCAAGATACCAGCAGGGCTGACTGCCATAAATGTGCAGGACATCAACCTGAGCATTCCCTAGCATGGAGCATCCATGAAATACTTATCTGTTTAATTTTTATGGTTCAATGAAACAACTTACCTTTAACAATCATGTCTGCTAGGTGATAGGGGTAGAGCATGAGTCTTTGTATGCTGCTCTGTATAAGTGTCTCATAGTATTTCTTCTCATCTTTACGAACAGTCCTGACTGTTGATAAAAAGAAATGCTTTTAGGTTTGTACCTATATTATAACATCAGTATATAATTCATATCATCAACAATTTACAAAAAGGCTTCAGTTATAAGGTCAATGAATTTTGATTAAGTATGGTAATTAATCAGAGATTGCAAAAACTATTTCCCATTTTGTATGTTATTCAATAGGTCAATAGCAACTTACCAAGACTTCCTCTGTATCTCAATTGATTTTTAATACTGAATTCGAATATGTACCTCTCATATTCTTTGGGAGAATCACCCAACAGCTGAAACAACAAAGTCATGTTTGTACCTACTTACTACACATGGCACTGGTTATTATGTGATTGGGAAATACAGTGCTCGTGATGTTAACCCCACTTATTTTGTACTCTAATTACCGAAGATAAACATCATTAGCATTGAATCATTGATACTGTAAAACAATAACATAATACTTTACCTTCTTTATAGGCGCAGGTAATTGCGACCACTGTGTCTTTTTTCTAATACATTCCTCAATTTCGTCTTCCATGGTACTTGACCATTTAAATAACGATTTTAAATAATTACATTGATAGCAAAGAACTCTTAACGGCCTTGGATAAATGGATAACTGCACAAAATATTTTTGATAAGTAAAAGCAAGCAAATACTAGCGTGCGTTCAGAATAATGATAAAATAGCAGGATTACTGAAATATTACATACAAAACTTATTATAATGGAAGTAAAGAAACTTCTCAATAGTATTTTATTTACATAAAAAAAATAATTTCATATTGATTGTTTTATGCAATATTATTTTGACAGAACTTATTAACAGTTTATTAGAATCGTCTCAAACACAATTAGTAATCTGATCGTGTTTTTGAACGTAATAGTTACAATTCTTGCTGTCATTGATTTGACATGAGGATTAAAGTTGCCATGAAAGGCAATCAATCGATTGAAAAAAATGATTGCAATCCTTGATATAAAAATGGTTATGCCTATTCGGCCGGTTAAATTCTTCTAAATTATGCTTTTTAAAAATGTATAAAACAGATATAGTCACAGAGTTTTGAACGTTAGACATCCACATATACATTTTTACTCAAAAAGACGTTCAATACTAATCTTTTCGATTGTCTAGCTTTTTTATAAGATGTTAGCTGAGCTTCAACGGAAAATAAGAAAATAAAGAAAGAAAAATATTTCATTTGGGGTAATTTTTTTTGGGTTTTATATATGTACAACAGCTTCAGATTTTAAGAACGGAATAAAAAATCTTTCATTTTGGTTTATGTACCCATTAAGTTGTTAGTTTCTAATACATACATTTTAGTTTACAAGGTACCCACAGTACCTATAATATTTTAGGGACTTTACCGGTCAATACAGATGACCTGTCCTACCTGTAATGGCTCAAAAATATTGGGGAGTTTTTGTCTCGTGTAATAATAAATAGAGTAGATAGGTAGGTAATGCAATGGCAGGGACGGCCGTGCCTGTTGATGACCGAGTTCTGACCCTGGTGCGGCAGGAGGTAGCTGCCTTGCGGAGTCGCTTTTCCGCTCTAGAGGCCATCGTCCTGTGCTCCCCGTTAGCGGCCCGCTGGCTCGCCAGCCTTAGACCAGCGAAAGACCACATCATATTCTGCCGCCGCAACTGCCTCGGCCAAACCATGGGCTCGTCGGGGAAGACCAAGGGTGGGGCGAATACACAGGCGGCAAGACATCAGCCCTGGTGGTGAAACTGCCGCCCCCACCTCCTAAATCTCCTCCGGCCGACGCCGAATGGCAAGTAGCCGGGGAGAAGAGGAAGGGGGTAAGGCAGCAAGGGCGGCCAAAAGGAAGGACGGGCGGCAGTCGCGCAAGGAGCGAAGCGTCGTGGCTAGGCTCCGCGCCCTGAAGTCCGCAGCTGTAGTGATCACACACACGCTACACCCGGAAGTGGAAAAGATGGGCGTGTCCTACCGGGACGTGCTCACCAAAGCGGCGGAGGCGGTGGACCTCTAGGAGCTCGGCGCCGCTGATGGCATCCGGGTAAGGATTACGGTGACTGGGGCCCGGATGCTGGAAGTCCCTGGTGCAGCCAGCGGCCCAGCCGCTGACGCTCTAGCCGAAAGGCTTAGGGCGTCCCTAAATGCGGACAAGGCCCGAGTGTCTAGGCCCACCAAGTGCGCTGGCATGCGCATCCTGGGCTTGGACGACTCCGTGGCGGAGGGACAGGTGGTGGCCGCTATCGTTAGGACTGGTGGTTGCTCTGCTGAGCAGGTGAGGGCAGGCACCATCCGTCCTGACTTCATGGGGATGCAAGCCGTTACGGTGAGTTGCCCCGTGTCGGTGGCCAAGAAAATAGCCGGGAGGGCCGAAGGCTATTGGTGGGCTGGGTTTCCGCGCAGGTCAAACTGCTGGACCTCATAGGTCTTAGGTGCTTCCGCTGCCAGGTGGGCAACCACGTGGGAGCTAAATGCATGGTATGCACCTCAGATTCACAACGTCTGCTCATGCAACGCCACGTCGCACTGCGCCGCGGCGGCTGGCAAGCCGGCGGTTCACCGGATTGCGAGCAAGGCCTGTGCCACACCCGTCAAAGCCAGGGGCAAGCCCTCCGCCACCGCCGTCACCACCGCCACTGCCGCCTCCACCTTCGTCGTCGCCGCCGTAGCCGCCGCGGCAGGGCCCTCACATGCGGTTCGGGAGGGTGCTGACATGGGTTGCCAATAATGGCCCCATTACGCCTCCTCCAGGCGAACATCAACCACTGCGCCTCCGCTCAGGATCTGTTGATCCAGAGCATGGGGCAGTGTTCAAATAAAATTACCGTGGTCGCTGAGCCGTACTTTGTCCCGCCCAGGTGGAGAACCTAAGTGGCTCAGTGACCTTAATTTCACTGCCGTCCCTCGAGGCTGTCAAGAGAGGACAGAGTTGCGTGGCAGCACGGTTC
Source organism: Atethmia centrago (assembly GCA_905333075.3). Lineage (NCBI taxonomy): Eukaryota > Metazoa > Arthropoda > Insecta > Lepidoptera > Noctuidae > Atethmia > Atethmia centrago. The sequence goes on along the minus strand of HG995379.1, from coordinate 22,986,582 downwards.
GGGGAGATTGTCGTGGTAGGGGTATACTTCTCCCCGAACCGAACTCTTGCCGAGTTCCACAACTCCCTTGCGGAGTTGACAATCGTCATCCTTGGATTCCGTTCTCTCCCCGTGCTCGTCTTCGGGGACTTCAATGCCAATAATGGTTTGGGATTCCAGCATGGGCGCCAGCAAGTTTATTTTCAGAGGGGTGCATCTTAAGCTCCACGAAGCGAGCTCGGATATGTTAAGGTTATCGTAGATTTGTGTTCGGTTGTTTGTCGACTAATGCACTGAAGCTTTAGAATTGAGAGGAACATTTTAGGATCTTGCCTCGAATAGGTTAAGTTCTCTAAAGTGTCTCAGATTATATTACGCCCGGGCAAGCAATTTTAAAAGCATTCTTGGCGGATGCCAAGAATGCTCCGTCGTGTTGATTGGTGTCGTGAAATGGTTCAAAGATTTAACGGAGGTGACTCAAATGCTGTGTTCACACACATACTTACGGGTGACGAAAGCTGGATTTATTGTTATGATCATCAAACTAAGAATTGCCCACCATCATTTGCCACCCTCCAATGAATTGCCAATTAAAGTGAAGAGAGGTCGAAGCGTGGGAAAAAAGATGGTGGCCTCGTTCTTCGGAAGGACAGGTCATTACGGAACAATTGTTTTAGAGGATCGAAAAACAGTTACTGCAGAGTGGTACACTAACAATTGTTAGCCACTTGTCTTGGAAAAAGTTTGGGAGAAACGACCTCGCAGTAGGATCCTCGTTCACCACGACAACGCCTCTTCGCACACCGCCAAGCAAACAATCGACTACTTGGTGACGTCAGACGTGGAATTACTGGGTCACCCGCCCTATAGCCCCGACCTCGCACCTTGCGATTTTTATTTATTTCCGAAAATAAAAGAAACACTTCGAGGGAAACGTTTTATGGACGCCGAGGAAGCTGCGTTTCAAAATGCCGTCGAAGAGACGGCCTCTTCGACGGCATTTTGAAACGCAGCCACTCGTCCTTAGGGGTCTCTTACCTGACCCCTAAGGACGAGTGGGTATAGTGCTTTTCTCAGTGGTTCCGTCGGATGCAGCGATGTATTGATGTAAATGGACACTACTCGTATTTTGAAAAGATATAATAAAACTAATAACTTGCTAGTTTGTTAATTTTTTGATTTTATAAGAACTTTCAGTGTCACCCTCGTATCTATAATATTGTATCTGTGATTTTGCAAAGATTCATATTTTTAACCGACTTCAAAAAAGGAGGAGGAATCTCAATTCGACCGTATATATGCTTTTTTATGTTTGTTCGCCGTGTGTTTGTGTGTGTGGACCGATTTTAAAAAATATTTTTTTGTTTGAAAGGGTATGCTCCCGAGGTGGTCTCATTGTCACCAAGTCAGAATCTGATGAGGGAATCCCATGGAAATCGAGGGAAATCCTCAAATTTTAAAGGCACATCACTGACATTGATGAATATTATAAGCAAAATTACGTGAATATTTATGTACCTTAAAAAGTATTATACGAGTATTACTTTAATTATTGTGAATGTGAGCACTATGTGGGTCATTTTTATTTATTTCTTGTTGTTTTTTTTTCTCTTAGTTTTAATGATGGTCTGGCATTTTGAGTCCTTTCCTTGGTATTGTTCGTCGTGTCGTTGAGCTCCTTAAGTTTTGAGTTGAGCTACAAGATTACTGACAAATGCTTGCACTGACTGGACAGGTCCACTCAAATTTGTGTGGTTCTTTCCTCAAAAGACCATTTCAGACATAGATCTACATGGTCCTCACATGATCTGACCAAGATTATGTCTGGACTTTATAGGAGACTTTGACCCTTGAGTTTGTTTCGCCATTTCTTCTCAGGGGTAGTCAGATAGGAAATGTCGACTCCATCTAGCTTATTTTTTAATATGACGTGTAAAAGTGATTGTCATATCCTATTTACAGAATAAACAATTTCATTTCATTTCATTTCATTTCATTTCTAGTGATTTAGGTATTTTTTATATAAACTTGTGCATTTGCTCTCGGAAAGCACCATTTGGTGGAGTGGAATTGATGATGAAAACCACAGATGGCCACCGGAACTACTTAATAAGAAGTATTTAATTAACGAGTTACGATTCGATTAGGTACTTTAATATGGTTGCTAAGCCATTTATGCTCTTAACAATCTATATGGACAGTTCTCCTGGTTCTTACCAGGAGAACTCTTCGATAATTAACGTCCCTGCATCAAAAAAAGCAATATTTTGTAAATGGTGATGCGCAGTTGACATTAGGCTATTGTAACTTAGATAAATTACAAACTGACCCACTACAAAGTGAAAAATAACTTTAATTTCGGAAGTCGGTGGCAAAAAAACTAAAATACAAATCCAAAGACACCGACTTCCAAAATTAAAGTCTATCTAAAATCTAGACAAAATCAAACTGGTTGCTATTTTTATTGTAAAATTTATTATTTGATACAAATAATAAATCAATGTTGACTTTAAATTCTGTGATTACTTTCACTCACACACTGGTCAGTGTGTGAGTGAAAGTAATCACAGAGTTTAAACATATTACTTTATTTATTATTTTTAGGAAAACGTATACTTTTACAATGTTTGTAAATATGTGAGCATCATGTACCTATCACATAATTAATTTAACTGTCATTGCTTTATTTATCATTCTTTTTTTACCTATTTTGGTATAGTAATTTTATTCTAGGTGCATCGTCTTCACATATAATTTTAAAATGTACCTATACAAAATTTTATAAAACATTTTAAAAGAGTAACGGTGGAGTTTCTTGCCCATTCTTCTCCATACGAAACTACCTTTTGGAAGGGGCAACTAGAATATTTTTTTTTTTTTTTTGTTAATTTTGTCGTTTTAAAGTGCCTTTTATGTGCCTATTTGAAATAAATAATTTGACTTTGACTTTGACTAATGTGTTTGGCTTTTTTGGATATTTTTATAGTTCTGAATGTTTTGACACCTTTATTTTATTATGAAGCCAGGGAGGTGCAAGTGCACCCTCTTGCACTCCGCTCCCGGTGCCTATGGTTTCCCGGTATACGGACAAACGGCGAACCATCCTGCCGGTGGTGGAGGACTGGGCTATGAAGACAGGCCTGGTCGTCCTAAACCGGGATTCTGTCCCCACGTGTGTGCGGATGCGGGGTGAATCAGCGGTGGACATCTCGTTTGCCGGCTCCGCTCTGTCGCCGCGTGTCGTTGACTAAGGGGGTCCTAAGCGCATGCTTGGAGAGGGGCCAGTTCCCATTTCGTTGGAAGACGGGGAAACTGGTCCTCATAAAGAAGCCGGGGGGCCCTGCGGACTCCCCATCCACTTATCGGTTTGGTCGGATTTGGCGGAGAGCCAAATCTGACCTGCCCTGGAGTTGCATCTGTCGTGTGGTCGAGGCCTATCTGACCGGGCCGTCATCTACCCCGGTCACCAGGGAGAATGGAACCGGCGAGATATGTAATGCGGTGCCCGACAGGGATCGGTCCTGGGGCCGCAACTGTGGGACATCGGATACGACTGGGTGTTGCACGCCGACCTCCGTAGTGGCGGCCAGCCGTGGTCGACTCCTTGGCAACGAGGAGTCCTGGGACGCGGAGACATTCGTCACCTCCCCCCCCCCACACACAGAAGGACCCGAGGTGGCGGCTCGTAGTGTTCCACGCGGTCCCCTATTGGACGTCATGGTAGCTGTACACCTCATTCCCCCCGCAATGGCGGGCCGGCACCAGCCGGCGATCGCGGACACCAGGGAGATAGAAACTGGCGAAAGATGTTGTGCGGTGTCCCACAGGGATCAGTCCTGGGGCCGCACCTGTGGGATATTGGATACGACTGGGTGCTGCGTTCCGACCTCTCTAGCTCCGTCAGCGTGGTTAACATCGGCGTCGAGTCGACGATGTAGTACCTAGGACTCGTCTTTCGAAGCCGGTGGAACTTCGTGGAGCATTTCCGACGTTTGGCTCCCAGACTGGAGCGGGCTGCCTTGAAGCGGCTCCTGCCCAATCTGGGGGGTCTAAACGCCTCCTGCCGGAGACTCTACCCGGGGGTCGTGCGGTCCATGCCCCTTTACGGGGCACCGGTGTGGGCGCGTTCCTTGACGCGGCAGCCAGCCCACCGGTTGAACGCATCCCAAAGGGTCATGGCCATCTGGTTGGTCCGGGAATACCGCACGGTCTTCGGTGAGGCGGCGAGCCTCCTTGCCGGATTGCCGCCATGGGGTCTGGAGGCAAAAGTCCTCGCGCACATGTGGGAGTGGCGCGAGGTGGCGAAACGCTGGGGCGTAACTCCGCTGCCGCGAGAAATCACGGCGTAGCGGACAGAGCTCCAGTGGGATCTCATGGAGAAATGGATCTCCTCAATAAACTTGACCAACTTCTCAATAATTGCATTCGGTTCGTTTTCAATCTTCGTAAGTATGATCATGTATCCGCACACCGTGTGCTTCTAAAATGGTTACCCATTCGCCAGCGCAGAGAGGTGAGGGCTCTGTCTATGTTGTTCTCTATTCTCAACAAACCCACTTCTCCTTCTTACCTGACTTCCCATATTCAATACTTGTGCTCTGCCCATAGTAAAAATCTTCGTTCCACCAACAATCGTCTTCTTCGATGTCCTTCTCACCGCTCTGGTTTCATTCGCTCATCTTTCTTTGTCCAGACTGTCTTTCTTTGGAATGCGCTCCCTCTGATCATCAGGACGGCGACCAGTCGGTTGTCTTTTAAACTGAAGGCACGTGAACATATACGTAAGAAGTTGGCAGAAACATCCCAGCGCTGATATTTTGCTGGATTCGTTTTCTCCTCTACCGATCGTTATTTCTCCTGACAAAGTTTATTCTATTTATATGTATGTATCTACGTATCTATTCTTGTATTATGTAGTTATATTCGTGTTATCTATCCCTTAAGTTGCACCTGCCATGTCTTCTCTGCATCACCCTAAGGTTGACTGGTAGAAAATGCCTCAGGCATTAAGTCCGCCTTTGTACGGTATTATTTTTTTTTACTTGTGCATAAAGTTTTAATAAATAAATGGAGAGTGTGATTGTCACAACCCAGCGCTGGGCACGCCACGATAAGCGCGGCGGCGATAAGTCCCCTCTTCGAGGAGTGGCTAGAGAGGTGCCACGGCATCCTCACCTTCCGTCTGACGCACGTCCTCACCAGACACGGCTGCTTCGGGAGGTTCCTGTCCCGGATAAAGTCAAAGTCAAATTATATATTTCAAATAGGCACATGAAAGGGACTCTAAAAATAAAAATGATTCTAGTTGCCCCTTTCAAAAGGTAGTGTCGTATGGAGAAGAATGGGCAAGAAACTCCACCTTTACTCTTTTAAAATGTTTTATAGGTACATTACATAATTGTATGTGAAGACGATGCACCTAGAATAAAATTACTATACCAAAATCGGTAAAAAAAGAATTAAAAATGATGCAATGACATAAATTAATTATGTGATACATATTTTATTTATTTTATATTATGTGTATATGATGCTTATTTAGGTACAAACATTGTAAAAGTATTCGTTTTCATAAAAAGAATAAATAAAGTAATAGGTCAGTGTGTGAGTTAAAGTAATCACATGAATGAAAATTCAACATTAATTTATTATTTGTAAAATAATAAATTGTACAATTAAAATACCAACCAGTTTGATTTTGTCTAGACTCTAGATTGTCCTATGGAGCTGGACCTGCATGTTTCCAAGCATTCTTATCTTGGATATAATCCTCTAATTTGTAATATTGTTTACAAAGTGTACTTTTAATATACGTTTTAAATTTTCTTTCATTTAATTGCAATATATCACAAGGTACTCGTATTTTGTTGCAATTTGACACAGTACCCCATAAAAGATGTATGTACTTTAGAAACTTGTTTTATTAAAAAGATGTCGATTTTTTCTTACGTACATAATATTTACATAAATAAATTGGCAAGGTACCGTTAATAAGGTAATATTAATCTTCTTAAAGTGATTCTAAGAGATTCACGGCGACGTATTATGAATGGCTCTGACAGCTCTCTTTTGCAAAATAAAGATGGATTCAATGTCAGCAGCAGCAGCCGACCCCACAGTAAAAGGCCATACGACATAATGCTGTGGAAGTAGCTAAAATAGACCAAACGCGCGGTTTCTACATCTGTCAACTGTCTTATCTTTCTAACAGCATAAGCGGCTGAGCTTAGCCGCCCCGCAAGAGATGTCATATGTGGTCCCCATTGTAGTTTCTCGTCTAGAGTGATTAGGCGGGAGGAAACGCCCGGGCGTCACCAGTGTGGATCGCCCGGAGGACACGGTGGAGCATACGGTGGAGATGCCCGGCTTGGTGGGGGCACCACCGTGTCCTCGTGGAAGCGATCGGTGGCGGTGATCTCTCGCGTCCGGCCCTGGTCCAGGACATAGTACCGAGCAAGAGGGCATGGGAAGCCGCCTGCTTTTGCGAAGCAGTAATGCTCGCGAAGGAGGTGGCGGAATGGGTGAGGGAGAGGCAATTTTCGCGCCCTTATGCCCCTAGCCGCCGCAGGAGACCGGGAGTCGGCCTGGGATTCCAGAAGCCCAGGGTGCGTCGGGAATCCCAGGCCGATTCCCGGCCACCGCAGGCGCGGGCTTGCGGACGGCGAGCAATGGGTAGCTCGCCGTCCGATAAGGACCAGGCCCGGGTCGACGACGCGTTGTGTTCCACGCGCGCCTCAAAGAGATGTCAGCACAACTGTAGGGGTCCGCTAGGGCCGATGCCTGCCGGGGTCGCGGGAAAGTCCGAAAGGGATACCGTGGCCTCTGGCAACATACAAGCAACGGAAGGAACACGGGTGGGTTTTTTCAGTAACAGTTTGACACCCCGTCCCAGTTGTTTTGTATATAATTACCCACCCAAATAAAAAAAAACCGGCCAAGTGCGTGTCGGACCACGCACAATGAAGGGTTCCGTAGTTGGGATTACTTGGGACGAATTTATTCCAAAAACAAACTTAACATTGTAGTTGATAAACCTGGGGGTAACCATCACCTCTTATAGCAGTATTATTTCAATATTCCTTAGCGTGAGAAAGAGATGGAGCTATAAGTCCTGTATAGCTCCATCACTTTCCCACTGTGAAGTAATATTATAATAATACTGCTATAAGAGGTGATGGTTACCCCCAGTTCTCCCATACATCGATTTAAGCTACGGTCAATTCTCCAACTGCAAATTTAAGTTATTCGACTGTTAGTTGTTAGTTGGTCGACTATAACTCGTTAACTTGTAAAGCCAACTTAGCCGTGATAGTTTTCCTTTTTAATTTCATTATATGTACTACTGCCATGATTTTTTTCACATCTCCATAAACAACCATTAATCTGGCAGCGGGAGGGAGACTCTAACAAAATTACTTTAATGCTTGTTATTACGCAAGTGGATCCTTGAATCGAAAAGTGGTGTTCACAGACCTGCAATATTTTTCAACGGCCTATTCAACGATACCCCACGCCATGGGGTAGACGAGAAAAAATAATCCCCACATTACGTGCAAGGGAGGTACGCCAAAAAAAACTAAGCACTTTCTCGGCGTGATTTATATGTATACCTATGCCAAATTACAGCTTTCTAGTACTAAGCGTCTCTGAGCTACACTGGGGTCAGACAGACAGACAGACAGACGGACATGGCAAAACTATAAGGGTTCCTTGTTTACTACGGAACCCTAAAAAGGTAGGTATAAAATGGATCTAAAGGAGTCTACACACCAAACCCGCCGACCCGCCGACACAGCCCGGCTAGGTGTCGGCGACTTTGCTTCAAGAATCATGTCGGCGACTCGTACCCGCGCGTGCAAGTCGGCGGCATGGCCGGCGACTTGCGTACGCGCACGCTCAGTTGCCCGCCGACACTCCAGCTTGGTCTAACCCAACACTGTCGTTTTCTCTTCAGGGACCCAGATTATTCCACATGCTGCTATTATTAGATCAGCATCAGTATCCATGTTTATTGTAGGCTGCAATATTCGTGAAAAACAACACGTCACGTTCGTACACACTGCAATCACTAACTAAAAAAGTTGTACTGATTTCTTGCCGCCGACTAACTCACCGACACAGCCCCATGACACATGTTGGCGGGTTGGCGGGTTTGGGTCGCCGACACCAAGCCTGCTAGCCACCAAGCTGCACCAAGGCTGTGTCGGCGGGTCGGCGGGTTTGGTGTGTAGACTCCTTTAGAAACATATAAATGTCATTACAATACCATACAGAAAATTAAACAAAATCTGCGTAACACAGTTTTATTGGAATTCCCCTTAATCCCCCCGATGACGTTATCCTAAGTACTTATTCCAAAGCGTCATTCCGTATCCGTATCCAATGAAAAAGTTGTTTCAAAGGCTGAGTGAATTTGATTAATCATATCTGACGCTAACATTGATTGTCCATGAATATTCTTAGCCTTATAATTACTTAATCTCGTAAGTTTTGCAGCTGCATATGCAGCGACACTTTGGGCGAGTTGTGTGTGACTTTCGTTCTTGCAAAGTTCCGCCTTTAAAGCCCAATAATAAAATGTTCCTAGAGATCCAGATAATATGTCTCCTTGTCCTCCCACCCGCCGTCCTGAACCTCCTCCTGTTGCTATCCAACTGTAGGTAGTCATATTTGTATAGAAATTATCTTTTTCACCCTTTACCAAAACACCTACGCAATCTCCCCAGTAACTGTACCAGTTACTATCATTTCTAGAAACGGCTGCCATTAACCTGTTTGCTTCACGTAGATTTGGTGTCATGATCACTCCAGGACAAGGATAACCTTTTATTAATGAAGTATTCTTAGAAATAGCGTACAGTCCATCGGCGTCTATAACTAACGGTTTTCCCAAGTTCTTGCAATCTTCAATAATATCAGATATCAAGTGTAATGTTTCGGGTTCTCGTCCTAAGCCAGGACCAATGACTATTACATCCATTTTTGGTAATATTGATCTAATTTTAGACGCATATTTAGAGTTCAAATATGGGTAGACGATAAGATCAGGACTATAAGTCTTAATGACAGTTGCAGCACTATCCGTAGTTATTACATACGCCAAGTCTGCCCCAGCCTGAAAATACGATTTTTTATTAATAACATTTACTTACGTTCTTATCATCACGCCTGTATTTCCAAAGGGGTAGATGTATGATATAAACCCTCAGCCTACTTTAAAATTTTAAATTAGTACCACGTAATACACGTATTTTAACATTTGTAGGTAACTAAAGGATGGGGCTCCTCCAGTCCCCATCCTCTTTGCAATCTGATTTTATGTAAGTAGGTATATCCGTGTCGGCTTCCAGTTGATGCAAAATAATATACATAAAACTACTACCTAATCTACTATTAAAACTTACCTCAGTGCGGTGTGTGTGGCAATATGTTTTTAATTAAGAAAGGTTTTATAATTCAATCAAAGTACATATTTATGTATAGGCACGTACCTACCTTTAATGATGTTATCGCCGAAAAATACGGTGCTCCTGTATATTCTACCGACCCACCAATGACTCCTATTTTACCCGCCTCTCCCTTACTTTTATTAACTGTATCGGGAAGAATTGATTTACTAAGAAGTCTAAAAGTATTCGATTGAAGTTTAATGTCTAAAAAATTACACATATCTTCAATTTTATCACATTTCACTAAAAGTAATGGTAAGTAAACCATAACAGAAATATAAAGTCTCATGTTGTAAAATCAAATCAATCACCGATCACTCGAGTCAAAGAGTATACTTAATAATAATTATTTTGTTTCTTCCTCGGTATAACTTCGCTACTTCTCGTTATCAAACAAGTTCACGTTTTTTTATACTTATATACCTACGTCGACTTTTGATTATCACAGCCACACACACACAGCTTACGAATACGAAGAATATGCATGGGTGAAGGTCAAGATTATAAAATTGTGAAATGAATGAAATGATGAAGATGGTCAGTGGGTCGTCTTAGGGTCGGTGTATGAGATTTATAATTAATTACATTTTTGTGTTATTGTTTATCATTTGAATATTAGATTTGTCATCTTTTATAGAAGGAAAAATAAAATAATTATGATTATGTTTTTAATCAATGATCATTGATCAGTTACGCCAGCCACAAGAATCGAGAAAATATCGAATAAACGAAATAAAATGAAAGGATTATTCATTCGGGCAACATTTGCGTAAATTTGCGTTATCTGTCAAAGTCAATCAGCCGTCGTAGTTCTGTTCTGAAAGAATAACAAAAATTCTATTACTGCTATTTTCGTATAAAATTACATCGAAATGGATGATAAATATGAAACTGTTAAACTTGTTTATACTATAAACAAATACTCAAGTTATTCCGCTAACTATGTACCCGAGTATGTGTATATTTCAGTGTGTTGTGTGCAATTTTTATTCGTAATAAACTTGAAAAATCCCGGTGTGCGCTATTTACTCAAAATTTTTGCTAAGAATTCGACTGCGTAATGTGTTATTTTATTGTATTTGATTGTGCCAATATATATTAGTAGAAGGTCAGTGCATAAATATAATAGCTATGTTATGATATAAAACATACACTTGCATTTTCAGGAATATTATGGTAAATAACCCCACAGACCAGCTATCCCGATGGTTCACAGACAGCAATACGCCGCAACAGTTCATCATTTTAAGATTAAAAACGCCAGCCATAGTGGAATCCATAAAATTCGGAAAGTACATAAAGGCCCATGTCAGTGACCTTAAGAAATTTCAAATTTTTGGTGGAACTGAGGAAAATAACTTATCTTTATTGCTAACTGCGTAAGTATTTATTTAATAAAGAGTAAGGTTTAGTAAATCCTATCCTAATATTGTAAATGTGAAAGTGAGTTTTTTGTACAAACCTAACTACAGAAAATAAAATGATTTCACACTTTCACACTAAAACGGCTGAATGGATTTAGATGAAATTTGGCACATGGGTAGACCTTGACCTAAGTTAGGACATAGGATACTATACATCCCGATAATACCACGAGGTGGAGATTTATGCGGGTGAAACTGTAGGGCGCTGTTAGTATTTTATAATTATGAAGATTTTTATCTACAAACAATACAAAACTCAAACTTGTACATAAAAATGGAAAATAAACCTATAGTAGTAACCAATAGTTGTATTGTTGTGTAGGTTTTCTGTACTTGAAACTTGTTTCTAATGATAGCTGTAACCCACATTAATAGAAACTCTTTCAAAGCACCTCTAAATTCCTATCTAAGAGTGACATTAAAACAATTGTTGGGGAATTAAGGTCACTTTAATTTATTTATAGAACTAATTCACAAAGTGAATTAGTACTACTAGTTGAGAGCTTATGAAATAATATTATTGTGTCATTTTATATTGTTGAAAAGGGAAATCCCCTTTGTAGAAAAGTTTATATGTTACAAGCTTATCTAAATTACTGGTAAATCCAGTAATTTTATTCTTTTTTCTCATTTGATGCTTATAATGCTTGCAATCGATAAAAAATACAATTTTAATTTATTACTATTTGATATTACCTACAACAGTTTACACAATCATTCAAAGATAATACATTTATTTGCACGAAACATGATGCAAAAAGAAAATGATGCAATTTTATACAAAAAACCTTAATGGCAATTAAAATGTTTTATTTATTTATTTTACAACACTTCTATCATTATTATTATCATTATCTATTTTGTTTTAATGTGTTTGTTTTAAATAATGCATTGCCCTGCAATTACCCACTATAAAGCTTTGCCACTTTATGTTAAGGAAAAGTCCATCTTTTCCTTAAAATAAGTGTAGGTCAAAATTTAAGTAATCGATACCTATAATAATTGGTTCTACAGCATTGTTGGGTAGGAAATTAGCAAATATCTTCTCCCGCACTGGGCGGAGCAGGAGGGTGTGTCAGACTCTTACTGACTAGAACCCACCCGTGTTCCTTCATTGCCTGTGTTGGGCCTCGGTAACCCTTTCGTACTTTCCCGCGACCCCGGCAGTGCAGCATTGTATAAGACAATAAATAAATTGTTGAAGTATATTTCCAGTGGTCTCAAAAAGGACAGCTCCTCTGAAACGTTCAGGCTTCGCTACCGTACTCCAGAAGGCCTATACCTCCCCATTCAGTATGTTAAGATAGTTCCCTTGCAATCATGGGGCCCAGCCTACAACTACACCATATGGTATGTGGAGCTGAATGGGAAGAACCAGGAACAAATCATCAGTAATGCCATGGAGACCATCAGTTTAGTAAGTTTGTATTGATTTCAATATTGTTAGCTTCATACAGCTGAGGTGAGATAAATTGACAATTTCCTATCTTGAGACTGAAACCAGCACCCTAGTTGCGTGACACACAAATAATCACAATCTGAAAGTTTGGTTTTGATGTATATTGCTAATCCTTTGCTTCGTATATTTGAAAAACATGTCTGCTCAATAATGTAAATAACTCAATGAATGTTGTTAAACTCACAAAGTGAAATTGCTACTGATAGTGTGTAACGTGATTACCCCGCTGGACCTCAGGTTCTGCAGATGCACTTGTGACTACAAGACCCACAAGGCTCACTCCATGATTTCATAATCAAGGCTTTATGCCATTGTAACAATTTTCAGTTCTCAGACCTGAGACTTCCTCGTGGAAGCGATCGGTCCTCGTGGAAGCGATCGGTCCTCGTGGAGGCGATCGGCGGCAGAAATCTCTCGCGTCCGTCCCTGGTTGTGGCCATGGTACGGAGCGAGAGGGCATGGGCAGCCGTCACCTCCTTCTGCGAAGCAGTAATGCTCGCGAAGGAGGAGGCGGGACGATTTCCCGGCCTCTCGCCCCCTAGCCGCCGCAGGAGACTCCCTGGGCGTCGGGAATCCCGGGCGGATTTCCGGCCACCGTAGGCGCGGGCTTACGGACGGTGAGCGATGGGTAGCTCACCGTCCGTTAAGGACCAGACCCGGGTCGACGGCGCGTTGTATTCCACGCGCGCCTCAAAGAGATGTCGTCAGCACAAGTGTAGAGGTCCACTAGGGCCGATGCCTGCCGGGGTCGCGGGAAGGTACTAAAGGGTTAACGAGGCCCCTGGCAGCGGAAGGAATACGGGTGGGTTTTAGTCAGTAAGAGTCTGACACACCCTCCCGCTCCGCCCAGAGCGGGAGAAGTTATTTGATGATTTCCCATCCAAAAAAAAAATAAAAAGACCTTATAATTATAAGCATAATATAAGTATAGGAAGTTGTTAAAAAGGTCTGTAAATATGAAATCCTAACTGAGAAACATAACATGTAATTTATCTTCATTATGATTCTGTTTTATGCTTTATTCTATTGCAAAAAAAATAAAGATTTTTTAAATAAAATAATGAGTATACCTTGATAAATTGAGAATGTCAACATTCTCAATTTATCAAGGTACACTCATTATTTTATAGTTTTGCAAGCTATTACTTCGGTGTATCTCAAGGACAAATGCAAATAAAAGACCATTATTTGAGGGCAAAGAAGATACCTAAAATATTTTTTGTACATTTATTTCCGTATTTTTAATTAAACAGATCAAGGACGTTTCAATATCAACTCTTTTGTTTTTTTTTTTATATAAAACTAAATTAACTTGACAAATAAACAAACACAAATAAAACTTGAAATTCAAATTATTGAGGAATCTCCCATTTTTTGTAGCACAGGAAGCAGTGACAGGGTTTTTATGGAAAACTACTGCAATGTTGTTTTGAACATCAAATAAATAACGTTCTATTTCAACTTTAGCGTAAAGAAGAAGAAGCAGTACGCATGCTATTAAAACACTTGCGCCGGCGTCGTTACAAGGACGCATTCGAAGCTTTATCTCGCGAGAGTGGCGTGAGGCTCGAAGGACCGTTGCAAGCTAGGCTGTGGAACGCGCTCGTTGAGAATGGGGACTACAAGCTAGCTGAAGACATCTTTGATGAGGCTGTAGCCGGTAAGATATTGTTTTAATTTTACTTTATAATACTGGTTCTGCCAAATGTCAAAGACGAATCAGAATCAAAATATTTGCTATAAATGTAGGTACAGAATAAGATTAATTACATAAATAAATGAGATCAGCTACATTTTACCTTGCAGCGTGCAAATTAAATACCTTAATAATAAATATAATAAAAAAAAAATGAGAAAAAAGAAACAGATTGTTAGGAAATTATAAGAAACATTAACAATATACGAAGTTAAGGAATAGTGCAAATAATATAAAGACAGGCTTTCAATTCACACCAAGGAACTAACCGCTGTAACGAGGGAGCTGTTAAACAATACAGAAGATCACAAGGCTAAAACGCTGGCAAATATTAGAACTAGATCATAGAGATTAGAACCGATTCTTTGAAAATAGAGAGAGTATTCAGTGTAAATACCTCTAAAAAAATATTTAATTTCACGAGATTAGATGAATAAGGCTAAGAAAGCCGATTGCAGAGATAAAGAGGAGAAAAAGAAATAATACCGGCTCCCTAATGGTACAACAACACACTCTGAATCATAATCCCATTCATTTTTACAACTCAGTGTGAACTTGTGGCGGCATCTACATCGCCTCATGCGAACTACGCAACACACTGAAGTCACGCAAAATCCTGCATCGCGCAAGCAGAGTTTACCGCGCAACTAGCATATATACAACATCCCGACATCAACTGTCGGGCAGTTGCCATCAGACACGACACCCGTATTCTGGTCGAAGGATCCTCCCTTTTCTATGGAGGATGAGTGAACTTTACACCCTGTTCCTCATGCCTCTATAAATTAAAAGATAACTGCAAACTAGGGTTTAAAATACACTTTTTAGCAGCATGGAGATTTTTATATGGAGCTCTACAAGGAATGGTATTTGATCATTCATTCATTATATTGAAAAAAAATGAAGCTAGTGACACGAAATACCAGAGCAGGTTGTGAGTCAGTCCACCAAACGCGTTTGTTAGAAACGGTGCCTATGAACAAGCTATTTTTAACTAGATTTGTGTGGCGTTATAATGTTGTAATCATAAGTCTCATATCGTATTACATTTGCCCAAACAGATGGTGAGTTAGACTGGTACATGTCATGGCAGCCCTACACGCCCGTATGGCGCCAGATGTCGGCTTGTTCGTCACAAGTGGAGGACCGGCTGTGGAGTGGCGAGGCGCCGCCCCCTCCCCCCACACGGCAACATGACCTGCTATGCACTGACAGAGATCCGAGACCTGATACTGCTGTGAGTAGAGTACCTGAGGCATACTAAATTGAGTCCCTGCAAATAGTATTTTTAAACATACAGGGTGTAAAAAGACCCATCAAATAGCCGTTATCTACGCATTCTGTATATCAAACTAAATAAAATTGAGCATAAATTGTTGCTGGGGAATGTGTGAAAAATTGCTGCTTATGGCAGCGCCCTATGTAACGCACTCAAAACTTTGTGCGTATAGATGTATCCTACGGTATAGGAGTTGTGGGGGAATTTAAAATTAAGTTATAAGTTTATAACATTTAAAAAAAAAAAAAATATGAAAGGAAACGTAAATAAACGTTGGAACTCTTTAATATATTAGTACAAAAAAAAAAACGAGCGAGCCTTACAGTAGTCGCATAAGTAGTGTAACATCTGACATCGCGCCTTGGTAGTAACCAACTGAGCAGCGACAGAAATTAACCTCTAAATTTTAAATAGCTAAATACTGAAATTTTATTCGAATAATTTATTCATTACTAGTCATGGTGTTCACTGGTCGAAATTAGACCCCTCTATTTACCATCTATATAGTACTTACTAATTCCATGCTATTATAAAGCACTTCTAATACCATGCTATTAAAAGTACTTACTTATTCCATGCTCAAGCTACACTTCCTTCACTTCCGTCCCTTTTCACGAAATCACTCCCACATGAAAGCTATTCCAATGACGGGAATACAAGATACTCTCAGCTTCGTTACGCATATTTTTACACCTGGTGTATTTTTACATGGTTGTATCATAAGTAGAATCAAGTCCTTTCATTGTATAAAACCTGGTATCATTACTCAGTATTTTTATGAATGACATCTTGCTATATATTACCGAGAATTAAAATTAAATTGTTATCTCCAGCGAATCATGTAATAGTCTGCAAAGAGGATTTAAATGAGCTTAACATCAAGCTACCAGCGCCATCTATAACCTGTAGTTTGGATTTTGTACTACCCTGTGCTGCAACTCATAATTCTTATTTTTATGCAAAAACTAATCTTTACAAATTACATCGTCATTGTTTAGGAGGCGCCCATAAACGGCGTGGATCCGAATGAGTTGTGCGAGCCGTGCGGCGCGAGCGCATGCTGCAACAAGCCGGGGCCGCGCGGTGGGCACCAACTTGTTGTGGACTCCACCACTGGTTGGTACAAATAACAACACCTTTAAAAATAATACTATTAGTCCCGAAACTCGTAGCTTAGTTCTCACAATCTAAGTGGCCGTCGTCTTAGGAAGAAGACAAGAAAAGGAATATAAATATTACCTAGCTTGAAAACTTTACCCCCAAAATATGTACATGAGAATGCGTTCTTAAATGTCTTTCTGTAGGTGCATAACACTTTAAAGTGACAGATACAGCCTTAAGGTGCATCCACACTAAAGTTACTTTTTGTAGGGCAACATTTTGCAACATGATAACCATTGACAACATTAAGTAACTTTCTGTAACTTTTAGTAAATTTAGTTAATAACTTTTTGTTGTCCACTAACACTTGCAAACGTTGCTCCACAAAATATATCTTAGGCGTGGATAGCATTAGACTAAACTGTGACTTCCAGTTGCGTTTGAGTATTCGGCTATAACCCAAAGAATACCGTTTGAGTATTCGGCCATAACCCAAAGAATACCGTTTGAGTATTCGGCCATAACCCAAGGAATACCGTTTGAGTATTCGGCCATAACCCAAGGCATACCGTTTGAGTATTCGGCCATAACCCAATGAATACACACTCATATTATAAATGCGAAAGTAACTCTGTTATGTTTCACGCCTTAAGGGCTGAACGGATTTCGATGTTTGGCACACAGGTAGACCATGGGTTAGGACGAAGGATAATTTTTATCCCGGTGTAAATTCCTGTGACATAACTTCCGACACCCAAGAGGGGGAAGCCGCGGGCAAAACCTAGTTCTTAATAAACTCGTCACATAAAATCGATCACTCAGGTACACTCTACCTCTTCGGTGGTTGGAACGGCTCTGAAGATCTGGATGACCTGTGGTCCTTTGATACGACGAACGAGCGCTGGTCACTGCTATGCCATCACAGCGGGCTGGTAGGAGGACCCACGCCCAGGTCCTGCCATAAGATGGTGTTCGATCCCGTGCATCGACGGCTTTTTACTCTTGGCAGGTGTGTTTTATAGATAAGATCTTATAATGCCTTAGTCAACGTGGTCCTTTGGTACTGATACTGTCTATTTAATTCTATTTTCAGGGCGAACATTTAGAAAAGTGTGCTTATCTATGCATAATATTATGTATATTCATTCTGAAAAATATAGATGTGTAATATTATTTTTAATTCACAGGTACCTGGATAACGCGCAGCGAATACCGAGCAACATGAACGTAAGTTTATTTTTTTGTTTCGTTCGTCATTCTGAAATTTATCTGTTTTTAGTAAATTCAACGTAAATAATAGCTCTTATTTTTTTTTGTTGCTGGCTTTGTTAAGGTTCCATACCTCAAAAGGAAAATCGGAACCCTCACTTGCTCACTCGTGTGTCTGTCTGTCCGTCTGTTACTTCCAATTTGCTACGAATCTACTGGACTGATTAAGTTGAAAGGACCATGCAAAAAATCGTCCCATACCACCAACAGATTTCAAATGTATCTCAATTAATTCACCTTGGCAGCATGATCATTTTTTATTATGACAACATCACCGTAAGTCATGGGGATATCGCGCAAAAAAACAATTCTTGTACACACTTTTTGGTACAGTTAATTGTATAAAAAATGTACAGGAACACTGTTTAACTATAAAAAACCTATTGATAGTTTACAGCCGTGAGATGCACAGAAAAAAAACGGTCGTATTTTCCCGCACCCTCCCCCCTTGCTCTGCCAACTCCCCGCGCGCGCGCAACTCAGTCGTGGCTAGTACGTTCTGCTGTGTTTACGTTGTTTGTCTGTGCGATATCGGCTTGTTTGCGACAATTACTGACCCCTGCTTGTTTATTTGGACAGAAGCTCAAGATCGACAGGACAGTCCAGAGGATACACGTGAATTCTATGTTCTTGATTACGTGAGAGCACCAAATTCTTCAAACGCCTGTATGTATAGGCAATGTAGACATGAAAATCTAAGACGAGTACCCGTGTCAATCAAGCTACATCTAGTTTGCCATTACCGATTATATATTCCACCAAGTTCGCGAATGCGAAGAACATTTAAGTAACAATGACTTTGAGTAGTTACTGGATAATGTGAACGTTACACATTATTTTAACACTTCCTTATTTAGTGACATGTTGAATATGTTAATAGAAGCAATCAATAATAGATCAAGATTTGATTTTGAATCATCAAGTGCACTAAATGACAGTGAACTTCATTTTTAGACCGGAGTTACTTTAGAACAATTTAATACAATTTTAGAAGAAACGCCATCTCTCGCCGTAAGAAGTAGACGTCCGCGATCAGTTCTCGGCGCTTATTTAATAAAACTAAGAACCGGAGAATCAAACGAAACTTGCTACCCTTTTCGGTGTAACACGTCAAGTATTAGGATATCGACTAAAAATAGCGCGACAATGTCTTACAAATGAATACGTTCCAAGACATCTTGGCCTAGGTCATATTTCTAGAGAAGAACTTCTGGACAGAAATCTGTTTTACCAAAACATATTTCGAAAATGAGGACAATACAAAATTAATTATTATCGCAGATGCAACCTATGTGTACATCGAAAAAAGCACCAATTTCTTATTCCAGAGGAAAAGTTATAGTCTACACAAGTTCCGTAACTTATTAAAACCATTTGTGCTAGTTAGCAGTGATGGATACATCATACATGTATTGGGCCCATTCCCAGCAACGACATCAGATGCGACTATAATGCAGAAAAGAATGAACGACGAAGAGAATCAGCTGCATTGGTTACTGACTCCTTTATTTTAGACAGGGGATTCAGGGACAGCATTAATGATATTGAGTCCCTTGAATATGAAGCTTACATGCCACCAACTAAGGATAGGAACGCGACCCATTTATCAACAGCACAAGCAAATGACTCTCGTCTAGTGACTGTGTGTAGATGCACATGTTTAACAGGGGCGCGTACAATTGGAAGTTGTGCGCATATAGTCTCAATTATTTGGTATATGGGGAAAGGTCGTCACACTGAATTTAATCTGCCGACAGAAATCTATCCACCTACACACTATACCTATCTACTATAATGATAGACGAATAAATATTAACTTATCAAAACTGGATAACAGTTCTGTTGGCATAAATATGTATGTACATGATCAATAAGAAAAAATGTGAAGTGTAAGCAAAATGTTGTTATTTTATAAAAATATATATAATTATATAATGTTATTCAAATGTAAAATGTTTAGTTGAACAATAGTTTATTGTAAAATGTCTAAAACTTAGTTATTAAAAAAATACACCCATTTTAATTAAAAAGTTTTTTTTTTAATAATCCCACATATTTACGGACTAAAAATTGTTAAGTATTTGTGTTTTTATAAGACTTCATAATAATATTGAAACAAGTCCCATGTCTGTTGGTGGGTTGGGACAGCGCTCATACAATCTTTTGCATGGTCCTTTGGTACACCTATGAATTTTTGTGACCCAAACAAGGACGTGGAATGTAATTATAGAACGTAAATGAATTTTGAATATGGGGGTCCCTTTTGGGGGGAGGATAAAAAAGTTTTGCGAACTGTACCGTCTGATAATGTGTACAATGTTAAGTTTTTTTTTTTTTATTTAATTAAAATAATAGTACTGTACACGCGTCTATATATCAAGCTGACTATACATTTCCCTTATAAGCTGACCTCTCATTGTACAGAAATCCTATACGATGAGAGATCAACTTATACTGGAAATTTACAGCTTGATATGTAACCGTGTGTACAAAAGAAAATTAAATATCTGCACACCTTAAGTAATGGTAGAATGTAAAGGGGCCATTATAGTTTAAGATTATCATACGTTGTAAACCTACATTCTAGCAAATAAATTAATTTGAATAAATAAATAATGTAAGCTAAGCAAAACAGTAATTAAAATCTACTGTTTCAAACTAGGTACTCCGCTCTTGACCTCGATCTCGTTCGATGAAAAAGTAATGTGTTTAAACGACAGCTGTCTACGGAATTATTTTGAAGTTAATGCGTTATAAAATTTGTTCTAATATATTTTCATCGTTAATTAACAAAGAACCGAATTTTGTACACCAGTGTGTATCCAGCAGATATTTATTTATTTATTTGAAATAGATACGTCGTATAGATCGTAAGATCGTGAGAACCGTTTATTTATAATCTATCGGAATTATTTCCGTTAGATTATGAAATGTCGAAAAATTGTGAACTGAGTGAAATGGGTCAGGTTAAAACTGTAAACGAACGCGCGCGACCCGAGCGAGCGAAGCGAGCGGTGTCGGGGTGGCGGTCAGCGAGCGCTACTTCCAAGTTTTTTCAGCGAGGCAGGCTACTTAGTATTAGCGAAAGGTTGCAACGATGACACGTTACAAGCAAATTTGATTACAGTTCACAATTTGTAATATTGTAAAAAAATGGGACATCTCACTGGCAGCATAAATAACTAACTAACGGTAATGTTTGAAGGTCGAAATGTGTTATTTTTGGCACCTGAGCCGATTTTAACTATTCTGCCGGTATGAAGTATGAAATTAAAACTCACCTACTTTAAGATAGGTAATTGATATTAGCAGAATAGGCTATATCAGTTCAGTTCATCTCACATCACGTCACGTTACGTCACATTTTTTTGAAGCCAATGCTATATTTTAGCACGTAAGACAGTTTTGGGTGTTCCTTCGATTCATATATTTGTGCTGCCACTTGTATATGCGTTCCACAAATGATCACATATATTTGCCATTATCTTGACGACAAATATATGAATATTTGTCGTCAAGATAATGGATGAATCATGAAATCAGATATTATTGCCAAGCCGTCCATAGTAATATATTAACTACGGTACACGACATTCACATACAACAAACTAACATCTTCGTAAATTATATAAATAAAAAATATTAATCAAAGTTAAGTTATTAATATTATTTAAGTGTTATTGGATTTTTCCATCTGGAATTTCTCAGTAACAGCCTGGAGTCTGGATTTGTGCCCGGTTGATGACAATAGGCTCGCCCCCTATTACATGGAACTTAAACATAACCGGCGAAATGTGGGTGTAGTATAGGTACACCTCTGCCTAACCTTTTTTATGATATGATGCTATGTTATGTAAAATTAATTGAAATGAAAATAATTTAGTAGTGTCTATAATTATCTTAGATAGGTCAACTAATCGATTTTCAATACCCCACAGAGTGACCTGTTCATGTACGATGTATCTTCCGGGGAGTGGTCACAGATCTGCAGCGACACATCGGCTGCGGGTGGGCCCAGACTTGTGTTCGACCATCAGATGTGCATTGATCCTGACACACAGACCATCTATGTGTTTGGAGGAAGGGTGCTGCCTGCTAATACGTAAGTACTTCATGTTTTTATCCGTCTGCGAATACACAATATGAGATAATTATCAAGTTTTGGAACAACAAACTGAATTTTATACATGGATTAAGTATGAATTCCATTGCTACCATAAAAAAAATGTGACCTTTTGACGTGACAACGTCTTATAAATCGATGAACGCCGGCTGCACATGCGAAAAAGCATAACTCATTGTCACGTTCGCATGTGCACGTGTAATTTAAATTAACCGAGATTATGAATTGAAATGTAAGAATTAAAAAGTCATTCCTCATCTATGAATTGCATTACTACTTAACGCATTATTGTGTCAATATTATTGTATGATTGGTACTTGTTGTGATTATACATGCCAATGTTGCGCAAAGTCACAAAAGTGTCATAGATTAATCAACAGATGGTAGACATAATACGATATGATTTTACTCTATTTCCTTATTTTAAACAAAAAACATAATTCTTATTCGATAAAAAAAATAGTAGATAGAGCACATAGCAAGAAGGGCTTGCCTGAAGGGCCATAAATATGTTTTATATTATATTGTTATTTGATTCTTAAAAAAATCACCATAAACAAAAAATTGCAATTTAGTAGGTACATGAAAATGATTACAATTGTTTTTTCTGTGGTGGTTATAATGAGGTGCACAGAGTATTGACCCTACCCCCTGAAATAGGGGGGACCTGTATCTCAGGGGATAGTCTTATTAGAATAGTACAGCCCATTTTTTACCCGACTGCTCCAGAATGTAACAATCTGTACTGACTTCGGAACAAATCCAAACAAAACAGAACAAAAACTCATATTGAAGATGTAAACTACGTTTTCTTTTCACAGCGAAGAGGTAGTAAGTCCTCAATACTCGGGCCTGTTCGCGTACTACATCGCGACCAACACTTGGCAGCTGATACTGAGCGACCGACACGAACTCAACGCTCCGCAGGCGCGCGTCTCACACTCTATGCTGTTCCACCCTGTGAGTACTTCGTACTACTAGTACTATAGCATTCTCATGTCGGTTTTTTATCCTTTGTTGTTTTTAGGGATCCGTACCTCAAAGGAAAAAACGAAACACACAAACGTGTCTGTCACAGCCGATTTGCTCTATCTACTGGACCGATTGAGTTAAAATTTAAATAAATGAATTTTGAATATCGGGTTCACTTTTGGAGGAAAAAAGGAAAAAAAATTTTTTTTTCAAACTGCTTCGTGTGACTTATCAAATGAAAGGGCTTTTAATGAGGATTTAATGTGTTGTTATCATTTTAATTATTTTAAAATTTTTATTTTTAAAGTATTAAAGAAAATAGATGAAAGTTGACCGTTCCTCCCCTTATCTCCAAAACAGGTGAGCTTAAATTTTTTTGAAAAATCTCCATGTAAAATACTGGTATTCAGCTCAATCCGGTTAGACTGGAACCCGACCCCAACATAGGAAACGGCTGGGCAAATGATGATGTCTTTATTGAACATAAGACTTGTAAGAAATTACTTAAAATTGGGTTCCCTCCTGAGACACTTGACCGTATTTTACATTGGACTAATTTGAAAAGCTTACTAATTGATGATTGGTGAACGCAGTCGCCAACCTTCTAATTAAGGGGAAAGGCCAGGTCTATGGTCATCATTCTATATCCATTCTTCCCATACGAAACTACCTTTTGGAAGAATCAATTGTATTTCTTGTAACTTTTGGACTTTGATTATATATAACTAGCTGTTGCCCGCGACTTCGTCTGCGATCCAGGATAAAAAGTGGCCTATGTCCTTCTCCAGGTCATAGTCTACCCTTGTGCCAAATTTCATCCAAATCCGTTCAGCCGTTTTACCGTGAAAGTGTAGCAAAAAAAGAAACTCACTTTCGCATACGGGGACTAATATTATAAAATATTAGTTAGGATTATGATTCTGTGAATCATTTGAGCTAATTAATCTTGAAGGACCAAACGTCAAGACAAATAATTTTGGTCCTCCTATCCTTTCCTTTACTTTATAAATACGCAAGTAAGCTGTTGAAGGTACAGTCGCAGCACATCATGTTACCACAATTTATCAAATTTTCTCATTCGATTTTGAACTTAACCATCAACATTTTAAGGTTTAAAATCATTTGGAGAAATTTGACAGTTTGTGATAACTTTATGTATTGGCGACTTTACGTAGGTGGCATAACTGTGGGCCTAGTCGCCGTCTAGTCACAATAACGGGAACTAAAATTTCCATTCAGACTTAAGTAAATTAAAGTTAACGCGGCCACAGCACACAGACAAAGTTCTCTTTTTTATTGACGTTATATGTCGTTCCTACTTTCCATCGTCAGATCCAGCGCCGCCTGTACATGTTCGCCGGCCAGCGCAACAAGGAGCACCTGGTGGACCTGTGGTGGTGGGACGTGGGCTCGGGCGCCTGCGGGGCGCTGTGCCGCGGGGCCGCCGCGCCGCCGCCGCCGCAGGCCGGCTTCACGCAGCGCGCCACGCTGGACCCGGACACCGACGAGATGTTTGTGCTGTCCGTGAGTATTGTGTACTCATGACCATAAATATATTACTATGAACAGCTCGGCAAAAACTTCTGATTTCATTATTCATACATTCCATATCTGTCGTCAAGATGACGGCAAATATATTTGACCATTTGGAAGACAAGTGGCAGCACAAATATGTGACATCCAAGGAACAACAAACCCAACGACATGTGACGAGACATGCGACGCCAACATATCAGATGCTGCATCGGCTTCAAAAATATGTGTCAGTTCGTTTTTTAATCCCAGAGACTAATTTGACAATTCAAATGATTGTTGTTCGTTTTCAATTTGGAATTTGACATTTGCATGTTTCAATTTAGTCTCCGAGATTAAAAAAACAGACTACCTCTCTACTCAGTTAAATTCTGAAGAATGTGATACCTCGTTGTGATCAAAAATATCTGACGTCACTTATGCAGCATAAAAACCTGACAGTAAAATGTTTGCAGTTTTCTTCTATTTATAAGGCAATCAGTGCCGCTCATAATGCAAAAAAATGCGACATCCCACTGACCGCATAAATATCTGACGAGCTGTTCGTAGTAATATATTTAAGCTCGTGACTGTACTTAGCTATAATATAATTTACTACTCGTGCGCGATAAGTTGGGACCTGCTAGGAATGCGACTCCCCACCCGCTTCCCCTGCACTTCCCCGATGGCGCCCGTATTGTACCGTTCGCATCACTATTTTATACTAGGGTTTTTAGTCTCGTACTGGCCTACGTCACGTAACGACGCGAACAACCTCTAGAAGGCATAAATCCACTAAGTAGTGACAAAGATGAGATAATGTAAATAATAGATAAAATAAATGTATAAACTTAAACATTGTATTTTTATTCATTACAAAACCATAGTCAACACTTTCGGTGATACATAATTAAATACCTAGTGTCCTATTTTATTCAAATAGAGTAAAACAGATTAGATAAAAAACAGCGTCCTCCCTGAGTAACATAATAAATTAGGTTAAAAAAAACAAAGACGAAGCCGTGGGCGGCTGCTTGTTATGTTCGCTTTTTTGCGGGCGGTACAAACACGCCAATATGACGTCACCGCGCTCAGGTCCCAACTTATCGCGCACGGGTAGTAGATTGTTAGTAGTGCTTCCCAAAACTTGATTGGGAGCAAAATACTTGGGTTTTAGGACACATTTGAAGCATAATATTGTTGAACTGCAAATAAGCCCATACAACTCATTTATGTATTTGAATAGAGCGGCCGAAACCGACGACCGGTCGCATTGTTTATCATCATTATCAGGCTATACGTTTTTATTTCAGAAGACAACAGTTTACGTCATAAATAATTTTTCAAGATATTTACTTTTACTTCAATAGTTAATAACTCACTACTACTGTACAATCAACAGCTCGTGCATAGTAATAAATTTACATTGACAGTGCCTTTTATTTTGTCTGCTACAAAATAAGGGCGGTGTTCGTACTAATTATTTTGTATCGGCTTGGAAATCTATACTAATCTACCGGCTGTTTTTTTTATCGTCTCGAAAAACATAGGGTATAGTAGGTGAACGGAGTAGAAGCCTATGGCATAGTCAATTTTTTTTTTGATAAATCAATTTCATTACCGTTTGAAGAAAAAAAAAAATGAGTATGCCATAGGGTTTCTACTCCGTTCACCTACTATAGCCTATGTTTTTCGGGACGATAAAAAAATCAGCCGGTATATTAAAAGAAAAGATTCGATTTTTTTATTTTTTGTTTGTAATGGATAAACTCAAAAACTACTTAGTTACCTACAGAAAGCTACATTATCAGCGAGTAAATTGGGGTGTATTTTTTTAATAGAGGGCCCTACGAAAATTACAATAAAGTAAGGCAAGGTATAAAAAAATAGCATATAAAAATCATTATTTGCCGTGCGCTGCGAGAAAGATTGATGATACATGAAATAGATGTACTACATGTTTATAGTACTCATCGTTACCCACAAAAAAGTCCGCGAGGCTATATGTCTAACTATTATAGTTAAGTCACAATAACCGTTTTTTGTTCATATTAGCCAATCAAAACACGGGTAGAATCGAAAGACGATCACATTCGTATCATATTAATCCTTATCCAACTAAATACTTTATAATCAAGGTTGATTATGATGATACATATAAATTACTCTTTAAATTACTCGAATCGGACCCTTTGTTTAGAAGTTACGACGGCTATAAAAATGCTAAAAGTAAGAAAAATGCCGCGGTATGAGCGAATTAGTCCATTAGTTACCTACAAATTTTATTTTTTGTGGATTAAAACATGGGATTTACTAGTTTTAATCCCGGTAGTACGTGTCCGTGGGATATTTTCCGACTATACGCGGGCGAAACCGCGGGCAAAAGCTAGTATTACATAAAAAAAGGTTATCCATTTCGCTTATCCTCCAGGGCATGAGCAAAGAGAAGGACAAGCGTGTATACAACACCCTGTGGGTGTTCTCTCTCCGTCGTCTGACATGGACGTGCGTGTACCGCAACGACAGTCTCGGACCCAACGAGCCACGCCCGCGCTTCGCTCACCAGCTTGTGTATGATCCTGTTAAGAAGGTATGTGAGTGAAGTTATAGAAGTTATGACGATTTGGTCCATTAGTGCTAAAATAATAATGTTATATCAGCGTCAGGTGGTACAGTCACGAGCACTAATATCTACACTTAACAAAATACAAAAGGGATTTTTTCGTGGAATAACGACTGCAACATTGAGGTAAGATCTATTTCATGATAGCATGGGTTCCAAAATACTATGTTCGTAATGACATAAAATTACAATCAACACAGTAGGAGAAAATAACTTTTAAACATTGTTAAGTGTATGCATATTAGTGCTCGTGACTGTACATCTTGTGTGTTATCTCATCATCTGACATTATGCTGAGCTTTTTTTGGGTGGGAAATTTTTAAATATCTTTTCTCGCTCTGGGCGGAGCGGGAGTGTGTCAGACTCTTATTGACTAAAACCCACCCGTGTTCCTTCCGTTGCCTGTATTGCCAGGGGCTCCGGTATCCCTTTCGGACTTTCCCGCGACCCCGATTATGCTGAACTGAGGCCCTTTTAGCATTAATGTATTTTTTGTTTTGTATAGTTTTAAGGTGTATTTTTTTTGCTGTAATGCCAATATACGCATTTTTCTTTCTTTCTGTTGGTCCTTTTGCCCAGGCTTTGTAAATTCATTCGTCATCGTATCTTTTCATAACATAATATAGCCAGAATTCAGATTGTTATTGTTTGCTTGCTCATCGACGATTATTTCAATTTCGAGATGAGTTCCTTTCAGAAGATTTAGGAGGCAAGGTTAGTTCAGACGCTTATAAACGGGCCAAAAGTCTGCTATTATGAATAACCTGTCAAAGTTGTTCCTTAATATTGAAGGTTAACTTAATTGTTTCAAAAATCTCTTCTAGGCAAAAATATTTAAAACTAATCCATCCAAACTCCCCTAGATCCATTACCTATTCGGCGGTAACCCCGGCAACCAGAGCAGCCCGCGCGTGCGCCTGGACGACCTGTGGGCGCTGCGCCTGCGCCGCGTGGCGCTGCGGGGCGCGGCGCGGGGCGGGCGCGCGGCGCTGCGCGAGGCCTGCTACCGCGCGCTGGCGGCCGCGGCGGCGCGCGACCCGGACCCGGCCGCGGCTGCTGGCGCGCTGCACTATCTTAGAAATGACCTCTATGAGGTTTTGGATCATTCTTGTCCCGAACAGGTGAGATTTGTTTTAAGGCGAGGTATTCCCAATTTTACATCACTCTGATTCAATAATAAACAGAGAAATAGTAATTGCTTAAAGCCAAAAAATTGTATATTGTAGTTGACTATATGTACTTTGACTATTTGTGATTCAAAACATGATATCGAACTAACTACACTAGATCAAAAAAAATCGGAAGAGGAGGTCGCTTCAGTCGCCCGCCAGGCCTTGACGAGGTACGTCCTATGGCCGATTTCCTAGCGCACGGCTGTCCCGCCAATTTATTGAACTATTCTATCATTTAACATAGTGTAAGAAGTCAGTTTGTTTTTTTTTGTTTGTTTGATTTTGTTAGTGAACAATATGGGGAATAAAAATAAAAACAAGAAGTTTATCTAACATTTTAATTACGTAGGTACTTTACCTTTATCTCCGAAACTTGTTTACTATGTCTGTAAGAAATCGCAATAAGAAAGCGCCGCTTAACTCTATCGTGCATATTATTATAAATTATAACCATAGAAGTGCGCCGCACGCAAACTAAGGGCCTCTGCACACCACGTTTTTTAAACGCGCCTTACCTGTACATAATACATAGTAGAGTCATAACAGTAGGATAACTCGATAATAAAAACATGTTTGTCATGCACAATTTTTTATTATTTCAGTGACAAATCAGTATAAAAAAGATATATCGATACCTAAATATGCAAACATTGTGAAATAAAAAGTAATCATATCATAAAAACTTGACGTTCTATTTTTTTTTTTCACTTCACTATCCAACATAGGGCTAAATACACTATTAATACATATTAGTTTCATTTATGGGTTTTAAATGTTGTAAAGTAGTGTTATTTAATTAAAAACAAAGATTACCTTTGATTATTTACTCAATACTACGAAAATTACATACGGATTTATAATTGATAATAATTTTGTGCTCTTTTTATTTTCATTTCGTATTAAAAAATGTTATAAGTACTTCCATGTTGTTTTTTTTCCTAACTCAACATCATACTAACCAAAATAACATTTATCGTCATTGCTTTTGCCATTTGCTAAGAGGAGCAATTTTTTTGCAAGAGTTTGTCTAAGTAGTTAAGTACGATCAAAAATATACAGCTTAATGTGCTAAGAAAATAAAATGTTGAATAATTTAATCAAATATGACTTAGAGTATTTTGCATTTACAATATCTATTTAAAATAATTTATTACATAGAAATGTCTTAGGTTTTCGCGATTAACGAATCAAACATTCGTATTTTTTTTATTTTTTAAACAAATTAATAAAATAAGTTGACCTTTGCCTACACGACATTATTATTTTGGACGATACTATTATTTTGGACGTTTGTAGTTTGATTTAAATTAACTTCCTCAAATTAAAGCATCCGTGACGATAGTGTTTATTTCTAAGCATCGCTACTTTTTAACCGACTTAAAAAAAGGAGATGGTTATGTATTCGGCTAGTTTTTAATTTTTTAATAACTTCTATACACTGACATGAGCAGTGGTGGCCCAGTAGTAGCGGTCGCGATTTACGTGTAGGTCGTGAGTTCGAACACAAGCAGGCACTTTGTTTAAATTATTTCATCGCCACTGGTGATGGTGATGGGAAACATCGTGAGAAAATCGGCATGTCTGTCGTAACCAAAAATTCGAAGAAATGTGACATCCACCAACTCTCATTGGGGCCGCGTGGTGGATTATGACCCACTCGCTCTTACAGAGAGGACGCCTGTGACCCAGTGGTGGGAACATTGTAGGCTGATTCTGCTACGGCTTTTTTTCTGATTAAATTTCATAGATAACACCATACCATCTGTCCCAGGTGGCGCGCTTCCAGAAGCTGGCCACGGTCCTGTTCGCGGGCGGCGCGGAGGGCGCGCGCGCGCCGGCCGCGCTGTCCCCGCGCCGCACGCGCGCGCTGGCCCGGCGCCGCCACACCGCGCCCGCGCCCGCAGACCTCGCGCACGCGCTGGCGCAGGTGGCCTGCTTATTTGTTTATTTGTTACACCAACAGGACTACAGCACCAGCTTGTAACCGACCCCCTGCAGGGCAAAGGCCTCTTCTCATACAGGGAAGGTACGAACATTGATCACCACGCTTGCTCAAGACGGGTTGGCGATTTCAAACTTATAAGTCCAGGATTCCTTACAATGTTTTCTTTACCGAAGTCAGTGATGACCAAGATAAACTTAAGAGTACATAGTAAATAAGTACATGAGAATTGAATAGGAATAGGTACTTGCCCGGATTTACCCATAACCTCGTTCATGAGAGGCGAGGTCTCAACACCACCAGGGACATCACGACATTTCCACATACGAAGAAATAATTGAAAACTTTAAATATTAAACTTAATGAAACTTGTCGTATACCAGTAATAGGCTTAAATACACATCTATGCCTATTACTGGTATACAACAAGTTTTAATACTATTTAATTAAAACCTAGCAAATTTTCTCATTAACAAGCCCCTTCTCAAAGCCAACCAGTACGCTCGACGCGTATGACATTCGTGGGCTGGAGCTGAACATCAGCGTCAAGTAGTGTTCCCATCTGACATTATGCTGAGCTGTGATCCTCTAATTTTTTTTTAGGCTTAGTGTTTTATTTCTATATATAGGCTTAGTGTTTTATTTCTATATATCAAAAAATGTATTTTCTTTCTTTCGAATTTTGTTTTCAGGGGGACTATTCTCTAAGTCCGTCAACGAAGATACGGGCCCGTCCGAAAGTAGTTGATCCGTCAAAACGAGTGAGAAATTAAATTTTTCGAACGGGCACAAACACATTGCGAATAGGGACAACTGTCAAATCGTGTTATCATTCATTCTCAGTTCGGGCTCCGAAGTAATATTATGTCCGTAGGTGATACGGAGTAGGAAACGCCCGTAACTTCGGCCGAAATAACGGATTTAATACTTAGGGAGTGATTTGCATTATCGGTGACTGTTTGTCTGATTACACGATCTCGTTCTCATCAAAGCGACATTGATTTAAATATATAATAAAACTCCAACTGAACTGAAACGTGAACCACGTTCTGGAATTACAATTTTTTCTATATGAGATTAGATTTACGTAAATTTTCGTCTCCAACCAGAATTTTAAACAGAAAAAATCATTACCCATTCCAGGTCCTAGGAGCCGAAGACAGCGCCCCCGAGCCAATTCAACCATTCGAAGAAGTATCAGAACCGACTCCCGATACCTGGGACGTGGGGCAAGACGACGAACTTACCGGCGAACGTGATGACACTCCTGAATGGAACGCGCGCGCACAACGCATCGTACTTTATGACAATCTATGCCAGTTCTTCAGGCCGTCAACTGTACCACCTAAGGGAGATATTACTGACTTGGTCACGCTGTAAAATGGTACTGGAAGGTGTTAGATATGATGGTGATCGGGCGCCGGTTGGATGGGCAATTTTTCTGGTAGTAAGTAGCATATCGGCAGCTCAAGTTTTTAAATGGCGGTTATTTTGTGACGTATTGCTGTTTTTGTAACCATCGGCTCTAACCGCAGTGTATCAACCAAGAATAAGATCTGTTTGGTTATAAGATGCGTATGTATGTGACACAGCTTGGATGTCGGATGAAACCTTCCTATTTATCAATCTTTTAAAACTAACATTAAGAAAATTTGCATGATGCAAATTTTCTGTCTACTACTGGAAACGAGTTATCGTATGTTGTGATTAAGTCCGGTTTATTTATTTCCATATTTCCTTGTACTTTATTCCTGTAGTAAACTACGTAATGAGTGTACTTTCAGAGACAAAAGACATACGTGTCTCTAAACTCCAAAACTTATTTACCCTAAAATTATTTTCATCTTAAAATAGTTCGTTAAAGTTCTGCCTATCAAAAATAATTGGACGTTTAAAATATTAAGAAAAAATGAAGTTCAAAATATTTCAGTCAATGATTCGTAATTTACTAGCGTGTACTAATATAGTTTGCCCGATACTGCTTTGCCGCGCCTTGGTTTCTTGCGCGGCTCCCGGCGAGCAGTGCGCCGCTCACTCGTCACGCTCACGGCGCGCGGCGCCCCGCCCGCCGTGAGTCGCGCGGTACCCGGCTCGCCGTGAGTCGCGCGGTACCCGGCTCGCCGTGAGTCGCGCGGTACCCGGCTCGCCGTGAGTCGCGCGGTACCCGGCTCGCCGTGAGTCGCGCGGTACCCGGCTCGCCGTGAGTCGCGCGGTACCCGGCTCGCCGTGAGTCGCGCGGTACCCGGCTCGCCGTGAGTCGCGCGGTACCCGGCTCGCCGTGAGTCGCGCGGTACCCGGCTCGCCGTGAGTCGCGCGGTACCCGGCTCGCCGTGAGTCGCGCGGTACCCGGCTCGCCGTGAGTCGCGCGGTGCCCCGCTCGGCGTGAGTCGCGCGGTGCCCCGCTCGCCGTGAGTCGCGCGGTGCCCCGCTCGCCGTGAGTCGCGCGGTGCCCCGCTCGCCGTGAGTCGCGCGGTGCCCCGCTCGCCGTGAGTCGCGCGGTGCCCCGCTCGCCGTGAGTCGCGCGGTGCCCCGCTCGCCGTGAGTCGCGCGGTGCCCCGCTCGCCGTGAGTCGCGCGGTACCCCGCTCGCCGTGAGTCGCGCGGTACCCCGCTCGCCGTGAGTCGCGCGGTACCCGGCTCGCCGTGAGTCGCGCGGTGCCCCGCTCGGCGTGAGTCGCGCGGTGCCCCGCTCGCCGTGAGTCGCGCGGTGCCCCGCTCGGCGTGAGTCGCGCGGTGCCCCGCTCGCCGTGAGTAGCGCATTCCCAGGCACGGTACAGCGGTGACGGCCAAACCGTAACATAATTTATATCTAGCTACCTTAACATTTGTATTGATCTTGTAAGGCCACGAGAACGACAGTGACTCAAAGGAGATTAATCAAGCTGAAAAAAAAAATTATTTTCTTACGATAAATAATATCATTTTACCGAAAGCTTACGAATAACTCGAAAGTTCAACTTTGGACTGTGGGCAAAAATTAGATTATTAATATTTTCAAACTCACACCATTGCTTAGAAAACAAATTAGTAGGATATGGTGACTGATAATCCTTTGCAGGAGCTGGTATTGCTTCTTAAGTATGTGTGAAGTACTGGACGAATTGATCTACTGTACATGCACCATTTGTCTCGAAGGACCAAAATCTAAGTATGAATGGCTGGGAGGAGGACTTTAAACCCGTCAATGTATTTAGTAAATCGGATAGTTCGAAACTCAAAATCAAAATATTTTATTTCACATAAACCTACATGGGCACATACGAAACGTCAGAAGCTATGTGCACGGTTCCAATTTGTCGTTTCCTATGGAGAAGAGCCGGCAAGAAACTCTACCGTTACTCTTTTAAAAATAATTAACTTTTACAATGTTTTCAAACTAAAGGGTAATCTCATCTTTGTTCTCGTGGCCACTTTAAATAAACCAGAAAGTTATACTCTTAAAATATAATATAATATTTATAATAACATATATTATCTCGTAACATAATATTTGTAATCGTATTCTCTTCTTAAATCTACTCAATGTATTTCACAAGTGACGATATTTTATTTTGTAACTACAAATATGAAAGTATAATTTATTTTAGTTTTTTTGTTTGATTATGGACATTGTATGAGCATTTTTAAGTTAAACATATTTATTAATTTATTGCAAGACTGACATAATGACTACCTATGTTTTAGTTTTGGTGTTCTCTTTGACTAAAATGATAAGCGAGAATCTTATTTTTAATGTAGATAAAAATTAAGAGACATTTCTGCACTCTTGTTGTGAGCCCATGAGGCCTAAAATAATACATATCTATTATGACTTATCGCTCAATTGTCACCGTAAGTGTTCATCCCCTCAATTTTTTTTTGATGTGCATTTTTCCTCTCGCATTCTGTGGGAGTGATTTCGTGAAAAGGGAAGGAAGTGTGTAGATAGGAAGTGACACCTTGAGCATGGAATTGGTAAGTACTTTAATAGTATGGAATTAGTGTACTCATGGAATAAGTATATAGATTGTAAGTAGAGGGGGTCGAATTTCGACCAGTGGGCGACCACTAGTAATGAATAGTTATTCGAATAAATATTTCAGTATTTAGCTTTTTTAAATTCTGATGTTAATTTCTGTCGCTGCTCAGTTGCTTATTACCAAGGTGAGGTGTCAGATGTTACACAGATCATTATACGACTACTGTAAGGCTCGCTCGTTTTTATTTGTTTTGATATAAATTCTTTAGTTTCGACTATAGACTACGAAAAACGAGGGCGGCGGGTGGGTTTCTAAAAGTAGTTTCGATTTATATTATACAAACCGAATTTAAGGCTTTATTCGCTACAAATAAAACATCCTGTCGTGCTCAACAGTTCATTCTATCGCATATTTTATCTCACAACTTTTGTCAACAACTTGTGTGGAAATCGCGCAACTTTTCTTGCAGACGCAAAGTATTGCAATGTAAAAACGAATAAAACTAATCATTTTGTCAATCTTGCAAGCTTTTGTACATAACGCACATTACGCCTACTTGAAGCTAACGATAAGTAACAAATGGCTCTAAAACGCAACGAGCGGCAGCAAAGAGGCTTCTTACCTTTGTAACATTGTACATTATTTAACTCTAGTTCTTTCGATGAATGTATCAATAAGCGTGTACGACCGTGTTCCCTATAACAGTCTAGTCACAATTGAATACTAAGTTGTACGCGATACATTCTCGACATTGTTGAAATATGAAAGAAAAGACATTTTGCATTTCGCTACAAATGCTTAACCAAATATTTTGGGGAATTGTAGATTGTGAAGTACTTCTTTTGGACGTTTAAAAAACTAAAATTTTGCAAGTTTTAATTTGAATATTTGATTATTTGACCTGTAAGTTCAGGTTTGTTGCAAAACAATGCACCATAGATAAGTCAGCTTTTTAGAATTAGAATAACTGGAACGCGTATGTTTACAGACTGTGATAAAATTGCTGTAATCAATAAGATGTAATTATCGGCGTAAGGAATCAAGAAACAGGGGTTTTTGCTTAAGCTAGGGAATGTTGCCAAATTTTTGTACTACCACGAAGGAAAATTATGTAATGTATTTTATTTAACATTTAATCACGTACTTTACAAAGAGTAGTTTTAAATTATTGTAAGTGTACACTATATCATTATGATATCCAGTAACAGTAAAACAGTTGACTGTGTAAAGCATTTTGTTTCTCCCATAAGTTTTACAGCTATGTAGAGTTAAATTCATTATTATTTTATGAATAATTATATTTAAGAAAGCTTTTGTAGTAGTCACAGAGTTTACATTAGGAGCGGGTACTAAACTTGACATAAAGAAAAAGATTCGATGTTTTCATTGATTATGTATTCAAACTTTCGTGTAATTTAGTTCGAAAAGTGCAGGAAAGAATATTCGGGTCATTCAATAAACCATTCCATTCATTCATTATGAAAGAAAGCATTCACATTTTTTGTGCCTCTTAAAATGTTGACATGCATTCTGCACTTGTTAGGAATAATCTATGAATGCGTAAATTTATATAATGTGTAGAGAACGTCAATGAGAATTTTAGACCATTTTACCCCAAAATACTCCCGGTATGTACTATCGGCCAATCTTCCGCATGCTCACCTCTAAGGCGATAATCGTATAGCACGGCTCACGACTCGATCGCCCGATGCAAGCGTTTTGGCCAATGGGATGCATGAAGCGTATTTTAGCCGTGTTTGTATTAATGTAATTATGTATAGTGTGTGTGACAGTCACACTAGGCGCGTGCTATGCTCACTTGTTTGTAAGACATTTTTTTAATGGGCACGGCCAGCAAGAGCGCTTTATGAATTGTTATTGTTGACAAGAAGTAATTTCGTACTAATATCTTCCGTTTGGTTTAGAAAATGTATTATTGGTATTGCTATACGCGTACCCTAAAAAAACTTTATTTAGCATTTTTGTTTACCACTTTGCCAAATTACAGCTTTCTAGTAAGAGTCTGTGAGCTAAGCCGGGGACAGACAGACAGACAGACGGTCATGGCGAAACTATAAGAGTTCCTTGTTGACTACGGAACCCTAAAACGAAGCAAGTTACGTAGTTTTGTTAGAAATAGTCATTTGCTATCTCTTTCTTTTATTGCTGTTTTGATTAAAATAGCAAAATTACTTACAGTAGTATTTGAACCATTACTTGGCGCAGTTTATACAATGTTATCAGATTTTTTTATTATTGCTGTCGCAACTTTTGCAACTGCAATAAAAATAAGTTCATTATCTAAGCACCATTGTTATTCAGTGGGAACGTCAGAACATCTGGTTAAACAATAGATCGGCTTTATAGAACGGCCATAAAATACGGTCGCAAAAAATTACGAAATATTTCTTCAACACACTTGCTTGTAAAGTGACTCAGAAATTCAGCTTATTATATAGAAGTATTTTTACTTTACATTTCTTTTTTCAATATACGCAGTTTTTGTCCAAAAACAATGAATATTTTTGAGAAAAAAAAATTCGTTACATCAGATAAATCAATCATCAAAATTATCATCATTTCATAAAATTATATATTTTTCACTACATATTAACCTTAATTTGCTTATTCAAAACATTATTTTGTTTATTATATTTTTTATATAGGCTGTTTTAGCGGTTTTTCCAGCGCCTTTATTTACACCTGCGGCGCGCGGGATAAACAAAACAAGCGCGGTATTTTCCAGGAATACTTGTTAACGTTTTCATTGTGTGGTTAATTATTATCAAAAATGTTGACTTCAATTAGGAAAGAAGAGCGAAGAGCAACGCGTAGATTTAACCCCTCGGAAATACTAATCTAGGCACGAAACGCTAGTGACAGCCTGTTGCCTGCAAAATCTAGAGAGAAATACCTAGCGGCGTACGAAACTAATAACAATACCAGTCTCTTTTTTTCCTCTCAAGTTGAAAACCGTCGTATGAAACGCGCACACACTCGACTCCCTTATCGCGCTCGCTCGCCCTCGGCTCGCGCGAATAATACCGGCTCGTGTAGTGAGTAACCAACATACCACAGATATTTATATTTTTTGTTACACGCCCTATACTCACACAAATTCATATTGTCTCTAATTGGACGAAACCAGGAAGGGGTGTGGTTTGTCACTAGCTGCGCTTGCCGCAGAAATATTTTCTAAAGTGAGCATGCTTAAGTTTTGCCAATAGTACAAGTGGGTACAGTCATCATAACATGTGTACACACATTTATGGTGCCAACTGTACATAAGAACCTAAATACTCGAGTGTATCTGTAAATATTAGTATTGTATCCGTAATTAAGAGAAATTACGTACGTACGCAAGAGACGTCTTGTAAATAAATATGCATTTGTATTCGTGTAAGAGTAAATTATTTGTTTTCAATTTGTAAGTTAAAGCATTCTCAGTCTGTATGTACATAATATGCGTATTAAACTCATCAGGTTTTTCATTTAATTATAATCCCGTTAAACCTTTTCCCATGCTCATGCTTCCTTTGTTACTTATTACAGTGTTTTATCTCACGAAGCGACCGCGCTTCATTTATGGTAACCAAGCTATGAATGTGTTCGTGAAGACGCACATAACACACGCACTCACACTCACTTCGGATCCGACTTCGCCATTGTCTCGGACGGTATCGAGAGCTCCTGCGCTAACACGAATTCACAGCGGGTTTGTACACTTGGTAATCACAAAAAAACCTCGCGTCGCTTCTTTAGATAAAAATACTGTACTACTCTTAATACATGAGAAGTTATATTAGAACTGACAAAACTTTGAATAAAACTCCATCCTAGAAAAGGAAGGAGTTTTATTCAGTATTGTCCCAGTGTGTTGTGTTGTAGTGTTTGTTCCAGTTTTGTTTTGGAACTCAAATTGCAATTTGAGTTCCTTTTTACCCGACTGCCCCAGAAGGAGGGTAATGTTTTTCGAGAGTATGTATGTATGTCTATTTCTTTGGCACGCTCTGTAGCCTAAACGGCTTGATGGATTTTAACATAAGATGTTTCGTTAAATTCGTCTACATTGTGCGAGTAACATAGGCTATATATGTTTTATATATTGCGTCTGCAAATACAAAAAAAAAAGTTTCCAGTTTCTTGGCGACTCCCACACGAAATTTTTAAGGTCATCAGATAACTTGAAGCTTAAAATGCTTATGCATTCCACAACGTTCGTCGACAAATCCTTTACTGTCCAGGTCACTCGTTTGTGGAATGCTTTGCCAGTTCAAATAAAACGCGCGCAATCGTTACTCGCATTTAAAAGACTCGTAAAGGAACATTACTTGTCGCTGTGAGCTTGTTCTCGTAACTGTAATTAATGTAATTATCTATAGTCTTCATTTATTTTCGTTGCTTATACATTTAATATGTATTTATGTATATATTATTTAGGATATATATATATCTGTGTATCAATTTTAGTATATTGTATTTATTTATTTTTTTTTTACACCAACGACAGCCCCACTTTATGTCCAGGCAAATCACTGTCCATCCTATGGTTGCCTGGAAGAGATCGCAGAAAGCGATAAGGCCGCCCATTGTATATTTTGTAGTGTTTGATTTATTTTTTGTCATGTATTTTTTGTGGTGTACAATAAAGTATATATAAATAAATAAATAAAAAAAAGGGATGGAAAAGTTTTTTACAATAAATCAAAACAATATTGATATCAAATAAAAGCTAGTAATGAGTCAATTCCATATATATTAAACTAAAGAGCTTGAAATAAAAAAAAATATTTAAAAAACAGTAAACACGACGACTGATATGAAATGAAATGATGATGAAATGATTTTATTCTCTGTAAGTAGGTTTGTACAAACACTTTTACAGGTTAATCATATTTAGAAAAAAAAAACTAGACAGTAACACATAACTTAAAAGAGAAAAACAAGCATTACAATCTATATAATTTTGGTATCGCAGGCGGGGGCAAACCAATAACCTGAAATACGGTGTAACTTTTGTGTGTTCCCCGCCTTCGATGCCAAAATTCTATAGATTGTAATGCTTGTTTTTCTCTTTTCAGTTGTGTCACTGCAGTCGGGTTTTAAGTTTTTTAAATAATTTGTTTTATTTTGGATATATTGATAAGGACAGGGTGGTTCATTGATAAGGACTAGTACTCTTAGGGCCGATTCACAACGGGAAGGCAGCGGCGCGGCGAGCATTTTCAGTGTGAAATAATTTTAAACTTTATCTACGTATTTAAAAACCAGTATCGCTTGAAAAGGTCGCGACGCTGCCGGCTTCTGCCGTTCCGGTATGAATCGGCCCTTAATATTCGTTTATTTGGTCCATCGAGCCGGATGGACAAAGATATTTAGCTTTGGGAATGGTATAAAGCTTTTAGAGATAAAAACTATGTACTATGTGTATGTTATATTTTAAA
Organism: Atethmia centrago; assembly: GCA_905333075.3. Lineage (NCBI taxonomy): Eukaryota > Metazoa > Arthropoda > Insecta > Lepidoptera > Noctuidae > Atethmia > Atethmia centrago. Next base: position 22,947,180 of record HG995379.1, on the reverse strand, counting down.
ACACACAACCGGTTATTACTGTATCCAGAAAACTTTTCTCGATGAAGTCAATTCTTGTGCTAACGAAAATCGCAAATAGTCCCAGTAGGACGGGGAAACGGCGTACGGGGACAACGGGAATAAACGAAACAATGCAGGGTTTTACAAAAAAGAAACCACACAAAATGTTTTAAATATATAATTTATTATTCTCATACATGATTCAAATCAGTCATTGTGACAACACGGTGTGCCTTACGCAGTGAAAATAAATCCGCTCTGCCATGATATGTTCCCGCGCGGGTTCATTACATCTGTCGGTGAATATCTACACAACACCGCATCATACAAGAAACAAGCTCATTGGGGATAAGAGATTCTAAAAGACTTGTAATCTGGTTCGATTACTAGCAAATAAATAAGTGGCCATCTGAAATTAAAGTGAGGAAAAATATTGTTCTGCATTCAGCGAACCATCAAACTGTGCAATGTTATCGAAAAGCGTGGGTTCAGAGACAAGCACATTGTGTCACAATACACATTTCATCAGAACATTGATTTCACACGATTTAAATGATAATGCAGAGCTCGCAGCCGCACCCAGCTTCAAGTTAATTGACGTTTTACTCAGCTACAGATTAAAATGAGACCACGGGAAGTGGGAACATTCATGCCTCGAGTTGTCCAACACCTAAATCATGTCTCAATACAATAATAAGGTAGCGGGCAATAATATATAACGAAAAGTTCATCTTTAAATAATATAACTCATAATCAATAGTTACTCTATAATATAACGTAATATCTATGCCTAGGCAAAATAATTATCTAAATGTTATGTAATAATAAAGTATAAAGAAAAAAAAAATTTTTTTGGTTAATCGCTGTGATCACCACCACCGGCAGGGTGCAAGTGGCAGCAGACATCGAGCGATGCCCACAAGAACAAATACTGCATAATAATACACTGAAAAATATAACATCTATGAAACAAACAAATTTTTAATTGCACTAATACTTTAACTCATAAAACGAAGCGGTGAAATAGTTTCACTTAGTCCGTCATATCTAACAATCAACAATACATCTGAACCAAATAAACGATGTCGAAAACATGTCAAGTGAATAAGGCAAACTCAACAGTGTCGTAAAATACAGACAAAATTCAAATCTTGCAATGAATATCATTTATCGAAAAACATACTGCTCTTATAACAAATAGCATATAAAAATATTATTATGTCGATGCAAACCGACTCTAGTACGAGTTTCATTATGCTTTAAATGATATCGATGAAACAAGCACTAGACGCGCGGAGTAATCCCTGACTAGACATAAGAATACATAAACGATGTCTGCTGCTAAGCTACATACGAACAAAATAATACTAGAAAAGAAAAATACATAGTAAAGCTAACAATTGGTAAGTCCATCGTTTAAGTACATGAAGAACGCTCTAATGAAAGCTAGTCAATATATTAGTATATCTATAAACAATAAATGCAAGGCGATGGTCCCGCGGCGCGCGGCTCTGAGCCGAGCGCCCGCCGCCCGTTGAGCTATGCAAACTAATTACGCTACGACAGTTAATATTGCAAATTAATTAATTTTACTACACGAGGAGACTGTCCTCGCTAGATTACCTACTAAGTATACTTGGAGGTTAATGTATCTAGCTCTATCCTAAACCAGTAAAAATACCTACTAAGGGCGAGTGCCCACGCTACATGGAACGGTCCAACTAGCCTAAGGTCACTGAGACGCTAGGAGAGGTCAACGACTATGTCACCGCGCGGTCGTACGCGACCCCGCGGGAAGCTGCCAATATCACATCCGATAACGTAAACAATAAATACGTAACACTTAATAAAATCTTTTTAATTTTTTGTAAATTTTGTCTTATCAATAGATTCGCTGGTCGGCGCCCGTGAGCAAAGTTTTGAGCAACAAGGACGAGAACTGATTAGTTACATTTGTTTTAATATTTTAAGATTAAAGTGGTTTTTGTAAGTTCGTGGTTCGGTTTAAGTGCGCGTAACATCAGCGGGGCGCGACCAGCTCATGGACAAGAAATGGACGCGTGTGGCGACGCCACGGGACGGCAGGAACACTACAGTGGCGCGGACCGCGGCCGCTGCGACTGCGCAGTCGGATATCATCACATTATATGTCTTTTAATGAAGTTTACAACGCTCATCAACAAATCCCGGGTAGATTCAAACTCTAAGCAACATTTCTCTTGTTCGCAGCGGTCCGCAGTTGAGTACTAAGTCCGGTACAGACCGACTCCGAGCCACAACAGTCTAAACGTCACTAACTAAAAATACTGAAACACTACGAGTACAACTAGAACAAGATGGACGAAAGTATTCGGCAGAGGGCCACAACAACACAACAAACGTATCCACTACAGAACAGATTACATAGTCTTTTTGCGCACACAATGGATGGACGTCGACGAATATCTTTTTTCTTTTTAGAAATTTTTATTTGGACGTACTAAACATTCGTATCGAGTAGAGGATTCTATGAATATAATAAGATTCGAACGATAAATATAATGTATATCATAAAAAATAATGTCGCACTGTTTCATCCAAACCTCCGTTCAACTCCCACACGTATAAGGAAATGTGCCTTCGACGGCGCCGACCACGCACTAGGCAGTGAAAACGTACCGAGGGTACTTCACGAAGCTATCACGCCGGGCTGCCCAGTGCGTCGTCTGCCCGCCGTGTCATCTATGATATCGTAACAACGGTGATAAATTCATAAGCGTAATAAAATACACTGATCCTATTACAAAAATACTCGATAAACATCAATTTGACGACGTGCAATAGATAGATAGATATATTGAGGAAATTCGATATCAAATCTGGATCGGTGGCGCGCGGGTGAAGTACGCGAACAGACGCGACACGTGACGCTACGAGCCGCTCAGTGCGGCACGACATCCGGCCGGCGCGGCTTCCTCACGGTAAAAATCAGTCAACTTTAATATTACAACACCAACCGTTCACTGGCGGGGGAGGGGCCGCGGCAATGGGCTGTGTTTTTATTCAATTAATTCTATGTTTTCGTTCTTATACGCTAACGGGTCGAGCGTCGCGCGTACGCGGCTGCACAGTTTGACGGTTCGCAGAGATACAGAGGCCGCGCAGGCGCTCCGCCCGACCGCGCGTCGCCGTGGCCCCCCGGCCGCACACCCATACGATTAATTAGATTAAAATTTTATAAAACGTGTAAAGAATTTAGTCCCAGGGGGACTCACAGTTATAAAAAAAGTCGCGAGCGAAGCTCGGCTGCTTGCGTACGCGGCGACAGACGCGCGCGACACGTGCGACGCGTGCGACACTTGCGACGCGTGCGACACGAGCGAGCGCGCGCGACACTCACACTATAAATTCGTGACGCCATCGATCGCGTCGGCCGCCCGCACACTGACGCGGGTACGTCCGCAAGGCGCTTCTGGCGAGAGAGTCCATCAAGACGATGGCTCTAATGAGTCACTCGTCTCTCTCCCCCTAGCTGCGCAGATGCGCGTGCGAGGGAGAGGGCGCGAGCAGCGCGCGCAGGGCGGCGGCGGCGGCCTTGAGCGCGGTGACCAGTCGCTAGAAGTCTCTCCCGCGCGTGCGCGCCGGCCCGCCCGCCTTGGGCACGCGCCGCGTGCGCATCTCGCGGTCCACCTGCGGGGAGGCAATAAATAATCAGCCTGTATATAGAGATTAGTGGGAAAAGGAAAGGAAGGCCTTTGTCCTGTAGTGGTACAACACAAACTGAGGATGTAACGCCAGCTAACATTCTGAATAATGCCAATCGAAGTAAGAAACATTAACTTTAAAGTCACCACATTAAAGAAATACCGCAGCACCGTACAATATTAAGAAAAAAAACGTTGAAAATCACGTTTCTTGTATGGGGACCTTCTTTCATTTTTAACTTTATTTTATTTTTATAATTTGTTGTTATAGCGCCAATAGAAAGACACAAACTGTGAAAAATTCAACTGTCTACCTATTACGGTTCATGAGATACAGCCCACTGACAGACGGACGGACGGACAGTGAAGGCTTAGTAATAAGGTTCCGTTTGGCTCACTTCGGGTACGAAACCCTAAAAAGTACGTAATTTACAGCTATATTGAAAAATCTACTGCTAGGCACACATTTTTTTTGGTGGGATATTATCAAATAACTTCTCCCGTTCTGGGCGGAGCGGGAGGGTGTGTCAGACTCTTACTGACTAAAACCCACGCGTGTTCCTTCCGTTTCCTGTGTTGCCAGGGGCTTCGGTAACCCTTTCGTACTTTCCCGCGACCCCGGCAGAGGGCACACATCCTGCCGGGGTCGCGGGAAGGTACTTATGGGTCACCGAGGCCCCCGCAACACAGGCAACAGGAAGGAATACGGGTGGGTTTTAGTCAGTAAGAGTCTGACACACCCTCCCGCTCCGCCCAGAGCGGGAGAAGTTATTGGATGATTTCACACCCTCAAAAAAAAAAAAAAGAGGGCACACATGACTCATAAATGACGTCACATTACGTCAACTAGGCCCATCACTCGTCCGGATTTGCTCGGACTTGTCGGGCCTTTTGACTTTTCGACTTAAGGGGCTTTCTTTTAGAAAATAACAATTAATTTAATACCTACTCATAAAAAAAAAACAAGTTTTAAAAGTCAGTAACATGGAACAAGGGCAGTAAGATGATGACGAGAAAGTAAAGTCTTAAAAACAATATCCGGACTTTACAAATTTTTTGGTTTAGAATAACTTTATTTCTCATAAAGAATTGCATACACTAATTCACTTACTGAGAAACAATAATTTCGAAATGGTCACCCTACCTCCAACTCCTCCAGCCGCTGTGTGAGCGCCAGTTTCTGCTGCACAGCCAGTCGCAGTAGCTGGTTGAGGGTCTTCTTCTCTTCCTCTGCGCCGGCGAGCGCCTGGGTCAGCTCGTCTACCTGGGTCACGTACTCCTCGCACCGAGCCGCGAACATTGCGCGGAGACCTACACAAAATAGGTAACATTATTTCAATGACTTGTAACTACACAAAATATGATGCTTACATAAAAATGATGTGATATAAAAAAGATGACCGTCCATGCAAGCTTTTTTTGAGCTCTCTTCGCGTAAACGTCTTTTTGTGAAAATCACCTTCAACGCGAGTGAATTCGTTTACGTGTACGAACATTGGATCAAAAAAGACCGACCTAACGCAACGTCTTCTCTGTTATACCAGGAAAAAGAATTAATAGTCATTGAAATGCAAAAAAATATCAAATGGAGTGCATACCTCGATATTTCACAGAGAAGCAAGAAAAAAGTTACAAATAATTCATCAAAAAGGCCAATATCATTAACAATACTCACTGGAGAAAGTAGCAGCATCTTCCTTCAACAATCTCAACTCGTTCCTCAGCTTCAGCATAGTCTCAGTAACGATAATCTTTTCGGTCTCGTACTTAGACTTGAGATTAGCCAGAGCGACCTCTGCCGTATTCTTGTTGGACTTGAGAACGGTACGTAGGGTCGCGATCTGTTCGCGCTTCGTAGATAGCAGGGACTTCAGCTTGATCACTTGCTCTTGAAGTTCTACTACCTCGGCGCCGCGTTCTTCGGTGTCCATGACTGTAATTTTGTATAAAACGTTAGTTCATATAGAAATCTCTTTTTGATTTAATCTAAAAAAGTCTGGCCGCAAATTTCAGGTACTTGATTAGAAAATAGAAGTTACTTTTGTAATAGGAAAGCAGTTTTGAAAAAAAAAGGGGTATAACAAATTATATGGAAAACTCTTTTCGAGTCTACAGAAGGCTGGCTGGCCACTCATGTCAGGTACCTGATCCGATACTCCAATTTCGTTTCCAGATCGGATGAGCCCCGCACAGAGACGGTTGGTTGCGTTCGGGTACGCGTCCCAGTCTTGCGCCAGAGCCAATCATGTCGTGTGAGTAGAATGACATTGAGGATGACGAATTTCTACTGTCCTTTGCTTTTATTTGTCACAAGAAAAAAAGCAAGAAAAAGCGACAATTTCGAGTTCACTTTTTAAATAAGCGTGTGCAGCAAACTGTTTTAACTTATGGAATTGACACTTTTGGGTAACGTGAAAACTAAAACAAGTTACTTAAATGCTAAACAAATTAAGGACTATAATAATTAAAACTAAATGAATCAATGATAATAAGTTGATGGATCATTCAATTACTCATTTGTTTATACTTGGTCGTTAGTCCACATTCCGTAGGCATCCGAATGCGGGGTAAAAGTTGTTTACCCCGCATTCGGATGCCTGTAATTTCGCCATTACAGTCAGCGCCGTTAACTACCAAAATACAAAGCCAACAAGACCTTTCGAGCCATCCAGTTCCTGCAACCATCATATGATATACTGCAGCATCATCACACATGTCACAAGGCTGGTTCTCAAAGACGTCTTAATTCCCGACGTTAACGTCGCATCACTTGTTTGGTACGGTATGTGTTTACAGTAGACACTCCCGCCATTTAAAACAGTTTTTTTCCAGACTGAATGCAAGTTTACTTTAGTTCCTACATTATTATTCTTGAACATGATTAAGTTCCCAGAGTTGTGAAAAGGAATGGCAGTATTCGGGAATGGTATTAAAGGATTTTTGTTTTGACATGTCGTGTTATTATTCCAATTATCTAAGGAATCTTGTATTTTCGCATTGGAGTCGTTAGTTTGCGAAATCTTCGACATGTTTTCAAAGAAGTTCGTTATTTCTTTGACACTTCTTTGTTGAGGTATATCTTTCTTGGTAGTTTCGATGTCTAAGGATTGTAAGTGACTAATCAAGTTGTGTAACTTTCGCTTAGTGTCGGCTATCTTTAGCTTGCAATTGTTTTGATCTTTCAGTTTCTTTATAGAAGTGTAGTAGGGGGTCCGGGATTTGGTAAAGTGGTCGGTTTGGACACCTGGGTGGGGGAGAATAGTTTTAGTATTTAGACTTGGATGTTTGAAGGAATATAAACGTCTTTGATGTATTAGGATGAAAGCTATTGTGTGCGACACACAAATAGTTTTTTTTTCGCATTTGTTATATGAATAAGAGCGAAAGAGGAGATGAACATATAAATCAGTAGCTTCCAAAAACTATAACGCCTAACTGCATTTTCGGATGTTCCGGTGAAGTCCATAATGTACATTACTGTGGTTTTTCCTTTCTATCGTTGAAAAGTTGATAGGGCTTCTATTGAACAACTTTAAAACGAATAGAACTTGTAAAACTGGACAAGACTGTAGGCGGAAACCAAGATGTCTTGCCGTTGATGATGATTTTGACTTTGATTTTTGTGATGTCTTGATGCCTTTTTTTTCAAAGCTCTAAAAATACATGAGAATGTCCCACATACCAGGTTGGTGCCTGTTCCTGGAGTCGAGCGCGGTGTCGAGCGCTCTGCGCAGGTGTGTGAGCTGGTCCAACAGCGTGTCGGCCGAGCGCGCCACGCCGCCGGCCGCGCGCAGGCCCTCCAGCTCGCCGGCCGCCAGGGCCAGAGCTTCGGCTTCCGCGCCGCGACCTTCGGCGCCGGATACTGAGGGAAAAGACAATGCAAATGAATAATCATTTTATTTTGGACACTTTGAAAGTAGAAGGCAAATTCCCAAAAAAAACGTTCAAAATCTAGCCGCAATTTGATTTCAGCGTCAATTAATGTATTTTGTTTTTTCCAAAATGTATGCAAGTTAAGAGGTATTTTTGACAGATTGAAACTAGACTACGAACGTTCTCAATAATATGACAATTGCCCCTCAAATCTTTTTGATTGAGGTCCAACTTGACGGACTTTTAAAATAATTCTATTTTATTTTTAATTACTTTTTGAGGCCATCATCAATATCGACTGGCCAACATCGATGGACCGCAATCTAGTTGCATCTTAAGATGACCAAATTGACGATCCTTCGCGATGATTATAATTAATATAAATCATCAAATATATAATCATCGCGAAGGGCCGACAATTTGGTAAATAAAAAATACCTTCACCTAAATCTATAACTCTTTGCAAGGACAATGTAAGAACTAAAATCAATTGCAGCTCTTACCATCGTTCTGTCCAGCGTGTTCGAGTAGAACTCTCTCTGGCTGCGTGCCGTTGACGGCGCAAACGTGATGGTAGATCTGCGCGAGGGTCTCCGCCGCAGACAGTAATGCAGGACCAGCCGTCGCTAGCGCACGGCCCGCTCCTAAGAGAGGACATTGTGTTAGTAAGTTGTAGAACACAGGGAATTATTCTGGCTGTTCAATAAATGGTGATTGTGATCATACATAATTTAAATGCTAAACACATCAATGAAGTTATTTTTATCTTTTTCTGTCAAAGCTCAAATTTTCAAGTCTTGTCTTAAAAGTGAAATCTGACTGCCATTTGGATCTTTTGATAATTTCTTTCTTGATAAAATGCATAAATCATATTTCCAATTAAACGCATTTTTTTTACAGTTCTCCTTTTTTCTAATATTTTTCCACAATAGGGTTATTACACATACTGATAAATGTATCGATACAACGACGAAGAAGAGAAGTTTAGTGTGGAATATAATCTTATCACTGAAATCCTACTTCCTACTAATATTATAAATGCGAAAGTTTGTAAGAATGGATGGATGGATGGATGTTTGTTACTCTTTCACGCAAAAAGTACTGAACGGATTTGGATGAAATTTGGCACACAGATAGTTTATAACCAGGAATAACACAGGATACTTTTTATCCCGATATACCCACGGGGTCAAAACTTATGCGGGTGAAACCGTGGGGCGCATCTAGTTATTTATATACGATGGCGGGTCAAAAAGTTCGGGGAATGGAGGGGTGGGAGTATTTTTTTTTACTTGTCACTACTTGTCAACTCAATACAACTATAAATACTAAGTTTCATTCCAATCGGTTCATTAACCTTTGAGATATCGCTGGATACACAAGTCAATCGGGAAGAAAACATCAACTATGGAGGAAATTGAGTTTCGTGCCGTGATTAAGTTCCTCACTAAGCAAGGAAAACTACTACAAATGATCATGGAAGAAATGTCATCTGTTTACGGGGACTCTTGCCCTGGAAAAGCAATGATTTATAAGTGGCATAGTCTTTTCAAGCAAGGTCGGGAGCCGATTGAAGACGATGAGCGCTCAGGCCAACCGATTGAAGCGACGTTCTCAGACATTGTCGAAAAAGTTGAGAAACTTGTTCTGGAAGATGCCCGTTTAAAGAAGAAACAAATCGCAGAAATGGTTGGAGTATCATCTACAATCATTTTGAACATCCTCCATGATCATCTTGGCATGTCTAAGGTCAGTGCAAGATGGGTTCCGAGAATGCTCACACCGCTTCCGAAACAACAGCGCGTCGAGTGTTCGCGCGAGTTTTTGAGTCTGTGTAGTGAGAACAGGGATCAATTTATGAACCAAATTGTTACTGGAGACGAAACTTGGGTTCATCACTATGAACCTGAGTCAAAACAGGAGTCTATGCAGTGGCACAAAAAAGAAGCAGCACTTCCGAAGAAGTTTAAAGTGTTGCAATCGGCCGGCAAGATTATGGCTACGGTCTTTTGGGATGCAGAGGGTATGTTATTGACCGATTATAAAGAAAAAGGTGTCAATATTACAGGAGAAAATTGCGCTACATTATTAAAAAAATTATAAGACGCTATTAAGGAAAAAAGAAGGGGAAAATGGACTCGAGGTGTGCTCTTTTTGCACGACAATGCACCTGTTCACAAGAGTCATCTTGCGATGGCTGCCCTACACAGATGTGGGTTCGGAACACTTAACCACGCTCCCTATAGTCTAGATTTAGCTCCATCAGATTATTATTTATTTCCAAATATGAAAAAAGAGCTTCGAGGAAAAAGATTTACCGATGATGAAGAAGTGAAGTCGGCTATTTCTACGTATTTTGAAGGCCTAACCAAAACATTTTTTTGGTATCAAGGTATTAATAAACTTTATGAAAGATCTGAGAAGTGTATTAGGCTTAAGGGAGAATATATCGAAAAGGAAAAATAAATTTGGTTTGAATTTCGCGCCCCTTCCTCTCCATTCCGCGAACGTATGTAATAAGGGCCGGTCGCTTACCTCCCGCCAGCGTCCGCAACAAGTCGGCGTCGGCGTCCAGCGCGGCGGCGCGCACCTCGGCCTCGGCCACGCGGTCGGCCAGCTGCGCCAGCGCGGCGCGCTGCAGCGCGGCGGCCGAGGCGGGCTCGCCGGGCGGCGCGGCGCCGGCCGCCAGCTCGGCCAGCAGCGCGCGCACGGCGCCCAGCTCGCCGCCCGACACGCGCCACCACGTCAGCCACTTGGCCGCGCGCGCCGACACGCCGCCCGACTCTAGCTTTTCGTTCTCCTGCGAACAATTGTTAGGGCACGCTGACAATTGTGGTAAAGCTGGAAATAAAGAGTTAGGCTAAGAACTCACGGAGCGGTTTTCACCCGCGCCCGCCGCGTTTGCGGGCCCGCAGCTTCTGTAGGATGTAGATTTATATGCAAAAAGTGAGAGCACATTTCACGACGCGTTTTACACCCGCGGCGCGCGCGGTTGTTTGCGGGTCCCGCGGCACCGGCGGGCAACTTGTAGAATCGCGCGGACGGCAGTCACCCGCCGCCTTGGCGTGTTGCGCCCGCGTGCGATCGTTTGGCGGGCGACCGCAGTAACTGGCGGGGCGGGTGGTACAGAAATTCGACGCCATTTTGCACTAGTGATCTCTATCCTGAATCAGTGGATGCACCCAGAACCTTTTGGGCCTTTTTTTTATTCTTCTTTAAAGTGAGTATACCTAACGCAACAGCTCGTTTCTGGTGTGTCCATGGCGGTCTGGACCTCAACTGTTTAATCACCCGTCTTGCGATCTCAACCGCGACGGCTGCGTGACCGCGCAAATCACCGATCTCGTGAGTTTAGATATAAAACCGCAGCTCCACCACCGTGGCGGGCGCGGGTGAAAACCGCTCCGTGAGTTCTTAGCCTTACGCTTCGAGACGCACCTTTACTCATTTGAGGTGACTCGGCCAATAAGCTCATGGTATACGAACGTGCATAATGTAGGATACACGATCAACGAAAGCTACTCCAAATAAAACGCGAGCATATCGGTACTAGACGACTAACCTCAGCATAATATTATTTCCAGCCAACAGTACTTCTTTTTCTGCTTTTTTGCCAAGTTATTACCATTTTTTACTCTCACGGACTTGTTTTCTCACATGGCTCCCTGTAATATTAAAGATCATAAATCAATGGTACTGACCAGCGGCGCGCAGTCGGAATGTAAGGCGTGTAGTGCAGTGACTCGCGAAGCAGCGCGCGTAAGACCACCGCGCAGTAGAGCAGCCGCCGCGCTCTCGCTCTCGGCCGTCACCTGTGCGCTGCGCATGGATGCTTGTAGTTGACTCTGTAGAACAAAACGAAAAGAATATGAAATACAAACTATTTCCAATAATAACATGTTACTCTCCCACATCAAAACAGAGGGACAACAAGCAGATGCTACCACGCTCAAGAAATGATGCCGAAAACAAAACGATTGGTTAAAATTTTCACACAATTGAGAAAGGTTTCGAAACTATAATTTGTCTACAATGTCTAAATAAACTTATAATCCTTCTTGTACGTGCAACAGCAACCATCGTTATCTACGAATATTAATGACATTTTATTTATTAGAAATCCAGGGTCTTTTTTTGGGTGGGAAATTATCAAATAACTTCTCCGGAAGGGTATGTCAGACTCTTACTGACTAAAACCCACCGGTGTTCCTTCCGTTGCCTGTATTGCCAGGGGCCTCGATAACCCTTTTCTACCTTCCCGCGACCCCAGCAGGAAATTCAGGGTCTATCAGCAGTAGTTGTACCGTAGCTAAACAGTTGAATTTTCAGACAGTTCAACATCGAATTAGGCAGCCATCATCAGTCATCACAATGTTATTGTAATCCATACTTATACATCATTTAGTATTTCATTCATCCAAAAAAAAGCTGTGTTAACTCGATGATAAATGGGGGTGTATTCATGTAGAAGGCTGGGTAGCCGGTGTCGATATGCCAACGCTTGTCGGCGCCGTCAAGCGCTGCTCGGCGCAGTTTTCATACTTTTTGCCAAATCAACGCGAACTGGCGCAGACTAATCACATAGGAACTTGTCGGCACTTATCAGCGCCGGTTCGCGCTGTTTTAAGAGCGGGCATTCTAAAAGTTAGCAACGTCGCAAATAGCTGTCAAATATTTACCGGTTTTTATTAATTTGTTAATTTATTAATATTACTGTATGAAAATATGATATATCGCTAACTAGTGAACTAAAATATTAATAATGAATTGCAATTATATCACTGAATTTGATGTTGTAGCCGGTTTATGTATAAAAAGAGCATTTGGAAAGTTTCCAAATACTTTTTTACATCTAAAACTAAATATTCAATTATTGCATTACTAATCAACATTTTAGTACACCAGTTAGCAATATTTCATATTTCCATAAAGTAAAATTGCGAAATTAATCAAAACATCGAAATATTTGACAGCTATATGCCAAGTTGTCCACTTTCAGAACGCACACTCTTAATACACCTTAAAAGACGATACACTCATTTTCATGACACATTTTGACTCAAAACTCCGACAGCTAAATTGCTACATTACATCCAGTCTACCCACAGTTATCTAGCTTTATCTAATTAGTATCAATTCCCAAATTTCATGAAACATTCCAGGCAATAACGTTGAAGTTCCCGAACGAGGTCAGTTTCGTTAAACGAGACTCAAATATGCATACAGAGTGAGGTAGAGTTACCTTGAATATTTTAACAGCGAAACAATGTTGTTTGGTCTTAATTTGAAGTTGAATAAGTGACTCGTATTTTAACTGTATAGTTAGGTAGGTAATGACGTGGCTGTTGTCCATCAGTGGACTTATGTAGTGGACAGTAGGTTGACTTATGTAGAACACAATTTTAACTGAAGCCTCTAACGAATTCGTCAGTTGTGGATGTATTTCGATCTTGTTATTAACGTTACTTCAAATAAAGTAATTATTAAAGTCTGCAATTTTTTATGACGTATACACATCTCTTAACTTTAAGAAACGTTTATAAATAAACCCCAAATTCTACAAGTTTATCTGATAAAACTTACAGTAAGCGCTCTTGCTGTGAATGTTTACACATTGCAAGTCGGTTGAGGACCACAACTTGCTTTAAAACTCGTGTGTTTATTTCCTTAGTCCGTTCGTCTCGCGACCTACCCGCGTGATGAGCTCATGACTAAATTACGTTCCAGTCAGAAACTTTTCGGGCAAATCCGAAATTAGTACGTCACTATAAAGCCGCAAATACATAGCCATGTGTGTCACGAATGTTTTAACATTAAAAGACATATCAAATGGATTAAAAAACGTACATTTTCGTTATGCGCCTGTTCAAGTTGTTTTTCAAGTCGTGATATTTCGTGCAGATGTACTTCGGAGAACAAGTCGGCGTGGTGGTCACCCATTGCGCTGGCAAGCTCGGCTGATGATGAGCCGCCCGGTTCACCGTCATCTTCTGTACCGTCTTCTGGCATACCTGACAAGAAAAACATGGATGTGGTGAAATGTGGAAAAAAAAACCTTAATACCGTTTTTCCTAAGTCATTCTTTGGTGTTTTAAGATAAGTTGACAAGAAAAGCTAAGCTGACGATAAGCCGCCCGGTTCACCGTCGTCTTCTGTACCGTCTTCAGGCATACCTAATATCGAAAAAACATTGTTTTGGTCAATTAAATGGGGAATAATATTGCGGGGTTTCGGTTTTTCCTAAATCATTCTTTGGTGGTTTAAGATAAGTTGACAAGAAAAGCTGATGATGAACCACCCCGTTCACCCTCGTTTTCCGTAGTGTCTTCTGGCACACCTGATACCGAAAAACCTTGTTTTGGTCAATTATGGGGAATAAAATAAAATAGCGAGATTCCGTTTTTTTTTAAATAATCCTTTGCTGGTTTCAAGATAATAGGTGACAGGAAAGTTCAACTAGTCTGTCGTTTTTTCAGGATTGGAAGGCTCTGTATCTATTGTGTCGTAACAATACTCGAAAATAGTCGTACATAACTCAGTCCTAATACGTAAATCACGTCACACATTATGAACTAGGGTAGCTCAGGGTAGTTTCGGTATTCAACAAGGCTGGTGTAGTAGATATTGGTTATATGGGAAGTTACTTAACTTAATTAATATCTATGTCCCGATGTTATGCGGGAAGCACTTTTAGTCTCTAGTGTACGCGACGATTGTTAAAAGACGCAAAATCCATCGAAGGTTCTTATGAACTCCCAATTTACCTTTTTGATTTGTGTCAGCCATCAGACTTGTTTTTCTTATTTATTTCCAAAGTAATAAACTACTGGAGCACTGCACTATAATTTTTTTAATAAATACTAACGATTTTGTATTTTTACGTAATTAGTATTATGACGCGAGTCAGGAGAAGGTAGTTGTGAAACTTCTACAACGAACTGTCATCAAAATATTTATATTCTAAATTCAAATTCAAAGATGTAAAGAATTCACACTCAACAATAAAAGACGTGAAGACGGGACTTTTAAAATATTTATTCTGAATTTTTAATATTCTAATTTGAATCGCCTCAAGAAATTGATAATATATATTTGAAATAAAAGTAACGTTATACTTATTGAGACGAAATGTCGAATCGTATAAAACTAATGTAAATCGACGCTAGTATGCAATTTGCCTACGGGAAACGACAGCGAGCAAACGACGGGCAAGTTCAAGGAGATTTCTGCAAGACATACAAATGACAAAAATGATGATTTTATTTGCGATGGCTTAATGGTTAATGTCTCGCCTCTCGTACACAAGGTTGTGGGTTGTAATCCGGGCAAGTACCTATCTGAATTTTAAATTTATATGTAATAATCAGGAATAGGAATAGGTAGTGCCTATTTGCCTAAACTTCGAAGAACAGAGACAAGAAACGGAGACTTCCTTAGGACTAACTTTTTTTCCGAGACATCTGTCCCGAAATTTCGAGACAACACATAAATACATTTAAAAAAAATGTTATTTGGAATAAGTAATTCGTCTATATTTACCTAAAGTTTGCGACTAGATATATCATAATAAATAACATACACAGTCGTTACAACCATAAAATATTCTGAATTTTTTTTTGGAGAACATTTTGTAAATGACTTGTTGATCGTAATACACAATGAATCACAATGTTTGAATAAGAAGCCGTACACGTTTCGAAGTAAATATCTTCTTTCTAGCTCACTCTCGGCTACGTTTAATGAGATTTCTAAAGTTCAAGTGTAAAAAAGGCATTTTATGTAACACATAATATGATTTAAAAGAGTGTCCATGGAGTTTCTTGCACGTTCTTCTCCATAGAGACCTACTCTTTGGAACGTGTAATTTAGCTTCACTTTTCTTGGACTGACCGACATTTGACTATTCAAAACTGCCCGTAAATGGTCTATTTGAAATAAATGCTTTGATTTTGATTTTATCGGTATTTAAAATAAATAAATAATTCATTTATTTCCCAGAATATAGGTATACAAAGTGATATGATCTTAATATTAATGAGGTCCCTTTACATTCTACCGTTATACATGATGTGCAAATATTTAGTTACAAATGAAAATACAAATACCTTTTTTTTTGACTCGATTTATGAACAAATTGCAAATCAAAAGCTGTGGGTATCTTTAGACGAGACAACTGATTTTTTAGGCAGATACATGGTACATTTACTTGTAAAACCTTTAAATGCGATCACACAAAAACCATTTTTAGTTGCTTGCAAAGTACTAGAAATTGTTAATGGGAGCACAATTGCCCAATTTGTAATAGACTGCTTTGAAAATATGTGGTGAGATTTGTATGAATCCAAAGTAGGAGACGTTGCTGTATTATGCACTGATAGTGTAGCATATATGCTAAAAGCGGGACGTGTGCTGAAAAATTATTTGCCCACAATGATACACGTCACTTGCTTAGCACATGCACTGAATATCGTGGCAGAAAAAATACGATACGAATACTCAGATGTAGATGAATTAATTTCAAACGTAAAAAAAATATTTTTAAAATCACCTAATAGAGTGCGCTTGTTAAAAAACACCTTTCCCCACATGCCGCTTCCTCCAGAACCCGTTATTACAAGATGGGGTACTTGGTTGGAGGCAGTGTCATATTATGCAAAATATTATGATCAAATTAAAACAATTGTAAATCTTTTAAGAAGTTCCGACGCGCTATCTATTAGGTGTGCCAAAAATGTTCTTCAAAACGAAAACTTGAAATCGGACTTGGACTACATTGAGGAATATTTTAAAGATATACAAAATGGATTAAAGAAATTACAATAATCGAATTTAACTCTAACGGAATCCTTTGAAATATTTGATCACGTGAGAACTGTGCTTAGCTGGTGTTCATCTGAGCTTATAAAAAATAAACTCGTAAATGTCATGGACAGAAATCCCGGTTTAGATAAAATTAGAGACATATGTGAAGCGATAACAGCAGGAAAGGATGAGCGATCATACTATATGTACGCGCCTTTAACCTCAGTTGATGTTGAAAGGTCATTTTCAACTTATAAATGGATTCTTAACATAAAAAGAAATCGCCTGACAGTTGAAAATATAGAAAAAATTATGATTGTGTATTTTAACTTAGATGACTCATCTGACAAAGAAAATTTCGGTTCTGATACTGAACTTGACGAATCGAATCACGATGATTAAATTAAAATCGTTCTTTATTTTTTATGGTATTTGTAACACAAATAAAGATTTTCAAATTCTTAGCAATTTTTGATGCATCAAGTTCTTTATCAAAACCGAACAGTTAGTAGTTCAGTATTAAAACTGATTGTCCTAAATGCTTCAAATATTAATTTGTAAACTTCAAAGGTTAATTTGTACTTTGATTTGAGTAAAAATTGCATCCCTCAACGTCAGTAAAATAAATATGACATAGATATTTAAAGATAGATAAACATAAATTTGTTTCTTAAATCTTTCCTTCTGTACATTTTGTTTCATGGTTTCCAATTACGTCATATTTCAAAATAATATAAATATACATATATTTGTTACAACAATATTCTATGTGTTTTATTTTTCCTTTAGAGCCCATTAATTATTTAATGAACCTAGAGCGATATCGACCGGCGATTTTTGAGCATTTTTTCTTTCGTTTTTTTTTTGCATAGAAATCTCCAAAAATCGCCAGACAATATCGGTGGTGTGAAAGGACCCTTACGTTTTTTTTTTAACTAGTTAATGCCCGCGGCTTTTCCCGCGTGTACTATTGTTTTTGTATCCCATGGGAACTATACTTTTTTTTAATAGGAAGTAGCATATGTGCTATTCCACACCTTAATCTATATCACTACCAAAATCAGCATTTTCAGTGGCAATGAGTCATGGACATCCATACAAACTATCACATTTATAGACAAACTTTAGATAAATATAGAGGAATTACTTATTCCAAATAACACATTTTTTTAAATGTATTTAAGTGTTGTCTCGAAATTTCGAGACAGATGTGCCGGAAATAATTTAGTCCTAAGGAAGTCTCCGTTTCTTGTCTCTGTTCTTCGAAGTTTAGGCTAATAGGCACTACCTATTCCTATCACTGGTAATAATTTACGTCACGACAATTACGTTGACACGATCTCCCTGTAATGCTCCACGTTTGAGGACTGACTCCCAAAATACAAGCCCTAGTTTCGTTTGGGTGTCAGTTGCAGTATATGTACTGCAAACAAAAATAAATAAATACTGTATCTATGTACCAAATTCATGTGAATACTATTTGTGACAATAAACGTTTTACTCACTTTACTTTTTAATTTCATCTTATGCTACGGGCATGGCTATACTTTCGCGATAAGGCGAACTATACTTCACGCTCTCTCTGTTGTACAGCGAGACGTTGACCGATGTGCGAGAGAGAACGCGCGAAGTGGAGTTCGCGTTATGGCGACAATGTAGCCTCAGCATCACTGACATCCATCAGTGAAGGAAATCATTATGAGAACACCTGGCCTTATAATTAGTATAAGTCTGAAATCGCCAACCCGCCTTGAGCAACCGTGGTGATTAACGCTCGTCCGTCGTACCTTCTCAGGGTGAGAAGAGCTTTTTGCCCTGCAGTGGGACAGTACAGGCTGGTATTATTATTTAATAAACTTACCTCGTATACTATACGCCAAGTTAGTAATATTGTAGGCGGCTTCCCTGCTTAGATGAGCATCCAGCTCCTTCTTAGCGGCGAACTTGGCTTCTCTTTCGGCTTGCAGCGCTTCAAGCGCTTCCGCCAGCTGCCGCTCAGCGATGCGGCGCAGCGCTGCGGTCTCATCAGCCATGGCGCGTGCATTCTCAGCCTCTTCGCGTAGTTGTCTGACTTCATGTTTTAGACCTTCGAATTCGACCTGCAAGAAGAATTATAGTCAGCTTTCTAACTACGGAGAATTTCATTATTATATTTAGTTTAGTTATGCAATTGTCCAGTGGCTTGAACGAGCCTAATATTCATAGATAGATTTTAAAAACATGCTGCTCATATTAAATAAAGAAAGAAAGCAATCCAAAAAAGAACAGCGGGGTAGGTGCGTAACACACTTACAATGGCATGGCATGGCATGGCCTTCCATTTTGGCAGTTCAACAATATTCGACGAATTTTTTAAACCTATAAAGCAATGGATTAGGAATTTCCTTCAAAATAATTCGGATTGTGATTGAAGAAAGTGTTTTTACACGACTGCCCAAAAAAAGGAGTGTTATGTTTCAGGGTTCACGTATGTTTGTGAGTTTCTTTATTCGACCATAACTACTAAACGGCTTAGCCGATATCAATGTATATGGTATCGTTAGAAGCGTTGCGTTATCACATACAATAAAATCTGAATACCAATATGTTCGTTGCAGTCGAGGGACGGTTCCGTGGAACAGTTCTTTACAGGTCCCCCGACTTCGCTGAAAAGGTTTGGTATTCAGTTCAAAATCATTGAGCTTGTTTTTTAATTTTATGTTCAATTTTTTTAATTCACTTTTTGACAAGGCAGGCGTGTTTTTTTAATTATTTCTTTTTATACGCAATTGGGGTGCAGTTCGGGAAAGGGGGAATCTTGCGAATAAATGCTGTCAGAAAAAACCCAGGACATTAGAACCAGTCTATACAGTATACAAAGCAATTTAAATGCATTGCTTCAATAAGCAATAAATACTGCACCCTTAACTAAGAAATTCTCAAACAGTTTGGAAAATTCAGTAGTCCATAAGTTCCAGATTCGATTCGCATGGAGATATATGACTCAATCAATTAGGCGGCAGGTTTCGCGACTGGCGGTGGGCACGGCTCCAAAATTGCGCGTAAAATATCAATATCGTACTCAACAGTATCTATGGGGTGATTGTGATGCGAATAGTTAGGCCGGGAGAATATTGAATAATATACTGTGATTGAATTTTGTATGGAATACTAATCTAGCGTTCTAAGTTACTTTCATTTTATGGGCCTCTGTAGCCTGATTAATATAGAAATAATGACCAATTAACTGTTCTTACCCTATCCTATTTATTATATCATGACAATTAGTTATTGAATAACAAATGGTGGACATCTGATAAACATTTTAAAATTAGTATTTTAACAAGCTGATTTACTAACCTGTGACGATCTAAGCGCGGACACTTGCTTCTGTAGCGATATATTCTCGTCCTCCAAGTCCCCTATATCGACCAGCAGCCTCTGTTCCCTCTGCCGTGCCTCCCGGAGCTCTGCCCTCAGAGCCACGCGCTCCGACTCACGGGACTGCTTGTCGTGGCCGAGCTCGGAACTTTCGGCCAGCAAGCGATCTCTTTCGCTTACCACGCGGTCTAGTTCGTGACGTAACTGTGAGAAAAAAGAAAAAAAATTAGTACAATAAGATTTTTCCTGTAATCACTTGTATTGGCATTCCGCCCGATCAACGTAATAGGGGCCGAGCCTATTACCAATTACCAGTTACAAAACCAGACTCCGGACTGTTAATGAAAAAAAAAAAACAATAACATTTTGTCAAACCCGGGGATCGACCACAGTACCCCCCCGCTTTGCACTCGCGGTGCCAACCTAGCCAACGCGGCTGCCAAAAAACATGTTTAATAGATCATTATCTGCCTAGCCTTTTCCCAACATAGTCTGGAGACTGGAGTCTTACCGGATAGAGCTGAATACCAGTATTTTACATGGAGCGACTGCCTATCTGACCTCCACAACCCAGTTACTGGGTAACACGATACCCCTTGGTAAGACTGGTTGTCAGACTTTCGAGCTTCCGATGACCCGTAACGACTGTCAAAGATCTACAAATGACAGCCGGGACTAACGGCTTAACGTGCTTTCCAAGGCACGGAGGGGTCTTGGTATGTAAAGATGGTCACCCATCCACAGACCAACCGCGGCAAGCGTAGCTTAACCTGATCGATCGACCCGTGCGGCTCTTATTACTTAGCCACAACCCCTCTTTTTAACATGTTTAATAGATAATAGTAGAATATGTTTATGGAAACCTGCCAGCATGAAATAAAACCATTAACAAGTAATAAATCTAGTTTGTATACAATTTCAACAATATAAAGGTGTTCGAAACGTGATAAAACGTTATTGATGGAAACGGAACGTTTATACTATTTATCGCCACGGAGTTTTCAATGTCGTGAAAAACATAGAAGCTTGAGTACAGTCACGAGAATCACCTTACAATAAACGCAAAATTCAAAAGCGATTTTCGGGAAATCCTAATTGCAACCTGGAGAAAAGATCTATTTCATAATCATAATACTATGATTTCGAAAATAATATGTTCGTAACACCATAAAGTTTCTATCAAAACTTTAGGGAGAATATAGCTTGTATAGTTGTATAGTCTTGCGTAAATGCAAGGTTATTTCGGGGAAAACTGTTCTTCTGGTTTTGGTTGTACGAGGGCTGCACTAAAAGTAAAGCACTAGGAAGTGGTGACGGGCGGGCATTTTTGGGGGACTGTCTTATGTAACTTTGACGTTCGAAAAGTGCTGATTTTCAGCCTAGTTTGAATAAATGACTTTTGATTTTGATTTTGAGTATCGGGAATGGAATATTTCCACTGTTCCTGTCATATTAAAATCTTTTTAATTGAAAACTCCTTGGTTTTAAAAATCGAATACCATTTATTTATTTAAAAAAAGATTCTCGATCTTGTCACAAGGTTTTGTCAAACTTGTTTAGTCGTTGAGAAAATGGAATTGACTCAAGAAAATTCAAGAGCGATAATTTATTATAACTTTCGAAGTGGTTTGACACAAAAACAGTGTGTTGACCGGATGATTTCTACATTTGGTGATGAAGCCCCATCCAAAACCACAATTTATCGCTGGTTTGCTGAATTTCAACGTGGACGTGTCAAGCAGTGATGATCCCCGTCAAGGTTGTCCAAAAACTGCAGTCACCCAAGAAAACGTTGATGCTGTGCGTAAGCTGATTGAGGAAGATCGACATGTGACATACCGCGAAATTCAGGCAACTTTAGACATTGGCATGAGTCAAATACAAATAATCTTGCATGAACAATTAGGTGTAAAGTTGTTTTCCCGATGGATACCGCATTCGCTCTCTGAAGAGCAAAAAGCGGCTAGCGTTACTTGGTGCGTCAGAACTCTCGAAAGATTCCACGCAGGATCCTCAAATGCTGTATACAACATCGTATCAGGTGACGAATCCTGGATATACGCGTACGAACCCGAAACAAAAAACCAGTCACGAGTTTGGGTGTTCGAAAATGAGTTAAAGCCAACAAAAATTGTTCGTTCACGGAGTGTTGCAAAAAAAATGGTGGCCACGCTTGTCTCCAAAACCGGCCATGTTACGACTATTCCTCTTGAGGGACAAAGAACGGTTAATGCAGAATGGTATGCTAGCATTTGTTTGCCACAGGTCGTTTCTGAACTCCGTAAAGAGAACTGCAACCGCCGCATCATCATCCATCACGACAATGCGAGATCTCACACCGCGCACAGAACAAAAGAGTTTTTAGAGCAAGAAAACATAGAATTATTAACCCATCCGCCGTACAGCCCCGACCTAAGCCCTAATGATTTCTATACTTTCCCTAAAATAAAGAATAAATTGCGTGGACAGAGATTTTCATCACCTGAAGAAGCTGTGGACGCCTACAAAACGGCCATTTTGGAGACCCCAACTTCCGAATGGAATGGTTGCTTCAATGATTGGTTCTATCGTATGGAAAAATGTGTCAAATTTCGCGGAGAATACTTCGAAAAGCAATAAATACATTTTTAAATAGTAATATTGTGTCACTTCCTTGATTCCCGAAATTTTCAGTGCCGCCCTCGTAGTAGCTGCTTTTATATGTGGCGTGGTTTTTATGTATGCTCGAGACTGTACCTACACGCGATGTTCAATTAGTCGCTATTACTGGACTATAAACTGAATGTATGTATTGGATTTAGAGATAACTCTATAACAGTATTATGCATGAATATTAATCAAATATTTGTCGATCGTTAATTAAGGTTAGCGAGTTCCAATTGCTTAATTCAATTAGCTTTGTTTCATAACAATTTCCGCTGTATAGTAAATCGCATTGCTCTAATACGAGAACCTTCGTAAGATGATCGTCACGAAAGTTAACTACTTTCGCAAATTAGCTATTTATACTTGCATTGATACATATATACATAAACTCACGCCTATCTCATGGGGGTAGGAAGTAACAGAACGCCACCTGCTACGATCCTTACATGCTCCTTTAGCTTCGTTTACATTTATAAATCTGCGAGGTAATTGCGTAACATACTACCAGTAGTGATCGAATCAGAAATGAAGAGATCCGCAGGCGAACCAAGTTTACCGACATAGCCCGAAGAATTGCCAAACTTAAGTGGCAGTGGGCAGGGCACATTGCTCGCAGAACAGATGGCCGATGGGGCCGAAAGGTTCTGGAGTGGCGACCGCGTACCGGAAGACGTAGCGTTGGAAGGCCTCCTACAAGGTGGACCGATGACCTTGTGAAGGCAGCAGGAATCCGCTGGATGCGGGAAGCACAAAACCGGTCGAAGTGGCGGTGCTTGGGGGAGGCCTATGTCCAGCAGTGGACGTCTTTCGGCTGAAATGATGAGCAATGGGTTTCATTTTGACAGTTCAACAACATTCATTGCGTTGTTTACGTTGTTATGCAGACAAATTTTTTCGAACATACTTAATTATGAAGCAATGGATTACAATATACAGGGCGTCCCACGACTGTGCCACATGGAGGGAAAGTACCTCAAATACTAAGATAGAAAAAAAATACTTCTACTACACATAGCGGCTTCGATTCCCGGTTCAGACCGGTGATAACTAAAAAATCTTTGAATGCAATTCGTATTGCTTTTAAAATAAAAATGAAGTCTTCATTTAGTATTCTTTTCTATCTACAGTATTTAGGGTACTTTCCCTCCATGTGGCAAAGTCTTGGGACGCCCTGTATATTGTAATCCATTGCTTCATAATTAAGTATGTTCGAAAAAATTTGTCTACTATACTTCAAAATCATTCAGATTGTGATTGAGTGTGTTACGTAATTAAGGGTGCTGGTCATACACGCACGCCGGTTGCGAGTACTACACTACGCACCTGGCCTTCTGAAGAACATCACCAATAAGATCAGTGTATGTCCTTCTAGGGCGTCCCCCCTGCGTTTCCACTCACATCTGCCATTTTTATACTTGCAATGTAAGTAACTCAAAAGATGAGAGAGACAACAAAAACATCAACAACTCCGGACGTAGTATTATTCGGTCAGCCCCCTTTTTTTTGGGTGGGAAATCATCAAATAACTTTTCCCGCTCTGGGCGGAGCGGGAGGGTGTGTCAGACTCTTACTGACTAAAACTCACCCGTATTCCTTCCGTTGCCTGTGTTGCCAGGGGTCTCGGTGACCCTTTAGTACCTTCCCGCGACCCCGGCAGGCATCGGCCCTAGTGGACCCCTACACTTGTGCTGACGACATCTCTTTGAGGCGCGCGTGGAATACAACGCGCCGTCGACCCAGGCCTGGTCCTTACCGGACGGTGCTACGGTTACCCATTGCTCACCGTCCGCAAGCCCGCGCCTACGGTGGCCAGAAATCCAGCCCCCCTATGCTCTAGGCCCTCTATGCTCGACTCAAAAAACACCTACTAAAAAGTATCGCTATGCACGAAAATTTTCCGATTCTACGTAGACAGCGGAAGGTACAGTTGGAAAGTGTTGGAATTCAAGTAAAAAAAATTATCGAAGATTTTTATAGCGCTATTCGTATACGCACAAGCGTCTGTAAGTTACAATTTGTTTTGTCTCGTTGACCTCCGTCCTTTTTTAATATATTTAATGATGATTAAGAATAGGATAATATATTAAGTACTAGGTTTTCTTAATTTACTTTTAAAAGTTAAATAAAATATCGCACTATAACAGTTTTCTTCACCACTGCCCGCGATTTCTGATTTTTTGCATAACAAAACTTTTTAGTAGGTATTTTACGAGTCGAGCACAGCGGGACTTGAGCATAGAGGGACTAACCGGTATTATTTTACGGCTGTACGAGGGTCATTCAATAAATACTTAGCCTACAAAAAGTAAACGAAAATTTTGGAAAAGTGGCAATTTATTTTTCAACAAAGTCTCCTTTTAGTTCGATACACTTAGCCCAGCGATGCTCCAACTTTTTTAACCCGTCCGAAAAATAGTTTTTGTCAAACTCTGCAAAATAGGCCTCCGTGGCGGCGATGACCTCCTCATTCGATCTATATCTATTCCCGGCGAGTGATTTTTTCAGATTAGGAAACAGAAAGAAGTCACAAGGGGCCAAATCTGGAGAATACGGTGGATGGGGCAACAATCCGTAGCGTAATTCGACCAATTTGGCCATGGCAACGGCAGACGTGTGAACCGGTGCGTTGTCGTGGTGAAACAGCATTTTTTTCTTCGCCAGATGGGGTCGATTTTTCTTTAATTCGGCGTCCAATCGGCCCAATAAATCGGCATAGTAAAGCCCTGTAATTGTTTTACCCTTCTCGAGGTAATCGATGTAGATCACACCTTGTGAATCCCAGAAAACGGTGGCCATAACTTTTCCGGCCGATTTTACAGTTTTCGCCTTCTTTGGAGCACGTTCCCCGGTCTGGATCCATTGTTTTGATTGCTCCTTGGTCTCTGGTGTGTACCAGTGGATCCAGGTTTCATCGACGGTCACAAAACGACGCAAAAACTCCGCTGGATTCCGCTTAAACAGCGCCAAACACGTCTCCGATGTGGTCTCACGGTTGCGCTTGTTTTCTGGTGTGAGTAAACGCGGCACCCATCGCGCCGACAGCTTTCTCATGCCGAGTTCCTCGTGAAGAATATGATGCACTGTTCCTTCTGAAATGCCTACAGTCTCAGCTAGCTCCCGAACCTTCAATCGGCGATCTGCCAATACGAAATCATGGATTTTTTTAATGTTTTCCTCCGTAGCAGCTGTTTTCGGTGGACCTGGACGTGGTTCATCAAAAACCGACGTACGGCCACGTGCAAACTCATTGAACCAATTCTTGACGGTGGCCATCGATGGAGAAGAGTCACCGTACACAGCATCCAAGCGCTCTTTGATTTCGATGCGCGTCTTCCCTTCCAAAAATAGGAATCGAATCACCGAACGATATTGCTCTTTTTCCATTTTTGTAAAACCGATCGACACGTTCGCTTCCATAAGTTGTCAAATTAAAACAAATGAAGGGATTGGAATGAAAATTTGAAAAAAGAATTAAAAAAGAATGTGCTACACTGTGGTAAAACTCTTTTGAAACTACAGCGCCCTCTGGCGATGAGGCTAGGTATTTATTGAATGCACCTCGTATCTCCCTCCCATTAAGTCTTCATAGTATGTAACAACCTATGGGAGCTGTGGGGGTTATACGGGCGCTAACATAGATTTACGACGTGATATCATATAGCGCCGTTGAAACGCCGCGATCATTATTTTTTGTAATTACTACCACTCTTTTTAAGTGTAATTAATGGACCGGTAGCTACCACACCCATCCCGGTCTATATTCTTGCACACAGATGTGAAAGCATTAATTGTGTAACTTAATGATCATGACAATATTCCAATAAATCGTCCGGTCTAAATCGACTTCGCTGAACTTATTTATCAAGGACATTTTAGGCTAGGGTTAATTATGAAGGCCGGTTCAACTTTGGTCCCAATACTTTTTCAAACGTCATGATTCCAGCTGACTAGAATTTAACCAACGACGTCCTATAATCACGGCCTTACTGTGTTTATCAATTTGACAACCAACTATAGTACTAGCAGTTAGTTGTTATCAGAATATAATTATTATAAATCTTCCATCGCAGTTCAATTATAGAGATCTGTGCTTCAGGTTCTGCACGCTTAGAAGGGTGCTCAGAAGTAGAAACTGCCAAAACCACATATCTAGAGTAATGTGAAGATTTGTGTTTTTATTTCTGTGAAGGTTAGTACAGTGTACTTCTTTCCTCTTTTTCGTGTGGTTATATAGTTACTAACCTGGGGGTCTACTCTCTAAGTCCTTCAACGAAGATACGGGCTCGTCCAAAAGTAGTTGATTCGTCAAAACAAGTACCAAATTCAATTTTTAGGACAGGCAATTACATGTCGGGTGTAGGGAACACTGTCAAATCGTGTTATCATTCATTCTTAGTTCGGGCCTCGAAGTAATCATATATCCGTACGTGATACGAAGTAGGAAATGCCCGTAATTTCCGTCGAAACTACGGACTTCGTGTTTAGGGAGAAGACCCCTGGTGTCAGAGTTTTTAAGCCGCCCATGGGCCTCTGACTTGGCTTCACATCTTCGAGAAATATCTCTCAGGTATGCCCCGGTTTCCTCACGATGTTTTGCCCTTACTTACTTTCGCCTTATTTCATACTTCTAACATTATTTACCTCATGTTATCATTAAGTCTTAGTACGAGCCTCCAACTAATCATATATCCGTAAGTGATACGGAGTAGGAAATGCCCGTAATTTCCATCGAAACTACGGACTTCGTGCTTAGGTAGAAGACCCCCTAGTGTCGGTAAAAAAAATCGGTAAACCCAATCGATTTTTCGGTAAAATTCACCGCTTTGGTCAGTAAAAATAGAGCCTATTGTCCAAAGAAGTAAAACTAACTGAAAAAAAAGTTAGTTTTACTTTAAAAAGTTTAACTTTAAAAAAATTTACAGGAAAAATATTTTAAGAAGCCGCTTCCATACTTTCATAGCTATAAATTAACTTTAGGTAAATATGCATCCGAATATCCGATCTTTAGTTATAACAGTAGATTTTACTGTGCATCTCTTAAGCTCTGAAAACGGCAATACTTAAAAGAAACTGTTTGTTTCAGTAAACTTCAATGTTCATCCAATTGAAATAACTGTTTAGCTCTTTACTGTTTTTGCCCATTTCAGTGCACTGTCAGTAATCAATTATGTTAACATAAAAATAAGTTTCCTGAACCGTTTTTTTTACTGTACAACCACAGTAAAAAGTATCGTTTCATTTTTTTCAGTGTACTTTCGCCTTACTTCATACTTCTAACATTATTTACTTACGAGGGCTGCACTAAAAGTATCGGGAATGGAATATTTCCACTGTTCCTGTCATATTAAAATCTTTTTAATTGAAAACTCCTTGGTTTTAAAAATCGAATACCATTTATTTATTTAAAAAAAGATTCTCGGTCTTGTCTCAAGGTTTTGTCAAACTTGTTTAGTCGTTGAGAAAATGGAATTGACTCGAGAAAATTCAAGAGTGACTTTCGAAGTGGTTTAACACAAAAACAGTGTGTTGACCGGATGATTTCTGCATTTGGTGATGAAGCCCCATCCAAAACCACAATTTATCGCTGGTTTGCTGAATTTCAACGTGGACGTGTCAAGCTCAGTGATGATCCCCGTCAAGGCCGTCCAAAAACTGCAGTCACCCAAGAAAACGTTGATGCTGTGCGTAAGCTGATTGAGGAAGATCGACATGTGACATACCGCGAAATTCAGGCAATTTAGACATTGGCATGAGTCAAATACAAATAATCTTGCATGAACAATTAGGTGTAAAAACGTTGTTTTCCCGATGGATACCGCATTCGCTCTGTGAAGAGCAAAAAGCGGCTCGCGTTACTTGGTGCGTCAGAACTCACGAAAGATTCCACGCAGGATCCTCAAATGCTGTATACAACATCGTATCAGGTGACGAATCCTGGATATACGCGAACGAACCCGAAACAAAAAACCAGTCACGAGTTTGGGTGTTCGAAAATGAGTTAAAGCCAACAAAAATTGTTCGTTCACGGAGTGTTGCAATAAAAATGGTGGTCACGTTTGTCTCGAAAACCGGCCATGTTACGACTATTCCTCTTGAGGGACAAAGAACGGTTAATGCAGAATGGTATGCTAGTATTTGTTTGCCACAGGTCGTTTCTGAACTCCGTAAAGAGAACTGCAACCGCCGCATCATCATCCATCACGACAATGCGAGTTCTCACACCGCGCACAGAACAAAAGAATTTTTAGAGCAAGAAAACATAGAATTATTAGACCATTCGCCGTACGGCCCCGACCTAAGCCCTAATGATTTCTATACTTTCCCTAAAATAAAGAATAATTGCGTGGACAGAGATTTTCATCACCTGAAGAAGCTGTGGACGCCTACAAAACGGCCATTTTGGAGACCCCAACTTCCGAATGGAATGGTTGCTTCAATGATTGGTTCCATCGTATGGAAAAATGTGTCAAATTTCGCGGAGAATACTTCGAAAAGCAATAAATACATTTTTAAATAGTAATGTTGTGTCACTTCCTTGATTCCCGAAATTTTCAGTGCCGCCCTCGTACTATTGATTTATTAGTAAGTACAGTGTGTTAGCACTCTAGTGATGAGCCCCGCCTATTTCGCAAACAGGCGAACGACAGGGAGCGGCTGATCGTAAACGTACGTGACACGGTCGGGCCTCACTTAGGTCAATAAGTTAACAGAAAAGTACCTAGGTATTTGTAAAAGGAAGTGTACGCATTAAGTACTATAGCTTTTATAACAGGTTGCGTTTTTACTTTTCGACCAAAGCCAAAACTGTGGAAAATACAGAATGGTCGTCAATGGTACTCCGTAGTGTATAGTTTTACTGCTCATTACTTACTAGTAATGAGCTCCATTTTTGGTATCACAAATCGAGAACTTGTTTCGAGAGCTGGACGTATTTTTTTTCTGGCGGTTCCATCTAGAAATCGAAGAGAATTTATGTAGTTTTTGCATCAAAACGAAAAAGTGTTTCCTTACTCGCTTTACCGAGGTGGTGATCGTAAAAGTGAAGAAGGATAGGGCAATAAAGTATCACGACGAAAATAAGTATCGCATCCCACCCTTACCTAAACTTTTACGATCAAGAATCCTTTTGTTGTGCTTGTGATTGTCATTATCTTTCAAGGTCACTTCTTATATAGACAGGGTGGGGATTCAGTAACCTGCATTCCTTATGGGTGACTCTACTCATCATACTAAGCAAATTTCGCTATGAAAATCATATCCGTATCGTAAAACTAAAAACTTTTCATACATTCATCGAAATGTCTGTCTACTATTGGGTAGGAGTTTGCCGGCCCGGGTCGACGGCGCGTTGTGTTCCACGCGCGCCTCTAAGAGATGTCGTCAGCACAAATGTAGGGGTCCACTAGGGCCGATGCCTGCCGGGGTCGCGGGAAGTTACTAATGGGTCACCGAGGCCCCCGCAACACAGGCAACGGAAGGAATACGGGTGGGTTTTAGTCAGTAAGAATCTGACACACCCTCCCGCTCCGCCCAGAGCAGGAGAAGTTATTTGATGACACACCATCAAAAAAAAAAAAGTGTGACGAGTGGAATCACACCCTTAAAGGATGCAGGTGACTAAATCGGCACTCTGTATAACAAAATCCAGTCAGGTCGTTCAAAATTCATGAATAGAAAACGAAGATAGGCAATCAATACGACGCAGCCAGTTGCTACTCTATCGATTTTTATAGAAACGGTCAGGTGTGACTCATACTACGTAGACTTATTTATGTCATTGCTATTCTTAATAAGCCTGTCGCATAGCGGTTTGGTATTAAGCAGCTTCCGTCATCCGTCTAGATGACACTCCCCACATGACAGACATGCTGTGAGATCTTAAAGTGCCTAAGAGTTAAACTGGGCCTTTAGAGATTTACGAAATAAGTTGACTGGTCGATTGAAAACCCGTAAGAAGGTGCAAATCTGGTCACGTACTGCTGGGCCCAAATATTATAATCTAAGTGTATCGGCGATACGAAAAGATGGGTCTTCAGATGTCTATCACATCTGAAGACCCAGAATAGACACGTCTGGCAAAGAATGACATGGAGAGCCGACCCAAAATGAATTGGGAGAAGACTAGGCGGAGACAGAGATGAAAGTAAAAATCCGAACAGGATGCGTAATACACAGCACGAACTTCCGAAAATCTGGTCGTAAAACAAACTTTTGGCGATAGTTAAAATAAAGTGAACTTGTAATTTCCAGGGGCAATAAAATTGTCACACGTCCTGTTCCTTCTAAGCCAATAAAATCCAACATAAATCCATATAGAACACAATAAGTACACCAGCACACGAGGCACGACACCGGACGATATAATGCGAAGTGACTGCTCTGAGTCAGGCATTGTAAACAAATCTGTTACTAGTGATAAGAGAATCGACCTACAGGCTCGCAGGCACTTACTCATCGCTCGTGACTCCAGCTAAACGTGATTAATTAACGAAGTGGAAGAACTTCTTGGTGAAATTAACACGTTGAATAAATTATGTCATTAATTTCCCAAGGTACAATAATTGTAAAATTATCTTCCTGAGTGCTCCGAGCCCATTGCTGGAGAATGGGGCCGTTAAGTTTGAATTGTAACTTTGTAGCGTTAGATGTACAAAGAAGATATTCAGTTTCCAAGCAATAATAAAGAGCATTGAATTCCTCACAAATAACTAAGCGAATAATAGTTTTCAGAACAATTCCCTATCAGGACTTTATCTTACAAATAGTCGCGACATAAAAGGACCCTATTGAATGAATTCATAAATTATGCATGTGCGAGACATAAAGTTGGGGACGGGACAACTTTATGTCGATAAAGCCGTAAATGGAGATTAAATCTAGCCGTATTCGTTCTCCTGGCGAGCTGCCAGCAACTAAACAAGTGTCAACAGTATTCCATTATTACTGTAAACACTCCTTGACGTGAAACACGAGTAATGTCTCCCAACTCCCCCTTGGGATAGCCAGTTGAATAAACACGAAATAATAACACATTAATACCTCGCCTCCTTCATTCATTTTTCAGTGTCGCCAATAATCTGCGTGCACTACACTAAAACATATTTACACACATTCACTTGGCACACGTACTAAATATTTGGCATCATTTAAAAGACACTAATGCACAAAACTCGTGTGCATTGCTAAAAATCTACACACCATTGAGTAATGCGTGAATACGTGAATCAAGGCCGGGCAAATAAAAATGTATTTCTGGACCACTGTTATGGATTCCCGTCGGCTGCGCTTACGCCATCGGAGCATTACATCACGGACGAGAGGTCTATTTGGTT
Source organism: Atethmia centrago (assembly GCA_905333075.3). Lineage (NCBI taxonomy): Eukaryota > Metazoa > Arthropoda > Insecta > Lepidoptera > Noctuidae > Atethmia > Atethmia centrago. The sequence goes on along the minus strand of HG995379.1, from coordinate 22,915,484 downwards.
CGCGGGTATATCAACTGCTGCAACGCCGATTACTTGTGACTAACGACGGCTAGCAGTATTATAAGCGTTGAAAATAATATTTTTGCTAGTAAAAAGTGTACTTCAATACAGAATGTAGTTGAAGTGTGTTGAGGAGGGGCGTCTCACGCGCACTACTCCGAGGGTCCGCGGATGATTTCACGTCAATTGCTCCCATTCCATTAAACCGAGCGTAGGCATGCTGTCAGATGTGTCTCGGGAAAATTGTTTAATGAGATAATGAGAAGCTCGTCATAACTTAAAATTATACTGTTTTACATCAGCGGAAGACTTCACCATGTGCAGTTTGTGAGTGTCCAGTTTGTCACTGGCTATAATTCCATAACGGTACTTCAAGTAATTTTAGTTTTCCCTTATCAGTTGCAGAAAATTACTCACACTATCGGCAATAGGTATTAATTTGCAGAATGTAGAAACGCATATCGTCATATTATGCGCACTACGTGTAGATCTGGAGATATAATCTACAACCAAATCTACTTTATAAAATCTGTTATAAATCTATTTACCTTTAACATAAAACGGCAAATCTGCCAATTACATTAGATAAAGATAAAATTAGACAAAAATTCATAGCATAATCAGCTTTGAATATTCCCACTGCTGGGACACAGGCCTCCCCTCTGTGAGAGGGAGGGGCCCAGTGCGGGTTGGTTCGAATTTTTTGGTTCTAGGACATGCCGGTTTCCTCAAGATGCCGATGTTTTCCTTCACCGTTTTGAGAGCAGTGGTGTTGAAATAATGTACACAAAGTAAAGCGCCTGCCTGGGTTCGAACCTACGACCTACAACTCGTAAGTCGCGGCCGTTACCACTGGGCCAACACTGCTCAGATAAATATAAAAAAATGTATATAATAAATATTTAAGTAATATTTATTATTTATTTATTTATTTATTTAAAAAGCATAATTCTAGAAAAATCTAATCAGTCTACACTACTTACCTTTAATTGGACTCAGCTAATAAGTTTGCGTAACAAAAACCGATAAGACATTCATCGCCTATGATTCAGATTTATAATATATTTTTTGATATTAACTATCAAAAAATGCTCTGCTAGAAGTAAGTTTCTCTTTAAATAAATAATTGTCGCGAAATCTAATTTACAATTAAATCAAAGAAAATGTCATATTTCGTGATAGAGAATATAAAAGTTAATATTTCTAAAATTGACTTTACAAAAGGGCCTATAGAAACGGTTTCTTTTTTACGCTCCGTCGACGCACATACGCGCTGCAAACCCAACTAGCGCTACTTTTTCAAGGCACAAAACGCGCCGTTAACGCGCGTTACGTTTAAAAGTTTACAAAAAAACGCCGTCTACATAGGCCCTAAATTAGCAAAATAATTTAAAAACATATCTTATATTTTTTCAGGCCTCCCTCTCCCCTTTCCAAACAATCCTGTCTCTTGCTAGTCCTTTCGGTGGAAGGCAAGCCCATCTTGCTTTGTGTGGAAAGGGGAGAAGGGAGGTCTTTACCTTGCAGTAGGACAATACAAGCTAGTTAGATTAATATTAAATAGATTTTTTCAAATCTTCCATTCGGCGGCAAAATACCACTGTCTCCAAGAGCCACATGATATTGTTTTGCAACCAATTTTCGGCCGTATTCAAAAGCAGTTAAAGTCCAAGTTCAGTTCAAAACTTCACCAGGTATGCCTTTTATGAAAAAAAAAAGTAAATACCTTTTATGAAAATTAAAGCATATATATTTATGTATATACCTGTTTGGATTCACTCTCCAGCTCCAGGATCTGAAGGGTGAGGGAGCTCTCCATAGCAGCCGACTCGTTGAGGAGAGCATTTTCTTGCTCTATTCCACTCCGGGTCGTTACCTTCTGTGTTGTGTCTAGTTTCATAAGAGCCTGGTGACAAGAAAAATAATATTTTTAAATATAATATAAATAATATCATTTAAATAATACATTACAAAAAGAAAAAATCTGTGTAATTGACTAGTTTTTGCCCACATTTCACCAGAATGTTAGGGGAGCTTCAATATGTATCTACATATTAAAGTATCTTGTGAGTTTAGTTTCTCCAGGATATAATCTGTGTGCCTGATTTCATCCAAATTTGTTCAGCTTTTTATGAGTGGTGAAATAACTTGTCTTTACAAACTTTCACATGTTTATTATAATAATTAAGGAAGTAAGATAATAACTGGCCACCTGACTTTTTTACAAGTTGATAAGACTAAATAAAGTAAATTCAGGGACATAATGTGAGATTGTAATCCTAGTATTGTAGTTTCCAATACCAACTGAAACTATACCAAAACAAAACTACACTCAGTCTTATACAAATAAATACTTTGAATATCATTCTCTGAACTTATTAATATTCTAATGTTGAGTAAAAAAGTAATCCAGCAGCAGGATGTGAAAATGTATTTATTGTAAGGTATGCATGCTTCTTGAAAAAAGACAATAGTTTATGAAGACTAAATGAAAGAAGAATACTGGTGAATTGTTGATGACAAACTTATAAAATTGTTTCTAGATTTCATTGTAATTTTTACAGTACGAGTAAAGGCAAATCTCATATGTGTAGAGGCAAAAAAATATTTTAAGAGATATTTCTATTTTCTTCATCATTTCAGCTGAAAGACGTCCACTGCTGCTGGACGATGGTGGTCGAAGCGGCGGTGCTTAGGGGAGCCCAAGCACCGCCACTGCGGCCTTCACAAGGTCATTGATCCACCTTGTTGGTGGCCTTCCGATGCTACGTCTTCCGGTAAGCGGTCGCCAATCCAGAACTTTTCGGTCCCATCGGCCATCTGTTCTGCGAGCAATGTGCCCTGCCCACTGCCAGTTAAGTTTGGCAATTCTTCTATTTTCTTACTAATGGGGAATATTGATGCTGACATTAAGTAACATAATTATTCATTATTACCATACAATTAAATATTTATATTATAATTAGTCAACACAATGCTGCACTCCAAAACAAAGATAGCTGACTTGGCTCAAAAGGCTGCCCAATTTAAATGGCACTGGGCAGGACATGTCTGTCACATACAAGTTATTCTCCCAAATAGCACAGAATTAGTGCCACACCATGTAGGCTAGTAAAAAAAATAATATTGTCACTATCCTAATTAGAGTTTCTAATTTAATAAAACTTTCTTGTTAATGAGTCCACTGATAGTTGTACAAGTTACATCTCATACACTGCAGGTAAAATAATGGATAGCTAATTATACCATACATAATCAGTTTTAAATAGTTTTCACTATTTTCTTGAAAGCAAAGCTGTGTAAATTACAATAGCCCGATATGAAATTTATTGGTAGACTATGCACTGATAAGCAGAATACTGTATGAGTTTATTTATGAACCAAAGAAATATTCAACATGATTTAGGAAAAATATTAATAGGAGCAAGTATATCTTTCTAGGATAAATTTTAAGAATGTTATTATTCCTCATACAACATGTTGTATAGTTTGACACAAGTTTTACAATAAAAATTACATGAACTATATTTTTTTATTACAATCCTTTTTTATAGTCAAATATTAACTAGTTAAATAAATAGTAATCTCATAAAAAGGTAATAAAGTAACTGAATGTAATATAACTTCAAAAGTAATACAATGCCATACAACTAACTTTCTCATTAAGAAAAACTATCCTAAACTTTGGTAACAGTTTTGTCAACTTTTCTGAATGTCAAATAAGAAAGTAGCAGTTACTAATGTTGTATTAATGTAGCAATTGCATTATGTACAATATATGCTTAATGCAAGAAGATGAAAGAGCTAACTGTTCTAGTGTATGTAGGTTATGCTCATAATTTTCACTTGCGACTTTTGAAAGTAGTGCATAATATGAATTTTTTAAAGACGGATTAAAATGTCCGTTTCGGCACGTTTTAATGTACCCATTAATGCATGAAGAGTGAAATGAGCAGAATGTAGGCCACTAACCTCTTGTGTGATTTCCAGGTCGTGTTTGGTGTTCTCGTACAGGCTCTCGAGCTCGTCGCATCGTTGCTGCAAGGAGCTCTTCTCCTCCAGCAGCACCAGGCCCAGTTGCGCCGACTGGATCTTCTCGCTGCTGGCTTGATCGAGCTCGCGGCCAAGCCTCTCGATCTCAGCCTTCAGCTCTGCGATCGATAAATCGCTTTGAGCCGCGGCTGCCATCGTGGGACAGTTAGACGGCTAGATATTCAATCTTCATAAACAAAGTAAATAATCTCAGAAAAACAACTATATAAAACGTGTAAAATCAATTGTTTCTACATTCTCTCAAAGGTAAAACGTCTTGACAGCTCATTTCAGTGTTGTCAATGCGATGTTTGCCTGACACCAACCGATGTCACGTAAATAAACTACCACAGAAAAATATATGTAGAATTTATAAATATTATTTTAACATATTATTTGGAGATTTATCATGAGTTATATTTCTCAACACATAGCACTGCTAAACATTAATTTTCGTTTGTAAACGATTATTTGAGGTTATTGTAGCTCCCGTGTTGGGATTCATATTTTTACTACTGGCAACATGAGAAAACAGATTAAAAATATGAACAAATCGAGGCAATGCATTGAATCTGAAAATAAAAATCTGAAGCCTAAAAAAACGATTAGAAACAGAGAATCACTCATTCAACACTCAGTCTAGCTACAAACAAAAATCATCAGAGCATAACTGCAGTGTTGTCTCGACTGATTATTACCTAAATGTTGACTGTTGCTGAATTAGAGTCGACAGCCTATTTACCTTCAACTTACTGCACTAATGCTGAGACTTGAGGTAAATAAGTAAAGTATAATCGTTAAGCTACTTCAGTTTGTTTCTACCTAATTCAAAGGTTGGCTAACGAATAATCCCTTACGGGGCAGGCCATTTAATCAACTAGCCTATCTCAGTCCATTGCGAGCTTAGACTATTTAACCTACGTCTAAGACTGATGGACATAGGTTTAATCCTAGTAGCGAAGCAGGTCTGGGCTTTAGCCCACAGCGATAAGTGCGATATTCTGCCGCCAACGGTGGCAAACGGGTGATGGAAGGTGCATTTCGAAATTTCCAAATCGGTTGAAACGAACTTCTGCCATCCTTCGCTGCCTCCTATGCTGGAACCAGATGGAACGCTGGCTCATACTCCGCAAGAGAAGGCAAACCTATTTGCTTATATCTACGCGGAAAATTCACGTTTTGATACAGCCTCTAACTTACCTCTAACTTAACTTACTAGCATACCTCACTGTGGCTCCGCAATCCCGGAGATATCAATTCACCAGAAAGAGCTACGTACGGCCCTTTGCAGTGTGGACGTTAATAAATCCAGCGGTCCTAGCGGGTCTCTTGCGGGTATTCCGCTGTCGTATGTCCTGAAAAACTGTGCGCCAGAGTTATAATCTCTTGACTTAACGCGCTTGTATCGCCTCTCTCTAAAAATCGGAGTGGTGCCAAAAAGTGTCCAAAAAGGGTAACCGTGCGGATCCTTTTAACTACAGACCAATCGCCATAACCTCCTTACTATGCAAAGTTATGGAAAGGGTTCTTGATAGCATACCCTGGAAGACAATGTGTTCCTCAGTGACCATCAGTATCACTTCCACCGTGGTCGGTCAACTGGAGATCTTCCTGTGTATGTAACGCATTGCTGAGGCGAGGCCTTTGAGGGACACAGTGAAACCCTTGCTGTGTCCTTTGATATACAAAAGGCTTTTGACAGGGTCTGGCATGCTAGTCTGTTGGGCAAAGAGCATTCGGAATCCCAGCTGACTTGCAACTGGAAATCCGACTTCCCGAGTAAGCGATCGATCAGAGTAGTCGTAGATGGCAGCTCATTGGATCATATGGCTATTGATGCCAGTGTTCCTCATGGGTCTGTTCTTTCTGGTACTCATTTCTGCTGCATATTAATGACCTGCTACAACTGGGTGCTATTGGGTATGCAGATTACAGCACAGTCACAGCAAGATACCTGTCCAGTGCAAGAGCCAGCAGATAGAAAACAGCTACTCGAGAGGCCATGGTGTAGCGAATGAACTTGACCCTAAATCTCGTTTAGCAGTGGGGCGACGACAATCTGGTCAAGTTCAACGCTCAGGAAACACAGGCATGTCGTTTCACTGCCAGTTTCAAGTATCTTCTACTTTCCGAGGTTCATCTGTACCAGTTACCGACCGCCTGAGGCTTTTGGACATGGAATTGATGTCAGATCTCAACTTCAGTTCAACTGTCGAGCCAAAAGCAGACTGCAGCCGAAAAGCTGGGTATCCTAAATAAGGTGAGGCGGTATTCCACATCTGGACAGCTTCTGAGTTTGTAAAAAGCTCAGGTCCGGTCCCGTATGAAGTATTGCACCCACTTATGAGATCGCTCAGAAAAATACCAGCTTGTTGCACTTGACTCGGTGGAACGTAGAGCAAAAAGGCTCATAGGCAACGAGACGCTAGGCTTCACAGCCTGGCTCATCAGCGTAATGTAGCTTGCCTTTCGGTCTTCTACAGGCTGTTTTCTGCCTTTCGTTTCCTTCCAGTCCGCCCCGGTGCGACTAATAGCCAATATTCGCTACCGGCTTTGAAGAAAAAATTAAACAAAGACTAGAAAGTGTTATTTACTTTTTATTTTTTAAACACCAAATTGACAATAATTACAAATTTTGTTATAAAAATTACAACGACGAACATCTAAATCAATAAAGTGAGGGATGATAAAATGGGGTTTCCACACTGATTGTGCAGCTTTCTGGGACTTATACAGTGTGGAAACACCATAATGGTATTTAGTAAATCCAAACATAATATTGCATTAAATAAATTATAATTAAATAATTTGCTGGTACCGTAATATAAAATGTTCAATTAATGTTATTTTGATAATAACAGGATATAATAACACTAACGAATAGGGAATTAAACAAAGTTTGAACGTTACAAAGAATATGAACGACTCTATTACACCTCTAGTAACCGAATCTCAAGCGCAGCAAGTCTTTTGTTTCTGACAGAGTCTAGAAATAGGTAGAATGAAGGTCCTGTTCTTAGATACTCTCTCTCCGAAAGCTGGTGGAAAAATACATTGGGGCTAGCCTAGGACTTAGCTAGAATGTAAAGCAAGAAACAACTCCTGTTGAAGAAAGATGAAAGATGTGGAAAGGAAACGTTAAATACGTTTCCTTTCCACATCTTTGCTTTCCGCCCATTGTGTCACCCTATGTAAAATTTTTACATTTATATTTTTATGGTGTACTTAATAAAGAGTATTCTATTCTATTTTATTCTTTGTTACGTTCAAACCCACCACTCATAAGTAAGTAAAGAATAATAATGTATTTTGCATATTAATATCGAACCAAAACATATTTAGCTCTCTAAACTATGTTAGCACCGGTATGAATATTAGATGACATGAAAAAATAACGATGATTCCCCAGTAAATTCGCTTACACTCATTTAATAATTGACCTAATTATCATACTAATCTTACTGTAAAAGGAATGCAGAAATATTATTGCTATTTTAATTCACAAAGACGATTTTGGAATGATCTATGTAATTTCGCAGTAAGTCGACATTACTAGATTATTCTTCGAATTTTCACAATACTAACATAATAATTACCTAAGTTGTAAAACACACTGGGAACGCCAAATTATTTTGGTCGGTGCTAATTTTGGGGTATGGTACTACCAAGATGACGACTAATAGAGAAGTATGGAAGAAAACGACATGTTGCGTTGGGACAAGTAGAATAATGATTCAAGTGCTGGATCTAACAATAGGCCATGTAAACTGGGGTCGAATTTAAAATTACTAACGCATTAGGTGAAACGGGAATGATTCGTAAAAACGAATTAATCGAGATTAGAATTTAGGAGGCTGTATCCATCACTGAACCCAATTTTGGCGTTAACAATGTGTTTCCATCTACATACATTATCTAACTAAATAATATCATCTGAAGAAAAAAATAAAACTTAAAAATAAGATGACTATGAAGATGATAAACTTATAAAATAAAAATTAATTTGTAAACTTTTATTATGTTACAACAAAATCCAATATTTTGTACTAATCGGCATTTTAAATATTAATAAGTTATACAAAATAATTATAATTTATTTTGGGGGATACTATTATGAAAAATTGGCACCGAGATGGCGGGAAACGATTTAAAGCTGATCGCTACTGTTTGTAGCGCCATTTTGTTTTTCGTATTGGTTGATTTTTGTGACTGCACAAAAGTAGTATAGCTAGCATATATTATAAAATGCTTAGCTGCACGTCGAAACAACTGTTTCATAACTCTGTATCGATAGCGAGAAGTGTTATTTATTTCAATTACAAATTTATCACAGCAAGATGTGAAAAGAACCTTAATAAAATCAGTTTTTACAAAGTATTGATTGTGAGCAAAAATAAAACGTTGAGATTATAAGTTGAGCAACACAAAATAAATTAACCGCATCACTAAAATGAGCAAAATACGATACAACACTAAACCAGTAGGTATGTTATTGCTGTTCTCATGGACGATTTAAATGTGAATTATTATGTATTTTTAATTAAATAATTAAACATATTGTAAAATGTTTATTCTACATCTACTTGTACTGTTAGTATTTAAACGTTCGATCTAAGCGTAAGACTGAGGCACCGAGTGTGAGATACATGGCGGTACTATCGACCGGGCTGAAATAAAATTGAAACTTTGTGAAATAGTCTTGTAAAATACTCTTGTAACTATAGCATTCAATAATAATAATAAGTTAGAAAAAAAGACAGACTGGTTTTAAGTAGCTTGGGCCCAAAAAGTGGCCATTGACTGTAGGTACTCGAAGCCCAAATCTCATTTAGATCGTTCGAGGCTGTCCCACAAAAAACCTACTGTTTGTATTCAAGAAACTTTTAATTTTACACACTAATTTTAATTTCCCTATCAGAAATATTGTTAACAGGAAACACGTCGAATCTTATTTAACTACTAGCCTGTACAACATTTCAACGAATAAATTCTGTTTATTTGGCAGTGGAGCGATCTAAAGAGTTGCTATTTGATGGTTTTGACACAGCCATAGACAAGAAAACTCCTGACGTGTGAACTTTTTAGTTACTTTACTGGGGCACCGATAATTTTGTTTTAACTTATGAAGCCTTATCATGCCCCCTGTGGTGCCAAACAATGGAAAATCATTTGTTTTTCATTATCTGTCCTTGACCGATTAAATAATGCTGGTATCGAGACTTTACTTCAAAATGAATCAACTAGATTAACTATTGTGTCCCGCTAAAATAGAATGGAGATATTTTTCCTGCGAGTTTTCTTGCCTTTGGCATCGGACAATTCTACCTAATATTCACTACATATAACTCGCTACTTATACACCAAACAATGACATAATATTAAACAATGAATTCAAACTAATATCGTCCAGGAATTCTAATCCACAGACATAATATCTACGAACACACTATCTGCTTCAAGTTCCAAATAAAATATTAGATAATTTAATATTAACTACTAAATTACTACTAATACTTATTTATAAGTACAATAATGATTTTTTTAAATAGATAATATTGAAATAAGTCTAATTTAGAGTCCATGGCCTAGACAAAAATAGAATGTGGGAGGAGCAAACAAAAGAGGTGCTTTTAATAAGTTTACGGAAAGCTAGCGTTGTCCAATAAAATGAATGGTATAAAAATATGACCCCGTCCAAAACGGAACGAGGTATCATCTTGTAATTCAATATTTTATCCTCAACTCTAGACCCCGGCCTCAACAAGTGATTGATATAAATAAATTATTAAACATTACACATAGACTAGAGAAGTAAATAATGAATCCATTTACACAAATAAATATTGAGATGTATACATTAATCAGCACCAAAAAGATCATAATATTCAACATATTTTCATAAGGTTAAAAAAGTCACTTACTATAAGATAATTTTATTTTACCTATATAATTATTTACAAAACACGATAGAACATCGATTAGGAAATACGTCGAGACGAAGGTGAAAGATATTAATATACAAGAAAGTTTCTAGAGTACGAAAGTACGAAATGTATTAAATTAATAATATTTAATTCTTAATTGTAACGACTACCTAAAATCTCGACTGACGTCTGCTATGCTAATTCTATCGTTAGTAGAAGAAAAATGTAAAACAAAATTTCGAAGTCGTGATACAAAGTTACGTACGGAAAATAATTTAAAGATTTGTCAGTATCAATTTAGTACAACATAACATTAAATCTTTCGGTTTGATTGCCGCCCCGCGTCGCCGTGCCCTACGGAGTCCCAATACAATTGATACTGACACGAATCTCTTCACTTATTCTACAACCACCTTATTAATTAATACACTCGGAGTAAAGTTACACAAAAATTTGTAAAATTAAGGTCAAACTGACGTAACTTGTGCCCAAGTTCACAAACATTTAATCAATTATTTAACCGTTGTTTAGGAACTGTTGAAATTTGTAATCGGTTGATTAATTGATTTGTACGTATTTTTCTGTACCTTTCTTCTTGCCTGTTTATATGTGTGTGCACAACGGTTAAATATATAAATAATAATACATATATTTTGGTGAATACGGACCTTGCTGGTGTTTAACTGAACTCCGAGTTTCATACAAAAAATACTACCAAAGTAAGTTTACATAACCACACAGCCAGTAGACACGTCATCTCGCGCGGGCGCAGGTGGGCGGGGCGGAGACACCGTTACGGAGGGCGTAGGCTCCGACCCCCCTGACTCCTTCCTTCCCGCCTGCTTCGACACTTCTGCCTTTTGCGGCGGAGGAAGCTTAGCTTCTTGCGTCTGTGGTTTTACCTTCGTCTCCTGGCCTAAGGAACTGGTGCTAGGAGTTCTGACCCGGGATTTGGACATTGACAGGCGACGCTCTCGAGTGTTAATAATTGAGGTTAGGAAGGGAATCTGGTTGCTGATCGCCATCATGAATGGTTTGTATCCGAGGCTGGAATAAAAAGTAATATGTGAAACCTTGTGTGTTTTCAAATGGCTGATAACCAGAGGTCGGAATTACTCTACCTAATTCCGACCTCTGCTGATAACATGATGTGATAATAAATCATCATAACTTCTACTGGGTATATTATCTTGAATATATTATATTGTCCCGTAAACATGAGGGTTCTACAAAACAATGTATGGGAAGTATCGAGGTCAAACAAAAACTTATCCTACAGATTTAAACATTTTGGTAATTATATTTCACACCAGTCCAGCTGAACTTATGAGATGTTACGAAAAAGTTACAACAAAGACGTAAGTACCACTCGGCATCAGTCCACGCGCATATATCCTGCAGCGTCCTGCGCAGTCGTCGCACCGCGTCCAGACTGACGTCATTGCCTCGCGCCGCGTTCGTCGTCCGTAGCACTGCGAGCGCGTCACGGAGCACTACCGCTACGATTACTGCCCATTCCACGCAACTTGCTTCCGTCATTAGTTGTAGGTAGTATCTGGGATAAATCAAAGGATTTTTTAGGAGGCACAGAGACAAAAAATATAGTAAAGTCCTGGAGATTTTCTCCATAAGAAGGTGATATACTGTGCGATATGAAAAAAAAAAAAATATATTTGATGATTTTTTGGGGTCAACGCCCGCAGGTATTGTAGTAACTTGAAGTACGAGTTTATAAGATTAGTTTTATTTTATTATGTTTAGATATTCATGCCCGTCACGTTTGCGGAGTCTTGCTAGATAATTTAATTTGACCCTGTATCTACAGCTAGTTATATTAAAACTATGTTTGTGATCCATTTTCATGCCACTAATGAACTTAAAAGGAATATGTCACACACCTGAGCTGCACATGCGATGTGTGGGAGCCCCGCTCGGCCTGGTGGTGGTGCAGTCTCTCCATGAGCGCGGCGTAGCGCCTCTCCTCACCCGCGCCCAGTGCGTCGCCGCCCCATGCTACCCCGCCTCCTTCAGCCACACTACCTTCGCCCGCGGAACTGAGGAATATATATCATAGAATAAGAAAATGTGTTGATTTTGCCTAAGCTCGTCTCGAAGGTGATCTATACACGTGGAATAGTAATAGAATTTTACACCCATTTTTGAAAAGTGTCTTAATTAAATTCTATAGTGCTAATATGTTCCAAAAAAAATCACAAAATTTTTATTCAATCGATGCCATAAAAATGCATTTAAATTTTACATTTTGTTATTTCGCGCGTAGTTTGACGAAAACGCTGCACGCAGTGGACGCCATGTTGCTCTGTGGTCATGACGTCACTTGGCTATGTAAACAAATGCGCTGATCTATTATCTAACTATCAGTTGACAGGTTTTAGTTTACACAGCGGTATGACGTAATAACATGGCAGCTACTATTTCATGGTGTTTTTTTAACAGATTAGAAAAACTGAAAACGTTGAATTGAATTTTAAAATTTATTTTGTTATTTTATGTACTAAAAGTAACATTTTCCGACTCCTTTTCGCCTAAACTATCTTGATAATATATTTATAGATTTTTATATAGTAAAATACCCTATTCTTGCGTTCTTTCTAAATAATAGCGTACGGTACTGGCAATAATATTACTTACACTTAACAAAATTCAAAAGCGATTTTCTCGCGGATGGCAATTTTGAGATAAGACCTATTTCATAATATTTACTATGTTCGTAACAACATAAAATTAGAATAATTAAAGTAGGAGAAATCAGTTTTAAAAGTTATTAAGTGTATACAAATACACATTAATGCTCGTGACTGTACTTTATGTAGTAAACATAAAATCCACGTGAAGAAAAAAAAGAAAATTGAAATGCAAGAAAAAGTTAATACCTGCCGTAATGTAAGTGTTTTCGTGGTGGAATACTTAAAAAACTGCTGAAGTCAACTTGCGAGATAATCGAATAAGGTCTGTGAACCGAGTACTATTCTGCCTTGCTAAGCATAAAAGTCTTATCTGACATACAAAATAGTTTATTGTAACAAATAGAAAATTACATTTCGCTTTTTGTTTGGAGCCTCGTTTTAGGCAAAAAATGCCTGTATTAGAAGGCTCCGCTCTTGCACATCGTTGTAGTACACTTATACTAACTAGAGTTAATAAAGTGTGCTATGACCTTAAGGGTAAATATGGAATGTACGTACATTTTCCTGTATTTAGCTTATATTTACTAATCTTAAGAAGAAAAAAACAAATAAAAGTAAAATATATAAGTAAAGTTGAATGTTTAAATATATAATAAAGTTTACAGTATTAACAGTAAGAATGAAACTTATTCCCAGTTAATGCATGTGATGTAGTGTATATGTGATGTGTGGTGTGGTAAGTAGTGCGGTGTTACGAGGTGCATTCAATAAGTACCTAGCCTCATCGCCAGAGGGCGCTGTAGTTTCAAAAGAGTTTTACCACAGTGTAGCACATTCTTTTTTAATTCTTTTTTCAAATTTTCATTCCAATCCCTTCATTTGTTTTAATTTGACAACTTATGGAAGCGAACGTGTCGATCGGTTTTACAAAAATGGAAAAAGAGCAATATCGTTCGGTGATTCGATTCCTATTTTTGGAAGGGAAAACGCGCATCGAAATCAAAGAGCGCTTGGATGCTGTGTACGGTGACTCTTCTCCATCGATGGCCACCGTCAAGAATTGGTTCAACGAGTTTGCACGTGGCCGTACGTCGGTTTTTGATGAACCACGTCCAGGTGCACCGAAAACAGCTCCTACGGAGGAAAACTAAAAAAAAATCCATGATTTCGTATTGGCAGATCGCCGATTGAAGGTTCGGGAGCTAGCTGAGACTGTAGGCATTTCAGAAGGAACAGTGCATCATATTCTTCACGAGGAACTCGGCATGAGAAAGCTGTCGGCGCGATGGGTGCCGCGTTTACTCACACCAGAAAACAAGCGCAACCGTGAGACCACATCGGAGACGTGTTTGGCGCTGTTTAAGCGGAATCCAGCGGAGTTTTTGCGTCGTTTTGTGACCGTCGATGAAACCTGGATCCACTGGTACACACCAGAGACCAAGGAGCAATCAAAACAATGGATCCAGACCGGGGAACGTACTCCAAAGAAGGCGAAAACTGTAAAATCGGCCGGAAAAGTTATGGCCACCGTTTTCTGGGATTCACAAGGTGTGATCTACATCGATTACCTCGAGAAGGGTAAAACAATTAGAGGGCTTTACTATGCCGATTTATTGGGCCGATTCGACGCCGAATTAAAGAAAAAACGACCCCATCTGGCGAAGAAAAAAGTGCTGTTTCACCACGACAACGCACCGGTTCACACGTCTGCCGTTGCCATGGCCAAATTGGTCGAATTACGCTACGAATTGTTGCCCCATCCACCGTATTCTCCAGATTTGGCCCCTTGTGACTTCTTTCTGTTTCCTAATCTGAAAAAATCACTCGCCGGGAATAGATATGGATCGAATGAGGTCATCGCCGCCACGGGGGGCTATTTTGCAGAGTTTGACAAAAACTATTTTTCGGATGGGTTAAAAAAGTTGGAGCATCGCTGGGCTAAGTGTATCGAACTAAAAGGAGACTTTGTTGAAAAATAAATTGCCACTTTTCCAAAATTTTCGTTTACTTTTTGTAGGCTAAGTATTTATTGAATGACCCTCGTATGTGTGGTATGTGGTGAGGCGCGCAATGTGGTATGATGTGTGGCGAGGTGTAGTGTGAGGTGTGTGGTGTGGTGTGAGGTGTGTGGTGTGGTGTGAGGTGTGTGGTATAGTGTGTGGTGTGGTGTGGTGTGTGTGATGAGGTGTGTGGTGAGGTTTGGTGTGTGGGTGTGTGGTGTTTTAATTCATGGTATATATATATATGATATATTTCGGCTACTCAACATGTTCCATAAGTGCCTCTGTTTCCTCATAGGTAAGTGGTTTTATCCAGTCTATTATACTTTTTTTACAGTCGTGGTAACTTTTATTATATACATAAATATGTTTGTTAATTTTGTTACAGAGCTGAGCAGAGCGTTTATTGAAATGCTTGTACACATTTTTAGGTACTTTTACTTTTTGCGTATTTGGCTCCTTCGCAACACTATAGAGGTACCTATAAAACAAAAACGTCCTATCTCTGCACTTACTCAAACTCATGTTTCTAGTTTGTCCTATCTGCCGTTTAGCACCCTGTTACAAAGGATTAAAGTCATATCTAAAAAAATTCTATTGTCAGGGAATACATTAATTATGAGCAAAACTAAAACAGTTTTTTGTCTAAACTAATACTTTCAAACACTTTCACAAAAATATAAATAGTCGGCATTCAACAAAACACGTAAAAAATACATTTGGCTGATAGGACTTATACGCTTAGCAGGACAGTATTGCACACAGCTCTGTGTGATACCGCGTATTTGTATGCTCACTTAATGTATTTTCTTTCATATTTCTTACCCAAAGAGACTTAAGATAGATACCGTAGAGAGGCTATCAGAAGTAATGTCTTAGAAAAATTGAGATCCTATGTCTCAGTGACGCCATCTAGCGTAATATAGCAAAGTTACATAACAGCTAAGTTTGACACGTTACACTTTTACCGACACCAACCGTCAGATAGTTTGAAACATCTAAGCAAAATATTTATTTTATCTAAATACTGGGTAAATTACAAAATACTAACGAAAATAAACCATGATTAAGTCTAATCGTTTAATATAACTGCTCGAAGGCTGCGTTAATGTCCATGTTCGGGGTCACCAGTATAGAGGCATGAGGAACAGGGTGTAAAATTCAGTCATCCTCCATTGAAAAGGGAGGATCCTCCGATCAGACGGGTGTTATGTCTGGTGGGCAACTGCCCGACGGTTGATGTCGGGATGTTGTATATAATATGCTAGTTGCGCGGTAAACTCTGCTTGCGTGATGCAGGATTTTGCGTGCCGTCAGTGTGCTGCGTAGTTCGCATGTGGCGATGTAGATGCCGCCATACCATAATGCACAATTCGGCCATATATACTTCGAAAATAATTTTCTTTTGGTGCTGACGAATGCGACTTGACAGGCGTACCAGACTAGACTGAGCGACTTTTGCCCACTAGGACAAATGTATCGGATTACGATTTTGTTCGCTATGTCCCGTCTATTAGTAAGTAAATAAATTGAATGACTTTGTTTTTACCTAACAGGTCCTGGCGACACGGGCACTGCGCCTGTCATCAAAGGCAACGCGGCGCGTAGAGGTAGGCTCATGTACCCGCTGTCACCGCATAGACTGTCCGACTCGGCTGACGGTGTGTAGGAACCTAAAAAATATTTATAAGTTTAGCTGAAAAATTGAATAATGTCAAGTAGACCATTAATGTAGAGGTCTTAAATAGACAAGCAATTATCACGCTTGTGAGCGATCTTAATCAATGCTCGTTCTTTATTAACACAGAATAAAGGCTCCTACATACTGGCGCGACTTGTCGCGCGACGCGTCGCGACACAAAGGCACCGCTTGTAGCGCTACACGCGGTGTCTTTGTGTCGCGTCGCGTCGCGCGACAAGTCGCGCCAGTATGTAGGAGCCTTAACGTTTAAGCGACTTAAGATTTCTTTCAATAAAGGCTTATTTATGCACACGATGCGTTGCGGCAGCGGCGCGGCGCCGGAACCGTGTCGCACGTACACCGGACTTGCAACCCGCGAGACGAGGCGGGGAAGGGGATACGCATTGCGACGCCGGATCGGTGCCGTTCAGTTGTTTGTGCGGCGAAAGATAGGGCGAAATCTTTGCGGTGCGGCGTAACTACATTACGGCGCCGCAACCCCGTGTGACAGCTAATGCGTCGAAATCTTTGCGGTGCGACGCCGCAACGTGTGAACAGGCTCTTAGGTATCTTTTATCTGGCTTCAAAAAAACAGGTACCTACAACTGCTGGTTGATTTTTTTTTGGCAAGAAGCAATGCACGAACGTCTCATCGAACGCCCGTTTGTCGTTTGTTATTTTGGTAGGTTGCTTTGAAATCGGCCAAATATTAATGGATACACTGCCACCAATAATGCCAATATTGCTTCAATCAGTTACAGTAAACGAATTACGAACAATTGTAAAAAGCCTGTATGCTTATGTACAGACGCGACGTCGGATCATATGTAGGTACCACTTACTGGTAACAGTGCTGCCCTTCCTCTGTAGATACTGCTCGGCATCGTTTACTACAGGGTAGGGCCACGCGAAGTCTTCGTGCAGTCTCTTCACACAAAGCACAGCGCTATCGACCCTAGCTGCTCGCTCCCTCTCTCCCGCTAACCACGCGACTAAGTGCAGGTCTAAAGCAGCCGCCATCTTGCCTAACGCGTATAAACGAGCCGTGGATAGGAGGAGACGCGCGTGGCGTTGGATCATCATGTCTATGAAGAATTCTTCGGCTGTACCGCTGTAGGAGTCCCTGGTAGGAGAAATTAATATTGCAATTTAATCTGATAAAACTTTTTGCTAGACAGAGACGGCACTAATAAGCGGTTACGTCACGGCTTAGTTACTTCACACCACCGCTATATTATTCGTTGCGTGTGACAAGGACGGTAAATAACCTTCCAAAAACATTGGTTTCACATTAAACCCACCGCCACCTCACTACGTACCCTGTACTATTTCGGTCCTTCGAGCCGGATCGCTTCTCGCGTAATTTCGGTAATTCGGAGTTTCGTCGGGCGTGATCAAAACTAGCGTAACAAAAAATAGTAAGTATATATCGTGACGCTCCAAGTAACATTTGTGTAGCTGCAAAGGCTGAGTAATGAGTATCGACAGAGGAGAATAATAAATATCCTTCTATAGCTTGGCAGGGCTCATTGTAACTGAATCAATAATTTATAATAAAAACAACGTATAACACACACAGATGCAATAATGTGAGTAAACTCAATTTTTTTTTAAATAAAATATTAATTCCCTCAAATAAAAAAAATCAATTCAGTTAAAATACGATGAGAAAAGAATGCTGCTACCGTAAACAAAAGGGGCGCATCTGTAGAATAATGTAAAGAAAAATAAGCCTTACTAAACAAAAAAGCGCACCTAGTAAGCCAAATCTTTCCCCATCCTGTTTACTGTTTATGCTGGTGGCGCTAGTAGTGATGAAACTTGGCAGTTTTCCCTCCATTTTACGTACCTATCTGCCCTGGCAGGAACAGACTTCTTCCTCTTGACGGCAGCGGTAGCTCTTGCGGGGGGCGCGTGCGGCGGGGGCGCGGGGGGAGGCGGCGCGTGCGCGGGCGGGGAGGGCTCGCGGGGAGATACTGTCGTACTGAAGCTGCGGCCGCGCCCACCCGCCAGCTGGGGAAGGAATAAGGATATAAGCTAATTCATTATTGTTCAGAAGAACGAACTATTATTACATGATGTTTAATAACTATGTAATTAGCTTTGAAAATAATTTTCTCAAAAAGCCATGACAAAAACGTCTCTTTTAACTTTGGCAGAATACTAAAAGTTCAAAGCTATCTACATATTAAAATAAAATCATGCAATATTTTTACCCGGTTGTTTACCTGCATACTGCCCAGTATCACAGACAAGTCCTCTGCGTTAGGGCTGACTGTTTGTGACTGCACCACTTGCCCGTATTTCGCTTGAACGTTTACCGAGTTTCTCGGCGAGTCGACGTCGTTTGGATCTATAGAGCAAACAATAAAGTTGTAATAACAGCATAATGTAAGCAGAATTCTAGATATAACCTCGCAGTAGGAGAAATTCATATATTCGGCTTCCCCGTTCAGTTTACAACCAGTGGTAACGAAAAGGAGTACTAAATCTAATGACGTCAGTCACTCTTTTATAGGATATAATTTATCGTTGATAGCTTTTGTCATTTCAATTTAATAGACACTTAATTGTGTGTCGGGCGGGCTATTTTGACGTGGGGTAATTCTAACTAATGAGAATAACTGATATTTTACTGTATTTCTACAAAAACTCCATCTATATCTAAGTGAAGATGAAGCTGTTACAGCGCAAACTATTTGACCCAGGCGCCTTCTTTTTGTTAGACCCCATTTTATGTATGTGTTTACAAAAGACGTTTGTCAATTTTTTTGTCAAAAGTTGTGTTTAAAACGTTGTGTTAGTTGTTTGCAATGATACGTTTTTGCTGTGATTTTGCGTTAGTTTAAATAACCCCACGGAAAGAGGTGGGGTAATTTCGACTAACCTAAGGTATCATAATTACCCTGCTTAATATTTGTTGATATTGTTTATACTAGTGATGTCCCATTATATCGATACTGTATGCATAATGAAAACATTGGCACATGCTGCGATAAACTGTACAGTGAACCACTTCGTAAATTATAAAAAGGTAATCAAATCTTTTACTATGGATGGGAAACATGAAATCAACTTTATTTGCCTCTCGTCCGCTTTTCTACACGGCTGATCCACTTGTTGAGCATTGATTTGCAAAAGCATTGAATGGTATGCCAATACCGTTACTGCAAGTTAAAATCTTTCTTTACAACAGTCCCGTTCTTGTTGTCCATTGAGCCTTTCAGCTTCGTCACTTCAATTATTCTTAAGTTATAGTATGCAGCATAAAATGCAGCTAAAAGATCGCTGGGAAGAAAGAATAATCCAATGGCAAAGGCCGCATATTGCTGTAAAACTCCCAAAAAGTGAATTCGCAAGACTGACGGGAATCTGGGTCGAACTGAACCCGGTCGTTCTGTAAAATGGCTTTAATACAACCAGAGATAAAATAAAACAATTAGAATTAGTCTTTAAATAACTTTTTTTTTTAAATAATTGTTTATTCGTTGTTGATGTTGGCATACATTCCAACACTACTGACTATGGAAAAAGTCGAAATTACCCCTCCAAAGAGTTTAGAGTATTTTTTTGCGAAACTGAACCATATTAGGTGATAGTAAGGCGTAAGAACTATACCATAAATATTTTCTGGCTTTCAATTTCAAAATGATAACTTGTTTAGGACGATAAAATTAAACATGTGTCATAGTATATTTTAACTATCCCCAGCGTGCGGTACTTGTACCCATTTCTTCCCTATTTCAAAAACATCGTTTATTTGAACATATAAGATGAGCATTCTGTTTAAGAACTACGTAAAAAGATATCAATTAAATCTTTTATAACATAAATTTATGTAATCTACCATAATATATTGAAAGACAGACTTTTGAAGTTTACTTAATTGTATTTTGTATGCTTATTTGATATTTGTACGCCGTTAACGGCAAAACATAGAGAACTCTGTACCTATTTTATTTACAACGCCTATTTTACACCTGTTTAACAAATAAAAAACTTTGGGTTTATGGGACTGGGCTTGCAGCGAGTTTTAGGCCCAAATATAATTGAATTATAACATGCCTGAAAATAAGCCATAAACTTAAAACGCTACGTGTAGAAAGCAACATTTTTAACCTAAATCGAATAAAGGGTGTTTTTCCAAAACATAGTTTACCTATAGCTCTCAAGAATCTGACTAGATCCCTGGCAAGGTCCCACCTCTCCTGCTGCAACGCCGTATCGAGCAGTTGTGTCGCTAGCTGTCTGCTAACCGTCGAACTTTCCAAATTCTAATAACAAACATTTATGTTTAACAGTGAACAATGTTTAAGCAAACGATATTTATATATCAATGAATATTCAATTACGTCAATATTTTTTGAGAAAATATATCTAGTGGTTAGTCTACAGATACATTAAGCCAGGTACTCATGGCTGTAATGTAACCGAAAACGTTACAGTAACTGGCACACTTACAGCTCGGTAGTGAGTGAGTGCTTTAAACAATGACATAATATTATATTCATTGAATAAATAAAGAAGAGTTAAGGCACTATATCGTGTGCCCAGGTCGTACAGAATATCTAAAGCTCTTGCCACATAGCGAAGGCATGCCGAACCAAAAGCGAGGCGAATATTTGTGATAAATGGTATTGTATGTGTCGGAGGCAAATTGTATAATTCCGCTTTTTACAAACGGCGTCGTCGGTTTAAAAAGCTAGCAGTCATGAAATATGCCGAAGGCAAAATGTAAATTACCTTGGCACTATATAATATGCCACAAGATTTGACGGAAAATTCAAACGCCGCCGTTTAAATAATGCCGCGGCAAATTGAAGCATTTAGTTCTAAATCTTAAGGCGCTTGCTCGGCTCACACGTGGTTGGTCACAGTTCCAACCGAACCTTCAATAACAATCAATGTCGAAATTACAACAAATGAACGAGACGCCAATTTGCCTTTGGCATATTTCATATCTGCGGTCGGCGCCGTATGTATAGTGACGACTCATACAATCTGCTTGCGACATATGCATCACGTCAAACAGAAAAGCGAATGCGGAGCGAAGCACATTCAAAATTCGCTTTTGCCACGCCACGCTTTCGGTCCGCTGTTCTATGTGGCAAAGCATAAAAACTACTTGTAGGCTTAAAGAGGTTTTACACCTTTGTAAGTAAAGAAGTATTGCTACTCTCAACTAAGTACATTTGGTCGAGTCTACGGTTAGTAGAAATTCGCGTAAAGAAGCGGACAGTATTGTTTTAATGTACCTTAAATAGCTGCAAGAAGAAAAAAAAATAATTCAGAATCGTTTTATAAATAATGTAGTATTTCTTTGAAATCTTTGCATATGTACCTGTAGTATGATTAAGTATGAGGCGGCTGTGTCAAGCATCTTGCGTTGTAAGCATTCTTGGAACAATTCCTTTGGTTTGCCTGCAGCTGAGAATAAATACGCCCATAGTGCTATCTCTGTCTTTCTTGCGCACTGGACCACTGTCTGAAAAATAAATTATATATATTTTTTTACCACATCGTGGAAGCCTCTTGGACTTTATCTCACCAGATGGTAAGTGATGATAAGGCCGAAGGTGGAAGCGAGCTTCACTCGGAATCCTCAACCACAGAGGAACTGGTTATCTTACCTCTAAATGCCGAAACACAACAATGCTGTTAACATTGTTGTTATAGCGACAGATTTAAGATAAGATGGTGGTAGCTAGCCAGGCAGACTAAGAAAAAGCCCTACCACCAACCAAACCATACCATATTTTTTAGATCGAGCGTCAGCGTTGTACAGACAGCCAGACAGACAGACAGATAGATAGGTATTTTATAATTTAATGTATTCAATTGCAAATTGACACCTTTTTAAACATTAATCGTCCTTAATCTTGTTGTGTTAATTTAATACTGCGCAAAAAGCATTTAAATGCTGTATTTAAGTTCTAACAATAGATAGTCATGTTACAATGTGTAATGCTTTTTTTTGCAAGGCAACGAGTGTCAGTACTATGTATGATTCATATACCATCCGTCCCATTTGACTAGCAGCATGTGTAATAGGCTATTTGTTAATTTGTCTGTTTAACGCGCAATCTTTTATAAATCAATCATTTGCATACGTTTTGTAGGTGTGAATGTATGAAGTATGTAACACGTTTGTTCTACTTACTAGAAAGCAGTTTACAGTTAAGATAGCAAGCGAATAATAGGAAATACGAAAATTGCTAACATTTTAAATGTACCTTTGATAAAATATTTCTATACCGCTTTATAAAGTTAATAATATGGATCAATTATTAACTTTATAAAGCGGTATAGAAATATTTTAGCGGTACACAGTTATAATTATACCATTTCCGCGCATAAAATGATTTGATTTTTTTGAACATATAAAGTGATCAATAAAATTACTAGACTAGAGTCTAGTAATTTTATTGATCACTTTTATGTAAAAAAAATATTATATGAAAAGAAAATTTTCTTTTCTCGTCACTCCGGCTTCTCTGGCTTCTTCTCCGCCCATCGTCATCCGTTATATACACCTACGATATATTTTTTTCTATATGTGTATTAAATTCCCTTTGTACATATTGTCGATAATTATTATGTCACATCACTTAGTTCAATGACAAAAATAAATTTCGACTAGACAAAACGGATGTCAGTCGTTTGACGTTTTGTATGAATTCAAAATTCGTCCCGTATTTTCGCTATTATTGATGAATATAATACTATATTTAATAGTTTTCTATAATCTATATATATCTATAATTATAGTAATCGACATGATTTCATTTATTATTATTCAGCGACGCACAAGTATCGCGTTCTATTTCTAGGCAAGTTCAATGTTATTATAGCACATATTTTTCAGTCAAAAGTTCACTTACCTGCAAATAAACAGGAAATTCATGTACGAACTCAATAATAGACGGCAGCTGTGCATCAGGTATGGGCTCTTTACTCGTAGCCTCCTCCTCCAGCACCTCATGTAGTAGCAGTTCTAAGGAGTGCGGGAAGTATGCCAGCTGTGAGCAAGACCGCGCTATCTCCCACGCGTGGTAGCCCAAGTTACGACGGAGCAGCTGGCGTAGGATTTGGTGGAGGTAGACTTGGCTCTGAAAGGAAGGTTTAAAATGGCTGTACAGGATCGAAGATCAAAATATGAATTTTGGTATCCCTGATAGACAACAGACTACATTATCATTTAACAGATGGTGGTATTTTTTTGTCAATAATAGATTTTTTTCTGTTGGTGAATCTTGCAATACTGAGACTATGCATCAGCACCAAGAACGCAATTGTGCACTTAACTAATTGCTATCAAACTATGTTAGTCTTATCGTGTGCATTCTATCTCCTTGTCTAATTATTGACGTGAGCATAAGCAGACCTGAGAGATTAAGACAATTAACAAGAACCGGCCAAGTGCATGTCGCACCACTTACAATGAAGGGTTCCGTAGTTGGGAAGTTGGGATGAATTTATCCCAAAAACAAACTTAACATTGTAGTTGATCGATATATGCCACGGTCAATTCTCCAACTGCAAATTTAAATTGGTCGATTACTCGTTAACTTGTAAAGCCCACTTAACTGTGATAGTTTTCCTTTTAATTTCATTATATGTACTACTGCCATGAAATTTTTCACATCTCCATAAACAACCATTTAGCTGCCGGGGAAATTTGCACTTTAATGCTGAATATTAAGCAAGCCGATCCTTGAATCGAAAAGTGGTGTGGTAACCCATAGTGTGGGGTATCCCACACTATCGGGACAAGAAAAAGAGAAAAGGGTAGACAAGAAAAAAAAATATCATCCCCACATTACGTGCAAGGGAGGTACCCTTAAAAAAAAGTGTTTTCCAGGATTTTATTTCAGCACTTTGTCGGCGTAATTAATATGTATACGAGTACCTATGCCAAATTACAGCTTTCTAGTACTAAGCGTCTCTGAGCTACAGCGGGGTCAGACAGACAGACAGACAGACAGACGGACATGGCGAAACTATAAGGGTTCCTTGTTTACTACGGAACCCTAAAAAGGGTCAATACAACAAAAAAATAAACTCTACTTTAGTTCCTTAAATATACGGCTGACATTGGTATAACATAATAAATGACGCTGGGACACTTGTGTTATTATAGTAAGCTCCGATTGTCTGTTCTGACTCAAGAGTTGCACCATATTTTTTC
Organism: Atethmia centrago; assembly: GCA_905333075.3. NCBI lineage: Eukaryota > Metazoa > Arthropoda > Insecta > Lepidoptera > Noctuidae > Atethmia > Atethmia centrago. The sequence continues at coordinate 22,891,011 of HG995379.1, read as the reverse complement.
ATCATTAAGTGCGCTTATCAATAAGGATATCTGGTGGATGCATCAATTTCAACTTTGTCAGGTTAATAACTAGGATATAATTCATTATTTAGGTGTAAAATAGTGTTTCTTGGAAAAGTCTGTGCTATAAATGTTTATTGGATTAAGTTCTATAATTGAATTTGTAATGGAGGACGCAGGATGCCACTGAAATATATAGGTTTTTAATAAGTTCCTTCTGCTACATAATGGCAGTTGAACTAGGGATGTAACTTACGCGAATGTTTGGCACATTTAATTTTTGTCAGACTAAAAAGTGAAGCCTAGAAAAAAAACACAAAAAAATCTTTTCAAATAGGTAACATTATTGTAAACTAGCTGCTGCCCATGGCTCCTCCTGCGGGGCGTTTTCTAAAATAAATGTCCTTAATTACTCCTTATAACATCAGCTATCTGCCAGTGAAAGTCCCGTCAAAATCGGTCCAGCCGTTTCGCAGATTAGCCGGAAAAAACTATTTTTAACATTTTTGTCTGTCTGTTTGACAGACAAATATGTTAAAAATGGTTTTTTTTTGTTAAGTACCGGATAAACTTTCATAATAATTATGCATTTGGTGAAAAGCTGTTATTTTGACAACACAAACAGACACTTCAAATTTATTTATTTGTATGTATTTATAGTTGAAACTTACTGTTCTATTGACGACACAAAACGGTAACGAGAACACTGAGTTTGAGTCTGAAGCGTATAGTGTTGTGTCGTTCTCAGCTCCCAACAGGATAGCGTCGTCAAACAAAATTGCTGTCAACAAGATTATCAATTAATCAATCTTACAAAAAAAAACACAAATAAATTGGTAATTAAGTATTTGAAATGAAATGACTAAACAAATTGCTACTTCAGTTTCATATCACTTCAATCACAAAACACTAAAATAGTCAAATATTAAAATACTCGTAAAGCGGTACATGGCCGACTATTTAGATTACTTATGAAGAAGGTACAGTATTTCTTCGAAGAATTGACACTGCTCTTTCTATACAAAGTGACATTTCGTTTCTCCATTTTTGACATCGCACCGTAGAAATCCTACTTCAATCTGTCATTTTGTCTTTCGTTTCTAACGATCTTTGTCTAGATCCTTTTTTATGTAGAAAGTTTTCCATCCCAAACTGTTAAAATCTCACTGACAACTGACAGTTGTCTAAAGTGGCGAAGACAATTTGCTTTTTGCTACTCGACGGCTACAAAGTATATACGGTTATCTACAAAATCATGATTTTACAGGAGAGCGTTTTGATCGCAAAACTGCGATAATTAATAGAAGAACAAAGCTATTTCTCCTATTTTACATCATTTAGGGCATAACCAAGGAAATGGTTAAGGCCAAGATTACTATAGTATTATTTTGCTCCAAAATACGGTACTTCGAATTCTTCGATTCGGATATTTCCGAATATATATTAAAACTTTCGTGAGACATATTAGGTCACAGTTACAGTTTTACTCTGAGAACAGTTAGTGGCCCAGTGGTAACGGCCGTGACTTACGAGTTGTAGATCGTGGGTTCGAACCCAGACCAGGCGCTTATTATTTTATCACCACTGCTCTCAAAACGGTGAAGGAAAACATCGTGAGGAAAACCAGCATGTCCTAGAACCAAAAATTCAAACACATGTGACATCTACCAACCCGCACTAGGCCCGCGTGGCGGATCACGGCCCACTTCCTCTCACAGAGAGGAGACCTGTGTCCCAGCAGTGGGAACATTATAGGCTGATTATGTTAAGGTACTTCGAACCTTTGAAAAAAAAATGAGTTATAGTTGTCTTGATATACGCGACGATAAGTAAAAATTGAGAATCAAACCGAAAAAAAAGTCCGATGACAAAACAAAGAATTCTGAGTCGAATTATGTAAAAGAGTGGATTTCGTAAAACGTGCAGTTGACTCTTTCTACTTTGCTGCCGCCGTTCCGTCTTCACGGAACGTCATTTTTGTCTATTCTTCACACAAGATAGAAGACTAAATATGTTCTTCTGTTTCTTGTCCTTGTCCCATGTTACTTAGGGTCGGCACAAAATCTAATTCTTTTCCATTCTACCATACAAGAATTTTATATTGAGTTCAATATGTAGGACCATATCTACTTACTCAGTGGATAAATATTAAGATGGAACGGCAGCATGATCCTTTTAGCCATAAAAGTATGTCTTCCAGAATCAGGATGTCTAGTAGCATCCCTTGGTAGCAGAGGGAGCCATACCCTCGCCCCAAGGGCTCCACACCATAGCCATAGAGCTCGGGAGAGTTGGGTTTGTGAGCCGGCGACACTGCCACAGGACCAGACGCTTTCGACGCAGGATGCGAGGACCGTGGCTGGGAGGCAACTGTATGCCTGAAGACAATGGAATGAAAGTATATTAGTTTTTAATATCCATACATACATGTCCTGAGTTGCTCAGTAGTTTCATTCCATGTGCCGCGAAATCTTCTAAAAAAAATGAATAGGTGGCCGTTTTGCATGCCCAAGAGCAATACTAATTAAAGGCAGCACTGGGCAGTATCTAGAATGAATGATTATACAAAAAACGCAATGAAGACATTGATTTATTTCATAAATGATAAATGATTTTATTTCTGTAAGTAGGTTTTTACAAACACTTTTACACGTCAAAACATATTTTTTTTAAACTAGATGAGGCCGGCGTTTCCTATCTGACTACTCTGAGAAGAAAGGCCGAAACAAACTCAGAGGTCACAGTCTCTTTTAAAGTCCAGACATAATCTTGGTCAGATCATGTGAAGACCATGTCGATTGGTGTCTGAAATGGTCTTTTGATGAAAGAACCACACAGATTGAGTGGACCTGTCCAGTCAGTGCACGCATTTGTCAGTCGTTGTGCAGCTCAACTCATAACTAAAGGAGCTCAACGATTCAACGAACAATACGAAAGAAAGGACATTTGGCTAGGCCGCAAAAAATACTCAAAACTGCCAGACCATGTTAAAAACTAACTGAGAATAAAACAAAATTAAACAATGATCCACATAGTCTTCACATTTACAATAATTAAAACAATATAATACTACACAGAGTAAATATTCATGTCATTGCATAAATAAAGTTCATCAATGTCAATGTGTATATTCGGACATAATCTTGGTCAGATAATTTGAGGACCATGTAGGTTGGTGTCCGAAATGGTCTTTTGAGGAAAGAACACACAGATTTGAGTGGACCCGTCCAGTCAGTGCACGCATTTGTCAGTTATCATGCAGCTCAACTCAAAACTTAAGAAGCTCAATGATTTGACGAACAATACCAAAGAAAAGACATTTGTACAGACCATACATCTGTGTCTAGTCTGAAGAGAATCTTAAATTGTGTTTTGTAAAATAATTGTTATAAAATCTGTTACTGTGTATCCGTCACTAACAAATAATATTTGCCTAACTTAATGTGTATAATTTATTGGTTATTATTTTTCATTAATATTTCATTTTTTTCTTCATTGTTTCTTTAGCAGTTTATGCGTAAAATATAGTGCATGTAGTGCTCTTCTTTAAGACGCTGACAACACCTAAACCGCGGTCACTGTCAGATTGCATAGAAAAGAAAGAGAAGCGCGATGACACAACGCTTGTAATTTATTGCAAAATATGAAGCAATTATCTGTTTACTCAAAATTGAGTTGAGTAATCGAAAATAAAAAAAACCAAGTTCTGCATTCAAATAAGACATTCTTGTTATTAATTAAATACGTAACGTATGTTGCTATTTAATGCAGATATTTTGGATTAGAACTCAAGGTAAGAGGTTAGTTTAACGTTAGTTTCTAACGAGATTTTTTTAAAAAAACGTGTATTGGTAACAACCAAGTTCTGGGAAATATGTTCAAAATTAACATATATTTTTTCCGCTACCACAAACTATACAGATTTGGGAATTTTTTTTCTTAAGACAAGCCTATTTTGGTCAATTGGGTCTTGTCAGCGCCTTAAGTGATGCGGCACTTAACTTGAGTTCGAATTGTTTTCCTATTAAATGTGATAGTGAACTTGTTGTTGAAGAGCCAAATAAATAAATTAATGCGAAAGTAACTCTGTCTGTCTAGCTGTTATCTTAAACTTGGGCGAAGCCGCGGGCGAAAGCTTGTTTTATATTATGCAGGACCGACATTTGTGGTGATTCTTGGGTGAGGCCTGTGTATAGCAGTGGATGTCTTTTCGGCTGATAGGTTGAAAATGGTGGTTTAAAGTTTCAATTTATTACCGCTGTTTAGGTCACAAACAAAATATTAATGATGGCAGTATTCTTATGAGATAAAAAATGCGAATTCTTCTACCTATTCTCAAGAAATTGATTCGCAAAGAACTGCTGCGTTCTGATGCTTTAAGGGACCAACAAAAGTAATAAAAATATTGTTAGACAGCTGTTATGTTATCTTGTAATTAATACACAAATGTAGGGCAACCAAGCGGATCCGATCTACACTCGCGAGCAAAAGAATGGAACCACTTAAGTCGACATTAGGTGACGGCGACCTTGTGCGAATGGGAGGAGCCATGTGTCACCCCCCGCGACCCGTGACGCATGGCTCGTAATGGCACGTAATTTCGGTTGTCTGTAAAAGATCGCTTTTAGCGATAAGACCGCCCATTGTGTCACGCCTTGTAAAATTTCAACATTTGTATCTGTAATTTTTATGGTGTAGATAATAAAGAGTATTCTATTCTATTCTATTTCGTAGGGTAACCATACGTTTCAGATGGTGAGGACTATCCTGTCTGATTTTAGCTAGGCATACCTGCCTAGCTAAAATCAGGTAGGTAGAGTAGGGTAGGGTAGGTAAGTAGGTATGTAGGGTAGGTAGGGTAGGTAGGTAGGGTAGGTAGGTAGGGTAGGTAGGTAGGTAGGTAGGTAGGTAGGTAGGTAGGTAGGTAGGTAGGTAGGTAGGTAGGTAGGTAGGTAGGTAGGTAGGTAGGTAGGTAGGTAGGTAGGTAGGTAGGTAGGTAGGTAGGTAGGTAGGTAGGTAGGTAGGTAGGTAGGTAGGTAGGTAGGTAGGTAGGTAGGTAGGTAGGTAGGTAGGTAGGTAGGTAGGTAGGTAGGTAGGTAGGTAGGTAGGGTAGGTAGGTAGGGTAGGTAAGTAGGTATGTAGGGCTTGTAGGTAGGGTTGGTACGTAGGTTAGGTATGTAAGGTTGTTAGGTAGGGTATCTACCCTACATACCTCAACTTAACCTACCTATCTATCTAGATAGATAGGTAGATTGAGTTGAGATACTTAGTGCTATTTGTGCGAAGCCGGGCTGGGTAAAACTAGTAGGTAATAAATGTGTCCATACATGAATAGGAAATATTAATTAAATCAAAATCAACAGTCATTTATGAAATTAGGCTGAGATTCAGAACTTTTCGAACGTAAACATTACATAAGACAGTCCCCCAAAACTTCTAGCTGGAAAGAAGAAGTGGCGCAACAAAATCCCCAGCAGCACAGGTGTCTGTGAAAGAAAAATGTATACAATAGTATGCAAAAATAATTTAGCAGTCACCGAAGTTCAGCTCCAGGTCACACAATCAAGTTCGGAGGTAAGGTCTCATCATAACTATCAAAACGAGCCCAATCTCAGCACACCTAGTTCCATTCGTCGACGAGTTCCAGTAGCAGTAACTGAAGTACACCTTCAGGTCACTCCATCAAGTCCGTAGGTAAGGTCTTGTCAAAACTATCAAAACGAGCCCAAACTTCGCACCCCTAGTTCTACTGGTCGACGAGTTCCAGTAGCAGTCACCGAAGTACACCTTAAGGTCACACCATCAAGTCCGTTGGTAAGGTCTCATCATAACTATCAAAACGAGCCCAAACTCGGCACCCCTAGTTCTACTGGTCCACGAGTTCCAGTAGCAGACACCGAAGTACACCTTCAAGTCACTCCATCGAGTCCGAAGGCATCATAACTATCGAAACGAGCCCAAACTCGGCACACCTAGTTCTATTCGTCGAGGAATTCCAGTAGCAGTCACCGAAGTACACCTTCAGGTCACACCATCAAGTCCGGAGGTAAGGTCTCATCATAACTATCAAAACGAGCCCAAACTCGGCACCCCTAGTTCTACTGGTCGACGACTTCCAGTAGGAGTCACTGAAGTACACCTCCAGGTTACTCCATCAAGACCGAAGGTAAGGTCTCATCATTACTATCTAAATGAGCCCAAACTCCGCACCCCTAGTTCTACTGGTCGACGAGTTCCAGTAGCAGACACCGAAGTACACCTTCAGGTCACTCCATCAAGTCCGTTGGTAAGGTCTCATCATAACTATCAAAACGAGCCCAAACTCGGCACACCCAGTTCTACTGGTCGACGAGTTCCAGTAGCAGTCACTGAAGTACATCTCCAGGTTACTCCATCAAGACCGAAGGTAAGGTCTCATCATTACTATCTAAATGAGCCCAAACTCCGCACCCCTAGTTCTACTGGTCCACGAGTTCTAGTAGCAGACACCGAAGTACACCTTCAGGTCACTCCATCAAGTCCGTTAGTTAGGTCTCATCATATCTATCAAAACGAGCCCAAACTCGGCACACCTAGTTCTACTGGTCGACGAGTTCCAGTAGCAGTAACTGATATACACCTCCAGGTTACTCCATCAAGACCGAAGGTAAGGTCTCATCATTACTATCAAAATGAGCCCAAACTTCGCACCCCTAGTTCTACTGGTCGACGAGTTCCAGTAGCAGTCATCGCAGTACATCTTCAGGTCACACCATCAAGTCCGGAGGTAAGGTCTCATCATAACTATCAAAACGAGCCCAAACTCGGCACCCCTAGTTCTACTGGTCCACGAGTTCCAGTAGCATACACCGAAGTACACCTTCAGGTCACTCCATCAAGTCCGTTGGTAAGGTCTCATCATAACTATCAAAACGAGCCCAAACTCGGCACCCCTAGTTCTACTGGTCGACGACTTCCAGTAGGAGTCACTGAAGTACACCTTCAGGTCACACCATCAAGTCCGGAGGTAAGGTCTCATCACAACTATCAAAATGAGCCCAAACTCGGCACACCTAGTCCTACTCGTCGACCAGTTCCAGTACCAGTCACCGAAGTACACCTTCAGGTCACTTCATCAAGTCCGGAGGTAAGGTCTCATCATAACTAATAAAGTAATAAAACTTGCCTAAAGTCCACAGCCCTCATCTCTCTACTAGTAGAGGGCTTCCAGTGCCTAGGAGTCACTGAAGTATTTGTATCTAAGAATTATTTAGTAAAATTATAAAGAGCAATACGAAATATTTTTTGTAAGTACCTACGATTTATAACGAAATAAGAAAAAAAAAACTCAAAGGATCCAAATTAGTTCACTAGACTACTACGAGTATTCCCGTAGCTACCCGTGCGTACACTTGTGTGTGTGACCCGTGTCAATGTAGTAGTTTACCTATAAATTTTACAAATGCACACGATTTTATTCGTTTTTAAGGACAAAAACGAATAAAATCGTGTTATGGTGGCTCCGAGCGCCGAGCGTTAGCGTCTACCCGTGACAGTGGTCAGCGAAGCACTGCCGCCCGTCGCCCTCAACAGCCCCCGCTTCAACGCGCACCAAGCTTATTCGAAAAAACAACCCACCTTGATTAATCAAACACAAAACAAAATAGAAGCCGTATACTAAAATTTGAGTAGTTAAATTGTCTTTTAGATGGTGAAAGTTTTATGAAAATACGCCCGTTAGTTTTTGCGTGATTATAGTGTTTTTGTCCGCGTTAGACATTTCTTTACAAATTAATTGCACTGTATTATAAATATATTATATCAAATATGATTATATCAAATTACGAAGACAATAGTCCAGTATAACATATATTTTTTTTAAACAAATAAGACAAGTCGTCTAGACTTGATGTTCAATTTAAAATAATTAGAAGTCATATATCTGCAGTGGCGGTACCTTCATATAAGCCCAAAAGCCTTACTAAAATGCTCGATAGAGAATTTATATATTTTTTATTTATTTGTACCTAACCAGTAGTTTATGAAAAAATTGCGACGATACATACGTAGATACGTAGGTACCTACATACTCAGTCGAAAACTGAACTTTCTTTTTTTGAAATCGGTTAAAATTTTATTGGGCTTGCGTTATTTTGAAACCCTAGCACGCCACTGTATATCTGCGCCTTAATCGGAATTGATTCCGCGCGATCTTGAGTACTTAATAACTAGTTAAGAATAGTAAAAATGGTACCATAAAAGTTAAACTGTTACTTTAAATTGATACCAAATTCATTTAAATCACACCAGTATTTAAGGAGCTATCCCGGATTACGTGAAGAAGTAAGGAAAAAGATGTTTCGATTGTTAGATACGTCGCGAGTTGCGGCCTATTGACCCCCTATAAAAGCACGTGTTATCTACTACACCTACAGAAGCAGCACAAATCGTCGCCCTATTGCAAGAAGGGCTCAGCCAGCGGCAGCTCCACATAAGCTAGTCCTGTGTTTCGAAAGTCTATAAACGCTTTCGGGAGACTGATGGCTTTATCCCGAGACCAAAATCTGGACGGCGCCGGTGCACATCGGAGAGGGATGACCGTTTTATCGTGTCAACCTCTCTCCGAAATCGACATTGTACTGGTGTCGACGTCCAACAGGAGCTCCAAATTGTTCGTGGGGTAGCTGCCAGCGAGTAGACAGTTCGTCGAAAACTTTAATTTAGAAGATTAGCTTGCTTAATGCTTTTTAGAGTCAAATTGACTCCAAAAAGGCCTGCCACGGGCCCGAAACTGACGGAAGATCACCGACAAGCACGCCTTCAATTTGCTCGCTTCCATACTGATTGGGAAGTTGAGCAATAGAGGCGAGTCCTGTTCTCCGAAGAGTGCAGAATGTGTTTGCACGGCAGCGACTGAAGGGGTCGGGTCTACAGGCGACCTGCTGAGCGATTTGCACAGTTCTGTTTCGCTGAGACAGTGGCTATCTTGTATGATGTGGGCCGGCATTTCCTTCGACGGTAAAACGGAGCTTGTTTTCGTGCTTGGCGGGCCCAACTAGCAAAATATATCGTAAAAAAGTCAGCAACACGTTTCTATTTCAGCTATTGGTGCTATTGGTAAGACGGATCTTCAAAATGTCGAGTAAATGATCTGTGCATGTTCACTCAACGCGATTTGGGTGCACTTCTCTCTGCTTTAAGTAATGTAAATGTCGTAAGATTATCGTATGAATAGCCAAATAGCCGAAAGAATATAGAGTAATCGCAACTTGAATGTTACTAGTACTATAATAGACATCAGTTTGCCATTATTCCACACATCAGCTTTTCCCAAGTCGGTGGAAGATTTTTCATTCGACTTATTTGTTGTAATATAGCAGTGCTGTTGCAATTACTCCACTCTTTGATCGTGTAATAATGCAACTAAGCAGCAGTCATAGTCCGTTTTATTTATCTTCAAACAAAAAGCGTTGTGTTAAGTGTTGTGTGGAAAAAAAGAAAAGAAATGTAAGATATTTTGCCATATGCCATATTTATTACTACATGCCATAATGACAATTCAGACCTGTTAAATGGCTCATAGGTCTTATTTTCTTATGCGGAATTAAATTTTTCGTCTATATTCCTTACATTTTAGTTAATATTTTCATGGGCCGCAAGATTTCTTAGTAAATAATGATTTATAAATAATATTAATTTAAAAGTTATAACTAATTCGCCATTAATAGCAACTCACTTTTCATCACAAAGCATTCACTTGGATTTTAGCTGAGAAATAGAAATGAGGTTTCAATTTTACGACTTCTAGGACCGCCATTGCAGTCCGTTTAGGGTTCCTTAGCGCAAAATATTAAATCATTATTATTAGATCAAAATACTGTCATTAATACTCCAGAGGAATGTAAAGCAAACAAAACATTCTTTATTTCTATTTTATTTTATTAATAATATACGAGTGACTTTTACAAAATATTTTAGTGACAAATGGTAGTTAGGTAGTCAAACGAGTACCTTACTTCCGCCAAATTCGATAAAGAATCTTTAACAACAAATATTAAAACAAATGTATAGTATAATCACTTGTTGCATGTTATAAAAGTAATATAAGTATCTAGAGCTACAATTTACTTTCGTACGACTTAGTAAATACTACCTTTTTCATATATGTATATTTCCATATTATTAGATTACCTTATAAAATAGTTACAAAAGGATTTAAAGGTTATGAAAAACATTTTTATACCCACACTACACACATCAATCATTTCTAAAGATTTTTGCAAAGGTTCTGTTAATCCGTTATGCCATTATAATCCAAAGCCAACAGTAAATATATTAATATTTGATGTATTCGTTTTCAAAATAGTAGGAGGCTCATTTGGCAGTAAATTAGGAATTCTTTTATTAAAAATTCTTGTCAATTTCCTTAAGGTATCATGAGCAATGTTGAATTGGAGTGCCCACTCTTTAAAACGACAACGAAACTCATCATTCAAATTTTCACTGCCCTCGGACTCGGAACTATCATTGTCATTACCACTACAATCAGAATCAATGTCTTGGTCAGCGAAGATATTTTCCGAATGAGAAGACACTTCATTAGATGACGGTTCAAAAATTCCTACAAAACCCACGCTTATATTATTTGATGGTTCTTTTGTGGTTACTGCCAATGTAGATGATGACTGTTTCATTTCTTTGTAAATCTTATTTACTTTCCGTCGGAAACCTCCACTTCTTTTAATATTTTACCACCGATTGTAATCCATATTTCTCAAAATAGAAGAAAATACGGTTGTTGTTGTAACAAAATGGCGTTTACAGTGCAATAAAATGTGTTTTATTGAACTTTCATATCACTATTACGCTGTAAGACGGTTTCAAATAATTTTTAGAGCACTTTTGGAGCTGTAATAGATAATTTTAAAACGTTTTCTCAACTTCAATAGTTAAGTCCAATGAAAGCCTTACAGAAAGCTATCATATGACATTACGTATAGTAACTGAGATGCTATTTTGTCGAATGAGCAGCGTTCACTCTACAATAATGCTGTAACAATTAAATGTCGAAAGATAGTGCTATAAAAGCTAGTTTTACGACAAATTAGCAATTCAGTTGCTTTCAAAGAGCTGTCATAAGACTTACGGTTGGATGAGGGCAAGCGAGAGATATCTTTATATGATTATCGAGTAAATGCGATATGAATTCGTCGAGTCCACGTATCCTAGACATTTTATAGAGCCAAAAAGCGTTGAATGCTAAAAAATCTAGAAAGCTGCTTTTATACAGCTTTTTGAAATAATAGGATCTTTCATACGAGTGTTTTTCTGTGAGTGGATATATCGGTGATGACTTCCTTCTTAAGCACGGTAACGCTCGTTGTCACACTTCCCGTGCCACAACTGAACCTCGAAGAAGTCGGTATCGCCACATTGGACTAGCCAGCGCTCAGCCCGGACTTGAATACCATTGAGCACGTGTGGGTTGAACTGAAGAGGACGGTTCGTTCCAGAAATCCTGCTCCTTCAAGTGGGAATGAGCTGAAATCGGCTTAGATAGAGGAGTGGGAACGTATCCCGCAAGAATCGATTCAGAAGCTGATTAGGTCAATGAAGAACCGTCTTCGAACAGTTATTAGGGCGAGTGGAGGGAACACAAAATTTTGAAATTTAATTTTAAGGCCAAATAAATGTTTTATTAATTATTTTTTGTTGTTTTCTTCATTTATTATTTTCCATTATTCTTATGTTTTCCTAACTCCTTATATACTGGTGTGATTTAAATGAATTTGGTATCAATTTAAAGTTAACAGTTTAACCTTTAATATGGTACCATTTTTATTATTCTTAACTAGTTATTAAGTACTCAAGATCGCGCGGAATCATTCCAAGTAAGTGATTCCATACTTTTGCTCGCGAGTGTATTATTACGAGTCAAATAAAACACAAGAATTCAGAAGTAATAACTGTCCTATTAAAATCACTGGCCGATAGTAAATATGCCATTTAATTGCATGTTTTGGACAAGTAATTTAAACATTTAGCATAAAACCGGTTATGTACACACGGCTACACATCAAGCTATAAATTTCCAGTATAAGCTGATCTCGCATTGTATAGGATTTCCGTACAATGCGAGGTCAACGTAAACTGGAAATGTATAGCTTGATGTGTAGCCGTGTGTACTCCATATTTAGTGCGAGCCGAAACAAAGAAGTTGTAACAGAATGCTTTGGTCGTGGCTGTTCATGTCGGTGGATTTACTGAACGATTTAAGACTCCACATAATATTATGCAAGCACAGTGTTCCTACCTTGACATCAATAATTACTGTCAAGTTCACGAGCAAATAAAACAGGTGCAAAAAGATTGATGCTTAATATGATACAAATAATATCTGATAATGACCACACTGACCGACATCCGTCAGTGGAGCGTGCAATCAACCGGGCGTTTACGGCGCCCAGAGCCGCACGCACAGACGCAACTGGAGCAAAACGTCGTATCATTAACGCGCTTAAATATATTGCAGCATACAACTCGATGCGTAGAAACCTTACATTTACAAATATTAAGTTATCACGGATGGCAATCATATAAATCATTAGCGCAATTGATCAGTTTCCGATCTGAAGTTAACTGAAAATTTTCGCGCGCTGACCCGCGCGTCCTGCTTACTGAGGCATCGAGCCCTCTTTACATATTAACTCGCGTTTTCACTGGCCGAAGGCTGTTCTATGAAAATGAGGAAGCCTGATGCAACTCTGGGTGATTGTTGTTACAGCTAGAGCGAGTGCGCGCCAAACATTCCACATCCGCAGCATAGGGTATGAAGGTCTAAAGCAATCGCCTATAAATGGCTTCAAAGTGCTGATTGTTAAGCAGTGCGTTTTTGACATCACGTCTGTGCGTCTCCAGCATAATGAATATTTACGTAGCGGTTCGTGCAATCAGTTTTTGCTTTGAATTATTATGTTTTAAGGATACATTTGTGAAGTGGTGTTTTAATTTTGCAGATATCGTGCCTCCTCACCTTGAGGGCGTCCGTCGCGGCTGACGGACTAGGAGGAGGACTTGTATATGCACCAGGCCATGCTTCAGTAGACTATTATGTGAGTTTCATCGACATCCTATGCGTTATTAATATGGCATTATTACAACGCGGTGACAAACTAATCTGATTTAGGGTTTTAAAAATAATTAAAATGGGTAGCCAAAATAATAGGTTGGCAGCAACAGTGAAGTAGCATTTTAAGTATAAAGTAGCAGCGTCACCAACAACCGAGGGGATCTGACGATCTGCGATAGTGGTCAATGTTCTAACCTAACCTAACCCGAATGATTTTATACTTAAAATGCTACTTCACTGTAGCTGCCAATCTATTATTTTTGCTACCCATTTTTTTTTTTTTTTTAGTTGCAAATAGTTAGTCGCCCTTTAAGTTGTGAGTCGCCTGAAAAATAATTAGCCTATTAAAATAATGCCTTCTTTTATTAATCGGGTATTTATTTCTTGTAGGCATATCCCAGATACGCCTTCGAATACGCAGTAAAAGACCCTCACACGGGAGACAACAAGGCGCAATGGGAGAAGAGAGACGGAGACACAGTAAAAGGTACCTAACATAATATAATAATTAAAAAAGCTTTTGAAATAAACTATCTGACAATAAAACTATTTCATTTTCTTTTGTTCCCAGGGGCTTACTCACTAGTAGAACCAGACGGCAGTATACGTATCGTGGAATATTGGGCAGACGACAAATCAGGTTTCAACGCTGTAGTGAAGCGCATAGGACCTAACTTGCACCCTGTAACGATACCAACATCCATCTACAAGGCACCAATTCCGGTGTTGGGCCATGCATCGGCAATTGCTCCGATATCTGTGGGACCAGTTGCTAAGTTAGGAGGATTGGCAGGCGCTCCCCTCATATCAGGACCAATCGTCGGTGGAGCCATATCTACTGCCAACCTTGTGAAGCCAATATCAATAGCACCAATCGCGCCAATCATTAAGACTCCAATTGTGCCAATCACACCGATTGCATCATACGGACCAATAGGACCGATTTCTAAATCCTATGCACCTGTAGCGCCATTATTACCATCATACTCGGGACTCCCAGGTCCCATATACAAGGCTGGGCCAGTATATTCAGCACCTCTACCTATCTATAAACAAGGACCAATATACACTGCTCCTCTACCAAGTCCAATAATCAAAACTGCGCCAATATTGGCCGGAGGCTATGGAGATTACGGGGGTGGACTTGCAGGAATTGGAGGATTGAAGGGCATTGGTCTAGCAGGGCTTGGCGGGTACGGAGGACTAAAGAGCGACAGTCTGATCGGAATCGGAGGATACGGAGGAATTAAAGGCGATGGTCTGCTGGGAGTTGGAGGTTACGGAGGAATCAAAGGAGATGGTTTGGTAGGAATTGGAGGATACGGCGGAATTAAGGGCGATGGTCTGGTAGGAATCGGATACGGAGGCATTAAAGGTGATGGTCTCGCCGGATATGGCGGGTACGCAGGGCTAAAGGGTGATGGTCTTCTCGCAGGATATGGCGGATACGGAGGTTTGAAGGGTGATGGTCTTGGATACGTCGGACCCGGTTTGGGTGCCGGTTACATCAAAGCCCCTATTGGTGGCCACGGAACTTTAGCTGACCTTGGCCACGGCTTACTCAACTCGTGGGGGGCGGGCGGATCTTACGGCAAACACTGATTTACTACAAATCTGCTATCTTATAAAAAAAAAACAAACGTCTAAATGCCGCTGTCCATTATCTACTTCTATACTTTGCCTTCAAATGCGAGTCCCCTTTAAAAGAGCTTTAAGGTTGGATAAGACAAGAAACTATTGTACATAAGATATTTAATATTTATGTTGCTAATTATAAGTCAGACTAGCACTAATAAAGCATATACCACCATGTGGTAGAATCGAGTTGTTTTATTGCCCCGAGATTAAATAATAGAGTTAAAATCATTAATTAAGATCCCAATTTACAACACAAAAAAGTTCAGCTTATTTTATTTTAATAACACATACATACATAAACTTACGCCTTCGGGATAGGCAGAAACTACAGAACGCTACCAGCTACGATCCTTACATACTTCTTTTGCTTCGTTTACGTTCATACTTTTGGTCATACACGTAAGCCGTTTTGCGGCTTGCGTATATTATGATCAAAAGCATACGCCAGAAAGGAGTGCCCTTCCACAAAGATAAGCTGATATCAGAAAACCTGTAATTAAATCTTAATATAATCCGGTCAATTGTTAGTTTCCGCACAATTACATAATAATCAAGGCTTTTCAAACATAATCATGCTAATATTTTAACGTTATGTTTTAATGATTGAACGCACATCTGATCTTTATTTCCCTTTGAATATTTAATTAAAGGAAAAACCAATTTCGATGAGAAGGAGGAATGAGGGAGGGAGGCGGGGTCGGGTTTCGAAGGAGTATGTAAGGATCGTAGCAGGGTGGCGTTATGTGGTTTCTGCCTACCCCATGGGAAGAAGGCGTGAATGTGTGTAAGTGTACCAATTTAATATTGAGATTTGAGACACTTGCTCGAAATATTTCTTGAATAAAAACAAGTAATCGATGATATATTATAACTGCACTTATGATGACAAGTTGTAGGTTGCTTTGATTTATAATATTATATATATTTTTAATAATTATATATTTTACTACTATTTCGAACAGAACCGTATTAAACCAAAGCTGTCTGTGTTATGACAGATTGTGACATGCAAGACTGACACTGATGGTCGTAAATCACAGGATTGGCTACATAATTATGTATGCATATCAATGTAAACTCGATTGTTTTTTGTGAGCCAAGTTTATAGGGGCAATTCAGTATGGGTTCTGTCTATATCTGTCCTGAAGTGGTTAAAATAGGGGTAGATAAGATGGTTGTTCATGCTGGAATGATTTCTCATCAATATGAACAAAGGGAGACTAAATGATTGCTTGTTAGAAATAGGAACAACAAAATAATGATCAATTCGCAGGAAATAAAGAATGTCTGTCACCCCATTTTTTTTCTATTCAGGCTTTAATAGCTTACAACCCTCTTATACAGGCCGTCCAACGACTTTGCCACATGGAGGCAAAGTACCTACCTGAAATACTGTAGATAGAAGAATTTACTGACTTCATTTTCATTTAAAAAAAAATAGGAACTGCATTCAAAGAATTTTAAATATACGCCAGTTTTTTTTTTGGATGGGAAATCAAATAACTTCTCCCGCTCTGGGCGGAGCGGGAGGGTGTGTCAGACTCTTACTGACTAAAACCCACTCGTATTCCTTCCTGTTGCCTGTGGTGCCAGGGGCCTCGGTGACCCTTTACTACCTTCCCGCGACATCGACTTCCCGGCAGGCATCGGCCCTAGGGCCGATGCCTGCCGAGCACACAAATGTAGGGGTCCACTAGTGGACCCCTACATTTGTGCTGACGACATCTCTTTGAGGCGCACGTGGAATACAACGCGCCGTCGACCCGGGCCTGGTCCTTACCGGACGGTGAGCTACCCATTGCTGACCGTCCGCAAGCCCGCGCCTGCGGTGGCCGGAAATCTGCCCGGGATTCCCGACGCCCAGGACTTTCGTCCCTGCGGCGGCTAGGGGCGAGCGAGCGCGAAATTTGCCTTTCCCTCAACCGTCCCGCCTCCTCCTTCGCGAGCATTACTGCTTCGCAGAAGGAGGAGGCGCTGCCCATGCCCTCTCGCTCCGTACCATGGCCTGAACCAGGGCCGGACGCGAGAGATCTCTGCCGCCGATCGCCTCCACGAGGACACGGCGGTGCTCTGCCCAAGCCGGGCAGACCTCTACCGTATGTTCCACCGTGCCCTCCGGGCGGTCCACACAGTGAAATATACGCCAGTCTGAGCCGGGAATCGAACCCACTAAATGTTAAAAAAAAACCTGTAATTTTACTGTACCGATCAAAATACTCAATGATATACATTTATTTCTTCTATATATCATAGCATCTAAAATAAAAGGAAGATCATGAAATTTAAAATTTTTGAGGCGGCCGGATATTTTCAGAGGTAACCCTAAATACTATGCCAAATACACAAGCCACCACATTCACATCAAAAAAATATTTGTGCCTTTACAACATTTTTTGCACACATTGGGTCATGTTTCATATGAATAACGAACCAGTAATATGGAAACGGGTCACACTTGTTCTACGATCGTTACACTTATAAAAGGATTGGTTATACTGACAACTGAACATTCTGCGTATCACCAGCTGACAATATGAATCGATTTTTAATGGTTGGTAATTATTTGTTGTCTAAGGTTGATATGTGAAACAGTCTGATCGATTACTATCGTATTGGATAGGATTTTTGTAGATTACTTTGAAATATAAAACATGGGTGCGAATAAAAGCATTGTTTTTTTTTTTGAAGAACGAAAGAAATATACAATCTAATGATCTCTAGATTTAATTTATTCATTAATTATTTTAATATAATTCCTAAATAAGTGAAAACTATTAAAATACTATGTTTTAACTTGTAAACATGTATATATTTCCAGATTGCGTGCGCACTCGCCGTAGCTATTGCTACTGCTTCCGCTGGTGCCATTAACGTAGTTCCAGTCGTTGACAAAATCGTAAGTATCCGAGATCACGACAGATCAATTGTGATGAAACATTTCTATATAATTATGACTTATTTCAAAACAATGTAATTTATGCTTTATACTCCTTTCCTATACTACACAAAAGAAACCCTAGCCTGACATTGAAAGACTTCATGTTACGATTTCGTATGAGATTCATACCAAATCTTTTCATGAAGTGTTTCAAAGTCAAATTTGGTTTTACTTTCGTATTCCAGGATCATCCCCGCTACGCTTTCAACTACGCTGTCAACGATCCAATAACAAAAGATAACAAAGCGCAATGGGAGACAAGAGACGGCGACGTCGTCAAGGGCTCCTACTCATTGGTCGAGCCTGACGGAACACTCCGCGTAGTGGACTACGCAGCCAATGACGTCACCGGGTTTAATGCAGTCGTCAAGAAGATCGGTCCGGGCGTGCACCCTCCAGCGTTACCAATAAGAAAAACTGTCGCTCCGTTAACATCAATAGTTGGTCCTGTGAGCTATGGCTTCGGCTCAGCACCCATAGTTGCCAACCTACCAAAACTAACGACTCTCGGACAGTGGAGTCTACCATGGGACCCGTTCACGCACTCCTACGGAGGATGGGTCCCATTAGCGGGTCCCTTATTAGACAAACCGTACGTCACAATATTCAGCAAGAAATATATTGACGGTAAAGTGCATAAATGGTCGACAGGCCCGATCCCGCTGTATGGTAGAACTTTAGTTTTGAAGACGAAACATTGAAGCTATATTATGAAAGATGTTGGTTTTGTATATAGCCTTGGTATATTTATTATTTTACCATACTGGTCAAGGAGTTAAGGTCTTGTCTGAGGTGTCATTCATTGAATTGAAGTAGCCATATTACTTGTATTACGATTTCTTCAGCGCGTTTGGCTTACTGAACTTACCGATTATATTTTAGTCAGAAATAGGACTGAAATTATCTAGTCTATATGTGCTTTGTAAATACTTTTGTACAGCGGAGAATATACTGTAAATATGTAAATAAAGGCATTTAAACCAAATTCTGAGGTTATTCTTTCGTAAAGCGAAGAAGTAAACATAATATCCAATATGTTTACTTCTTCGCTTCGCTTCATCGCAGTTACATTAAGCCTATAATAAGAATGTTCGACGGAAAACCCACTGACATAAACAATCAGTGAGTGATCCGTAGAATATATGTATCCGTAATATATCCATAGAATATAGTATAAAATTATATGGCAGAACATTACAATTTGTCTATCCATGACATCACCACCATTTTTATTTTAAACTGCCAACTCCGGAATCTATATTTAAGTGGAAAAGGAACAAGAAACAGCTCGATTTATTTCCAATCCGAATCCTATCCAAGTTGAGATAAACTAGAGCAATCAGTGTTAAATTACCTTCATTTAATTTTTTTATCGATTCAAAGCCATGCACACTACAATTTTTTTTTTTTAATAGGCTTCCTTATTCTTTCCTGAATCATAGATGTGTTTATTGCAAAAAAAATCCATCGGGCGGCCCGATGCGGTTGCAATATGCGCTTAGCTTAAAACTACAGCAATAATATCGAATGTTACAGAGAAGTGCCAAGATTCTGGATGACTAAATAAAAAGAGGCAGACCAAAGATAAGATAGCTGGATCATGTGTGATGTTGTATGGCTAGGAAAGGAATTAAACACAGAAGACAGCTGATAGAGATGTATGGAATATAAAGACTTGCGTAACTTAGGCTGAGGGCAGGAAGATGAAAGCCACTCGAAATGTATTCCGTGCGTCCAATGGGATGTCCCATCTAAAAAACGACCAACTTCCATACAAACTTTCATCGACTATTTTCCCCTTTAGGGATAGAATTTCTAACAATCCTTTAGTGATCACTTTTACTACATAAGGAACTCTAGTGCAAAATTTCATGCTTCTCGGCCCAACGGTTTACACTGTTCCTTGTCTGTCAGTCATCAGTAAACGAATGAATGAATGAATTTAAGATTTTTATTAAGTAGTCCAACCGTGCGCCCGCTGAACTTCCCCATCGTCAAAATTTCCATTCAAACTTCTTCAATAAAAAATCTTCCTAATGCTTACCTTCGGTATGAAAGGAACTCTTGCGCAAAATTTCATGGTTCTAGACCCCTTAATAAATGAACGAATTTAAGAATTGTATTAAGTAGATTAGAGTGGTCAGTTTTTACTTGAATAGTTTTTATAAGGAGTTCAAAAAAGAGCGCACACGCTTATCTATTTAAAACGGTATTTTCTCGTCTTGACACAAACTTCATGAGAATAGGTCATGCCGTGGCAAAAAAAAAGCTAGTCAACAAATTTGTGGCGGGGCTGACTGCCCAGGGTGCCCTGGATTGCAAGTATTATTAATATTAAGCATGTGAACGCTATTTTGATGCAAATTGACTGTTGGAACAGATCTGACTATCCTACTTGCATAACTTGTCATCAGACGTAGTAGAATTATGCTTCAAGAAATCAGAGATACCGTCAAGGAATGAAAATGTTAAGCATCATCTTAAGACGCTGACAACAGCTAAACCGCGGTCACTATCAGACTGCATTGAAAACAAAGAGAAGCGCGATGACACAACGCTTGTAATGTATTGCAGAATATGAGGCAATTATTTATTTACTCAAAATTGAGTTGAGTAATCCAAAATAAAAAACAACCAAGTTCAGCATTCAAATAAGGCGTTCTTGTTATTAATAAAATACGTAACGAACGTATATTTAATACAGGTATTTTGGATTGGAACTCAGAGTAAAAGATTTGTTTACCGTTAATTTTTATGAAGGTTTTTTATTTTTTAAAAACGTGTTTTGATAACAACCAAGTTCTGAAAAATATGTTAAAAATTAATATATATTTTTTCCGCTACCACAAATTATACAGATTTGTTTTTTTTTTCTTCTTATGACAAGACTACTTTGGTCATTTGCCCCTTGTCAGCGCCTTGATGCAATTTTTTATTTGCACCATATTAGTTTTCCGACTATGTACCTGTTGCAAACATTTTGAATGAAAAATAAAGTTCCAAAACGTAATATGCGCCCGCTATGATGTAAGAAAGAGATGTCCTTGAAAATTCCTTTACATTTTCACTCCTTGATCATACAAAATCTTCTACATAATTAAAATGAAATGCTTTTCGTTGGTAAGTGCATTACTTGAGAATAGCTGTACCGATTTGGCAATTTTTTATTTTAAAATATGCGTAGTTGTCCAAATTAGGTTTTTACGGAAATAAAAATTAGAAATTTTTCCCGGAAATTTTTGAAATTCGGGAAAATGGGAACGTTCGTTTTTCTTTAATATTTTTGTATGAACTCAATTTGGACAGTACAACGTCCGTCCATACAAATGACCTCAAAGCTAGAGGGGGCTTGTCAAGCTTCGTTGTTGGTGCAAAAATACTATCATTGTGCTCCAGGTTTATAATGGATCATGTTATCTGACAAATAAATAATATTAATAATAAGAAATGTATGGCCTATTCGGCCATGCCTAATCAATGAATCTCATGTAGGATTCCTTGCCAGCGGTTCAGATCATAAGTTTACCCAGTCATCATTTGTAAGGGCTTCTCAATTCTCATCAATGATTCTGGTGATGACTAGAAATAGACACAATAATTATTACACGATCTAGGTGTCGGCCGTCAACCGAACACAGGCGAAAAAACAAGAAAACAATACGTCATTCTAACACAACATAACAACCCCAATTAACTCATTAGTTAATTATATTCTACGTGCTAGCTACCAGTTATGTATGAACTATTTATGAATACTAAATCAGGCAAAAAGCACTGAAACGGACCGGTTAAGAACAAGATGTTTGACAGAAACCGGGGCGCTGCCGGGTCGAATAATTAGTGTAGTATAAATAGGCATGTCGCAAATGACAAAATACAGTGCACTTCGTTTGCTCACTGGAATACTTAGTCCGCAACTTGAACATGTATATCACGGTAATAGCTTCCGGCATTTAGAAAACTATTAGTTCTCTATCAAGAAAGATCTGATGAAGGGCTCGTGGCTAAGTAATAACAGCCGCACGGGTCGATCCATCAGGTTAAGCTACGCTTACCGCGGTTGGTCCGTGGTGACCATCTTTACATACCGAGACTCGTCCACGCCTCGGAAGCCGGTGAACCCAGCTGTCATTCGTGGATCTTTGACAGTCGTTACGGGTCGTCAAAACCCCGAAAGTCTGACAACCAGTCTCACTGATGGTTATTGTATTACCCAGTTAATGGGTTGTAGAGGTCAGATATGCTGTTGCTCTATGTAAAATACTGGTATTCAGCTGCATCCCGTTATGACTGGAAGCCGACCCCAACATAGTTGGAAAAAGGCAGGCAGATTGATTGAAGAAAGATCTGATGATTTTAGGAGCCCTTAATTTTTTTGAGAATGCGAGGAAGCCGAAGATCACTGAAATCTTCTACCTCTTATCACTGTCTCTTAAGGTTGTAGTATACCCTTGTCTTTAGCCAGAAATCCTAAAATTTTCTTTTTGGTGCGAATAAAACATGTTTTTTTTTTATTGAATCATTTTAGTTCTTTTTTGTATTTAACAGGTCACCGGCCTGCTCGCCTTAGTTGCGGTCGCTTCGGCGATTCCGCCCGCGACGCTGTCATACGTTCCCATTACCACCATTGATAAAATTGTAAGTAGAACTTTACATTTAATTGAGGCTCATTTATCATAATTTCTATCGTTATACAAACAAATAAATAAAATTTAAGTGTTTGTAAAGTTGTTATGTCAAAATAACAGATTTTAATAAATGCATTATTATGAAAGTATATACGGTACTTATAACAAAAAAACTATTTTAAATTTTTTTGACCGTCTTTCTGGCAGTCTGTCTGTTCTGGCTAATCTCCGAAACTGGACCGATTTTGTCAGGAGTTTCACAGGCAGATAGCTGATGTTATAAGGAGTACTTTTATTAGAAAGAGCCATGCGGGTGAAACCGTGCGCAGCAGCTAGTCTTACAAATAAAATTTGTTCCAGCCGAACCCAAACTACGGATTTAACTACGCGGTGAATGACCCGTCGACGGGCGACAACAAGGCACAGTGGGAGACGCGCAACGGTGACGTAGTCCGAGGAGCATACTCCTTGGTAGAACCTGACGGCAATGTCCGCCTGGTCGAATACACTGCCGACTCACTGACAGGTTTCAACGCCATCGTCAAACGAACAGGACCGAACGTACACTCTGTGGCGTTACCGATAGCGGCACCTATAGTTGCCAAGCCGATAGTTGAGACGCTTGCGCCGATCACGCCTGTTATTACAAGGCCACACTTCGGACCGATACATGTTGGTCCTATTGGGCATGGACCTATTGGCCCCATCGGTCCTATTGGACACGGACCCATTGGCCCCATTGAACATGGACTGCTCAGCCCCATTGGACATGGACCGCTTGGCCTTATCGGACACGGTCCTATTGGTCCTATAGGCCCGATCCCAATTGCTCCAATCGCCGAAATCGCGCCCGTAGCCGAAGTTCATCATCAGCCAATCATAACCCCCGTGATCGACACGCCACCAATCATCGCGCCTGTGCCAACTTTCGACCTCCCCCTGATCTACCCGCTACCCCCGGCAGGCCCGTGGGTACATCTGTCGGGCACTTCTTACGGAGGAAAAGGCAAAATCGTCCGCCGCTGGGCCGCCGGACCGATCTCACTGGATGGCAAGACGCTCACCATCAGAACCAAACACCATTAAGCTAATTTAAGTTTCAAATGTAAATAATTCTAAAAACTAACTTCTCCGTGTATAGGTAACCTATTTAGTTACTCACGGCGCTAGTGTGTTCTTGCATTTGACGACGTACATGCAAAAATACACATAGGTCATATTAGAAGTTAAGTTTGAGCGGTATAATCCAAAGCAACGAAGTGTACCTGAACAATAAATAAATATTTTACGAAAAAAAACTTGTTTTTTAGGGTTCCGTACCTCAAAAGGAAAACACGGAACCCTTATAGGATCACTCGTGTGTCTGTCTGTCTATCTGTCTGTCTGTCTATCTGTCCGTCTGTCACAGCCGATTTGCTCCGAATCTACAGGACCGATTTAGGTGAAAATTGGTACACATACGAATTTCTGTGACCCAAACATGGACGCGTATCGTAAATAAATGAATTGTGAATATGAGAGTTACTTTTGGGGGGCAAATTAGAAAATTTTAGAAAATTGTTTTGCAGACTGTACCGTGTGACGTGTGACATATTAAAAGAAAGGGCTTGTTGGGAGGGTCTCAACGTTTTTTTTTTTTAATAATTTTCAAATAGTTCTAAAGTCATTTAAGAAAATAGATGAAAATTTAGCATTCTCCCCTTAATCACCGAAACCAAAAACCTAAAATTTTGGAAAAAATACTGAAAATAGTTCTTCGTTATAGATTACAGAAAACCTATAAGTCTAGGGTGTTTAAATCGGAGTCGCGGGAAAGTACGAAAGGGTGGTTACCGAGGCCCCTGGCAACACAGGCAACGTAAGGAACACGAGTGGGTTTTAGTCAGTATGAGGCTGACACGCCCTGCCACTCCGCCCAGAGAAGGGAGAAGTTATTTGTATATAACATCCCATCCAAAAAAAAGGGTGGTTAAATAACAAGGTAAATCTCTCAATACTTTGCGTACAAACTTACATTTGCAGTTGGAATGTATGGAGAGTACATGTTATTCAACTACAATGTTAAATTTGTTCTTGGGATAAATTATCTTGGGATTAAAATGGTAGATAACATATTCATTGTACGGAACCCTCACCGTGCGCTTTCAACTCGCACTTGTCCAATTTTTGTTCAACGTATTTGTGGGTAGTGCAGCGTAAAATGGGCTCATTTAGTTATGCGTGCCGAACATTCAATGACACGCACATTAACTGGTAATTTATGCGGTTTCATTACATAACAGCGTAAATTGGTTAATTACTTGTACCGACGCATTAAAAAAACATCTAATAAAGAATTATGTTCTGCACACTGGTAAACAAGTCATTGTTTAAAAAAACATTACCCTTATAACCAGTTGGGTACATACGCACACTCTAGTTTTAATTTTTGGCGTCATAACCCTCTGACGTCCGTCCGTCTCCTCTCAGAAATGAATGAATGTTAGGTTATTGATAATATTCCAATCTCAAACCGCGAAATTCGGTGGTATTGAGGTTGATTAGTTATCTTGTTATAACATTAGCCATTGCTCAGAACAGTATAGATAATTCCAACTCACCGGATTATTATCTTCATCAACATCGTACTCTTCTCTTTGCACCATCATCAGCTTACCACTAGCGTTTATCACCTGTAAATAGGGATCATATTTAAAATACATAAAATTACAAATTCTTAAAAAAAGCGTAGTACAGTCGCCAGCAAGGTTATACTAAACGGTAATATTTCTCCAAATTATTTTAAACCTTAAAACGTTGACGGTTAAGTACAAAATCGAATGATTTTTTTTGTGGTACATTTTGCACTGTGTTTATATCATCCCATTTCTGACGTTTTGTTTGCCCAGGGAGCAAACTACTATTTTAAAGGCGAGAGTGTTTCTTTGAATCCAGAGCGGAATCCCGGAGGATTCCAAAGTAGAATCCCGAGTTGTGACTATCTACAGGCTCCAGATGGCGGAACACCTACCCAGATAACATACCTAAACTAACCAGCCAGGTGACACGAGTAAGCTAAATCGATACGAATAGCCTAAATTTCTTCAACATTTTAACTTCAAAAAAATCATAACGAGGAGACAGGTCCTCAGCCAACTGAAGATTTTCTTCATCAGTAATTTCTTACCAGTGAGTCAGGTTGACGTTGCACATGCACGAAAACTGTGGATGAGCGGTGGCGTTGTGGAGGATCCTGTAGTCGACATAATGATGCTGAGACCACGCAGGCTGGGTGTGACAGCGCTGATACATCTACTGCTTGTACGCAGCGCATTTCTATATTACCAGCTGGAAAGAGAAATACATTTTAGCATGATCAACAGGACAGGCTAGAAAAGAACCCTTATAGTGTTCCCAATTAGTTGTGACAACAGATAGTCGTCGTGTTCAAAGCATCGTGGCTCGTTAACGATTAACGGGCACTATAATTTTACAATACGATTTATATTTTTGTTTAGTCACGACACTGAACAAATTAGGTATACTGTCTACCGCTGGAGTTTATTCAGTTTAAATGATAATTTTTAGTAGGTAGGTTTTTACAAACACTTTTACACGTCAAAAATATTTTTTTAAACTAGATGAGGTCGGCGTTTCCTATCTGACTACTCTGAGAAGAAAGGCCGAAACAAACTCAGAGGTCACGGTCTCTTTTAAAGTCCAGACATAATCTTGGTCAGATCATGTGAAGACCATGTAGAGTGGTGTCTGTAATGGTCTTTTGATGAAAGAACCACACAGATTGAGTGGACCTGTCCAGTCAGTGCACGCATATGTCAGTAGTTTAGTATCTATCATATAATTAATTTATCTGCCATTGCTTCATTCTTATTTTTTTTATCTATTGTGATGTAGTAATTTTAGTGTAGGTACGTCTTCACATATAATTATATAATGTATACGAAATATTTTAAAACATTTTAAATGAGTAACGGTGGAGTTTCCTTCCCATTCTTCCCCAAACGAAACTACCCTTTGGAAGGGGCAACTAGAATCACTTCTATTTTTCTGTAAAGTTTGAAGTTCAAGTGCCTTTGATGTGCTTTGATGAATGGTTTGACTTTGATTCCAGCTCGAAAAATTAAAAGTAATTTAATCCACTGTAGAAACAGCGCGATCCAGTGTGGTCTATGTGAGTTGGCATGCCAGGGCAGCACGTGCACCACGAATCTAGATTGAGCACTATGCATAACATACTCACCATTATTCACACAGTTGATCTCATAAATGATGACGAGCGCGTCGACTCCGAACACTACAAACTGATGGTCCAGTGTGTCCCGTAAGAACATTTGCTATTGAACTATCGCTCTCTTTCACACACTTACCTATTGTTTATGGTGCCGAGCGCGGCCGCTCCGAGCACAACGCGCTGATGGTCCAGTACGAATACTTGCGACTGAACATCTCTCTGTCGCACACTTACTATTATCCACACAGTTGAGCTCGTATATGGTGACGAGCGCGTCCGCTCCGAACACTACGAGCTGATCGTCCAGTATGTCCAGTACGAACACTTGTGATTGAACGCGAACGATTTTCGCGAACTTGTTGTCCAGTTTCGCCTCACGGGGGTAGAAGCGGATCTCGTCGTGACCGTCTAAGATGCTGTAGCAGCCTGGGGGGTGAGATTAGCAATATTATTATGAATTAATATAATAACTATGACTTTGACAATCCTTCAGGGGCTAAATGTAAACCTATTGTAAACATATTGTAGTATAGTGATTTTATTCCAGGTACATCGTCTTTACATACAATTATAATTAACTAGCTGCGCTCCGCGGTTTCTCCTGCATAAGTCTCGATCCCGTAGGAATATTGGGGAAAAAAAGTGTCCCATGTTATAATCCAGGTCATGACCTACCCCTGTGCCAAATTTCATTCTAATCTGTTCAGCCGTTTTAGCGTGAAAGCGTAACATACAAACAAACTTACTTTCGCATTTATAATATTAGAAGGATTAGGATGTATGCAAAATATTGTAAAACATTTTAAAAGAGTAACGGTGGAGTTTCTTGCCCATTCCTCTTCATACTAAACTACCTTTTGGAAGGGGCGACTAGAATCAATTATATTTTCTTGCAAAATTTGACGTTCAAAAGTGCCTTTTAATGGCCTACTTGAAATAAATGTTTTGACTTTGACTTTGAAAGTACGCATGAATTTGATCAACTTTTATTATGACAATTAATCCAAAGTCAGCTTGCACAAAACTGAGCAATGTTTAAAACGTTCGAGATCAGGGGGTCTACTCCCTAAACACTAAATCCTTTGTTTCGGCCGAAGTTACGGGCGATTTCTACTCCGTATCACCTACGGACATAAAATTACTTCGGAGCCCGAACTGAGAATGAATGACAACACGATTTGACAGTTGTCCCTACTCGCAATGAATTTGTGCCCGTTAGAAAATTGAATTTTTTACTTGTTTTGACGGATCCACTACTTTCAGACGGGCCCATATCTTCGTTGACGGATTTAGAGAGTAGATTGGAACATTGTATCGAACGACCAACAATTTTGATCCTTTGATACATCAGTGAGGGGCTTGTGGCTTAGTAATAACAGCCGCACGGGTCGATCGATCAGGTTAAGCTACGCTTGCCGCGGTTGGTCCGTGGATGGGTGACCATCTTTACATACCAAGACCCCTCCGTGCCTCGGAAAGCACGTTAAGCCGTTGGACCAGGCTGTCATTTGTAGATCTTTGACAGTCGTTACGGGTCGTCAGAAGCTCGAAAGTCTGACAACCAGTCTTACCAAGGGGTATCATGTTACCCAGTAACTGGGTTGTGGAGGTCAGATAGGCAGTCGCTCCATGTAAAATACTGGTATTCAGCTGTATCCAGTAAGACTGGAAGCCGATCCCAACATGGTTGGGAAAAGGCAGATGATGATGATACATCAGTGACAAACTTTAAAAACCTCCTCTCTATGAACCTCACACAGAGAGGAGGCCAGCCTACTTCGTTTTGGATCGTAATATAACACAGGAGCCCAGTGCAGATTGATGGACGTCATTTTATGCCCTCGAATATTTGGTACAAGACCATGATAGTTTTCTTCACCTACCATTTGGTATTGGTTTGGATCGGTACCCGACCAAAAAGTAATAAAAAAGTCAAGTACAATGATGCCTTACCTATAACGATGTACTCTTTCCACCACAGCATGCCGCCTGCGACGACAAAGTCCTTCTCTTGCGCTTCATTGCCGAACAACTTCCATCTTCTTGACAGACAGTTGTAGTGAGCTAGTCCTGTGCGGCCGGCCACGCACACGTTCACGCCAGTTTCGTCTATTGCGCTGTACTGTGGACGGAAATAAATAAATTAGTTAGTTTATGCAAAGTTACGTCTTAATGGGCTCAGAATGAGTAAAGTCTGTTTTTTAATCTCGGAGACTAAATTGACACATGCAAATGTCAAACTCCAAATTGAAAAAACGAACAACAATCATTTGAAATGTCAAATTAGTCTGGGACTAAAAAACTAACTATAGTAATTCTTTTTTCAAGAAAGACGATAGCGTTATTTGAGGAGACAGGTTACATAAAAGAGGTAGGTTGCATTTTTGGATGAATATCAAAGACAAGAGCATTAAACCCTTAGCATTAAAACTTTTTTGTTGACATTTGTACTATTTCTTTTACAAGGAATCAAATGGCACCTTCCAGTTTTTCTGCTAAAGTTACCCACAAAGCCTAGGTCCGCATCGTCATCAGCCTAAAGTCGAATTATTAATTCACTGGAGTAATCTGCCATGTGCTAGCTGTCACTTTGTGTAATAAAATGGTCATATTTATTGTATTCTAGACTTGTAACAAACATACAGCGCCATCTAGTATAACTTATCCTAAGCACTACGATGAGCGGCTTCATAACTACGAACGCTAAACGTGACATTGGCTAAATGCACAAACCGTGCGAAGCCAAAGAAAAAAAAAAAACTACGAACGATTTCCGTAGACAAGTGACGCCATCTACAATCTTTGTGTGCAACAATCTGCGCCAGCGCCACCCGGCTAGTTATCTGCACCACAACTACAGACAGATAGATATTGTGCACACATGTCAACTATCCGCCTTTATAAGCAGAGCTGTCTTCGAACAAGTGTGATTTCACACCGACCTACGTTCCGACCTCGCCGCCGAGGTCCCTCGCGTAAACCCCGACGTAATTGTCCCCCCCGACCCTTGCTCGACGAAGTGCCAGCCCGCGCCGCAGCTGAGCCTGTAGCTTTAAATTCCCCGATTAATAATAATAATATTAACCAGATCCAGCCTGTCCCATCTTGCTGTCCTCCCCCCAGCGACGCCCTAAGCCGAGGTCCGTACCCCACAGGGGGTGCCCTTAGCGTGCAGTCGCTTAGTACTATAAGAAATTCGCCCCTGGCTGGAGGCTTTGAGTTCGCTTAAGGCAGCCACAGGAAAGTCCGGTTAAGTAGTCACGACCTCTCAAGGTCAACTACGAGATGCCATAAAAAAAAAAATAAAAAAAAAAGAACAAGTGTGATTCACTAGCTAGAGGTTCTGAGCCCGGTAGCCATGCAGCCAGCTCTGATCCTTAGTACGACTAGTTCCTGCTTTGATAGCCTAGCGGTCTTCAGGAAACTTGTTAGCTAGGGGAGGTCTGAAGGGCGATAGCCACGCAGTCCCTTTCATCCACTTAGGGTTGCCACATGATTTAATGTAACGAAATATAAGTTAAGTTGCCAATAAATCATCATCAAGTTCAACGGGGCTTTAATTTCACAACCAGCAACCCTACAGACTTTTATACTTATTATTATACATTTATTTTACACTTATATAAATCGATTAAACTAAACGATCACCATTACAATAAATATGACCACCTTATTACACAAAGAGACAGTTAGCACATCTCAGATTATTCCAGTGAATTAATAATTAGATTTAACTAAATCGAATTATTAAAGTAACTATTACATTAATATAGAAACAAACTCACCCTCAGCGGCCAATTCGTAGCAATATAAGTAGCCGGCAGCGGCAAAATAATCCACTGTTTCCTACACTCATTATCATCAATAAACTCCCTATAGTTGGTACTGCTCTCATATTCCATATTAGGCTGGTCTGGTAGCCCGTTCTCCGCCTGGTAGATCTCTGATGAGGAGTCTATGATGGAGATCTTTGTTCGTTTTGTTAGGTTGTCTTCCAAGTTGATGTAGAGTTTGTCGTCCGCTTGTAAGTAGAGATGTCTTTGGTTGCTCTGGGAACACGTAAAATTATACTAATAACGAATCTTGTGTAATAACAATAAAATGTGAATAAATGTTTGTGTGTGCGTGTTTATGTGAGTGTATGCCTTTAGGTGTGTATCTCTCTCTCTGTAAGTGCGCGCGCGCGCGTGCGTGCGTGTGTGTGTGTTTGTGTGTGTGTGTGTGTGTGTGTGAGTGTGAGTGTGAGTGTATAGCAACGTTAACGATTAACGCAAAAATTGCCAGATAGAACAACAAATATTAAATATTAAAATGAGAATTGGACAACTCAGTTAAAGGTGGCAAATTGATTTTTTTTGGAACTGGTGCCCGTTTCCTTTCATGCATTAATTTTCCTGAAAACTAAGATACTATTATTTGCGTAAAGTAAGACATAGAGACATACAATATGAGTGTATCGAAATGCCCACCGTCTGTCATCTAGATATGGAGACATATTAATACAATGATTGCATTTCATTTGACACATTTGACTCACCATGCAAGGGTTGACGCTGAGTGGACTTTTGACGAAGTCCAGTTGAATAATGTTAGTACTTGAATCTCCTTCCACTTTCACCATCCATAGTTGGTAACCTTCTGTTGCCCATTCCTAGGAAAAAAATAAACATTGATAACATAATCATGTTTTACGTATGGATTTTAAACCTTACATAAAATATAACTGACATAAAGCAACTTTTCTATACTCTATACTAATAATAGAACTGCTTTTTGTATGTTTTTTTGTTTGAACGCGCTAATCTGTGGAACTACCAGTTGTATTTATTTTTGTATTTTTGCATTTGACAGCCCAAGTCCTAAGACTATAGGCTATCACGCTAGGACCATTAGGAGCCGAGAAAAAAGAAAAAATCTCTGAAAGACTGTTAAGCGAAAACGAAGAAATAGTGCGGGCGGGCGATGTGATGCAATAGAGTGGGTGAGATGGAGGAACAAGAAATTTCACGCGGACGAAGTCGCGGGTATAAGCTAGTTTTGTAATAATGCTATCTTACGAAACATCCCAACTAGAGAAAAGGTCAAACTTTGTTTATTTAAAATAATTTATCTACAATGCAGACCTTCAAAGTGCCTTTAAACAACAGTCGGGGACTACTGGATATACAGAACCATCCCTGTTTCTCAACGGAACAATAATAATTATTGTGTCTTCAACTTCCAATACGGCCCCAAGTCGTAGCACTGTATTATATGATATTTCTTTATTCTATACATTAAAGTCTCGTTGGTCTAGCGGTCGCAAGCGCTACTGCTGAGCATGAGGTCCTAGGTTTGATTCCCGGGTCGGACAATTTCTCAATAGCAGCCCGGAGTCTGGATTTGTGCCCGGTTGATGGCTAGCCCCCTATTACATGGGCTTAAACATAACTGGCGAAATGTGCGTGTACTACAGGTACACCTCTGCCCAACTCTTCGGGGAAACAAGGCGTGATGTTTATGTTATACATTAAAGTCGCTTTTCGTGTCCGTCTGTCACGAAAAGTCCACGTCATTCTTCTTAACTACACAACAAAGGTGAACGGCAGATTTCGTACAGCTTACTTTTTTTGTTGTTTTGTTATAGAATTTGTACCACATATTAAGGCAACTAAGCCATTTATTTTCATGTAAGTGTACTATTTTTAGAAGTTCGGATTAATTAATAACATTTAAAAAAAGATTTTAATAACTACACGTAATTTAGTCGTAAACTAAACGCAGTTGTGTTGGTATTTAAGCTATGCTCGCCATGAGGGTATTACCCGACCTGTCCCCTTCTTACATGAAGTAATATTAAGAATTAATTAATTATTAATAAAATAAATGTACTTAAAAAAAACTTTTAACTGTATTGTTTTATTTACCTACACTCAAAACCCCATCAGGACTTCATCATTATCAAACTGTTGCAGCCAGCTGCTGGACATAGGTATCTCCTAATGCACTCCGCTAAGTAGGTCGACGATTCTCATCTCAATTTACCTACTTGATAGTTAGTAAAACACTACAAAAATAGCGACAAGCAATCTAGAACATATACTTTAATACCGAAACCTATAAGTAACAATCTACATTGGTACACTAGTACATAACCTTAAAAAATAAAACTGGTTATAACTTTTACGTCACAAGTTGTAAAAATCCAAGAATTTTAAAAAGGCTTGTCTATCGTGTTAACTACCAATTAAAAACAAAAAATATCCCAAAACACGAACTTTTATTAGCTGTACGACAGTCTCATACAAGCCTGCCGTTCGCCTTTTAATGCAGTTTTCCCCATCACTTGACATTGATTCCGGCAGGTTCCTAAAGTAATATACAGGGTCAAATTAAATTAGCCAGCGAAACTCCGCAGACGTGATGGGTATCGATATCTAAGTAATATAAAAAAAAACTTGTGAAATGTCGCGTGATACACCATTGGTGCATAAGAACTTAGGTATCCGAAGTCTGGCGGTCAAGAGGGAGTTTTGGGGATAGGAATTGGAATTTTGAGGTTATCAGCCGCAAGTAGTGTACACACATTAACATAATCAGCCTATAATGTTCCCACTGCTGGGACACAGGCCTCCTCTCTGTGAGAAGGAGTGGGCCGTAATCCAGGCCCAGTGCGGGTTGGTAGATGTCACATGTCTTCGAATTTTTGTTTTTTTTTTAAAGTGCTTACCTGGGTTCGAACCTACGACAACTCGTAAGTCGCGGCCGTTACCACTGGGCCACCACTGCTGTCTGCAGGTAGTGTAATCACTTGAAATATCAGTTTTTTTTGTGTATTCTTCAGACGTGATGGGTTTTGTTATCTAAACACAATAAAACAAAAAATACAGATTTTCTCAAGTCATATTTCAAGTAACATTAATAAAAGCATCCTTTGTATTAAAATTATAATTATGTCGTACCTGTTTATATTTTACTGTGTGTACACAATAAATAATAAAATAAATAAATTAAAGCGATTGTTGAACCCAAAAAAGAAAATGATCAAAACCTTTTTTATTTTATCCTTTTTAGATATCGATACCCATCACGTCTGCGGAGTTTTGCTAGCTTATTTGACCCTGTATAATAAAGAAATTTGGGTATTTTTGTATTTTTCGGTATTTTGTATTGCTCAGGGGCGGATCGCTAGTACTTACTAAACTAGACACAATCAGCGGGTTGGACTTGCTAAGGTCCTGGTTGAGTCCGTAGTCCCACGCCAACGAGCACATGAGCAGGGCTCCGAAAGTACTCCATATGGACACGCCGCCCCTTTCCCAACTAACGGCCACTGCACGGCCGTCTGCGGTCCATCTGAGAACATAATTTGCATTACAATATCACATAAACGCGCGCGCAGATTTTTCGTTTGCAAAATATCTGCATTCGTTTTGTTTTTAACCTTAAAAAGTATGATCATGTTTCTAACTTTCGCAAGATTTTCAAGTGGCTCCCCATTGGTCTTCGCAAGAACTCTCGGATATTGTGTTCTGCTATTTAACATCCTTCATAATCCTAGAACGCCATCCTATTTGCGAGAACGTTTTTCCTTCGCCCGTCCTTCTGATGCACCTTACAGGTCGCATCTTAGAAATCTCCTTAAATCCTCTCCCCACTCTACCGACTTCTACTCCTACTCCTTCACTGTGCACGCGGTTCGGCTGTGGAATTCACTTCCGTCTGACATTAGGGACTGCCAAACTGTTGCTGTTTTTGAAATAAGAGTGAAAGAACACTATCTTTCCACTTTACCATAGCTGCATATTATGTATTTATTATTTTATACTATTAATTACTATAAGTATTTTAGTGATATTTATTTTAGAAGTACATATGTATTTATGTAAGTATATTCTCTTATTGTATATTTAAATTAGTGAATAGTTTTTTTTTTTTTGTTGTTTTTATGTATTATGTTTTCTCGTCTACTCTTACACACAGTGTCTACATCTCTGTGTCTACTATCCTATCGCAGGTATGCTGGAAGAGATTTCTTTAAAAATAAGCATCACTTTTGTACGTATTTTTCTATTCCTTTCGTTTTTCAGCCTATAATGTTTCCACTGCTGGGACACAGGCCTCCTCTCTGTGAGAGGGAGTGGGCCATCCACCACGCGGGCCCAGTGCGGGTTGGTAGATGTCACATGTCTTCGAAATTGTTGGTCATACGACATGCCGGTTTCCACACGATGTTTTCCTTCACCGTTTTGAGAGCAGTGGTGATGAAATAATTTACACAAAGTAAAGCGCCTGTCGGGGTTCGAACCTACGACCTACAACTTGTAAATCGCGGCCGTTACCACTGGGCCACCGCTGCTTACAATATCATGCTTTTTCTAAAACATTCCTAGTGTACTTTCCAAAGGTTAAATCTGTAGCTTGCTCCTAAGCCATGCTTGGAAAATGGATTGTTTTTGAAGTGAACACTTCTTTAGGCGCGTTGAGCTATTTTTAGTAGGGGAAAAACTTATGGGTTCGCGTCACCGACATGCGAGTCACGTGACGTAATGCGCCAGACTGGCGACGTGCCTGTGTATATGTATACACATATATATGTTATTCCAAAGTTTTAAGATTTTACTTCTGTCGGCAGTCATAGGGGCTGCCGACATAAGTAAAATCTTAAAACTTTCTATTTTTTTCTTTTCTAGTATCGACACGAACTACAAGAATAGTATCTGCCGAGGTAAAAATATTAGCCAATCAGAAAGGTGATTGGAGGCTGATCTCGCGCCACATGTGACGGCAATTTTACAATATCATACCAGGCCACTCAGAAAGTATTATGAAAAAAAAGTT
This sequence comes from Atethmia centrago, assembly GCA_905333075.3. Classification (NCBI taxonomy): domain Eukaryota; kingdom Metazoa; phylum Arthropoda; class Insecta; order Lepidoptera; family Noctuidae; genus Atethmia; species Atethmia centrago. Next base: position 22,855,648 of record HG995379.1, on the reverse strand, counting down.
TTTTATGTATGAGAGACTGGCAAGTTATAATCTATTTTGAAAATATGATTATTTGTAAATAAAAATAGGTACGCTCCAATTTCAAAATTTCCCTCCACATTGTTTGCGAGCTAATTTAAATTATCATGTCTCATTAAAAAAATGGATTTGCGCCGGGAACATTTTCGGGCTATGATTTTTTACGATTTCAAGTGTCGCCTGAAACCGGACGAATCGTACGATAGACTTCAAATGGCATTCATGGATGAAGCCTTGCCCTTCTAAGGCAACCGTATATTGTTGGTATAACGAATTCAAGCGCGGTCGACTAACTTTGGGGGATGAAGAAGTGGTCGCCCTTTGACGGCTGTTACGGAAGAAAATGTGCTAGCAGTGAAAATTTTAATCCATGAAAATAGGCGAGTTACGTATCAAGAAATTCAGCACATATTGCAGGTTGGATCGGGAAGCCTTCACGAAATTCTACACGTGCATCTTCGCGTGAGAAGCATAGTTTCACGCTGGGTGCCGCACAACTTCACCGGTGCTCAGAAGCAGGCCCGGGTGGAATGGTGCCGTGATGATAAACAAATTTGAAGCAAGCTCGTCTCGGCGTGTTTACGACATCATTACAGGTGATGAGTCCTGGATTTATCAATGCGATCCAGAAACGAAACGCCAGTCGACGGTTTCGGTGTTTCAAAACGAATCAACGCCTACCAAAGTGAAGCGATCTAGAAGCGGGGGGAAGATTTTGATCGCGAGCTTTTTCAATTTGACTGGCTACTTGGTGTCAATTCCTTTACGGAACCAAAGAAGCATCAACGCTGAATGGTATACTACCAAATGCTTGGCAGAAGTTTTCTCTGTTGTAAGCAACAACCGACCAAACACAGGGCTCTGCGGGCTACTGCTCCACCACGACAACACGCCTTCGCACACCGTGCTTATAACGAGGGACTTCCTGGATAGCACGCCAGACAAACTCCTGGGTCGCCCTCCTTACAGCCTTGACCTAGCACCGTGTGACTTCTGTTTATTCCCGAAAATAAAAATCAGCTCAAAGGAATACAATTTTCGTCGCCGGAAGATGCGCTGTCAGCGTTCGAGCAGGCTGTAAACGAGGTGTCTGCGGCGGACTAGAAAGTGTTTCGAAAACTAGTTCAGACGCATAAAACTTTGTATAGAGGCTAGTGGAGAGTACTTTGAAAAGATTTAATAAAACAATATTTACCTATAGAACATTTTTTTTTATTATTGCAAAACTTTCTGAGTGTCCCACGTATTTGCAAAATATTCACTAGTAAATTGCTGCCACTGGCCAAATCTGTTTTTTTTTTCTAGTAAAATAACCAATTCCTGAATGCAGTGCAAATCGATGGTAGTACGGCCCATTCTTTGGATATAAATCCTTTAATGGAATAACGTTCTTATTACCTCACACATTTAACAGGTCCAGGATCGCCGGGGAAGTCTTTGGAACTGAGTACCATCGTATGTGATAGTTCCAAGCCACCCGTAGCTTCGTCTATCGTGAATACATCCACTTGAGAACTGGAATATTTACAAAGAATTTATTAATGATCACCAACAGATATTACAGTAGTCATTATTAAACAGGCCAAGTGCGTGTCGTACCCCGCACAATGAAGGGTTCCGTAGTTAGGATGAATTTATCCCAAAAACAAAGTTAACATTGTCGTTGAAAATCCTGTTCCCCCATACATTCCAACTGCAAATGTAAGTTTTTATGCACAATACTGAGTGATTTACCATGCCATTTTAACACCATAGACTTCTTATAGGTTTTTCTCTAATCTATAAGTATAGAACTATTCTCCGCATTTTTTTCAAAATTTAGGCTTAGCCGTTTCGGAGATAAGGGGTAATGGTAAATTTTCATCCATTTTCTTTAATAATTTTAAAATGATAAATATAATATTTGATATCCTCATAACAAGTCCTTTCATTTGATATATCACACGATACAGTTAGCAAAACTTTTTTTAGGAAATCAAAATGGGAATTATTTGCGTTTAAAAACATGCCTTAAAAAAAAATTGTCATAGATACTTACTTTTTCCTGCCAATAGCAATTAATCTGAACTTATGGTTGACTCTTGCACAAGTCGCGTCATCTATGCCAGGTGCCCAAATGCCTTGCACAGCCTACAAATAAGAAAACATATTTTACAAAAAAAAAACTCCGTGAGTTGTTATCCTAGCAGAACAACTTCCTCTTGCGAATATTAATAATTGAGAAAGTGATGGACTATACTTTTGGGAGACTATACTTCTCATCTCATAGGAGTATAAGCACGCAAAAACATCGGCATAGGTTGTCCCATGGCCATTGCCCATCACACAGGATCTGGCTAGGAAATTACTATTTAATGTGCTTATAAAGGAAAACTACAAGGACAACACACGAATTTAAAATTTTGAGAGGACTCAATAACGTGCTTTAGGGTCTAAAATCAATTATCACAACACTCGCTTTACAATTTCTTACCATTAGATCTGTGTCCAACAATATCTGGGATTATCAAAACATGTTTTAATAAATATTACATTTCAAATTGTTTTGTTGTTGGTAATAAAAAGGAATTATTTACGTGTCACTCATAAGTCTACAAAAAACACTATAGGTGTTCAAACTCGCTCTGCCAGAAACTCTCGTAAAACGTCATATATATCAGTAGCCAGCAAAATTTTGTTTACTTATACTCGTTATTTGTGACCGGTTGATGGCAATAGGCTCGCCGCCTATAACATGGGATTTAAACATAACAGGCGAAATGTGGGTGTACTATAGGTACACCTCTGCCTAACTCTTCGGGGAATATAGGCGTGATGTTATTTTATGTAACAAATATTATCAAGAAAAATAACCATAGCAATAATGTTAACAATTTTTATGTAACAACTATTATCAAGAAAAATAAACATAGCAATAATGTTAACAATTTTTATGTAACAAATATTATCAAGAAAAATAACCATAGCAATAATGTTAATATTTTTTTCTCGTTTTGTATCCGATTCAAGCGGTGACCTTATTCATGAGTTCATACCGCGGTATAATTGCCCGTCGAATGTAGTCAGGCAATCCCGTAACAAGTACATGAGTATAACTGTAATCGAAAGTCTTAATATCGGTAATATCCGACATTATTTTTAAAACTCCGATATAAATTAAGGAAAAATATGTATTTTTATACTTACATTAGGATCAAACTTGAGATTAGGCGCCGTTAGATACGCCGCCCGCCCGTCATTGAGCGTTATTCCGAAACCACACACAAGCGGGGAGTATTCTATGTCGTTCACGTGCGTATTGTCTTCTACTATCGGCTCAGCTGAAATTATCGGCAAATACTTAAAAGATTCAACTCATTAGAGTATTAAATCTTTAAATAAAATATGATGCTAATTAATGGTAGTGGCGAGGAAACCATTCAGACATTTTTTTTAATTAATATCCTATCGGGCATTATCTTAAAACCTATTACTTACTGATGCCATCATACCGAGTCAATGAGAGTAAACAAGGCACTTATTGAAAAGGCCTTGGATGATATTATAGACTGATTGACTGACAAAGTTAACTAATAAAGACGATGATTACATGTGCTGTTAGAAAACCTAACAGCACATTGTGCTTTGCATATGTGAACTTAAGCATAAACGGATGCCAATGCTTTCCGCATGAATGCATGATTTTTTGCACCTGTGATTTTATATCGAAGCTACTGCTTTGATATAAAATCACAGGTGCAAAAAATCCCAGGCTTGGAGTATTAATATTATATGAAGGCCATACAGTAATGTATCTATACTTCGAAGTATTTTTCTGTCGGCACTAAGTAATTACTTAGCCTTGAGAGCAGACTCTAAGTTGAGAAACGGTTAGAGAAAAAAAAAATGCGCTTGCAGCGCGTTACACGTGATAGAAGTGAAACTACTTAAAACATTAAGAATAAGAGAGATTTAATGTGAGAGACAGAGAGAGTCATATCTTTCTTCTCTCTCATGTAACGAAATGTGCCTAAACGTGACGCGTTCATGAAATTTTACTCTCAATTCTAGTCCTATTATCGAATCTCCGCCTAAGAAGTTTCACTCCAAAATACGCAAAAGGAATCTCAGCAGCAGCACAGACAGATTAGAAGTATTTGTATTGTATTGGGCTGGTGTCCGCAACTACACGCCAAAGCGCGTATTTTGCATACGGGTGGGAAAATCGAACATTATAGATCCACCCTATCTCCTCAAGAACGCCTAGGCGTGTTACTGAAAGATTCTGTCCTGTATTTGGCTAGTGTTAGATATACTAGCCAAACACAGGACAAAATCCTTAGAAGCAGCTTCATTTCATTACCTTTAGAAACCTGTTGGTTAATGGAGAACGGTATTCGTCCTAAATCGAGACAGTAGTCCCGGTTCTGTGTACCGTCCCACCGGTACCGCAGCAGGTGAGCTCTGGTGGTGCATACGAGGATCTCCGTGCCTGATATACAGCACATTCGAGTGATCTGACCGTCCCATACCAATACCTCTTTTAACTGGAAGAAAATATTAAAAAAAAACCACTGACTTAAATCCAAAATGAACTTCATCTCATCATACTCACAAATATCTTGAAAAAATAATCCCACTTGAAGTGTACACAGACATCGTGCTTTAGAAAAGTCTTTCACACAGGTATGAGTGACAGCCGAACTTTTCTTAAGCTCGTAATCCATATCTATGTATTTATAAGCCCCTGGCAACACAGGCACGGGTGGGTTTTAGTCAGTAAGAGAGTAACACACCCACCTGCTCCGCCCAGAGCGGGAGAAGTTATTTGATAACTGCCCAACCAAAAAAAATAATCTATGTATACATATAATAAAATCGTAGTGAAGTCAAAACTGTAAATTTAATATTTTTGAAAAAAAGTAATTGCTACGAGATCTTGGAACGATTCTAATGCCGAAAATACAGTTGGTACTGGATAGATTATGTTTAAATTTTGGATAGGTATTCCCTATAAGTCAGTCTATAGGCTATAAATCATCACGCTATGTGCTACGGGGGATGAGCAATATTGCAATTTGTTCGTATTCTTCTATATTTTCCGCAAAATGCATAAACACGAGTCAAAAGGATAGAATTGCATAGTTACAGAGATTTAGCCTTTTAAATGAATATCATCCCGCTATACCTTTAAGGAACTAAGCAGTCAATCATCTTCTATCTATACATATGTAATTACTTGTCCTGACTGATTTGAGAACTAGGAGTGTGAAATATTAAACACGGCTTCCTTTTATAATGTACGAGAACACTAAGGAGTTTTTGGAAATTCGACCTTTAAGGGGGTGAAAAGGGGGATCTATTTGTATGAAAAATCTTATTCCTTGAGGTAATAAACTTGAAACTAGGCAGGAATACCTACTTATCTAAGTAAATTATAAAGTTTGTCATTTTTAGTTTTTCTAAACTACACCCTAAAGGGGGATTGGTGTCAGTTTGTATGGAAGAATTTTAACGCGCGGTCCGATTAACTTGACACTAAGTATTTTTACTTAGGACTGAAAAAAGAATAACGTGTATCAGGGTTTTTCGAAAATCTACCTCCAACGGGGTGGAAAGGGATACTCTATGTTACAGGGGAAGATTTTACTGCGTGGCTTGGTTAGCTCGAAAATTGGTATAAATAAACTATTAGTCAAATAATGGAAACGCCATTAACAATATTTGATAGGTACTAGCACCGACCTAAAAAAAAATTGTTGGACCCATATTTGTTTCGTACCTTCTATTGGTTTCAATTTGTTGGTTAATTTCGTGTTTAAATAAAAATATTATTTAATTAAATATTATTAATTTTGAGTTAATTTAATTATTATTTTGAAATCGACATTTCGTATTTTTTTGTTATAAGTAAAAACTGGAATATTTGTGTGTAATAAGTATTTAACAGTTTTATTGTATATATTTGAAGATATCGTTCGAAACATTTTATACATTTTTTTAGTTAAAACTAGTATAGTTTTCGTAATAATTACTAATAGTTATTTTTTATAAATAAATACGTATTAGTACATATATTTAAAAACTAGTGTACCGATTTGATGAAACTTGTACTGTTCGCTAAGTTGAAGTAAATGTCATCATCATCTGCCTAGCCTTTTCCCAACTATGTTGGGGTTGGCTTCCAGTCTTACCGGAAAAGTTAACTTAAGTTGAAGTAAATGTAAGCCAATAAAAAAATGGTCACAATCCGATTTATAGTTTCGGAGAAATTGGTGGACAAACATACCTACATACATACATACATACATACATACATACATACATACAAACATACATATATACACCTATAAAAAAAATTGTATATTTGTTTGGAGGCCCTAATAGATTATAATAATTATGTGAATATATTACGAGGGTCATTCAATAAATACTTAGCCTACAAAAAGTAAACGAAAATTTTGGAAAAGTGGCAATTTATTTTTCAACAAAGTCTCCTTTTAGTTCGATACACTTAGCCCAGCGATGCTCCAACTTTTTTAACCCGTCCGAAAAATAGTTTTTGTCAAACTCTGCAAAATAGGCCTCCGTGGCGGCGATGACCTCCTCATTCGATCCATATCTATTCCCGGCGAGTGATTTTTTCAGATTAGGAAACAGAAAGAAGTCACAAGGGGCCAAATCTGGAGAATACGGTGGATGGGGCAACAATTCGTAGCGTAATTCGACCAATTTGGCCATGGCAACGGCAGACGTGTGAACCGGTGCGTTGTCGTGGTGAAACAGCACTTTTTTCTTCGCCAGATGGGGTCGTTTTTTCTTTAATTCGGCGTCGAATCGGCCCAATAAATCGGCATAGTAAAGCCCTGTAATTGTTTTACCCTTCTCGAAGTAATCGATGTAGATCACACCTTGTGAATCCCAGAAAACGGTGGCCATAACTTTTCCGGCCGATTTTACAGTTTTCGCCTTCTTTGGAGCACGTTCCCCGGTCTGGATCCATTGTTTTGATTGCTCCTTGGTCTCTGGTGTGTACCAGTGGATCCAGGTTTCATCGACGGTCACAAAACGACGCAAAAACTCCGCTGGATTCCGCTTAAACAGCGCCAAACACGTCTCCGATGTGGTCTCACGGTTGCGCTTGTTTTCTGGTGTGAGTAAACGCGGCACCCATCGCGCCGACAGCTTTCTCATGCCGAGTTCCTCGTGAAGAATATGATGCACTGTTCCTTCTGAAATGCCTACAGTCTCAGCTAGCTCCCGAACCTTCAATCGGCGATCTGCCAATACGAAATCATGGATTTTTTTAATGTTTTCCTCCGTAGCAGCTGTTTTCGGTGCACCTGGACGTGGTTCATCAAAAACCGACGTACGGCCACGTGCAAACTCGTTGAACCAATTCTTGACGGTGGCCATCGATGGAGAAGAGTCACCGTACACAGCATCCAAGCGCTCTTTGATTTCGATGCGCGTTTTCCTTTCCAAAAATAGGAATCGAATCACCGAACGATATTGCTCTTTTTCCATTATTGTAAAACCGATCGACACGTTCGCTTCCATAAGTTGTCAAATTAAAACAAATGAAGGGATAAGAATGAAAATTTGAAAAAAGAATTAAAAAAGAATGTGCTACGCTGTGGTAAAACTCTTTTGAAACTACAGCGCCCTCTGGCGATGAGGCTAGGTACTTATTGAATGCACCTCGTACATGCCAATCATATTACATAACCTCCTTTTTTTGAAGTCGGTAATAAAATACAGACCAGTGTGATGGCACACTGGTCTGTATTTTATTACCGACTTCGTGAATTCATTTACCATGGCTTATAATGGGTTTCAATATAACCATGATGACAATACCTTCATATTTATTGTTTTTTTTTTCAACTTTTTTGCCATCAATCTTGCATGATGGACATTTTAATTATGTAAATTGAAGATATAGAATAGAATACATAGAAAAAAAGTCAAAATAACAATAATAATACCAGCCTATTATTGTTCCACTGCAGAGCCAAGACCTCTACTCATACAGAGAATGGACAAGCATTGATCACCATGCTTGTTCAAGATGGGTTGGCCAATTCAGACTTACATTAACTGTAAGTACTCACGATGTTTTCCTTCACCGACGTTAGTGATGTCCAAGATAAACTCAGGAAAATTGTTGAGACACATGGGTACTAGGATCAGCCTATAATGTTCCCACTGCTGGGACACAGGACTCCTCTCTTCGAGAGGGAATGGGCTGTAATCTACCACGCGAGCCCAGTGCGGGTTGGTAGAAATCACATGTCTTCGAATATTTTGGTTTTAAGACTTGCCGGTTTCCACACGATGTTATCCCTCACCGTTTTGAGAACAGTGGTGATTAAATAATTTACACAAAGTAATGCGCCTGCCTGGGTTCGAACCCACGACCTAAAACTCGTAAGTTGGGGCCGTTACCACAGGGCTGCCACTGCTCTCACTGGTCACATGGCCATGGGTACTTGCCCGGATTTGAACCCACAACCTCGTGCACGAGAGGCGATGCCTTAACCACTGGACTATCACTACGTAAGACCCAAAAACGCCCGCCCTTCACCACTTCCTAGTGCCTTAGCTGGGAAGAAGTGGCACAACAAACTCCCTAGCAGCACACCGGTCTGTTTAGTTAGATAAACTTGATTCTATACAAATCATATGCAAAGTAATTAACACAACAAATTAAAAAACATAACTGGCGAAATGTGGGTGTATTACAAGTACACCTCTGCCCAACCCTTCGGGGAAACAAGGCGTGATGTAATGTTATGTAATTAACACTACGAAACACAAAACATTAAATTAAAATTACAATCTAAAGCTAGCACACACCAATATACCAACAATGATTGTTTCATATTAATGATTTTTTTAACACTTTTTTTGGCATGATCTGCCAAAAAAGTTGCACGAGATGGACATTTGATTGGTAATTTTAAAATACAATATAATAGAAACAACGCGTCCCCCTTCGCCCGCTAGGACCATGGGACTGTCACCAAAAGTTGTCACTGTATCATTCATAAAATTAAAGCCCTCTTCCTCTCTCCTACTTTGCTGTGTCCGACAGGGTCCACAATGACCACCAAAGTTTACATTGTCGAATGTAAATAAATATTGAAAAATGTGTATTGAAAATACACAGAAAAAAGTGAAATTAACTATTAACATAATAAAAATATTACCAGAGTAATTTTCAGTGACGGTATGACTTCTTTCACAAATAGCTCAGCGGAGTCTCTTCGCAGGCTAGCGGTGGGGGGGTCATATTGTTGGTATGCTGTCTGTTCACTGTGGGCTTCTATGTTGTACAGTATAAGATGGCCTTCTGATGTCTGAAATAGAAAAGTTAATGTTGTAAGAGAGAGCAACTGTAAGATAGCTCATTCTTTTCAGTTTCATTGCGTGACTAATGATAGTTGAAAAGAATCAATTAAGCAGGTGCGTGCCATCCATAGAGGCAGTTAGGCCTAGCCTACCCGACCAACAACGCGAAAAAATGCATTTATTACCCGACTGCCTCAGGAGGGTAATGTTTTCGAGAGTATGTATGTATGTATGTCTATTTCTTTGGCACGCTCTGTAGCCTAAACGGCTTGATGGATTTTAACATATGAGATGTCGTTAGATTCGTGTTAATTGTAGGAGTGACATAGGCTATATAATATTTATAAATTGCATCTGTAAATCCAAAAAAATGGAGGAGCAGGGTTTTTTTTAATTAATTGCAACAATATTGGTATCAAATAAAAGCTAGTAAAGAGTAATTTTCAAATATATATATATTAATAAAATTAAAAAGCTTGAAATAAAATAAATTATTTAAAAAACAAAAAACCCGACTGCAAAAGCACATAAATGAAAAGGGAAAAACAAGCATTATAATGGTGTAACTTTTCAGCATTGCAATTCAGCGAAGAAATGCCGCCAGCATCCTCGGTACAATGCCCCGAGGGCCTTTTTTAAGCTTAACTTAGTTTTAATTTAATTTAGTTAATGTTAATAATCATCTTGTAATTTGGTTATGTAAATAAATAAATGTCTATGCTTATGTTAATGTTAATGCTTGTTTTTCCCTTTTCAGTTATGTGTTTTTGCAGTCGGGATTTTTGTTTTTTTAACTATGTAATACAATAATACAAATATAAAAAAAGTTAAACTCCTGTTAAAACACTTATAGCAACTTGCCGCGCCCGCCATGTGACGTAGATCACAGTTCGACGGAGCTCGGTACACACTATTTATTAGGCAGGCACTCGGCCAGCCAAAATCCCATTGATAAATTTACGCACACTGGTGTATATTTTCGTGTGTATGAATGGCACACACTATTGTCATGGTTTAAATTATGGGCGTAACTACTGCGACTGGAGCTGGCCACCGCGTGCTGTGATTGGCTGTGTGTAAAGTCAAAATTTAATTAATGAAAAGTATTAAAGACCAGGGTTCCCAATTTTTGGACAATTCCCCGAATTGTGGGGAATTTGAGAAACAGACTACACACAGACACGATAGTTTCCTTAATTACTACTAGAGACAATTAAAAAAACAGGGTGGTATTGTCGAATTTATACCTTCCAAAAAATAATTAAATGTAAGGAATAGCAAAAGCCCTACAAAAATAATTAAAAACTTTTTTATTTTTCTCCTCATATTTGGGAAATTTCGCTTTGATTTTAGGAGTTAGGAAAATAAGTTTCGGCAACCCTAGACTGTATTATCCGGCAAAATTTGATTGTCCCTTTTGTGGAAGAACACGGTATGACAATGATACAATTTTAATTGGTAGTTTTTTTATCGACAAATTAGAATTTATATTTTTCTTAGGGAAGCCATATTGTTTCATGTGACACGCAATTTATATCCGATCTTGAATGTTTTGCTTTTTTATATCTTATTAAGTTATAAGTAATTCGTTTTGAAACGTAAAGTAGTGTAAATATTATTTTTTTATTTACCTAAGAATGTTGTTCTGTTGTGAAGTTTGCGGCGATAATATGTGTTTGTTAGAAGTTACAAGGAGTAAGTTTTCGCAATTATCGTTTAATGATAAGATTCAAGTTGTGTCTAAAGGTAGATGTGTGCCCGAATTACGAGAATTAATCCAAAAATATAATAATTCATCTCATACTCGTCATTTCAATCCTCAAAATTATTCAACATATAATTGGCTGTGTGGCTAACACAAATAAATTATTTTGCTTTCCGTGCATTTTGTTTAATACTTCTAGTAAGTGGAGTGAGGGATATATTGATTTACATAATTTTCATTCCTCGGCAAAAAAGCATGAACCTTGAATAATGTGGTGAGTTCTTGTATTTATAACTTTTGTTTTTACAGGATTATTTTCAATGTATTTTTTTCAAATATTATATCAATAATGACTACTTTGAGGGTCATAATATGTAGAGCGACGCTGTGATGTTGAGCGAATTAGTTTTTTTTTTGTTGGTCTCAGTATGCGTGGACTACCCTCCGTGGAGAACCACTGCACGCCACTGCAATTAAGCTATTTTATTAGATAGGCTTGAGTTAAATCTTTTTCAGTACTAACTTTGAATTATATTATATATTTTAAATTAAGCTAAGTAATAACAGCCGCACGGGTCGATCGATCTGGTTAAGCTACGCTTGCCACGGTTGGTCCGTGGATGGGTGACCAACTTTACATACCAAGACCCCTCCGTGCCTCGGAAAGCACGTTAAGCTGTTGGTCCTGGCTGTCATTTGTAGATCTTTGACAGTCATTACGGGTCGTCAGAAGGCCAAAAGTCTGACAACCAGTCTTACCAAAGGGTATCGTGTTACCCAGTAACTGGGTTGTGGAGGTCAGATAGGCAGTCGCTCCATGTAAAATACTGGTATTCAGCTGTATCCGGTGTATCCGGTAAGACTGGAAGCCGACCCCAACATAGTTGGGAAAAGGCTAGGCAGATGATGATGAAATTAAGTCTTTAAGGTGACCGTGAGTTTCATTTATGTGTCTGAGAGCATTAAAAGTGTGCTTACGTTCTTTGTAACTTAATTTTAATGAACACTAATATCAAGAAAACAGTTGTTTAGCAAATAAATACACTATCTTACAAAATCTGAATCAATTATAATGCAATGCAATAAATACTTCTGATATTCAATACTTTACTTACAGAAATGCATATCATAGAAGAGTCTGGTTTCCACTCCACTCCGACATTGACTCCGAGTCTCTGGAGAGATTCTGTGCTCCTCTTATGGTACACTATGGGGACGGTTGGCTAGAACAGATACATTTTTTTTTTATGTATATTATTTGTGACTTCACATTTAGGTTATTAGGAGCATCTGAAATTGAGACGTGGTACACTTTAAAAATTAAATGCCCTTAAAGTACAACTTAAATATTGAATGAGCCCTTTCATTCAAAAAGAACATAAAATCCAATGTTGACTACCACTATTACATTGATACTTTCTATTGTAACAGCCTTTGTCTTCAGGTTCACAGATGCAAACCAAGATGAATACAAATATAGTTTTTGATTAGAAAGATAGATTATAATCTATAAATAAATAAATAATAAATAATTATCTATTATTCAATAACACATACCCCACCAAACATGTTACTATGATATATGGCTGATTCAAAAATAAACTCAGGTTTATTAAAAAGATGTGGCAGCAGATAACCAATGCAGTTGTACAAAACATATTGGAGATGTTTTATATTGATAATAAAAAGATTTGATTACTAGATAAAGACATTACAGTGTTTTCTAAACTTATAAAATTACTAATAACAACAGATTGTTATAATAGTCCGATACAGTTCATATAATTGTGAATTTCAGTACAAATTGTGTCCAAAAGTGGAATTAATGTAGTTTGTCAATATGACCTCAATGTTCACACAAAAATAAAAATACCTTACAAAACCATACAGCGAGGCAGTCATCGCTCAATGAAGCAAACAATATCTTGTCTCTATTCGAAACGATTTGTTTTATAATTTGATTATCTGCACCCAGATTTTTCAGAACTCTGGGCCATCCTATTGGAAAGTACATTTTGATTGTAAAACATTTGCCACTTTTATGAAAAATATAGTTAAACACTAGACACCTCGATTAAATTGTATCACTAGATTCTGTTGTAAAGTATGAAATTCTGATATGATTTTCTAATAAAAATTTAATAAAGCTTCAGCTTCGCAAAAACGTCAACACATCAACACAATTCGCTACTGTCACAAAATGACACAAACATTGAAGTAGGAACTTTCGTTCGGTAAACTATAACAATAATTTTTATTCAAAACTATTGTGATATTTTCAAATATAATAATTACTCAATAATATTGTGATGCTTTCTGAAATTTAAAAACAAAATAATTTGGTTTATTTATTCAATTTATGCAGGGTAGCAGCAGGCAGTTGAATCAGAGCTGCATGGCCTACTGCTTACTATTTAAGGACCGGAAACACGAGTAAATTGCTTGCATGTGCAAATAGTTTGTGCAAACAAAGCCCGTCGGGGTTCTGTGAAACAGTGTCAAAATCAAAATCAAAATCAAAAGTCATTTATTCAAACTAGGCTGAAAATCAGTACTTTTCGAACGTCAAAGTTACATAAGACAGTCCCCCAAAAATACCCGCCCTTCACCACACACTACAGTCGGCATCCCCTCCCTAGAGTAAATATGTTCCTTGGTTGTATAGGTCTTTTACAGGTAATGTGCTGGTTAAACGTGCTTGCTTGTGCAAATTGCAATTTATGCAAATAAGATTGAGTGTGGATTCGGGCCATTAGTCCATATTTTTTGGTTACCATTGACTCAGTGTTAACAGATTTCAATGTATTTTAGAATTTCTACCAATATTTATACTGCAGTCGAAGTTTTATTCCATTTTCAACAAATTCTGATCTAATAAGCCTTGACTTTTCTTCTTTATTATTATTTCTTGTTTGGCTAGTTCGTTAATAGATATAGAGGAACATTTTATGGAAAAGGAAATTCATGGTAACTTTCATGAGGTACAAAACAATCACAAAAATTGGTTACTTTTGCGCATGCGCCACATGGCTTTTTTTTATTCGGTGGGAAATTATCAAAAAACTTCTCTCGCTCTGGGCGGAGCGGCAGGGTGTGTCATACTCTTATTGACTAAACATATGTCTGTCTATGACCAAAACCCACCCGTGTTCCTTCCGTTGTCTTTGTTGCCTGAGGCCTCGGTAGTTGGCTGAATTTTGTTTTTAGCGTGTTTGTAACAAAAAATGACCCTGTGACGATCCGGAAATTTAATTTCGGTAATAAATGATATGGTTTTTTTATGGTAATATATTGGGTTTGGAAAGTATTAATTAACTGAATATCTATATTGATAAATATTAGAAAAATACAAGTTTTTTTGTCAGTATGTGAGGTACAACATTCCTGTGCGTCTTAAGAATTAATTGATCAAAAATAGAGCAAAGAATTAATGAAAATCAAATTAACTTTTATTAGAAATAAGTAAACATCAAACCTTTCCGATGAATAAGAAGGTAGTTATTTTTAATTATATAAGCAATAGATCGGCTAAATTGTTTCATGTTCGTCACAATTCGACCACAAAATATCGTAAAATATATAATAATAAATTCTGTCTCTTATAAATTCTAAAACAAACGATGTGAAAATAAAAAAAAATATTATTATTTGTTTTGTATCAATATCCGGAATCCATCTTGAGTCAAGCACCTGTTTTTTCAGCCTGTTGTCAGCGTTTCCTTTGCCTCTCCGCTGGTGGCGTCCTCTATACTTACCGTTGGTACTAGTATTTTAAGCGCGCATCGGGTGGTGGCCCGATTTACCGCCATTATAGCGTCGTTTTTCGCGCCGTTTAGTTGTTAGCGTTATTTAAACTTCGCGAAATAATTCTACCTATTGAATTCATTTAAAAGTTTGGTAAAACTATGGCAGTTTTAGATTCGTGAATATTTTTACCTCTCCGTTGTTATTATGGAAAATTCTAATAATAATTTAGAGTCCGAAAGTGTTAAGGACGGCTCATTATCGCGAAAACGGGTTCGTTCTCCGACACCAAGTACAAAAGATAGTGATAGTGATTCTTCTACGAGTAGTGGACCCAGCCCTGAGAAACGCAGAGCGAGAAGGGACTCTCAAACCGTGAGTTATACACAATTTGAGTTCTTATCACAACAAGTGGCCTATTTAACAAATCTTTTATCGAAAAATTGCGACGTTGAAAATACAAATTCTAGTGCTAAAAACAATACGTCCAATAACACAAATGAATTAAACCTACGAAGACCTGAAAATTACAAACTTCAGATTTTTATCGGAAGTCGGTACAACGGTAAAAGATCCGATTTACCCTAAGGCGAATGAAACATTTCTCAAAAAATTAACGGAACTACAGCGTTTTATGTGTGATGATTGGTATGCCGTTCGGTTTTCGGATGCACAAAAGAAATATTCAGCTACCCCCGGTTTTGTCGAATTAAATGTTAACGACGAACTAAAGCGTTTTGAATCGGATATGTTAAAAGAAGATTCACGCTCATATTTATTAGAACGATCTTTTGCTGGATTAACGAATGCTTTACTTTCTCAAAAAGACGAATTGCATAAAACATTACAATCATTGGTGGATTGGTCAAATGAGTCTAGAGAAACGTTGACACCCAGCACGTTATTCGAAAAAGTGGAGACATTATTTTCGAAAGAATCCGCGTATAGTAAGGTGACGGATGACTTGTTACAAATAGTGTGCGGTCGTAGAGCCGATTTAATAAATATACGTCGTGAGGCTGTGTTGCGCCAGATTTCCGAAGGTTTTCATCGCGACGTATTACATAAAATTCCTCCTAGTACAGAATCACTTATTCCAAAGATAATTTTTATCAAAATCAAAAACCGTCGACTAGTAAGCAAGCTGATGATAGATTTTTTCGTCGCGACAACTCCAATAAAAGACAAAAACATGGCTCACACGCTTCACAACAAAACAAAAACCGAGCAAATAACCATCGAGCCAAACCTAGGGGAAAGAAATCGCAATCGCAGACTTTCACTAAAAACAAGCGTCGCGAATGACTGTCGGACATTTCAAGGCGGTTGTCTAAAGCAATTTCAGTATGCTTGGAGCAATCTAGGTGCGCCAGACAAAATATGCCGGCTGTTAAACGGTGCACGCATACCCTTCATACTGAAACCGCCGCTAATATTTCCGAGTCCCACGGTTCTCAAATATTACAGAACCAAAACATCTTCCAATATGACGATACAGATTCAAACCTTGTTAGAGTCAGGTGTACTAGAACCTGCAGAACGGACGCCCAGCTACCTTTCCACGTTCTTTCTGGTACCGAAGTCAGATCGGACCTTCCGTCCTATCTTCAATCTGAAGCAACTGAATCAGTTCGTGGTAGCCAAACCATTTCAACTATTCAGTCACTTCCGTGTTCCAAATTTTATGCAACAACAAGATTGGATGGCCAAACTAGATCTGAGCCACGCATATTTTCATGTAGCCATCGCACAGCAACATCGCAGGTTCCTGAGATTAAATTATCATCAAGATTTACATCAGCATCAGCTACTTCAAATGACTTGTTTGCCGTTCGGCCTTTCATCCGCACCCAGAACGTTTGCCTCGATAACCAATTGGGTAGCGGAATTCCTGAGGAGTCACAACATCAGGTGCGTCGTATACTTGGACGATTTCCTTCTAGCAAACCAGTCAAAATCGCAGTTGGAAGACGACATCGCATTCACGATAAAGATTCTGCATTTACTGGGCTGGAACATCAACTTCGAAAAGTCTGTACTGGCTCCGACGCAATGCCTCGAGTTTCTCGGCATAACATGGGACACAAAACGCAACGCAAAGTCCCTGTCGGAGCCGAAGTGCCTATCGCTACGCAATGCACTTCACCAACAGCTCCAGACAAGCAAGTGGTCCCTCAAACAGTACCAAGCTCTAATGGGGAGACTCAACTTTGCAACGTTCGTGACTCCGAGAGGTCGCCTTCACTGTCGCACTCTGCAATACTACAGTCGACAGCTGTCGGTGAAACACCCGTATCGGCTGATACCTATCCCTCAACCAGCTCGGTCAGAGATGGAATGGTGGTGTCAAGCTATAGGAAAGTCGATGCCGATCCACTTGAGTTCGGTGACACACCTATTGACTACAGACGCATCAGACATCGGGTGGGGGGCACAACTCAGCGATACAAATATTGTGGGAACCTGGAAAAATTCACAAAAGACATGGCATGCCAACAAAAAAGAGATGTTCGCCGTTTACGCAACTATACGTCAGAACCAACAGCAACTCCAAAATGCACAGATACTGCTGCAAACCGACAATCGAACAGTAGTGTCGTATATAAACAAGGAGGGCGGCACAAAATCCAAGAAACTGCTCCAACAAACCCGACAACTTCTTGCTGTTCTAGACAAGCAGAACATTCATCTGACAGCACATTATTTTCCGGGCAGATTCAATGCGGAGGTGGATGCTCTTTCCCGGCAGAAGGCTTGCCCAGAGTGGCACCTCACGAAGACAGCAACTACACAAATCTTTCAAATGTGGGGCACGCCGGAGATAGACCTTTTCGCATCGAGAACAGCTCACATAGTACCAAGGTACGCATCATTGGACGTGAACGATCAAGAAGCACAACACCACAACGCATTTTGTCATCAGTGGCACTACGACCTAGCTTGGTTGTTTCCGCCACCAAATCTGATTCCCAGGGTTCTCAGACACCTAAACCAAGCCAGCGGAGACTACATATTGATTGCCCCGAAGTGGAACAAGGTATTTTGGCAGGCAGATGTTCAACGGCGAGCGCGACATCCCCCATTTCTGATTCCAGATCTAGCCCGCACTCTGATAGACACCAGAACAGGGACGCATCCGCCGCAGGTGCAAGACCTACACTTGGAGGCATGGCTGATTTCGGGTGGCCAGATATTTTGACGGACTGGACAGATCAAGAACAAAAACTCCTTATGTCAAGCTGGAGAGGCTCCACAATCAATACCTACAGACCAGCGTGGCGCAGATGGAAGCGATGGTGTGAGTCGCATTCAGTTAATTACAAATACCCTAATGCGGATCAAGTAGCTCGATATTTAGCACATTTACACTGTGACATAGGTCTTGCTTATAGAACTATTTTGGTACACAAATCTGTTATTTCAACTTTCACACACTTAACATCAAATATTGATTTGTCGTCAAATTTCTTTATAAAACATATATTAAAAGCTATTGCTGTCGGTCGAGAGAAATCTGCTAAACCACCTATTTGGAACCCTAAAGTCTTATTGCAATACATGAGTACGTACAATTTTGATAAAAATAATATATTTCATGTATCAAGACATGTGGCTACTCTCTTACTGTTAGCATCAGGACGCAGGGTTCACGATCTTACATTGTTGCGAATTGATAGCACTAGTTTAGTTGATGAAGATACCTCTATTGTATTGTGGCCAGCATTTGGTTCTAAAACAGACAACCATAACCATAGGCAGTCTGGATGGAGGCTTAGAGAACATCCTGATAAAAATTTAAATTTGATTTTTTGGTTAAGACAATTATTACATATTACTCTAAACCGTCGAGGAAATATAAAACATTTATTTATTACAGCTAAAGGCGATATAAAATTTGCGTCTAGAACTGTTATTGGCGGATGGGCGAGGTCTCTTTTAAAAGCTAGTGGTATTGATGCAACTCCGGGATCAGTAAGATCTGCAGTAGCTTCTCTCAATTTTGTAGAAAACTTTCCAATTGATCAAATTCTTGCAACTGGTAACTGGAAAATGATTCATACCTTCCAAAATTATTATCAGAGGGAATTGCAAAATGATTCGAATATTCCCAATAACTCTGTATCATTATCTAATTATTTTGATCCTGTTCATTGAAAGATTACCATTATTTTTCGTTAGTTTTTTATTTGGATATTTAATGCGGCTACAAGAAGTATGTCCTTGATTAATTATTGTAATACATTTACATAATTAAACATTATTATTTTATTAACCCATATTTTTTCTTATATCCTTGTACACATTATAGCGTCTTTGGGTTAAGCGCACCAGGTGATAACAAACACATCACTCAAGATGGATTCCGGATATTGATACAAAACAAATAATAGAGAGTTTTACATAAAATAAAACTTACCTATTATTTTTTCATCAATATCCGGAATCCAGGTAAGGTCTACCTGGTGCATCATGAGTTCCATAATGGCGGTAAATCGGGCCACCACCCGATGCGCGCTTAAAATACTAGTACCAACGGTAAGTATAGAGGACGCCACCAGCGGAGAGGCAAAGGAAACGCTGACAACAGGCTGAAAAAACAGGTGCTTGACTCAAGATGGATTCCGGATATTGATGAAAAAATAATAGGTAAGTTTTATTTTATGTAAAACTCTCTATTATAATTATTCTTTAAATTATTAAAATAGTCCTTGTTTCAAACGAAACACTTGAAATCATTCTATAATTATTTTAATACTACTTTTGTATTATTTAAAACATGAGACAGTGACTATTAGAGGTGGGCGTTGAATCAATAAACTGTTTTTTTTTAACGACTTTTCGTTCGTCAACGAGTTAACTGTTTTTCATCAATGAAAATACCGGTTGAAAATATTAGCTGTTAATTTACGTCAACGCACTCGACGTCTTTACACATTACTTTATTCATTTCCGAAAAAAACTGATTGAAAATATAAGCTGTTAATTTGCGTCAACGCACTCAACTATTATTTTATTCATTTCTAAGAATTACGTAGTATGCGGAACGAATATTTCCGAAGGATACCGAACACTAGCGATTCTGGCGCGAACACCGTCGCGTCGACGCATTGGAGGCGGACTTATGCGTGTGAGCGAGAAAAGAAAGTTCAATTTGTTATTTTTACATAAAATTGATGAATAATGTATATAAAATCAGATGATCATTTAAGTACGCCTGGAATCCTGGATACTATTTTTACCCAGCCAGTCCTAAGCCTGGAAAAAGTACGAAGGGAAAGTCATTCTCATTACAGTTCAAAAGAGAAATTAAGTAATCTTAATTCTTATCAAAACAATAATCTTCAATAAATTAGTTGCAACAAAATTGTTATTTATCGAAAATTCAATAAATTGTTTGCAACAAAACTGTTATTGATCGAAACCGTTGACATACATTAATGCTAAACGCCAACAATTGAAATTTAAAAACCTGTTAATAATTTAACAGTTTTTTCAACCTGTTGACCATTGATGATTAACAGTTAAATTACATTAACCAAAAAACCGTCAATGACACAAGCCTAGTGACTATTAGGAAAAAAACGTGACGAACAGGAACAATTTACACAGTGTGAACACCGTCGATTTTTAAACATCATGGCATCAGTGCACAACTAATCAGGTATCAACATAGTCCCAAAATGCGTTTTGCTGGTGGTTGTTTGAACATAAATATTTATAGTTCTTGAGCTTTTTCGGACAATTGATTATTTTGTGTTTTATAAAAATGTATTGTTCTAAAATAATGTTATAAAATTTAAAATAACATAATACTATGGCTGCACGGGCGCTTCTATCGGGCTCTTCATGAGCCCGGTGTAGATTTCATAGCGTCCGTATCATAGCTACGTTTTGAGGAACTTTTCGGGGAAACTGAAGGTTTCGTCTGGGCAGTTATAGACGAAGTTATCTTAACGAATAACTACCGGAGACATATTGTGAAGGAGACATATGATGTCTATTTAAGTCTTAATAGTCTTTTTAATTTAATTTAGTTAATGTTAATAATCATCTTGTAATTTGGTTATGTAAATAAACACCTTTAGTCTTATGCAGAAAATCGAAAGCAATATGTGGAAAATAAAGTGGATGATCAAAATTTTCAAAAAGCTTTCAAATCGGGACTAAACTAATAAAACGAGGAGTTCCACAAGGTTCAATACTAGGGCCAATCTTTTTCATTTTATTTCTTAATGATTTAATTAGCTATATGCTGGAACTAAGTAATACTGAACTTGTGCCTTTTGCAGATGAAACGAATGCTATTATAGCCACTAAAGATGTTGATATTCTCAGTAATAAAGTAAATAATGCTCGTGCTCTCTTTCATCATTTGCCTACCATCAATAATCTCAAATTTAATGTCAGTAAAACGACCGCCATGTTATTTAGGACGACGTCGAGAAACAAAGAACAAATAGACATAGTATTGAATGTGAATACAATAACATTGGTAGACAGCGTGAAATTCTTAGGTATTCACATTGACGAAAGCCTAAACTGGAAAAAAGAATTGTCAGCTGTAGAAAGTTCAATTAGCTCAGCTTGCAATGCCCTAAGAAGTCATCGAGATGTGATCGCTATTGAGGAATTAAAAGTGATATTACTCGCTTGTAGAGTCAAAGCTCAGATACAGTATCACTCTATGGGGAGGTAGTTACGTGTACAATATAAATACAGCTTTCATTATACAAAAAAGGGCAATAAGAACCATGGTGAGAACTCCACATTGGGTATCGTGTAAGGAGTACTTTAAAGATCTTCAGATACTAACGGTCCCTTGTTTGTGTATTTTGGTTCTTCTCATATTTTGGTTCTTCACATCGGAGGAAAGAAGTAAGCGGGAAGCTACTAGGCGTAGGGACTTTCAAAATAAGATGCAACCTCACCTAAAAGTAGTGAGTCCTACTGCCTGCAGCATGACTCACTACTTTTAAGTCACTACTGTTAATTTTAGTTTAATTGATTGATAACCTGTTATCAATCAATGAAACTGTTTAATAAACTACCTGTACACTTAAAGTCAATATACAACTTAAATCAGCAGTTAAAATCATTTTTGAGAAAAAAGTGCTATTACACCTTTGATGAGTTTCTCTGTGACACATACAATTAGACTTTAATTATTATGGTACTATTTTTATTGACATTATATTTTTATTTTTGACATTTGTATGGAAATTAGAAATATTTTTATTTACGACATTTTTATGGGCAATATTTTTAATTTGGTATTATTATTTTTGACTTTGTGTAAGGGATGAATCAGATTTAATTTGTTTTTATATTCTTTATTTGACATACATCATTTTATAACATCAATATTTTTATTGACATGTGAAACGGTGGAATCAAAATTTATTTGTATTTATTTACTTTAAAATATACTTAATGTTTTCATGTAGGTACTTAGTAGATTTACATATTATTTGGTAATTAAGTTATTGCTATCTGTAATCAAGCCAAATTTTAGCTTTCTAGCCCTGATACTTTAGGAGTATTAATTTAATACTTACGTCTGTGACCGACAAAGAGACAGATCATGTATGAATGAGTGTCTTGTAATATATTAATATTGTACACTTTTTTTTTTTGTTTTTTGAGGGTGGGAAATCATCAAATAACTTCTCCCGCTCTGGGCGGAGCGGGAGGGTGTGTCAGACTCTTACTGACTAAAACCCATCCGTATTCCTTCCTGTTTCCTGTGTTGCGGGGACCTCGGTGGCCCATAAGTACCTTCCCGCGACCCCGGCAGGCATCGGCCCTAGTGGACCCCTACCTATGTGCTGACGCGTGGAATACAACGCGCCGTCGACCCGGGCCTGGTCCTTACCGGAGGGTGAGCTACCCATTGCTCACCGACCCGACGCCCAGGGCGTCTCCTGCGGCGGCTAGGAGCGAGAGGGCGCGAAACATGCCTTTTCGTCAACCGTCCCGCCTCCTCCTTCGCGAGCATTACTGCTTCGCAGAAGGAGGTGACGGCTGCCCATGCCCTCTCGCTCCGTACCATGGCCTGAACCAGGGCCGGACGCGAGAGATCTCTGCTGCCGATCGCCTCCACGAGGACACGGCGGTGCTCGGCAGACCTCCACCGTATGCTCCACCGTGTCCTCCGGGCGATCTACACAGTGGTGACACCCGGGCGTTTCCTCCCGCCTTATCCGACACAGGAACCTCCCGAAGCTGCCGTGTCCAGTGAGGACCTACGTCAGGCGGAAGGTGAGGACGCCGTGGCGGCTCTCTAGCCACTCCTCAGAGGTGACTTATCGCCGCAATCGTGGCGTGCCCAGCACTGGGTTGCGAAAACCGTACTTTCCATGACGCCATGAGATCCCGCCGGAGCTCCGTCCGCTGTGCCGCGATTTCTCACGGCAGCGGACTTACGCCCCGGCGTTTCGCCTCCTCGCACCACTCCCATACGTGCGCGAGGACTTTTGCCTCCAGATCCCATGGCGGCAATCCGGCAAGGAGGCTCGCTGCCTCACAGGAGACAGTGCGGTATCCCCGGACCATCCGGAAATATTGTACACTTAAGAGTTTGTCACGAAATTGTTCCGATAGGAAGTCATGTGACGCACAGGACGTATCGTTTTCATGCCGGCAAACCTATTTTATTAAAAAGTAATTATATTCATTTAAATTTAGTTTCACTAACTTTGGTAATCTGGTATTTGTTAGATGATTCTTAAATAACACAAGGCAGACTACGAAGAAGATGCTTATCTTTCAAAATAAATTTATTTATTCTTCAGAAAACTTAAAGTCTAATATCTGTAAATGTAAGTTATGTACAGATAGCACTTACAATTGCCATGTACAAGCTTCTACAAATTAAATGTACTTAAAATAAAAAAAAAACACAAAAATAACAAAAAACAAAATCTCCATCCAAATAACATAATTATTCTTCTTTACACCAAACTAAATATATTCTTCTCTAAAACAAAACATAAAAAGATCTTGGAATTTATGAGCGTAATTAGTACTTATCTAATAATCGTGACAGTTCATTAATTGAAAGATAATGTAAACATGCGTTCATCAAACATCGCGATGTGTAACAAACTATATAATTACTTTACTCTTTGATAACAAAGTATTCATTGTTTAAAGTTCATCTTAATGTGCAGATTTTTGAAGCTTGGTGCACTACGTAAGAAGAAGGCAATTAAAAAATCTTGTCACTATCCAGAACATATTTTCTGCACGTCCAAAGAGTAAAGTAATTTGCACGTCGATGTGCACATGCACATAATCGTCACAGATTTTCAAAAACTGACGCTTTTAATTAGGCAGCCTTCACTAACTTGATCTGCAAATGGCGACTGTCAGAAACAATCACGATGTTGTAGGAACGCAAAATAAATACTAAATAGTAGATTTTTCCCGGGCAGGTTTTCGGAATTATTGTGACGCAACCAGAATTTCCGGACTCCAAATTCCATATCATAACATTTAAATCAATATTTTTGCTTAAATAATCCGTAATTTTATCACGTTATACACCACAAAGGCATTTTAAACATATGGAGACTAAATACTTGTACCTTAAAAGTATTAACAGTGATACTCTGCGTAATGCGAATGTCTTCACTTCACATGAATCTTCACTTCAAATTTGCTTGTCCCTCAAATAACTTGTGCTATAAAGATTGGCTTGTCCCTCAAATAACTTTGTGCTATAAAGATTGATTTGCACAAGAAAAATATGAAAAAATCGTGATAAAAATATGTGTTTGTGAGACACCACAATCTTTCTAGGGTAATTTTTTGTGGAAAACACCCTATATAACACAAAAAGAAACGAGAACTTTAGATTTAGTTTGGCAACACTGGGTTTTTAGCAATCCGATGCTTACAACAAAAAAATCTTCTTTTCTTGATTATTATGAAAATAATTGTGATTGTAGCGCGATATTTCTTCATTTGCCGTGTAAATAAATAATATGTAACTGTTATAGTGGTTGAAGCTACCTTATTTCAACAACATGTCTGAGAATAAGGATTCGCAGGCGACCAACCTCTGTTTGACTGAGGATGCATTTGATCAGTTCCAAGCAGTTGCAATGTGTCAGGAAGAGGAATACATCACTCTGCCTGCTATAGTATCAGTGAAGCCCAAGGAACCAGATCCCGGCGAGTTAGGTCATCTCAATTATGTTAATGAGGTAGTTATATCTACCAAAAACGAAGTAAACAGCACAGTCAATGACAACACGGAAGAGATGGTGGCCGAGATGGAGCAAGAATCCTTCGAAAATAGTTCTTACTTAGAAACAACTGCTAGCTTGGACGGCGGCATAAACGATTTAGACCACGACTATGTTCCTCAGAATGAAACTAGAAGAGGCAGAAAAAATAAACATGTGATTAAAAATGATACCGAAATAGTCTCCAACAACGTTACAATCCTCGGTGCAAAACAAAGTAGTGACATTCAGGTAAACTCTGAACAAGAATCCTCTCTTATAAGTAGCACTGTACCTCGTAGAAGAGGTAGAAAACCTAAGCCTAAACCTGTTCCTCCAGAATCCATAATTCTATCAGGGAATAATCAAGATAGTTTGAATATCTCTAGCTCTCGACTTAGTTCTGATCCGGAAACCTCAGATATAGTAGCCAGTGTTAAGAGAAAGCGTGGTCGGCCACGAAAATCACTTCAAAATTACCAAAATAATTCTAACAAAGACTTCTCAAGTGAGCTGAGTGGTTCTGACAGCAACAGAATTGATGATGTGCTTCCTACCCGAAAGAGAGGAAGACCAAGAAAAACACAATCTGAAGTAAATCTTCAGAATAAAATAAAAAATAATACAGAAATCCTATCAAACGAACTCATCAGCATAGAAGATTTAAATGGGACACAATTAACAAACACATACGAAAGGAGCAAGGAGTTGTTAGATTTAGATGTATCTAAAATAGAAAATAGAGACTTGGATAAGAAAATATTTAGTGACTCAGATAATGATGAGCTTGATGATATTACTTTAAGTAAATTGAAAATGCATCCTGAAACATCTAAATCTGCTGATGAAAATAATTTAACTGAAAATGACAAAGATCAAAACTTGACAAATAGTGGATCTGAATTTACTATTTTGTATCCCCCACCAACTAAAAAAAGAAACTTGTCTAAAAAAGGGAGAGGCAAGCCTAAAAAAGTACCCACAGACATTGCTGAGAAAGGCCAAAGAGAAAGTTTTGAAAAATCTGACTCTATGGTAGCGAGTTCAGTATCTAATAATGAAACTTATTTAGAAAGCTCCCATATAGATTCTGATGACAATGACAATTTGAGCCTGAGTCAATTAAAAGAAACAAACAGTGACCTCGCAAATACTGAAAATAATAACACAACTGTAGTAACTACTAATGATGAAGATGTTGCTGTTGATGTTGAAACTGTGGAAAGCAACAGTGATGTTATTAAAACTCCAACAAAACGCAATATTAAAATGCCAGTTATGTCCGACTTTGAATACAATGTTGACAGTGTTATAGAGAAGGAAGACACTGGAAATGAAGTAGATGCTAATAATGAGTTACTTGTTGAAGACACTACTAAAAGACCTATTCGTAGAAAAGTTGTGAAATTACATTATGAAGAAGAGTCTGATGAGGATCCCTTTGCTAATGTTGAATTATCTGATGATGATGAACCTAGGAGGAAAGGTAAAAAATATTACTCTGATGATGAATATGTACCTGGCAGAAGAGGAAATAAAGATATAGATTCTACAGACAGTGAAATTTCAGCGAGTGATCTGGTTAACGAAACACATCCGAAGAGAAAGAAGTTACGTAAAAAATCTGACAATCAATCTCCACAGAAAAAAGGAAAATTGGATCAGTCAATTCACGACGTGGAAAGTGATGATGTTGAAGTATGTTTACAACCTTCTACAGTAGTAAAATCAACTGATGAAGCCAAACCACAAAATTCAAAACTCTGGGGCTGTAGCAATGAGTTTGAGAACTTCCTTGCTAAAAAGATTCAAGGTACTAATTTAAAAATTAAAAAACTGTCAGCAAGTGCACCAACTGAGAACAAAACTATTGAAATACCTGTGCTAGACCCAGGAGCAAAGAAGACCTATGAGATGTGCAGCCAAACAAATGTGATTCATACTTTATCCACTGGCGTGCAAACCACTACACCTTATGATATACCCATGAAGGACAACATTGATTTAACAACAGAACAATCCGAAAAAGCTTGTTATTTCCTAAATAGTATTGTGAAAACAACTTCTGAGCTAGGTACATTGATGACACAAAAATCTGAAGATTTTATCAAAAAGAAAATAAACACTACTCATGTCACTGACACCATGAAGATGGATTACTGTGTTAAAAAGTCATTCTTATTATTCAAATTAGCTAAACATAATCTAATGCAGATGGAAGAGGATCTCGCTAAGCAATATGATGAATTTCTAAAAACTAATAATTTAACAGCATGTAGGGAACTACCAAAACAAATAGCGGCCTCAGAAAAACAAGCAAGTAGTGACAGTGATTGTGAAATCGTAGAAGAACCAGCTAAAACAGCTTCTGTGAATAATTCTAAGGAAAAACCAAAATTTAATCCCAAAACTGTGTTTCTCAACAAAGAACTTTCTATCAAGATTGCAAAAAAACCATCTGAGACCAACAAAAAGCTTGATATTAAAGGGCGGCATACTGTATGGATTAATGATACAGTGATGGTAAAAAAAGTTACTCAGTCTTTTTTAGCCCAGGACAGCCGAAATAAAAAACCTCCAGATAATAATATTACAACAAAAATGGTAAGTGATTTTTTTAAGAATTATTACCGTCAGAAAGCAATCTCACTTTGTGCCCCTTTCATAAGCACAGATTGGCTTAATGTGAGCAAAGAATGTGTGTGCAACTATTTTGTTATAAAGCCAGTTCTATATAATAATAATAATGTAAATTATTCTGCCAATGGAGGAATTAGCACAGAAAACAATACCACTACCTCGGAGACAAATCATGCTATAATGCAAATACCTAACAAAACCATATTAACATGCCCAGAGACCCTTCTTAAACTGTGTTTTCGGATTGTGAAAAATCAAATACATGATAAAAGATATGTCAAAAAAGTTTGTCATCCAAACACACAAAATGAACTTACAGATGAGAAAGACCAGCCAATGACATTATTCCGACAATGCCTGAGAGTCCTGAATAGTAGAGCTGTTAAAACCATGGAAAGGAGCCCAACACCCTCAAATAACATAACCTCTAAGGATGTATCAACTATACCTCCTCTTAAAATGCTCTGCCACCGGAGAATAGTGGCATTACTATACAACTCAGGCAAAAGGGATCCCAGAGAAGAACAAGACGAAGTGGCTGAAACAAGGTGTAGTACAGAAGAATCTAATTATTCGATTTCCACCTGTTCCTCAAAATATTCATCACCATTAATTAAGATAAATGAAATCAAGTCACTCTTGTCCTTATGTGTGGAACTCATACAAAGAAAACAAGAAGTGGCAGAAATAAGGTGTACAGAAGAATCAAAGGATTCGTTTTCCACCTGTTCTTCAAAATATTCATCACCACCAATTAAAACAAATGAAATAAAGTCACTCTTGTCCTTATGTGTTGAATTCATACAAAGACAACAAGTTTTTGAATCAAGTTATGTCACTAGTATATTAAAACCAAAATCATTAACAACCTTTGCTTTTGAGTGTATCAAACAATTGATATATGGAGATATGGATGTTTCCTTACTTGGAACTAGTCAGTTCAATTTAAGTGATCATAATCATGGAATTATGATTGAAGGCTTAACAATAAATAGTGTAAATACATTATCAGAGGAAGCATTCCTGAATCTAAAACATTCACATGTGGATAATCCAGATAACTCTGAGTACTTAGATGACTTTGATAATGAAGACCATTACGAGCCAGACTTGGATGAAATTGAGGAGGAAAACCCAACTGAAACCGAAACCGAAACCAGTTGGGTATCAAAAGTGCAAATGCAAGAATTTAGGTCATGCTTTAACACCACTAATACAGATGTCAGTGAAGGGGAAATGGTTTCAGTTGTTACTCAAATTAAAATTGAACCTGACGATGATTTGCCTGATAACCTAGAATCGCTGGCTCATGTGAAAACTGAACCAATTCATGGCCTTAACGAAATGACACTCATACCAGAAGTCAAGCCAGAAGCTATTGATGTCTTGGGTTCTGCACCACCAGAACTCCACAGACAAAATAGTAGTAGTTACGATGTCGAAGCATTCGAACAATTTGTTGCTTCTAACAAGATTTTGCGCGAATTACAAGGCGATGATATCTTCAGTCAAAGTTCGCACAGGATACGCAGACAACATGAACCTGATTACGAAGAAGATGACATGAGCATGAGCCTTCTAGTCCCACAGACATACGAACCTTTGACTATTGAAACTGCCAAAGGGAGGTTAATGGAAAGTAGTTCTGATGATGATAGTGCTAAAAATAAAAAGGTTACAGGGAAAAAGAAACCTGATAAACGTAAAGGTAAACAGAAAAAAGCCGATCCAAAGGCTATAAACAAAGAAACACCTACACTGGCGACTAAAGATAAGCCAACTAATAACGAAGTTGCTAATTTAACCAAAAAAATGAGAGACAGAATCAGACAAGAGGAGAAAAAAGACGATTCTACAGATTCCGAACCTGAAAATTTACCGCTACGCCTAAGAAGCAGGAAAGAACAAGAAAAGTTAAAACAGGCACAGACCAGTAAATCCAAAAAAAGCGAGATACAATGTAACAATGTTGATTCTACTGATCAAATTGATGATGTTGTTGACGATTTTACTGGCTTTACAGCTATTGATCAGAACGAGATATCTAACTATCACAAATACATGCAATATGTGTATGACAAAATTATTCCAGACAAAGAAGATAGGGGTGTCAAAATAAATAATAAGGATGCTGAAGTAAAAGAAACACATGAAGAACCATTAATTTCTAATGAACCTGTAGAATTATTGGAATGTGAACCCACAATGCCTATTTTTGATGATCCAGTAAGATCTAAAAGATCTACCAGAAATAGCAAAGGAAAAGTTGAAATATCTAAGAAGGAAGAAATATCAAAGAAAGAGGAAATATCCAAGAAGAGAGAAATATCAAGGAAGGAAGAAGTATCAAAGAAAGAGGAAATATCAAAGAAAGAGGAAATATCAAAGAAGGAAGAAATATTAAAGAAAGAGGAAATATCAAAGAAAGAGGAAATATCAAAGAAGGAAGAAATATTAAAGAAAGAAGAAATATCAAACAAGGAAGAAACTTCTAAGAAAGGAATATATGTAAAGAAAGAAGAAGTTTTAAAAGAAAAGGTTTTAGAAGAAACTCCTTCATTTGTAGAACGCCATGGTTGGCACTGCTATCCAGTTAATGGTGTTGATGGCAAGCTATACCAAAGTTCTTGTGTAGCTTTGGAGAAACTTCCTGAATCTTTTGTCCAGACATATTTTGAATATCAAGGCATAACAAGCAAAAATGGTGATGACCATGAGATTGACAGGTAAAGTAACATTATTTTTAATGGCTTATATGCATTATGCATTTATTTATTTAATTTTATAGTTAGTTTAGCTTATAATATTAATATTTATAATAATTTCAGGTTGACAAACCTAAACTCCTTGTATAGAACAGTTCAGTTGAACTCTAGTAAAAGTCAATTAAAGTCTAAGCGGGAAGTTAAGGGTGACCACATGTCTGAAGTGGACAGTCGGGCTGAAAGTCCCACATATTCTGACCATTATGATGAGCTGGAGCCTTCGGACGATGAAGGAGCTAATGTTGATGTTGAAGTAGCTTCGCCTGTTGTAAGTATTTAGTTAAATATGAATATTGAAAAGTTTCAAAATATGGGATAGTCATAGGTGTGAGGTTAACTGTTTTAATTAATGCTATTGCAATAAAGAGTAAAAAAATTCCTGCTGATAATTGTGACATTCCTGCTATTCAAATATAAAGTTTAAAAGTTTTCTTGGCAGAAAAAGGATTATTTATTACTTAATTTTATGTAATGCCTAAAGTATAGAATAGAATACTCTTTATTATATCAATAAAAATTATAGATATAAATGTAGAAATTAATTAATGTACATAATAAAGTTTTAACAAAAAAAAAAATCTTGTGGTCTTTTTTTTTGTTAAAACTTGAGAACGGCTGGACTGATTTGGCAATTTTTTGTTTTAAAATGTATGTAGTAGTCCGAATAAATTTTTTATAGAAAGAAATATTGGAAAAGTTTCTCAGAAAATGTTCAAATTCGGGGAAGACTGAAAAATTTTCTATGAGGATTCTGTGAATTATTGAAATTTTGTCAGGACAACGTCGCGTCGGGCGGGTCAGCTATTTAGGCATAATTGAGAAAAAATTGTTTATCTTCCAAAATTAATTACAAACGAAAACCTTACATCCACAGCCACTAAAGCACACCGAAAACACGTTAGCAAAGAACCTCCTAATGAACGACAATGAAAGTGATTCTGATTCCGGCGTCAAGGTGAAAAACGAACCTGCAGATGGTACCGAAAAGACCAAACTTAGTAGCAAGTCTAAGAAGAAAGGAGAAGTTGAGGTAGAAGATGGCGCAGACCTGATGCTGACGGCTGACAAGATGATGAACAAAGAACTGACGTTGTTGCATGCACCCGTTGTGGTGACTGACGATGTTCGGAACACGCCTTCTAAAGGACCTGTTACGAGGAATAAACAGGTAATACTCTAGAATTTTTGCACACTAGCATTCACAATACATTAGCAGTGTGGTTAGTTTGCAGTTTCTAAGTGTTTTTAGGGTTCCGTACATCAAAAGGAAAAATCGGTATCCTTATAGGATCACTCGTGTGTTTGTCTCTCTGGCTGTCGTGTCTGTCTGCCTGTCTGTCCGTCTGTAATAATAATAATAATATAAATTAATTATTTTTGAATATAAGGGTCACTTTTGGGGCGAAAATCAGAAAAAAAAAGTTTTGCAGACTGTATCGTGTGACATATGAAATGAAAGGGCTTGTTGTGAGGATCTGAATTTTTTTTTTTTAATCATTTTAAAATAAATAGTTTTAAAGTTAATTAAGAAAATAGATGAAATTGATCACCTGAGCCTAAAATTTTGAAAAAAACACTGAACATAGTTCTTTACAATAGATTACAGGAAAACCTATAAGAAGTCTATGGTGTTAAAATAACATGGTAAATCTCTCAATATTGTGCGTACAAACTTACATTTGCAGTAGGAATGTATGGGAGAATATGTTTTCAACTACAATGTTAAGTTTGTTCTTGGGATAAAAAAACGGTAGTTATCATTATATTCACTGCAAGGAACCAGCACGCGAGTTTAAAAAAATTGTATCCTGATATTGCTTATTCCTAATCTGTAACATATTTAATTATTTTCGAACGAATCGAGCTTTTATCATTTACGATCTCGTTTCTTTTCTTATCGCGAAGTTGAGGCCGAAACAAACGTATGACAACTAATTATTTTTATGTTTCATTAGAAAAGCGCAACGAAAAATCAGCCGTCTACCAGCCAAACGAAGAACGAAGAAGATTCTTCTTCTGAGGAAGAGAAGCAATGGGTGAGCACCAAGGAGAAGCTTCTCAAAAGAATGGGCAAGAAGGATCAAACCAGGTATTGTCAACCATATCTTCTTATATTTGTCATTTATAAAATTGAAATGTATCTATATATCTCAATGTAGAATAAGGTGATTAGATTTAAGTCTTATTATAATAAGGATTGATTAATAAATAATAAGGTGAATGGGAATTAATAATAAGTAATAAGGTCATTTAATGTTAAGTCTATAATTACATGAATAAATAATAAATGTTTCTGTGTTAATACTATGTCCTTTGTTTTTCATTTATCCTGGATATAAATTCTACCACTTTGTCAAAGATCACTAAATCGATTTGGTTGTTAGATGTTAAACGTACCAAAGCAAACTATTTACTTAAGTATCCCCAAAATCGAGTTAGACGATGTAGTGTATATTGAATTTATTGCATCAGACTTTTAAAGACCGTTGTGTAAAGGGACTTGCGGATTAGTCGTCAGTAAAGTGATGTACATTTTTTATTGAAAAGGATGTGAGTTCGTTTTCTATGCTGTAATTTAAAGAAGTTGTGGATTAGAGTTATTCATCTCTGTAATGTAAAGAATCACATACCCTGGATCAATCCTCTTCTAATCTAAATTAGATTTCTAGATTTAAGGCTGACGCACATTTGGGCAGGGCGCGCCGCATTACAAAAATCCTTCTACAACACTCGTATATTTTAATGAACCATCGCACAATACAAGCGAGTCGCACCGGGCCATTTTATGCGGCTGTAGCATAAGTTTGCCTGTAACCTGTGTTAAAAACAGCTAGATAAAACAAATACCAAGTAAAACTTAAAAAAAAAACAAAAAAATATACAATATATTTATTTGAATGTACGCAGTTTGGACGACGCCAAACGAGCCAAGCTTGTGAGCGAGTTTATAGAGAGACGTGGCGGCTTTGCCGACTCACACATACGATCGCGTAGCACGCGCACGCGCCGCTCCGGCAAGAAGTTCCTGGAGAGGCAGAAACAACTCGGGTATGAAAAATCTAGATAATTGCTTCGCACAGGTGCGATCTACTGATATGGCAATATGTAGGGTAACTGCTATAGTAATTAGCCGCGCTATAGTAACTGGCCACTCATAACAAAAAAGGTAGAAACAAGATAATGTGAACTAAAACGAAAATACAATAGACACAGGAATATTTTTTGTCCTTTTCATTCATGGGCTTGCTTGCATTACCTTGTTTCTACCTCTTTTGTTATGAGTGGCCAGTTACTATAGCGTGGCCAATTACTATAGCACTTACCCTATGCTGTATCTAAGACAAAAAAAGAATGTAACCTTCTGTAACAGATTCTCTAAATGATTGTGATAGGGATCAAAATCCATTGTGTAAATGATAAATCATTTTATTTCTGTAAGTGGGTTTGTTACACGTCAATCACGAGATGAGGTCGGTGTTTCCTATCTTGTAGTTTAGAAGAACTAAGCGCACACAGAGACACGAAATTAGTTGATGATTTATTGACATAAAAACATCCTCAATTCTGCACATCTCTGTGGTTTGTGCTGAGCTTTAAAATCTCATCGCCATGTTGAGGATAAAATCGATAAATTAGTGATAAAAAAAGATTAAGAAAGTAAAAAAATGTCTATTCAATTTTACAGAATACTTTCAAGGGAGCTGTTCGGAGAATCACCAGACGCGTATATGTCCAAAAGGTCCCAAGCTAGTTTGTTTAGAGGTCGTCGTAATATTAGAAAGGTAAGTCAACTACCCAGGAGTGGGACAGTTCAGGCTAATAAAAAAACCGGCCAAGTGCGCGTTGGACCACGCACAATGATGGCTTCCGTTGTTGGGATGAATTTCCGAAAAAAAACTTAAAAAAAAACATTGTAGTTAAAAACATGTTCCCCATACATTCCAACTGTTACTGTTACACGTCCGTGTTTGGGTCACAGAAATTCATGTGTACCAAATTTCAACTTAATCGGTCCAGTAGATTCGGAGCAAATCGGCTGTGACAGACGGACAGACAGACAAGAATGATCCTTTAAGGGTTCCATTTTTACCTTTTGAGGTACGGAACCCTAAAAACAATAAGTCGGCTTCCCTAGTTCTACTTATGTGTCGCCAATTTCTTTGTCCTTATTTTTTGTATAAGGGGACGTTTACCCCGCGATGGTACACTAAGGGCTAATAATAATAAATCAGTTTATCATTATTTTTATCTAGTGCTTAGTTTACCATCTATTCTTGCTGTCTCGTAAGCTATATATACACGGCTCATTACCAGTGTACGTCCGCGCATGCTTAGGAACGAGATCCCACACTACCTGGAGCAAGGGCATAATGTGAACAAGTTCATATATATAGCTAATCTTTTACCCGTCCGTGGTGGTCCACAGAGCCCTCAAGTTATGAGGTCTGTAGGTGGATCATACATCGAACGTTCCATGACCCGACGCAGACGTCGAACGGTGGGCTGAAAATCAACTTTCAAAGACATAGGAATTAAAATGTTTAAGTGTTGGTTTTTTTCTTGGATATGGATTTTGTTTACCATTATTATGCTCAAATTTACACACAAGGTTAATTTAGCATATAAACGGATGACTTGTATTTTTTTTTACGAAAAATTTGTATGAAGCTCGTGTGAAAAATCCGCTTATCTTTGGAACCACAAGTTCAACCGTAATATCCTTAAAGGACGTTTTAGAACAAATTATTTATAATTTATTGACAAACCACGTATAACGATGGTGACGTCTATTCTGAAAGAACTATTCAATTCAACATAAATAATCCACAGGTTATTGACAAGAAATCTCTAGCGCGCAGTACTGTAGTGGCAAATATGGAGGAGTTCGAGAGAAAGAGAAGACTGAATGCTAAGCAGGCCAAATTGGTAAGCTTGAAAAACTAATATTACTGATTTTTTTTTCTTTTGGTGACGGGTTGGAAGTTTTCAGGGCGGACGGAGGGGTCTGTTCTACTGACTAAAACCCCCGTGTTCCCTCGCACACTTGCCGCAAAGGCTACGGGGGCACTTAAGCACTTAGCAACGCAGCTCCCGACTGGTGCTGGCCTCTGCTCCGTCTGGTCAAGCGGGGGGAGTGAGGTATTTGACTCCCCCCGCGACGTCTAAGAGGGGCGCGCGTGGACCATTCCGCGCCACCACCTTATATGATAGGAGGCGGCGGACGTCCCCGAGTCCGCATCCCTGGATCGCACTCGAAATCTCCCTGTCCCTTTCCGATGCCTCCTGCGACATGATATTTTCAATATTACTGACCTTAACCTAACCTTTTTTTTTACGGTAGCTAACTTAAAAATGCTGGTTGTTGTTTTTTTTTTCTTTAAAAATTAGTATCAATCAAAATATTATATCACATAAACCTACATTGGCACTTGCGAATCGTCAGAAGCTAGATGCACGGTTCAAATTGGTCGTTTCCTATGGAGAAGAGCTGGCAAGAAACTCCACGAAAGAATAATAGTATTGTGCAGGATAAAATTTAAATATTTATAAGTAGAATGTTAAGGGGCCATTATAGTTTTAAGATCATACTTACAGTCAGGCAAATAAATGAATTTGATTTGATTTGAAAAAATAGATAATTTACTGGATTTTTGTGCATGATCTGTTGAATCCCTGAATTTATTCAAGTTTTTTTCTTACCAAATCTTAAGTTAAGATTATAAACACCTTTCTGTACTATTTTAACGACAAACCTGCCAATGTTATAACTTATGTGATATGTTGAACGCTTGCTTTATTTCGCTGATACACGTAACGCTGTCCTTTGTTAAATTAATTATGTTATTTGACCAATATAAAACATACCTTGTCTCTACTATCCCAAAGTTTATTTTATATTAGCATCAAATTCTCTCTCGCTTGTACAGAGGGAGCTACTGGGCTGCGAAGAGGGCGTGAACGTGCTAGTCATTAACGATGAGGTGTGTCTGGAATATGACTTCGAAGAGAACCGCCCCGTCGTGACCGTGCACCCCTTCTTTACCAAAGTTATGAAGGCCCATCAGGTATGTCATCAAGATAGAAATAAGTGAAGTTAACATATTACAGCGAAGTACGACGTACGTGCGTGCGTGGTGCATGTATGACCAGGTGTATGAACGTAAACGAAGCAAAAAGAGAATGTAAGTATCATACCAGGCCGCGTTCTGTTGTTTCTGCCTACCCCCATGGGAAGAAATAACAGCAGCCGCTAAATGACACTTGAGATGACATTTAGCAACCTGAGGTTAAAATATTGGCCAATGTTCAACGTATTACATACATAAACTCACGCAGAGTTTATGTATGTACCACGTTGAACATAATACACATACATATTATTTTAAATGCGAAAGTGAGTTTGTTTGTTTGTTACGCTTTCACGCTAGAACGGCTGAATGGATCTGGCTGAAATTTGGCAAATGGGTAAATCATGATCTGAGTTAGGACATAGGCTACTTTTCACCCTGGATCGCAGATGAAGTTGCGGGCTAGTTTCACATAAATCTACATGGGCACTTATGAAACGTCAGATGCTAGGTGCACGGTTCCAATTGGTTGTTTCCTATGGAGAAGAGCCGGCAAGAAACTCCACGGTTACTGTTTTAAAAATAATTCGTTTTAACAATGTTTTCAAACATAACATACATAACATCACGCCTGTATTCCCCGAAGGGTTAGGCAGAGGTGTACTTATAGTAAGTACACCCACATTTCGCCAGTTATGTTTAAGTCCCATGTAATAGGCGTGCCTATTGCCATCAACCGGGCACAAATCCAGACTCCAGGCTGATACTGAGAAATTCCAGATGGAAAAATCCAATAACACTTTTACACGACCTGGGAACTGAACCTCATGCTCAGCAGTAGCGCATGCGACCACTAGACCGACGAGGCAGTAACGTATCTATGGATAGATCCAGATCTGGATAAAATTATATACATAATTGTTTTTTTACAGTACGAAGGCGTAAAGTTTATGTGGGACGCTTGCTTCGAGAGCTTAGCAGAGCTCGAGGCGGGACAGCCGGGTGGAGGCTGCATCCTCGCTCACTGTATGGGACTGGGTAAAACGCTGCAGGTGCTGGCTCTGTTACACACGGTAAGTTCTTATTTCCTTGAACAATAGGTTGCTATAGGGAGGTGTCTGATAGCTGTTGGAACTGACGAGTCCTTGAGTGGAGACTGCTAACCAGCAAAGGTATCGTGGGGCGCTCCCCAGCGAGGTGGACCGTCGACTTCAAAACGACTGCTGAGATAGTCTGAAAAATTGAAGGACGGCGAATTACGTTGTGGCGCAACTTGGAATAGGCCTATATCCTTACACCCCACTGCCCTCGCAGGTCTGAGGTGGCCCGCAAAGGCGGGCCGGCACCAGCCGGGGATCACGAAAGTGGCATAAGATCCCATGATCCCTGGTGCAAGTGTGGAAGGGGAATACCGGGGTGGTTTTTAGTCGGTAAGAGTCTGACAGACCCCTCCGCCCGGCCCAGAGCGGAGGAAATCCATGAGGATTTTTCACCATGGAACAAAAAAAAAAGGCCTGTATTCTTGCGGCTTGCGTAGTTTCACAATAGTGTTAAAGTGACGTAGGGGATAAATCTTCTTTATAAAATCGTAATTTATGTCACATATTCCCAGGTATTGACTCATCCTGGCGTGAAAATGCAACGCGTTCTCGTGTGCTGCCCTCTATCGACCGTACTCAACTGGGTTGACGAGATACACAAATGGATCGGACCAGTAACGAATCAGATCAAGGTAAGCAGTAGCTATAGAAGTACAGCACAGTAACAACACCAAGCTTGGTATCAAAAAAGTAAAGTCTCTATCTATCTTTGCAAAACTTCTTGACCAGACTCGAACTTAGCAGTAAACTAAAGAGTTGTCGGCATAGTTCGTGCTGTCTGCGCAATAAACAGCCAAGAAAGTTGGCGCCGTCGTTGTATAAAATAATTAAAAAATAAAATTATCTAGTACCATGTGATCAACTTCTTTTATTTCTTTTTTCAAGCAACGTAAAATAAAGCGGAAATTACAGGTATTACATTCATATTTAGTTTTTACAACACCAAAAAAAACGAGCAAGCCGTACAGTCGCATATGATGTGTAACATCTGACATCTCACGTTGGCAATAATCAACTGAACAGCGACAGAAATTAACCTCAAAATTTATAAAGCTAATACCTACTGCAATATTTATTCGAATAATTTTATTGTTCATTACTAGTTGTCGCCCACTGGTCAAAATTCGACCCCGTCAACTTACGATCTATGTAGTACTTACTAATTCCATGAGTACAGAAATTCCATGCTATTAGGAAGTACTTACTAATTCCATGCTATTAAAAAGTACTTACATATTCCATGCTCAAGCTGTCACTTCCTGTAACACACTTCCGTCCCTTTTCACGGCATCACTCCCATAGAAAGCGAGAGAGAAGATGTTACACGTCAAAAATATGCAAATCGTCCGTAGCCTATAAGGTTTTAATCTGCCACAACAGGTACATATACCTGAGGCTATTTCAAGTAACTTGATTATGTTTAGCCTTGCAGTCAAACTAGGTTCCTTAACCTATTGACCGCCACGTCAAAAAAGCAAAATGTGCCCTAGGTGCCAAGCTACGAATTATTCATTAAAATCTGTCATGTAGTCGTGACCGTGGCGTGCTGGGCACATTTTGGTCTGTCATCTATACATGACTGTGGCGGTCAAAAGGTTAAAGACCATCTGTTGTCTATGGAGCATAGTTCATAACAATTCCGTTCCAACAGGTATTCGAGCTATCAAAACTCAAAAAAACATACGAACGCGCCTACCAACTAGAAGACTGGTTCAACGGTGGTGGCATATTCATCATAGGATACGAACTCTTCCGGAGTCTGTCGACTCTCGATCCGTTCCTCGACGATGTTCGACCTACTATCGTCAACAAAATACGTACAGCCTTACTTGACCCAGGTCCAGATATAATAGTCTGTGATGAAGGACATTTACTAAAGAACGATTGTTCTGTTCTCGCGGTAGCAATGAGCAGGGTTGTCACAAAAAGAAGGATTATACTGACAGGAACGCCGATGCAGAATAATTTGAGAGAGTATTATTGTATGGTGAACTTTGTCAAGCCTAATTTGCTGGGAACTTATGCGGAGTATTCTAATCGGTAAGTTGAAGATATGAATTTGATTGTGAAGTATGCACATATTTTAATTATCAAGCCCGCTTCTGGGAACAAGGGTCACGGCTCTTATGATTACATCTCTTACTTTGTTGCTTATTCCAGCCAATCCGGTATCTTTTATGATATTATCACAAATATATGATGCACCTAAAGTTTTTACTGACTGGTGCTGTCTGAAAAAAAACGCAAAAGGCATAAAAACAAAAACATTCAAAACTAAACTTTATCTTTTTCCAATAGGTTCGAAAATCCAATAATGAACGGTCAGCACCGAGATTCCAGAGAAGAAGACATAAAACTAATGAAAGCCCGTACACACATCTTACACAAAGTACTAGAGGGCTGCCTCCAAAGACAGGAAGCTTCAGTACTCTACCCATACTTGCCTAAGAAGCATGAGTATACAGTTTTTATAACTCTCACGCCATGCCAATGGGACTTGTACAAGCACTACTTACATACCTACGGGAACAAGACTAAACAGAGCATATTGAAGGACTTTCACATACTACAGAAGATTTGGTCGCATCCTCAAGTGCTACATAACTTTCAGACGAAAGCTAGAGATCGTGATGAGAAAAATAGGATTAAAGGTATGTTTATTTTGTAGATAAGAAGATCTGTAAGGCCCGTTTGCACCACAAATTATTGAACACATCTAACGCCCAATGAATTTAAATCATCGTTCTGTCTCTGTCATCTTCAAACGCTGGAAAGAAACAGAACGATGTTTTAAATACATTTAGCGCTAAACGCATTTAGTCATTTGTTGTACAAGCGGGCCTAAATTTTGTGTTATATAATCTGCGCGTTAGTGCTAGTCACTGCCTGAGGTGTGTGAGCGGTGAGACGGGGGAAGGCCCCATTGACAAGATTAGCAGATTGAGTTAGATTCACCATTGTCTACCTCCCCCGTCCCACCGCTGACATACCTCAGGCGGTGACTAGCACTTACGCGCGGACTATAGCTATTGCGATTAAATTGAATTAAAGACTGAGAAACAGGTAAGTGACATTTTATATTGTCTATTGCACAGTGTCCCTACAACCTTTTTCTGTAGTACTGACTATTTGTATAAAATTTTCAATTGTTTTTATTTGTTGTTTCAAGCGATGGGAATGAAAGAGGAAAGTACAGGTATCTCGTTCATTAACTTCGTTCGCGCACACTTATTACACTCCACAATCCATTATATCTATAACAAACATCACATAATTATGTTAACATAATCCACCAAAGCCGCATATTTATTTAAAACAAAGTTGAGAAACAGTTGTGCTTCATCATATTATGTTGCTGGCAACAA
Organism: Atethmia centrago; assembly: GCA_905333075.3. Classification (NCBI taxonomy): domain Eukaryota; kingdom Metazoa; phylum Arthropoda; class Insecta; order Lepidoptera; family Noctuidae; genus Atethmia; species Atethmia centrago. The sequence continues at coordinate 22,814,681 of HG995379.1, read as the reverse complement.
TGTCTTGCAAAATTTGCTTATTTTGAATACTGAACATTAGCGTGCTGTCATCAACACTGCAACATTGCATGTTGCCAGCTACAAAAATATTATGTTGACGCATAACATATTGGTATGAGACTTTTTTGTTTGCAATTTCAAAGAGTCACCCTAGAGTTCTCACGCATGCGTTTAGTATTTAGCTCTAACAGTAGTGCATTCATACTTACTTACATCCAAAATAAATCTCATTTACACGATGCCAGTTTCGTGCTTATGGCATACAATAAAATTGAAGCAACAAATTAGTTGCACCATCTAAACAGTTTATGCCACAGGCAATTAAATCGCAACGTGTAAATCAGTTTTTAATTCTGCATTCGTCTGTATCTGTCACCATATGGTTATGAACAAAGATGTGACATTTGAAATTGTTCCATTTAAAATGTAAAATATCAGTTTCTATTTTGCATCTAAATATTTTTTTCGAAAAAAGCATTTAGTATTTTATTTGAAATACTTTTTTGAACGTATTTTCTATTTACTAAATGCAAAATACATTTCTCAAGTATTACTGACGCTATCGATCGAACGTTACAAATATTATCATATAAATTTAACGAAAGTTGTTCACAAAGTCAAGCTATGTATTTATTCGATCTGTGTACCATGTTTTTTGAAAGATTTTTGAGAGATGATACGAGTTTGGATTCACTAAACAAATACCTAAATAACAATAAAGTGTTCCTAAAATTGAATACGTACTTGTCAAGTTCTGCACCAGTAGAACGTTTATTTCCCTTCGGTGGCATGATCACGAGGCCTCATAAATGGAAGATAACTGATAATAATTTATTTGATCAAATTGTTGTGTGGATTACAGGATTATAATCAATTATGATTATTTTCAATTTGTCTATGAGGCACCATGATATTTATATAATGATACTTATCAATAAAGAAAACTGATAATTTATCTTTATAAAAGCATTTTATTTGAAAATACCTATTTTGCATTTAGTATTTAAATAAACGAATAAACTATTTTGTATTTACATTTGAAATGGAAAAAATAAAAAGATTTTGTATTTAAATACTTTTATCAAACCATTTTGTACATCTCTGATTATGAACGTCGTTAGTTCATAATCTATCTGGCGAGATTATATTAGTCAGGGCACCTCGACCAAAGGGGCTACCTAGGTTGGAACTGTGTCAAACCGCGCGCGGGCCGAGTGAGCGCTTCTCAAAGTTGGTTACAGTTACTGGGCTATTTAGTACAAAATACGTTCGTCGAATGCCAGTTTCATACCAGTTCACAATTTGTCGGTTTGTCATGGATAGATTTTAAACTATCGAAAAATAATGCTTTAAATTGTAAATGGTTTGTTGCAGTTCACAATTTTCGTTCGTTCGTTCAAGCCGAGCGAGCGCTTCTTCCAAGTTGAAGAAGCGCTCGCTCGGCTCGCGCGCGGTTGATCACAGTTCTAACCTAATCTAACCAATTTGGTTGAGGTGCCCTTGCTTAGTTACTGCGACCAATTCGGCTTTCGCCAAGGCCTACCAATCAGGGACGTTTCATAATTTTACGAGTGATAAAATCGAACAGATTATGAACCCTGTCGATAAGTGCAAGTTTGGTCATAATTTGACGATTTGACATTTATGGATTATAAGCTACCGAAAATGATTGCGTTAAATTATAACGAAATAGTAAAAAAAAATGATAGTTTATAAATAATGTAACGGTAATAATATAGATAGATTATAAACTAACGGTGCTCACATTGGTGGTCATCTTTCGATGACATATACACTCTAACAGCTTAAATATTTTCACAGCGGAGAAACTCGAAGATGATTTGGCGACCGAGGACCTGGAAGAAATAAAGCCGAATGCGACTGAAGACCTGTGGTGGCTGGAATACTTGGACGGCGGCAATATGTTGGAGACTCTTGATAGCTCCAACAAGTTTGTTGTGGTGTTCCGAATATTGGACGAGTGTATTGCATTGGGGGATAAAGTGTGAGTAATATAATAGCACATTCTACCTTTATTAAGTCCGTATTTTTCCACTTAGTGTATGTTGATGATGTTATAATAAGTTCCTGTCACTGTTATTTACATAGCAAGTAGTGGTATACGAATTTCTGTGGGGTGGGTATCACAACTACAGGTCTCCCAAAGTGATAATGCGCATAGAAATCTTCGTCACTGTTCGGCAACGGTCGTATTCCCCGAGCGTCGGAATACGATATGTGTATAGAGTGGTTAAGTGCATTTTCTTCATGCATAATTTAGTAGAATATTATGTGTTTTGTGCTAAAAGAGATAAATATTCATTTATCAAAAACGAAATTTGATTCGATAATTCCATGTAAGTAAATAGCGAGGAAAACCACACGATTGCGAATATGCTACAATCTTTGTTGGATTGATTTACTTCGAATATTTTATAGTACTTTTCAAGTGTCTTACTGAAGCTGGTGTAATGATGGAAGAAAAGAAGGTTTAAATAACACAAGGTTTATATTAGAACAAGAAAAAAATGGTTTTCAAACACAGGTTTACATTAAAATCTTAGAAATCTATTCATTAACCGCCACAGTCATGTATAGATGATAGACCAAAATGTGCCCAGCACGCCACCGTCACGACTACATGACAGATTTTAAGGAATAATTCGTAGTTTGGCGCCGAGGGCACGTCTTGGCTTTTTTGACGTGGCGGTCAATAGCTTAAAATCTCAGTTCAAAAGTATTTACAGCACTGATCATTCCAGAATAATATTACAATTACAAAAAAAAAAAAAATCAGAATCAGGGAGGATATCTATTCCTGACATCGTAGATTCATCAGAACTTTCATTATGCTCTTGTTCATTTACACTTTCCCCACTGCTATCACCTGTGTATAGAATCATTTCATCGGAAAAACTATCGATTCTTGGGTCAAATTTTCTATATTCATCTTCGCATTTAACAGCATGATCACTAACTTTTTTCCATTCTTCTGGTCCTATATTATTGATTTTTTCTAATATAGCATCTTTATCTGACGTGACAGTCATTGCAATATTTTTTTTGGCTACGTGTTGCTTTATTTGGGACCAAATATTTTCAATGCGGTTCAAATCGGGATGATATGGTGGCAATCGTATAATTTTATGCCCATGTTCCTACATTATACGGTCAATAGCAAATTCTGTGTATTTTTTTTTTATGTCTTTTTATAATTTCATACAAACCGGGTTTCAGTTTCTTTGGGTCAAGCTATCATTTGTGGTTTAGGTGTGTTTGAGTTTGGTGGTTTCACAGACAGCTTATTATGATATGGGGCGTTGTCAATTACCAACACACTATTAGAAGGCAAGTTGGGAATCAATTGATTGCGTAGCCAAGTTTGATAACGTTCCGCGTTTATTTCTTTATGATAGTCACCTTCTGAGTCGAAACATTTATGTAACATTAGAGCCCCTGGGACGAAGCCCTTTTCATTGCTTGCGAGTACAATAATTATTCGCTCTCCTTTGCAAATGGGTTGTTTGATACCTTTTTTCCTGCTATCTTGCCAAGTTTTACCCTTAGTATGTGATGTATGCACGTATGACGTCCATAAACACTATGTTTCTACAAGAATTCCTCAGCCGTTGTATTTCTCTGAGATATTATATCCTTTTTAAACGTATATCATGCTTTTCCATAAGTAACCGTCTGTTATTATCAGTTTTCAGAAACCTACACCCCATTTCTTTCAAGATCAGCCTTAAAGTCTCTGCACAGCCTTTGAAATTAATAGCTTCGATCAACTTTTTACTAAAATTATTTACAGTAGGAAGTTCTTTGAGTGTCAACTGAAAATTGTATATCATATTACGAATAACACAGTAGTCGAAATCATCAAGTCCCAGCCGAAATCTACTTTTAGGTTTTCCTTTTTTCGGTGTGGAAAATTTCATTGATTAGATTGTTTTTTTTTTTTTTTCATTTAAGATATTACTCAAAGTTCGTCGTGAAATTCCTATAGCTTTTGTAACACGGTCCTGATTTTTTTTTAAATAACCATATGGTCTCTTTTGAAAACATTGGCTTCATTTAAGAGATAAAGGTACACATTAAATACCATTTGCCGTGCTTGTGACTTAAGCGACTTTCCACGTTTAAATTTATCCATTCTGGAAGAATTCGTCTGAAAGAAAATGGTATGGGCAGAGTTAGGCATATTTTTATTTATTTGTTGTATTATTGCATTATGTACTAATATACTTTATAATATTATTTATTCCTATATCTATTTGTTTATTTATTTATGCATGTGTATCTTTCTATTAAATTTATATAAGCCTAAATCTGATTTTTAAAATGTTTTTTCTAGTACTTAATATGTATTTAACGTAGGAATTTTTTTGAACACCTTTGAAAACAAAACCAAGAAGGGTGTGTAATAGCAGCTCTATATAATTCCACACAGAGAGAACACGTGCAGTCACCACCAATATATAAAGACGATTGACGGACCTTTGACTGACCGGCGACCGCCGGCGCCGCCGACCGCCCGAATTGTTTTCGATTGTGTACACATGATATTGACTCCTATTTCTTTCAAACAAGGAGCAAAATGCAAGTGCATTGTTTAGGGCTCTTACGATTCAATGATTCGGGTGTTTCCGGGAATACGGCAATTAGCGAAGATACATACAAAAAATATAAAACCTGTGTCTTTTGTGTAGTGTTTTCGTTTTTTACCACCGACTTCCAAATTTAAAGTAATTTTTCACTAAGTAGGGTTTTTTTTTGGAAGTCAGCTTTTTAACAGTATTTATTTAATATTTTTAACAACTTGATTGTATTTGTTAACGATGGAATTCGATTTTTCATGGTCTTTAAAAATAAAGTTTTATTATTATTAGTTTGCCTGTGAAGTGTCGCCAGTCAATTTAATTTGTATTAGTTTTTCTTCAGATATGTGCATTTAAAACTTACTTCTTTCTTGCCCTTAGGCTAATATTCTCCACATCACTATTCTGCCTGGACGCCCTAGAGTACTTCCTGAAGAAGATCAAGAAGTGGTCGTTAGGGCACGAGTACTTCCGTCTGGACGGGTCCGTACCGGCCGAGGTGCGGCAGAAGTGGTGCCGCGAGTTTAACTCTGATAACAACTATAAGACTAAGTGAGTTTGTACCCAGTTATCACATGTAACAGAACACAGGATTTTTACACGACATTGAACTTTAAACTTGTTTATCGTTCAATGTCGATGCAGACATCGAACCAATTCGCAGGTCTTTTGCGCGGACTCGTTTGCACTTAAAGACTGAAAATAAGTTTTATTATTTAAAAATCCTTTGGTCTGCTAACAGATTGATGATTTTACTAAGACGTTATTCAGCTTTAATGACGGTGACTTGACTCAGGCCGTATAGAGTCATCATTGTTCTATTACACAAAAGGGTCGATGCTAAACTTCATGTATATCTCCATCTCTTTCTCGCACATTATTAATCAAAATAGTAAAAATAAATTCACGTTTGTCCAATCCAGATTGTTTCTGGTATCAACCCGCGCCGGCTGCCTAGGCCTGAACATGACAGCAGCCAACCGCGTTATAATAATGGACACATCGTGGAACCCCGCGCACGACATACAGAGCATCTTCCGAGTCTACCGCTTTGGACAGAAGAAGGACTGCTACATATACCGCCTGGTCGCTATGGTGAGTCACAATATACTAGCTCACTCATGAAGTCATGACATAGAACAACTTCCGAATCAATGGGTTCATTTAGACACACGCACTTTCCTTCGCGCAATTGTGCGGAATAATATTGTTTACTCTTTTACTCGCGCAATAATACTATTTCTCCCTCATTCGCGCAATTCTGCCCCTCCACACACGTCGCTCCTTTTTCGTCCTAGGCGCGCACGAAAGCGCGCACGTCTAAATGGACCCAATGCCAGGGGGGTAACCATCACCTCTTATAGCAGTATTATTATAATATTACTTCACAGTTGGAAAGTGATGGAGCTATACAGGACTTATAGCTCCATCTCTTTCTCACGCTAAAGTAATATTGAAATAATACTGCTGTAAGAGGTGATGGTTACCCCCCTGTACTGTAAGAACGTCTCGTCCTTATATTACCGGGTCGTTAATGAATAAAAGACTATTTGCAATTTAAAATGTAATTATTCCTGTTTCAGTCTACAATATTTTACATAATGACATGGCCTGTAAGCTCTCTGAGCGGACTCTTTATTATTTTCTAATATTCTTAAAACGAAATAATGTTTGTCTCATAATTATGCCATCAACTTCTAATAAACTCGCAGAGATTGCAAGCACCAAATAGGCTATAATAGACAATACCTTCATACAAGCCCAAAACCCCGGCTTGCCCTGATAAAAACAAAAATCATGTCATAAAAATAATAAAATATAAATTCCGCGCGCTAACTGCCGTGCGAAGATGCCAAAACCTAAAAACTCGTTATTATAAGAAAAATAACATAAAAGTGCGCACGCGTCGAGGCCAATGTAAAAACATTGGCCTCGACGCGTGCGCGTTCACCGATATTGCGAGATCCTCCCTTCTTTGTTTTTGCAGTTTATGAGAACTCTCTTATTAACAATTCTCATTTCCCAGGGTACGATGGAGCAGAAGATTTACGAACGTTCAGTGACAAAGCAAGCTGTCGCTTGCCGCGTGGTCGACGAACAGCAGATCGACCGCCATTATAATATGGCCGAACTCACCGAGCTATACAAGTACTTAACAACTTTAAATAATCCTAGTCCTGCTTTGCACTTTTATACATTTAAAATAGAGTTTATTAATTAATAACATCTGTGAATACTTTGCTTTGGCTTATTTTCCATCGGCAAAGTTACTAAGGAAAAATACATTTATTTGCACTAAACGTGACGCATAAAAAAAAACACAAAAAAAAAACAAGTTGGGGTAAAATATGCGTCACATCCACGTAAAACGCCATATCTTAGCATAACACTGTGACACTGCGAGACAGAGCCACGGCGCTGGTTTTCAGCAACAGCCGACGTTGACGTGACTAAATATAGTTTTCCTCGTTCAGGTTCGACGAAGGCGGCTCATGCGTAGCAGGCGGCGTAGCCGTAGGCGTGCACGACGTAGCACTGCTTCGCGTAGCACGCGACGTGCTGCTACACGCGGTACACGAGCACGACTCGTTGCTACGAGGTTCTAGCGAGCAAGGTCTGCCTGAGCACGAGCGAAACGCCGCCTGGATGCAATTCCAGCAAGAGCAGGCGCATAAACGTAACTAAAACTTGTACTTATACTACTTGATTATATCAAAGATTGTATTTTTGTCTCTTATCACATTTTTTTTTTTGTGCCTGCACCAGAAGCGAAAATAAACAACTAAACATCAAAAAACCTCTATTAAAATTGGCAATTTTCGTAGTGATTCCAGTTTTAAAATAACAGATTAAAAACCATCCCCAGGTTTTTTTACATAGACTAATATTTTTCACAGAAATGGAAAACAAACTAATCCTGAACATCCCAACCTTTGCGTTGAAGCGTTTACACGATCACGAGAACGCACAAGCGTCCACATCAGCCACCGTCGTCAAAGAAGAAGACAAAAGCGAGGATTACAATCCTAACGAACCTAAACCTAAGAAAGGAAAGAAATCTTCCATCATCAAGTGCTGCATACCCATACAAGACAACGACGCACCAGAAACCAGAAGCGGCCCAAGAAAAGAACCATCCATCATCAGACCAGGAACCAGCAAACAATACATGGACTATGTAGCGTCCACTTCATCCGTCGACCAAAAGCCTTTTGACGCCATCAACCAAGAAGAAATCATGGTGGAAAAAATCACAGACATACTCATCAGATATGACTTCCAGAATAAACAAGGAACGCCTGACATAGCCAATCTAGTCAAGAAAGTCAGGAATATAATGAAGAGAGGATTTGTCAGCGAGGAAGATATGTCAGATGATTTGACTGCCAGTATTGCGAGGGTGTTACTCCCACAGCACATGTCCCTTCCCATGGTCACCAACATCATGTGCGAGTCTATCAACAACTCCGCGGAACCAAACGTAATGCCAAGCGACGCTGACCCAGAGTTGATAACGAGTGACCCCACTCCCAGTACATTCTATGCAAATGAAAGGAAATCTGACGAACCTGAACTAAGGACAAAGAGAAAAGCAGCATTAGCAGCTGAAAAATGTATCGATTCTTTAGCACAAGAAGTAGTCATCAATTTAGATGATGACGATTTTGATGCAAGAGATACCGATTTTGTACCGGATGAAGACTTGGATAGTTTCAAACCAAAAAAAAAGTCAAAAAACTTAACACCCTCAAAAGCGGTCGATACAGACGAAAGCACTATGAGTGCTGATGAGTCACGAAACGTAGTGACCGATTTTGACAGCTTGAAGACTAATGAGCACCCCAGTATTACGAGTGAACTTAAAGTCACAACGAATGAAGATAAAGACACAAGTATTCCTAAGAAATATGGTCCTAAAAAACCGAAAGATAGAATTAATAAAACTTACTGTAAACCAGAAAAAAAGGACTCGCCTAAACTACCTAGCAAACCAATTGAGGATGAACCAACCGCGAGTGTCAGTAAACCCGCAGTAAGAGACTACTCTAGCATTCTACTAAGTGATGATGAGGATCCAATATCAAGCCTCGCAACTACAGAGAAATTTGTAGATAGTCCTAAAAAGATACCTGCAAAACCTGTACCAAATCTTTCGAACGACGAAATAGTGCCTTTACCGATGTCTTTGTTGAAAAATCAGAATTTTATAAATATTGTAGCGCATACGTACTTGGTCGGTAATCCTATGCTCGATGAAGATGCGGCTACGCTTGCAGCGCAGTACAGTACGTTGAAAGCGTTTAAAGAGGCCGAGCAAACGGGCAAGGATGTGTGTAGCGGACCCATCTATGATATAGCTGTGAAGGTGAGCCATCTTTTATGTTAGTTATGAATTATTTGTTTTCAAAACCCAGACTCGTATGTATCACATTACAAACGTAGTCAGGAAAATTTGTTGTTAAGCAAATTTACCCTACGTCAATATGCTGTGTTATAGAATGATGAATACAAATGTCTAGGAATGGCAGTTGTAATATGAATATAAAATGACAACCTAGTCAATTTGCTTAGTAATTAATTTCCTTGCTTTAACATTTACCTAAAAAACGTTTAATAAAAAACATCACAGACTTAATGGATGTCGATATCTAATAATTATATTCCAATATAACGTGTTGACATTCGGATGTTCGTGAAAAGTACTTTAAAGATCTAAAGTTTCGGCAAACAGTTAAAAGTAAAGTTGTAAATGTCACCGTATAATTATGAACTTCGTTGGTTTATAATCTATTATTTCCGTTAGATTATAAACTGTCGAAAGATTGAGAACTGCAACAAACCCTTTACAATTTAACGCATTAATTTTCAAAATTTATTTAAATTAATAATCTATCCATCGGAAACCGACAAATTGTGAACTGTTATCAAACTTGCTTGCGACGTAAGGCACCTTGCGCTAGTTCTGCCCTCAATAGCATAGTTACAGTAAGTCGGATTTTTGTCAAAAATGAGTTAGATATACAGCCGTGATCACGATAACTAGATCTACGTTTTTATCTTACCCATTTATTTGAATCGCTTTTTAAACCAAATTTGACAATTCAAAATTTGCAGTAAGTCGAGCATTTTTTTTTACATCACTAAGCATGATTACAGTGGGTACACTTACTGCAGAAGTTCTTATTCAGAGTTTCTATTTTATTATCACTACAGCCTGATAAAATAAAATTTATAAACCATATATTTTATATGGTTACTTAACATAAATACAGTAAAAAACACACTTACTGTGTTTAAGCTAAGTGTTACCTATCAGAGAGCCTCTAGGAGATACTAAGTATAACTAAGATAATGAATTTTTTTTGTCTTTCAATTACTCAGTATTGGTTTCTAAATAATAAATAGATAGGTGCTGAGGTACTCATTTATTTAAGGTATCAACCATCATGATCTGATTACAAACAAAGGATTTATAGTAGATTTTTTCACCAAAACTTTTACTGCGTTTTTCACGAAACCGTCTAGAGCGTACTTACTGCAACTATGCTATTGACGGCAGAGTTAGCCTGCCTAGCTGTGAGCAACTTGAAAGTAGCGTTCCTAACCTGTAACCTGCTCGCTCGGCTCGCGCGCGGTTAGTCACAATTCTGACCTAACCCATGTCACCCAGTTCACAATTTTTCGGCAGTTTATAATCGGAATGATACCGATAGATTATAAACTAACGATTCTCACAATCTTACGGTAACTAATACAAAGCTGTTATTTTTTATCTTTATTTGCTAAAAACAGTTAACTCCCAACAGGTAATAGGCAAAGAGATACTTAAGAAAATGCACAGCGCGAATCCAAAAGCTGCTGCTTCATCCGCCGACGATGCAGTTGCCAGCATACAGATGAAGGAACAGATGATTCAAACACAGAAGACCTTCGAGGAAACAGCCAAGAGTTCCAAAGCCAAGAGTGCTAAACTCCGTGAAGATATGATTCAGAAGAAATTAGCTATGAATAAGGCAAAAGCGGCTGAGGTCAAGGCCGTGGTCACACCGCCGGCAGCCAGTGTTAATAGCACTGTGGTGCCTGTTGGGTTGTAAGTATTGAGCTTAATATTTAGAAATTCGTAAAAAAAACTTATTGACAAGCGCCCCGCTCCTGCTTCTCACGGTTTTTAGGGTTCCGTAGTAAACAAGGAACCCTTATAGTTTTGCTATATCCGTCTATCTGTCTGTCCCCGCTGTAGCATCAGTTGGCATAGGTATACATATTAATCACGCCGACAAAGTGCTAAAATATAATCTTGAAAATAATTTTTTTTTAGGTTACCTCCCTTGCCCGAAATGTGGGGATAATATTTTTTTTCTCGTCTACCCCATGGTGTGGGGTAATGTTGAATAGGCAAAAAAAAAAATTTAAAATTATTGTGGGTCTGTGTACATAACTTTTTGATTCAAGGATACGCTTGCGTAGAATTAAGCATTAAAGTGCAAATTTTTGTTAGAGTCAAGTGTTCCCCCCCTGCCAGCGAAATGGTTGTTTATGGAGGTGTGAAAAAATTCATGGCAGTAGTACATATAATGAAATTAAAAGGAAAATATCACAGCTAAGTGGGCTTTACCAGATAACGAGTAATAGTCGCCCAACTTAAATTTGCTTTTGGAGAATTCACAGTGGCATATATCGATGTATGGGAGAACACGTTTTTCAACTACAATGTTAAGTTTGTTTTTGGGATAAATTCATCCCAACTCCGGAACCGTTCGTTGTCCCGACACGCGTTTGGCGGGTTTTTTAAGTCTTGAGAAACATCGAGATTAATTTATAAGGTTTACGTTTATTTACTTTTACTGTCAAAGTAAGGTCGCTGTGAAAAGTACACATCAGTGCGTCATGCGACCGTGCGACCGACTGGTTAGACTGGAAGCCGACCCCAACCCAACATAGTCGGAAAAAGGCGGTAGACCATGACCTTCAGGAAAACAGTCTTTAAATTATAGTGAAAACCACTTCAAAATGTATTATGGAGTTTAGGATAATTCAGCGGTCACACAGACAGCCATGAAAGACAACTTTATTTTAGACTTGTTATAGATTTATGATTGCCTCGTTCGTTGCCTACTCCTTTGAAGAATATAGGTGTGACAAATATTATAACTATTAAAATAACATCACGCCTGTATTCCATGAAGGGTTAGGCAGGCATTTTGCCAGGTATGTTTAAGTCCCCTGTAACAGGGGGCGAGCTTATTGCCATTGTTATAACTGATATTTTTTGTTTAGTATCAAGACAACCACCTGTATAGGAGCTAGACCGACGTTCGGCCTCCCGCAGCTGAAGAGCGAGCGCGCGGAGCCACGTGTCGAGTGTATCCTGCCTGACGACGATGACGTCATCATCAGTGACGCACGCGCCGCGCCCGCGCCGCCCTCCCCGCCCGCGCCCCCCGTTCCCGCGCCCTCCGCGCCCCTCGTGCCCACCACCAAGCCCATCGTCCTCAACAACTTGCTCTACAAGCCAATTACACGCGGCATAGAAGCACAACAAGGCTTTAGAGTCACCGTCGGCAGCGGAAACGGATCCCCCGTAACGACACCTAAATTAGTAACGCCACCTAAAATCATCCTAAGGCCTTACGTGGCCCCGCCGGCACAAATACCAAAGCTAAACATAACCGCAACTACAGCCACACCGACCATCGTTAAAGCGAGCACACCGACACCGGTCGTGCCCGAACGAATCCTGCCGAATGACGACACCATCTGTTTAGACAGCGACGACGAGGAATCCATCCCGCCGAGCATTCTAGCGACAATGACTTCCGCGGCCCCCACAGTGCCCACAGCCCCGCATCAGGTGCCAGTCCCCGTGTCCCTCACCAGCGCACAAAACCCAGGAGTCAAACTCCCTCTCCCGCCCATGCAGAACCTTCTCCACCACTCCGCTCCAGCCACTCATTCCCAATCAACAACACCACAGAAATTGGTGCTACGACAAGTCATGTCGCCCAACGGCGCACAACCCCAATATGTTCTTATATCTTCTGATCAACTTCCGATGCCAGCATTACCATTACCCACCACCGCAGACCCACCAAAGCCAACTCACGCGCAACCGAAAACAGTTTCAATTAGTGCGTTCAACACCGCACCGAGCGAGCCCATTTCAGCTGCTAAGAAACCTGAAATTAGCGCCACACCCAACAGAACAGCATGCAAACCGGGCGATATACTCAGAATAACTAAAACGGGAGCTATCGAAGTGATAACCCGTGCCGATTTACAAACAAAACCACCTAAACCGATTTCTGACCCTATGGACACAAACAATGTTGTCATACAGAACCCAAAGCCGAAACCACCCGAAGAACCCAATAGAAAATCTGCTGCGAATACGAAATTTAAAAAGATTCTTCCAAAATCCAGTACATATGGGACATTAGACCTAACCGATACAATTCCCGAGATTTCGAAATCAAAGTCCACTGGGCAGAAGACTAAGTCCTCGACTGTTGACTTAACAAACGTATCCCCTGTTGCTGCAAAACAAAAACCGATCGCTCCTAAACCGTCTACTACTGCGACGTTTGATCTAACCGATACAAACGAGGTTGCATTACCGAAGAAGGTTACGTCACAAAGAATGGAAAAAAATAGAACTGAGAAGAAAGTAGACGCACGGAAATCACGGCAGATTAGTAATTCGGGTAGCATTAGTAGTCCCCGTCCCACGAGTCCTGAGAACCCTCTGTCAATCTTGAAGGACGTCGTGCACATAAAAGCTGTAGACTATGCAGACAAGTCTGTAACCCTTTCATCAGAAAAAAGTAAAACCTCCAACATTTCTGTGCAACACGTCGTGTCAACAGACTCTAAAAACAAAACCACAGATGCAAACAAAGGGTTTTTAAAGTTAACGAGGGTACCAAAGGAGCTAGTACCGAAACATATAGATGAAGCAGTAGAGAAACAGATGAGGAAAGAAGCTCTGATGAAGAAAATAACGCCTTTATTGAGTAAAAACCAAACAAAGGCTAAAGACGAACCGAAAAATCGTGGAAAGAACACAATAAGCTTTGACAATTTGAGTAGTGCTCATACTAGCAAGATATTGAAAAATACCGACGCTGATAAATCGACTGACAAGAAAGGCAAACCTGTCTTGAAGGCCACGGAAACTGTGGATCTTACGTAAGTATAAAATCGGTCAAGGACAGCTAATGAGACACATTGATTTTCTATTGTTTGACACCGAATAGGAGACGCGCCGGGCTTAACAGGTTAATTGACAGAATATAGGGTATTACACCCATTTTTGAAAAGTATCTCAATTTAATTCTAGAGTGCTAATATGCCACGAAAAAAAAAACAACATTTTTATTCAATCGATAAGTGCCATAAAATGCATTAAAATTTGACATATTCAAATTTCGCGCGTAGTTTGACGAAAACGCTGGACGCAGTGGACGCCATATTGGTCTGTGATCATGACGTCAGTTGGCTGTGTAAACTAACGCTCTGATATTTTATACGATAGTTGTATATAATTTAAAATGAGTTATTATTCTACTTATCGTTGCATGTGCTGTTAATTAAATTTCTTTGTTTACGAAAATAAAGTATAAAGCCAATATACGCCGATCAGTTGACAGTTGAAACTTTTTAGTTTACACAGCCGTATGACGTAATAACAAGGCGCTACTATTTCATGATGTTATAAAACAGATTAGAAACACTGAATTAAATTTTAAAAATTATTTTGTTATTTTATGAACTAAAAGTAACATTTTCTGACTGGTTATTGCCTAAACTATCTCAATATTAAATTTTTAGATTTTTTCTCATATAGAGTAAAATACCCTATTAACAACACACACAAGTCACACAAGTCAGACACAAGTCAGATTTTCCGAACAAATAGGTAGACAATAAAATACAGACTAAAATTTCCAAAAGTTTTGAATACCCGACCTTTTACAAAGTAAAACCACTTGGCGATTGAGCTATAAACCAATATACACCAAATGCTCCAAGGTTTTTGGTTCAGTACAGTTTCGTCTCATGTTTTATTATTTACAGTAACATGTTTCCATCCGGAACTACTATAAAAACCAAGAGCGAGACTAAGAAGAGGCAGTCGTCTTCTACGGAGGTCACTCCGGTTAAAAAGAAAAAGCCTACACGTAAGTATTTAAGCTTATATGCCACCTAGGTACAGTAGAAGAGAGCCAAAATATCACCTTATTATCTGCATGTTAAGTTCTATATTCGATTGTTCTACAAACAGTGTACGTCTTCTCGCTATACTTTGACATAATAGTATGTAAACAGTCAGCTACATTTAGGACTTTCTGTCAATTATTTGACAATGCGTTGCATGTTCAATACAACAACGCTTTTATGGCGCTGTTGCGACTACCACGTTATTGCAATGCATCTGCAATGTTTGCTCGAGCCAGAGTAGATAGCTTCTCAGCTGTAGTGCGGCAAAAGAATGCATCTCTTCTGAGCAGATTGCGGGACAGTAGCAACAGCCTCCTGAAAGTTATTGCTGATGGTCCTGATGAAAGCCCCATAATGAGGCATCTTACAAACACCACGCTGTCAGTATTAGAATTTAAGTAATAACATAGCAAATAATTTAAATTGATTACTAACATCTAGAATTATAGTAAGTATTTTTTGGAGTGTAATTGGATCCAGTTCTTTATAAATAAATAAAATTATTATTATTATAATAGAGGCAGAATTATGTTTTAAATATGTTTACCGCTAAACGTATTTATTATTACTTAGTAACGGATTTTTGGAGTGAAATCTTTAGGCGCGTTGAGCGTATTTTGGTAGGGGAAAACTTATGCGTTCGCGTTACCGACATGCCCGCGATGCATGCTGTAGTAGCAGTAAGTGAACTTAAATTGACCACGTGAAAAGTTCAATTTGTGTATACTGTGCATTGTTAAAATTGTGTTTTAGATAATCATTATTTATTGAAGTGAACTCTTTAAGCACATTGAGCGATAAGTTTTCTCTTCTGTCGGCAGTCCCGATGACTGCCTATGGTTTTTTATTTATATAGCTATTTGCAAACAGTTGTTCATTTTCGCAAATGACATACCTACATATCTTATTGACATAGAAATAAACATTTTCAAACTATGCAAGTTGTCAATAACATGTTTTTTTTTTCACAGCAATGACCCTGAAAGACTTCGATTTGGATGATATCGACGATATCATTGAACTGGAATAGCATGGAAATTTTCACAAGCTATGACAAAGAGTCAACACGAGTTTCTCACTGCGAATTCGACTCATGCGCCGAAACTACTAATTTAACCTTTTTAAACCTCAGAATTACATTTAAGGTACCTAATTCCGGTTAGGAAGTATGTAAGCATGTCATTATATTAATCACAAGCATACTAAATAATTATTGAAGTTTTTCAATAATTATCAAAAATACTCGGTGTCAAATCGAAATTTCGTAATGCAATTTCGATTTGACTTACGATTTATGTCGTGTTTTTGACATAATAGGTACCATAAACAGAAGCCATTCAAGTTGTGTGCAGTGGTTGTATAGAGAAATGTTAAAGTCATCATTGTTCCTTGCGAAAACGGGATGGCACTATAAGTCTTGTATAGCTCCATCTCTTTTTCGCCCTGAAACAATGATGACTTTCGACTTTAACCTGTACGGTCGGCAGACCAGTTTCGTAAAGTAATAAGCATAGCAGCTTATAAGCAACGCTTAACCTTACTGCCAACAAGAATTAAATCCTAAAACCGTCGATGTTAAAAATATACAGTGTAAACTTTTTACAACGGAATTTCAGTGTAACATAGACATTGCTTATTTAGATTTCGTAATTCGTGGTTGTTTTTTACACATACTCTTTAGGAATAATTTTCATCTGTATGTAGGAAATATCGCCGTTTCCAGAAAACAAAAAAATGCTGCTTACAAAAATTTTACACTGTATTGCTAAATAAACGATTTAACCTCAATGATTATAAATATTTATCGTCGAGCAATATTTTAATCGTGATTCAAACATTATTACTTGATTATGTAAAGCAGCGATACTCAACCTTAGATGAATCTTTCTCGTTCTATATTTTTGTTCTCATCTATATTTAACTTATAAGCCAGAATAACACTGAAACCGTGTCTGTGTTCATATTTCAGCGTTGGCTATTATTTACTATCATCTAATATATTTTTATACAACACACCCTATAAAGGTCAAATTTTCTGACGTGATTTCTTTTTTTTATTTATAGACCAATAGTCTTTGAATGAGGTTGGACTAAGGTGAAATCGCGAAAACCGTAGGTTGAGAATCACTGATCTAATAATATTACGTGTGTCTTTTAATAATGGCACTAAAAAGCTTTATAATCATAGTAAACAAAAGTTGCGCAATATTGTTGCAAGATCATGTTTTTGTGTTGGTAAAAATATTTTGGTTGGCAACATTGCACACAGTGTGTGTGCCAACATGTCGCAGAACAAAACATGTTACTGCACCAATGTTGCACGGCTATCGTTTACATGAATACGAAGCTTGAAACTTATGACTGCCATTAACGTCTATAAAGCACCATGTTCAAATTCACTGAAATAGTTTGAACACTTTTTAGAATCTTAATATTCATATTATAAGAGTTTGTAGCTTGATTACATTTTTAAGTCGAACATGGTTTCTCAATGGCGTCGTGTAGCGGTAAAAGTTATAATAAAAATCGTAACATTTTGTGATTTCCCACTAAAATAAGAGTGCTACTTGATTTTTAGTTTCAATTTAAAAGTGGTTAAGTACAGTTGTATCTACGTTCTGATTGTGATAAATGAATGATTTTTTTAACTGTGAGAACTTATTTTGTGTCCTATTTGATTATTTAGTGTTTCTAATTAATGGCAGAATATAGTTATAAATAACTTAGATGTTAGTGTAAGTATTATTGTGTAGGTAATTCAAAATTATTGGTTTTTAGATTTATTTCTCAACTGAAATATTATTCAGTTCAGGTATCTCAAGTTCAGTTTTATTTCATTTATAATTTCTGTAAATTGATTAAGAATTTATTATTTTTCGTATATTTTAAGTATGTGCTTGAGTTAAGTATGTATACTTAACACTTTGCAGGACAGTACACGCCCATAGACATTATAGCAATAAAACTTCTATTGTGTCTCGTTTACTGTCCTAAGTATATTCCACATATTGAAATAAAAATTAATCATTTTTAAATATGGACCTGCATGGTCACTTTGGTGTTTTGTTTTCAATGTGAGGAGAAAGAGTATTCAAATTATAATTATTGTAAACGTGACACGTGTCTAATACAACTCGGTTTAGTTTAGTGATAATCACATTTTATTTTTATCTTCCAGCAAAAGGATTGCATCGTTACGTTTTGTATAATTAGATGTAAGCTTACAAATAAATAGAAACAAAATATGAGTGTTTCTGTTCACTGATTCATGAAAATAAAAGCCAAATAATTATCGCAACTGTATATTTTCTTACACTTACAACAAAATATATTAAACATTTTATAATTTATGTACCTTACACTAGAACATTAAAGCTTCTACATAGATAGACTTATTCCAAAAATAATTTCATAATAAACCAATAACATAACGCCTGACCAGTCGCATATCACGTTGAAACTTAAAATTATATAAATTAATAACTTCCTATAATCATATAAGATCTTGGATGAACTTAGAACTACAATAATTATGTGTTTCGGTGTTTAATATTTTATTTGTTCGATAAAAATCAAAATATCTTAATGTTACACTAATACATTGCATAAGATTTGTATGAATCATAATTTATAGTGTACTAAATAATTTAACACTTATGGTTGGTGATAGCTTCAATCTACTTTCTGAAGCAGATATTTCGAGCACCAAATCAATATATTTCAGAGAAAACCAAATATGCAAAATAGATAGTACAGGGATATCGCATTGATAATAGAATCCAGATTATATGAACATAATATCCAGATATTTGTCTATGCGATTGCGCTCCTGATTAGTGTAGTTAGTTTTATCCTGATTCTTTGAGCTATTGTCAAAACAAATAGCCGTGGATTAAAATTACCACCACAAATAACATAAACAAGGTTTGATTTGGCTATCATAAGGTACACATCTATTTTTAGTTGTTTTTTTTTTAGTTCTATTTAGTCTATATAAGACATCAATGAAAATATCTATATACAAGTTTTAAGAGATCTGCCAATTAATATAATTATTATGTTTGTGGTTTTGTATGGAGCTAAAAGTATACTCTGACCGAGTAAAACTGTCCGAACTTTATAAGGGTGAAAATATTATCCCTGGGTTTTTGTTAGTGTATGACTAAAAATATTTTAAGATTTCAATATACTTGATGCTTTTCGATCAAATAATGTATACATAATTCCTAATTAATTTTAACGAAAATACAAGGTTATGGTACATAAACTTCAATAATATCAAACATAAAATACCAGTAGTGACCTATTTTACAGGAAATTTTTCACGAATACTAACAGTGTGGAGTAGTTCAATATTTTGGTAGAACGTAGAAGTCGGCATTCAAAAGGGATTCCGCAAAATGCTGAAAGTTATCGTATGTCTCATTGACTACCGGTATGCTGCAGTTCAAACATTTCGGCACCTAGCTTTGACACAAAGAATGCATAAAATTCGACATTATCAGGAATGGTTAAGTTACATGTGTTATGCGGACAACTTTCAACACAAATATTCCGCATTGTGAAATCTAATAATACCTTTTATCAAAGATTCTTTAGTATATTAATAAAACTGATAAGATAATATTGCTATTTCCAAATACTGCCTTTGGAATGAGCGTTTAAAATTAATTATTAAAATAACTTTATACATATGAAAAAACTGTTTACACTACACTAAGGCGCAAGAAAGTTAAACTTTTACTTAATTTTGAAAGTTAGTTTTTTACAAAAGGTACCCAAAATTTGGATAACGGTCTCCATTTTGAAATTACTTTTATTCTAATTTTCTTTACTGAACAGACCGCAAGCATACTTATAAGTTATATTTACACAATTCTGACGCGGGTTTTTTCGCCACTGATGATGTCCCACAAACAATAAAAAAAAAGAGAGGTCCATACACAGTAATATACAAGCCAATTATTTAGCAATGGCACTCGTGACAATCAAGTCCTTTGGGGAGACCAAAGGCCTTTTAGCGCTTAGCTGTCGTAGCTGTCGAATAAATATACTAAAAAAACAAATATATATATATTCATTATTTTGAAAACTCTAATAATTTATGAGCTCTTATAAAGTCTGAAATTAAAATGATCTTTTGTAATTTCAAATAAAGGCAATTGTTGTTGTGTCAAAAAATAAGTAGTAAGTAATTTATTAGTAACTCCAAAGCCTGCCACGTTAATGCCAGTACTAAACACCTGTATCGAACATAAATGCGTAGTCCCACCACCCTACGTAGGTCCTCACCGCGAGTCCACAACGCTGGCGAGGCGCGTCTTGTCGAAGGCGCAGATGGCGGCCAGCAGCGACGAGCGCGCGTCGCACGGAGAGGCGCCGCCGGCCGGCGAGCTCGGGCCTGTGTCGTGAGCTGCTGGCAATGTTACTACTGATAATGGTGCCGATTCCCTTGTTCACAAACTAAACTAAATTTAAGTTCAGTGCATCTTTTTCTTTGTATTTCATTAAGAAGAGGACAGAAGATAAATTTTAGTTTAGTCCTGTCAAATTAATCAGCGCCTCCATACAAGTTTAGACGTGATTAAAAACTTGCCTACTAAAATTACGTCAATTTACGTCAAGCGCTGATTAATTTGACAGGACTAAACTAAAATTTATTGATGAACTTAAATTTAGTTTAGTTTGTGAACAAGGTAATCGGCACCATTACCTTAGCAAACGAATACTTTGCATAGGCGTACCATACGCCCCGAACCAGCAGCGCCATTTTCTCAAGTCGGTCGTGCACCTGCATCCTCCAAGACTTAAATGAGGCAAACAACAGCTGTCCAGGTCGCTGCGTACAGCCCGATTCACTCTTTATGGCGGCTCGGAACATGAAGCGAGCCGCTGCGCAGGTACAAATTCATGTGTCAGCAGGGTTGAGGGGTGGGGTACTGCGCAGCGAGTAGCGCACTTCAGAGCCGCCATCAAGTTTGACGCGTACTATACTGGTCGGACTAAATATAAGTCATCGACACGAGAAGTAGAGCGATTTAGAACGCGTTCGTCAGAACTGTAGTCTACCGACGATTTTTAACGCATTCGGAATTTGTGATTCATCCAAGTGGTCGGGATTGTAACTGGCACATTATACTACGCGGTTCGGCACGGATAAATGAATAATAACCATAGATATAATATATTATGCTACCTATCTTTAATGTTGCACCTGCCATATTTTTCTGTTGCCGGTTGACTGGTGGAAAATGCCTCAGGCATTAAGTCCACCTTTGTACAATATCTTTTTACATATTGGTGCCGATTCCCTTGTTCACAAATTAAACTACGAGTAAATTTAAGTTTAGTCTTCTTTTTCTTTCTATTTCATTAAGAAAAGGACAGAAGATACATTTTAGTTTAGTCCTGTCAAATTAATCAGCGCCTGTCACTACTCCATACAAGTTTAGACGTGATTAAAAACTTTCCTACTAAAATAACGTAAATTTTCGTCAAGCGCTACTTTAGTTTAGTTTGTGAACAAGGGAATCGGCACCATTGTGTGCATAAAGGTTGAATAAATAACTAACAATAAATGCTTACATAGAGCGGGCGGTGTCGGCGATGAGGCGGTGCTTGCACTCTGCGACCGCACGGTGTCTGCTAATGATGACGTCGACTTCCATAGACTATCGCGTTTTTTCTGCAATTAGTAATTAGTGATCCTCATTTTACATTGGCACAAATACTAAACACAAGACATTTAAAAGTAGCTCCAGCTTAGAAAAATGAGCCAGCCATGTTTCATTGCGGTGCTGAAGGTTATTCATGAAGGACTGTAAATCTATACCGTAAAACGGGGTGGATTTTAACATTAAATTAGCAGTTTGCTGCCAACAAGAAAAGTAAGGGCCTTATCACACTAGCGGTTTGCGAGCGGCTGCGGGGCGGGGCGGGCGCGCAACGAATGCGTCGCGAACACGCCGCGGCTGCACTGCGAAGACGTCGCGGCCGCGTGGCAAATTCGCAACGTTTTCGTCGCGTGTTTGTAGCAAGTTAACGACATACAATACACTCAGTAACAAAATGGATTCCGATGAGGAGACACTGCTGTTGGTTTTGTTAATTCGAAGACGCTGGAGACGAAAACAAAAGCGTCGACGACTCCACTATTCGCGGAGATCTCGTTGCGCGTCTGCAACGAATTCGCTGCGCATGCGTCGCGTGTTCGTTGCGCGCCCGCTCCGCTTTGAGGACGCTCGCAATCCGCTAGTATGATAAGGCCCTTAGTCGTTAATTATTAGGTATATAGTAAACAAATTAAGAGTCCTTTTTGGCAACAAACTATATTATTTCAACGTTCCATAAAATCCTCACCTTCACCTCGTTTTACGGTACCTACCTACATATTAAAAAGTCGCTTCTCGTGTCTTTTTTTTTTTTTTTGAGGGTGGGAAATCATCAAATAACTTCTCCCGCTCTGGGCGGAGCGGGAGGGTGTGTCAGACTCTTACTGACTAAAACCCACCCGTATTCCTTCCTGTTGCCTGTGTTGCGGGGGCCTCGGTGACCCATAAGTACCTTCCCGCGACCATAAGTACCTTCCCGCGACGCTTCTCGTGTCTGCCTGTGTGACCGCGTTGTTCTTCTAAACTACTCAACGGATTTTGACGCGGTTTAAACCATTCATCATCATCATCATCTGCCTGCCTTTTCCCAACTATGTTGCGGTCGGCTTCCAGTCTTACCGGATACAGCTGAATACCAGTATTTTACATGGAGCGACTGCCTATCTGACCTCCACAACCCAGTTACTGGGCAACACGATACCCCTTGGTAAGACTGGTTGTCAGACTTTCGGGCTTCTGATGACCCGTAACGACTGTCAAAGATCTACAAATGACAGCTGGGACCACCGGCTTAACGTGCTTTCCGAGGCACGGAGGGGTCTTGGTATGTAAAGATGGTCACCACGGACCAACCGCGGCAAGCGTAACTTTACCTGATCGGTCGACCCGTGCGGCTGTTATTACTTAGCCACAAGCCCCTTAAACCATTATTTAGAGAATTTATTCCGGAAGGATTGTGTTTAGTAATGAGTCCCTCGTTCATGATCGCAAATTGAAAGTTACTCGAATTTCCTTATTGAACCACCTCACCACTCGTTCACGCGTCCTCAAAAATTGACATTGACAATAATTATGAAATCGTGGCGAGGGTTGAGGCGAACGAGTTCGTGACTCGCGAGTACTTGTGAGTTGTCGTCGCGCCCGCCCGCCTCGCTCCCTCGTACGTTCGGCTGAATTCGGTTCGGGCTCACGAGTCGTGAGGTGAATACGCCGTTGAATACACGAGGTAAAGAGAGGTCCTCCCTCAACCTCAAATAAAATTGATGAGTTACCCATCACTAATTGTATTAAATCCTAATCCTAACTAATATTATAAATGCGAAAGTGAGTTTGTTTGTTTGTTACGCTTTCACGCTAAAACGACTGAACGGATTTGGATGAAATTTGGCACATGGGTAGACAATGACCTAGATTAGGACAAAATATACTTTCATTCCGATATTCCCACGGGATCGAGACTTATATAGGTGAAACCGCGGGGCCCAGCTAGTCCTTACTAATATGATTAATGCGAAAGTGAGTTTCTTTGTTACGCTTTCACGCTAAGACGGCTGAACGGATTTGGATAAAATTTGGCACATGGATAGACCATAACTTGGGTTAGGACATATGACTGTCTATTACGACATTACCATGTGATCGAAACTTATGGGTGAAACTTCGGGGCGCAGCTAGTAACAAAAATTATAATTAATTATGCCAGTAGAATTACGCAACAAGTTCTTATGCACCAATGGTGTATCACGCGACATTTCACAAATTAACAAGATTCTTACTTTAGTACTATTAAACTTACATATAATAAAAAAATCTGGATATTTTGTCAAATCGCAAAAAACCGTGCGAAGCAGGGACGGGTCACTAGTTTGCTTATAAAACTTTTGCAGTCCACTGCTGCATGTAGGATTCATTTATTTCTTTTAACTTGTCACATACAGATAAATGTACAATTAATCGATAACTTACCACTCTTCGCTTTTGTTTCTTAATTTCTTCTTCGGAACCCAGTATTTCTTGTATACGGACTTCTCTTTTCGCGCTTCGCACCTGAAACAAAAAAGAAATTTGGTAAAGACCTTATTCACATACTAAAATGCCCGCGACTCCTAAATGAATGCCTGAAAAAGCGTTCTGGTCAATTTCCAACTTTAGGCGCTGAGCCGAGACTTGAAAATCCAACAGCGCGCTTTTATATTATTATTATTATATTTTTTTTATTATAAGATAAACATTGTAAGATTATCTAAATAACCTAAGTTCACACACCCTTCGTTTAAAATTAAAGGTACAGATCATAATTGAAATCAACTCAACATACCAATTTCTGTTCACTCTTCAACCGAGCTTCCATATTCGTCACTGCCGTCTTCAGCTCATCCTTCAACGCGATTGGAAACTTGAGGTGCAAGCGTTCGTAGTGCGGGATCATTGCGAGCCCGTTGAGAGGGACGCGCGCGAAAAACGGGTGTTGTAACAAGTTGTCTATCGACGGCCCGCCGTGCTTACATGAGATCTTTGATAGACACATTCGGAGGACTGATTCTGAAAGAGATTATAAGATTAATGAATTGATCTTTTTGTTGATTAGTCATAATCATATCAGTCGAAAGCTTTATAATCTATACAAATATTATAAAGAGATAAAATTTGTTTGTTTGTAAAGAAGAATCACCATTTTTCACCTGACTATACATAGTTTATTTCAATTTTATACATAGAATTGAAATAAATCTTAAAATTCAGCTAATTTAATTGTATAATAGTTACGCTTATCACAATGTTAAAAGAAACGCAGAAAAAATATTTTTTATTTTTTCTTAATGCTTACTCTACGTCAAGGGTAACCTTTTACCATGTTTTGATC
The DNA here is from genome assembly GCA_905333075.3 of Atethmia centrago. NCBI lineage: Eukaryota > Metazoa > Arthropoda > Insecta > Lepidoptera > Noctuidae > Atethmia > Atethmia centrago. Next base: position 22,789,890 of record HG995379.1, on the reverse strand, counting down.
GCATCTCAATTACCCTGAACGCATCTCAACTACCCATTTTTTATGACGTGCCATTTTACACACTGCTACTTGACTTTTTTCAATTCTCTTTCTGAGTTTTATACATATTTTACATTTTATTTAATTTGTAAGTACTTTTTTATTAGTCTGTGTATAATAAAGATTAATTAAGAACAACAAAATAATTTAATAAATTAATCATGCAGTATGTATTTGTGTTCGCACGAGTGAAATGGATTTTTTTTTACATTTGACAGTTCTGCGATTGTTTGGTCGGTCGACGGACCATAGGATGTTGCGCTCACGTCATGACATTAGTGTGGTACCTTGGATGGGCTAGGTATCAAGAAAATATCTCTGCTCCAGCAGAATTTCTGGATGACTTAGTTATAGGAGATTTAGATAAAAATGATGGTAATTAATAAACCACTTCACTTTAACATTTTTGTTTTTCCCGTTTTGTTCATCAAGTATGTAGGTACGTAAGTAAGTACCGTGGCCAATGAAATGTGTTGGGTAGATAAGTGATCACTTTTGACAATACAAGAACTAAGTTAGACTTTCTTTAAGTATATAAACTATCTCAACTATCGTTTTTTACTAAAAAATGTAGTTAATAACTGTTAAGTAGGTACTTATGTGTTGGTTTCAAGGAATTCACAAAGTAAAAAAGACGTTTTACCATAGCTAGATAAGTGTTCTTATTTTAGACTAAACTTCGAGCTTTAACAATTAGTTCTAGCACATTTATTTCTGAATTATCTATTTGGTAACGGCAAATCCTAACCTAAAAAGAGTAAAAAGTAACATTAATATTTTTTGGTCTTCGTAGCGTTTAAATCGTAAAAATTACTATAAGACATTATTGTTTAAACTTATAGGCAGTATTTCTACTATACCTCATAAAGTCATAACTATACATTAAATTGGGCATTGTTCTTTGTATGAATCTCTGGAACTACCAGTCGGATTTGAAAAAATATTTTGCATTTGATAACCCAATTCTTAAGGCTACTTAACATCACGGTACGGCCCTTAGGAGCCGAGCAAAGGGAAAAAACAAAGTCAGAAAGAATAAGCGAATACAAAGAATTAGCGCAGGCAGGCGATGCGACGCAGTGGGTTGGGGGAACAAGAAATTTCACGTGAACGAAGTCGCTCGCGGGCAGAAGCTAGTGCTGGATAAAAACCTCCCCTAATATCGCCACAACGACCAGTACTGAGCAGCTAAGTCGACTGTCCAACTTCTTTGTCTTCTTTATGATGAGATAGGAGCATTTTGGCCTCGTACAGGACTTTTTGTTTTATTTTAATTTTACTTTGTTTTTTTTAGTGTTTTGTAGTTTAATTTGTGATCTCCTGTGCGTGCGAATCCCAATAAATACATTTTCTTTATAACTTGTCTGGGGCCTTCCTACGCTGCGCCTTTCGGTACGTGGTCACCGTTCTAGAACTTTTCGGCTCCACGGGCATCTGTTGTTTACAGCTAGGCAATTGCGGCTTAAAAATGTCATAACAGGCTGCCTATTGATCCCAACTTATATGTCAAGAGTACCTTAAGTTGCGGGAAGGTACTTATGGGTCAACGAGGCCCCCGCAACACAGGCAACAAGAAGGAATACGGGTGGGTTTTAGTCAGTAAGAGTCTGACACGCCCTCCCGCTCTGCCCAGAGCGGGAGAAGTTATTTGATGATTTCCCACCCTCAAAAAAAAAAAAAAAAGAGTACCTTAAGTTACTTATCATAACACGTAAGTCAAATGGTCATAATTATAACAAACAGAAACGTGTATGACCAGATGTATGAACGTAAACGAAGCAAAACGAGTATGCAAGAAGGAGCGTAGCAGGTGGCGTTCTATAGTTTCTGCCTACCCCCATGGGAAAAAGGCGAGAGTTTATGTATGTATGTATGTATGTATGTATGTATGTATGTATGTATGTATGTATGTATGTATGTATGTATGTATAAGATACCTATCACTTGTGGTCTACTTGAGAAGTTGTTAGAAAAACGCTCGACACATCCTGCACAGCACATACAAAACAAAACACTCACTCAACACTTACCTAAATCCTCATTCTGCAATAGCGGTTCACCCTCATAATGATCGCAGTAGTAATCAGTCAACGGACACCCAACAGCCATCTCATACAGTGTCCGTCCGAAGCAGTACACATCGATGGCCTCTGCCGTGACCCCTCGCCTCAGCTGTAAGAGGTGTGGTCGGTAGAGACACGGGACTCCTACTAGAACATTCTCTATGTCCATTAAGAGGGCCCGCTGATTTTCTATTGCTATGTTTCCGGGGTGGATGTGGCCTGTGGAACGTCAGTAACTTTGATTAGATATTTATGAGGAAATTAGGATTTAAGTACCAAATTAGGGATTGCATCGTATTTTGTAACTGTTTGTTTGAACCTGCATGAGGTCCTGGGTTCGACTCCCGGGTCGGGCAGTGTTGTTGGGTTTTTGCATCTGGAATTTTTCTGACTGAGAAATCTGGATTTGTGCCCGGCTGATGGCAATAGGTTTGCTCCCTGTTATATGGAACTTAAACATGTGGGTGCAGTATAGGTAAAGTCAAGATATTTAAAAACAAAAAAATATTTGTTGTTCTTTCTTAAAAGAAAGAACAACAAATATTTTTAAAAATCATTATTCTATTATGAAACTTACCATGAGGTATGCCCTTTTCATGTAAAAACTTCAAAGCTACCAATATCTGATATCCAAAGTGCGCAAGCTGTCCTACTGTAAACGGTTTCCTTATCCTAGGGTTGCCATATTTAGCTAAATGGTTCTTATTATACTCCGTACCATAGAGTATGTCTCTTAGACTTCCGAATTCATGTACCTTTCTAACTACGAATGCTCCCGTTTCTAAATTTTGATTAGCTAATACTGGGTCTATGTGGGGGTGCTGAAAATAAGGAAAATTTATTTAATTATTATGAAGGTACCTTGTTTGTTTTTTTGGTGGGAAATCATCAAATAACTTCTCCCGCTCTGGGCGGAGCGGGAGGGTGTGTCAGACTTTTACTGACTAAAACCCACCCGTGTTCCTTCCGTTGCCTGTGTTGCGGGGGCCTCGGTGACCCATAAGTACCTTTCCGCGACCGGACCCCTACACTTGTGCTGACATCTCTTTGAGGCGCGCGTGGAACACAACGCGCCGTCGACCCGGGCCTGGTCCTTACCGGACGGTGAGCTACCCATTGCTCACCGTCCGCAAGCCCGCGCCTACGGTGGCAGAAAATCCGCCCGGGATTCCCGACGCCCAGGACGTCTCCTGCGGCGGCTAGGGGCGAGAGAGCGCGTAATTTGCCTTTTCCTCAACCGTCCCGCCTCCTCCTTCGCGAATATTACTGCTTCGCAGAAGGAGGTGGCTGCTGCTCATGCCCTTTCGCTTATTGGAGAGTAAGTTAATTCTAAAATTTAGAAAAGATAACACAAATTGGACGCATGCAAGAGTTGTTAAAAGTAAAAATAAAAAGAACATCTCACAATGCTTTTGATGTTTTATATTCATTCATAGAAGTTGTTTCAAATTAACAGAGCTATGATGTTAGATCCGCCATGGCAATGTCTACGTTATTACACTAACCAAGAAAACAGTGCGGAACGCGGCCTTCATACCCCGAATAAAATATCCACACCTAAAATACTGGGAGATGACGTCATGACTAATAATTGTGTAATTGACTGAATTGTATTCGAATCCTTGTTTATAATTATATTATTACCACTTAAACCAATATCAACTTTACACTAGTGCAAATTAAGTTGATTTAAGCATGTAAACGAAAAAAAAGAAGTTAGCGCAAACTGAACTTTATGTGTAGGTTTTTATTAGTTATTTTCAAATAACACATATTTGTTAACATTTTTGGAAACTAAATTGTGAACGTAGGATAGCAAATTGCATACTTACAGTAAGATTTATCAAGCTCTTGAAAGCAGTTTGTAAGTCTTTGTCACTGAGATACCTGTCGGCACCATAGCTCTGGTATGACAGCATACAATTTGTTCGACTTTCCGTGTCCGTTACCTGCAAGAATAAAACATTACCATTGATTTAGAATAGAGTTCCAATATTAAGGATCAACTAATACGATAAAGGCTCCTGCATACTGAGGCGATAAACAGTAAAGATAAACTCGTGGAGACGATCGGCGGCAGAGATCTCTCGAGTCCGGCCCTGGTTCAGGCCATGGTACGGAGCGAGAGGGCATGGGCAGCCGTCACTTCCTTCTGCGAAGCAGTAATGCTCGCGAAGGAGGAGGCGGGACGGTTGAGGGAGAGGCAAGTTTCTCGCCCTGTCGCCCCTAGCCGCCGCAGGAGACGCCCTGGGCGTCGGGAATCCCGGGCGGATTTCCGGCCACCGTAGGCGCGGGCTTGCGGACGGTGAGCAATGGGTAGCTCACCGTCCGGTAAGGACCAGGCCCGGGTCGACGGCGCGTTGTATTCCACGCGCGCCTCAAAGAGATGTCGTCAGCACATATGTAGGGGTCCACTAGGGCCGATGCCGGGTTGCGGGAAGGTAGGTACTAATGGGTCACCGAGGCCCCTGGCAACACAGACAACAGGAAGGAATACGGGTGGGTTTTAGTCAGTAAGAGTCTGACACAACCTCCCGCTCCGCTCAGAACGGGAGAAGTTATTTGATAATTTCCCAAATATTAAGGATCAACTAATACGATAAAGGCTCCTGCATACTGAGGCGATAAACAGTAAAGATAAAAAAACCGGCCAAGTGCGTGTCGGACCACGCACAATCAAGGGTGCCGAACAATGACTATAGAGCCTCTTGACTGCTAATCCGGGCGACTCAGGCTCACGACACTTAAATGAAATTGCACTTATATTAGATGACGATATGAGTGGCCATTTTAGTTTCGACCAGTTATTGGATCTCTGCACAGTCACACGCTGCTAGTTTGATACCTTTCATTCAATATTACTTTAGCTTTAGCATTATTACTTTTATTTCAATATTACTTTAGCGTGAGAAAGAGATGGAGCTATAAGTCCTGTATAGCTCCATCACTTTCCCACTGTGAAGTAATATTATAATAATACTGCTATAAGAGGTGATGGTTACCCCCTTGATGGTAAATAAACTAATAACTTAACTAGATGCGCCCCGCGGTTTCACCCGCATAAGTTTTGACCCCGTGGGTATATCGGGATAAAAAGTATCCTATATGTTATTCCTGGTTATAAACTATCTGTGTGCCAAATTTCATCCAAATCCGTTCAGTACTTTTTGCGTGAAAGAGTAACAAACATCAATCTATCCATTCTTACAAGCTTTCGCATTTATAATATTAGTAGGATGTTTACATTTTAGATTTTCACGGGGAAAATTGGTTTTAAAAAAATATAGCGTTATTTGTTCAATGCATTTTACAGCTGATAATTTCTGTACTGACCCCTGAGTTTGTTTTGACATTTCGTGACAGAGTAGTCAGTTAGGAAATTGCACAATAAATTATTTGAAATGAAATGAAATGATTTTATTTTGTGTAAGTCGGTTTGTACAAACACTTTTACACGTCAATCATATTTAGAAAAAAAAAACTAGATGAGCTTAGCGTTTCCTATCTGATTACTCTGAGGAGAAAGGCCGAAACAAACTCAGAGGTCTCTTTTAAAGTCCAAACATAATCTTGGTCAGGTCATGTGAAGACCATGTAGATTGGTGTCTGAAATGAAATGGTCTTTTGAGGAAAGAACCACACAGATTCCTAGAACCTATCCAGTCAGTGCCCGCATTTGTCAGTAATCGTGCAGCTCAACTTAGAACTTAAGGAGCTCAACGATTCGACGAACAATACCAAAGAAAGGACATTTGGGTAGGCCGCTTAAATGACTCAAACTGCCAGACCAAGATGAAAACTGAGAGAAATAATAAAAAAAATAATCCACAAAATCTTCACATTCACAATAATTAAAAAAATATATAATACTTCAAAAAGTAAATATTAATGTCATAGTGTATATAAAAAAATCATCAATGTCACACTTAGTATAAAAATAGATTTAGTTTAAAATTAGTTTGTTGCCTGGGGGTACATTGGAGTAGCTTAATTAATCCCAAGCCTTTTTGTCGTTTAAGTAATCTTTAACTATTTGAATTCGAATTTCGTTTATGAGAATTTATTGTTATTTATTATCATCATAGGTACTTCAGCCAATTTACACAAAACCTTAATGAATTATACACGTAAACCTACCTCATGAATCACTCCGTCCATTGATGACAATCAGTTCGGCAGTTTTTTATCGCGTTCAGTCAGACAGACGCGGCGGGGGGACTTTGTTTTATAACATGTAGATACTGATATAAATAGCGTGGACGTTGCTAGAATTCGCTGAAAGCTGAAAGCGGAAAGCGCAGTACCGGTCGTTATTTTGATCCTTAGGGGAGCTCTTTGTCCAGCAGTGGACGTCTTTCCGATGAGATGATCAATAATAACGATAATTTAATGACGTAGCTATAAAAAAACCTTTTTCTTTGTATATCTAGGTGCTTGAACCTCTTCTACATAATTATCGCCACTTCATTACAAAGTTAAGGCTCTTTGAACCTAAATGCGAAGTAAAAACATGTATGTCTAGTTTATTTTTATCACGTGCCCGATAAGCCGAGTGTGGAGTTATTATGATTCACAACAATGGACGTCAAGATAGATTCCCTCAACATGCGACACTATCAAGTTCCAATAAAACTATATTTAAATTAAAAAACAACCGACTTCCAAAAAATATTTAGTATTTGTCCAGGTTGATGGCAATAGGCTCGCGAAATGTGGGTTTAAGTACTATAGGTGCACCTCTGCCTTACCCATCGGGGAATACAAGCTTGATGTTATGTTAAATATGATTGTAGCTATGTGTACTGGGGGCCAACCATTACCTCTTATAGCAGTATTATTTCATTATTACTTCAGCGTGAGAAAGAGATGGAGCTATAAGTCATGTACAGCTCCATCACTTTCCCACTGTGAAGTAATATTATAATAATACTGCTATAAGAGGTGATGGTTGCCCCCTGATGTATTATAATATTCTATTAGGCTACGTTGTTTATACGCTGTGGGTGCATTCGAATTACGGATAGGCACTTGGATTTAGTGTGAAATAAAAAAAAAATAGGAACAGTCGATAAGTTTGAAACTTGGCGAGGAATGAGCGTTATCAATGTGTTTGAAACTATAATGAAAAAAAGGTAACGCCCAGTAATTCTTCAAGCGCGTGAACACTGGAAGCGATAGCTTTAGCACACACCGGATGTTTTTGAATTAAAATTCGATGCTACTAACACCAACATTTAAAACTTTTTTTTAATAATGCGCCTTCTTAATCACTGCGCACCTCAGAAGGGTATTGATCTTAAAGATACGTAAGTAAAGTATGTCAGTAGGTAAGATCATTAATGCACGTTCTATACAGATTATTTGCTAGTACATTGCCCTCATTTAAATACACACATGCGAGTTATCAGTCAGAAGCTACATTTTCGTGTCCAACAAACATTAAAGTGATACACCAATGACTAATTAGCATTATATATATGATAAGTTGACAAGGACGGTTCTTTCAGTTGACCGATAAATGAAATACAGGATGTATTGTATATGTATCTGGAACTTTTAGTTAAATTCAAGGCGATTGAGCAAATCATTATGAAGCTATGTGAATAAAACGTTATGAAAAAATATATATCTACCGCTTTTTTGTAAAAACGCCAAGCTATCATTGTTAAATGGGGTTCGCGCGTCATTCAACGTATTTTCGCTACACACGCTTGTGGCGTTGCTCAAATAGCTTTCTCGGTTTTTGTTTTGATGATTGTACAACGTACAGTGATTGTACGATGTACAGTCGCCAGCACATCAAGTTATCTGTCAAATTTTCTCATTCGGTTTTGGACTTAACCCTCCAACATTTTAAGGTTTAAAATCATTTGGAGACATTTGACAGTCTGTGTTAACTTGATGTGGCAGCGACTTTACAAACCCTCTAAGTATCACTGCCCTAAATCCGTCTGGATTTTCAAAGGCCCTGTATTTTGTAACATTTATTAATTTTCTATACTTTATTGTACACCAGAAAAATACATAACATAATAGTAGATTATACAATTTTTTTTTTTGGGTGGGATATCATCAAATAACTTCTCCCGCTCTGGGCGGAGCGGGAGGGTGTGTCAGACTCTTACTGACTAAAACCCACCCGTATTCCTTCCTGTTGCCTGTGTTGCCAGGGGCCTCGTTGACCCATAAGTACCTTCCCGCGACCGCGGCAGGCATCGGCCCTAGTGGACCCCTACTTTTGTGCTGACGACATCTCTTGGAGGCGCGCGTGGAATACGACGCGCCGTAAACCCGGGCCTGGTCCTTACCGGACGGTGAGCTACCCATTGCTCACCGTCCGCAAGCCCGCGCCTGCGGTGGCTGGAAATCCGCCCGAGATTCCCGACGCCCAGGGCATCTCCTGCGGCGGCTAGGGGCGAGAGGGCGCGAAACGTGCCTTTCCCTCAACCGTCCCGCCTCCTCCTTCGCGAGCATTACTGCTTCGCAGAAGGAGGTGACGGCTGCCCATGCCCATATGTACCCATATATGCCCATATGTACCATGGCCTGAACCAGGGCCGGACGCGAGAGGTTTCTGCCGCCGATCGCCTCCACGAGGACACGGCGGTGCTTTGCCCAAGCCGGGCAGACCTCCACCGTATGCTCCACCGTGTCCTCCGGGCGATCTACATAGTGGTGACACCCGGACGTTTCCTCCCGCCTTATCCGACACAGGAACCTCCCGAAGGTGCCGTGTCCGGTGAGGACCTGCGTCAGGCGGAAGGTGAGGACGCCGTGGCGCCTCTCCAGCCACTCCTCAAAGAGGGAACTTATCGCCGCAATCGTGGCGTGCCCAGCACTGGGTTGCGACAACCGTACTTTCCATGACGCGTGAGATCCCGCCGGAGCTCCGTCCGCTGTGCCGCGAATTCTCGCGGCAGCGGACTTACGCCCCGGCGTTTCGCCTCCTCGCGCCACTCCCATAAGATTGTACAACTAGTGCATAAGAGAAGCCATTTTACCCAAAGACGGTTATATTCGGACGGTGGATTGTTAAGTCGAGGGGTAAAATGGCTCGTTTATGCCCCGCCCGAACATTATTTCATTGTTCAAAAATGTTGCAAAATTTAAGAAGAAAATAAATAATTCCCGCCACGAAACTTTTTAATTTTATTTTCAACATGTGTCATTAACTAGATAAAACATTTTTAAATAAATTACAACTATTTTATCTGGTTTTATTAATTAAATTAACGATATAAAACACAGAAATGATATAAATTAAAGCAAATTAAATAAAATAACGACTTTAATCTGCGACGTTTTATTGTGCTTGGGCCTGATTATCTTAAGTGTTAGAAAAAAAATACATTATGCACTAGAGCACAAAAAGATTTTATATCGTCTACGCACTGTTGTGCGCACTTTTCATACTCTAAAAGCTCGTCGTTATGTTCAAAGACGAACTTTTAGAGTACCTATGAGAAGTGAAATTGTAGATTGTACAACTAGTGCATAAAATAAGCGTAGTACCTAAGTAAGTAAAATGGCACGTTTATGCTCGAGCATATATACACTCTGCTTATCACTTCGATTGCGAGAAAATGAAACAGGCATAAAGTATTTACTTGTTTGTCTGGGGGGTAACCATCACCTCTTATAGCAGTATTATTATAATATTACTTAGCGTGGGAAAGAGATGGAGCTATAAGTCCTGTATAGCTCCATCACTTATCCACTGTGAAGTAATAATATAATAATACTGCTTTAAGAGGTGATGGTTACCTACCCCCCTGATCTCCAACGCATGAAATTGTCGTACGCGTTGACATAAAGTTGCTTGGATTTCGGCGGTAATTTTTCTTTAACTAAGTTTTTCGCATTCTGCTACATGAGCGTGTTAGGCGAGAGTATAATTTCTTCGTCACATGAATATTCCATTGTTTTAGTTTAATCACTTTTCACTGTCCAAAAATGTTGCAAAATTGAAGAAGAAAATAGCTAATTCCAGCCACGAAACTTTTTAAAGAAACGTTTTTATGACTTAGCAGTATAAAGGACCCAAGTCGAATGACTTGGGTACTTCATACTGCCAAGTCATAAAAACGTTTCTTTGGGTTTTTATGTAATAAATGACAGCAATTTTAGCTGGTTTTATTAATTTAACGTTAGAAAACATGGTAGTGATATAAATTAAAGCAAATGTAATAAAATAACGACTTTAATCTGCGACGTTTTATTGTGCGTGTGGCTGTTGGGCCTGATTATCTTATACTTATAATAGTCTTAGAAAAAAAGTTTATGCACTAGACCATTATAAGCGATTTTATGTTGCCTACGCACAACATAATGACGAACTTTTAGAGCATGACAAGTGAAAAATAAATTAAACAGTACCAAACATACAACGGCGGCCTTATCGCTTTCTGTGATCACTTCCAGGCAACCTTGAAATTCGTAGTCGGGCCATAAGTTCTCTCACATTATGTAAAATTTCGAATTTAGAATGCAAGCCGAGGAAAATATTATGGGCATTCAAAATTGGAATATTTAAAGAAAATAGAAACAAAGGGTTTCTGGAATTTTGTTCATTTTCTAAAATAGAGTGGACGCACAAAGAAGACAGAGTCGCAGTAATTGCATTGCATAGTTGCGGTCACGCGCCAACTGAGATTTTCAAACTGCTGAAAAATTTGAAAATTCCACTGAGATTTATTTATCGTAGGTACTATCAAACGATTCAGGGAAGATTCGAGATTAGAAGATAAACAAAGGAGCGGTCGACCTCGTACTGTTCGGACTCCAGCGGTTATCAAAGCAGTGAAGGCGCGAATACAACGAAATCCTGTCCGCAAGCAAAAAATGTTGGCTCTGCAGATGGGACTAAGCAGAACTACTGTTAAAAGGGTGTTAAATGAAGACCTAAGACTGCGTGCTTATAGAAAAAAAACAGCACATCTTAACGCGCGGTGGGTTAAGACGATAGGCTGTTTTTTTATAAGAAAATCAGACTCGAAAGAAGCCGGGCTTTGTTAAGGCGGTACGCAGGAAAAAAATACCGCGAAATACTTTTTTCGGACGAAAAAAAATTTAATGTTGAAGAGAGTTTCAACAAACAAAATTATAAAGTGTATGCACACTATAGTGAAGAAGCGAGCAGACGTGTGCCACGTGTTCAGCGTGGTCATCACCCTTCGGCATTCATGGTTTGGATTGGGGTCTCCTATTTGGGTCCAACGGCAGGGGCGTGCCGTCCATAGAGGCAATTAGGCCTAGCCTACCTACCAACAATGCCAAATGCATTTATTTTAACTATGTAATACAATAATACAAAATATTAAAAATAAGTTAAACTCCTGTTAAACACTTATAGCAACTTGTCGCAATATTTATTAGTCAGGCAATCGGCCGGCCTAAATCCCACTCATAAATTTACGCACACTGGTGTATATTTTCGTGTGTATGAACGGCACAAAATAGTGATAAGGTTTAAATTAGGGGCGTAACTCCTGCGGCAGGAGCTGACCACCGCGTGCACCCATTGGTCGTGTGTAAAGTCAAGATTTAATGAATGACAAGTATTGAAGACCAGGGTTCCCGATTTTTGGACAATTCCCCGAATTTCGGGGAATTTGAGAAACAGACTACACAGACACGATAGTTTCCTTAATTACTACTAGAGACAACTAAAAAAACAGGGTGGTATTGTCGAATTTATACCTTCCAAAAAAATTATAAATAGTAAGGAATAGCAAAAGCCCTATAAAAATAATTTAAAACTTCATATTTTTTTTTATTTTTCTCCTCATAATTGAGATATTTTGCTTTGATTTTTGGGGAGTTAGGAAAATAAGTTTTGGCAACCCGGGACTGTATTATCCGACAAAATTTGGTAGTCCCTTTTGTGGAAGAACACGGTATGACAATGATACAATTTTAATTGGTAGTGTTTGTTTCATCTGAAAGTGACAAGCAATTTACATATATCCGATCTTGAATGTCTTGCTATTTTATATCTTATTAAGTTCTAAGTAAATGGTTTTGAAACGTAAAGTAGTGTTATTATTTCTTTATTTACCTAAGAATGGTGATCTGTTGTGAAGTTTGCGCCGATAATGTGTTGGTTAGGTTAGGTTAGTCGCAATTGTCGTTTAATGATAAGATTCAAGTTGTGTCTAAAGGTAGATGTGTGCCCGAATTACGAGAATTAATCCAAAAATATGATAATTCATGACTTCGGATATCTTGCAAGTGACGTGTTCTGTAATTATCACTCACCCACTTGGTTATGATATTTGAGGTGGCCGAATCTTTCTTCTGTTTGCATCGTTAGAAAATCGTTTTTTAAACCTTGAATAATGTGGTGAGTTCTTGCATTTAACTTTTGTTTTTACAGGATTATTTTCCATGTTTTTTTTTATCAAATATTATAAATCAATAGTGACTAATTTGAGGGTCATCATATGTAGAGCGGCGCTGTGATGTTGCTCGAATTTGTTTTTTTTTTTATGTCAGTATGCGTGGCCTACCCTCTGTGGAGAACCAATGCACGCCACTGTCCAACGGAGGTGTTTTTTTGTGAAAAAGGAGTGAAATTCTGTGCCCTCGTATATCAAAAGACAGTCCTAACAAGCATTGTGGAACCTCTTTCACAAAAAATGATCGAAAACAGGCACTGGGTATTCCAGCAGGATTCTGCGCCGGCTCACAAGGCGAAAAGTACCCAAAACTGTCTCACGACCCGTGGAATCGACATTATCAGGCAATAGGATTGGACCTCATCCAGTCCAGCCTTGAATCCCTTGGATTATAAAATATGACAGCACTTAGAGGAGCAGGTCTGCGCTAAACCCCATCGCAACTTGGAGACACTAAAAGCATCCCTGATTAAAGCAGTCGCCGACATTGACATGAACGTCGTGCGTTCTTCGATTGATGACTGGCCTTGCAGATTGAAGGCTTATATAGAAGCAAGAGGAGGACATTTCGAATAATTTGAATGTGGATTAAATCTGTATTTTATACCGAAAGGGTATATTTGATATATAAATGGTTGTAGTGCGTAACTCATTATGTTATTTATTTAACTTTCCATAAGTGACAAAACTTATGACCAGACTACGTAGACAGTTAAATGGCATCTCGTTTCCAAATTAGATAACAAATCCGTTACTTACTAAAAAATTATGTTTCCGTATCCGCCATCCGACGTCGGGCAGCGGACCTTTCAGTTCGTATCTACCGTCGCCCCGCAACGCGATCGACACAGTCTGAAGAGCTTGTTCTGTAACAACAATAAATACATAATAATCAGCTTATTATGTTACCACTGCGATGTATACTTTAAAATTTGTCGGCCTGAAAGTTATTTAGCAAAACACACGTGCAAGTATTGGCACGAAGAAGCAGTTCTAAACACGTTTAAGTACAAGCAGTACGCATTCCCTTCTTCGCCCCAACAGATCTCATGTGTTGGGTTAAAGAAACATAGGTACGTAACTCATATTTGAAATTCGTCTGGTCGATAGCTTTTTAGCACAACTCCGTACAAGTGCTGGCATGAAGAAGCATATGTAAATACGCGACTCAGACGTCAGATCCCTTTCTGTGAGAGGGAGCTTAGGGACAAGCCATCATCCCCGCTGGTCCAAAGTGGGTTGGTGAAAGTCACAGGTTTTAGATTTTTTGGTTTTAGGACATGCCAGTTTCCTCCCGATTATTTATTTAGTTGATCTATGACCTCGTCTAATCAAACATATTTTGCTGTAAAATACAAATGCTACTCATTTCTTCAGTTCGGTAGACATCTGCCCAATTCAATTCCGCAAAAATATAATATTGAACTATTCTCTAGCAATACGAAATGCGGCTTCAAATAGCAACGGATCATTATCAGCCTTCACGATAGTGTCAGTTTACATTAGCACGATAATGTTACTGAAGGTAAAGTAAATATACGTTATTTACATAAGCAAAATATGATATACTAGCTGACCCGACAGACGTTGTCCTGTCAAAATTTCAATTGAACGGTCCTGAGTTCATATAAAAATCCATAGAAAAAAAAACTTTCTATTTTTCATTTTCCGGGCAACTTTCCCAATTTTTCTTTCCCTAAAAACCTTATTACAACTATTACAAAAATAATTAAAAAGAAACGACCCAGCAGCCATCAAGTGGTGCTCTTACCAACAATCATCATTTATTTTTTATTTTTAAAGATATGTTTGAATAAACATAATCTCGGTTTCGGGATTTTCATTGGGTTTGATAGAAGCCAATAAGCAGCGTCCATAGGCGTCCGACACACATGTTCGAGTCGGCATGATTCGGCACAGCCAGGCGGAAAAATATATATTCGTCTACCTTCCAACTGCGGCTTTGCCCGCATGTTATGTCGATAAAAAGTAGCCTATGTCTTTCTTCAGGGTTCAAAGTATCCCCATACCGAATTACATCAAAATCGGTTCAGCCATTTACCCGTGAAAGCGTAAACAACAATCAAACTCACATTCGCATTTATAATATTAGTTAGGATTTTGCCACCCGGCTACAACTGTGCCGAATTATGCCGACCCGAACAAGTGTGTAGCATGCCTTATAGGGCGAAATTGATGTCCGCATTTACTTGGTGTTCACAATCGAGGATAGATTGGATAAATATTAGGAATCTACAACTAATTTAATGATGATAGATATCGGTAATTAAAATACATCTACGTGTGCACAAAACGACTCAGTAGATTTGCTAAATAGGTATCTCACGTCTTAACAAAGATCAATTGAAAACGAATTCATAATGAAAAATTCTCACATAACTTTTGTTTTAATTTGAACATGGTTACATTCTATAATTTGTTGAAGAACAATAATTTAAATTCGGTCAAGGTTTTTAATCTCTTCATTTCAGGATTTGTAACAGTTTTCATTACTTTAAAACTAAAAAACAATTCGCGCCTCATTTAAATAGCATAATTTTACACATTATTGGATTTGTCTAAATAAATTAACATTAATTATAATGGTAAATTTAGTAAATTCCTTGAGAATATTTCATTAAACTAAGTGAAAACATGTTAGTGTGTTCACATAATGAGGTGAACACACTAACATGTTTTTTTGTACTATAGTCTAGTTTCTTATCATTCAGTCATTGCTAAAATAATAGAATGATAAGAACTAGACTATTTATGGATGAACCCAGTTAAGTCAATTAGTCAAGCTATAGTACAAAAAAACATGTTTGTGTGTGGACTAATAGTGTAGGTATGCTTTATTCTCAGTAAACAATTGATAAGTGTGAGATCTTTTGAAACTTTAGTATTTTATTTAATTACAATCAAGTTTTTCTAACTGAACAGACAGCTGTGCTCCCCAGCAGCACAGCTGTCTGTTCAGTTAGAAAAACGAATAAGAACGAAAAAGTTTGTTGCGCCACTTCTTCTTCCCATCTAAAGCACTAGGAAGTGGTGAAGGGCGGGCGTTTTTAGGGGAATGTCTTATGTAATTTTGACGTTAGAAAGGTGCTGATTCTCAGCCTAGTTTGAATAAAAGACTTTTGTTGACTAGTTTGATTATATGAATGTGGATGACCTGGTTGAGATTTGCAAAAGGGAGGATGTGTATCAGCAGAGGGTGGAACGAGTATACCAACGATGATGATGATGAACGATAGCGGCTACAAGAGTAAGAGAAGACCAAAGAAACAATGGATGGGTTATGTGAAAGATTTTATGGCCAATGAGTAAATACTGAGATGAAGGCTGATAGATGTATGGAAGCAGACATTCTGCACAGACCCACCCAAAGAGGATGATAGAAAATGAATTTATTTAATTTACATTCAATTTATAGAGTCCCTGGTTTATTGATACACATAGATACATCACTATGAAAACAAAGATGACTCAAATAATGCTTTAGATTGAATGGTATCAAGTTTACGAAATCATGTGAGAAAAATTCATAAATGTACTGCAGTATTTAGTAACGGAAAGTTTTTTTAGTCACTGATTAGTTTTAGTCTAGTGCTACGACCGGTTACTGGGGCGATATTCAACACAAAAATTTGCACTAAAGGTATTTCACATAAAGGTGTGTGATTGCACTTGACTTGTACCTATTTAATTTTAACGCATCGATAATTTTGTTCTAGAATCTGGATGTTAGTCTGTAACTGTATGTACATTGTGCAATAAAAAATAAGTTTTTCTGTCATTTTGGTTAGTAATTTTATCCAGATCAAGAGTATTATACTGTTTTCTTAATAATAAAAATACTGGTATTTACCTGCTATATCCAGTGGATAATTGCTAGGGTCTAGGAAGCTCCTCACTTGTAAAGATAAAGCTAACATCTCATATGACAGCACTTCATTGATGTAGTTCTGAAAACAAATAATTTTGTTAATACGTTTTTAATGTAATTACTATTAATAAGTAATTATAAATGATGTGATAATGGCAATGGTGCAGTTTCAAGGAAGATGTAGTGACAAAAATTTAAAAGAGTATGCTTAGATGGTTTGGTCATGGTGAGAGGGTGAATGAAAGGCGAAAAGGCAGATGTGATTGGAAATGCCGGGACCCCACGCCCCGGAAAGACATATAGTGACCTCATAAACCTATTGACCACCACGTCAAAAATCAAAGACGTGCCCTAGCTCGGTGCCAAGCTACGAATTATTCTTTAAAATCTGCCATGTAGTCGCGACCGTGGCGCGCTGGGCACATTTTGCTCCGTCATATATACATGACTGTGGCGGTCAAAAGGTTAACGATATTCTTCAAGACGGTCAGGTGCGTAGTACTCGCCATCGGCGTGCGTGTATGACCAGATGTATGAACGTAAACGAAGCAAAAGGAATATGTTAGGAGCGTAGCAGGTGGCGTTCTATGGTTCCTGCCTACCCCCGTGGGAAGAAGGCGTGCGTTTATGCATGTATGTATGTAAGTAATTATAACCTGATATTATTCAGTATGAGAAGAGTTTCAGTAAGGCTTGAAAAAAACTCTGATTAACGTCATTGCAAGCTCTGTAAAGGGAGGAGGGGGTGGACAAAAAAAGACTGAGCTCACGTATACACGTGCGCCTTTTTAACGCGACATTTTATCGCGCACTGGATTTTCAACTCTCGGCATTGAGCCGAGTGTTCAGAATCCAACAGAGCGCATCCATAGCGTGTTAAAAAGCACATTGTTGGATTCTCGGCGCGAGCCGAGTATTGAAAATCCGGTGGGGGGTAAAAACTCGCGCTACAAAAGCGCCCGTGCGACGTGGGCTGAGAAAGACTGGCCGAACGTCTATAAATGAACAAAAAAAAGTATAAGTAAACCGTATTCGCAGTCATACATAGGTCTTGACCAAATTAACAATAAAATCATGAATCGTCTCTAACAAAATACAGGGAATTGAACTCAGTTGGCAGGAAACTATTGGGGTTTCCTTACTGACTCATTAATTGGCTTTTATAACTTGTCTGCAGGTGCCAAAGAATGATGGGGCCTTAAGATTAGGGATCCTTATCCTTTATGGTGTATTTAGTATAAGTGGAATGTTATTCAGGAATAATGCACATTAGGCTAAGATTACTGACTGACTGCCTCACTGGTCACAAGCGCTACTGGGTCGGGCAGTGTTATTGGGTTTTTCTATCTGGAATTTCTCAGTAGCAGCCCGGAGTCTGGATTTGTGCTTGGTTGATAGCAATAGGCGCGCCCCCTATTACATGGGACTTAAACATAACTGGCGAAATGTGGGTGTACTACAGGTACACCTCTGCCCAACTCTTCGGGGAAACAAGGAGTGATGTCATGTTGTATGTTATTACTGAATTAAATGAGGTATTTAGACGAGGTTTAGGTAATACGTATAATGGAAGAAAAGTCTGCCTCTTCCAGGGGTAGTCATGACCACATCAAGTTTATAGATCCATGGTACCAGTCTTGGAGTTATTAAATGACATCAACTAATCTTAAAATAGTCAGATTAGCATAACAAGTTTTTAGTTTTGTTTATGTTATGCAATGAAGATATTTGAACTTAAATGGATTAATTATTTTAATATAATTATGGTTGTGACAAGGCTAAGAAAAATCTTCATAGCTGATTAGGTTTATTTTTTTAAACAAATACAACCTCTAGTAAGATTGCTACTTTATTTCCTATCACATTTATTCTGGACAGGAAATATTAAAAATAATGATCTCTAAGCAATTTGGTTATTGTATTATTTGCAAAAAAATATGGGTAATGTCTCCAGAATATGTAAAACAATTCTTATACTTATACTATTTTCTGACACTTTGAATACCATGTTTGCTTATTAAAGAAATTTTAATATAAAAATATATAGTTAGTGTCTACCTAGTGTAAATAGTTAGTAGCACCAATATTGTATATTTGTCTTTTAAATTTATGAAAATATAAAAATTATGTACCTATTAGAATATGAACTATTATTTATTAATAGTTTTACCTATTATGGTAAGCCAATTATCACCTATCTAATATTTATATGTAGTTAACACTACAAACCTGTAAAGCTATTTGTCTTTCAGCAATGAATGCTGGCTGCATGTTTCCTATGAGTTTCTTTGGTGGTATAGGCAGGTCTATGTTGGCCTGTAGCAGCCCTGCGTGTAGGGCTGCGAAGTCCCGGTACCGACGGGACACATTCCACTTAGTATCCTTCGAGGGACCTCGCTGGACACGCAAAATATATTCCTGGAAAATTTAGTCTGTTAAAGATTGAGAGATATCAAATTATATCAATGGGAAACTTGATACTACAACGAAGAATACTGAATATTTTTACTCCGCACATTAAGCTGATATTCGTGTAAACCGGCAGTCAAAACGGGACACAGGCCGCTTTATTATGTTTACGATTTGTTCCAAATAAATCCAGATGTTCACATCATTATATTTATGATGAAGAAGTAAAAGGTCTCCGCACCAGACCGTAAGGTATTTCGAAACAAAAAAATCACTTACTGTGTGTTTGTTAATGTTTTGTGCATTTTCTACTGTGCAGTTAAGCTTTTCTGTGTCATCTATTAGGGCCTTGGTATGCGATGTTTTTTCGAATATAGCCATTGCACCAGGTATTTACAATTCATTGATCGTTATTACAATAAGACAAACACCACTAAACATTATGTTATCACTAATTATTGAAAGAGAAACTGAATCGTATCTATCATACAATTTAGTGAGGTGCGTTCCAAGAACCTTCTTTTATTGAATTTTGTGTAACTCCTTTCACATTCTAAAATATATGAGCAAGAATTATAACAATGCTAAATAACTACACATAAAAATCTTTTTGTTACGGAATGAATTCCTTTTTTGACAGTGAAATACTGTCACTTTGAGTTTGACAGTGCTGGTCCAGCTCTTAAAATGTTTGGGATTTCTGACTTTGAGAATATTTCTTCAAGTACCTTCTCAAATATTCATAAACATAATCCTGAAATGAAAATATACTCCTGAGTTAACCTTCAAAAGATTTCTAGTAATAACAGAATTATTTCATATTTTTTAAATAAAAACGATGTTTTAGCAATCAGCTGTTCTATGTCTTTTGAAAACATTGACGCTGAAACGTGGCTACAGGGAAATCGTGATAAGAATCCACAAGCTAGTTTCGTTAAAAATTATTTAAACCACGCACGGCTACAAATAGCATCTCTTTAAATTTTTTAACGATTTTGTTTGAGGCATACTTAATAAATTGTATAGTAATTTCAGTAATTAATTTGAGTTTATTTAATCTGGGAGATGATGTCTTGTCTTTTGAGTAGATTATTTCCGTTTCAGGTTTTGTTCTGAAATCTGATACATTCAATTTTACTTCAACAAACTGAATGGAGTTTGTGCTCTTAGAATAAAATACGACTTAATAATGCATTTTTAGACATTTTATTTATTTTTATTCAAATTAAGTTATAATATTGCTCTGCGCTGTATTGTTATTCTTGTATTTTTATGATGAAGAAAATTTAAATGATTGAGTTTCCAAACGTACCTCCTACTGCGGACATAACCATAGACACTAAACAGCGATCGAATAAGTCACTTCCTGTTCTACCGCAACGAGTCGCGAGCGGAGAACTTCGACTACCTTGGGCCTCTTTATTCGTCTGCCATAGTTATAAGAATTAGTGAAAAATGTCTCTCATCTCAGCCCGTATTGCCGGCTCAGTAGCCAGGCGTTTACCCAATGCCGCTTCGCAGGTAACTATCATTTAGATCAAGAACATGGAGTGTATGAAACTTGTAACATGAAAATTCTACCCGGTTATCACATTAGCGGAATGTCCACGGGTTAAGAATCATTGATGATTTGCTCATAATTACTGATTTTAGTTAGTTATGTAACCATAAGTTTCCATAAATGACCAATCTAGTTAATATTTTCATAAAGACGGCTTATTATATTATTCGGTTGTGTATGATCGGTGTTATGTAATAATGGGCGATTCGATTTTTAGGCCTTCAAAATTATGAAATTAGTGAAATAAAGTAGAAAATGTTAAGTGAAAAGCGGAAAGGAGTGTGTTTGTGTCAGTTTAGTGTGTAAATGTAATGTGAAATGTGTTGATGTTGGTTATGTTGGTCGGCAGGTATCGAAGGTCGCGGGTGTCGCGGCACCCGCCGTGGCTGTTGCTGCACGCAACTTCCATGTGTCTCCCGCCCAGAAGGCCGCTGAAATCTCCACTATCTTGGAGGAAAGGATCCTGGGTGCCGCTCCCAAGGTTAGTTTAAAGTGTTACATAAACTTGCTCTTATCAATTAGTAGCAGTACTTGGGCAAAGAGACGGCGCTGATTTATGCTATCTGACAATAATATGTTGCACTGTGAAGATGATATTGATCCATGACCTATTTCAGCTATGCAGTTCATTCGCACTTACCCTGCAGAGCCATAATTTCTTTGATATAATGAGAGTACTGCCTTAAATGGAAACTAGTTTATTTATCTAATCCTTATTTGGAAAATTCATTTTTAACTTTTGGCCTACATGGATATCTATTTTTGATTATGAAACAATTTTTTTCTGGAACAATGTGTCTCTGGAACTCTGGATTATAATGAATATGTTAAAACTTCAATGAAGTCAACTAATCCTATGGTTTAGCAGTTCCAATAAGAACTTCCCTTCATAAATTTTAAGAAAATAATAATTACAAAAATTATAATAAAAATTAGATACACCCCTATGACATGATTCTATAAACACACATTCTTTTTTTTTTTTTACAATAATTTTTAATTGTGTTCCAAATAGGCTGACTTGGAAGAGACTGGCCGTGTATTGAGCATTGGTGATGGTATTGCCCGTGTCTATGGTCTCAAGAACATCCAGGCTGAGGAGATGGTGGAATTCTCCTCCGGTCTTAAGGTTTGTATATTTTTATGGTTACTATTGACCCAACATTTTGTATTATTCAAAAATTTTGTCAAGAAAATTTCATGCCGCAGACTTCAGTCCTTACAACTTATACCCAAGCAGATTATGACTATTGGAAAGTAGATTAAAATCAAAAATGTTTTTCAGTTATGTAATTGACCATATCAAACTAAGATGATACAGATGGTTTTTTAAATGAAGTAGCCTGTCACAAATTCTTAAGATCTGTATCCAAATTATTGAAAAGATTTTCAACTGAACGAACTGCGAGTTTTAATTGTGCATGTATATAATACCACAGGAATTTACAATGTGAACACATATAAATTGTGTTATTTTAAAATAATTATGATTCAATTCTGCTATCATACTTGTAACAAAAATAATGGGATTAATTTTCAGTCTAAGCACATGTGACTGGAAATCAGTGTTTTGCATAGACTTATACCATAAAAATATCAATTACATCTTTGCTTCTGTGCTCCTTAGATTTTTTTTTCTAGAATTTTACCTCTTAAATTATAATGTTATTTAGTACTCTGATTAATGCAGCTTAATGTCTCAATAATATGACACCATTTATCTCAATATTATATTTTATCTCCAATGACAATGTTTTTCTTTCACTTGCCCAAACATAACTTACAAAACCATGTTCTTAATCGCCAAACAGGCTGAATCTTTCTACCACAAAAAAAAACAGTCAAATTAAACTATCTCCATTTCCATAGGGTATGGCCCTTAACTTGGAGCCCGACAACGTGGGTGTGGTAGTATTCGGTAACGACAAGCTCATCAAGGAAGGAGACATCGTCAAGCGTACCGGCGCCATTGTAGACGTGCCCGTCGGCGAACAGCTGCTGGGTCGCGTAGTCGACGCTCTGGGTAACGCCATCGACGGCAAGGGACCCCTCGGCACCAAGACCCGTATGCGAGTGGGTATCAAGGCACCCGGTATCATCCCCCGTGTGTCTGTGCGCGAGCCTATGCAGACTGGTGAGTTGTAGCCAATTTTTACTAGAAATATCAAGATAATAATTTAAGATAAACTGTCAAGTGCCTTGCAATTATATACATAATTGAACAATAATTTGTATCTCAAACCATCTATTCTCAGTCATTTTAATATCTTAATTACATAATCTACTACATGAAAAGTACTAAAATAAAACCTGTAGACTTATTTGAAACTTAGTCACAAGTATTATATACCACTTTCAAATGTGCCTTCTATTTGGCTTTGACTAACACTACACAATATTACAGAAAAATATCACATAGGTATTAAAAACTCAAACTCTCATCTATTCTACACAGGTATCAAGGCCGTCGACTCCTTAGTACCCATTGGTCGTGGACAGCGTGAGCTGATCATTGGAGATCGTCAGACCGGCAAGACTGCCCTGGCCATCGACACCATCATCAACCAGCAGAGGTTCAACAAGGGAGATGACGAGAAGAAGAAGCTGTACTGCATCTACGTCGCCATCGGACAGAAGAGATCCACCGTCGCGCAGATCGTGAAGAGATTGACTGATGCTGGTAAGGATTGATTATAAACAGTATTTTTATGCTAGATTTCTTTTAAAAACAAATGTCAAAAAGCACCTAGCAATGAGTAGATTCGGCCTACTCTCATGAGAAAGTGGTGAGTTTATGTATGAATTTTACATGCAGATTGTACACTTGTGTCTAACCAGTCCATAGAAATGATTTTTTTGAGCTGTTAAATTAATCTTCTTCATTACAATTTATTTCCATTTACTAGATACTTCAACATGTTTTGTTGTCACGAAAAATGTTAAGTCGAGCAAGTTATAAATATCAAAGTTTTTACATAATCTTCAGCCCTGATTTACCTACTGCTGGATATTAGTATTCAAGTCTTCAACTTATCTACCCAATAAGCCACTTTTCTTACATAACCTGCAGCTACAAGTATCTTACTAACCCACAATCTCCCCCAGGTGCCATCAACTACACCATCATCGTGTCTGCCACGGCTTCCGACGCCGCCCCTCTGCAGTACCTCGCCCCCTACTCGGGATGCGCCATGGGAGAGTTCTTCCGTGACAACGGCAAGCACGCCCTCATCATCTACGACGATCTGTCCAAGCAGGCTGTTGCCTACCGTCAGGTATGTTTAAAAAAATTATAAATATATAAATGCCACTGGTATCTGCTCTGTAATCTGATAAGAAGTTTTCTTGGTGTAATATAATAATAAATATATTTGGAAATATGGACATACGTCGCTCTTGGGACCATGCGACCTGAATGTAACTCAAAAGCGACTGCCCGCAATGTCTTTGGTATTGCAATGTTCAAAGAAGCAGTGACCACTTACAATTAAAAATCCTCTTACATAAAAAAAGCGACGAGTCTAATAGTTTTGGATTCTGTTAACAGATGTCTCTGCTGCTGCGTCGTCCCCCGGGTCGTGAGGCCTACCCCGGTGATGTGTTCTACCTCCACTCTCGTCTGCTCGAGCGTGCTGCTAAGATGTGAGTAACTTCTCATTGTAAAGCAATAAATGAAGCTAAACCTACTGAAGAAAAGAAAAAAAATACTGAATAAGAACAGTATTTTACTGTCAGTAGTACTGTTTTCAGAACACTTATTATGTTCTCAAGAGCAGTTACTAGTAAAAATCAACAGCTTAGCTTAGTGTTAAAGAAAATTAAAAGAAAAGAAACTTTGTTATGATGTACCAGATTGTATTTATTTTTTTTTTCACCATTTTACTTAAAACAAAATTATGCATAGCTAGCTAAAATCATCTTCATTTATATTCTAAATATCATCCATACTATGCCATAAAGCGTCTTTCTAATTTCCCATACCTCTACCATACCACATCTATGCCAACTACCAATTTTCTACCTCGCCCCCAGGTCCGACAAGATGGGCGGTGGTTCCCTGACCGCTCTGCCTGTCATCGAGACCCAGGCTGGTGACGTGTCTGCCTACATTCCCACCAACGTGATCTCTATTACTGACGGCCAGATCTTCTTGGAGACTGAGCTTTTCTACAAGGGTATCCGTCCCGCCATCAACGTCGGTCTGTCTGTGTCCCGTGTAGGATCCGCTGCCCAGACTAAGGCTATGAAACAGGTTTGTGACTTTTAAATGACCTCTAAGAGGTTACCTCGTAGGCCCAGAACAAGATCGTGTGACGAGTTAAATACTTGCAAAAGAGAGAAAAATAGCAAGACAGAAGCTCCCTTCTGTGCCTGAGCCTGTTTAACAGGCTCATAAGAAAAGGCCTCTAAGCTCCTTATTATATAAGATAACTTTTGGGCGCTTTCGCACCTATCGTAAGCTTTTTTAAGAAGGATTATGCTTCGCAAACGCTACGTTGTTACGAAACAGTCGTATCAACGCGACGCTTGCACAGCGTCA
This sequence comes from Atethmia centrago, assembly GCA_905333075.3. Classification (NCBI taxonomy): domain Eukaryota; kingdom Metazoa; phylum Arthropoda; class Insecta; order Lepidoptera; family Noctuidae; genus Atethmia; species Atethmia centrago. Next base: position 22,764,992 of record HG995379.1, on the reverse strand, counting down.
ACCAATGCAAGACTTCACCCTCATGAATTTAAAGTCCAGGTCTGAGTGTTTCATTTTTGGACACATGAATTGTTATTCAGCTGCATCCGGTTAGACTGGAAGCTGACCCCAACATAATTGGGAAAAGGCTTGGCAGATGATGAATTATCCATAGTTCAAAATCAGATGACAAAAAATGAAGTTTATAAATCATCTAATAAGGAGCTGACAAGACCCAATTGACCAAAATAGGCTCTTCAGAAAAAAAATTGCCAAATCTGTATAGTTTGTGGTAGCGGAAAAAATTATGTTAATTTTGAACATATTTCCCAGAACTTGGTTGTTACCAAAACACGTTTTGAAAAAAAATCTCGATACAAACTAACCTCTTACTTTTTTTTTTTTTTTGTGGATGGGAAATCATCTCGACTTACTGACTAAAACCCACCCGTATTCCTTCTGTTGCCTGTATTGCGGGGGTTACTCGGTGACCAATTAGTACCTTCCCGCGATAACCTCTTACCTTGAGTTCTAATCCAAAATATCTGCATTAAATATCAACATACGTTACGTATTTAAATAATAACAAGAACGTCTTATTTGAATACAGAAATTGGTTATTTTTTTATTTTCGATTACTCAACTCAATTTTGAGTAAATAGATAATTGCTTCATATTTTGCAATAAATTACAAGCGTTGTGTAATGGCGCTTCTTTTTCTTTTCTATGCAATCTGACAGTGACCGCGGTTTAGGTGTTGTCAACGTTTTAATCAGCTATCAAATTCAATCTCTAAACATCATTTTGATTGTACCAGGTGGCCGGTTCCATGAAGCTGGAGTTGGCCCAGTACCGTGAGGTCGCCGCTTTCGCGCAGTTCGGCTCTGACTTGGACGCCGCCACCCAGCAGCTGCTGAACCGTGGTATGCGTCTGACCGAGCTGTTGAAGCAAGGACAGTACGTGCCCATGGCCATTGAGGAACAGGTAATGTATACTTTTTAGTTAGATTTTGAAAGCAATAATTTTACAGGGCACAAACTAGAGAGTGAAATAAAAAAATGAGTTTTATTTACCAGTTCCCAATTTTACACATCCATAATAAAAAGCACACAGAAAATTGTCAAATTTTAATTTGAATCTTTCCATCGACAGGTCGCCATCATCTACTGTGGTGTCCGTGGTCACCTCGACAAACTTGACCCTGCAAAGATCACCGCTTTCGAGAAGGAGTTCACCCAGCACATCAAGACCAGCCACACGGGTCTGTTGGCCACCATCGCCAAGGAAGGTCAGATCACCCCGGACTCTGACGCCTCACTCAAGAAGATCGTCACCGACTTCCTTGCAACCTTCACCCAGGCGGCGCCCTAAAAGTTTAGCTTTCACGAACACAGGCTTTGACTGAGATTGTGATTCGCATTTAGGACACGTCAACTAATACCTTTGTAGACAGTCTCATGTCAAACACCACTGTATGTTAACGGCTCGCTCATGGAAGCATTCCTATCAGCTATTGTTTCGTAAAACCTGGGAGTGCTTCCATCAGTGGCATAGTAGTAGTTGTCATTCGTATGGACTGTATTGAATGTTGATACAATCATGGAATGTATTTATCTTGAACGTCAGGAGTGGTTATATATTATTAAATATCGTACATAAAATTAGTATTATGTTTTATTATTTTTATTCCCCATTATCATCAGAAACAAACTAAATCGCGACACCTCGAAACGAAACGAAAGTTGTGCTGAGTGTTGATAAAAAATCTCGCTGATGATTGCCTCGTTTTACTGTGAGGAATTTTTAAAAGACTACGTAGTATGTGTGTGCCAGGAGCCACTAGTTCAGGCGCTTGTCCCACCGGCGATTAACGAGAAGAGAGTAGAGGTAGCAACGAGTAAAAACGGGTTAGCAAGTGCGCGACGGCGATGAGCGATTTCGTTGGTATTCGTATGTAACAAGTGTGAGTGTTCTGCCCGCCAAGCGGGCGTCGCTGATCGAGTACCTACTCTGATTGCTCTTGTCGCTGCGACAAACTAAACTTCGCGGGCGGTGTGAAGTTGTGAACAGTCTGCGATCGTCAATAATATATTATGTTCTTCTACGGAACATACAAATATACAATCTTTTATAAACGTCATAATGCCGGGACCAACTCTTGTAATTGAAAGATTCTACCACGTATATTTAGTACTCTTTTGTATCTGTCCTGAATTTTTTGTACCTCACACGGCTTAAACGGAATTTCACGATAACACTGGTGGTCATAATGACGAGACCATGCGTGCACTCCTAAACTACAACGAATTACATCATTGTGAGCAAAGCAGTATTTAGTACCTCCAAAAATCAACAGTGGGTGACGAAGATCTTAGTTAGTTTAGTTTCTTTACAAAATGATTTTTTTATTTTTTTACATTTTCTACGCCTGAATAATTTAACGATCAAAAATACTTGAAGCAAAAAGTTGCAGCTACATTTCATGCAGGCGCATTATTATTAATTATATTATTACACAAATAACATTCTGTTATTAAATAATATCGTTTAGGCCAAGCGGGAAAATTATTAATATTTCTTTTACATAATTTATAAAGGTATTACTTTAAAAATAATTTGTACATCCTACTTTTTAAATATGTATACCGATATGCGAGGATCAGTCTGCAACATAAATTGAAATATTATATCCTGAGTCAATAAAGAAAACATTTGAAGGAGGTAGTCGAACAGAGCCACTTTGAACTTCTTCATAGATAACAAGGATAATGAGTTTGTCCTCGTGGAGGCGATTGGCGGCGAAGATCCTCCGCGTCCGGCCCTGGTCTAGGCCATGGCACGGAGCGAGAGGGCATGGGCAGCCGTCACCTCCTTCTGCGAAGCAGTAATGCTCGCGATGGAGGAGGCCGGACGGTGGAGGGAGAGACAAATTTCGCGCCCTCACGCCCCTAGCCGCCGCAGGAGACGCCCTGGGCGTCGGGAATCCCAGGGGCATTTCCGGGCACCGTAGGCATGGGCTTGCGGACGGTGAGCAATGGGTAGCTCGCCTTCCGATAAGGACCTGGCCCGGGTCGACGACGAGTTGTGTTCCACGCGCGCCTCAAAGAGATGTCAGCACAAGTGTGCCGTGGTCGCGTGAAAGTCCGAAAAGGCTACCGAGGCCCCAGGCAACACAGGCAACGAAAGGAACACGGGTGGGTTTTAGTCAGTAAGAATCTGACACACCCTCCTCAAGTTATTTGATAATTTCCTACCCAAAAAAAAAAAGATACGAGCACGTTTTGAATGCAATGAAACGTTTCATATAAAGTAGAAAACGTTCTATTGGTCATAGTTTATAGCGCAGAAGTCTTACGAACACGTACCAACGACAACTGTGTTTCTAATTATAATAAAAGAAATGTTGGCTTTTTACCACTACTAAAGAATCATTTATTTACATAACCAAATTACAAGATGATTATTAACATTAACTAAATTAAATTAAAACTAAGTTAAGCTTAAAAAAGGCCCTCGGGGCATTGTACCGAGGATGCTGGCGGCATTTCCTCGCTGAATTGCAATGCTGATGCGTTGCGCGAGAAAGCCGCCAGCTTTTCGGTCACCAGTTACATCAACTAGACGTTTCGCGATTTCCGCAAATAACTTATGCGCACTGGGACCCCACGGACCGAGGGTCTCGACGCCAAAGGGCACAAAGTTGTACTCTCTGCCAAGGCCTCCATATTTAATAACTTTCAGATTTTCGGCATTTTCTGCCGCTGCACCCGCTTTAGAAGTAGTCCGTTGGAGGTGGGACGGTGCCAGTGTGTCTACACAGGTAGCGTCCCACACAAGCATCCGTCCCAAACTCCACGGGACCAAAGACACACCATCAGGTCTTTTGCCATCATCTCTGACAATGCCAGTCGGCTCAAGAAGAGCAGGCACATTGATGCTGGCAAGAGACCGGCGGATTATGTCATTAAGTGTTGCATGTCTTGAAAAGCGGCCTGCACTTTTTTGACAACAAAGTCCGTGGTGACCCAGTCGGTCCACGTCCGTGCCACAAGGGCATGTGTGTGGAGTGCATACCGTGACCCCAAGCCATACTTAGATTTAAATATTAGGTATATAAAAGAATCTGTGCACTCAATGAATCAGCAGAAACAATATATATAGGTAATATAAAACCATGTAATCAAAGCGAATGTACTTTTTTTTATTTGGGTGGGTTTAACTCTTACTGACTAAAACCCACCCGTATTCCTTCAGTTGCCTGTTGCCAGGGGTCTTGGTTAACCTTTTGGACTGCTAGGCGACCCCGGCAGGAAGCGAATGTACTGGTGTTAAAACTATTTCTTACGCTTTGTCAAATATATTATTTTTTTAATTGTACGCTTCTTGACATGAGCGTTGATAGCTAGTTGCTTCCTCGTCGGCCAGTCCAACCGGACAGGTGCCTTAAGACAGCTGGCATTATGTTCTTTGACTCTATATCTACTTTGGATCTGGCCTAGAATGTGCAGCTAGCACGATGACCTACGTGTCGTATCAGACGTCGAACAAGCAGAGCCTTATACCACAAAAAATTACAAGTTACAGTTTACTTTGTAAATTTTACATGTGCCTGTTTGCCACAAAACTCTAAGCCAAATAATTTCATCGGAAAAACCTTATAGATTTTATGTAAATTGTAGTGTATGTACAAGTCTACAATTTATATATTTGTAATTTCTGGTACGTAATATTCTCCACATTTTATTTGTCGAGTTGTAGACTTATAAAATATTGTTGTATAAGGCCCAGCACCACGAGAGCAAGCTATGGTGACACTGAGTAGGGCTAAATCCATAATAAGGAATTAGCTAATCAGTCCAATCGAATCCTGGTAACAACGCGTACCTATTCTTGAAAAGTGCTTGAAAACTAGCCTTTCTAGTTCAAGTATATCTATAGAGTGACGCCACGGATGGTTAGAGATGGATGGTATAAACCATAAATAGTTTCAATAACTATGTAGTGCGTAAAACTATTTATTGGCTTGAAACACGGCAACCTATTACCAAGCACACACGGCTAAATATCAAGCTATTCATTTCCAGTTCTTCGTTGGTCTAGTGGTAGCAAGCGCTATTGCTGAGCACGAAGGCCTGGGTTCAATTCCTGGGTCGGGCAAAGTGTTATTGGGTTTTTCCATCTGGAATTTCTCAGTGGCAGCCCCGAGTCTGGTTTTGTGCCCGGTTGATAGCAATTGGCTCGCCCCCTAATGGGACATACATACATACATGGGATTTAAACATAACTGGCGAAATGTGGGTTTACTAAAGGTACAACCTCTGCCCAACCCTTCGGGGAAACAAGGCGTGATGTTATGTTATGTTACATTTTCAGTAGGTGTTTCTGAATCCTATGCTAAATCCTATACAATGCGAGATCAGCTTATAATGGAAATGTATAGCTTGATATGTAGCCGTGTGTAATAGCGAAAACACCCGATTGCTGCCCGATACGGTCCGCGGGCGGATCGAGCCGAGCGCTGCATGGTGGTACCGCCTTAGGTCATACCCCCACTTTAATTACTTATAACGATTTACCGATAAACAAGCTACCCAAAAATATAAATGTGTCACCCATTTTACCTAATGGCTAATTACCACATGATCATTCCGTGCTCGCCACCCGCCGTGAACGGACGGGCTGCCACTGATCCCGCTCGCTGCACTCGCTCACCGCTCCCTCCGAACCGGATTGTTACGCTGCCATAACCTCCAGTAATCGCCTGAATACTACCGATCCACGGTCAATTAATTTGATTAATTGGCCGTACTTGATCCCAAACAGTGCCTTTTTCAAGGCAAAATGTTTCACTTTTAGAAATATCGTCCGAGTAGCTTCCTAAGCCTCTTCTGGACCAAAACCACTGTTTCGTAACCCTCGGTGGATACCATACGGTGCCAACGAAACGGAGTGGGGCGTTGTCCCAATCACACCCGCTGAACCCCTTCAAGGCTAGGCAGTCAATTGGACGGGTCAATGAGTTAACCGGCCTTGGGGAATCTCATAATCGGCTCTGGTGCACTATTTTTCTCCACAGCTACTCACCTAGCGTCGTTAGGGTGTGTCTACACCCTTCGCGCTAGACTGGTCAGGTATCTTTGCACAATAAGACTGGCAAAAGGTTTACACGCTTAGGGCTCACAATTAGTACATAACTCCCTGTCTGCAGGGAGGGCGACTCATCCCCGAGCCTATTTACCCGGGGAGTTAGAGTTAGGTATAGGGCCGTTACGCTATACTATTAGGAGAAATATCCAAAACTTTCGTCCCCGTAGTTGCCCCCTTTTTTCCCTGTCATGGAGGACGCCCTAATAGTGGCGTTCTTCAACCTCCTTGAAGAACGCCACTATTAGGGCGTCCTCTTCAAGGACCCTGATTTTATAGCCAAATATGGCACCAAGTTCGCTGCACTGCAGCAGCAGTTACTCAACAAGATAGCTTCGCTAATTTTAGTGATGTCCTTTCCCCCGTGTCCCCCGTCAGTCCCGCAGTGTTAATGGACACTGAAGAAGCCGCGTCTCAGGACAAACGCTGTCCGACCCCCTTCCCTTACAGCGACATAGAGTCAGAGCACTCTTCCTCGACTCACTCCAACCCCTCTTCCGAAAACGACGGCTTCGTGCCCGTCACCGGAAAAGCGAAAAAGAGGAAGTAGAAGAAAGCGACGTCATCGCAGGCGACAAAGATCGCTGCCACGGAGGTTACCTCTTTAATGCCAATGGTATTCAAGGATAACGCGATGAAATCGCTGCGTTCCTCCGTGACCATCAAATAGACATTCTCATCTTACAGGAAACTTTCTTAAAGCCCAGCCTTCGATACCCGTCAATTGCTAACTATCGCATAGTTCGCAAGGACAGGACTAGATATCACAAGGGCGGCACCCTAATTTATTATAAAACGCCCTGCACTGCATCCCAATGGACCCGCCCCTCTCTCACGTTTAGAAGTGTCTATCTGTAGTCATGACTGGCCACCAACCGATCACCTTAGTATCTGCTTATCTTCCCCCCGTTTCCACATCAGAGTTATCCCAACATTCCCAACCCCTCTCTGACGACCTTTTCGCCATATTAACTATCGGGGAATTATCGAAAGAGGCAGCAGAATCTAACAACAAACATTATAAGGCCTTCAGGCGGGATCACACGAGAAAAATGTAGCGAGTACTTACGAATACGGACTTAATTAACAGACTTTTACTCAGCTCAGACCCATTCATTGCTAGTCTTAGAAAACTTCCCCGTAAGAAAAAGAGCGTTATGTCCAGGCAGGTTTTAGATTTATTATGAATTTAGTGTAAATTGAAATTAGGTTGGTTGTTGTGGTTATTTTAACTTAGTTGTGGTTACGTTTGTAAATAAATTGTAGTTTTAGTTTTCTTGCTTTTTGTTGTATATAATATGTATAATATATAAAAGAATACATATTTAAATATATCGTCTTCATAAATAGCATTAATATCATATTCAGATGTATTTCCGAACGAGGGACAATAAATCTCAAATATTAATTATTTAAATTTATATATAAACAGTAGGTTCAGTTTATTGTATATTATGTATAAACAACACAACTCCGACAACGCTCGGCATCGCACTGCAACATCCCCACTTCGTTTCTCTGGTAGCCTTGTCCGATGAGCGTTCGTTGCGTCGTTGCACGTTATCGGAACGCACCGTGTAGCATTGTGATTTGTATCTAGGATTGGATGACGCAGCGTCAGCGCTCAGGCGTCACAACGCATCGTATGGCCTCACTATTACACAGACTCATACTTATTCTACAATCTTACTATAGGAACACAGTTTTTATTTGTTTCGATATGAGTCTTAAATACTTTCTGAACGTTTTATAATCAATACCTTTCTGACATTTACAGTCATTTGACATTGACAGCAATTCACGCATGCTGCACAGGTCGTCGCATTGTTTCTTGTTTCCTCTTACCGGTTGTTTTCATATTTTCCAGGTTGTGGGTCGAAAAACTCCTTTAGATATTCTATTATGAAGTGACAATTAAACTTATTACCCGTTACCAAGCTATCCATTATTCTAGCTTGAGAATTCGTGTTAAAAATGGAGTTCTTTGAGAAAGCGCATGTTTCGAAGAAGCAACCTTCGAAAAAAGACAACAAATCAGAGGAAATTGTAAAGAAACAACTGAGGCAAATGTTACAGGGTTTTAAGAGAAGTGACAATGACCTTATTAAGCACAGTGGAAACTCCAGTAACAATATAGCTGAGACTCACAGGCTACTGGACGATTCGGCGTCTGTCAGCGGTTTTTCGGATCTAGAACTCACAAATTCTGAAAGCGAAGGAGACATTAGTCGGGCAACAGCTTCTCAAAGTGTAGGAAAGAGTACAGGTAGTGCTGATGATGTTAATCTGTCTCATTTATCTGAAATTAACTCGGACACAGATGATAATTTAGATGAACTCAATTTTGAGGATTCCGACTGTCCCGAATCCATATCTGAATGTAGGCAAAACAACGAATCACTATCAGAATATATTGAGTCCAGTGAAGATTTAGAAACAAGTGGAGATGTGACATATTCCGACATAGAAGAGATATCATCAGAGATAAGTTCTGATGGCAGAGAGTCTGAAATTTTCGATCCTGATGGAGCTTTAGCATCTAAGATACTTGAAAAACTTGGTAAAAATCAAAACACACCAAGCATAAAGGCTAAGAAAAGAAAAGTAGAAGAGCCAAAGAAAAGTAAATCAAAGAAAAGAGAAATAAAAAACAAGCTCTCTAATAAAAAGGAAAGTAATGAAGAATATGATAATGATTTTATAACTATGGAAGCCCTAACAATTAATAATTATGATGATGAAGCAAGTATGTCGGACAGTAACAGTACACAGAATTCTGTAGCAACCAATGAATCGTCTCCATTTATATCAATTACTGTAACAGAAATGCCAAAACAAAGACTCAGTGACATCTTAGAGGAGTACAGGTATCCGACAGTCAGACATTTACAAGATATTGTCCACACTACAAGTTATGATACAGGCATGTTCACATCAGAAACAGACATGGTAGTTGAAGATGTAGACAGTTTAGTACCAGAATTAGGTGATGATAATACTATTGAGGATCTAGATAATGATAATATTATTGAAGAGCTAGATAGTGATAATATTATAGAAGAACTAAAAAATGATAATACTGTTGAAATCCTAAATAAAGGTGTGGATACAAGCACAGACTTTCCTCAAGAAGAATCTATTACAGATTATGACAACACAATTCAGTCAGACACAGAAAGGGAACTGTCAACTGAGGATGAAGAAATGAAGCCTGTAAAAGTGTATCATGGGAAGAATTGTTACGTCTTTGTTCTAAAACATCCGGCAGAGCTGTATCTTAATGGCAAAGTACGAGTTAAATCTGTAGCAGGCACAGTAGAAGTTTTTGGGCATACACTGAAGGATGTTGTTGACTTGTATGCCCCAAATAATAATTTTGCTCAATGCTTTAAGACTATTGAAAGTCCTAATAGTGATTATGGATTGTTTAGAAAATTGACTGCAGAAGGATTGTCAGTACGTGAAGCTGAAGAAATAGTCACCAATATTGGGGCATTTGACGGTATAATAAGTGCATCAAGATTAAATGATGCAAGGATGGATTTTGTTGAGAGCAACGTCTTTATGGACCTTTTCTCAAAATGTAATAAGGCACATGGTAGTCTTAGAAAGCCTTCAGCAGATCTTGGTTGCAGCCTTGTTTTGAAGAGACCTTGGAGGTACTTTGAAGAAAATGAGTCTTGGGATTATGCTGTTAGCTGTGGGCTTGGTTAGTAAACACAATTTATGATTATAATTATACATAAAAACCATGCGTCGAGCCGCTAGTTTCTTTGTGGTTAGTTTCTCTCATAAAATATGAGAAACCCTTACCAAACCATTCTGTGAAAATACACCACATGTGACATTACCATCTTTTTAATTTCAGAAAAAAACAGCCGTGGTATTGTGTGTGGTGGCAAAGGACTGGGCAAGTCGACATTCCTCAGATACTACGTAAACAGACTGTTGGCAAATGGGCCAGTGCTTGTCATAGACTTAGATCCCGGACAGGCCGAGTTCACTGTAGCAGGCAATGTGTCCGCCACTGTTGTTTCTACGCCTCTACTCGGCCCCAACTATACGCATTTACAAAATCCGGATATGTATGTATAAACTTAACTTAATTTAGAAAAGTAAGCCCACGTTCAGACGGAAGTAAAAATAATGCGGCAGGATTTTATCGCGCACTGGATTTTCAACTCTCGGTGCAGCGAGCATTGAGAATCCCACAGAGTGCATCCCAAAGCGAGGGAATAACGCAGTTGGATTTTCAACTCGCGGCGCTAAGCAGAGCGTTATGAGTGCAGGGCTCAAAAAAATCGCCGCAGGTAAAAATCGCTCGTGCATACTTAGGCCAAGTGTTGCTACACATATGTACCGAAACCGGCATGATTCGGCACAGCCGAGCGACAAAATCGAATATAATTACGTATCTACTTAAATGTTTGGCAAAATGCCGATGAATATAAAATATTGATAGATCTCTACTATCTATCAATATTTTATATTCAAGTCAGTCAAAAGAAAAGATGGATGTATTCTGTGAGGAATGATATGTAAGAGAAGGGAGTGGATGGTAGCGTGACGGTTGACAGGGGCGATGGAAGAAGATAACGTGTTGCGCCGACCTCAAGTAACGTGGGTCAAGGGCAGGAAGATGATGATGACGTTCGGAAAAGAGCCGCTCGTGTTATGCCCAGCCGAACCGAACATGATTCTACGATGGTAGATGCCGAACTGAATTGTCCAGTCGGTACGAGCCGAATGAAAGCCTAATTATGTGTAGTAAATACTTCGGACCGGATTTGTTGTTCAAAAATACTGCCGAATCGAATATGCCGTCTTAAACAAGTGTGAAGCACCCTATACATACAGGATGTCCGGTAAAGAATGGATAACCTTGAAATAGCATAATAATATAATAGACCTAATGGCCGTTCTGATACGTTAATCAACTTCATCTACGAGTAAAGTTGATATACCCTCATGGCTAGTTGGCTACATTGTCGCGATAAGGCGAACTACACTTCGCTCGCTCTCTCTTGAACACCCCTCCTCGACGTCTCGCTGTATAACAGAGAGCGCGCGACGTGTAACTTTACTCGTAAATGAAGTTGATTTACGTGTCAGAACGACTATTAGGGTCGCTTTATCGCGACAATGTAGCTGTAGCATCAGAACTTAGTTTTCATAGTAACTTGCATACATAAATCTAACCAACCTCTTTCTTTCCAGAATGTTGAACATTGGCATAATCAACACAATGGACAACGCCAACCGTTACGTGGGTGCAGTTAATGAAATCTTCGCCCGCTGTCGCTCCAACCAGGCATTCGGCTCCATGCCTTGGATCATCAATACAATGGGCATGTGCACGCAAATGGGGCTCAAGTTAATTCTCCTCACCATCCTAAAAGCACAACCCACCTTCTTGATGCAAATAGACACAAAAGTCTTCAAAAAACGCTTTGAATGCCATTTTAAACCTAATGCTGTTAGGGATATGTATCATAACTTTAAGTGTGACCGCTTCTTCAGAAATGTTGAGCTTCCCAACTTGGATTACGCGTTCATTTTGACGCAGCATCCGGAAGGTTCAGATAAACATAACACGGCGTTGTCGCCGAAGGATCAGAGATATTTGAACTACTTGGCATATTTCGGTGAACTGATGAACATTCACAAAGGAACACAGTTACTTGGGATAATACCGTACGAGTGAGTATCATCTTGTTAAAAAGGATTTTCTATTTTTATTTTAAGTGCATGCGTTTATGTTGGTAAAAAAACCTTAACATTTTAGTCGAAAGCAGTAAGAGTTCTGCAATCGACATTAGGTACCAGATACTAAAGTTGACTTGCACCTAAGGCTGTGTCATGGTCAATGTATGCAAAAAACGCAAAATAATGCTTTTCGTAGTCCATATTAGCCAGAAAGAACGCCTATTGAAGCCCACTGCTGGAAATACATAGGCCTGCATACATTTATAGGGCTGTAACCCTTCTTTCTACCGAAATAAGGGTTTTCTAAAGGGTACCTAGTTAATTAAACGTCCCTACTGAAAGGAGTAGGTGCCAACTCATGGTCTATTCGTATCTGCAGCTAAAAAATGCACTGCATATTTTAAAAAGGCTCTGAAAATCTAAAAATGGCTGACCCTCACACAAGAATATACTAAAGGAAAAGATAAGAAAGTATATTTAAAAAGAAGCTGTGTTATTACGCGTCTAGGATTAAATTGATGTCACATTCTATTCTCGCTAAGGTGATGAAGGTGGTAAGTGAAGGCAAACGGTAAAAAAGTTGCTTGTCTAGCGTAATATCCAGTAGCGATCTTGAATAGTAATAGTAACAGTGACACAATTTGCCAAGCGGTCATATATTCTATGTGAGAACGCGTATATTACACGACTGTATTACCTGCGTGGGAGTGAGCGAGAAACACAATATTTACCTATTAGCCTACTCGATAAATGCCTCCATCTGTTTCGGCGATTGCACGATCCCGTGCTATTTCCGGCAACACTCGATGGTTGAATCTCGGGAGTCGGGTACTGTCTGCAGTCTCCCTGTGGTTTATCGTGCATGATTCATTGTCCACCTTGGACTACAAGTTACGGAAAATACATGCATTCGTGGAATTTTAGATATAAATGCATTGTTGGAGTTATGCCCTATACACACGATGCATAGTTCAAGCTATATATACCTATAGGACTAAAATAACAAGGATATTTTGTAGTTATGACGATACTAAGCCAACCTTTACATAATCGGTAATAAAATACAGTCATGCTTGTAACTGTATACCAGTAAAAATTAACAGGTTGCAACATTTGATGGGCTTTTCCATTCTTATATTTTGATTATTTCAATTGGAGGATTGTTATAAATGACATGTTCGAATGTCCGATTATCACAATAACTGTGAGCTACAATTATGAGTAATAAGATAATGCTTGTCCGGGAATTGAGCGTGATTCACGCGAAGGCTAACAATGGCTCGTTAATCAATCAGCGACTCGGTTATCATTTCAGATTCTATGAAAGTCTTGTAACTTCAGAACTATGCCGGAATTCATGAGTAGATTCAACTACGGCTGCTTCAAAAAGATTTTACTATGCCATTAACGTGTTTCATTGCGTCTTCGCAATGCCCGCAACTAATTTTTATACCTAGACTCAGATAAAATAATGCTACGACCTAGGTCACCACAATAAAGCTTAGGGGAAAATATACCCAATGATATAGATATATAGATCTGCCTATGTGTTTAACAAATTGTGCCAACCTAACAACTTTCGAAAACATCTGGGGTATGCTTGCATGTTTCCATTGAAGAGCAACAGGTGGCTTACCAACTTCTCTTTAATAGGTAATCAGTTCGGTAGGTACTATGTATAAACATAAAGACCTAGCTTGGCATATGAAACTACAAAATTATTGTATTTTTTTGTTCTAGAGTGAGCTTGTCAGATGTGAACGTGTTAACGAACGTGAAAGTTGCAAATGACGTGGTACTGAAGGTGATTAACGGAAAAATAGTAGCGCTCTGTCAACTCCCCATAGGAGATAAGGGAAAAGTGTTTACCCTGCAAGATAACGCACTGCTATGCCACGGACACGGTAACTACTTTTAGTTGTTATAAAAAAGAAAAACTTTATGAAATGTAAACAAAGTTTCTTTTTAGCAATATTGATTTACTTAAGGCAAAAATTCTGTTTTTATAAAGAATATTGGTAGTCAAATTAACATATTTCCCCATAAATCACTGGTAAATATCAAATAAATAACTATCCCAGATAAATAACTGGTACGTATTCAATTTTCAAACTTCTACAAAAGCAGGTGCTCTACATTTAAAATTAAAAACTCGTTTTTGAAAATTAGTTGACAAAATGATACTATATTGATTATTAAATATGCATGTCCTAATGACTAAGATATCACTGAAATAGGTGCAAATTCTTCAAGCAATCAAATACTTAACAGTTAAAAAATATGCCGTTTACTCATAATGTATATAATGTAATTTCAAACAAACAGCATAAGAGGTATGCATAGAAACATAATTAATATCGTAAAATGTGTTATCAATAAGTGTAATAAAGTGCTGATTAAACAACTTAAACATGATAACTACGAACGTGACATACTCAGGCGTTTACTGTGAGTTATTTAGTTTACTGAGTTATTTCTATTGTTACAGGTTTAGTCCGCAGCGTGGACTTTGAGAAGTGGGTGGTATACATAGTGACTCCACTAGCCGGGGACAGGCTGTGTTCAGTAGACGCGCTGGTGTACGCGGACTGGGCACCCGAACTGTGGGGCCCGGAGCGCCAACTGCCCGACGGCACGGCGGTCCCCTACCGCAGCCCCACTAACTACAGACAGAAACAACTCATGCTGTCGCCCAGACGCCGCTTCAACCCGCTACAACTACTAAAAATGTCAAGGAGTGCCTAAATTGAAACTTTCAATTATTGGTTAATAAATTTGTAATTGGAGTAAATCCAAAATAATAAATCTTAAATTATATAAAAGGAAATCTAATAATTATTTTGTTAATTATATTTGACGATAATTTTGTACTTACAAGACTAATGAAACATAACATAAATGATCATATTTAACTTAAATATCCCCCATTCTAAACACCATTGCTTTATAAATGCTGCATTAAAATTTTATAAAAAGTCAAAAAGAGTCTAGTTAAGAATTGTTGACATGGGGTTCCTTTATTACTAATAAATTATATTAGGAAGTTATGATTTCACACAAACAATAGATTACAATACAACTGCCCTACAGAATCAGATTGGACGTCTCAGAGACGCGTCTAGCTGACAGGCACTTAGATGAGTGGGGCTCACGCTCCGTGTCAAATAAACATCCTACACAATTTATACACCACTATTTTATTGAAAAATTAAAATACAAAATACCGAACTAAACAAGTCTCGGTGAGATGCCACCGGTCGAGGAATAATCTATATGTAGAAGAAATGCTACTCGATTATATAACGTGATATTATAGCAAAATTCCAGTGGCCCTGCCGGAGACGGGAGGTCCACATGCCCCCGACTACTTTTGTTAAGGCATTTACGCTTACTCTTTATAGATAATCTATAAAATATACAAAGTACCAATTGTGAAAGAGTAGCCACACAAATACTGAGTGAGTGTGCGTTCGACGCGGGCCGCGACTTCGCGTCTGCAGTCAGTATCGGAAGGAAGCACTGTGTGGCCGACCTCGCGACTGCTGCACAGTCCGAGTCGTTTCAAACTAAGTTATCAGGCAGTATGCGTACAATTCATTAAATCAGAGTTCTCCCGACAACAGCACAATTACAGCAGGGAACACCTAGTCTTCTTCTTCTTTTTGACCTGTAATGCGGCGCGAGTCGCCGTCTCGAACACCTCGCGCACTCCCTCCTTGCTCTTGGCGGAGCACTCCAGATACGCGAACGCGTTAATCTTTTCCGCCATGGCTCGGCCCTCCTGCGGCTTCACCGGCTCCTGCTTCATCTTGCGCAGCTCGTTAATCGTGGCCGGGTCGTTGCGCAGATCCTTCTTGTTTCCCACTAGAATGATGGGCACATTAGGGCAAAAGTGCTTTACCTCGGGTGTCCACTTCTCCGGGATGTTCTCCAGCGAGTCGGGTGAGTCCACCGAAAAGCACATGAGGATCACATCTGTGTCGGGGTACGACAGCGGCCGCAACCTGTCGTAGTCTTCCTGACCAGCTGTATCCCACAAGGCGAGCTCAACCTGCTTGCCGTCCACCTCGATGTCGGCGACGTAGTTTTCGAACACAGTCGGCACGTACACTTCCGGAAACTGATCTTTGCTAAATACGATGAGCAGGCATGTTTTACCACACGCACCGTCACCGACGATCACTAATTTTTTGCGTATCGCAGCCATCGGTCCTGTGAAACAATACAACGCAAATAATTATGATGGTGTCGAGCGTCAACGCCTTTCATGACTTATAAATATGGCCGCCGTATAGGATTATGGGTAGGGAGTAGTCAGACAAGCCCTCAAATGTGAATAAGCACCTGAACTAGCGGAAGAAGTACAGCACCACCACATAGTACCCTCACATGCGAGGGTGTTATTTATTATATTTTGTAGATACCTGAAGATTGTGGCTAATTTCTGCAGAATATTGGCTTATCGACACTTTTTAATCGTCTTTGCTCATCACAAGCACTTTCGTTCGTAAGTCACTAATGTTGCAATGCTAGAAAACATACCATCAGCTCAGGATTGTAAAAGATTTAGCTAAATAAAAAAATTGTTACGCACAAAAAAACGGGAACATCTAGGGCCTTATTATATAGACTGTGATGATATTATAATAATGAATAATGGTGTAATAAACGTAAAAATTGCAAATACACCTAAAATATTACTTGCCATAATAAAATATTGTTGTTTTGACATTTGTTAAAATTCGGATACACGTCCAAAATCAGTGTAAGTGTATAGAGTAAAAATATTATGAGTAAACATTGAGTGTAAGAAAAAATGCAGACCCTCGTCCAAATTGTACTGATTTCAGTTACCTCCCGTACCTTCAGTTCAAAGTATAGATAACAAGTTACAAAATCTAGATTCGTAGTACAAACTTAATAATAATAGCTACGATATGAGATAAAGGAACGATGGGCCAAACACAATCTTCGAGCATTTTGTTCGTGGATTTTCAACGTAGCGAAATCTTTAACAAAATATGCCAAAAGCGTTACGTTTTCTTTGATTACAATACTACGAGATTTTCTATGCACACGGCTTCTCTTCAAAGAAACAAAATAATGTATGAACGTATGCATTACCTACAGAAGCTTTATGGTAGGGAATCAGTTTGTTTTAGCGGCTGTCTTCGTTGGGTTCAGTATACTATGGTAGTCTTTGGTTGGGTTATTGCAATGATGTAATATTCAGTAAAGGCGTACTGCTTAAATGTAATCATTGGTTTATGTGAAAATTACTGCACAGTTATAAATAAACTGTTGACACCGTCCGCGTCAGTGCGAACTATGAGGTCATACATAATATGTAGGCACATATAGTTAACGGTGTTCATGAGGTCAAAAAAACGTCATGCTAGCTAGACTGAGACCGGTATCTCCTTACTATATGTAGGCAAAGTATTTCTATGATGTGACGTCACGAGTGTTTGACCATGATAATTTTATCGACAGAAACATATTAACATGAATGAGATTATACCTACACGTATAAGAACGCTTTGTGGCTATAGGTAATACTGTCGTCATAACAACCCTACATTGATGATAAACTCCGTCTCCAACACCTAGATCACTTCTTGTTTTGGCATCTGGTAGGTAGACTACGTATGTCGTAGGTACTAATCTGCCATCCACGTTGCCCTTAATATACTAATTAGAATGTAGATTATATGAGTGAACTAAGGAGATAAGGACACGCGAAAACCACAAAGTAGTTTATTACTTACGGATTTTCTTCGTATTTGATTATTAACTGATTTGCGTTTGATTGACCCGTTTCTTATCGAAAAACTGGCCGGAAGCCGAATTATTTACACTATTGCGGACGTTGTGTTTCTAGTAGTGAATTAATTCATGCATGACTGATTGATGTAATAAACCATTATGTTGAGTCCAATTCTCATTTTTATAATCCTTGATGCGTTCTTTTCGATATTCACTTAAGACCTTACATTGTAGTCGATTAGTTGTTTCTACGTTACGTCGCTACCAAAGACCGGAAGCTATTTTTAATACTTTCTTTCCTTTTAGAATTACTTGAGGCCTAACCTAGGTATAAATAGTTAGTCATAGTTAATTTATACGTCATCCTAAATTGTATTGTTTTGTCTTGATGATGGTGACTCGTGTAGTAGGTAACTATAATCGAGTTTTCTTAGATTGCAATCATATACAAACTCATAAACCTTCCAGATTAAGCAGAAAGACAGAAGCTGGAAATAAGTAGTTGGGTTGGGACGCTATGCTTGGAGTATAGTGCCGATTGGGTCGAAAGGTTCTTGTGTGTCTCCCACAAGATCGACCGATGACCTGGTGAAGGCCGCGGGAATCCGCTGGAGAAGCACAGGACCGGTTGATGTGGCAAAGCTTAGGGGGATGAGGAAGGCCTATGTCCAACAGTGGACGACTTTCGACTGAAATGATGATGAAAGACGCCAGTTGCAAGCAGCAGAAATTAACCGTCCACTTTTGGAGACGGAAAGACACATCACTGTTTCGCTCTTACTTACCTGTAGGTACGCTAAGAGTGTTTAGGTATACACGAACAGCATATGGAGAGGAACGCGCATGCTGTAAAAAAAAACCTGCTGGATATTCAGGGACAAACGTGACGCCTACCTGGGGTTTAGGCAGAATCCCCTTGTAATTAGACTCTACGAGAATAGGGCCCCTATTCTAGTACTCGAATTATTAGTACCTTTTGAAAAAAAAAAGCCTGTATGCTCAAAATTACAGATAACTAGAGGAACTTCGCAGCTACAGTAGGAATCCGGTGGAGGTCACCCCTCTCTTTTTATAGAGCAGTAAGGTTACTAATGTGAAGTAATGTTACTAAGTTAATAAGTGCGTGTCGGGCCACGCACATTGAAGGTTTCCGTAGTTGGGAATCACGGAAATTGGGAAGGAATTTATCCCAATAACAAACTTAACATTGTAGCTGTAAAAACATGTTCTCCCATACATCGATATACGTTACGGTCAATTCTCCAACTGCAAATTTAAGTTGGTCGACTATTACTCGTTAACTGTGATAGTTTTTCTTTTAATTTCATTAAATGTAGGTACTAATGCTATGAATTTTTACACATCTCCATATACAACCATTTAGCTGGCAGGGGTGGGCACTTGACTCTGAGAAACATTTGCACGTGCAAACGTCTCCGACCTACAGCGGGGACAGACAGACAGACGGACACATGGCGAAACTATAAAGGTTCCTTGTTTACTACGGATCCCTAAAAACGATAAAAGGAGCTGTTTAATAAAGCAGAAAATGTATAAAAGAAACTTGTCGGATTGTCGCCTGTCACCTCTTGATTTATGAAATAGGAGCTTGGTCATTCTGCATTAAAAAAAATCATATAGGTATAGGGGCTTTTCTCTTGAGTTATTTACCAGGTGAATTAGATGTTCCTAAAACAGAGGAGATAGGTTAGGAGGAAGCAAAAAATTAAAACAATTTCTATTCTCGCATTATCCATTGTGCCCGTTTATTTACAAATACAAATATACGTAGTATCCAACAACCTTACATTTTTAATGCTTATCAACGAGAATAACGTTTTATTCATAATTTAAAACAACTAGATTAGGGTACCAATTATGTTTCCAGTAACATTTTATTTAGTACTTACGATTTTAAATATTTTTTTCACTACATTTATAAAATCACGTGCGTTTTCATATTGCTAGTTACAATATTACATAAATTCAGTAACACACTTTTAATATAATAATTATGTCATCCAACAATATTAATTTACTTATAAAAAAAATCGCAGAATAACACATTATTGCAGTTTTTCAATAGTGCTGCCAGCCTAAAATAAAACAAACATCGTTTTCTCTAAATAAATGCAGTAGTGTTTGGAATATAAATCAAGCCAACGGAATGCAGCAAAAATGGAGCCAAGCATGTTTGGCAAGCGATTCTAATCTTATACTGCATGCTAACATCCCCTAAATTGCTTGCCAAACGAAAAAATCTTGGCTGATAAAATAAGTATAAAAATAAATGCTTATTTCCTTGATATATAACCTAAAACAATAATTGCATGAGAATTCGTAAAAGTCATGGCATATATATCTTACGTGGTGTAGATTAACAAATAAGACTAATATTGCTTCGTAATTAAATCACGTAATTAATATAATCTAAAGCGAAGGCACATTTACTCCTATCGACCAGTGTTCCATAAATTTCATAAAATGATGCATTTCCAAAACACAAATTAGTTTCGAATATTTTAAAATTATTTAACACTAATACACAAGTGTGTTTTAAAGGACTTTCGTTTACAGAACCAGGCTTGTTCGATTTTAATTCTATAACATTATCACAATAGGTTCGCAGCAATCCTGCGGGGTAATTGCGTAACCACTTACAGTAGCAATGGCTTTCGTTTTGACAGTTCAACAACATTCATTGCGTTATTTATTTATATTTATTTATATATGCTTTATTGTACACCACAAAAAATACATGACAAAAAATAAATCAAACACTACAAAATATACAATGAGCGGCCTTATCGCTTTCTGCGATCTCTTCCAGGCACATATGAAGCAATGGATTAGCAATATCCTTCAAAATTGTGAGTGAAAGTGTGTTACGCAATTAGGGTGCTGGTCGATGCCACTTCAGTCTCAGCGTTTTTATTCTTCCGAAGTCATCTGAAATAAAATAAAATTGTTATGAACATCTTTGTGATCACTTAGCGATTTTCTTGAAATACCTACTTGCATTCAACGAAAGAGACAAGTAGGTAGGTATGGATGCAGACAGCATTATACACTTTTGGTGGGAAATTATCAAATAACTTCTCCCGCTCTGGGCGGAGCGCCTACGGTGGCCGTAAAACCGCCTGGGATTCCCGACGCCAGGGCGTCTCCTGCGGCGGCTAAGCATAATACACTACGGCCGATGAATCATGGCCGGTCCGAACTTTGCGCAGAAGGCTGTAAATATTTTTTTTTTAGGGACCAAATGGTGACATGAGGCGAGTGTGACTGATAGAACATGCGCGAAAGTTCGGAGAGACTATGTTCAGACCGGCCATGGTCCAGTAGTTATACAGTCGCCGGCACATAAAGATTCAACAAACTGTCAAATTTTCTCATTCGATTTTGAATTAACCATTAACACTCTATGGTTTAAAATAATTTGGTGAAATTTGGCAGTTTGTGGTAACGTGGTGTGGTCGCGACTGTACAACTACTTTTAAGCCTATTGAATGACAATGCACCGCCTCACTGACAGACTAATATTTTTACTTCCGCCTAAGCAATTCTGTCATAGTTTGTGCCAATACAAGAGAAGAAGTTCTAAGCTAACCACGGACTATAAAGCTGCGTATTCAATGGAAACAAAGTTGAGAAACAATTGTTCAATATTGGTGCCGATTCCCTTGTTCACAAACTAAACTAAATTTAAGTTCATTGCATCTTTTTCTTTCTATTTCATTAAGAAAAGGACAGAAGATAAATTTTAGTTTAGTCCTGTCAAATTAATCAGCGCTTGACTTAAATTGACGTAATTTTAGTAGGCAAGTTTTTAATCACGTCTAAACTTGTATGGAGTAGTGACAGGCGCTGATTAATTTGACAGGACTAAACTAAAATTTATCTTCTGTCCTTTTCTTAATGAAATAGAAAGAAAAAGATGCACTGAACTTAAATTTAGTTTAGTTTGTGAACAAGGGAATCGGCGCCATTGTTGCCCGTAACTTAAGACGCTGACAACACCTAAACCGCGGTCACTGTCATATTGCATAGAAAAGAAAGAGAAGCGCGATGACACAATGCTTGTTTATTATTATTATTATTTATTTATTGCAAAATATGAAGCAATTATCTACTTACTCAAAATTGAGTTGAGTAATCGAAAATAAAAAACAACCAAGTTCTGATTTAAAATAAGACGTTCTTGTTATTAATTAAATACGTAACGTATGTTGATATTTCATGCAGATATTTTGGATTAGAACTCAAGGTAAGAGGCTAGTTTAAAGTTAGTTTATATCGAGATTTTTTTTTAAAACGTTTTTTGGTAACAACCAAGTTCTGGAAAATATGTTCTAAATTAACATATATTTTTTCCGCTACCACAAACTATAACATTCGGCATTTTTTTTTTCTTAAGAGAAGCCTATTTTGGTTAATTGGGTCTTGTCAGCGCCTTAGTGTTATAAAAAAAAAAAAAATTACAACTTTATAAGAGCAAACTCAACTTGGCAATAAATGCATAATTAATGTATATGGTGTGATCACATCCTTATAAGGTCAGATAGATTGGAAATAAAGTATGTGTTTTTTTTCTTTATTGATGAAACTCATACCTATTTAATTTCCTGCCTCGTAATTTCCTAAGGCCACTGTAATATTTTTTTTTTCTATTTTTGTTCACTTCTCGTTTAGTATTCTTTCAAACTGAGACACGAGTCGTCGCGTCATTTCATTTTATTAATTATTTTTGTATGTAGTACATTTATTATATTTTGTGTAGGTGAAGAGTATGCTGCGCTCCAAAGGACGTTGATTTTGAAGCCGTCAAACTTAGTGGTATTGTGTCAGCTGGATGCTAGGTAAACTAACCACACATACAGTAAAGTGGTGTCGAGGCAAACAGAGAACGCGATGGCAGGCTAGATTTGTTTCCGGGGATACCGCACGGTCTCCTGTGAGGCAGCGAGGAGGCGTAACGCCGGGGCGTAAGTCCGCTGCCGCGAGAAATCGCGGCACAGCGGACGGAGCTCCAGCGGGATCTCATGGCATCATGGAAAGTACGGTTGGCGCAACCCAGTGCTGGGCACGCCACGATTGCGGCGATAAGTCTCCTCTTTGAGGAGTGGCTAAAGAGGCGCCACGGCGTCCTCACCTTCCGCCTGACGCAGGTCCTCACCGGACACGGCAGTTTCAGGAGGTTCATGTGTTGGATAAGGCGGGAGGAAACGTCCGGGTGTCATCACTGTGTGGTTCGCCCGGAGGACACGGTGGAGCATACGGTGGAGGTCTGCCCGGCTTGGGGATAGCACCGCCGTGTCCTCGTGGAGGCGATCGGCGGCAGAGACCTCTCGCGTCCGGCCCTGGTTCAGGCCATGGTACGGAGCGAGAGGGCATGGGCAGCCGTCACCTTCTTCTGCGAAGCAGTAATGCTCGCGAAGGAGGAGGCGGGACGGTTGAGGGAAAGGCAAGTTTCGCGCCCTCTCGCCCCTAGCCGCCGCAGGAGACGCTCAGGGCGTCGGGAATCCCGGGCGGATTTCCGGCCACCGTAGGCGCGGGCTTGCGGACGGTGAGCAATGGGTAGCTCACCGTCCGGTAAGGACCAGGCCCGGGTCGACGGCGCGTTGTATTCCACGCGCGCCTCAAAGAGATGTCGTCAGCACAAAGGTAGGGGTCCACTAGGGCCGATGCCTGCCGGGGTCGCGGGAAGGTACTTATGGGTCACCGAGGCCCCCGCAACACAGGCAACGGAAGGGATACGGGTGGGTTTTAGTCAGTAAGAGTCTGACACACCCTCCCGCTCCGCCCAGAGCAGGAGAAGTTATTTGATGATTTCCCACCCAAAAAAAAAAAGGCTAGATTTGTTAGTTAGATATGTCAGCACAACTGTAGGGGTCCCGATGCCTGCCGGGGTCACGGGAAAGTCCGAAAGGGATACCGTGGCCTCTGGCAACACAGGCAACGGAAGGAACACAGGTGGGTTTTAGTCAGTAAGAATCGGACATGCCCTCCCGCTCCACCCAGAGCGGGAGTAATTATTTGTACATTTCCTAAGCAAATAAAAAAGGCTAGATGTTTTATCGTTGAAAACCGTGTAAGTAAAAATCAAGGGGATAGGCCCTTGCCTATCTGTGCGATATTATAGACTAGAACATAATATCAGAATCTACAATAGAAAATCAGGTGGCCTTTGAGATTGTTAGCAGTGCCGCTATGTATAATTGTTATATACTGGGCACACTGTACCTGACAAAGTGATACTGGTAACTTGAGCAAATAACTTGAAATATGATAAACAAAGTGAACTTGTTATAGTTTTTTAATTTGTGATTTTTTCTGCCTGTAATGTGTAGTGCAGTTGACTAGTCGATTATTTTATTCGACTAACGACGAATTGGCAATGTATATGAGGACAATACTATATGAGAGGACAATATCATTTTCCTGGGTTTGCGGGGGGATATTGGTCATCGTGCCATCTTTCTTTTATGGAACAGTAACCATACGAGTAAAGATTACTTGTCAAGGTTACTTTTGGCGTCATATCTCGACAGATTTTGTCAGTAAACCAATGCTTTTTTTTTGTGCTATAGTGTTTTTAGTAAAAACTAAGTTATATTGTCCATGCTTATTTTTTAACGTGGCAATAGTCATAGCGATAGAAGTTCAAGGGTATAATAATGACACAATTAATAATTTGAGTTTTTTTTTGGGAAATAAAACAAGTTCTTAAGTTTTAAAGATTGTTTTATGTAATATTACATTATTTTACATGTGGTTTCACTCAATAGATTACTTTTTACAATTTGTGCTTTTGCATCGGTAGGTTAAATTGAATTACCTACTATATTATGTAGGTAACACTTTTTTAATTAATTTCTATTACATTACTGACAATATCTACGCCTGTAAACAAATAAAGGGAGAATTACTGTTTTAAACGGTATTAAATCTTGATGGAATGTATTAAGGCATAGTTTTACAAATCGTTTTTACCTAATTTGGGTGGTGTGTTATAAAACTTTTGAGGGTTTTTTTTAAACCAATATTTCTCATTTTTGACAAGAGATACTTAGAGATCTACCGGTTCTTACTGATGTTTAGTGCTAAAACATCAAAAGGACAGCTTAAAGTCGCCTACGCAACGTATACGCAGCGTAGACGCTGCGCAAACGCGAAGTTAACGCCGCGTCGACGCGACATATTGTAGCGAGTCACGTCTACGAGACGCAACCGAAGCGTGTGCAAATTTCTACGCTGGTTATATACGCTCAGTGCGAAGAAACCCATTATCGGATCTTAAAGGCAGTACTCTAAAAAGACGACCCCTAGCAAATCACAACTTATTCCCCGTTTTCATTGGAAATCCTTATGCAACAACTGCACAACATTGTAGCCAGCAACATTTGATGTAGCAAGACGTTCTTTTGTTTACCATGAATACGGAACATTACATTATTGTCAGCAACACTGCATCATTATATGTTGCCAGCAACATTACTGAATACTCAGTATATTTATTGCATTCCACAATGTGAACTCAGGTGGTAAGTTATACAAAGACATGACCATGGTGGACCTGTCGGGCACAGCTAAGTAGGAGAGAGGAAGAGGGCGTTAATTTGAGTAATTTCATTGCACTGGTAGGTATTTGGTATTGTTTCCCGCAACACAAAACCATGTTACTAAAACACTGTGTTTCTAATAATAAGCGGATTTAAACCAAAAATTTTACAACACACCCACCATTAAAGCTCTGGCCACACTGAGGCGATGTCCGCGCGGGTCGCGTCTGTTTCATTAATTAGTTAGTCACGCGACTATTCGCGGTAGTTTGAACACCTCCATACAAGTACGTTAACACAATCGGCGCTAGCGCATTTCGTCCCGTATCCCGCGCAGGGTTCGCCTCCGTTGGACCAGACCTTAAAACATGGCAATTGACATTACTTCTTTACCTTTTGCCAAGCGAAGATGCCATAAGAGACTCCTGCGCCGAGCGCGAAGGCGAGCAGGTAGGGCACGAACTTGAGGGACGGACCGAAGCGCTTGCGCATCAACATGCTGAGGAAGTTGATGTTGCTGTCCGAGTAGGGCGGGTAGCGGCCGCTGGAAGGAAAAATATATTGACATTAAATAAAATATACCAGACATAGGGATTAAATGGTTTCGGCAGCAGTTTCACTTTGAATAACACAAATTTCACGAGATAGGTCGTCGAAATCATCGTGAATTTTATTACAGGCACTAGTGAAGGCACTATACTTGTGTTAATATTATAAATGTAACTGCAGTTAAAACTGAGTTTAGACACTGAGTTAACAGAAAAAGAAAAAACAGAAAAGTTGATTCGGTATTAAAGTTTTACAAAATTGCGGTGTTGTAAGTAGTATTAGGAATCCAACAACTTTTGTGCTATGATTAAAATAATATTATATATTGCAGCTGTTTATAGTTCTTGTTCAAAAGTCACCCCTGTGGACTATAAAATAAATATCAAAATGCACTTACGAAGCCAACTTCTCTCCGATAGGCGAGAAGTTCTTGATGAGACAGCTCTTCTTGTGAGTGAACGTGTCGAAAGTCTTCTTGCCGTGGTAGGCGCCTATGCCGCTCGCGCCGACGCCGCCGAATGGGAGGGTCTCAACTGTTATAGGAAACTTTATTAGTAGGGAGATAAGGTTGGTTATTGATCGTGTGCTGCTGAGATTTTCATTTGTTAATGCATTCTTCATTGTGTACACGTTTTGGCAAATAATATGTGTGCGAATTTTGTGGGTATAGTAAATTAAATTACTTATTTAAGTATTAGATATATTTTATAAAAATAAACAGTTAAAATTGTGTTTGCATCAGATATGTTCTGAGTTTGAGATGATTGTTTAATTTAAAAAAATGGACAATTGAAAAACTCAGCAGTAGAACAGTTATTTTTTGTACAAAACAAAGATCTAAGTTCAACAATCTTAAATCATGCTTATTCATGCTATTAATAAATACTGGCAGACAGAAAGAAATTGGATAGTTTTAAAGTAGTTAGTCGACGAAAACATTTAATACAAGCTTGCAACCATTACCTACGTTTTAAAATGTTGGGGACTCAAAAATTCTGCATCCTTTGAAACATCCAACAATATTACATAATCAGCCTATAATGTTCCCACTGCTGAGACACAGGCCTCCTCTCTGTGAGAGGGAGAGGGCCGTAATCCACCACGCGATCCCAGTGCGGGTTGGTAGATTTCAGATGTCTTCGAAGTTTTGGTTCTAGGACATGCCGGTTTCCTCACGATGTTTTCCTTCACCGTTTTGAGAGCAGTGGTGATGAAATAATTTACACAAAGTAAAGCGCCTGTCAGGGTTCGAACCTACGATCTACAACTCAGTCGTTACCACTAGGCCACCACTGCTCTCGATATGAATTCAACAATATTAATTAAAGATAATATATGTTTTGGTCCCCAAAAAGTTTGATTTGTTTGGCTTGAAAATCAAAAGTCTGCTTTTAGTTTCCACATAAATTGCATTTGCAAGTAATTGCAGTTCCAAGCCCAATTTTGTCCACTTGACTTTTGCAATAATAAAGCCAGAACCAGACTGTATAGTGAGGTAGGCTTCCAGGAAAATATTGAGAATTTTCCTATTAAGAAGTGTAATAACTGGGAAAATTCCCAATCCTTCCAGAGACGGCACATCACTAGTGTTCCTACTACAGATATAATTGCGGCCTGTGACAAAGTGGCAGAGGGGCAAAGCAAAGAATAATGTTTTCTTTAAACTTCCCTTCCAACCCGCTCCCATTCCATCACAGGCCGTAGCGTTTTAATTTTAACGTCTTATAAGGAAAAAATATTAATATAAGGGAGAAAAATATCCAAACCTCCCATGTGCATCATGGTATCGTTAACGCACATCCCTCCGCTACTAGTGTTGTCCACAATACTCGATAGAACCTTCTTACTCGTACTGAACACGTACAGCACTAGCGGCTTCTCTCTACATATAACAAAATACGTCAGACCTCCACCAAACAGGCTATTATTCACTACAGAAGAGTACAGAATATTCTCTATTTATTTTAAAGTTAGTTTTGTGTCAAAGTTTTGTTAAAACATAGTAAAAAACTCGTAACGAATAAAAAAAGGACCAAAAACGTATATAAAGGTATATTTTTTAAATCTGGCAACAATAACTTGGACAGAAAAGTAAAACAGTTTTTATTTTTTAAATTGCGACGAAAAGTTATTAAGTAACAGAAAATTTACATTCTAGAAATCATAAATTTTAACAAAGAATTCCACCACCATCCTTCACCGTTACCGACCACCTCAAGACACCGTGAACAGAAATATACCAAAGATTCCACAAGACCACGTGTTTAAGGCATAAATACTTTGTTTCTATACTAGACCATTTTGAGCCTTATATTTTATTATTTTCAGATATAGTACATTACCTACATTAAATTAATAAAAACAGATAAAATTGAAACAATGAGGGTTTTCTGAAATGACGTTCACTAAGTGGCAGCACTGAGACGTCAGTTCCTGGCACCTGTCAAAAGTGTCAAGGCGCTTATATTTTTTTAGTCGTGACTAAATGATGAAGGAACGAATGAAACGAAAGATGAACGTCATCATATATTTTATATTCATTGTCGAAATGGAAGACCTCTGACTTTTTCGCTAGTTCCTTGCAAGTTTAAACATACAAATACCTACTTGCTTCGCTGTTTATACTTGCGGGTTGGTATCGGTTCTTACAAAAGAATCGTTGAATCAGCATTGCGAGCCTACATGGAGTGATTGCATAAGATAGACCCGTATTCAGAGCTGCCGAATAGGCTTTGCAATGCGCTATTCCTTGACGAACATATTCTGATGTTCTGTTGTTTCTGTTGTTCACAGAATGCATTATTTGTAATAAATAATAATACATTACAAAATCTATATTTCGGCCACTGAGAGAATGCGTTCCTGACATCTGTCAGTTGGACACGATTAGGAACTATTAAAGTTTAAATTCGTAAAACACGTTTTCTTTTGTTTTCATTCTCTCTTCGCCTGGAGTTTAATTAAGTATAATAATAAATTAGGATAAGAGTTTAGATAAGTAAATTATCACAATACCCAGTCATGATAGAAGTAAGATACAATTTTTGAAGGGATTGTCTACCTGTATGATCTAGTATAGCAAAGTATTCCACCTACAAACCGTATTGTCAACCCGCTCCTTGGAAGTAAGAGATCATGCCAACCGAATGTACCACCTTATCCCGACGACTGTTTGCAATAACATACAAAACGTTTGGAAATCATTTGAATTTTATTATTCAATAAGTGGTTTTAGAAAAATATATTGAAGAGAAGTTTGCGTGTAGCATTTATTTTTTGCTGACTGTACGTTTGTGCGCGTATCAGCTACAAAAAAATAAAAATAAAGTGCATCTGATTTTATTAGGCTTGCTCCCTATTACATGGGACTTAAACTGGTGAAATTTGGGTGTACTATGGATTCACCTCCGCCTAACCTTTCGGGGAATATGGCGAGTGTGTAATTTGTGTAATTTTATTATACAAAGTCTAAGCTTAATAATATATGTTCTTTGACGAAGTGCAGTACAGTTTCCTTAAAAAAGTGGTGCTGTGCGTTTGCGCATATTTTAGTCACTTACGCAACGTATTCTGGAGTAAGAGGGATTATTCCATTATTATTACTATCGACGCAGCATGTCGTGTCATCGATACTTGTTGGTCTTGTCAGTCTAAAATTCAAAAATATGTAACTTTTGCAGATAGCCTATTTCTGTCTATGTTTCAAACAGTCTGCGCAAATGTATAATGGATACAAATACTTTGAATTATCTTACAAAAATGTTTTTAATTGGTAATCGATACATCGAAATATTTACTCGTCGAATCCATATTTTTCTTAGTCGATTTATTGACCACAGATTACGTATTTTCACGCTTGCCACACGTTTTCTTTTCAAAAAATATTTTCAAGAACACACTTCCAATATTTTCCTTTTAAAAATCGATAATTTATAAATGTTTTGTATACTTTTACAAACAGCCAATGGTAATGTATTGTCCTTACCGCCGTAAAACATGATAGTATCGTTGATACTGATACTGCCCGACCGGGTTTGTTCAGTGAACAACTTTTGTATGTTGCTTTCATTGCTGAACACGTAAAGCACTAACGGATGTTCCCTGAAAATTGTTTATGGTTTCACTCTGTGGTCGCCATGGTTCCTTCCCATGGATAATGGAATAGACTGGTAATGATGGGCCATTGTGGACTCCATGGTTCTTTCCCATGGAAACATGGTAACCGGTATTGATGGGCCAGCCTCAATTTGTCTGGTTACGGTTGTCGTTTCGAATACGAATAGACTATTATTTAATTCAAATAAAATAATTATACTAATTAGTTATTCATAACTGAAATAAATTATGCTTATCACAATTCATGTTTTCATCACGTATTAAAACTTGATACGAGTCTAATTTTTAAGCTATGATTTTGTTCCAATAACATTCGTTTGGTATCAAAATTTTGTCGATTCGACGTTGACAACATGAAATAAAATCGACTAATTAGTTCTAGTTTCGATGAATAATCGATTCGATAACGACATTGGTAGTAATGAGTCGACATGTACAAATTAATTATAAAATGACTTAATTATGAAATTCCAACCGATAATTTAAATGAAATTAATATGTGCTATTAATTTTACTTTAAATTCCCAAAATTACAATAAATGATATTCCCAGAGTTTGAAGTATATGACAAAAAAGTATATGAAAACAAAAAAAAAACACACGGACACACATACCAACATAATAATTATGTATTTTCACACACTTACAAATGTCGTAACTAACCCAAGTTTTTACTGTTATTATAACTCTCATAAGGCTTTATTTTAATATATTTAAATTTAAAGTAAGGTCAATGTTTATTTAAATAATAATTAGATTTTATTATCAAATTACTTAGATACCAATCGTCAAAAATTAAAACAATACTGAAAAAATCTTTGCTCTGAGACATTAAAAAAAAACAGCACAGCGTCTCTGAGGCTCTGACCAGCGACCAAGCGACCCGAATGCGTTAAATTGGCCGCAAGGTCGCGCGACCAGACGACGCGTTTTGTAGCCGTCGCTTTAAGCGGCAAAAACAAAACAGCAGCAGCAAGGGTTGCCAGCTCATAAGCAAAAACTCTGGTGTTTAAAAACGGATTTAAAATTGCGCGCTCCACAAAAATTTCCATACATCATCTACCTAGGCTTTTCCCAACTATGTTAAGGTTGGCTTCCAGTCTTACCGGATGGACCTGAATACCAGTATTTTACATAGAGCGACTGCCTATCTGAACTCCACAACCCAGTTACTGGGTAACACGATACCTCTTGGTAAGACTGGTTGTTAGACTTTCGGGCTTCAGACGTCCCGTAACATTACTGTCAAAGATCTACAAATAACAGCCGGGACCAACGGCTTAACGTGCTTTCCGAGGCACAGAGGGGTCTTGGTATGTAAAGATGGTCACCCATTCACGGACCAACTGCGGCAAGCGTAGCTTAACCTGATCGACCCGTGCGGCTGTCATTACTTAGCCACGGGCCCCTCATACCTTATAACTATTCGTGGATATACAACTTATTTGTTTTCAAATTAATTAAGGTTACCCATTAAAACTTTATAACAAACGTGATGGGTATGGACACGAAGTAAAATTTACTTACCTAAGATAAAGTAACAGCCATACAAACATTTGAAATACGTGCGAACGAATAAGTGGAGGGGCGCAAAATTTTAAATTAGATTATCACTATACTTTGCATAGAGGTGAAACCCTGTATATTTTTCTGAAAAGGCAACCCTAGCCAAAACAAACATTAAATCGCGTCTTTCAACTCAAATCACAATAAATAGCATCACAACACGATCAAAAATATGCTAAAGCAGACTTACCGCTCATTGATGAATTGTATTGCTTCAAAAGCATTTTCAACAGGTACTATCGGAAGTAGGGGTCCAAAGATCTCGTCTTGCATGATTTTGTCTGAAGCCACAACGTTAGTGATCACTGTGGGTTCTATAAATTTGTCATTTGCGTCGTATGAACCTCCGATTGCGATTTTGTCTTTGCTTGCGTCGACTACTGTTTGAAGGCGGCTGGAAAGAGAAAATGTTCAATGAGTATCTTGGAGGATCCCAAACCGGTCGTTTTTCACTTAATTTCTGGTTCCCTTCGTTTATTTAAAGAGTATTGTATTTTTAAGCTATTTAAAATAAATTTGTTGCCTTGCAATTTTGAGCCAAACTCCTTAAACTTTGATATTACACTCAGGCAGGCTTCTGGCTTAGCATGACGTTCTCTATTTCTTCGAAGAATTGACATAGCTCTTTCTATAAAAAGTGACATTTCGTTTCTGACATCGCACTGTAGAAATCTTTTGTGCCAAAATACGGTACTTCCGACACTTTGAGAAAAATAAATTTAGTTGTCTTTATATGTATACGTGACTTAATATCAGTAAACATTGAGAATCAAACAGAAAAAAAAAATCGTATGACAAAACAAAGAATTCAGAGTCGAATTATGTAAAAGAATGAATTTCGTAAAAAGTGCAGTTGACTCTTTCGATTTTGCTGCCGTCGTACGGATAGGATTTATCTTTGATAAAGCGAATCATTTTCTGGCGAGTTTTATCAACAGATTCTTAAAAGTCTGGGTGAAGTAAACCACAGCATAATGTTCATTCCTACGTGGAAATGGTACAGTGCTGGCTTCATTTAAAGGATAGGTTTTTATTAAATATAGGCAGTTATGTGCGTAGAACTAAGACAGAATGTATCACGGCTATGATGCGGTTACCGATTCAGTTTTTATCATTGTTGTTTTAATCTTTGGACATCGTAGGACAACTAGACCCTGTTTATTACGTCCATAATCTCCACAATTTTCCCTCTTTCAATGTTAAAACTCACCTAAAATGCCTTCCATTAATAATCCTGGCGAAATCCGGTGACTTCTGTGCATCAGCTCCGTACCACTCCTTCAGAATCTTCTTGGCAGCAGCCACAAACTTGTCCTGTACCTCCTTGGTGCACAGGATATAGTCGGGTGCGATACAGGTCTGACCTGAGTTGATGAACTTGCCCCAGAGGATTCGTTTCGCTGCCACCATCACGTCCACTGTGTTGTCGATGTATACTGGGCTGTGGAGAGAGAATTTAGGTTTTAGTATGAGCATCATCGTCAGCCTTTTCAACCGATTTCCAAAAAGGAGGAGGTGATATGTTCGTCTGTATATATGTTTTTTTTAATGTATTTTCACCAAGAGGTCAATCGTCGAATCCAACTCGGCTGGGCAGCGTTCGGGAAGCTACGCAATATCTTCTCATCCCACATACCACAGTGTCTCAAGACGAAAGTCTTTGACCAGTGTTGCCAGTGATGACCTAAGGCACTGAAACGTGGTCGCTTACAATGGGCCTTATTAAAAGGCTAAACGTCACTCAAAGGGCAATGGAGAGGGCTATGCTTGGAGTTTCCCTACGTGATCGAATCAGAAATGAAGAGATCCGCAGGCGAACCAAGGTTACCGACATAGCCCGAAGAATTGCCAAACTTAAGTGGCAGTGGGCAGGGCACATTGCTCGCAGAACAGTTGGCCGATGGGGCCGAAAGGTTCTGGAATGGCGACCGCGTACCGGAAGTCGTAGCGTTGGAAGGCCTCTTACAAGGTGGACCGATGACCTTGTGAAGGCCGCAGGAATCCGCTGGATGCGGGAAGCACAAAACCGGTCGAAGTGGCGGTGCTTGGGGGAGGCCTATGTCCAACAGTGGACGTCTTTCAGCTGAAATGATGATGATGATGATGATTTTCACCGATTTCTTTGTCAATTGTGGACTGATGTTGAATTTTTTTTTTTTGGAACGGTTGCTCTCGAGTTTGTCCCATTGTCACTATGTCTGTATCTGAAGAGGGAAATCCTCAAATTTTAAAGGTACTACCTATAGCGATTTTGGTATTTTTTATAGTAACCCGTGCATTTGCTCTCGGAAAGCACCATTTGGTGAAGTGGAACTGAAGATGAAGGCCACAGATGGCCACCGGAACTACTTAATAATAAGTATTTCAAGGGTTGGGATTCTTTTAGGTACTTAAATATGGTTGCTAAGCAATTTGTGGTCGTCACAATGCATATGGTGATGTGGAGCTGATGGTGACTTCACCATCCTGGTTCTCCAGCAGGAACAACAATATTTTGTAAAGGTTGAACAGCACTTGACATTAGGTAACTTCGATAAATTACAAACTGACCCACAAAAAAAATTCACAAAAAAAAAAACAAACCACTATAAAAAGTTTTTCTCAACCATGTCGAAGTCGGCTTCCAATGCAGGTGAATACTAGTATTTTACATGGAGTAACTGCTTGCGCATTATTATAGACAGGAAATAAGATTTCTTTCATTGAATCAATTAATATTTTTAACACATTAATTCGCTAAAAGTCTGTTTGAATTCCAGCTAGTGCGCCGATAAAATAATAATGTATAGACTGTTTCACAATTTCATGATAACGTTCCTCCTTCCTGATCGGTTAATTTATCTGGAAGACAATTAATTGTATACAAATTTTATTCCATTTTTTATTTAATCTGGAACATAGTGCTCAGTCTTAGCATATATAATCAGCCTATAATGTTCCCACTGCTGGGACACAGGCCTCCTCTCGGTGAGAGGGAGTGGGCCGTACCTAATCCACTACGCGGGCCCAGTGCGTGTCACATGTCTTCGAATTTTTGGTTCTACGACATGCCGGTTTCCTCACGACGTTTTCTTTCACCGTTTTGAGAACAGTGGTTAATAATTTACACAAAGTAAATCGCCTGTCAGGGTTAGAACCTACGACTTACAACTCGTACGTCGTGGCTTATAACACTGGGCCACCACTGCTCTAGCAGTCTTAGCATAATTGGGTTTAAATCTACAATCTCTGCTAGAAATAAAATGTATTTATATTCCTACTTCTGTTATCACTCCTGTGTAACGTTCGGACGTCAATGACATCATTATGTAAGTAATGCAAAGAGATTTTAAACTCATTATCCGATTACAAATGAGATAACATATTAAATGGTAAAATGTCTTACAGTGAATTTTACACAAAAGGTGCTCTAGATATTCCAGATTAGAAAAACTCTATTGTGGTTGAGTGGTTGAAAATATGCACCATATGATTATAGACAGACATGGTTTAGAATTACTAATCTTAACCTAATCATACATAGTTCAATTTACATTGCTACTCAATTAGGTTGACTGGTAGAGAATGCCTTGTGGCATATGTACCACGACAGTACATGAAGTTTAAGTAAATAAAATAAGCTGTTCGACCTTGTCACAGCTAAATCAACTCCCACATACGTATTGTTTACAATTCTTCTCTATAGTATAAAATTATGTACCTTTTGCCTCCAAGTTCTAATGTGACTGGCGTGAGATTCTTGACGGCTGCTTCGTAGATGATCTTGCCAATGCTGGTGCCTCCGGTAAAGAAGATGTAGTCGAATTTCTGTTTCAGAAGCTCTGAGGTTTCTTGGGGACCGCCCTCTACTACAATTACGGCATCCTAGAATATTAGAAGGTTTTAGAATCAGTATTTTTTTGTACGACCAATATGGTTTCTGGGGTACAGCCCGATTCAAACTTTATGGGGGTTCGGAATGTGAGGCGAGTCGCTGCGCAGTAACGAATTCATGTGTCAGCGGGGTGGGCGGGGGTCAGAACTCTTAGTTAAAGAAAGAAAGAAAACTAAATTTATTTGTCACAGAAACACGAGCATACAAAAAGATCGAGAGTAGGTAAACCGAAAAATAAAACAAAATAGATCTACAAATAATCACGAGCGCAAAACACAAATAGTCGGCACACGTCATGACTGTGACAAGAAGGCTTCCACTTAGCATGATGCTGTGCAGTTAAGGAAGTATGCTTACATAGATAATAATCAAAAGCTACTCAAACTAGAGAACCATAGAAATCGGGCATTAACTTGTATAGGTTGCGCCATACCTAGTGCAAACTGAGATCATAGCGTGTTCTATAATCAGATTGGTGATCTCAGTTTATTAATTGTTATTTGGAGACTGGAGGTCACTGCTGTCTATCCTTCGAACTTTAAACTTTTACTTTATATAGAGGATAAGGACACATTCAATATATGGAAATCCTTAATTACAACAAGAAATGAGCTCCAAAAATACGGCGTAAAAGTGGAGCAAATTTTGGTGCCTTTGACATTGTACTAATTTTGACCAAGTGAAAGGAGATATTATGTTTACGATTTAAATTATAATAATGTTTAACCTTCATTATACCCCACTGTTCAAAAACACTCAATGCTCAATTTGGTGTTTCTTTCTACAGATCTGCATCAGTTTTGGATAACCAATTTAGTTGGACCGGACTGGGTTCAGCTCTAGACCAACGTGTTAATACTCATAAGGATTAGTACCTTAAGTACGTATTATGCATCTCAGTGATACCGGCTTAATAGTTTTGTTTAAGGCGCTGACAAGACCCAATTGACCAAAATAGGCTTCTCTTAAGAAAAAAATTTGCCAAATCTGTATAGTTTGTGGTAGCGGAAAAAATATACTTATGTTAATTTTGAACATATTTCCCAGAACTTGGTTGTTACCAAAACACGTTTTGAAAAAAAATCTAGAAAAAAACTAACGTTAAACTAACGTTAAACTAACCTCTTACTTTGAGTTCTAATCCAAAATATCTGCATTAAATATCAACATACGTTAACTATTTAATTAATAACAAGAACGTCTTATTTGAATGCAGAACTTGGTTGTTTTTTATTTTCGATTACTCAACTCAATTTTGAGTAAATAAATAATTGCTTCATATTTTGCAATAAATTACAAGCGTTGTGTCATCGTGCTTCTCTTTCTTTTCTATGCAATCTGACAGTGACCGCGGTTTAGGTGTTGTCAGCGTCTTATGGTGGATCCGCAGTGGTAATTAGATTTTTCCTTAAGAACAAATCTCTTATGGAAAAAATTCTTATAGAACAAATCTTAGAGATTTATATTAATGATTCTAATAATTCTGTAAATACATATTTGTAATGGTCGCGAATCATATTTTTATCAATATACAACCTGACACTAACCTGGAAATTGCAAAAATATAAGTCATCATCATCTGCCTGCCTTTTCCCAACAATGTTGGGGTCGGCTTCCAGTCTTACCGGATACAGCTGAATACCAGTATTTTACATGGAGCGACTGCCTATTTGACCTCCACAAC
Organism: Atethmia centrago; assembly: GCA_905333075.3. NCBI lineage: Eukaryota > Metazoa > Arthropoda > Insecta > Lepidoptera > Noctuidae > Atethmia > Atethmia centrago. Next base: position 22,728,045 of record HG995379.1, on the reverse strand, counting down.
CCGGTTACTGGGTAACACGATACCCCTTGGTAAGACTGGTTGTCAGACTTTCGAGCTTCTGACGACCCGTAACTAGGTACTGTCAAAGATCTACAAATGACAGCCGGAACCAACGGCTTAACGTGCTTTCTGAGGCACGGAGGGGTCTTGGTATGTAAAGATGGTCACCTATCCACGGACCAACCGCGGCAAGCGTAGCTTAACCTGATCAAACGACCCGTGCGGCTGTTATTACTTAGCCACAAGTACTTCCAAAAAAAAAAAAAATTGCAAAAATATAAGTACATTTGTTTTTTTTATTTGCGGTTTACCACGGCGGATCCACCTGTTCTGCGGTGTAGCAGAAGAAGAAGACTGTTACACGGTATACTCACATTATCCAAATACTTAGGCAACGTCTCAGCCACAAACGCAGCGCACGCGGCCGCCAATTCACTCGGCTTCACAATCACGGTGTTACCTCCGGAGATAGCCCCAGATACGGGCAGCAGCAGCAGTTGCAGGGGGTAGTTCCATGCACCGATGACGAGGGTAACGCCGTAGGGGTCGTTATAGATGATCACGTCGTCCAGCATGTTCACGAAGCCTTTTTCTGGCTGGAGAAGTGGAATTTAATGTTAGTATTTGGAGTAACGTAGGAGACGAGGTTTTAAGTATAAAGACTTATTATAATAAAAAATAAAACAATAGACAACCGACTTCGAAAAAAAAAACACTACAAAGTGCAAAATAACTTTGGTTTCTGAAGTGTATGGCTTTTTTTTTTTTGTGGGAAATCATCAAATAACTTCTCCCTCTTTGGGCGGAGCGGGAGGGTGTGTCAGACTCTTACTGACTAAAACCCACCCGTATTCCTACCCGTTGCCTGTGTTGCCAGGGGCCTCGGTGACCCATAAGTACCTTCCCGCGACCCCGGCAGGCATCGGCCCTAGTGGACCCCTACATTTGTGCTGACGTCTCTTTGAGGCGCGCGTGGAATACGACGCGCCGTCGACCTGGGCCTGGTCCTTACCGGACGGTGAGCTACCCATTGCTCACCGTCCGCAAGCCCGCGCCTACGGTAGCCGGAAATCCGCCGGGGATTCCCGACGCGAAGTGTATGGCTTAGGTTATTGATTAATTTTTTGCCAAATTTATACGGGACCAACCCTAAGGTATCCAATTATAAAGAATCATCGAAATCGGTCGACGTGGTAAGGAATCGCTGAAATAACATATATAAAAGAAGATTCCGATGAATTGATACCTCCTCCTTTTTTGAGGTCGGTTAAAAGATGATGGTCTTTCAAGACTGGTGCCGCTGGTGGGAAGGTTAAAACCACAGGGGCCCATAATGTTGAGATTATGTTTCAAACGTTTGCAAGTTTGTAATGCAGCATTCTGTGACCTCATAACAACTTAGGCTCGTGCAGACCATGAATTTTTTTTAGAGATTGTGCTACTATAGTCGAATTATTATTTCACTGGAGTAATCTGACATGTGCTAGCTGTCACGTTGTGTAATAAAATGTAAAAATCATATTTATTGTAATGGTGATCGTTTAGTTTAAGTAATCGATTTATTTAAGTATATAATAAATGCATATTAATAAGTGTGTCTAGAATACAATAAATATGACAATTTTATTACACAAAGTGACAGCTAGCACATGTCAGATTAATATTATTATGAGTGTCTAGAATAAATATGACAATTTTATTACACAAAATGACAGCTAGCACATGTCAGATTAATAATTCGACGTTAGTTTCGCGTCGCGCCTGTCTGCATTAAGTAATATGATTCTGACAAAATATACAAACCTACCTACGTGGAAGTGTTCTAGTGTTCAAATAATTAATGCAAACAATGACGTCATTCTCCTATTCATAGTCAAAGACCGAACCTACAATGTAGTTTCGAGTGCATAGTTCATTGTTAATCATGGTTGGAAACAATTACTTGCGTCGGGTTTTCCATATTTGCGTGCCAATAATTACTCGGGCTTGTTAGAAACTACGCGTGAAACGGAAGGGTGAAGTTTCTAGATTTATTTATGCACTTTCTTATTCCACAGTCATAGCTTATATTATATATGTAGAAGCGTTTATATAGGTGAAGCCAAATTTCGGACAACAACAATTTCGGTAAAATCAAGTTATACCTAGGCCTAGCGTAGGACTTCCGACTAGCTAGATCAACGACCTAGGGAAGGTCAAGGGAATCCGCTGGATGCGGTAGCGTAAGATCGGTTGTTGTGTGATGTGAGGGGGCCTTTCAACTGATATGTAAGAAAAGTGCGATAGTCATTCTGTTCCTTGACGTGTGGCCAAGGCCTTTGGTTATATTCGAAACTCGTAGGGGGAAACCCGATAAATGAACTTGTACAGCCCTAAATTCAAAATTGCACTTCTAAACGCCTGGTAAAACTGAATATTTTGTAAAAATAGGTACAAAATTAAAAAAAATAACAAACTTAAAAAAAAAAACAACCGACTTCCAAAAAACACTACAAACTAAAAAATAATTTTAATTTCAGAAGTCGGTGTCTTTGGATCTGTATTTTAGTTTTTTGTCACCGACTTTACAAATTAAAGTTATTTGTCACTAGTGTTTTTTTTGGAAGTCGGTTGTTTTTCACATTTTAGTGGATCAGTTTGTAATTTATTTAAGTTACAATAGCCTCATGTCAACTGCCCATCACCTTTTACAGAATATTGCAGGGGCGTTAATTGTTGTGGAGTTCTGGGGGCCAACCACCGCCTCATACAGCAGTATTATTTTAATATTACATCAGTGTGAGAATGAGATGAAGCTATACAGGGGCTACCCCTGTATAGCTTCATCCCATTCTCACTGTGAAGCAATATTAAAATGGGGCCAACCACCGCCTCATACAGCAGTATTATTTTAATATTACATCAGTATGAGAATAAGATGAAGCTATACAGGGGGTATAGCTCCATCTCTTTCCCAAAGCAATATTAAAATAATACTGCTATAAGAGGCGGTGGTTGCCCCCTTTTTTTTTGGGTGGGAAATCATCAAATAATTTCTCCCGCTCTGGGCGGAGGAGCGGGAGGGTGTGTCAGACTCTTACTGACTAAAACCCACCCGTATTCCTTCCTGTTGCCTGTATTGCCAGGGGCCTCGGTAACTCTTTAGTACCTTTCCGCGACCCCGGCAGGCATCGGCCCTAGTGGACCCCTAAACTTGTGCTGACGACATCTCTTTGAGGCGCGCGTGGAATACAACGCGCCGCCGACCCGGGCCTGGTCTTTACTGGACGGTGAGCTACCCATTGCTCACCGTCCGTCCGCAAGCCCGCGCTTACGGTGGCCAGAAATCCGCCCGGGATTCCCGACGCCCAGGTCGTCTCCTGCGGCGGCTAGGGGCGAGAGGGCGCGAAATTTGCCTTTCCCTCAACCGTCCCGCCTCCTTCGCGAGCATTACTGCTTCGCAGGGAGATACGAGATAAGCGATTAGATACTTTAATAAGTCGTAATCGAATCGCAACCCGTGAAATACTTATTACTAGTTCCGGTGGCCATCTATGGTCTTCATCATAACTTCACTAAATGGTGCTTTCCGAGAGCAAATGCACGCGTTACTATAAAAAATACCCAAGTCGTTATAGGTATGCCTATAAAATTTGAGGATTTCCCTCGATTCCCATGGGATCCCCTCATCAGATACTGACAATGGGACCATCTCGAGACCATACCCCTTCAACCAAAAAACGAATTTTGAAAATCGGTTCACATTTGACGGAGAAATCGGTGAAAAGACATTTATTTTTATACTGACGAACATATAACTTCCTCCTTTTTGGAAGTCGTTTAAAAACCGCATTAAGATGTATTTCCGGTCAGAAAAGTCTTAGCGAAGCCGATTAGTATCTAGGTAGTTATGTTTAATCCGGGTTAAGGCTCCCGCAGACAGGCGCAAAGCGACACTAGTAGCACAATTTCTATAAAGAGTAGCGCTGCCTGTCGTGACCGCGATATGGCGGCAGTCTGCCCGAGCCTTTACGAGTAAAACTAGTGAACTCGTAAAACACAACAAAATTGGTACTCAGTGGTCTCATGTTCGGATTTTGATGGCACGTCTATTCGGCTTTATCTAGTTTTGGCCGGTTTTTTTTAGCGAGCAAGCAAATATTTGAGCGAGACTCGAGAGTTGAATGATTTTATTATGTAACATATAAATCGGCCGAATTTTAAAATGGAAAAATGTTTTGGATCTGCCAGACTATTTGCCAGTATTTTGATGCTTCTGGATGACAACTTTAGGATTATGATAGGATTATTTTGAGATGGTCTCATTGGAGAACGTAGAACAATCATTGATTCCTTATTCCTATACAAGCTACTTCGATGCAAAATTGATTGTCCTTTATTACTATCCAAGTTTCAATTTCGGGCCCCTGCTAGCCTCCCTCGTGCTCCTATTACTCATTTATACCCTCCACTCCGCAGAACAATACTTGGTGCAAACTCTTGGCAGGCTCCAGCGATCTTGTCGACGTGCATTTTGATTGATATGCCAAGTTTCATAGAACAATTACTGATAATGTTTAATTTAATTTTAACTTTAATTTTTCTTGATTTTGTGTCTCTGTTTGTTTTGTTCTATTGAATTTTACTTTTGCTGTTTACATTAGTTTTATATTTCATAGCGTAATTTTAATTTAAAATTGCTAATTTAAATTAAAATTACGTTACACCACTTACATTAATTTTATAGTTTAGTGCTTGTGGCACACCTAAGTATGTTTATGGGGCATGCGGTGCTAACCTGTAAGAAATTGTTTCACTTATCTTAGATTATGGTAGATATTACTTCAACTATTTACAGTGTAAACAATTGTTGGTTGGCCAATAAAGAAAAATAAATAAATAAATAAATGTTATTTTGCGAGTAGGTAGGTAATACTAGCATAACCAACTGATGTTCCTATTAAAAACGATGCTTAGGCAAAAAGTTTACCTAGAGTAAAAAAAAACAATTGAGTAAAGACACTGAAGAATCCGTTAGCCGAGTCTAAAGTCGACATAAACAGGTTGTGCGAGGCAAAAAAGGCCATTAGTTACTTATGAGTTTTTAACCAGATGAGAATTATTCAATGAGAATTGAGATGATGTGGAAATAATGGACTAACAGGCATAATAGCTACAACAAGTCACACTTGTAAGGAAATAACCTTTTTTCATTTAATGAGTACCGTAAAACGGGGTTAATTGGGATGTAGGGGTGAATCGGGACGAAACTTTAAAATGGATTTTAACGTTGAAATATTAGAGTCTGTTATCAAAAAGAAACCTTTTTGTATAATAATTAACGAGTAACTTTCCTTGTTGTGTTTCCAGCAAACTATTATTTCAATGTTAAAATCCATTTTAAAGTTTCGTCCCGATTCACCCCTGCATCACTATTCACCCTGTTTTACGGTACATATTTGACTTCAATCTGTCCTGGTAGAAAGCGAAGAACCTACTTATACTTGGTTTAAAGGTTGCTGGGTTATATAAATTAGTAGGGAACATAGACGCTGGGACTGGCAGGGAGCGTAACTGGAAAACATCAAGCAACATAGGAGAATCAGGTCTGAATCATTCAATGGCCGCGGCATCTACATCGACACATGCGAACACTTCACACTGACGTCACGCAAAATTCTGCATCGCGCAAACAAAGTTCCACGCGACTAGGATAGTACAATATATAACCTTTGGGCAGTAAGCCCACCAGACCCAACACCTGTCTGGTCGGAGGATCTTCCCATTTCTATGGAGGATAATGAACTTTTTTTGATATTGTCTAAAACATTACCGTAAAACGAGGTGAATAGGGATACAGCCGGGTGAATCGGGACGAAACTTTAAAAGTATTTTAACATTGAAATAATACAGTTTGCTGCCAACAAGGAAAGGTAGTCGCTAATTATTATACTTACAGTAAACACTTTAGAGTCTTTTTTGGAAAACTATATTACTTCAACGTTAAAATTTCGTCTATTTTAAAGTTTCGTCCCGATTCACCCCGTTTTACGGTATGTAAAGGTCCGCAGTAAACAATAGAACCAATTGTAATTTATTCCAAGTTTAGTTAAGTCGAAATTCAAGGTAATACTTGTAGAACAATGGAGAAAATAATGCATGTGATTAAATGTAATGAGGCAGTTTTATTGTAGGTATATTATGCTGGTAATGTTGTTAGTTTTATATGAATTTATATCGAGCTGCAGTTGGTATTATCTATACAATATTATATTGGATGGAGTTTAATTGTTTTGTTTATTTTTGGCCAGTCTGTCCATCATAAAAAAGTAAGTTGAAGTTTTTAGCGATTTATGTATGACTGTCCTAGTACCTACTCAAACCTCAGTTGGTCCAATAATAGTTTTTTGATCCTTATAAGAAACAGAATCGATTGGCAACAATCTTGTCTTGTCTGACTGTACATTTTTTTCAAAATCTGTTAATGAATGCAGAACAAAATGTCTAAAAAACGCATAAAAAACATCACCGACATGTCAATGTGACGTGTTGCGCCAGACTGGCGACGCCCAGCGGTTCTCTATACTAAACTAATATAAAAGCTGAAAAGATTGTTTGTTTTTTGAGCGCGCTAATCTCTGAAACTATCAGTTGGATTTGAAAAATTATTTTTGCGTTTGATTCCCTTAGGAGGCAGGTGAAACCGCGGGACACAGCTGGTGTTAAATATAATTTAAGTCGTACGTGGACTTTGTACTAAAGTTAATTGGATGCATACGAGAATGACGAAAATTGGTCGATGACTCGGCTAATATACTTTGGGAGTTGAGAACGCGGGTGACGCGATTGAAATTATTCTTTTAAAACGTGATTTCTTAAGACGCTGACAACACCTAAACCGCGGTCACTGTCAAATTCCATAGAAAAAAAAGAGAAGCGCGATGACACAACGCTTGTAATTTATTGCAAAATATGAAGTAATTATCTATTTACTCAAAATTGAGATAAGTAATCGAAAATAAAAAACAACCAAGTTCTGCATTCAAATAAGACGTTCTTGTTATTAATTAAATACGTAACGTATGTTGATATTTGATACAGATATTTTGGATTAGAACTCAAAGGTTAGTTTGTATCGAGATTTTGTTTTCAAAACGCGTTTTGGTAACAACCAAGTTCTGGGAAATATGTTCAAAATTAACATATATTTTTTCCGCTACCACAAACTATACAGATTTGGCAATTTATTTTCTTAAGCGAAGCCTATTTTGGTCAATTGGGTCTTGTCAGCGCCTTAAACGCACAAATTATTTAGATAAGAATACATTTGATGCATTTTTATTAGCAGTCGAAAACCACAAGAGCATAGTTGGTAAGTATTGTTGAGTCGCAATGATCTCAAGCTAGAAGCCAGCAGTGTTGCCAACCCCTACAAACAATTTTCCCCCAAGATTTTTTAAAAATCTCCCAAGAAATCTTAAGTATAGGTTCTTATTTATTTAAAATTTTTTTGATGTAGTCGCCCAACTGCCCAAGTCGTTCGAACTCTTAACATAAAATGCACAAATATTATCTATCCTGTCTCTCCTTTCCCCCCTAATCCATCCAAAGGTTGTCTTTAAAAGATCGCTTTTAGCGATAAGACCGTCCATTGTGTCACCCTATGTAAAATTTCTACATTTATAACGTAATTTTTATGGTGTACTTACATAAAAAAAGAGTATTCTATTTTATTATTTGTATTTTATTTTTAATTACAGTATACTTAAGCTATTACATACCTATTGCTAAACTATATAAACTAAAATGTAATATTGTTGATGTTTATGTTTTCGTTTGTTGTTGTTTATGTTTGTGTGTAATATTGTTAACGAAAACATAAACGTCAGACGAGTCAGTCAAACGTCAAGACCGGTCACGCACGGAGCGACGGATTGAGCAAACGTGCTTAAACGGAACGAGCGAATGAGAACGAAGCGCATAATTGAATGAATGAATGCATGAGATGGCTAGAAGTTCGTTCCATTCCAGGCACGCGTTCGTTCGAGAATAAACCGCGGTGCGGTCATGCGGTATAGAGCTTTTGAGGATGTCATTCTATTCTTACTTTTCGATTAAAATTGCAGGTTTTGTTGGAAGCCCTAAAAATATCCCTAAAAAATGTCTATCCCTGAAAATCCCCCTTTTAGCACTTCTTCCCCCTAAATTTAGGGGGAAAACCCCAAAGTTGTCAACACTGGAAGCCAGCTTAACCAGATATACAGGATGGCCGGAGCAGTGGCGTGCAGTGGTTCTCCACAGAGGGTAGGCCATGCATACTGACACCAAAAAAAAAAAAACTAATTCGCGCAACATCACAGCGCGGCTCTACATACATGAACTCACCACATTATTCAAGGTTTAAAAAACGACTTTCTAACGATGCAAACAGAAGAAAGATTCGGCCACCTCAAATATCATAACCAAGTGGGTGGGTGATAATTACAGAACACGTCACTTGCAAGATATCCGAAGTCATGAATTATCATATTTTTTTATTAATTCTCGTAATTCGGGCACACATCTACCTTTAGAAACAAATTGAATCTTATCATTAAACAAGTGCGACTAACCTAACCCAACCAACACATTATCGCCGCAAACTTCACAACATAACACCATTCTTAGGTAAATAAACAAATAATAACACAACACATAATCTTTACACTACTTTACGTTTCAAAACCAATTACTTATAACTTAATAAGATCTAAAACAGCAAAACATTCAAGATCACATATAAATTACGTGTCACTGTCACATGAAACAAACACTACCAATTAAAATTGTATCACTGTCATACCGTGTTCTTCCACAAAAGGGACTATCATATTTTGCCGGATAACACTGACACACTGGACTGTGTTGCCGAAACTTATTTTCCTAACTCCCCACAAACCAAGCGAAATTTCCCAAATATGAGAAGACAAATAAAAAATTATGAAGTTTTTAATTGCTTTTGCTATTCCTTACAATTTATAATTTATTGGAAGGTATAAATTCAACAATACCACCCTTTTTTTTTTAATTTTCTCTAGTAGTGGTAGTCATGAAGGAAACTTCCCCGCAATTCGGGGAATTGTGCAAAAATTGGGAACCCTGGTCTTCAATATTTTTCATTCATTAAATCTTCACTTTACACACAACCAATGAGGACCAAGCTCCTGCCGCCGGAGTTACGCCCCTAATTTAAACCATTTCACTATTGTGTGCCGTTCATACACACGAAACTATACACGAGTGTGCGTAAATTTATGAACGAAATGTAGGCGAAACGAATTCTTGCCTTGCGTACTTAAGCTCCGTCGAACGGTGAGTCACGTGGCGTCTGCGACAAGTTGCTATAAGAGTTTTAACAGGAGTTTAACTTTTTTTTTTAAATTTTGTATTATTGTATTACATAGTTAAAATAAATGCATTTGGCGTTGTTGGTAGGGTAGGCTAGGCCTAATTGCCTCTATGGACGGCAAGCCCCTGGGCCGGAGAAGTGACATCTAAAGGTAAAATTTAGATGCCGTTTATCGCGGGGCATCCGAATCACCCCCATGTATGTTCCGTGATTATTAGTAGTTTAGGAGCTGGATTTTTTAAAATGATTTTGTTTATTATTTTCTCCTGACAGCAGTTTTGATATTTTTTCTCTTTCTATTGGACGTTTGTGGATGTTTTGGGCTAACTGAACTATTTTTAATTAGGTAGGTACTACTAGCTTTGTCACGTTGTTCTGAACGTGTTATGTTTTCATAATAAGTAGGTACCTACTTTTTGAATTTCACTTAATTTAATGATTTATCTACTAGTTATTACAGACAAACTTTATGTTTGTGCAAAGGATAATTTAGTCCTTTACGTAGACTCACAATTAAACTACCGTGTAGGTGACCAGATCACCTTCACGGTAGTGAAGCATTAAGGCTCCCGCAGACAGGCGCGACGCGACAATAGTGGCACAATTTCTATAAAAACTTCATGGAAACTAATGGAAAATGTCGCACTCGCGATATCGCGCCTGTCTGCACGAGCCTCTAAGTAGAAAAGAGGTAACCAAAGGCGCATTATATAAAAATAATTGCACTTATATTACGAACACGATACATGTCATAATTATAATATAGGTAGAATGTGCAATTTACAAAGATTTTGTTTTTATTAAAATACTAGCGACCTACAGTGGACACAGTCTACTGCTGGATTTGGCTAAGTAAAGTGAAAGCTTGAACGAGATTGCTCACCTTCTCAGGCTTAGCCCAGTCCTCCAAATGATGAATAGTGTTTTTGAGATCGTTGACCAAGTAGTCCACTTCCAGAAGCACTGCCTCCATCTTGCTCCTCCTCAGATCCTTGCGGAGTGCTTCTATCATTGCGGTGCGGTTCTCCTCGTACATCCGAAGGAGGTTCTTCAGCTGTTGGAGTCGCCATTTTATGGGACGAGTGACGCCGCGGTTGAAAGTGTCTCTTGCCCTTTCTACCGACTGCGAAAAAAAATAGATGATTTAAAATATAGTATATCTTTCGGTTGGATGTTGGACAAAAATTAATCTTATAGTGTTTGATAAACTGCTATTGGCGCCGATTCCCTTGTTCACAAACTAAACTAAATTTAAGTTCAGTGCATCTTTGTCTTTCTATTTCATTAAGAAAAGGACAGAAGATACATTTTAGTTCAGTCCTGTCAAATTAATCAGCGCTTGACGTAAATTGACGTATTTTTAGTAGGCAAGTTTTTAATCACGTCTAAACTTGTATAGAATAGTGACAGGCGCTGATTAATTTGACAAGACTAAACTAAAATTTATCTTCTGTCCTTTTCTTATTGAAATAGAAAGAAAAAGATGCACTGAACTTAAATTTAGTTTAGATTGTGAACAAGTGAATCGGCACCATTGGCGAGACCATATTATTATATGTCAATTTTGCTATAACCAAGTAGAACAATCGAAAAAGGAAAAGAATCTGATACATATGGATGGACCAACGTCGGGTCTTAGGACGTTCAAGGGGTAAGACCAGGAATGTCTCTATTTTTAACTACATACATGATCAATTTGAATGTTTCATTGATTTGAATTATGATATAGTTGTGTATTATTTATCGACGACAGTCCATTGTTTGAGTAACAATACCATTTATTTTTAACGGGAATATAATATAATTATCTATAATTATTTTTTAAACAAATATCTAAGCGATTTTATTATTATTTGCTACACATAGTTATCTATTTTTTATTTAAATATTTACACACACTTTATAACTGATTTACATCCCTAAGATGTCCTCGTAACATAAAGTCTAGTTGAAAACCAGCGTCAGGCACTAGTTGTCTGGCATATACGCTGGGCCTATTTTGTGCGCAGCCGTGAGGCACACAGCATTTTCTGTTTTTGTATGAATATTGTGTGCCTTAACCTGGGTCCAATAAATTAATTTTCTTTCATTATTAGAAACAGAATCAGAATGCTTTATTTGTAAACATAGGTCAAATTACAACAGAGTGTGAGATGTTACAGATAGGTAGATCTTCTATGTTTTGCCCAGAGGCGTACAAATATTCAAGATCGTCAAAATAGGTGAGGTAATCAATAATTTTCTGAGGCAGTAACTATAGAATTGTCGTCCTAATATGCCTTTAGTGAGTAATAGCATTTATTTATCAACATTTTAAATAGTGCTTCTTTTGAAATTGTCCAGATTTAACGTTTTTATTTGTTCAGGTAATTTGTTAAATATTTTTTTGGCCATACAGAAGGTACTTTTATTCATTAGTGCAGTTTTGCCATAAGTCACTTCGAGTTCTGACTTATTCTTATCGCGTAATTTTCTGTAGTAACTTTTAGCAGCTATTTTGTATAATGAGATGTTAGATTTGACAAACACATTTGTTTCGTTTATGCACAACGATGGCAAGGTCAGAATTTTTAAACGTTTATAGAACGGTTGACAACTGTCCCTGCTTTTAAGGCTACACATAGCTCTGACACATCTTTTTTGGGCTCTAAATACAAGTTCTCTATCTACTGAATTGCCCAGTATATTACGCCATATCTGAGTGTTGACATTTTACATAAGTAATACGTTTTTCCTTGTATCAGTGTAGTGTAATACAGTGCATCCTCAAGGACCAAAATTCTTTGCTTGCGGATCTACTTTATTCATTGCTATATTGTATCCATGTACATTTACGTCTTAGCAAACATATCTGCAAATGATCTAACGCAAGGTCAAGATTCAAGGAGAAAGACGGAATCCGCGAGTTCTTTCCGACTGGATCACACATCATTCACAGTGGAATATTCGCAATTAGGATCTCACACATGCATTGGAAACGTGCCTTGTTTATGTATTGTGTATTCAAAACACCTTTCGATATTTAATAAAATAATGAAAACATTGATTACGGATTCAGTATAGTCTACAAATAGCTTTTTATTATTGGTAATAATTTTCCTTGTAGTTAAATGTAAACATATTTGTAATTAAACAAAAATAAACACTCTTGTTAGTAGATACCGATTTACAGGAACTATATAATAGTATAAATTATGATAGAAACTGACGAACAACAATTATCTATTTCTCGCAAGCAAGCAGAATATTTGAATTGCTATCCTAATTCAATTATTGTTTATTACTAGGAGCTGCCCGCGGATTCGCCCGCATGGCTTTTTTTCTAAAATAAAAGTAGTTAACTTACTCCGTATAACATCAGCTATCTGCCAGTGAAAGTACCGTCAAAATCGGTCCAACCGTTTCGGAGATTAGCCAGAACAGACAGACCAACAGAATGACAAAAAAAAAATGCTTATTGTTGTAAGTACGATGTTTGGGGTATCGTTAGAATTCTTACATCATCCTGAGACTCATACTCATATAGTTAGTTTTAGAAAAATCAATATGGCGGCAGTATGACTCCATTTTCAAATGTGAAAAAAAAAAACTTTAATTGCTGCTTGTTGCAAATGAGTGACCTTTGTTTGAGCTGATTAACTAATAAAACTTGTTTTTTACTTTTTGGTTCCTTTTTTGGCAGGGCAGACGAGTTTTTAATTTTTAATATTTTTTTGTACTTCAAACTTTAGCACAATAAATTTCTTCGTTTTATTATATACTTTTCCAATTTGAAGCATTTTTTTTAAGTTTCTTATTCAGTGTAAAATCAGAGTTTTGGACTTATTATCATGTATACAGTGCGGATTTTTGAGACGGGGCAATAAGGGTAGGTACCTTAACTGTTGTAGTAACAGTAAAATGGTCTTTAAATACTGTCCTTATTTTTTTTTTGAGAAATTATGATCCCTATTCACAGATTTTGAAAAAAATGTTACCAAACAGTTACCAAGAAAATGGGCCATTCACACAAAAACTTTTTTTGCCAATGGATCCTATTTCTTATAAGGATCTTAACCGGGCAATAAGGGTTAAAATTGATCCTTATAAGAAACAGGATCGATTGGCATCAAAAAAAGTTTCATCTCAAAAATACATGTTGTATACCAGACACCAGAGATATTTTATATGGAGATTCTCTAAAATGTAAGCAGCTTACAATATTGTTAATAGTATATACTCATTGTTACAATACATTGCATTTTAACTAGCAAGTTCACACACAAATTATTCTGGGCTTAATGAATACATTTACTTGTAAATACCTGCTTACAAATATTTTAAATTATGTTTTTTTTTCAAATTACATACATTTGATTGTAACATCTTTCCACTCGCTTTCTGTGGGAGTGATTTCGTGAAAAGGGACGGGCGACTAAGGAATTGACAGCTTGAGCATGGAATTAGTAAGTACTTTATAAAAGCATGAAATTAGTGTACCTACTCCTGGAATTAGTAAGTACTATATAGATTGTAAGTAGAGGGGGTTGAATTTAGACCATTGGACGACCACGAGTAATGAATAATTATTCGATTCGACCATTGGGCGACATGAATGATTATTCTAGTAATGAATATTACAGTATTTAGTTTTTTAAATTTTGAGGTTAATTTCTGTCACTGCTCAGTTGCTTATTACCAAGGTGAGATGTACGTATGTTTATGCGATTATTGTAAGGCTCGATCGTTTTTTTCTTTAGTAAGTATACCGTTTTGAGCAAGCGTGGTGATCAATGGTCGTGCCTTCTCTGTCTGAGAAGAGGCCTTTGCCCTGCACTAAAAGGGTGGTATTATTATTATTATTATAGAGTTTATGTATTGCAAGTACACATAGCTACATATCAAGCTACAAATATCCAGTTTAAGCTGATCTCGCATTGTATAGGATTTCCGTACAATGAGAGGTCAGCTTATACTGGAACCTTATAGCTTGACATGTAGCCGTGTGTACATACAATGTGTTGTGTAAGAAATGTGTCAGTTATCTTAGGGCATTGGCCTTAATAAAGAACTGCTATCAGTCAAAGGCTGTAGGAATACTTTATATGATTTTTATTTTATCAATAATAATAAATACCTAGCAGAGATTATTTATAGATATAAGCGTAATAAAAGACCTGATTCCTGTGCAGTTTGTGGCTTCACCAAATCATTAGGAAAACAGGTAACAAACCAGAGGTTTAAAGTGTTTCTTCTGGTAACGAATTTAACTAATACTACTAATTGGTGTATTTTTTTTTCTTATTCTTAAATTTTATCAGGACAGAAAAAAATAAAGACTCGTACATAAGATTTAACTACGGAAGTATGCCGTAGTAGTGTATTTACTAATGCTGGCTGATATGAACGGTTTCTTCAATCTGTAGGTAATAATGTAGGTAAATAAAAATTAAAATGGCTCACCTCGGCGACACTACTCGATTTGGGTTTCAAATTTGTTATTCCTGTAACAAAAGAATTGAATATATTATTATAATTGTCTGGTCTGTAAGTTAGCGGTTGTGTGAAAGGTGAAAACTTTTGGTATTTAAGTAAATTTGGATACAGGCATTGTCAAAGGAATAAGATTGACGTCTGGCCATATTCTTGCATATTGAAGTGAATTCCTGCGGTTCCAGGTTTTTTTAAACGAATTATTCAAAATCAAAAGTAATATAAATATATCCTTCACCACTTCCTAGCGCTTAAGTTGGGAAGAAGTGGCGCAACAACTCCCCAGCAGCACAGCTTTCTGCTAAGTGAGAAGAACTTGATTCTATACAATAGCCAGCAAGTAGGTACCATAACATTCGAATTAAAGAACATGTAATATGCATCCAACTTGAACAAAAAAAAACTGGTCCTTTTGCTGACTCCAAGGCATTAAAAACAGGTTTAAAAACAGACTGGTTTATATTTAGCAGTGATCAAATACGTGGATTAACTTGATTTGTAGTAGTTGATTAACTTGGCCTTACTATTTTCCATTTTAGTTAAATGTGTGTTATTATTAGGCTCGCCCCCTATTACACGGCACTTAAACATAACTGCTACCACAACTTGTTCCGTAACAGCTACAAAAAACCTAAAAAAATGCGGAAAATCATTAATAACTTAGCAGCGAATAAAATCAAAAACAGCAATGCTCCCCCCAAACTAATCTCGAACTCCGAATGTATAACAAACGGTAATGAAATTTGTAACGTACTTAACTCATTCTTTGCATCAATAGGCGCGGACTTAGCTAACGAAATACCTAGCATGTACCACATAAACACAGGTAATATTCTCATGTACAACAGTAATTACACACATGTCATAACTTTGGACGAACTTTCCCCATGTAACACAGAGGAAATATCAAAAATAATTGACCAGCTTGACTCCAACACTAGTACAGGCTTGGACGGTATCAGCACAAAAGCTATTAAATGCCTTAAGAATATAATTTTAGAACGATTAACAAACTGCATAAATATTTGTTTAACACACGGCACTTTCCCCGACTCTCTTAAAGTTGCAAAGGTCAGTCCAATTTACAAATCTGGAAGTAGAACTGACCCCGGCAACTATCGACCTGTATCGGTCTTGCCCGTTATTTCGAAAATATTCGAACGAGTGTTATACAACCGTCTAAACGAATATTTGACTAAGAAAAAAATCCTAATCGATCAACAATATGGCTTCCGCCCTAAATCAAGTACTCTCATCGCCTCAGTAGATTTTATAACAAAAATAAAAACTCATATTGATCAAAAAACATTGTTGTAGGTATTTTTATTGATTTAAAAAAAGCGTACGATACGGTAAGCCATCCAAAGCTCCTACAGAAATTAAATAACATAGGTATTTCAGGCAGCGCCCTCAGTATGTTCAATTCATATTTGCAAAATAGGCAACAAATCGTTAAGATAGATAACTTCACCAGCTCGATACAAAACATAACATACGGCTGTCCACAAGGATCAATTATTAGCTCATTACTATTTCTAATTTACATAAATAACATTGATAAAATAGGGCTGACAGGACACCTAACGTTATACGCGGATGACACCTGCCTTTTTTATTTCGATAAATCTTTACAAAACATTATAACCCATGCGCAAAAGGACCTTGACCTGCTCAGTGAATGGTTAAAATATAACTTATTGTCTATTAACACCTCAAAAACATCATTTATGATTTTCGCCGCGAAAAATAAGCCATTACCGGAGCTCCCACCTCTTACTATCAACGGAGATACCGTCAAACGGTCTAGTCACGAAAAATATCTCGGACTGTAGGTAGATGACAAACTTACGTGGAAGCTGCACATCGATCATGTCAATACAAAATTAATATCACTATTAGGAGCGTTACGAAAAATTCGAACATGTATCCCGAAAAAAGTACGCCTAATTATACAGGGTGACATTGAAAACATGCGACAAATCGAAATGGGAGATTGTACTCATCATTATGAACAACTTTTACTAAGGGACCAAAGCTACAATCCCAAAAAAAAAAACTGCTGTCCCCTACATTTATGTTCGCAATACCTCATCAAAATGTAGGAAAAGCAGATTTTTTTTTTTGGGATTACAGCTTTGGTCACTTAGTAAAAGTTGTTAATAATGATGTATACAATGTCCCATTTCAGTTTGTCGCAAGTTTTCAATTTCAACCTGTATATCTCTCTAGTAAAGTCAAACCTTGAATACTTAATCGAAGTGTGGGGATCAGCTGCTAAATCTAATGTAAATCCACTACAAAGAATACAAAACAAAATTATTAAAGTACTATTTCACTACCACTATCTATACCCAACAAAAATACTATACGAAAAAAACTAAACTACTAAATCTCACACAACTTTACACATATTACACCTGCATTCTCATTAAAAAAATCACCACGAATTCTGTACAATCAAACATACAACTCCATAAAAAAACAATAACATACAACACAAGAAGTAAAAACAAATTCCAACTAATGACTGCACGTGCACGGACTAATTACGGCAAAAAAACAGTATTAGTGGAGGGAGCACAACTGTTCAATGATTTACCGGAAGACATAAAAATGTGCAATAGTATTAATTTATTTAAGAGAAAATTAAAAAACACGTATGTACCCTATAACGTCACCATCGCCCCAGAGGCAAACATTATAGTATAATTATTATTAAGAAGTACTTAGTATCTCATTATAAGTGAACTGTTATTCATAAGTTCTTATGAGAAATAAATATCTTTAAACCTAACTGGCAAATGTGGGTGTACTGTAGGTACAGCTCTGCCTAACTCTTCGGGGAATACATGCGTTATGTTATGTTGTTCCTAAACCTATGAATTTAATAGGTTTTTTTATATTAAAGTCCTAATGACCATTACTTTTATTATATTATCAACGAGCTGCTGCCCGCGGGGCTTTTTATAAAATAAAATACATGTTTGTTTGTTATAAGTACCGTATATATTTTCATAGGCATATAAAAAAGATGTTATTTTGACATTACAAACAGACACTTTCAAATTTATTTATTTGTGTAGATTGAATCCATAGTAACAAGATTTTGTGATAATTATGGCTTAATTTTATTTGGTTCTCATTTTCTTATATTCATTATAATTATTACACAGATACAGGATGTTTGTATGTTTGGACATTACTGATTGCAAATAATCTCACATTCTGAATATTTATTTAAGAACTTGATAATTTATTTAAATCATGGATTCATGGCTAATATTTCCTATTTGTTACTATTAACTACTCTGCTAGATGTGACAGTATATTATGGTTGGTTTAAGGAATTATAGATGTTCACAGTAGGTAGTTTATTACAATATATTTTTTAGTTTGGTTGTAAGCATTTTTTTGTATAAATAAAAAATATTTTTCTTAATTTCATAACATAATAATGACTTAATATTACTTATATGTAGGGCCTAAAAAAGGGTTTTTGTAACTAAGACTAAAAATAAGGAAATAGTACCAGCAAACAATCATAAGCTTAAAAGTAATTTATTCAAACTAGGCTCTCAAATCACCACATTTGAAACGTCAAAACATCCCTTCACATTACATCCCAAAGTACCTGCCCGTCACCACTTCCTAGTGCTTTAGCTGGGAAGAAGTGTCGCAACAAACCCCCCAGCGGCACAGCCGGCTCTTCAGTTAGAAGAACTTGAACAAGCATTTAAAGCAGTAGAAATCAACTGCATAAAAATGGATACCTACATAATTATTAATATTCTAGTGATCTTTATTTTAGAAGTATTTATGTATTCTCATATTATTTGTTTTATTTTCCTCAGTGCTTTGTTTTTGATTTTATGTATTCTATTTTATCTTATACTCTTATACATGGTGTCTACATCTCTTTATCTTCTTTCCTATCGCAGGTATGCTGGAAGTGATATCTTTAGAAAAAAGTGTATGTATTTTTCAGTTCTTTTCTTCTTGTCGGTTTATACATGACATGTGTGAACAGAATAAATAAATAAATTTAAAAAATCATGTACACTGTTCATGTAAAGCATACATAATTTTATAAATTACATTTTTGGTGTACCGTGTCCATTGTACACTAACTGTCCCCAGTGGCATGCCTAGGGTTTCAAAATAACGCAAGCCCAATAAAATTTTAACCGATTTCAAAAAAAGAAAGTTCAGTTTTCGACTGAGTATGTAGGTACCTACGTATCTACGTATGTATCATCGCAATTTTCTCATAAACTACTGGTTAGGTACAATAAATTCTCTATCGAGCATTATAGTAAGGCATTTGGGCTTATATGAAGGTACCGCCACTGACTGTCCCTCACTTGTGTACAAAAAATATGATGTTTATTAAGAGTCTAGATAGTTATGGATATCCAGCTTCACCTTTAAATTGAAATAATTATACTAAATACATCAGATGTATGAACGTAAATGCAGTAACACCTGCGTTTACGTTCATACATCTGATTTTTGTAGTTTCTGTCTACCCCCGACAAGGCGAACATCAAGAAAGTCTATTTATACTATTGCCTATTCTTTTACTAACATTATTGGTTCTATTACTAATCTTATTAGTAAATATTTGTTGTCAAGGCTAATATTATGAACGGATGTAGCTATGGTATTGTTTTAATAAATATTCATGCAAATTTCATGTAAGTAAATTACTTAATTTAATATTTCGAATGAATAATACAATTTTTTGTCTATTATACTTTTTAAAGGCAGTGTTTGGGTTGGCCATTGACTATGTTTTAATAATTTATTACTAATTTTGCATCCACCAAATTAGATGAATGTGAGTATCACAATTATCTTATTGTTAAGCTTGTAATTTTGATATTTTAAAATCCTACTAATATTATAAACTCGAAATTTTGTATGTATGTATGGATGTTTGTTACTCTTTCACGCAAAAACGGCTGAACAGATTGGGATGAAATTTGGTACACAGATAGTTTATAATCTGGATTAATTCACAGGATACTTTTTATCCTGATATTCTCAAGGGATCGAGACTTATGCGGGTGAAACCGCGGGGCGCAGCAAGTAATTATTAATACACTACAGGCTGCTCAAACCCTCATGATTAAAAACTATTTTAAACATTAATTTATTTTCAGGAAAGTTAAAGGTAATAAGATGACCCTCTGACTGACTAATCAATGAAGTTAGTTGTCTACCACAAAAAATCAATAATAAATGTGATAATAAAAACTTTTTAAATTAATGTTGTTGCTCTATTTAAATTAATTTTAGTTTTTTGCCTTACTGAATAAGTTTTAAATAAGTAGTGTGTAAAGCTTAGCTTAGGTATATGTAGATTATTCGAATTAGACATTTAAGTAGTATAAAAAAATATGGACCAGAAAATTGGCAAATGGTAAGAAACCAGTATTGTAAACAGTGATTTAACTGTTAGAGGATACTTCATTAGAATAACTTTTTGCATACAAATCTTAAATGTATCAATCAAACAGCAAACCTTTATTAAATGAATATACGTACTTTGTATATTAAATAATAGGACGCTACCACAGAGAATCGAAATATTCCACTCGTTTACAACAAAGAACCGGTTTCTTATGATCGGAAACGATAATAACTACACGAACACAGTTACATAGCAAAGAAATTATAATTGAAACAGTTTCAAGACTCACCTAGCGTCATTTTGTTAAATTATTTACACAAACACAATAGTGGATCAAGTTCAAAGTTGCAATGGTAACAAGTAAATAATAAAAATAAATATTATAATAATTACGCGATAAGGTATCTATTATCAGGGCACAAAGTCCACCAACTTTTTTAGACCACGCAATCGATAGTGATGATCCGAAATAATATTATTTATTATCTTAAATAGCTAAATTCACAGCAATATAGAAAATATTATCAGCTTCTTTTGAGAAACCAACTTTCCATCAGCTGTTTGACAGTGAAGTGAATGTGCGTCGTATGTCAAAATAAAAATTATGGTAATGAATGGTTTAATGAATGATAGTATTGAATGAACGAAGCACATGTCCACTAGCGCCATTGTCGTTAATTCATCATACTATTAATTCTTCATTGCGTATTCTGTAGTACTGAGCTATTAAGCTAGATGGCAGCGTTCTCAATTCTTAACGCAAAGAAAGGAAAAATTGAGCAAGGTCAAAATTTTTAGTGGAAATTAAGGGGGGAACTTTGCACTTACCGAGATCTGTTTGAAAATATTTGATGGTAGTCCACAAAACAAGTAACATGGTGAGAACAAAGTAATGGAGTGGGATACCTAATCAGGGGTAGGGAATTAATTTAGGGCGGGATGCGTGATGCTTCACCGTACTGTAACAGACATTACTGTTAGCGTCAATTATTGGCACCAATTCTACTAATCATTGATCAACAGCTGTCATCATTGCCCTCATAATTTTAAGTCCAACTCTATTTTTTAATAAACTTTGCCAATTTTTTAATCTAATCATCGAAATAGCTATTAAGTAGGTAATTGGGTAGATTTGAAGCGAAGCAATCTGCAGACCTAGGAATGCGCTAATTATTATAAGATACTTTTGATTATTTATAAGTAAAGTGTTAGTGCAAAAGAACTAAAACAAACAGGCCAACTTTGATAGGCTGGTGTGCGAGACAGCTACGCCTTACACTCGCGTCACGTCATTGTGCTGGCAGTGTGTGATTCTAGTGTCCGTGCATTTTGCGGCCAACAGTTGGACGCATTTTTTTCGACGAGTTTTCAGTTTTAACTGTTATCTAGACATATTTATAACTTTGATACATACTTAGATCGGTACTTATTTTTCGATAAAAAGTTATATCGTTCATTCAAACGTAACATAACATGTATCTATTTGAACAACTATACCGCTCGAAACTTAAAACAAGGAATGTACACGTCATATCCACACTTACCCGTGAAAAGAGTACCTAGGTCACTTATGTAACCAAGAGGCCTGTCTATACCTACTGTCGAAATAAACGACATTATCAGAGCCCTGACATGAATTGATTAAATGGATCTACCGCAGATCTAATGCGTTCGGGACGTTGAGTGCATTTAAATAGCATAACATATTATTAGTAGGAAAAGGCAGGTGTTATTGGATCGTCGCTTCTCAAATCGTATGTCCCGTAAACAAACCGACATAGCCATCTGTCATGTAAGTAGGTACCTACGTGGTAGGATCTACTTTGGTGTAGATACCTAAGTATTGTTATTTAATCGCTCAGTCGATCATGGATATTATATTACCTACAACCATTAGATGGAAATAATATTGTTATTATAATGTCTGATATTTATATAAATGAGCACTCAGGGGCAATTTCGAGGGACTATTTTTTATTGTAGGTAATACGATGCCCACTGGGCAGCGCGGCCGTCGTTCAATGGAAAAATACAATTGTCATTGGTTTTTTAGAGCCGTCGTCGTTTCAGTTGATGAAAAGGTTTAGGTACCAAACAACGTTTATCCCTTTGAGGTAATAGGTAATCATGGAATAGCTTTTTTTTTCTCTGGGTAAATCGTTATGGATACCCTCCGTCTCGCGTCTGGGTAAAACGGAGCGTTACGTCAAACGCTGCATAATTTTTAGATAAGTGATTATTGTTATTAATGTACAAATGAAGTTAATAAAATACTTTTTATTAATTTATTTTAAACTCAACCGGGTTATGCAAAAATCCTACTTACGGTTTGCACCTATACCGTGAGTCGGGGCCCCGAGACATACCTACTCGAATATTCCCGCGCAGCTCCGACTGGAGAAAAAGAGCGTCTTTGTTTAGAAAAGTCGATGACGACCGTTTAAGTAAATATGGTGCATTATTTCTGATTTTTATTACCTAATTACAGTCGGTTCAAAATTATATTTTCTGTGAATTTTATTTGTTCATTGGGGAGCTAAAATGTCAATTGCCTAGGGTCCCTGGGTCTTGAAGTCCGGGCCTGGGTATCAGCCCGCCATACCGCGTCTGAGAAGGGCGAAGGGTCCAAACGGATAAGTACTTATGTCGAACTCCAATTGACTAAACCACTTTGTGGCTATCCTCGGCAACATGGAGCTCCGGGATCTCGATTGGAAGGCACCAGTATCTAAACCTTCTGTACAGTGTCATGCTTTTCTTTAGTATGGCGATGTGCCCTAGCTAGACACCAAGGCAGTTGCCCCACCACCCTCGTTTCAGGAGTCAGGCCTCTCCCGAAAAGCAAGGTAGTGTCCTTCACTACCTTGCTTGCCACATCGGTATCATCATCACTGCAATCTCATCATGACAAATCAATTCCTCGCTGTTGTGTAGCAGTTATCCACCAACCCGCATTGAGCAGGCGGCGGCGGCGTGGTCGATTACGGCCCACTCCCTCTCACCGAGGGGAGGCCTGTGTCAGCAGTGGGAACATTATAGGCTGATCATGCATGTAATGTAATGTAATGTAATGTTAAGTAATGAGTCAGAATTCCTTAGATTCAATGTGAATAGCCTGTCTAAATATTCAAATAAAGGAAAAAAATCGGCAGAATCGGTAAAACGTTACTCTGCTCTGTAGTGGACGTGGACTTTGAATTACTTAACTTTGCCATGTAGAAGTGAAGTGACTTTAAAACTGGGATAACACAATAATGTGAAGGGATCAAAGCCATCTGGAGTTCTCTTCGGGTGCGTTTCCACTGACGCGGAGCTAGGCGGAGTGGAGAGGAGCGGACGTTTCATGATCTATTTTTGAATACTAGCAGTTTATTGTTCGGTTTGGAGATAACCTTGTTTTTTTTTTTTTAATAACGTTGCCCGGAAGCTTGTTTAAAAATTCGAAATGTCAGTAAAAGCTAACCTTTCAAATTGATTAAAAAATACGGTAAGAATTCAAATCGGGAAAATAAAAACATTTGCATCTCCACAACAAGTAAAACTTAATTATATGCTCTCAAATAGGCCTTTTTTTCTGGGTGGAGGATTATTAAATAACTTCTCCCGCTCTGAGCGGAGCGGGAGGGTGTGTCAGACTCTTAGGTCCGTATTACAGAAGGTTCCTCAAGTCTAGTTTGAGCGTCAATCAGTCGATCACTGTTTAAGTATAGAATCAGTACTCGAGCATCGGTCATATTCCAGAACGGTAATCAATCTCTATTCAGCTGAATCGAGACTCAAATCGAACCTCAAGCAGAGATGTGTATTGTCTATGTATCAGCCTGTTTTCGTTTACGATTTATTTTATTTACCAACTTTGTTTTAATCTTCACTTGATTAGAAATATTAAAATATACCATAAGCGCCCAATTATTTAGGAAATCAGCGTTATTAGTTCGGTCTAGTTCGGTCCCGAATACTCGTAGTACAATTCCTCATTTATTTAAATAAAGTTTAGTAATCTTATAAGCATAATTATTGTAAGGCTTAAAAGACTTGTATCTATGGCCATAAATAGGTACGCTATTTAATAAAAATGTCAGTATGTCAAACAATTTAAGCAAATGAAAACATCGTAGATATTTTGATTAGTTTTGTTATTTGTATTGCTGATTATTATTTATTCTTATAACTTTTTAAATGGCAGGACGAAAGAAAAATAAAACACAAGAATTTGCAATTCTGGGGCTAGGGGATGCCCACGGTTATGTGGTTTTCTTAAATCGTGGTCTATCATAGGTAGAATTAAATATTTTACCACGTCTTATGAAAACCTGTACCTCTTTATGAAGTTTTCACAATTATATGGGTCCTGTGTATCCCTTAAATATCTAAGAGGAACGTTATAATTCAACCTTCTATTTGCATCATCATTGAATAAATTATTGTAATGATCTACTTCTTCAAATATATCCATTTTGATATTAAAACTCGACAACTTACGCTTGAAACAAAAATTGGCATGACAATTCTATGCTCAAGCGCGGTCTCGACCACACTTGGGCGATTACAGATCAAATCACTGCTTGGGTTCGCTTTACGAACTGAGTAACGTTCTAAAATAAAGCGATACTCAGCTGAACTATGATCAATGAATCTATGCTTGAGGAACGTTCTAAAATTAAAACTTGACTTAAAACTAGTTTTAAACAGAGATCAATGCTTGAGTTTCCTTCTGTAATACGGGCCTTACTGACTCAAATCCACCCGTGTTCCTTCCGTTGCCTGTGTTGCCATGGGCCTCGGTATCCCTTCCGGACTTTCCCACGCTGTACCAATATGTACTTCGTGGCTATACCTAAGTAGGCACGAACAACGTATATACGTTGAAAATACGTTAAATAATTCTTATTTCAGTGGAGGGAAACAATAATTCTGGCTTTCACTTTTATATAGAAGTGAAAGCCAGAATGAATGATTGTTTCCCTCCACTGAAATAAGAATTATTTACGCTTATTATCCCATGTCGATAACTGAAACGAAATGATATCATCATTATACATAATGTTATAAATTAATATATATATTATAATTATATATTATAATTATACATAGTGTTATGTTCGTTATGCAAGTGGCAATGTAAAATTAGCGAGACCGTGCAGCTATCTGCGCCCTCCATAACGACAAGAGACGTATGGTCGGACAAAATACTCATCGACACGGGAAGAAGAAAAACCGGCGAAGTGCGTGTCAGATCATGCACACAATACCTACTAAGGGTTCCGTAGTTGGGATGAGTTTATTCCAAAAACGAACTTAACATTGTAGTTGAAAAACATGTTCTCCCATACATCGATATACGTTACGGTCAATTCTCCAACTGCAAATGTAAGTCGGTCGACTATTACTCGTCCACTTGTAAGCCTACTTAGCTGTGATAGTTTTCCTTTTAATTTCATTATATGTGCTACTGCCATGAACTTTTTCACGTATCCAAAAACAACCATTTAGCTGGCAGGGGCCACACTTTTTTTTTTGGGTGGGAAATCATCAAATAACTTCTCCCGCTCTTGCCGGAGCGGGAGGGTGTGTCAGACTCTTACTGACTAAAGCCCACCCGTATTCCTTCCGTTGCCTGTGTTGCCAGGGGCCTCGGTAACCCTTTAGTACCTTCCCGCGATCCCGGCAGGCATCGGCCCTAGTGGACCCCTACACTTGTGCTGACGACATCTCTTTGAGGCGCGCGTGGAATACAACGCGCCATCGACCCGGACCTGGTTCTTACCGGACGGTGAGCTGCCCATTGCTCACCGTCCGCAAGCCCGCGCCTACGGTGGCCGGAAATCCACCCGTGATTCCCGACGCCCAGGGCGTCTCCTTCGGTGACTAGGGGCGAGAGGGCGCGGAATTTTTCCTCAACCGTCCCGCAGAAGCTGCAAATCTTCGCAGAAGGAGGTGGCGGCTGCCCATGCCCTCTCGCTCCGTACCATGGCCTAAACCAGGGCCGGACGCGAGAGATCTCTGCCGCCGATCGCCTCCACGAGGACACGGCGGTGCTCTGCCCAAGCTCAGACCTCCACCGTATGCTCCACCGTGTCCTCCGGGCGATCCACACAGTGGTGACACCCGGGCGTTTCCTCCACAAACCAAAAAATAGCAAAAAATAGCACTTTAATGCTTAATGGTTTTGACAGACCCAGAATATTTTTGAACAGCCTATCCAACGATACACCATAGGAGAAAAAATATTTTTTTTTCAAGTTTTTTTTATAGTCGTCGTGATAAATGTGTATAAAAGTGCCAAAATACAGTTCTCTAGTACTAAGTCTCTGAGCTAACCCGGGGACAGACAGACAGACGGGCTGTCTGTTGTCTGTACGGAACCCTAATTTTTTAGGGTTCCGTAGTCAACAGACGACACACAGGCAACAGAGCGATAACGTTTTGTCTTCATCTAAACCGAAAACGAAAGCCTGATCCTGATCGTGGGATCCCGGATGGTGACCCAATCCACTGAAGAGAACTCAGGCAACGAAGATTGTTCAGTTATCTTTTGCTACGCCAATTTGACTCTTGTACTAGTGACCAATATGATAATAGCTGAAAGATTTGATGTCACAAAACTTATGCTTAGTCCAAGTGACTCTAGAAGGATCACAGCACCTTGTATATACAGCGAGGTGGTCTTATTGTTTCTATGGGATCAACATCGTAATCGCGAAAAATAACCAACAGTCCCATGCTTTTCAGTTTGATAGTCTGTACCACTGTACTGTGTTTTGTATGTGTGATATTGGGTTTTTCTATCTGGAATTTCTCAGTAGCAGCCCGGAGTCTGGATTTGTATCCGGTTGATGGCAATAGGCTCGCCCCTATTACATGGGACTTAACTGGCGAAATGTGGGTGTACTACAGGTACACCTCTGCCCAACCCTTCGAGGAAACAAGGCGTGATGTTATGTTATATTATGTTATGTTATGATAGGTGTACTTCAGCTTTGAATGTGCAACTTTTTCATGGTTCACTGTTGGACACCTCACCCTAGTCTGTACCACACCTTTAAATATGACTACACAACTCTGAAGCACGCTGTAAATGCTGCTTTGATTTGGACTTCGCAAAAGTTTCGGAGATAGGTCTTAGGTTACTCCAGGGGGTCTACTCTCCTGCCGGGGTCGCGGGAAGGTACTAAAGGGTCACCGAGGCCCCTGGCAACACAGGCAACAGGAAGGAATACGGGTGGGTTTTAGTCAGTAAGAGTATGA
The DNA here is from genome assembly GCA_905333075.3 of Atethmia centrago. Classification (NCBI taxonomy): domain Eukaryota; kingdom Metazoa; phylum Arthropoda; class Insecta; order Lepidoptera; family Noctuidae; genus Atethmia; species Atethmia centrago. The sequence goes on along the minus strand of HG995379.1, from coordinate 22,700,545 downwards.
CACACCCTCCCGCTCCGCCCAGAGCGGGATAAGTTATTTGATGATTTCCCATCCAAAAAAAAGGGGGGTCTACTCTCAAGTCCGTTAACGAAGATACGGGCCCGTTCGAAAGTATTTAATCCGTCAAAACAAGTGACGAATCTAGGGGCACGGTAGTGGCCCCGCCAAGACGAGCAAAGCAAAGCGCAAGGGCACTACCTACCTATTCTTGAAGAGCTTCGTTGTTTTTTTGAACCCTCAAAACTTGGGTTTCAATTATGCAAACAACAAAATTCTCGGAATACGATGTCAATAGTAGACTTATTTATTAAACAATAAAGTTTCAATTACATAGCTCTTATACTTTAGATTTTATTGATATCTAAAAAACCCCAATTTCGTCACTGACTCACTCACTGATGATCATCAAAATTCTTAGGGTACTTCCTGAAGTCCTAGAAAGCTGCCGGACGTTTCGTTACTACAAGAACAGAAAGTAACGAACAGTGAATATTTTTTTCACCTTACGCCCATGTGAATGTAGTGAAATGGCCAAGCCACATATTTTGACTAAGGTGTAGAGTTTGTGAAATTAAGGCTTGTAGAGTTAGGGCGTGTAGAGTTAGAAGCTTGGCTCTACATGAGATTTGATAACTTTTGACAGTGCGAGCCATGTGGTCACGTCTTGGCAACATTTTACATGAAAATGTTTTTGGTGGGATTTTTTTTTTCTAACGGGCACACAGCGGTATTAGAGACAACTGTCAAATCGTATTGATTCATTCTTATTTCGGGCCCCGAACTAAACATACGTCCGCAAGTGATACGGAGTAGGAAACGCCCGTAACTTTGGCCGAAACTACGGATTTCGTGATTAGAGAGTAGACCCACAGACGTCGAACGTAACTTAGCGATTCATAAGTTCTTCTGCATGAGCTGAAGAAGGGCACCGTGCCGGTTTACGGAGTAAAGACTCTTACAAACAAGCGCGACACGCGACGCGACACAAAGGCACCGCTTGTAGCTTGTACACGCGGTGCCTTTGTGTCGTGTCGCGTGTCGCGCTTGTTTGAAGGAGCCTTAAATCTAAAAATTAATGACCCTCACTCGAAGTCGAGTCAAACTTTAAAGTTTCAGGGTTTCGAATGAAAAATAGTAATACATTCAGTAGAAATAGAATACGGAATAAACAAAGTGGTTTAAGCCGTCTGTCAAAAGTCAACGTCTTTGAATAATTAATAAATGAAGTATATGAGTAACTAACAGCACTTTAAAGTAAGTATCGATTCCGGTACTTGGCCTAGGTTTTTATATAGAAATACTAATGCCTCAACGTGGGAGCTGACACGTGTTCTTCTGCATAATAATTGCAATAAGAAGAAAACTTGCAAGTTTTCTATAATTGGGTGAAAATTATAGGAAAGCAAGTGTTTATATGCACGTGTTTCTGTGACAGTAAAATATTGTTTCTTTCTTTCTTTTCTTTACCTACTGAATCTTTTCTAAGTACCTAGATTTGGAAAAGATTTTAAACGAAGTTTTGTGACGACCAACTTAAAATCGGAACAGCATAGCTATTGACAACCATTCGACAGGATTCCGTATCGAAAATGACAGATTTTCAGTTACCTGATTTGTCTAGTCCGACAGCAAATAGAAGTCGCGTCGCCGTGGAAGAATAGCGGTCGTCTATTTAGTTAAAAAATAATGGGTTTTGGATTTGTGAATAGCGTTTAGAGGATTCCTTCGATTGATGTTGGATTCGACACGGAAGCGCATCGAATGGTTTTGAATAGCTGTGCAGAAGTAAAATGAAGTTATTATTAATTTTTACTATTAATAAAATTCTTTATATATTATTATTATTTTTATATATATAAATTTATATATGAATGATTTATTTATTATATTAAACTACATTGCCCGTTGTAGGTATATTTTGTAGTGTTTCATTACATTTTTGTTATGTATTTTTGTGGTGTACAATAAATTAATTAAAAAAAATAATTAATAAAAAGCTAAAAAGCAGTTTATCGAATCATTATGTGTATTTTTTTTTATAAAAAATTTGTAAAGAGTTTTAATGGACTTTTGTTGCAGACGATGAGAACACTTTAGTAATTGTTAATAATTGAATTGTTTGCAAGCATTTATCGCTGCTAGCAATAAGTGGCAAAAACTACTACAATTGTGTTGGTAGTACAACTTCAACTTTTTATTGACACTACACGGTGATTTTAACAATAGACCACGTTCCCCGTCCGCTATAATTTCATAGCGATCTAACACAAGGCCTATGCTATATTTAAAGAAATATTTTAATTATTTAGTACACGTTGCTTTGAAACAAACTGAGGTATTAAACGACTGACCGTGTTATTAACAGTTCCATGAAATAAACTTTCCGTGGAATAAATAATAACAGAAGGTATTATTTATTTACATTTTGGGATTGTCGCTTCGCCCGCCCTAGATTCCTGGGATTACATTTAAAAAAAATGTATGTTTTGATGAAGGAAATTAAAATGTTTGATTTGTTGGAACCGGAAACGGAGGAATGGTATTATTTTATACTTATTTTTTTTTTGATGCAGCCAGCAACTTCTAACTTAAATAGGATTAAAAACTATGAATGTAGTCTACAGTAAAATGTGTCCATTATTCTAATTCAATATTACTTCAGTGTGAGAAAAAGATGAAGCTATAAGTCCTGTACAGCTCCATCACTTTCCCACTGTGAAGTAATATTATAATAATACTGCTTTAAGAGGTGATGGCTGACCTTCTGATGTTTTAAATTGTACAACTCACTCGCCTGTGCAAGCCGTGCTTCTGTCAAAGAAACAAACATATAAACTTGTAGGTATGTTACCTATCAGAGATGTTGCGGATGTTCACATCCGCATCCGCAATTGCAGAGCTTCCGCATTTATTTAAATCTCCACATCCGCATAAATCAATTCGGATCTCATGCAAATGCAAAATTGGTATAACAGGGTGTTTATACCTAAGTAAAAACATAATCAACAAATTGGAAATTATAAACATTTAAATCATCATCAAACACACAACCATCAAACACATATCATTTCGACAGCTATATTGATTTTTAAACTAGGTATTATAATTTAGTAATTATTTTATTACTATATAGCTGCGCCCCGCGGTTTCACCTGCATGCGTCTCGGCCCCGTTAGAATATCGGCATAAAAAGTATGCTATGTCCTGATCCAGGTCATGGTGCCAAATTTAATCCAATCCCTTCAGCCGTTTTAGCGGACAAGCGTAACAAATAAATAAACAAACAAACTGACTTTCGCATTTATAATATTAAGTTAGGATAGTAAGGATAATTGCCGCGAATTGAATTGTGATCAACATACAACGAAACAGTAGATTGTTATACAAGGGTCAAAACAATCAATTCCTATACGAAGTATATACATATATAACTAACGTATATAATAGCGGCTATAGTCTGAGTAGGAATTGCTGACTTTCATCGGTGTTAAACACTCTACTTTTCATTTCGAATATAAGGCAAGTAAAAAATAGTACTTAGTTTGGTCAAAATTTCAGAATCGCTTGAAATAATTTTTTATCAAATATTAGTCTATAAAACCGAGATTTTAAAATCTCGGTTTTATAGACTAATATTTCGGTACAGCTTACAGTTAGTACCCCGCCAAATGATATAGTGTTTTCTAAATTTTAAATATGGAACACACCGTGTCACCGCGCACCGCCGCGGTCCCTCGCGCTTAATAGTTATTTTCTTTAATTCACACTCGCTGTTTATCACTCACAAGACCGCAGCATTTTTTATTTTTTATAGATATACAGCCTTGGCCAAAAGTATTGAGCACCTTACAAATTTCGCTCGTTCACGGTAAGTATGGGAGAAAACCAAATCTACTGTTGAAATATTCTTTTGTCGGTCATCCACAAAGATTTAAAAACAATGACCCACGCCGCAGCTAGCAATAAAACACCTGGGTGCAATAAAATGTGTCTTTTACAATTTTTGTATTTATTTATCAGTTCGCTACCATCGCTCGTTGTGAACACATCCAGTGATCTAGTGCGCCTTTGGTATTTTATTTCAAAGTTTTAAGTGTTATCGTTGCAATATGCCAAAACGAAACTTTTCGGCGACACGAACATGGATGGTGTTAAATTCCAACAGAATAACGCGCCATGCCACAAATCTGCCCGCACTATGACATGGTTACGGGAAATTACACAGAGCTTCTTGACTGGCCTGCCCAGTCGCCAGATCAGAACCCCATAGAACATTTATGGGGTTTATTAAAGCGTAGAGTTAGGCGCGACACAATTAACAACAGAGAATATTTGAAACGCTACATGCGCCTAGAATAGAACGCGATTACTGCTGAAGACTGTAAAAATCTTGTTAGCTCTTTACCAAAAAGAATTTCTGCCGTAATTAAGGCAAAGGGTGGAACCACAAAATATTAATTTTCAATTAATAAATAGTAAAATAAACCTATATAAAACGTTTTGTTTTATTTATATTTGATACTCCTCATAAAACTGAAAGATGTCATGGGTGCTCAATACTTTTGGCCAAGGCTGTATATCTTTATTTTAATAAGTAAAAATTTTCGTAGCCGGCAACCTAACCTTTAGTTCTATTTTAAAAATGCATTCCCGCCCCAGAGAGGGAAACAATTATTATGAGTCTTTCCCGCCCAGAGGTGGGGAACAGCGTCATTCTACTCGGATCAAACAAACACCACTTTAAAAAATCTTGAGATCCGCAACCGCGTATCAGCCGCAACATCCTTATGAGTTAAATAAGCACTACCGAGGTAGTGCTTATGTAACTCATTATTCAACCTCTCATCATTGTCAATGTCACGCTTGCGTGTGACATTGACAATGAACGGATCGTCGATGTCACTAATAGTATAGTTTTGTATGTAATTATCTCAGTGGCTTGTCTATTTACAAACAAGTATGATGGCTTTACAAACAGGTATGATGGCTACATGAGTTTTTGTGTAGGTACGAGTAGGTAAGTTATTCATCATTAAGTCTATCGCAATTAGGGGTTTATAAACACAAAAAATTATGACCGGGACGGGACCGTATTACTAAGGCTTCGCTGTCCGTTCCTCCGTCTGTCACAGAGTTGTATCTTTTGAACCGTAATATGTAGACACTTGAAATTTTCAGTGTTTACAGCAGTACACACTGAAAATTTACCCCTCTTACCTCCCTTTTTTGCCATAGTAATGACCGCTGTAACAACACAAAATAAAGTCACTAATTTATAGAGGCATGAGGAACAGGGTGTAAAGTTCACTCATCCTCCATAAAAAAGGGAGGATCCTCCGACCAGACGGGTGTCGTGTCTGGTGGGCAACTGCCCGACGGTTGATGTCGGGATGTTGTATATATGGTAGTTGCGCGGTAAACTCTGCTTGCGCGATGCAGGATTTTGCGTGACGTCAGTGTGCTGCGTAGTTCGCATGAGGCGATGTAGATAGCCGCCACAAATTAAGAGGCCTACAGGAGCTAAACGCCAGTTTTAAAATGCCTAAAAGTATATGATCCACTGCAGTAAACAAAATAAAAAAATCAGGATATATCCTAGGTAGATAGTGTGTTGAAAACATAATATAACTAATTTGATACGATAGAAAAAAATCACGAAGTTACCTCTAAAAATTCTTTTAACGCGTAAAAATCATACTAATATACATGCAATCATTCTGATTTTTTGTCAGATTATTCTACAAGCAACATATAAGCATAATAGTGTTTTAATTTTTTGATCTAATCAATGGATTTATTGTAAATCGTATATTCTTATTTCCGAGCATAATACGTACGCATGTAATTGTTTACGCATAAACGCCTGTGTACCGACACTCACACTACCTACCGACACCGACAGTGCCGGCCCGGCTGAGGCCTGATGCTATACATACAGACGTGTCGTTCTTTTCGCCGCATTATTTCCGCCCCGATTGTTTAATGTTTTTGTAAAGTTTTGTTTGTGAATTCATTGTTTCATATTTTATTTGCGTAAATATTTTTATTTTGTGTAGATATAAAATACTTTAAGTTAAAATAGCGTAATAAAGTAGTTTGTTATAAAATTGTATCATTTGTAAAAGAAAAATCAACAAAAAAAGAAAAAGAAAAAAAAAAGAAGAAAGAAATGGAATGTCATGGGAAAGAAAGTGAAACCCGTTGCGAGGACTAAACATTAAAAAACGTTCATATAAATCAAATGCCGAACTTATGAACGAAATTAAAAGGTAAGATCGAGCATTATATTATTACTAAATATGTATTTTTATAACCATAAAACTATGAATTTTGGAAACGTCTAAGTAAGTGCAATCAGTTCATATGGTCTGTATTTTCGGTGCCTCTTTCAAATGATATAGGTAGTAGCATATTTAAAAGAAGTGTGGATTTACAGTCTAGAATGCCTGGGTTCAAATCTCTAGGAACTTTGTCTTTTATTTGAACTACTACGATGTACATATATTTCTTAAGTACATTTCTATAATTAAGTATATAAATGAAAGAAAACCTTTAAAATCGAATTATTTTTTTACAGGAGAAAAACGGTCGAAAATATCAACACGGAAGTTATTCCAATACGTAAGTACCTCCGCTTTATATAAGCTATTAACAATAATTATATAAAAGCTAAAAATACCAAATGTTTTTGTTTTTTCAGAAAAAGATTATTTGATAATAGGCATGTCGAAATAACTGGTTCATCTGAAAATTGCGATGTTATTTGTCACAAGTAAGAATTTAATTTTATTGGTTTTGTTTATAATACATAGGCACTATAATTATGTACCTACTTATGAATTTTAGATATCTAATTTCAAAGTTTTACTTGCAGCTTGACAATTTTTCAAACTCAAATACAAAAATAAACGAAATTCAATTACCTATCTTGTGAACTACAATACATCATAGAACTACAATATTTAGAATTGACATTTCTACGTAATTTAAAATCTTCAATATTTTTATAGATTGAAAACAGAGGTCCCACAGAAAGATCACGATTGTGAAGTTATTGATAAAAGTAGGTACATATTCATCTAAGCATGTACTAGAAGAAGTCTTTAGTAGACAGGTAATATTTATAACATCATCTTGCCACAAACACGTTTAGATTTGTTTCAATTGGTTTTAAAAATAATAATGGAATTTTAGGTGGCTTGTAAGGCAATATCATGTCCAACGTGAAAACCGAGAAACAGATGGGTTAAATGAATGATTATTATAGAAAACTTAAATTATTATTGAAGAAGATTTTTCCGCAAACACATTTTACTTAGATTGATTACTTAGAATTCTTGTAGGTTTAATATTTCAATGTTTTATACGAATAAAAATGTATCTTATCTATCAAGAAATTATACCTATTTGTATTCATTTCTTTTTCAGATGGAAAACCATAGGTACTCCTGAAAAGAACATCCAAATTGGACATAGGATTATTAACGTTTCCCATGTTTTGGAAAAGCTATATGAGATCTCAAATCACGGACCATTAGATAGAAACCTAACAAAAAGCTTGAAATTAAATTTCACATAACGTTATCCTGAAAAAGAGCGTAAAACTAAATGTCACATAATGTTAACCTGAAAAAGAGCTTAAAACTAAATATCACATAATGTTAACCTGAAAAAAGAGCTTAAAACTAAATGTCACATAATGTTAACCTGAAAAAGAGCTTACAACTAAAATGTATTATGATGTAAATCTGAAAAACCCTTAGGTCTTAGTGTAAACCATAAAGATGTATAAAGGGCGCCACTTGGTATTTTTTTTTGTAATAAAAATGTTTATAGTTTAATTGAATCAGTTTTATTTAAAAATAGCTGTTGCCCGCGATCCAGGATGAAAAGTAGTCTATGTCCTTCTCCAGATCATGGTCTGCCCATGTCCCAAATTTGATCTAAGTGCGTTTAGCTGTTTCAGCGTGAAAGCATAAGAAACAAAACTCACTTTCGCATTTATAATATTAGTTAGGAACACATCCTTAATTTTTCAAGTAACACATAAAACAAATAAAAATAATTTCATTGTCCTATCTATTTTTTGTTAGATCTATACTATCACGCTATCCGCGCAAGTAAGAACTTGCGCGTCGTTGCTGCGTCATCTATTAGAATACTCGGGCGTAACCTCGCTATGCCGTTAGTTATATGGGCGTCGTCGTTAGATGGCGTTCACGTCGATTGTGTAAATGTGTGCGTGCGTTTTTCAAGGACACTTAGGTCTTGTAGTCCTCTTAAAGGGGGTGAAATAAGTAACGTGTTTTTTCTTAGTAAGTTAAAAAAAAAATGTAGTGTTAAATATTGTACGGTGGTGCGGAAGCCTTCGTGTGCAAGTCGAGAAATCGAGAAAAGATTAGATTTTATGTCTGTTTGTTTGTTTATAATGGTTAAACTCAAAAACCATATAACTGATTTAAAAAATTCCTTCACATATAGAAAGCTACATTATCAGCGAGTGACATGGGCTGTATTTTATTTTCATAAAAAATAGAGATCCCTACGAACATTACAATAATGGATCCCAAGGTGTCAAACATTTGTCTGTAAAAGTCATTATTTGGCGTACGCTGCGAAAACTATTGACAATACATAAAATAATGTACTACATGTTTACAGTACCCATATAAAAGTCACAATAACCGTTTATTGTTGAAATGAGTCAATCCAAACACGGGTAGAATCGAAAGATGATGACATTCGTATGATGATATTAATCCATATATACAACTAAATAGTTCAGTTCAGTAATCAAGGTTTTTTATGTAAATGTAAATTCCTATTTAAATTATTCGAACCGGTTTTAATATCTTAGGTTTTGAAGTTACGATTTTTTTTTTTGTTTAAAAATAATAAGGGTATAAAAATGCTAAAAGTAAGAAAAATTTTTAAACGCTTTGTCTATTAGTTACGTACACATTTTATTTGTTAACACATAGGTCTTTTAATCCAGGTAGTACGTTCCCGTGGGGTGTTTGCCGACATCCACGCGGGCGAAGCCGCGGGCAAAAGCTAGTCACATATTTATGGACGTTTTTGAAACCGACACTCCCCATGAAAAGCGATAATGAATGATGTATAAAGGCTCGTGAAGACTAGCGCGATATCGCCCTGGTCTGTAAGAGCCTTACCATAAGTAGTTTCAACCGTGGACAGCTGAAAACGGCCTCATCGCCCACTGAAACTATAACAATACCCGAAAATGTTGAGTCCTGTCAGCTTCTCAACCAAAACGAATAATTGTGATAAACAATTTTCCATCAGTGATAAGTGATAAAACACAATAGATAGCGCTCAGATCGTATCTAGGTCTTTTCCTATATTTTACTAAATTATGCGCATGCATTTGGACGCGTGCCAGAAATTGTATTTTTAAAGAGAATATATCGAAAACCTACTACTGCTTGGGAACTATATTTGGAATTTGGAAACCACTTTTCAAAATGGAAGTCTGTAACCTGTTCCAAGCTTTGGTTCAAAGCTTTCACTATGAGCGACGCTGGTCTAAGAAATATTCATATTCATATTCATTTATTCATTTATTTGCGTTCCACAAGGTAAAACAAGATGTTATCAAAAGGCTTAGAGCTAAGAACCGTTGTAGACCCTGTCAGGGCACAGCAACAATATTTTTAGATATTTACATAGCTATTATTAAAAATAAAATAAAATTATACATGAACATTGAATTACATTTTAATACATTCGCATAAAACTCAATAACAATAACATAAATAATTCTATTATTGGTAAGTAAGTAAGTAGCTATTTTCTTAACCTTTAAACAATGATCTAAGTAGAGTTTAGGAAGATAAGATTACTCATTAGGGAGCCTTACTCGCTTGGTCCATGATCAGCGCCGACTGGACAGGTCCACTTAAATCTGTGTGGTTCTTACCTCAAAATGCCATTTCAGACACTAATCAATCTAAATGGTCCTTACATGAGCTGACCAAGATTATGTCTGGACTTTAAAAGAAACTGTGACCTCCTTCGATCAATAATAGTACTAATATTGATCGAAGATGACCTCCCTGACTCCCTCCTGACCTGAGTTTGTTTCGGTCTTTCTTCTCGAATAGTCGGATAGGAAACACCGAAAAACTAGGTGATTTCATGTGGTTATAACGTTACTTATTTTGGTTTTTACAAATGTGTTTTAGTGCTGGGGCTCAGGCGTCCTCTCCTCTCTGTGAGAGAGAGTAGGCCGCAACCCACCACGCGACAAGTCTATGGGTCCACTAGGGCCGATGCCTGCCGGGGTCGCGGGAAGGTACTAAAGGGTCACCGAGGCCCCTGGCAACACAGGCAACAGGAAGGAATACGGGTGGGTTTTAGTCAGTAAGAGTCTGACACACCCTCCCGCTCCGCCCAGAGCGGGAGAAGTTCTTTGATAATTTCCCATCCAAAAAAAAACCCACCACGCGAGCCTTGGGCGGGTTTAGGGTTGTCAGGTCCAAAAATAGAAAAGCCGGACACATATTCATATTTTGCCGGACATTTTGTTCTGAAAGCCCGAAACAAAGGTTAAAAAAAAAAAAACTTTTATTTGTGTATTTATTAACTGTCATTAAGTCGCTGACAACACCTAAACCGCAGTCACTGTCAGATTGCATAGAAAAGAAAGAGAAGCGCGATGACACAACGCTTGTAACTGATTGCAAAATATGAAGTACTTAATTATCTATTTACTCAAAATTGAGTTGAGTAATCGAAAATAAAAAACAACCAAGTTCTGCATTCAAATAAGACGTTCTTGTTATTAATTAAATACGTAACGTATGTTGATATTTAATGCAGATATTTTGGATTAGAACTCAAGGTAAGAGGTTTCGCGGGAAGGTAGTAAAGGGTCACCGAGGCCCCTGGCAACACAGGCAACAGGAAGGAATACGGGTTGGTTTTAGTCAGTAAGAGTCTGACACACCCTCCCGCTCCGCCCAGAGCGGGAGAAGTTATTTGATGATTTCCCATCCAAAAAAAAAAGGTAAGAGGTTAGTTTAACGTTAGTTTGTATCGAGATTTTTTTTCAAAACGTGTTTTGGAAACAACAAGTGTTCTGAGAAATATGTTTCAAAATTAACATATATTTTTTCCGCTTCCACAAACTATACAGATTTGGCAATTTTTTTTCTTAAGAGAAGCCTATTTTGGTCAATTGGGTCTTGTCAGCGCCTTAATTTGAGACTTTAATAGCTCTTTACTCTTAATTACATATTATTTTATTATGAATTACATTTTATTCTTACTAAAGTTCGTCATCTTTTAGCGGGGCGGGGCTGGACAGGCGGTTACTTTTATATATTTGGCCGGACAAATCGGACATGTCCGGTAAGCCGTCTTGCAGGCGGGGACAGTCGAATAACCTGAAATATGGACCAAAATTCTATAGATTAGAATGCTTGTTTTTCCCTTTTCAGTTAAGTGTTTTTGCAGTCGGGTTTTTGTTTTTTAAATAATTTATTTGATTTCAAGCTTTTTAGTTTTATTAATATATATATTTAAAAAATTATTCATTACTAGCTTTTATTTGGTACCAATATTGTTGCAATTAATTAAAAAAAAACCTTCCTCTCCTTTTTTTGTATTTGTAGATGCAATTTATAAATATTATATAGCCTATGTTACTCCCACAATTAAGACGAATCTAAGGACACCTCATATGTTAAAATCCACCAAGCCGTTTAGGCTACAGAGCGTGCCAGAGAAATATATATACATACATACATACGTACTCTCGAAAAACATTACCCTCCTGAGGCAGTCGAGTAATAATAAAAAAACTGCGCGTTTCAAACGAATTGAAATTATCATGATTTTTAATTAACATCCTACCGCCTCGACTGTCTCGTAGGTCTAGTAGTCGCAAGTGCTACTGCCGAGCATGAAGTCCTGGGTTCGATTCCGGGATCGGGAAACGTGTTATATTGGGGTTTTCTATCTGAAATTTCTCAGTAGCAGCCCAGAGTCCGGATTTGTGCCCGGTTGATGGCAATATGCTCGCCCCCTATTACATGGGACTTAAACATAACTGGCGAAGCGTGGGTGTACTACATACACATGTGCCCAACTCTTCGGAGAAACAAGGCGTGATGTTGTGTTATGTTTAATTATTATTTACCTATTTGTTCAGTAGTACACATACATTTATACATTCAAGTTGGTGCCAACATATTCTGATTGGAGTTTGACCGTGCACCAAAATAATCGACTAGGTACATCACTTAAAGAATCGAGGGTAAATGCGAAATAGTTAGGTATCTATCGAGCGAACATCGGGCGACCGATCTGACCGTCCTTAATTAAAACAAAAGTGGTGGAGGAATGTGGTGGAATAGATACCGGTTGTTCTTAAAAGTATCTATATGTCCCCCTACGAAAACAGAGGGTGTTATAAGTTTAACGTATCTGTGTATATGTCTATGGCATCGTAGCTCCCGATCCTGCAGGGCTAACATGACAAGCGCGAGAACGCTCTCTTTCTCGATTTGTCGAAATTTGTCTACGATTCTGACGTCATCCGAATGCCTAACATGACCGCTAAGCGTGAGTAAACTCGAGAAAGGCACTTTGACAGTTCTTTATCTCGCGACGAGAAACCGATGTAGCAAATTATTAAAAACAAATCATTTTTATTTTAGCAACATCGGCTCATTCGATAAATTTTACGCATGGAATTAGTATGTACTATAATGATTTTACATCCACCTCTATTAATTTATGTTGTAATTTTTTGTGTAACCGACCTTTTTTATTAAAATTTAATATTTTTCTATGGCATGCCGAATTTAAAATACAAAATGACGGAAACGAAAATGAGTGAGCCATTTTTGTTAGGGGAAAAACCTGTGGGTTCGCGTCACCAATATGTTAACCGCGTCACCGACATACTAACCACGTCACCGACATCCTAGCCGCGTCACCGATATATGAACAGCATCCCTTGAGTATGCAATCTGCGTCATCAACATGCTAATTGAGTCACCGACATGCTCAATGCGTCATCAATATGTTCAATGCGTCACCAACACGCTAACCGAGTCACCGACATGCTAACCGAGTCACCGACATGCTCAATGCGTCATCAATATGCTCAATACATCACCAACACGCTAACCGAGTCACCGACATGCTCAATGCGTCATCAATATGCTTAATGCGTCACCAACACGCTAACCGAGTCACCGACATGCTAACAGCGTGCCCTACCTGCTAGCAGCGTGCCCGACGTGCTGGCAGAGTCAACGACATGCTAACAGCGTCACCGAAATGCTAGCAGATTTACGAAATGCCAATCGACTTACGCCGTGATAACCGCGTCACCGACATGCAGACTGCGGCACCAACATGCTACCCAAGTCACCGACATGCTAATGTAACGTGTGCATCAGACTGGCGTCGCGGAGCGGCCTGTGTACGTACATGTATACGCATATATATACTTATATATGTTATTCCAAAGTTTTAAGTTTTCATTTCTGTCACCAGTCCCCATGAATGCCATATTTTTTTGTATTATAATTTTGTCTACTCTTCTCGTCGTCAAAATCGAGGACGACTAAATGACAGCAGAATCGAAGATTATCTCGTGTTGAATTGTCAAAATACGAGATAACTTAGGTGCCATGTTAGGGTTTGTCCAGAAAATATCGAGTTTGACAGAACGAGTCGAGTATTTTGTATGGCAGCGCTGTCAGAAAACGAGAAAATTGACAGAAATAGACAAAAATTACTCACGCGAGAGTGAGTAATTGTCGCGTGTGTCATGTTAGCCCTGCTGAACGGCTGAACCGATTTTGTTTTATTTTGTTTGAAACGTGACTTAACCAAGAGTGTACTTAACTATTAAAATCTGATCAGCAGTTTGAAGATTCAGCTCTGTTCTAGTTTATGAATGGAAGTGAGCATCTTCCACAGGTCTGACCGAGTCGAAATTTGGTATTAATAATAATAATAATAATTTATTTATTTCTGTGTATATGGTACATACAAGATCTTAATATTAAACAGTTTGACATATACTACCGTTGCCGGTGTATAAATATTAAAAGTTGACGTTAAAGGCTCCTACATACTGGCGCGACTTGTCGCGCGACGCGTCGCGACACAAAGGCACCGCTTGTAGCGCTACACGCGGTGTCTTTGTGTCGCGTCGCGTGTCGCGCCTGTTTGAAGGAGCCTTAAAGACTTTATTTTACAATGTCAAAATCAGCAAAATTTATTTATTTGTAATAGAGATAGCAAAAAATTATCGGACAATAACAGTTATTCTGTTACTTCAATGATATTAGAAAGACATCGTAACCTTGAACTGATGCTGCCGCATCACCTGGATTTTGCAGGATACCCAAATCCCTCACCAACTTACAGCAGAGGTTTTGTGTTGGGTTCATCGTAATCGTCTCATTAAATAGGTTATAGATAGATGGTCATCACAATCTAACTGATTTTGAAGATATTGCTAATCCATTGCTACATATGTTCAAAAAAATCTGCTCAACAACGCAATGAATGTTTTTGAACTGTCAAAATGAAAACCATTGCTACTGATCGTGTGCTACGCAGTCAACCCGCAGGTTCTGGTAGGAGAAAAAATGAGGATCAATTTGTAAGTAGCTTCACTGTGGGTAAAATACCTACAGTTGCGCAGATTTCGGCGAGACACGTGTTGATATCGTATCGTATCTACGTAAAGGGAGATGTTTGATTTTGGGCTACCACCATGTACACTACATAGATAAATAGGAAAAAAAAAGGCTTTTTTCATAAAAATACAAAAAAAATAATTTAAAGAAGAGTACAGCCGTACAAAAAGATTATTTGCGAAGATTTTTAATATGATAACCCTATTTTTATGGCAGTTATGACAGTTGTGTTTGTCATGACGTTTAACGACTGACAGTTTTAAGTTTCGTGACGTGACGTCTTTCTTTGACTTTGGCAGTTGGCTTACATATTGTAGTCTGTGGTTGGCTTTGAATCGTTGAATCGTTGTATTCGCGCGTTTTGGATTGGACGTGTTTCGGAGTTTCTAGTGATTTTTTTTATTTTGCGTGATTGTGATTTGTGATTGTGATTTGCGTTTGTGATTTTTTTAAATTGTCAAAATGACATTTCGTGTATTCCTGATCCACCATATTTATGTTGTGTTGCTCTCCTTGACAGAGTTAATTTCAATTTACATTAAAACGAAGTAAAATTATAGAAAATTAACCTTACAAAACGGTAACTGTATTGTATAGCGATATTTACATATAGTGTACATAGAGCTGGCCCAGGCTCCATACATTTCTGGAACATCTCCTTTGGGGTTTATGTATAAATAATCATATACAAGGTGTCGTTTTGCATCCCCATCAAATTTCAGGAGGCTGCTATGAAAGACATATATAATCAAATAAAATTACGATACCTACTCAATAATTAATACATACTTGTTTTTTTAGGTTATTTAGGTTTGACAATACTTTAGAATACACCACTTTAACAGAACAGAATCACCGCGTTGCGTATGCGGTAGTGTGTGTGTAAAAGGGCAGTCACAGTGCGGCGGTAACAGCGCGGCAATCACACGGGCCGTGTTTTAACATGCGTGTCCCACACATGCCGATTTCCGAAAATTAGAAAAAAAAGAACTACTTATTTTATTATTGATTCGTGTCGAGAATCATTAGCATAGTTACCTCCTTGAATTTGACGAGGATGCAAAACGACACCTTGTATAACAATTATCCCAAAACCAACTACGACAAAGACACCACCTTTTTTTTTTTGGGTGGGGAATTATCAAATAACTTCGCCCGCTCTGGGCGGAGCGGGAGGGTGTGTCAGACTCTTACTGACTAAAACCCACCCGTGTTCCTTCCGTTGCCTGTGTTGCCAGGGGCCTCGGTAACCCTTTTGGACTTTCACGCGACCCCGGCAGGAATCGGCCATAGTGGACCCCTATACTAGTGCTGACATCTCTTTGAGGCGCGCGTGGAATACAACGCGCCGTCGACCCGGGGCTGGTCCTTACCGGATGGCGAGTTACCCATTGCTCAACGTCCGCAAGCCCGCGCCTATGGTGGCCGGAAATCCGCTCGGGATTCCCGACGCCCAGGGCGAAAGACCACCTGAAAGACAGACAAATAAAAACTCGAGTTTTTAATATGTCCGTCAGTAGTTGGTCTGTAGTGTCTTGTTTATATCTTTTTAGTTGGCGTTTTGTCGTAGTCGGGTTTTTTGTTTGTGTTATGCTTAGCCTTGCTAACCGGTTAGGACCCACACTAACCAAGATCGCAAAAAATATTATAAACAAATTGACCGTGTATGATATTGTTAGGTATTATTTTTTGCTTCATTGTTGTTATAAAAGAACAGACATTTTCGCACATATACTACGTTACTATTTTTAGTTTATAAGATTAAGACGCTGACAACACCTAAACCGCGGTCACTGAGAAGCGCGATGACACAAAGCTTGTAATTTATTGCAAAATATGAAGTAATTATCTATTTACTCAAAATTCAGTTAAGTAATCGAAAATAAAAAACAACCAAGTTCTGCATTCAAATAAGACGTTCTTGTTATTAATTAAATACGTAACGTATGTTGATATTTGATACAGATATTTTGGATTAGAACTCAAAGTAAGAGGTTTTATTGCAAAATATGAAGTAATTATCTATTTACTCAAAATTCAGTTAAGTAATCGAAAATAAAAAACAACCAAGTTCTGCATTCAAATAAGACGTTCTTGTTATTAATTAAATACGTAACGTATGTTGATATTTGATACAGATATTTTGGATTAGAACTCAAAGTAAGAGGTTAGTTTAACGTTAGTTTGTATCGAGATTTTGTTTTCAAAACGGTGTTTTGGTAACAACCAAGTTCTGGGAAATATGTTCAAAATTAATATATATTTTTTCCGCTAGAACAAACTATACAGATTTGGCATTTTTTTTTCTTAAGCGAAGCCTATTTTGGTCAATTGGGTCTTGTCAGCGCCTTAATTCTAATTAAAAACTTATAATTATAAGTATGTAGTAAGTTATTATTTATATACTTGTGTTTAGTTACCTACCTACATACTTAGTGTTTTGTTTACCTTATAATTTGTAACACGTAGTTTTATTTTTTCCGTGTTTCTGACGGTAGTACGAGTATTCGTATCAACTATTGTTTTTGTCACCCACAGAAGGATGTAATAAATGTTTGTTTTTATGTATTTTCTGACCTTGATAAATTTAAATTATAATCTTGACTTTGTTATCGGTGCAGCCGTGAGGCACATACCTAATGTATTTTTTTTTTCGGAGTTTTTATATTGTGTGAACGTATGACATGTGCCAAATTCATATTTCATTCATATTATTTAAATTCATATTTCATATAAAAAACATATTTTATTTCTTTTAAAAACATCAAAATATTTTATTTCACATAAACACACATAGGAAACGTCAAAAGCTAAAGTCTGTTTTTTAATCCCAGAGACTAATTTGACATTTCTAATGATTGTTGTTCGTTTTTTCAATTTGGAGTTTCACATTTGCATGTTTCAATTTAGTCTCCGAGTTTAAAAAACAGACTTTAGGTGCACGGTTCCAATGGGTTGTTTGTTATCTATGCAGATGAGCTTTCTTATACCGACGCGTTATTTAAATTATTACATGACAGAATAAGGTAATACTTACTCGTAATGTTAAATATGGGCGTTTTTGCAACAGGAATTTCTAGTTTTTACAGTCTTTAGCAGTCGGAGTCTGGATTTGTGCTCGATTGATGGCAATACCGAGGCTATTGCTATCAAACGGGCTCATATTACATGGCGAATCATCATCAGCCCATAGCAGTCCAATGCTGGACGTAGGCCTATCAGCTCATTTCTCGGCAACTCCCATCCAGCTGCTACCAGCTACCTTGCAGAGATTGTCACTCCACCTAGCCTGAGGGCGTCCTACCTTACGTTTGCCGATTCACGGCCTTTACTCAAGAACACGTCTACTCCAACGGTCATCGGTTAATAAGGCCGGCCCATAGCCACTTCAGCGTGCTTATTCTGTGAGCTATTCGACAACTTTGGTTTCTGCCTAATCACCTCGTTCCGGATTCGATCCCTCAGAGAGACTCTCGTTCCATAGCTCGCTGAGCGACCTTGAATTTATGGCGAAATGTGGCTGTACTTTAGGTACACTTGTGCATAACCCTGCGAGGATTACAGGCATGTTATGCATGTTATGTAGGGGCCTTTACATCATTCTCCTGTCCTTATCCCAGTTTATTTGTGATCGGCGCGACATGTCTTTTTCTTCCATGCATTTTACAGTTAATAAAATAAATTGCCTGCCTCGTTGGTTTAATGGTCGCAAGCAATTCTATTCCCGGGTCGGGCAAACTGTTATTTATTTGTTTATTAACTACGGGTGACTTACACTTTACAGCTAAAATAAACAGAATAAAAAATAGTATGTGAGACTGAGAGCTAATTAAGTCTTAATTTATAAAATATATGTTATACTCGTATTGGGTTTTTCTATATGAAATTTCTCAGTAGCAGCCCGGTGTCTGGATTTGTGCCCGGTTGATGGCAATAGGCTCGCGAATAGGCGAAATGTGGGTGTACTACAGGTACACCTCTGCCCAACCCTTCGGGGAAACAAGGCCTGACGTTATGTTAAAAAAAAAAAAAATGTTTAGAAGCGACCGAGGCGCAGAGACATGATCGTATTTACGCAGATTGGAATTAAATTAAGAATGGAACATACTTTAAATTAGACACAGACTCGAGATGAGTTATATAACCGGAACTTAGCCGGAGTCGATAAAAAGGCCCTAAATTACCTATTGTCAAAAAAATAAAGCGAGTTACATATTGATAGGAAATTATCATAATTATAACTTCTCAAAAACCCACCCGTATTCCTTCCGTGGCCTGTGTTGCCATGGGCCTGGGTATTCCTTTCGGACTTTCGCACGACCTAGATAACAAGGCTGCTGTGGTCATCATGACGTTTGACTAGCAAGCTAGTAACCGAAAATTCAACCACTTGAACTATTAAATGTTTTAAATATTTCATCATAGTCCGTTGACTTTGGAGGTTCAAAGTCAAGTTTGTTTTATCTTGTTTTAGCATCAACTAATTTTTTATTCAAATAATTTCAAGATTAATCTGTGTATTGAACTTGACAGCTCAAGATAGCCTTCAAAAGCATTGAATGTGTGATCTGTAGGTACTGTTGTGAGATAATGGAATATAAATAAAACGCCGGTTTGTATTTTGTCGGCTCCCGCAGACTGGGGCGATATCGCGGGCGCGAAAGGCATATTGCTGCCTGTCGCACCCGTGATATCGCGCTAGTCTGCACGAGCCTTTTCGCGTCATTATTGGGATCTTTAAATATTTTTACAATATTATTTTCTTATGTCATGCGCTTGTCAGCCCGCTAAGCTGACTACCTGATATTTTTTAGGGTTCCGTAGTAAACAAGGAACCCTTATAGTTTCCCCATGTCCGTCTGTCTGTCTGTATGTCCCCGCTGTAATTCAGAGACGCTTAGTACTAGAGAGCTGTTATTCAGCATAGGTAAGGTATACATATTAATCACGCCGACAAAGTGCTAAACTAAAATATAGAAAAAACAATTTTTTTTAGGGTACCTCCCTTGCACGTAATGTGGGGATGATATTTTTTCTCTCGTCTATCCCATGGTGTGGTATCGTTGGATAGGTCGAGTTAAAAAATATTGCGAGTCTGTTAACACCAGTTTTCGATCCAAGGATCCGTTTGCGTAAAATTAAGCTTTATAGTGCCAGCTAAATGGTTGTTTATGGAGATGTAAAAAAATCATGGCAGTAGTTCATATTATATAATTAAATTAAAAGTAAAACTATTACAGCTAAGTAGGCTTTACAAGTTAACGAGTAATAGTCGACTGACTTAAAATTGCAGTTGGAGAATCGACCGTGGCATATATCGATATATGTTTTTCAACTACATTGTTAAGTTTGTTTTTGGGATAAATTCATCCCAACATCCCAGCTACGGAACTCTTCATTGTGCGTGGTCCGACACGCACTTGGCCGGTTTTCTATTCCAAATTCGTATTTGCGTATATTCCATAATTATAAGCCATTGCCCTCAGACCAAATAAAAAATCAAGACAGTGCTGTCAACAGTGACGTGAGACCGGTTTCGTAAACGTGTCTGCACTTAGTGCGGTGTAGTTTGGTTGAAATGGGTTGTACATTTGTGCGTGTGAGCGTGTATGCACAGAGCGAGGTGTAGTTTTGGCATGCTTGACTGTATTGTTCGCAGCGCTATATCTTTGTTTTTAGGGTTCCTTACCCAAAGTGTAAAAAGGGACTCTATTACTAAGACTCCGCTGTCCGTCTGTCTGTCCGTCTCTCTCTTGAACGGTGATAGTTAGACAGTTGAAATTTTCACAAATAATGTATTTCTGTTGCCGCTATAACAACAAATACTAAAAAACAGAATACAATAAATATTTAAGGGGGATCTCATACGACAGACGTGATATGTTGCCGTTTTTATAGAGAATGGTACGGAACCCTTCGTGCGTGAGTCCGACTCGCACTTGGCCGGTTTTTATTTATGTGGTCTGAGTCTATTACCTTATGATTACTAGAATATTAGGTTGCATGCCACGAACTACGCTGGTAATAATCTCTACAGTACCTACCTAAGTTATGTATCGCTAAACTCCTACCTACCACCTACTAATTGTACTTTATCGGAATGCGACATGGATGGGCGTTGCTTGCTTGACTTCTAGCAATTTTGGAGGAACATTTCATAGATATATTGGTTTTTTTCTGCACCCCAATTGCGTAAGACACTTTCAATCACAATCTAAATGATTTTGAAGGATATTGCTTCATATGTTCGAAAAATTTGTCTGTTCAACAACGTGATTAACGCAATGAATGTTGTTGAACTGTCACAATGAAAGCCATTGCTACTGTAAGTGTTTTACGCAATTACCCCGCTGGTCTAAGTAGGTAGCTCTTTATGTAAAAAAATGTCTGAAGAAATAAGGTTCAAGCAGACAGGTGCGACGCAACTCTGGTGGAACAATTTTTATGAAAATTTCACGGCAGTTGTTCTATCGTTTGTTACGTCGCGCCGTTGCGACGCGCCTGTCTACACGATCCTTAACAGGTTTATTTTTGGTACCTAGAGGTCTTTAGGTAACATTGGGTGACATTCATGAGAATTTATTTTGGTACAGATCGGTCCGATGAATAAAACCACAAAAAGAATGATATCAAAACCTAAAATCTTGGTTGACGTCAACATTTTAAAAACCGATATAATTGGCGAAGGGTCTTGTTATTTTAGCATGCGTTAAAATTTTCCAAGACCGAGAAGGGGGAATCGATGAGGAAAAAGAGGCAGTACTTACGTAGGTGGTTTAATTAATGAACGACACATTACATTATTATTATTTTTGTATTTTTTTGAGAAATCGTTTTTTTTTTACTAATTTTAAATATAGTTTTTCAAGAATTTAATTTAGCACTTTGTCGGCGTGATTAATATGTGTACCTATGCCAAATTACAGCTTTCTAGTACTAAGCGTCGCTGAGCTACAGTGGGGTCAGACAGACAGCCAGAAAGACAGACAGACAGACAGACAGCCAGAAAGACAGACAGACAGACAGACAGACAGACAGACAGACAGACAGACAGCGAGCATCATGTACCTATCACAAAATTAATTTATCAGTCATTGCTTTATTTTTCATTCTTTTTTTACCTATTTGGTATAGTAATTTTATTATAGGTGCATCGTCTTCACATATAATTTTAAAATGTACCTATACAAAATTTTGTAAAACATTTTAAAAGAGTAACGGTGGAGTTTCTTGCCCATTCTTCTCCATACGAAACTACCTTTTGGAAGGGAACTAGAAACAATTCTATTTTTTTTATTAATTTTGACGTTCAAAAGTGCCTTTTATGTGCCTATTTGAAATAAATAATTTGACTTTGACTTTGACAGACGGACATGGCGAAACTATAAGGGTTGTTTTCTACGGAACCCTAAAAATGGAAGAGTACATTGCAATGGGCATAAAAAAATCGTCCGCATCGCTGTCAATGGGAAAGCATTGGATGGCAATGCTGATTCTTTGGCCAAAGAACGAGCCAGCCGTCTGGTCACGTGAAGATTCGCCGACTCTTTACTTGACCAGAGGGCTGGAAGAACCGACCGGAGATTACATTAACTGAAACAAACCTCGTATAAATGTAAGTATTGTTTTATTTATGACTTGACCACTCACAAAAAATGTATTGTCATGCATTATTAGTTTTTGCACTAAACTGTTCCAACATTTGTTATTAGCCGGTGATATACCTACCTACGAGGATCTGCTAATTATAATGAGTAAACAATGAGGGTTTTCATGAAAATTCACACCACCAGTTGGCGCCACTTTGACAAGAGGTCTTCCATTTCGACAATGAATATAAAATATATGATGACGTTCACCATTCTTTTCATTCATTCGTCGTTCATCGTTCAGTCACGACTAAATGAAATAAAGGCACTTTGACACTTTTGACAGTTACTGACCTGACGTATCACTGCTGGTAGAAAATCCTCATTAAACATAGCACTGAATGTAGAATAGTGATGTTACGTACGTGTGAAGTAATAAACTATAGAAGTGTAGCTAGGGAGTTTGGTGAGGGTTTTCGGAATCGATATCCCATTAATTTGCCGAAAAGCCCAGCGCACACCCGGCGAAGAGACTGAGAAGATAACAATTTAAACTAAATCTTAATTGATATACGGATGCTATGATATACGGTTAAAAATGAAAATGGTGCGGCGCGCTGTGCTGTCTGTGAGAAGAACACTGTGTGTAAGAACAGCGCTTTTCCTCATCTCCGTAAAGGTAGGTGTGCGCTGGGCCTAAGTCCTTGAAATTCTAACAAAAAATCGAAATCCTTTTTCAACCCCTCCAATGAGGGTTTTCTGATATGACGTTCATTACGGTGGCAGCACCGAGACGCCAGGTCCAGGGCACCTGTTAAAAGTGTCAAAGCGCCTATATTTTCTTTAATCGTGACCGAATGATGAATGAAACGAATGATGAACGTCATCATATATTCTAAATTCATTGTCGAAATGGAAGGTCTCTTGTCAAAGTGGCGCCAACTGGTGGCCTGAATTTTTATGAAAACCCTCATTACAACGCATAATTTCTAAATGATAAATGTTTTTATTTCTGTAAGTAGGTTTTTACAAATACTTTTACACGTCAAACATATTTTTTTAAACTAGATGAGGTCGGCGTTTCTAGCATGTAAGATACTACAAATGATTACGAGGTCAACGGCTGCTGGTAGTTTTATCGTAATAAGGTAAGTATTACTTAAGTAAGAAAATATAATATTACTTCGTGTCGATATACCCATCTCCTTTGTTATAAAGTTTTAATGAGGTAACGTTAATTAATTTCAAAACAAATAAGTTGTATATCTACGAATAGGTATAAGGTTTATGGGGCTCGTGGCTAAATATTAACCGCCTCAGGGGTCGTTCGAAGGTTAAGCTACGCTTGCCGCGGTCGGTTCATTAATGGGTGACCATTCATTACATATTGAGACCCCTCCGTGCTTCGGAAAGCACGTTAAGACGCTGTCAACACCTAAACCGCGGTCACTGTCAGATTGCATAGAAAAGAAAGAGAAGCGCGATGACACAACGCTTGTAATTTATTGCAAAATCAAATCAAATCAAATCAAATCAAACTTTATTTGTGAACATAGTACATAAAAGGTCTTAAAATATACATTTTCGCGAGATCTCTATGTTCTACCAATGCAATTGGTATACAAATAATTTGTTATATCATTTTAATATGTAGGTCTAATGATTTGGAACATGCAATAATAATAATTAGATTGAAGAAGATTAATTTAAATGATTTCAAAAGTCTTAAGTCAGTTACTAATATTAAAAAATAAAAAAATGTCAATCTCATAAATTATCATTTAAAATGAAATCTTCTATGGAGTAATAGGCCTTCTCTACTAGAAATAAGAATAATTTACTTTTAAATTGGTCAACATTTTCTACACTTCTTATGCATTTTGGTAATTTATTATACACTTTTGGAGCCATTACAAAAATGCTTTTCTTAAATAATGCGGTTCTAGATCCAACTAAATTTAACTGGTCACATCGACGCTGACTTGATACTCGAGAAAATCTATTCATATTATTTTTAACAAACATAGCTGTTTCGTATATGAGTAATGAGGGCATAGTAAGGATTTTCATGTTTTTGAAATAAGGCTTGCAACTGTCGGTGGTTTGCAGATTACAAATGGCTCTTATACATCTTTTTTGGCACTTAAACACGATATCTTTGCCTGTGGCATTGCCCCAAAATATAATGCCGTACCTCAATGTTGAGACTAGCAATGTTTAACAGCATATCATGGTCTAGTCAACTAGACCATGATATGCTGTTAAGACTGTTGCTCTATTTGCCGTTTTGCTTAACATATGCAAGGCATAGGAATATTGGTTAAGTTTACTACATACTTTATCGATCTGCGTATGCCATTTTAAAGTGTTTTCTATATTTAATCCGAGTAATTTTGTCACATTGGTCTCATTAATAATTTTGTCATTATATCTAATATTTAATACTAAGTTATGATTTGGTCTTTGTTGGAATTTCATGATTACTGTCTTGTCTAAGTTTATTATTAAATTATTGTTTTGCAGCCAATCGACTACCGATTTTATGTTAGAATTAATTTCCGTCTCTAGGGTGCTTAATTCGTCACTATTAAAGAGTAAAGTGCTATCATCTGCAAACATTGTCATTGGGTAAGTTGATGCCGTTGGAAAGTCATTAATATAGAAAATATGAAGCAATTTTATCTATTTACTCAAAATTGAGTTGAATAATCGAAAATAAAAAAAAAACAACCAAGTTCTGCATTAAAATAAGACGTTCTTGTTATTAATTAAATACGTAACGTATGTGCAGATATTTTGGATTAGAACTCAAGGTAAGAGGTTAATTTAACGTTAGTTTGTATCGAGATTTTTTTTCAAAACGTGTTCTGGTAACAACCAAGTTCTGGGAAATATGTTCAAAATTAACGTATATTTTTTACGCTACCACAAACTATACAGATTTGGTATTTTTTTTTCTTAAGAGAAGCCTATTTTAGTCAATTGGGTCTTGTCAGCGCTTTAAGCCTTTTTAGTCCCGGCTGTCATCTGTAGATCTTTGACTGTTGTTACGGGTAGTCGGATGCGCAAAAAGTCTACAACCAGGCTTACCAGAGGGTAGCGTTGTTATGGGTAGTCAGAAGTCGAATTCTGAATACCAGTCTTATCACGGGGTACTTATCGTGTTATCCAGTAACTGGGCTGTGAAGGTCAGATAGGCAGTTGCTCCATGTAAAATACTGGTATTCATCTGCATCCGGTTAGACTGGAAGCCGACCCCAACATAGTTGGGAAAAGGTTAGGCAGATGATGATGATCTACGTGTAGGATGAAATGTTTCCAAAAATTGGGTCCGATTTTACAATTTCTACGAAGTCTTCAGAGCAAGGTAACACGCTTATTGACATTTCTGGGGCAAGGCTGAAGTCATTATTGGATTATTTACATATTTGGAAAGTTCTACTTCTTTTGTTTACATTTTTAGTTCTGGGTCACAGAGGTCCCTTCAATGACTTGCTATTTGCGACATGTTATTTTTGACTGCCTCGTCAGTCTCATGACCGCAAGCGCGACTGCTGAGCGTGGGGTCCTGGGTTATACTCCCAGGTCGGGCAGTGTTATTGGGTTTTTCTATAAGGATTGTTTTAGTTACAGTCCGGAGTTTTGAAGGAGGCGTTGTTATAGCCCCGTGCCTTGGTGGGCACGTTAAGCCGTTGGTTCTGGCCCTGCGCCTGATATCTCTCCGGTTGTGTCGGAATGCCATCCCATCAGACTGACTACGAGAGTGAGGGAAGAGCACCTGTGTTTGCGAACACACTTGTGCACTATAATATCTCCCGCGCCGAAGGCTAGTTTCCACTGACATCATCCGAAATGGCCTAAATTCGGTCTGGAGGACTATTTGCAATATATGTCCATCCTCCGACCAGACGGGTGTCATGTCTTGTGGGCAACTGCCCAGCGGTTGATATCGGGATGTTGTATACAAGGTGTCGTTTTGCATCCTCGTCAAATTTCAGGAGGCTGCTATGAAAAACATATATAATCAAATAAAATTACGATACCTGCTCAATATTATTAATACATACTTGTTTTTTGAGTTATTTAAGTTTGACAGTATTTTAGAATACATCTCTTTCACAGAACAGAATCATCCCGTTGCGTATGTGGTAGTGTGTGTGTGTGTAAAAGGGCAGTTATAGTGCGGTATCACACGGGCCGCGTTTTAACAAGCGTGTCCCACACAATGCCGATTTCTGAAAGTTAGAAAAAAAAAAAAGAAATACCTACTTATTTTTTTGTCTACGGCACTTCCGATTCCACAAGGCTGTATTTCAGAGCAAGTTGCTGATGGATAATCCTGGATACAAGGTTGTGTCTATGCAAGTACTCTTCGTTAGCTAGACGAGAACACCCGGAGATAACGTGTCGGATTGATTCTCCCGGACGGTGGCATGCCCGACACACGTCAACCGTGCCGTCTTTACACAATAAATCTCCGGTAATTCTTCGTAATTATTATTATTATTTATTATACATTCCGTATCACACAAGTAACTTTAAAATTGCTAAGTTTACAAAGATTAAACCACTGTTATAAAAAGTTTTATAGAATTTACGGCATTGTACTAAGCCAATTTTTGATGTGTAACATCTTTCCTCTCGCTTTCTGTTTTCGTGAAAAGGGACGGAAGTGTGTAGACAGGAAGTGACAGCTTGTGCATGGAATAAGTAAGTACTTTATAATAGCATGGATGGAACTAGTGTACTCATGGAATTAGTAAGTACTATATATATTGTAAATATATATAGTCCTTACTAATTCCATGAGTCGAATTTCGACCAGTGGACGCCCAGTAGTAATGAATAGTTATTCGAATAAATGTTTCACTATTTAGCTTTTTAAATTCTGAGGTTAATTTCTGTCTCTGCTCAGTGATGTCAGATGTTACACATCTTATGCGACTACTGTAAGGCTCGCTCGTTTTTTTTATAGTGTATCATAGTTTTGACGGTATGGAACCTGTACTACGCGAACCCAATTCGCACTTGCTCGGCAATTGACTTATGAATTGATGATAAAAGTAATTTGGGTTTATAATAGAAGTTTAGATTGAAACATCTGCGATATTAATATATCTACATAGTTATCTAAGCTAATACCTACCTGCAAAGAGATAAAATTATTTGTTTGTAGGTAGGTATGTTTGTAAAAGGTAATCTCTGGAAGTACCTATCTACTGATCCGATTACAAAATTTTTTTCGCTGATAGAAAGCTAAACTCTGATTTTTAATTTGCTAGACCAAAATGAAAGCTGCGGTTGACCTTTTTTAGGGTAGTAGTCAACAAGGAACGCCATGTCCGTCTGTCTGTCTGTTTGTCTGTCTGTTTGTCTGTGGGGTCCCAGCGCGCATAAGTTATTTGCGGAAATCGCGAATCGTCTAGGTAGTTGATGTAACTGGTGACTGAAAAGCTGCCGGCTTTCTCGCGCAAATGATGGCATTGCAATTCAGTGAGGAAATGCCGCCAGTATCCTCGGTATAATGCCCCGAGGGCCTTTTTGTAGGCTTAATTTAGTTTTAATTTAATTTAGTAAATGTTAATAATAGTCTTGTAATTTGGTTATGCAAATAACATAAATTCGTCTAGCAAATAAAAAATCACAGTATACACTATTACCGAGTGGCGCGGGCGTAGGATATTATATCAGAACAAAAAAAATCACGCACACGAAGTCGCGGGCATAAGCTAGTCATAATCTATTTTCTTTGAAAAAACGTCGATTTACACACGAATCATTGACAGAGAGATTCCTTATCTTGAGTATGACTACGAGTACAAGTCAACAATAAATCATTGATTAATTTGCATCGGCATTGTTTCAATAAACAAAGGAACTGCGTTGATAAGTACTCGTCCATATTCAATTCTTAAGTTAAATTAAAAATGAAATATGCGTGTGAGTTTAACGACACATTGACATCCAACACTAATATTATTTAAGTGGGTATAGTACGCGTCAAACATAATGGCGGCTCTGAAGTGCGCTACTCGCTGCGCAGTACCTTACCCCTCACCCCCGCTGTCACGTGAATTTGTTACTGCAGTGACTCGCCTCATGTTCCGAGCAGCCATGAAGTTTGAATCGAGCTGTACTAACGATTTCATCAGGTATTTTTTTAGGTGTTGTCTAAGAATGTGACTGTCTGTCATGGTTCGTGTTCATGATGTGACTGTCTGTCATGTCTCCTAATTAATAACAAAATACCCAATTCTAAATTCTTATTTCAACATTGTCACACGCCTCTTACAAACACATTAAATCTCAACCTTATGGCCTGACAGCTCGACATGTTACCGTACTTAATAACAAAATATCCTATTTCTTTGGAAATGTGAAACAATGACGAAGCTCTTTTTTTTAACCTCCACCGTATGCTCCACCGTGTCTTCCGGGCGATCCACACAATGGTGACACCCGGGCGTTTCCTCCCGCTTTATCCGACACAGGAACCTCCCGAAGCTGCCATGACCGGTGAGGACCTGCGTCAGGCGGAAGGTGAGGACGCCGTGGCGCCTCTCTAGCCACTCCTCAAGAGGGGACTTATCGCCGCAATGGTGGCGTGCTCAGCACTGGGTTGCGACAACCGTACTCTCCATGTCGCCATGAGATCCCACCGAAGCTCCATCCGCTGTGCCGCGATTTCTCGCGGCAGCGGAGTTACGCCTCCTCGCGCCATTCCCATACGTGCGCGAGGACTTTTGACTCCAGATCCCATGGCGGCAATCCGGCAAGGAGGCTCGCTGCCTCACAGGAGACCGTGCGGTATCCTCGGACCATCCGGATGGCCATGACCCTTTGGGTTGCGCTCAACCGGCGGGCTGGCCGCAGCGCCAGGGAACGCGCCCATACAGGAGCCCCGTAGAGGGCCGTGGACCGCACGACCTCTGCGTAGAGCCTTCGGAAGGAGGCGTTTGGACCCCCTAGATTGGGCAGGAGCCGCTTCAATGCAGCCCCTGCCCGCTCCAGTTTGGGAGCCAAATGTCGGAAATGCTCCACGAAGTTCCACCGGCTGATGATGAAGCTCTTGGAAATCCATTACATTTATATTTATAGGAAACACTCGGGCACTTTCTACAAATTCTAAGAATCATGGAATAACAACGCACCATTGCCGCCATTTACAGCCACATCTGGCTATCGTAAATGTGGCCCCAGACCCGACCCTTACATTCAATAGAGAAACAATTAAGAAATAAACAAAAGGCGTTTTAAGACGATGGTACAAAAAACTAGGGCCCTGGCTGCGCATGGGCGTGCGGAGTTTTAGGAGATGGAATGATATAACGAAAAGGGTAGGGCTGAGGGGAGCCACCGGGGCAGACGAACGTGATAGCTAGGCGAGTTAAGTTAGAGGAGTTGGTTTAAGACTACGACAAAGAGCGGTCGAATTAGGCTTGGCTAGGAGAGTTAGTAGGTCGATAATAATGACACAAATTAATCAAGTATAATGTAAGTTGTGTGTAAGGCGCGCGAATCTCAGTGAGTGTATCTGTGAACGATTGGGTGAGTATTTACTATTCTATTCTTTCTTATTCCTTTCTATGACGTTCGAGGTATCCTACACCAGCGTTTGGTTCTAGGGACTCGGAGAAAGCCTTCCATTGGGTGTGACATTTACCATGAGATGGTAGACAACCACAACCAAGACATGACACTTACGGCAGTCACACCGTTTATGGATGGCTGAACCGAATTAAAAAATTCGGTCTCTCACAAATTATTAGCGAGACATGACATTTGGGTGTGACGCCCAGTGATTACTAGTACGTGTCTCGCTCAATGACAGTTGAACTTCGCAGTACTCTGCCTTAGGATTGAGTAAGACATGACTAGAGCTTAGGGAACGTGGCAAACAATTTATTTTTGATAAAAAATACAAAATCCAACTTCACGAGGGTCGCCGGTGCGAGGGGTTGCACCCCGCAGAGCTGCGCATCTTCACAGATGGATCCAAAACAGGTAGTGGCACAGGTGCTGGAATCATCTCGGAGGACTTACGCATAGCCACACCATTGGGGGTCCATAACACAGTGTTCCAGGCCGAGTGCTTAGGTATTTCTCTGGCCGCCTAAGCTATCAGGGCCAGGGAAGTTAAGGAGCACTCGATACGCATACTCTCAGACAGCATGGCTGTCCTGCAAGCGCTAAACAGTCACACAGTTGACTCTGGGCTAATATACGAGTGCCACCAGCGCCTCAACCAGGTGGGTAGCCTCAACAACATAACCATTCAATGGATTAAAGGACACAGCGGTTTGCTAGGCAACGATGCAGCCAGAAAGGGGTCGAGCATGGCACCAGTGGGACCTGAACCCATCGTGCCACTCCCCTTCGGGTACCTACGCGCTCTGGTAAGGAAACGCACCAGAGATAAACATGTCAAACTATGGTCGGACCAAGGTGGGTGCAGGCAGGCCAAGGAAGCACTCCCTACAATTGATGGTCGCCTCACGAAACGGGTTCTTCGACTAACTAAACTACAGCTGCGCACTGTTACAGCAGCTATAACAGGCCACGGGTCATTTAACAAACACCTCTTTGTCATAGAAGTCACAGACAGTCCGCTGTGCAGGGCCTGCATGGAGGACGACGAGACAGCAGCACATGTGCTACTAAACTGCCCAGTGGTCGCCACATACAGGGCAAAGTACTTCGGTAACCCAGGTACTCTCCGTGAGATGGTTAGTAACACCAAGGCGTTGCTGGACTTCCTTGAGGAGCTGAGGTGGATCGAATAATTGATTTCCCACCCGTGCGCAAAATACGCGCATTGACGTGGAGTTGCGGACACCAGCCCGTATTACCTATTACCTGGGGAACGTGGCTTGTTAGAATCGTAGCAGTGTCCTATGCGTTTAGGTCTAACAATACACGCACGACGCTGTCAGCTGCTGTAAAGCGACTTGGGGTGGGTCTGTAGTTATTGTAAAGAAATCCATTAACGTAACTTAGAGTAATATACTCGTATTCCCCAACGCAAGCGTTACGTGTCACATACCTACCCTTTTGTATTATTGACATGTCTTCTAACTTCACAATCAAAAGAAAAGTAGATAAATTAAATTCCTTTCCATAATGTTCTTACCTATGAATTTTAACCCAAACTTATTTTATATTAACATTGTTTACTTGAAATCTCTCCTTGTCCTAACTATCCAAGACGAATGCAACAAGGCGATTTAAGACCCCGAAAAGATACGGACGCTCGAGTCTAGGCGACTTAAGTAAGGAGGCTTGGTGAATTTTAGTACTTAATGTAGTGTGTGTGTGAGTTTGTTGCAACGACTGGGTGAATCTTTCATTATAATATTTACCCTAGGCTGATAGTGTAATTAAAGTTGTTGTAACTAAACAGACAGAGACGTGTTGCTAGGGAGTTTGTTGCGTCACTTCTTCTCCGCAGTCCAAACACTAGGAAGTGATGAAGGGGGGGGTGCTTTGAGGCTGTCTATAGATCTTTAAGAGAGTTGATCCACAGCTCTATTAATTAATAATTCTTGAGTTTCGATTCTCAACTCTTATTATCTAGTAATCCTTGTAATCCTTTAGTTATTATGTTTTGTGAGGGACAATAACAGGCTCGAGTTTTACTAAATCCACTGCACTGCTGGGAACAACCACCCCAGCAGTGCAGTGGGTGCCACTTCTTCCCAGCTAAAGCACTAGGAAGTGGTGAAGGGCGGGCGTTTTGGGGGACTGTCTTATCCTAAATAATATTAT
Organism: Atethmia centrago; assembly: GCA_905333075.3. Lineage (NCBI taxonomy): Eukaryota > Metazoa > Arthropoda > Insecta > Lepidoptera > Noctuidae > Atethmia > Atethmia centrago. Next base: position 22,668,504 of record HG995379.1, on the reverse strand, counting down.
AAATGCGAAAATGACTTTGTTTGTTACGCTTTCACGGTAAAACGGCTGAACGGATTTTCATGAAATTTGGCACATGGGTAGACCACGACCTGGAGAAGGATATAGATCCAGATCGTAGACGAAATCGCGGGCAACAGCCCGCAACAGCTAGTATGTAATATTGACAAAAAATGCTCAAAAATTCTCAGGCTAGTTTGAATTAATGACTTGGATTTTGATTTTGCACACCAATTTCGTGTCACCAAAGTCGTAATGTTACTAATTTTCGTGAACAGGTATTGGTTAAGGTAGAAGTAAAACCACGATTTGTTGTTATGGAAAAACAAGTTCGTATCAGCGTTGAATCTGGTTTTATAGAGTAACATGGGTAGTTCGCGTGTGGATTGACATTCAGATATTTTTGATTTATTGAGTTTACTTTACTTGTGATGTTTTGGTGACAAAAGCCATAAAATAAAATTACCTACTAGTAATTATTTAGGATAGGAAAAACAACCTGATAAATAACCTAGTGCTCAATTATGTGTCCTATGAGTTAATAAATGATGATTGTGAATCATAAACAATTCAAAATCATCATTTATCATCTACTTATACATAATAAACTGTAGACCTCGTCTAGTGATTTATATATTATTTTTATCGTGTCTGTTCATTTAAAATATTTCAAACATAATAATAACATAATAATAGTTGGGGTGTTAAATAACCAACAGAGGCATGATTTCTACCATTTTTAAAATTTTTGTCTGTTTCTAAGTGAGAGATGTCTCTCAAAGTCTCTCAGTCTGTGTGTAATGTACATATGTTATGTATGTGAGATATTAAGTTGTTACATACAGTATCACGTAAAAAGTACAAAATCAATTTGGTTAACTTGTATACTCAAAGACTGTGTAACTCGGAGTTATATTTTGTTTTATCGCTTCAATTTATCAAATATATCTCTAAGAATTGAAAGTGTTTATGATGAACTTTTCATTACGTAATGTAGTACATACACGTAACGACATCTATTGATGCCAAATGGTACTAACGAATAAATGTGATAACCATAATAATTGTATCTATTATGTTCATAATTACACACCACAAAGGTAATTGTGATGTGGTAACATAGTGATTATATGTTATGAAAATCGCTTTCTATTGGTAGTTAATTAGTGGCGCTCAAAGAATTTTAAATGAAAAGTGGTGATAATATAAGATAATTATACGTGTAATTGATGTGGTATTCTTAAAGAATGCAATGTTCGATAATTATTTATTAGTTTAAATCATAACAACTTTTTAGTTAGGGTTCTGTAGTAAACAAGGAACCCTTATAGTTTCGCCATGCCCGTCTGTCTGTCTGTCTGTCCCCGCTGTACCTCAAAGACGCTTAGTACTAGAATGCTGTAATTTGGCATAGGTATACATAATAATCACGCCCACAAAAAGCTAAAATTAAATCTTGTAAAAAAAACATTTTTTTCGGGTGCCTCCCTTGCACGTAAAGTGGGGATGATATTTTTTTCCTTGTCTATCCCATGAAATGGGGTATCGTTGGATAGGCCGTTCAAAAATATTGCGGGAACATAATTTTTAGATTCTGGGATCCGTATGCGCAATATTAAGCTTTAAAGTGCAAATTTTTGTTACAGTTAAGCGTTTATGTTAAGTGTTTATGGAGATGTGAAAAATTCATAGACGTAGTACATAATTATAATGAAGTTACAGGAAAACTATCGGCCTACTTAAAGGAGACGGGGATTTCTGGGCCAGATTGTAATAGGTTGAGATATGGTTAAAAAAAAGTGACGCATATGAAAGGTTCTGTCGGCGAAATGTCAATAGGTGAAACGTTCTATCGACAAATCTCTCAAAAACAATACGTGATCAGTCCAAAGCAGAAATGACTGTCGGAGAACGTTTGTAGACTATATCTACCTATTGTGGACTGGGGTATCGTGCGGTATGTTAAAAAAGTTGCTGAGTATCAATACAAAGTAGTAGTACACGAATTTGTATGAAGTAGGTACCAAAATTACAAAATAAAAATATTTTTTACCGACTTCAAAAACCAAACACTTCAAAGTGCAAAAGACCTTTAGTTTCGGTATCTACCTAATTTCTTGCTAACGACTTCCTAAACTAAAGTTTTTATTGCGCTTTGTAGTGTCTTTTTACGGATGTCGGGTAAATTGTTTATGTACCTACTTACTTAATAAGTTTTTTTTAAAGCCCATCGTTACATAAATACTGTATTCAATTAAAGCGGGGGTGTAATTTTTATGCTTTTCGGGAGTAAAAAGAGGTCTAAATAAAAATGATAAATAGAAATATTCGTGATGGGTGTCATCTTCATAGTTTTCGAGGGCGGAGGGGGAGGAAAATCAGGAAACCGAAATAAAAAATGGCGGCCATAATCAGAAGTGGATCTTAGTAAATGGGTTGCTTCACACGAGTAACTGTATGTAGGAGCTCTTTCGAGGGGCAAGCAACCACTCTAACATCGTTTTTAAGAAACATATTTATATTATAATTTGGGATCTTCAGGATACACAGAAACAATAGAAATCTCAATAATATATTGATTATTTCATAGTTTCTTTTGCCTGTTTTTTTTGGAAAATTTTCAACAGAGCATGATAAATGATAAATGATAAATGATTTATTTTCTGTAAGTAGGTTTGTAAAAACACTTTTACACGTCAATCATATTTTTTAAATAAAGCTAGATGAGGTCGGCGTTTCCTATCTGACTACTCTGAGAAGAAAGGCCGACACAAACTCAGAGGTCACAGTCTCTTTTAAAGCCCAGACATAATCTTGGTCAGATCATGTGAAGGCCATGTAGATTGGTGTCTGAAATGGTCCTTTTGAGGAAAGAACCACACAGATTGAGTGGACCTGTCCAGTCAGTGCACGCATTTGTCAGTAATCGTGCTGCTCAACTCAGAACTTAAGGAGCTCAACGATTCGACGAACAATACCAAAGAAAGAACATTTGGGTAGGCCGCATAAATTACTCAAACTGCTAGACCATGATTAATACTAAATGAGAAAAAAAAAAAAACAATAATGACCTACATAGGCTTCACATTCACAATAATTGAAAACAATATAATACTTTACAAGTAAATATTAAGTTCCAAACAGTATATTGAACTCCACAAAGTAAATATGTCAAAATGGTATATAAATAAAATAAAAGTTTCAGTATGCAATAATTGGAGCAGCTTAATCCCAAGCCTTTTTGTCCTCAATATAATCTTTAATAGTATAAAAGGCTTTCTGGCACAACCTACTTTTAATAAATGATTTGAATTTATTAAGGCTCAGATCTTGAACGTGGCTTGGAAGTTTATTATAAAAACGTATACATTGACATCTGAATGAGCCACCTATTTTCTTGAGCCTTGTTGTAGGTACAACAAATTTGTGTTTGTTCCTGTTGTTTATAAAATGGATATCACTGTATTTTTTTAAACAATTTTATATTTTTATGGGCATATAAAAGATTTTCAAAAATATACTGGGAGGGCACAGTCATTACATTAATCTCCTTAAATTTCTCTCTGAGAGAGTGTTTCGGACTTAATCTATAAATTGACCGAACAGCTCTTTTCTGCAAAACGAAGATAGTCTGAATGTCAGCGGCATTTCCCCACAACAGAATACCGTACGACATTACACTATGAAAATAGCTAAAGTACACTAAACGGGCTGTCTCTATATCAGTTAAATTACGAATTTTTCTAACAGCGTATGCTGCGGAGCTTAGCTTTTTCGACAATTTATCTATATGTGGACCCCACTGAAGCTTAGCATCCAAAGTTAAGCCCAAGAATACTGTGCTATCTTCAGGGTTCAATTCTTCGCCCTTTATCAATACATTAGTTTTCACCTGCCTAACGTGAGGTAGCGTAAACTTAATGCATTTGGTTTTTTTTTCATTAAGAAGTAAATTATTAACATTGAACCAGTGAACTACTTTTGAGATCGCACTATTAACATCGTCAGTAACCAGCTGCTGACGTTTAAGTTTAAACAAAAGTGAAGTGTCATCCGCAAACAACACTATATCATGATTATCCTTTATGAGGTATGGCAAATCATTAATGTAAATAAGAAACAAGAAAGGACCAAGAATTGAGCCCTGTGGGACTCCCATTGTTACTATAGATCCAGGAGATCTTTTCCCATTAACGTCAACGCTCTGAATCCTATTACTCAAGTATGAAGTAAGAAGATCCAGAGCGGTGTTCCGGATCCCGTAGTGGCGGAGTTTCCTGATTAACGTTTCGTGAAGAACGCAATCGAATGCCTTGGACAAATCACAAAAGATGCCCAATGCATCGCGTTTATCTTCCCATGCATTATAAATATGTCCTAAAAGTTCCACAGTAGTCGAACGACCCCTTGTAAAACCGAACTGTTTATTGTGCAATAATTTATGTTTATTCAAAAATCTTTGTAATTGGACTAAAATTATTTTTTCTTTTCTTCACTATGATAACGCTTTAGCACACTCCGCCAGACGGGCAATATATTTTTATTGAGTACCGCAGGTGCATAGATAATGAGTCCCGACAGGCGACTTGATTTTTATTTAAAAATCAAAGTGACACGTTGCCGCATTGGCATTATGAACCCTGACGACGGAGTGACTGCATTCAAAAGGGCTGTGTTAGAGAACCCCAGGTATAGCGCTTCCCACCAGGTAAGATCGGAAGAACCTTCCTTTTCGATGGAGGAGTGGTAGACAAATCAAATCAAAATCAAATCAAAAGTCATCTATTCAAACTAGGCTGAGAATCAGCACTTTCCGAACGTCAAAATTAAATAAGACAGTCCCCCAAAACGGCCAACCTTCACCACTTCCTGGTGCTTTGTATTGGTACCTACACCTTCTCTAAGCGACACATTAAGGTTCGTGCAGACTGGGGCGATATATCACGATAGTCTGCACGAGCCTTTATTGTTTTCCGACATGCACGCGAATGAAGTCACGAGCACAGCTAGTTTATCATAAAAACAAGGATTAGGTCATCAAAATGTGAAAAAAAAATGCTCTTTATAACTCACAACATTTTGTTACAAACGAGTTTATTATTTGTATCAGATTTTTTTTAAATATTTTAGATCTTAATTGTTTGTTGGTTATCATTTAGCTACTAAATAGCGTGGAAGTCAACAAACACAATCTTGCTGTACATTGCACTCGCATCCACAGAGTAGGCAACTCGTTCATGGGTTTACAACAAACTTCCTATTAACATTCGAAAGTTACCTATTAAACGATTTAAAAGCTATATTAAAACCAAACGTTGTAAAAAGGGAACTATAACATTTTTGATTATTTAGAAGACAAAAAAGCTTGGGATTGAGCTGCTCGCTCTGCTAAGCATTGTGATAAAACCGTAAAACTTGACATTATAATTATTATGCAAAATCATCATCATATTGGCATTGCTGAATATTATATACAAAATTACATAAATATTTACTTTGAAAAGTATTATGATTGTCTGTCATTTTGAGTACTTTATGCGGCCTACCCGAGCTCCTAAGTCCTGAGTTGAGCTACACGATTACTGACAAATACTTGCACTGGCAAGACAGGTCCACTCAAATGTGTGTGGTTCTTTCCTCAAAATACCATTTCAGACACGGATCTACATGGTCCTTACATGATCTGACCAAGATTTTGTCTGTACTTTAAAAGAGACTTTGGGCCCTGAGTTTGTTTCGCCATTTCTTCTCAGGGGTAGTCAGATAGTAAATGTCGACTCCATCTAGCTTATTTTTTTAATATGACGTGTAAAATTTATTCCGCTATTCTATTTACACTAGCCAGTCACTCGGCGATAGTGTTGTAGCTTTCTGTAATTAATTTTTGTAATTACTTCCAGAGATTACCTACCTCTTACAAACAAACAATAAAATGTTATTATTATGCCTATTAAGAAACGATAAGGTATAGTTTGGTATGGATTAGCAAAAATTCCTAGTCCAAAAATATTGGATTCTACCTAACAAAGGCTCCAGACAGGCGCGACGCGACACTTGTTCCAGTAGCACAATTTCTATGAAAACTTCATGGAAAAGTGTCGCGCCCGCGGTATCGCACCAGTCAGCACGAGGCTTAACAGATACAACCCTATATCACACGAGTGGTAATATGAAGCTAGAAAATTACAGTTATTGTAAAAGTTTTACTGCATCCGTATTCCGTATTGATTGACCTCAATAGAGGTACGTAAGGTGGTAATTACAATGTCTATATCGCACTGGAGGAAGGACATGCTGTCCATTACTGTGTATACAGTAGAGCCTCGGTTATCCGAACTAATTGGGGGACAAGTGTGTTTCAAAACCGATTTATTCAGATAATCGAACTGTATGAAAAACTGTTCCAATAAAACCATATAATAATATATAATTATGTAAAACTCTTAATATTTATTATAATAGTAAGTAGTAATCCAGCAAACAAAATATATGTGTATACTCCACGAAAAGGAACTATTTAACTCTTATAAAAGTCGTTAATTTTGGTCTGTCGAAGCAAGTCTATCCGCCTATGAGCAGTAGCAGTTCGGTTAAGCGATGGTTCGGTTGACCGACGCCGACTAAATATATATGGTTTCGTGACTGTCTTTTTTTTTGGGTGGTAAATTATCGGGAGGGTGTGACTCTTACTGACTAAATCCACTAGAGTTCCTTCCGTTGCCTGTGTTGCCAAGGGCCTCGATAACCCTTTCGGACTTCCCGCGACCTTCGTGACTGTCTGTGTGGGCGTTGTTCTTTTAAACTATTTTGATGCAGTTTTCATTTAGATAATTTATTCCGGTAGGTATAATCTATACCTACATATCATAAAGTCGTAGCGAAGCCAATATTGTACATCGAATGTTTTTGAAAAAAAGAAATTGCTACTAGGCCTGGGATCGATTTATGCCGTAAATATAGTTTTTAGAATTATTGTCTGTTTGTCTGAATGTATGTTCCAGCATCATGCAAGTTCTACCGGATAGATTTTGTTAATTTTGCGTAGATATTATATAAGGCTGGTCAGTTGGTAGGGTATATATTACCACGCTGTTTGTTAGTTATGGGGGATGATGCAAAACTGCGTTATGTTTGTAGGTATTGCTCTATAGTTTAGAGAAAATTGTAAAAAGACGAGCCAAACGGTAGAGAACATTTCAGATAGTTACAAATTTAACCTGATTATCATTTACAAGGGACAGCCACACCAGCCACCACCAGTTTACAAGGAAGAGGGCAGCGACGATTTCAGCAACTACAGGCCTATTTCCGTTTTACCGTCGATATCAAAAGTGCTTGAAAAAATTATAAATATCAAACTAACTAATTATTAAAAAAAATTCAATATTTTATCTATTTCACAGTTTGGCTTTAGGCAAGGTGTATGTACTGAAGATGCAGTAACTGCGTTAAGTTCTCTTGTAGCTGAGCACCTTGACAAAGGAAACAGATGCCTGTCTGTTTTCTTAGACCTCAAAAAAGCATTCGACACCGTCTCTGTTCCAATCCTTGTGAATAAGCTGGCAAAACCCGGACTAAGAGGGAATGCACTCAGTTTACTTAAAGACTACCTCTCCGACAGGAAACAAAGAGTAAAAATGGGACAGTACTCCAGTGACGAGGTAGTTATGTCATACGGCGTCCCACAGGGTAGTATTTTAGGACCTACGCTCTTTCTCCTGTACATTAATGATCTTTGTATTATGGAAATAAAACACACACCACACCACACTATACCACACACCTCTCACCACATCACACACCTCACACTACACCACGCACTACGCCACACATCATACCACATTGCGCGCCTCACCACATACCATACATAACACCGCACTGCTTACCACACCACACATCACATATACACTACATCACATGCACTAACTGGGAATAAGTTTTATTCTTACTGTTAATACTGTAAACTGCATCCTTACTTATATATTTTACTTTTATTTGTTTTGTTTTCTTAAGATTAGTAAATATAAGCTAAATGCAGAAAAATGTACTTACATTCCATATTTACCCTTAAGGTGCCCACTTTATTAACATTAGTTAGTATAAGTGTACTACAACGATGTGAAAGAGCGAAGCCTTCTAATACAGGCATTTTTTGCTCCAAACACGTGTAAACGAAATGTAATTTTCAATTTTCACAATAAACTATTTTGTATTTGTATTTTTTGTATCATCACGCTATATCTTTATGGGGCTAATCAGTCAATGGTTATACAGGATTTTTGAGGAGGGGCAGTAAGGGAAGGTATTTTAACCATTGTGGCTACACGAAGCCAGTCATAGGAGACTGTTCTTAACTTTTTGAGACATTTTGATCTGCACACAGATTTTGAAAAACATATACAGTCAGCAAGAAAATGAACAATAAAAATTATGCTATGGCGAGAGCAGTGGTGGCCCAGTGGTCCAACATCTTGTCTGCCGCAAGTCTAAGGAGCAACAAGAGCACCAACAGAGCAATAGCAAGAGTAGCTGTTCAAGAGCACCAATTCCGTATTCTACAAACCCATAGGTATGGGTTCGTAGAATACGGAATTGGTGCTCTGAAACAGCGAGACAGGGATACGGACGGAAGACCAAGACGTAGATGATGAAACGACTTCAAATTGGAAGTCTAGTCCTTAGGAATTGGCAAGATGTAGCTCATAATCGTGAACGATGGAGAGAACAGAGATCTACAAATTAATTGATTGGCTGTCACGAACTGGAACCGGCGTATCGTAGAACCAAAGATTCGAAAACATGTGACGTTCACCAATCGGCACTGGGCCCGCGTTTTGGATTACAGTCCACTCCCTGTCGCAGAGAGGAGGCCTGTGTGCCAGCAGTTCCCAAACACTATAGTCAAGGTCAAAGGCAAGTTATTTATTTCAAATAGGCACAAAAAATGCACTTTTGAACATAAAAATTTACAAAAAAATTGAATTGATTCTAGTCGCCCCTTCCTACTTCAAAAGCTAGTTTCGTATGGAGAGGAATGGGGCAAGAAACTCCACCGTTACTCTTTTAAAATGTTTTACAATATTTTGTACATGTAAATTAATTATATAATTATATGTGAAGACGATGCACCTGGAATAAAATATACCACAATAGGTAAAAATAATTAAAAATGAAGCAATGACAGATAATTTAATTATGTGATACATACATGGTGTTCACGTTACTCACATATTTACAGATATTATTAAAGTACATGTTTTCCTAAAAAAAATAAAGTAATAGGTCAATGTGTGAGTTATGCTTCGCATAAGCATATTATGCTAACGCTGACATGAACTCCAAGGTAAAAACTAAAGCACGTGTAACAAAAGTAACAATGGTCAATAACATAGCTCATAAAATTTAACTCAAACATCATCAACCCAAGATCACTTTACTTACGTGTGTAAATATTTGTGGAACTCAAGACTCAGGGCGTATGCGCAAATCGTGTGGACAGGACGGGCGTGTGTAAACAATTTTTACTATAACAATCCTATGTCTTCTACAAACAACAGCTCATGTTAAAGTTTTAAATTCTATTTGATCGTTGCTACTACGCAGGTTTTTGAAGGAGGAGGTTGGCTATGGATGTGCTTGCAGCGGACATGTCTTAGACATTAGTCTAAGACAAGATTGGCCCACGTGCAAGCAGAGGTCTAATGACCTCTGCTTGCACGTGGGCCAATCTTGTCTATGTGACTTGGTAGTACAGTCGCCAGCACATCAAGTTATCGCAAACTGTCAAATTTTCTCATTTTCCATTTTAAACTTAACCTTCAACATTTTAAGGTTAAAAATAATTTGGAGAAGTTTAACAGTTTGTGGTAACATAATGTGCTGGCGCCTGTAGGTACTTCGGAAGTAAATGTTTCGTCGAAATTCTTCCCACCTTAACCACATGCTAACTGCAGGCTCAGCATGACGCTTTCTATTTCTTCGAAGAATAGACACAGCTCTTTCTATACAAAGTGACATTTCGTTTCTACATTTTTGACATCTCACCGTAGAAATCCTTCTACATAAAAAAGGACCTAGACATAGATCGTTAGAAACGAAAGACAAAATGACAGATTGTAGAAGGATTTCTACGGTGAGATGTCAAAAATGGAGAAACGAAATATCATTTTGTATAGAAAGAGTTATGTCTATTCTTCGAAGAAATAGAAAGTGTCATGCTAAGCCTGCTGTACGCAGAAGAAAGGACAATGCCCAAATATATATTGTCAAAAACTCAGAGTCGATAAAAAAAACGGTGAAAGGGGGGCATTCATTGTAGAGAACGGAAACTACTTTCTTTAAAAATTATCTCCATGATTGGCTATGTATTGTATTATTTTTAATAATAGGTAATGAGTTTCTTGTTCTCTTCGTGTAAATAAAGTTGGTCAGAATATAGTATTTAAAAAGACACTTGTGAAAAGCGCAGGTGGATGTTTATTACAAAAAATACATCGCTGTTACATTAATATCGTGATAATGTAACAGCGTTGCTGCATTTTGTCTTCATGCCTAGGATAAGCGAGATAATACAACATGCTGCTTACAACTTCCCAACGTACGAAGACAGAAAGATATTTTGACACGCTGTTTGAGTAGGGTTCTCGGTATAAATTAATGAGGGTTGCTGCAGTTCTAAAGTTACTCATTGCATTCGTCGCGGTTTTGTTGAAATATGTGTTATTAGCACTCAGTGCTTAACTGACTTTCGTAACGTTATTTTGATGGTGGAATATATGCAAGATAACCGCATGGCCTACCATGTGCTAGGCATGGATACCTATCTCTTTTTTACCACAGGAAAGTGCCGATTTGTGCACGCTGCCGTATTGGAGCTTATGTTGATTATTTTGGGAGAAACTAAATTCACATTTTTTATATATATCATGTATTATACTATACTATCATACAGTTTTTTTCATTGATGCTAATTTTTTTATGGGTATTCTTCTTTATTAAATCAGAATCGATTACTTATTCATAGAATTTAAAAAAAAATTGAATATTTCTACTAATATTATAAATTAAAGTCACTTTCTGGTTTAGCACAGCGGATTTTGATGCAGTTTTCACCATCATTATGAGAATTTATTCCAAAAGGTTTATGTGTATAATAAATTAATAATAAATAATTATTATTTTATTTATCTTTAATATACATACATACATAACATCATGCCTTGTTTCCCCGAATGGTTGAGCAGAGGTGTACCTGTAGTACACTCACTTTTTCGCCAGTTATGTTTAAGTTCCATGCAATAGGGGGCGAGCCTATTGCTATCAACCGGGCACAAATCCAGACTTCGGGCTGCTACTGAGAAATTCCAGATAGAAAAACCCAATAACACTTTGCCCGACCCGGGAATCGAACCCAGGACCCCATGCTCAGCAGTAGCGCTTGCGCCCACTTGACCAACGAGGCAGTCATAAGTCATAGAGGTGGTATCATTAATATTTAAATTACATATAAGTTATAAATAAATCTCGGTGTTTTGTCAAATAGTAAATATCGTACGAAGCCTCGCACGATACTTACTATTTTCTCTTACTATTTCCTACTTTAATGGTTCCAATTATGTAATTTCAAGTCTCCTTATTCTATTATCAGATTCTTTAACTATTTTCATATCAATGTGCCTAATGTTTAGGTTTAAAATTCAATCCATGGGACCTCTTACAAGAAATGTGTGTTTACAATTTCTATTTCCGCGCCCTTTTGTGAATGAAAGTTCAAGATAACAACTTGATCTCGTTAAAATAACATCAACGAAACGGTGGCAAGTAAATTGCAAACTTGTTTTTTCATCAAGCACTTTCACGAAGCATTGTTAGTTTTACTTTTATTGTTATTTACTTATGCAAGTCATTGCGTCACAAGTAACTGGGCAGTGGGCAGTATCGTAATAATGCGGATTATCTAGACACGCGGTAGCGTGTCAAGCCAAGTTCAAGTAACAGAACTGGCGAGCAGCACCGTGTGTAATATTACACGAACCATTTGGAGCCACTTTTGACCCCATCATAACTTAAAAACCATTTCACATAAACGTGTCAAATTTGGCTCATATATTGAGACTTGCGAGATACATATGTGCTCCAAATTTCATAAACACATCTCCAACGGTTATTTAGATATTAACGTACAAAAAACCTTTAATGAAACAGGGAACGTTGTTACAAGCCAGTTGTACAAACCAGTCTTATCACGGGGTACTTATCGTGTTATCCAGTAACTGGGTTGTGGAGGTCAGGTAGGCAGTCGCTCCATGTAAAATACTGGTATTCAGCTGCATCTGGTTAGATTGGAAGCCGACCCAACATGATTAGGAAAAGGCTAAGCAGATTAAATAAAAAAAAAAGAAGAAAATACGGTTAACACAAATACAAAAAAGTAACAATTTGGGGGAAAATATGCGTCACATCCACGCAAAACGGCCAACGCTCAGCATAATGCTGCGACCCTATGCGAGACAGATCCCCAACGCTGGTTTTCAGCGCGATTGATTGAATGTAGCAAGAGAACTTCGACTCGCCTAGTCATGTTCAGTTGTTATCGGACAGGATGCGTGCCCTGATACACAAAAGAGGTCCCCCGACTGCAATAATAATTTTATTTATCCGTTTAGTCAGCGAGTAAATGAGTGACCTTTCGCTTTTTATACAAATAAACTAATACAACATGTTTTTTACTTTATAGTTCGTTTTTTGCAGGCAAAAATTAAAAACACGGCTTGTTTTAATTTTTTAAATTATTAATATTTATTTTATACATTTTAGTGACTAGCTTTATTTTAAAACGTGTAATGCTAAGTGGTGGTATTTTTATTTTAAGCAGTAAAAGTGGTTTTATACTCTCGCGGCGAAGCGAGGCGTGGATAGCGTGGGGATGAAATGTTTGTTTTGCATGTACACCCTACCTATGTAAAATATATGTCAATAAAGGTTATAGTTTTGGCATGGGATCATCAAGGCCTTCAATTTGATGTTGTAATAATTAAAGATTTTTTTCACATTTGAAAATGGAACTATACTGCCGCCATATTGGTTTTTTCAAAAATATTTATAGCCTAATGTCACTGGGGATGATGTAAGGATTCTAACTAATACATCTAAACCTGTTTGTAAAAGTTATGGAGGCACAAAGAAACTCACATAGGTACATTAGGTACAACTGCGGCCAAGAAACTGGGCATCCTAAATAAGGTGAAGCGATACTTTACGCCTGGACAGCTTTTGACCCTTTATAAAGCGCAGGTCCGATCCTGCATGGAGTATTGTAGCCACCTTTGGGATGGCTCGGCTAAATACTAACTTGCCGCGCTTGACTCGGAACGCAGAGCTAAGAGGCTCATTGGCGACGTAAATCTGGTGGATGCCAAGCTTCACAGTTTGGCCCATCGTCGCAAGGTTGCCTGCTTGTCGGTCTTCTATAGATTGTACTTCGGAGAGTGTGCTCAGGAACTCCACGACCTCATTCCACCGGCCCCCTTCTATTATCGGTCATCTAGGCGCACTTCAGGTTACCATCCCTTCCTGGTGGCTATCCCACCAACTCGCACTAAGCGTTTCCAAACTTCTTTTATAATGCGCACAGCAAAGGAATGGAACTCTCTGCCTGCGTCTGTGTTTCCGAACGCATATAACCCTAATCTCTTCAAAGTGAGAGTGAACAGGCTTCTTCTGTCGCCTCTGACATAGACTAAGGTCAAGAGCAAACCCATCACAAATAAAAAAAAAAAAAAATACATACATACATACATGACCCCTAAACTCATTCCAATCCTTTTCAGGCAGTGCTCCATTAACGTTCCTGCAACGTGCACTAACACTGATAACGACAAACTCGTAGTAAGTTATGTTATGAGGTAGGTAACTCAATTGGGATTGTCGTTGATAATTATATTTACAATAATTTATTTAATAATTACTTTTACACAGGCACCTCTCACTGGGAGGAGCCTGTGTCCTAGCAGTGGGAACATTATAGGCTGATTATATTTAATTAATAGATTCAAATTAAAGTATTTATTTGGCAGATTTTTCAATAGTCAGATAACTTTTATCTGAAGAATACACAGTGGCAGATTGACGTATTTTCTATACAAAAACCGCAATATTTATTCCTCAGATAAAAGTTTTATAACTATTGACAAATCAGCCCTTAGAATAATAATAAATTAATAACTGACCACCTAGGACGTAGACGGCCATGAGAAAAGACGCAGACCAAAGAAAATATGAAAGTATTATGGGAAAGATATGGGGAAATGACGGCTAATAAAGATGTGTGGCAGAAAAAGATACAGCGCCAATCTCAAATAAATATAAGGGCAGATGATGTGGACATCTGAGTACTGAACAGCTGGTATTCCCTTATGTATGCATTAAGAAAGTGAAAAACACGAATCAAATAGGCACCGGAACGGGTGTTCTTTAGACGTGAGTAAAAAGAACACCCGTTTATAAACGGTGAAATTTTTTTATTGGTTCTGTTATTGTGAATTATTCAAATAACGATTTTATCGATAACGTAGATGAGCATAAATAATTATGATCCGAAAAATAGTTCCATGATGTTTGTTTGTCTGAAGTAAAAGTATTCTATTCTATTCTATTCTATTATATATGTTTTTTTTTTATCATTGATAAACTACGTGACTATTGGAAACAGTCGTAGTATTTATTTATGGGTCAATGTTTAGCCGGCAAAATGACCTTGCCATTAACCTATGATGAACTGGAACAGGGCGTTTAGAGTGTGTTTTTGATGTTTGTTACAAATTTACAAAATTAAGTGACTTAAATACTAATTCAATTAATTGAAATGCAAATTAAAAAAATATTTTTCATAATTACCATAAAATAATGTTAAGTAGGCACGTATTTACATAATTTTCAAAAAAGGCAAAAATAACTTACCGCTTCCGTTCATGGTGTTAACTTGCTTCGGCTTATCGATATGTATCACTGGTATATCCGATTTATCGATAGGAGTAACAACTTGATCGACATCCGCGTCGATATCGATGACGTGCACGTCACTGTCTTTTGCACTCGCGTCTTGCCCCGTCGGCGCCGGCATTTCAACTAACTGCTACAAACGAGTGTTTACTACTGGCTGAATGTCTGAACCTATACCTCGATTGAAGCTGAATAATAATTTGATTGTTTTTGTTTTCGATACGCAGTTTAATCATTTTTTGACGTGTAATTCGAATTTGGAAGAGTAGCGTAAAAAAAATAGTGTAGTATCAACTATTACATTATTATTGTCTTTTTTACGATTAAAGCCTTATTTAGGAACGAAAATAAGTATTATTTTAGTAAATGGCGCATACCTACTCAATGGCGACTGAATTGAGTCTGTCTATAATTTGCGTTATTGTGCTTATTTACGTAAATAATGATTTTGGTAATCTGCTCTAATCAGTGATAAGTAAATAGGGAAGGTAGATATTTGGTTTTCGTGAGAATTATCTGCTACGTGTTTGATTGTATTATCTTCTATTACCTTCTATTTTTAACCAACTTCAAAAAAGGAGGAGGTTCTAGGTTCGCCTGTATTTTTTCTTAGTAGAGGAAACTTATGCAGTGGTCCCATTTAAATTTGGTTAAATTTCCTTGTGTAGTTCTTGAGTTAGCTAGGAAAAAACTAGTGGTATTCGAATTTGTGTGGAGTAGGTACCACAAAAAAGTGAAAAAAAAAACATTTTTACAAAAAAAAAATTTCCAGTAAGTACAGTGGGTACAGTAGAACACAACTGAAGTAGCTTCTTTTTTTTAGCAAGAAGTTCCTTATTATTTTTAACCGAACTCCAAAAAGGAGGAGGTTGTTTAGATGCATACCTACCATTATGTACCTATGTAGACACGACACGCAAACTTATGATTTTCTAATGACGTTTAAAAAAAATGTGAAATATGTTTTTTTTTACACGATTTCTGTTAGTAAATTATGTAGTCGGGGCCTATTTCGATCGACCTACTGTGTATTAAATACACAGTAGAACGATCGAAATAGGCCGAAATATAATAATTATGTATACATTTTATACATAATTATTATAAAATAGTTGCTTTTCGTGTCTGTGTGACTGCGTTGATCTTCTAAAGAACGCAACGGGTTTTGATGTGGCTTACACCATAATTAAGGGAATTTATTCCGGAAGGTTCCGTAAGATGTGTATACTTAATATTTATTTATTTATTTAACAGTTTATGTACACACATATACACATACATAATAATACCGTATAATACCGTTACTATTAAAACTTACGTACCTATAATAAAGAAATCTCTAGGTAAGAAAAAGAAAGAAAGAAATATATTTATTTGGGACACGCACAGGAAATACAACAATAAAAAACCGGCCAAGTGCGTGTCGGACCACGCACAATGAAGGGTTCCGTAGTTGGGAAGTTGGGATGAATTTATCCCAAAAACAAACTTAACGTTGCAGTTGAAAAAACATTTTCGGGATACATCGATATATGCCACGGTCGATTCTCCAACGGCAAATTTAAGTTGGTCGACTATAACTCGTTAACTTGTAAAGCCTACTTAGCCGTGATAGTTTTCCGTTTAATTTCATTATATGTACTACTGCCATGCATTTTTTCACATCTCCATAAACAACCATTTAGCTAGCAGGGGGGACACACTTGGCTCTAGCAAAAATTAGCACTTTAATGCTTAATATTACGCAAGTGGATCCTTGAATTGAAAACTGGTGTTCACAGATCCACAATATTTTTAAACGGCCTATCGGTAGACGAGAAAAAAAAATACGTGCAAGGGAGTACTTACCCTAAAATATTTTTTTTTCACGATTTTATTTTAGCACTTTGTTGGCGTGATTAATATGTATACCTATGCCAAATTACAGCTTTCTAGTACTAAGCGTCTCTGAGCTACAGCGGGGACAGACAGATAGACGGACATGGCGAAGCTATAAGGGTTCCTTGTACCTACCTACTACAGAACCCTAAAAAAGGACATAAAACTAACAAAATAATGAACCATTAAAAAAATGGTATGTTTGTCAAGTCCTAAAAACCGTGCGAAGCAGGGCAGGATATTCCAGATGAGTGGAATTTTTTTTACCAGAGTGGGATCGTCATTCATTCTTGAATTTTCCATCGTGTGGGTAAGTAATAAATAATAAAAGATTCAAGGCTCCTACATACTGGCGCGACTTGTCGCGCGACGCGACGCGACACAAAGACACCGCGTGTAGCGCTACAAGCGGTACCTTTGTGTCGCGACGCGTCGCGCGACAAGTCGCGCCAGTATGTAGGAGCCTTCAATCTGAATCACAGAAAACATGACCTACACATAAAAACAACATTGCCGTTGGTAGTTCGATAAAACCGGTTTTTTTGCGGTTGAGCCCATGTTAATGAAGTTATATGTTTTTGATTATATAACGAGTTGAATCATCGAACCACGGCATTTTGTGGTAAGTGAGATCACGGTGTGAGATAGTGCGTTATCAAGTGGGTTCTTCTGATGGAATGGTTGGTAACTACGCTGTATGGCTTTGTAGGTACCTAGAGACTCGCAGATTTGAAGCTAAGAAAAAAACCTACTGGTAGAACGAAATGGTAACATATATGGCACTGTTATTTTTAGGACTTCTTATACAATGGTACCGATTCCCTTGTTCACATACTAAACTAAATTTAAGTTCAGTGCATCTTTTTATTTGTATTTCATTAAGAAGAGGACATAAGATAAATTTTAGTTTAGTCCTGTCAAATTTATCAGCGCCTGTACATGTTAAGACGTGATTAAAAACTTGCCTACTAAAATTACGTCAATTTACGTCAAGCGCTGATTAATTTGACAGGACCAATTTGAAGAACATCACCAATGAGGTCAATATAATGTCTTCCTGGGGCGTCCCCTCCCGGCGTTTCCATCCACCTCTGCCTTGTAAATACCTTTTGTTAGTCGCCTTTCATTCATCCTCTCAACATGACCAAACCATCTAAGCATACTCTTTAAAATTTTTGTCACTACATCTTCTTTTAAACCGCACCGTTGCCTTATCACATCATTTTTCAGCCTATCAATTATCGTCACACCACACATGCTTCGCAAGGTACGCATTTCCACAGCATTGACTCTACTTTCATGCTTCTTTTGCCACACCCAACATTCACTTGTATATAATTCTTATTTTATGATATAGATCATAGTACCTATAGATGAGGTCAAGAGAATGATGACTAGAAGGCAAGTTTTCATCCATAAAATCCTTAAACAAAACAATCATCACTTACTGTTGACTTGACGTGTATAAAATACCTATCACTGTACGACATCAATGAATGTGAAATGTTTATACACTTTTTGTTATCGTTTACGTACTCAAATAATAATATATTGTTTTAAATGATTATTATTTACAAACTATGAAGTAAACTGACTGCTGTTTCAAACGTGTCGGTTGTCAAACTGTCGCGGGTAAGCACCGGGTAAGGACTGTTTGTTTAATACTTCTATTAAGACGCTGACAACACCTAAACCGCGGTCACTATCAGATTGCATATAAAAGAAAGGGAAGCACGATGACACAACGCTTTTAATTTATTGCAAAATATGAAGCAATTATTGATTTACTCAAAATTAAGTTGAGTAATCGAAAATAAAAAACAACCAAGTTCTGCATTAAAATAAGACGTTCTTTTTATTAATTAAATACGTAACGTATGTTGATATTTAATACAGATATTTTGGATTAGAACTCAAGGTAAGAGGTTAGTTTAACGTTAGTTTGTATCGAGATTTTTTTTCAAAACGTGTTTTGGTAACAGCCAAGTTCTGGGAAAAATGTTCAAAATTAACATATATTTTTTTCGCTACCACAAACTATACAGATTTGGCAATTTTTTTTCTTAAGAGAAGCCTATTTTGGTCAATTGGGTCTTGTCAGCGCCTTAAAGTGTACAATAATAGTTGTATAATAATGCGTACTATTTATATTAACGTGTATCCGCAGCTTTAGCCCGCGAAATTCAAGTTTTCTTAGGGTTTTGTAATTTGCAAGTGCCGATTCCCTTGTTCACAAACCCTTGTTCTATTTCTTTGAGAAAAGGACAAACGATAAATTTTAGATTACTCCTGTCAAATTAATCAGCGCTTGACGTAAATTGACGTAATTTTAGTAGGCAAGTTTTTAACCACGTCTAAACTTGTATGGAGTAGTGACAGGCGCTGATTAATTTGACAGGACTAAACTAAAATTTATCTTCTGTCCTCTTCTTAATGAAATAGAAAGAAAAAGATGCACTGAATTTAAATTAGTTTAGTTTGTGAACAAGGGAATCGGCACCACTACCTCCTCAATACCTACAGATGAATGTGTTATCTACCTACTAATTCGATTTTGAGCTTAACCATCAACATTTTAAGGTTTAAAATCATTTTGAGATATTTGACAGTTTGTGTTAACTTGATGTGCTGGGTACTACAGTACCCGTAATTTTCAGATGTAGGTACTATAAATATTAGTAACGCGCTCTTTTCAAATAATATTATTTACCAATTGTTTTATAGTCCACATCACTTTGTCTATGAAACTTCTTTATTATAACTCATTAATGTGTCCTTGACTATTTGACTCTCAAGCAAAAGACCGCGCGGCTAGAATATCAAAATCGACTGACTGAAAATATTATTTTTACAGCAGTAAGCCGGAAGTTGCGTGGTAATAGGCGTTGTAGGTCGATTTTTATTCGTTTTTTAGGGTTCCGTAGCCATGTCTGTCTGTCTGTCCGCGGCTTAGCTCAGATACCTACTCGGGTCAGGACTAAATTTTTGACGTAATTGCACAACGGAATTCACAACGGAAATGTATCACACTGGAAAATAAATGCAGCGCAATATAATTATTAGCGTCAAAAATTTGGTCCTGGCCAACTCTTGTTACTAAGCTGCAATTTGGCATGGGTATACATATAAAGCCGTAAAATTAAATATTAATAAAAAAAAAACCTTGCGCGTGAAGTGGGGATTATATTTTTTTTCTCGTCTATTCCATGGTGTGTATAGTTGGATAGTCCGTTCAAAAATATTGCGGTTCTCTGAATAAGATTTTTCGATTGAGGGATCCGTTTGGGTAATATTAAGCTTATAAATAAATAAATGCTAATTTTTGTTAGAGTCAAGTGTAGTCCCCCTCCCCTGCCAACCATATGGTTGTTTTTGGATATGTGTAAAAATTCATGGCAGTAGTAACTATAACAGCTAAGCAGGCTTTACAGGTTAACGAGTAATAGTCGATCAACTTACATTTGCAATGTTAAGTTTTTTTTAGGATAAATTCATCCCAACTACAGAACCCTTCGTTGTGCGCTATCCAACACGCACCTGGCCGGTTTTTTAATTAAGGGCTGGTTTTTCAATAGTCGGTTAACTTTTATCTAAGGAATTAATATTGCTGTATGACGGCTTTTATATTGAAAACTAGCTGACCAGACAGACGTCGTCCGGTCCAAATTTCAATAATTCACACAAAATTCCCATAGAAAATGTATTTTCAGATTTTCCGAATTTGCCAAATTTCCCTAAAACTTTTTTTTCTCCGGAAGAGCCTGATTCAGGTTATTAGAAACATTTTTGACCTATTGATCGCCACGTCAAAAAAGCAAAGACGTGCCCTCGGCGTCAAGCTACGAAATACACAGGCACATTTTGCTCTGTCATCTATACATCAATACATGACTGTGGCGGTCAAAAGGTTAAACAAATATTTGCAAAATTGGTCCAGCCGTTCTGAAGTGCAGCGTTTACCAACGAACAGCATTTATTTTTTTTTTTGTAGAGAATAATATTTCAAACCGCCATATTACTACTTTGTATAAAAGTTATGTCTGATGAAAAGTTTGGCCTAAGACAAATGAAGGTTGTTTTAGCTCGTTTGGGGAAACATTATTATGTTCTACGACTTTTGAAAATAGAAAAACAATAAAATAGTCTCGTAAAAACTTAATTATTTTTGCTCCTTGGCATTTCACGAAGGCGTAAGGTACTTATCTTGAACTAATTTATACAAAATTCATTGAAATGAGTGCTTTTGTGAGTTTCAAGGTCACAAAACACACCTTTTGTTTTGTTAGAAAAAAAATATTTTACATGTAACAATTCAATAGTTTGAGATTGAATCAGGGCTGATTTTTCAATCACCAGATTTTTTTATTTGACATATTTTCTATACAAAAACTCTGACGGTTGAAATGTCGGTAATAACCTAAAAAAAAAACTTTAAGAACGCTTTTGGGAATACACTGACCATATACTTAGGCTTGTTATAATTGTGAGACATTTCAGCCAGCAGTGAACCACACGATCACAACACAAAACACGTTTCAAAAACTGAAATTTTTATGTAGATATTTCAAATTCGCAGAAAATACGAGTGCGCAATAGTTGAAATGACACTGTCCAAAAATATTTTTATTTTTTTGGAAATATTTTTACAGTAGGCATAAGATTATGGTAATTTGCTATTTTATTTGACAGTAAAGCTTGCATGATTGGTGAGAGTTATTTGTTATAATAAAAAACCGGCCAAGTGCGAGTTGAACCACGCCCAACTACGGAACCCTTCGTTCCGTAGTTGGGATGAATTTAACCCAAAAACAAACTTAATATTGTAGTTGAAAAACATGATCTCCTATATATTCCAACTGCAATTATAAGTTGGTAGACTATTACTCGTTAACTTGTAAAACCTACTTACTGTGATAGTTTTCCCTTTAAGACGCTGACAACACCTAAACCGCGGTCATTGTCAGATTGCATAGAAAAGAAAGAGAAGCGCGATGTCACAACGCTTCTAATTTATTGCAAAATATGAAGCATTTCTCTATTTATCAAAATTGAGTAGAGTAATCGAAAATAAAAAACAACCAAGTTCTGCATTCAAATAAGACGTTCTTGTTATTAATTAAATACGTAACGTATGTTGATATTTAATGCAAATATTTTGGATTAGAACTCAAGGTAAGAGGTTAGTCTAACGTTAGTTTGTATCGAGATTATTTTTTCAAAACGTGTTTCGGTAACTACCAAGTTCTGGGAAATATGTTCAAAATTAACATATATTTTTTCCGCTACCACTAGCTAACCAGATTTTGCAAATTTGTTTCTTAAGAGAAGCCTATTTTGGTCAATTGGGTCTTGTCAGCGCCTTAACTTCGTTATACGTGTATATGCTATTGCCGTGAATTATTGCAATTATCCGAAAACCATTTAGGTGGCAGGACACTTGAATCCAGCCCCGGATGTAGATGTTTTTCGAGGCGGGGCAAAAACAACTGGGGCGCCAGCGCTGCACAGTGGAACGAATGTATGGGAGCGGTTGGACGTAGACATGTCCGAAAAATAAGAGTAAAATTATGCCAAACTAATGATGCCATCTTATTCGATTACTTAATGCCTTCATAAATTGTGGTGATGAATTTCTTCATAACTCCCATATTTCGGGAGTAATTTGAGAAAATGTGAAATTTTACTATGAAAATGAGTGTATCGAGCTCTCTCCCTCCTGATTCCGGGCTTGTTTCAAGTAGCGGTCTCTAATATCGTAATGCTATTACTAAGAGCTATATTTAATACTAAGACACATAGTGCGCCAAATGTGCACTTTCTGGGATAAAAGGAAATGAAAATTTAAAAAAAAAAACGTTTTTTCCCCATTTGTATTTACTTTAAACCGCAGACAGACTTATTAAGAGGTCTATAAATATATTATATATATACAGAAATATATATTAACAAAAATATTCACAAGAACTGATGAGAGTATGACTTTTAAGTAAGTTGATAATAAATTACCTAGTTTCATTAAAAGTACAATAAATAATTAAGATGTAAGCTCTAATTTACTAAGTTACACATTTTAAAACAATAACATCATTTAATTATCTTCGTCATCATCATCATCATCAATTAATTCAAATTCAGAATCGATGTCCGCTAAATCATTTATGTTAACAAATTCGATATCACTTTTCTCAGAATCCGTAAGCTCATAAAATTCCTTAAAAGAAGATTTTTTTACAAACTTATTTCCTTTTGGACGGATACTTGTAACAAGTGGATCAGAAGACAGTAAAAGATTGTGCATAATATCTTCATTGCATGAGATACTGCTATGCTTTCGAGAATGCCCCTCTCTATATTTTCTAAAATCTATTTCTAGCCTCAGATGCCTCTTCGGATAGAAAACCAATGGGCACAATTGACATGTTCTGAACTATGTCTGGCCCATGCATTAAAATTTTATGAAGTGAAGAAGGCATATAATACCATGGGTATAACTCCACGTAAAGCTTAGCAGTATCAAAGCAGAACTCTCGGAATTTAGTTACGTTGATCTTCTCTCCTGATGAAATACACTGCAAGATCACACAGATTTTTCTTAAAAGCATAGCATCTATTCCGGTCAGTTCAGCAGATTTAGTGTAGTTTTCAAAAAATCTCCTTGCCGAGTTGCCATTGTTGGTGGATCCACTGCCTTGTTTCACAACATCGAGAAGTAAGCCCGTTTCTCTTCTTACAGCCTCTTGAACTCTTTTCTTCCTGTCATCAACTTGCCTTTTTGCTATATCACCCCTTACTTGCCATGATTTTATGTCTAATTTGTAGGAAATGTGTAATAAGCATTCCATTGAGCGAATCCAAGCGTGAAGGGTGCTTAAGCTATATTTATACATGTCCTCGTTTGCGTGTTTATCTTTGATTAACTCTAAATTATTCATTTCTTTAGGACAAGCCTTGCATATGTCACACACTGAAGCTGCTGTATTGGATATAATGGAATGAATTTTACCATCAATCATTGTCAACAGCAGTTGGTGTTTGACACTAATTCCATCAGTGATGGTGGATGGAGTTAAGGCTTCAATCTCTGCTTCGATTTCAGCCATCTCTCTCTGCACATTTTCTTTGGTTTCCTTTATAAACTTAAACAATATTGGCCGGCAAAATGAAGTGGAAGATGGTCGCTCGTTTTCCCAAATTGTTACACCTTTTGAGACGAGCCGCAGTGGTACAAGACTAATCATAAAATTACTAGCAAGATCGATTTGCTCATCTTCACTCGTCCTTTGATGATAAATGCTTTGGCTAGATGATCCATCAAAACCCCATTTGCTGGTCAATACGAGCTGTTGATTGGGATCAACAGGGGTTTCTAACGACCTAATAAGTCTTCTTGAGGTTAAATCCATCAAGGCTTGTAATTTGATTTTTGCAGAGCTCTCTGTAACTGTGAGATCTTCTTTGGCCGGATAGCACTTAATTTTTTCTTTAACCAACATGTAGTAACTCGGGTATTGAAGAGCTCCTTCTTGAGTGTTGAAATCCCGAAGAGTGTTATAGCGCCATTTCGATAAGTTCATCGATACATAAAGAGCCAATGCCTTCAAAGGGGATATTTCCCGTACCTGAATTGATTTACCTTCAATGAAGGCTTTGATTTTTGAGGCCTCTTCTGGATTCTCCGTCAAGTATTTCATAACATAAGCTGTATCGCTTTGTCCTGCCTTTTGAAGCGCCCTTTCGGCCGAAAACATAATTTCAGCGCTGCTACTGCTGCATGAAAGACTATCTTCAGTGCGTCTTCTTTTTTGCCGGTTACTAAGGTCCTCAAAAGATTTACGAGGACTAGGATGTGTACAAGTTGAAGCATCAGATTTAGCAGGAGAAATTATGGGCTCGATGACGTCACTTATATTTTCTGTAGAAGGTTCCATATTTTCATTCTGTAATTCCGGCCATTGAATTGCAGCCTGTAGCCAAATCTCATGTTTCTTCCGAAACTTATCTGTGCTTCTTCCAGACTGTGTCCATTTTGCATAAATGCGGTAGCAAAATCGACGACACCAGTCTTTTAAACTTGTTTCAGCACTTTCACATAACTGAACACAACTGTTATCTTTTAAAACACTGAACAAATAGTTAAAGTCGCGTAAATCTTTATGTGCGCGTGCGCATAAAGCAACGTGAATATCAAGATTTGTATTAAAATTTGGAAAATACATTGCGAGATTAGCTTGGATACAACGAGGTGTAAATCAACACTGATTTTAAAGTTACTAATAGTGACCTATTTATATAAAATCCAGGTATCCCAGGTATCCTTTGTTAAATATTGCAAGGTAATTAGTTATTGTGATAATTAGTAAATGATGCATGCTAAATTAGTGTATTAAGAGCCATTTAGTAATTAAATAATAGCAATGTTCTTATCAGTAATCATTAGTGCATCAGTTTTATATGTAAACCTTAAGTCCCTAATTATATATCCTAATTAGCTTATATCTTCTCTAATTGGCTGCTCAGAAATGTTATTGTAATAAGGTAAACCTTTAGAAAAACGGTTTTAATCAACAAAATAAACAAAAAATAAAAAAAATGTGTTATAAAATAAACATCACTCTTTATCCCAGAAAGTGCACATTTGGCGCACTATGTGTCTTAGTATTAAATATAGCTCTTAGTATTAGCATTATGATATTAGAGACCGCTACTTGAAACAAGCCCGGAATCAGGAGGGAGAGAGCTCGATACACTCATTTTCATAGTAAAATTTCACATTTTCTCAAATTACTCCCGAAATATGGGAGTTATGAAGAAATTCATCACCACAAGTTATGAAGGCATTAAGTAATCGAATAAGATGGCATCATTAGTTTGGCATAATTTTACTCTTTTTTTTCGGACATGTCTACGTCCAACCGCTCCCATACATTCGTTCCACTGTGCGCTGTGGTAAAAAAATAAAGGAAATCGTGTTGCCTTTGGCGTCGAAAAGGGCACGCCCGGCGCCCCCACTACGCGACGTAATATTTCTAAAATAAAGAATTTTTTCCAAACATTTTTTACTGGTTTGCCGCGGCATAGATCTGTTGCACCAGATAGAAAGCTAGCCATTTTTATATCACCAAATAAAAGTGGAGCATGGGCGTTAAAAACGGAAGTATTATGAAATATTAAGCTTTAAAGTGCTAACTTTTGTTAGATTCAAGCAGCCCCGGATCTAGGGGAGGGCAAGCCGGGGCCCGTGCCCCGGGCGCCAAATTCAGGGGGCGGCAAATGCAAGCGTCAGACAAGTGCACCACCCAGCGCTCCACAACGGAAGGTCCCTGGCAGAATTCAATTGCGCCCGCCCGCAACCCGCTCTTACCGTTTGGCGACCTATGCCTACGCTAATCACATAGTGATTCCCTCGGTGTGCCACCCGCATGCAAAGATAAGGCGTCTCATTTATTGCCAAGTTGTGGAGCGCTGGGTGGTGCACTTGTCTGACGCTTGCATTTGCCGCCCCCTGAATTTGGCGCCCGGGGCACGGGCCCGGCTTGCCCTCCCCTAGATCCGGGGCTGCTTGAATCTAACAAAAGTTAGCACTTTAAAGCTTAATATTTCGCAAACGGATCCTTGAATCGATAAATGGTTTCCACGAACTCGCAATATTTATGAACGACATTTTCAACGATATCCCACACAATGGGATATACGAGAAATATAAATCATCTCCTCTGAACGAGTAGGTACCTAGGAGCGGTACTCTGAACAAAAATAATTTTATGATTTTATTAATCACTTTCTTGGCATTATTTATATGTACACCCATGTCAAATTACAGCTTTGTAGTACCAATTTATATGTATACCCATGTCAAATTACAGCTTTGTAGTACCAATTTATATGTATACCCATGTCAAATTACAGCTTTGTAGTACCAATTTATATGTATACCCATGTCAAATTACAGCTTTGTAGTACCAATGAATATGTATACCCATGTCAAATTACAGCTTTGTAGTACCAATTTATATGTATACCCATGTCAAATTACAGCTTTGTAGTACCAATTTATATGTATACCCATGTCAAATTACAGCTTTGTAGTACCAATTTATATGTATACCCATGTCAAATTACAGCTTTGTAGTACCAATTTATATGTATACCCATGTCAAATTACAGCTTTGTAGTACCAATTAATATGTATGCCCATGTCAAATTACAGCTTTGTAGTACCAATTAATATGTATACCCATGTCAAATTACAGCTTTGTAGTACCAATTTATATGTATACCCATGTCAAATTACAGCTTTGTAGTACCAATTTATATGTATACCCATGTCAAATTACAGCTTTGTAGTACCAAGAGGCCGCAGACAGACAGACACAGACGTACTGACGTACATGCATGGCGTAACTAAGGGTGCCTTGTTGACTACGGAACCCTGAAAACGAAATTGATAAGTACAGACGGAGACAAAAATAAGTAGTAACAAAACAAGAGAGACAAATAAATAATAAATTAGTTTATTTTGAACTATCCAAAAACCTAACTTATTAAAAACTAGGTAAGCTTTATCTTCTGAGAAAAATTAATAATAAAACATCCCGACCGCGACATTGGTTATTTTATTTAGAAATTGTTTTTGTTTCTTTTTCTACTATGGACGCTTTTTTATTTTACATCGTCCTCACATTTAGTTATAATTTCAACATTATTTTTGTACTAATCTTTATGTATCAATTTAATTTAAAAGAGTGTCCATGGAGTTTCTTGCCCGTTCTTCTCCATAGGTACCTACTACGCTTTGGAATGGGCAACTAGCTTCATATTTCTAACTGACCGACTCCTTGACAATTCAAAAGTGCCTGTAAATGGTTTAAATGAAATAAATGCTTTGAATTTGAGTTTGAGTATGAGTCAAACCAACAGGAGCAAACAATAAAAAAAAACCGGGCAAGTGCGTAGTTGGCTAGTACTAGGGAGTATGTATAATATGTGAGCGTCTGTAGCCGAACTAGGACGAGTTCTGTATCTCGGCAAACAGCGCCAGACCCCTCAAAACTGACACTATTACATATGTATTAGCCTTAGACATGCAAAAAGTTGCATGCATCAATGATTATAAACAAGAAAAACCGGCCCAGTGCGCATCGGACAATGAAGGGGTCCGTAGTTGGGAAGTTGGGATGAATTTATCCCAAAACAAACCTAACATTGTAGTTGAAAAACCGGTTCTCCCACGGTCCACGGTCAATTCTCCAACTGCAATTTTAACTAGGTAGACTATTACTCGTTAACTTGTAAAGCCCACTTAGCTGTGATAGTTTTCCTTTTAATTTCGATAAATATACTACCGCTATGAATTTTTTCATATATCCAAAAACAACCATTTAGCCGGCAGGGAGGGTGAGGGGCGCTTGACTCTAACAAAAATTTGCAATTTAAAGCTTAATATTACGCAAACGGATTCCTAAATCAATAAAGGATTTTCACGGACCCACGATCCACACCACGGGTAAGACGGGAAAAAAATATCATCCCCACTTTACGTGCAAAGATACCTCCCTCCCCGTCCCTTGCACGTAAAGTGGGGATGATATTTTTAAACTTTTTTAAATATTTTGTTTCACTACTTTGTCGGCCTGATTAATATGTATACCCATGCCAAATTACAGTTTTCTAGTACCAAGAGTCTTTGAGTTAAGCCGCGGACAGACAGGCCGACGGACATAGCGTAACTAAGGGTTCCTTGTTGACTACTTGAACCCTGAAAAAAGTTTATAAAAGAAAACTACATAAATGCTTGCACGCATTTTAAAACAACCCTAAGTTACATAGCTATAACCTATAACACTAAATGGCGAATAATCACACCGGATAATTGTATAAGGAAAGAGGAAATTCACGTTACGCCGCGTTACCGGTAGCTAGTTACGTGGCGTTTCGTAATGGAGCGTTTACTGTGCTCTGATTAATATTACTAGATATTTGTTATGGAGGGGGTTTAATTATGTATTCGAAAGGATTAGTAAAATGTACGGCTTAATGAAGCTTTGAACTAGAACTTGAAATAAATGCCCCACGCTTCGCCAGCTATGTTTGAGTTCCATGTTATAGGGGACGACCCTATTGTCATCAACTGGGCAAAAATCCAGACTCCAGGTTATTACTGAGAAAATAAGAACTACTGAGAATAATCTACAATCAATCAACGAATCAATCGATCAACTATTCTTAAGAATAATCGTCGGCTTAATGCTTGCTTAATATACATGTAATGTCTGCTAGCTTTGGCCAGGCCTACTAATTTACAAACCTCGCAATCAAAATAAAAATCAAATATCATTTATTCAAGCTAGGCTGAGAATCAGATGCCTGCCGGAGTTGCGGGAAGGTACTAAAGGGTCACCAAAGCCCCTGGCAACACGGGCAACAGGAAGGAATACGGGTGGGTTTTAGTCAGTAAGAGTCTGACACACCCTCCCGCTCCAGCTAGAGCGGGAGAAGTTATTTGATGACTTCCCATCCAAAAAAAAAAAAAAAAGGCTGGGAATCAGCAATTTTCGAACGTAAAAATTACATAAGACAGTCACTTCGCTATCCAATGGTCTATGTTCGCGGGAAAGTTCAAAAGGGTTACCGAGGCCCCTGGCAACACAGGCAACGGAAGGAACACGGGTGGGTTTTAGTCAGTAAGAGTCTGACACACCCTCCCGCTCCGGCCAGAGCGGGAGAAGTAATTTGATAATTTACCACCCAAAAAAAAAAATCCAATGGTCTATCCATTATGAAAAACTCATAATGGAGTTTTGGGGACTATTCCGATCCCAAATTACATCTTTGTTGGGACGCCGTCCCTGGTTCACACAGTTGTTCGTATAATTCTGCACAACCTAGATGCATACTCAACGAGGGGTCGCTACCTACTCATACATACACATCTATAAACTCACGCCTTCTTCCCATGAGGGTAAGCAGAAACTACTGAACGCCTACTACGATCCTTCAGTACTCGTTTCGCCTCGTTTGTAATGTTTACAGGCACGTCGGCGAGTACTACGCACCTGACCTTTCTGAAGAACATCACCTATAAACGCACCTACCGACTCAAACTTGTGGAAGTATATCTGGAGTAGTAATACGGTTCGATGGAATTATCTAGAGAGAGGAATGAACTAGGGTTCGACGGCATTTAGAAAACTATATTGTATGGTAGAAGGGCACTGCATACGAGTAGCACAAAGGCCCATGGAGCGAGTCATGCTTGACATAACCCTACTAGACTGAGGATGCAACATCGAAATCGTCGTCAGTCGAAAGTCTACGACGTCGGGGACAGGGCGATGCGCCTCAAGTAGAGTTGGCAGGACATCTAATTAGATGTGGAGATTGCCGACGGAGTAAAGCTGCGACCAATGCGAATGGTGGCCAAGGTTACGCCACAAAAAACTAGGGCCGTCCAAAAGCGCGTCGGGTTGAGATATCGTCAAAGTCGCGGGAAACACCTGGATGAGGGACGCAGGAAAACGGGAAATATGACAGAAAAAGGGAAAGCTTATACCTAGCGGTGTGTGATTCCGGGCTGAAAGGATGATGATGATGAGATGAAGTGGAAAGCATTTTATGGAAGAATGGGCATAAAACTAAAACACAGATCTAAAGACACAGATTTCCGAAATTAAAGTAAATTTTTACTTTGTAGTGTTTTTTTGGAAATTTGTTGTTTTTTTTTAATCATATTACTTGCCACATTTGTATATTTTTTTATGTTTTATGTTGGAATATTTAGACAGATTTTATTTTACTGAGGTTGCAGAGTAAAATAAAATGTAGTAGGTACCCCTTTTTTAGGTGGAGCACCCTTTGGGTATGGCCAGAACAGTGTATTCTTCTGTACCCATCTAATTTCGCACAACTCGTAAAGTTTGATAGAATTTCAAATTCAAATTCGCAAGCTGGCCTTGCCGAGTCTGCGAATACATCGTAACATTAAACGATCTATTATGTACTGTTGACTGCCTCGTTGTTCTAGTTGGCGCAAGCGCTACTGCTTCGTATGTATGAGGTTCGATTCCCGGGTCGTGTAAAGTGTTATTGGGTTTTTCCTCAAAAGCAGCCCGGAGTCTGGATTTGTGCGCGGTTGATGGCAATAGGCTCGCCCCCTATCACATGGGACTTAAACATAACTGGCGAAATATGAGTGTACTGTAGTTGCATCTCTGCAGAACCCTTCGGGGAATACAGGTTTGATGTTATGTTATATTATTATGTACCTATAGTGTAGGGTTGCCGTTCGTCCCGATACGTCAGGACATGGTGTAAAGTTCACTCATCCTCCATAGGAAAGGGAGGATCCTCCGACCAGATGGGTGTCGTGTCTGGTGGGCAACTGCCGGACGGTTGATGTCGGGATGTTGTATATATGCTAGTTGCGCGGTAAACTCTGCTTGAGCGATGCAGGATTTTGCGTGACGCGTGACGTCAGTGTGATGCGTAGTTCGCATGTGGCGATGTAGATGCCGCCACATCCTCATCATATGCCTAGCCCTTTCCCAACTACGTTGGAGTCGGCTTCCAGGCTAGCCGGATGCAGCTGTATAGGTACCAGTATTTTACATGGAGCATCTGCCTATCTGACCTCCACAACCCAGTTACTAGGTAATACGGTACTTATTGGTAAGACTGGTTGTCAGACTTTCGAGCTTCTGACGACTAGTCCTGACAAGCTATAAAATGTCCCGACAAATACATTTGCAACCCGCGTATTTTCATTTCCTGTTGTCCTCATAAAGGGCGGATGAATGTAATCGCTTGGGAGTCGACACGGCGAAAGCTATTCTTCTCGAAGAATTTAAAAAATGCGTAAAAGATAACTATTGTCCCAGGTGAAATCATCTGGTAAAAATAAAAAGAATGGTTATATCTTCAGTAATTAAAAATAAATATATTAAATGAAGTAGTACCTACAGACAAAAAAAAAATATCCCAAATAGTTTTTTGGTTTATTTCTCCTACAAAAATTTCCTTTCACAAAAAATGTCCCGACGGTGTCTCGGGAAAATATGGCAACCCTAACCTAGTGCATAAATATGCGTGTGGAGTTCATAAGTCACCAATGGTCACCATTATACCCAGTCAACGTAGGTACAGTCGTCAACATCGCGTGATGAAAACTGCAAGAACACTGTTTCATTATTAGAATAAATTAATATTTAATGTCTTACACGTGTGCCTCACTATATTGTGAATGATAATTTAAAAGTGAATTTATGATGACTTGCATTGTCATTTGAATATAATTGTATAGTGGTGGAGGTGTTGAGCAATATGTCATTATGGTGATAGCCATAGATATTAACATTTACTAGTGAATTCAATTTATTTTTATTTTATAGGGATACACGTAATGTAACAATATCTTAATTCATTTTTCTTTAATCGAATATTTAATGTTATTCATTAGTTATATAAAAAAAAATGTCAGGCAAATGGCCGCCTCTGGACATTCTGCAGCAGTTGATTCTTTCGAGGTAATTTTCGATGACTTTTTCGCAAATTTCGTGGGTTATCACGGTAACTTGGCGGATGTTAAGCTCCAACGTTGCAGCCAACTCTTTAGAGAAACCCCACAAAAAACCAATGGCGTAAATCGCAAGATCTTGGCGGCCAGTTGACGTCACCGTAACGTCAAATAATGCGACCTCTGAACGTTTCACGCAAAACATTTAACGAGTTAAAATTGTTCAGTTGTCGTGTTTGCGACAACTGAACAATTTTGACTCGTTGAGCGATTCATTCTGTAAATGTATTGTTACAAATTAACATTTGACGTTTGATACACGCGCCGAACAGCTGTCAAAATGACAGTGTTGGCAATATAGGAACATCGAATTGGATCACCCTTTATATAGATATAAACGGTAATATTACGAAGTTTGCGTAGGTATATGCATAGAGATTTTTGTTATGATCTAAAAAAGACACTATTTTACTAAAGGGCTGATCAACGCACTGACCAAAATCACTATCATCATCATCAAATCAACCGCATAATATCAGTCCTCTGCCGGACATTGGCCTCTCCTATTGCACGCCATTAAACTCGATTTTCGGCAACTCCCATTAAGCTACTGCCAACCACCCTGCGAAGATCGTCGCTCCACCTATTCTGAGGGCGTCCTGCCTTACGTTTGCCGATTCGCGGTCTCCACTCAAGAACACATCCACCCCAACGGTCATCGGTTCTACTGCTAATATGGCCGGCCCATAGCCACTTCAGGTTGCTTATTCTGTGAGCTATGTCGACAACTTTGATTATCCTCAATCACCTCATACCGGATTCGATCCCTCAGAGAAACCACAAATCACTTGACATGACACTTGCCAAGAAATTAAATTAAAATGACTGTCCCACCGGTGCGCGACGAGGAAGCGACTAGCTATTAACGATTCTCTTCTCAAGAAACGTATGTGGCGGCATCTACATTGCCACATGCGAACTACGCAACACACTGACGTCACGCAAAATCCTGCATTGCTCAAGCAGAGTTTACCGCGCATCTAGCATATATACGACATCAACCATCGGGCAGTTGCCCACCAGACACGACACCCGTCTTGTCGGAGGATCCCTTTTCTATGGAGGATGAGTGGACTTTACATTCCTCATGCCTCTATACGTATAAAAATCGTGGGGTGTTTTAAAGATATTTTCATAATGATTCTACTTTTACATACATACATATGTATCAATCAATGAAATATTTACAACAATTGACATTAAGCACCCCAAGCTTTTTTACGATAAAATAAATTTCTTGTTAATCACTATATACTTATTTCAAACTTATTTAAAATTATTTTATACTTTTAGTTTTCTATTAAAACGTTTTTTTGTTTTTCAAACTATTATTTATTACATTTATTGGGAGGGGTAATTTTATGTGTACGAGTTATAGCACGAAGCATATATATTCGAAGCATAGCGTATTTGTACCCTAAAGTTTGAATAAGCTTGCTGAGTGGGATACCTAAATGGTTTGTTTAACAGGACTTTGATTGCTGCACGTTGGGCTCTTTCAGCTGGTATGAGGATTGTTTTAGCTGCATCACCCCACGAAACGATACAGTAACTTAGTGTTGATTCACATAGAGCGGTGTATACCATTTTTAGGATATCTTTATGGGCAGAAGTTCTTAACTTTTTGAACACGTGAATGAGTATTCTTGTGCGTGCAGACAGATTTAATGCGGGTCTTCCAGTTGAAACTGGAATCAAGGTAAAGGCCGAGATACATACTTGACGGAGGAGGTTCTCGTCACAGTCTGGCATGAACAGAGATTGATTTTGTCACGCTCGTCACAAACGTGGGCATTGATTTGTAGTGAGAGGTCTGAAACCAAAGGTTATAAGGTTCGTTTTGCTGACGTTCAAACTTAAGCTATTATTGCCCAACCAGATCATAACTTGTGTCAAGGACCTTTCAGCGGCCTCCTTAGCAGTTTCTCAGTCGCGACCGTACGACAGTAAAACAGTATCATCGGCGTACGTTATAATGTGATTAGAAGGGAGATTAAGTAGTAAGGACAGAGTTCCTTAACATGGGCGGGAGGAAACGCCCGGTTTCCTCCCGCCTTATCCGACACATGTCCACGGCGTCCTCACCTTCCGGCTGACGCAGGTCCTCACCGGACACAGCAGCTTCGGGAGGTTCCTGTGTCGGATAAGACGGGAGGAAACGCCCGGGTGTCACCACTGTGTAGATCGCCCGGAGGACACGGTGGAGCATACGGTGGAGGTCTGCCCGGCCTGGGCAGAGCACCGCCGTGTCCTCGTGGAGGCGATCGGCGGCAGAGATCTCTCGCGTCCGGCCCTGGTTCAGGCCATGGTACGGAGCGAGAGGGCATGGGCAGCCGTCACCTCCTTCTGCGAAGCAGTAATGCTCGCAAAGGAGGAGGCGGGACGGTTGAAGAAAAGGCAAGTTTCGCGCCCTCTCGCCCCTAGTCGCCGCAGGAGACGCCCTGGGCGACGGGAATCCCGAGCGGATTTCCGGCCACCGTAGGCGCGGGCTTGCGGACGGTGAGCAATGGGTAGCTCACCGTCCGGTAAGGACCAGGCCCGGGTCGCCGGCGCGTTGTATTCTACGCACGCCTCAAGAGATGTCGTCAGCACAAGTCCACTAGGGCCGTTGCCTGCCGGAGTCGCGGGAAGGTACTAATGGGTCACCGAGGCCCCCGCAACACAGGCAACGGAAGGAATACGGGTGGGTTTTAGTCAGTAAGAGTCTGACACACCCTCCCGCTCCGCCCAGAGTGGGAGACGTTATTGGATGATTACCATCCAAAAAAAAAAAAGAGTTCGTTAACATAGGTTTGGAAGAGGAAGTTTGCTTAGCCCCCTCGCTGAGCAAACTTCCTTGTGGCACACCGAAATCTAGTACTTGCTTACTACTGATGTAGTCGCTTATTTTAACGCACTGGGTCCGTTCCGATAGAAAATCCTTGAGCAATTTGAGAGCTGTCCCGCGTATTCCAATCTGTTCTAATTTTCCGAGTAAAACAGGCATAGAGACAGTGTCGAAAGCCTTAGAGAGGTCCAAGAATATGCCGACTTATTTGTGTTTAGTTACTTACTAGCTTTCAATTTTGTTGACACCAGAGTCTAGTAGAGCCAATACAGCGTCTTCCGTCGATACTCCCTTTTTGAAGCCGTACTGGCTTTTAGCGATGATTTTATATATTATTTTTTTCAGCGGTAAAAGTGTTCAAAAATATGTAAAATGTGAGTTAAGTGAGAGTCTTAAATGATTTAATGTTTGAAAAAAAAAACAGGGTATAGAAATATAACAAGAATTGTTGGACAAAGCAGCCTTTAAATGGTAAATATATAAATAGAATAGAAGATGTGGTTTTGTGTAGCAAAATACCACACTAATAATACACTTGTGAAGGCTTTAGTATTTCTAAACAGAAACAAAACGTTATAATGGGGCCGCCTCCTACGTTTAATGACTGTAATATCGTTCATATCGACGTGTGATAGACTTTTAAGTGACGAACCATTCGTTTAAACGGTTCAAATAGCACAAATCGTTCAGATAAGCTAATGTCTTTTATTGATAATTTATTGCTATTTTTAATAGGTATACGAGTAATTCGTTGTTAGACCGTCGGGAATTCCAATGGCGTTCTCGCATGTTTTAAAAAACAAGCCAAGTGCGTGTCGGATCACGCACAATGAAGGGTCCCGTAGTTGGGATTTCTTGGGATGAATTTATCCCAAAAACAAACTTAACATTGTAGTTGAAAAACATGTTCTGCGATACATCGATATACGCCACGGTCAATTCTCCAACTGCAAATTTAAGTTTGCCGACTCGTTAAATTGTAATGCCTATATAACTGTGATAGTTTCCCTTTTAATTTCATTATATGTTCTACTGCCATGAAATTTTTCACATCTCCTCAACTATTTAGCTGGCAGAGGGGGCGGGGGGAACACCTGAGTCTAACAAAAGTTAGCACTTTAAAGCTTAATATTACGCAAACGGATCCTTGAATAGAAAAATGGTGTTTTCAGACCCGAAATATTTTTGAACGGCCTGTCCTACGATACACCATGGGATAGACGACAAAAAAAAATATAAAAAAATAAAATAAAATCTAGAGAATAAATTTCTTTTGGGGTACCTCACTTGCACGTAATGTGGGGATGATATTTTTTTTCTCGTCTATCAATGCCACATTACGTGCAAGGGAGGTACCCCAAAAGACATTTATTCTCTAGATTTTATTTTAGCACTTTGTCGGCGTGATTAATATGTATACCTATGCCAAATTACAGCTTTATAGTAGGTACAAAGTGTCTCTGAGCTACAGCGGGGACAGACAGAAAGACAGATGGACTTAGCAAAACTATAAGGGTTCTTTGTTTACTACGGAACCCTAAAAAGGGGTTTCCTCGTCACTCCGAAATAGGTCTGTTTGTTACTTTCTAAATATTTTATATCCTTACTACATAAAAGCATCTCTCTGTCTAGTGTGGTACCTACCATTATTTCTCAGAGTAACGTGAAACAATTTATGTTGATACTAATACGAGTATAACTACTGAAACGTTCCGAGTCCCGAAGCCTTCAGTAATGAAATGTATTTTCTTTCTTTCTTTAAGGCTCCGTGCACGAAAAAATCCCTCTTGTCAATTTCTGATCTACGAGTATTTGTGAGCAAGCTTGAAATCATAAATACATTAAGTCTGTGTGACTTTATGTTCTTATGCCAAATTTCAGCTTTCTACTATTAAGAATTTCTGAGTTAAGCCACGTACAGACAGACAGATAGACGGACATGGAGAAACTATAAGGGTTCCTTGTTGACTAACAATACAACATTATTTTTCTGCTATATTGTATGATTCAGCCACATGCAAGTAGACCATAATGACGTTGATGATATTTTTTCATGTTCAAAATCAAAGTAGTTTCTTGCAAAAAGATGATCAAACGTCAGTCTCTCGTCATTTTTCGGTAAACTTGTTGCGAATTTTCAATTAATGATTAACTTAAGTGAAAAATTCCTTCCAGTCACATACAAAAAAAAGAACTCTTTTCAAAGAATTTTTCAAATCACAAATAATTTACTTTGTATTATTTTTTCTTTTCTCACTGAAAATGAACAAAATCAGTTGATTTCGTGCAAGTATTTCTATGTACATACTTTCAACATAGATAATTTAGCTTTGTTTACCTACTGTCCACACATAATCATAATAACGGATTGTGTGGTTTCGAAGTTAGGTACTGTTTTTGTAAAAGAATCAAACACTAAAATAACTTTTCAAAGCTATTCAAAGCTTAATGTTTTCTTGATACATGCATAGGTAAACCATAATAATTCCACCTGGAACATTAAAACTAAAGGCATTTATAAAAGTTTAATATAACTTTTACAAATGGCGAAAACAAATTACTAACAAAAACGCAAATAACACTTTAACAAAAACGCGAAGCCAGTATTAAAATCAGATCACTCACACAGGCAATGGCATACCAAATATATTGAAGGTACCCATAGTGTGTGAGCAGTGGT
Organism: Atethmia centrago; assembly: GCA_905333075.3. Taxonomy (NCBI): domain Eukaryota; kingdom Metazoa; phylum Arthropoda; class Insecta; order Lepidoptera; family Noctuidae; genus Atethmia; species Atethmia centrago. The sequence continues at coordinate 22,630,554 of HG995379.1, read as the reverse complement.
GGCCCAGTGGTAACGGCCGCGATTTACGTGTTGTAGGTCGTAGTTTCGAGCCCAGACAGGCGCTTTAGCGTCATTTACCCCAGTCACCAGGGAGTGTGGAACCGGCAAGAGACGTTATGCAGTGTCCCACAGGGATCGGTCCCGGGGCTGCATCTGAAGGACATCGGATACGACTGGGTGCTGCGCGCCGACCTCCCTAGCGGCGTCAGCGTAGTGTGCTACGCTGACGACACCTTGGTCCTGGCGCAGGGGAGCTGGCACCAGGCGGCGGCCGAAGTAGCGACACGCGGGGTTGAGACAATCGTCGACAGGATCCGGCAATTGGGACTCGAGGTGGCCCTGCACCTGCAACCCTGACGCAGGTCCTCACCAGACACGGCTGCTTCGGGAGGTTCCTGTGTCAGCTAAGGCGGGAGGAAATGCCCGGATGTCACCACTGTGTGGATCGCCCGGAGGACACGGTGGAGCATACGGTGGAGGTCTGCTCTTGGGCAGAGCACCGCCGTGTCCTCGTGGAGCCGATCGGCGGCGGAGATCTCTCGCATCCGGCCCTGGTCCAGGCCATGGTAAGGAGCGAGAGGGCATGGGCAGCCGTCACCTCCTTCTGCGAAGCAGTAATGCTTGCGAAGGAGGAGGCGGAACGGGTGAGGGAGAGGTAAAGTTTACGCTCTCACGCCCCTACCCGCCGCAGAAGACGCCCTGGGCGTCCGGATTCCCAAGCGGATTTCCGGCCAAACAGTCGCGGGCTTGCGGGCGGTGAGTAATGGGTAGCTCGCCGTCCGATATAGACCAAGCCCGGGTCGACGGTGCGTTGTCTTCCACGCGCGCCTCAAAGAGATGTCAGCACAAGTGTAGAGGTCTACTAGGGCCGATGCCTGCCGGGGTCGCGGGAAAGTCCGAAAGGGATATCCGTGGTTCCTGGCAACACAGGCAACGGACGGAACACGGGTGGGTTTTAGACAGTAAGAGTCTGACACACCCGCACAAATAACTTAAAGTTATTTAATAATTTCCCACCAAAAAAAAAACTTTATTTCATCACTGAATGTTTTCTTTTTAGGAACCTAGGCAGCAGGAGCGAACTGGAAAATTTTAGCGTGCCTTTTGTATGATCGTGCACTTTCTTCTTAAAGTTAAGCTTACCATAGTATTTTGGACCATCTGAGGCCTGTGGCGGGTCAGAGGCGGCCAAAAGCAATCTCCAACAGCTCGACCAGGATCATAAACAAATTTGGCGTACCTATCTAGTCGCGTGGTTTCTTTGTCCAAACGTTTACCTACCTAATGGATTGATCTCACGAGAGTCTTCCGGATTTACAGTGAACTACTTCAGAAAATCCGATCGATTGCGCGTCGGTCAATAACAAGTTAGTAACGAGTCGGTGATCGGTGCCCGGAACAACTGAAACGCTGCCAGCGTTTCGGTTGATTTCGGCGTCCTCCTAATGACGGCGCCCGGTGCGGTTACGCCGCTCACACCGCCTAGGGCCAAAATAATTATGAATATAACTGTTGATGGAATGAGAGGGAGAAGAAAACCGAAGAAAAGATGGATGAATTGTGTGAAGGATGATAGAAAACGGAATGAATGATAGAGTGACAGATAGTGTGACAGGGCTGACCCCAAGTGACGTGGAACAAGGGCAGGAAGATGATGAGACTTCCCAAAACGTTGTCTGTAGGGCAAGGGCGTAGAAAATATATTAAACGTAAGCATAGATAAATCAAAAGTTGTGTACGTAATCTTGGTCCCATATATTATACGTATGAACTATACACGAATTACACAAGAGCAGTGTTAAATTATAAGTACACAAAATTATATATTTAAATTTAATAAGAAATTAGTAGTAGCTGTATATAGCTACTCATAATCGTATGTACCATTGTGATTTCGTATGGCTCGTGGTCGTCACAGAAGTCAGTGCACTCGGGTCCATTGTTTCCTTTCTGCATTTCTGATGACAGCGATAAGACAACAATGTAAACAAAAGATTTTTATTAATAGAAGATGAGACATGAAAAAGTGGGTACAACTTACTACGTGCAACCAAAATAAAAACCACAAAATATTCATTTTCAACACACTTGCTTGTAAAGTGACTCTTATGGCAACGCACTATTTCTTTTTCCGTAAAATTACGAGTATTGCTTCCCCAGCCTTTTTGTCGTCGAGCACGTCACGTCTCATAGGTAATATCTTAAGGGATTCGCCCACAAACTACGGGACTGCGGGCTTGGAATGCCAAGAATGCTTTTAAATTGCTTGCCCGGGTAAAGATTTTCCAGACAACCCAAAATCTCAAAGGATCTGGGACGATATTTATTGCGATTTAACTAACAAATTGATTCTGAGCCGCAGTTCAGGTCTGGATCGTGCAAGACTTTTGGCGGTCGGAGCCAGAGAGGCATTGGCTACATGCCCATTCTTCTCCATATACCGGTACCTTCCTGGATCCGACCTCGCTTCATCTGACGACTGGTCTGCGGCTTGGGGTCACGGTATGCACTTCACACATATGTGGCACGGACGTGGACCGACTGGGTCACCACGGACTTTGTTGTCAGAGATGATGGCAGACCTGATGGTGTGTCTTTGGTTCCGTGGAGTTTAGGACGGATGCTTGTGTGGGTCGCTACCTGTGTAGACACACTGGCACCGTCCTACCTCCAACGGACTATTTCTAAAGCTGGTGCAGCGTCGGAAAAATGCCGAAAATCTGTAACTTATAAAATATAGAGGCCTTGGCAGAGAATACAACTTTGTGCCCTTTAGCGTCGAGACCCTTTGTCCGTGGGGTCCCAGTGCGCATAAGTTATTTGTGGAAATCGCGAAACGTCTATTTGATGTAACTGGTGACCGAAAAGCTGGCGGCTTTCTCGCGCAACGCATCAGCATCGCAATTCAGGGAGGAAGTGCCGCCAGCATCCTCGGTACAATGCCTCGAGGGCCTTTTTTGGGTTTTACTTAGTTTTAATTTAATTTAGTTAATGTTAATTAGACATAAATATATGACCTAATAACTACACATAAATACACGAATATACTAAAACAGATAAGACTAACAATGGGAAAACATTACCATTGTGATGATACTGCCAGCTTATTAACCAGTTTCAGGAATTTTCCCAAGCAATGTGACAAAAATATGTTGGGTTTGTTAAAATAATGCTTTATCAGTTTAAATTATATTTCCTATATTTACCTAGAAATAAAAAATAAGGGCTTTAGTAGCACACGTCATGCTGCTCTTAGGCATCGGTATCAGATAAAATAGTTTAAGAATGTCAAAACCATGAAAATTCTATACTGTGCTTTTGTCCGTAGCCATCTCGAATATGCTTCTCAAGTTTGGAATCCAAATTACAATGTTTATATTAATCGCCTTGAAAGTATACAAAAGCGATTTTTAAGGTACACTCAATATCGTTCTAATACTTATCTTCCTAACTATAGGTACTAGTCGCTGTAAGAAATTTCATATTCTTCCTTTACACGAGCGAAAAAAAATTGCAGATCTTGCTTTCCTATTTGGCATAATGAACGGGTCTACTGACGTCCCTGAGCTGGTGGCCAAGATTGGACTTCGTGTACCGTCTGTGTTTCTTCGGAGACCTCATCTCCTACATGTACCTACTGTGAAAACGATCTATAGGCAAAATACTTATATTTTAAGAACATGTCGAATGTTTACTAAGGCGTGCCGAGATGTTGATTAGTTTTACGAATAGTGTCCAGAAGTTAAAAAAAATGTTTTGTAACTTTTTCTTTGAAGAGTAAAATAGTAACGTAGAGCGTACTGTATTTTTTTTTTGTTTATGTTCTTCAGTTGTTTGTATGTTTAACTCTCACGCTGTTTGTACTGTTTTGGCAATTTTATACATTAGTTTATATAAGTGGAAACTTGTAATTGGCGTTCTTCTACTTATTACATCTGATTACTCGAATGTATTAGCTGTAAGTTTTCTTAAAATTAATAAAATAAAAATAAAATAAATAAAATCTCATTTCGGAAGCTCGATACAGCGTTAAGGCTCCTGCAAACTGGCGACACCGGTAGAACAACTACAATGAAGTTCTCATACAATTTATTACTTCTGTCTAAATATTCGCGTCGCGTCGCGCGACTAGTTGCGCCACGACAAAAATCATCCCAAACTCAGCGAGTTGCCAAAACTGTCTTTTAAGACCCTTAAGATAGGACCTCTAAGGCCCGTATTATAGAACGTCACTCAATACTCAAGCACTACTTAAAACTAGATTCAAGCCATTTGATTGGTTAAAACTAGTTTTAAGTAATGCTTGAGAATTGAGTGACGTTCTGTAATACGGACCTAAGTCGGTATCGATAATATCGGACCCTAAAAATAAACTGCTTGCATCTCCACACTTTTCCTATGTCGTAACTTTAGTATACGTTGGTAAAAAAAATACAAATGTACGCGTCGACTTGAGAGCCTCTTCCTTGTTTTCGTCGATAAAAAAAAACACATACATTGTTAGAAAAACAAGATTACGATTGGCGACAAACCAGACCAAACACGGTACGACACTTAATTTATTGAACACGTAATTTACACGTTTTATTGACGACATTTTTTTAACAAATGTGGAATCTCTTAATTTTAAAAACTTTGTGGATTTTATTTCTTTTTAATATTAATTGGTCAAGGACAGCTAATGAGACACAATTGATTTTCTATTGTTTGACTCCGAATCGGTGTCGCGCGGGGCTTTACAGGTTAATTGTTTTTGTTCATTAACTTGGATAGACAACAATAGTCTAGATTTTTGCTCACATAAGCTACGTAGGTGCTAAACTTTCGCAGTTTCCGATCCAGGGAAGCGTAGCGAGGGAAGCTCTCCAACTAGATGGAGCCAGGGCTGTAAGGAGAACCGGCGATTGTGGGAGATGCCTTTGTTCCGAAGTAGATAGGTGATAGGCTGAGTTGATTGATTTAATCATGACTAGCTGTTACCGCGACTTCGTCTGTGCGTATTTTGTTTTTCGTTATTATTCAAATATCCAGGATGGCCAGAGCAGTGGTGGCCTAGTAGAGCATAATTAATTAGCCTATAATGTTCCCACTGCTGGGGTACAGGCTTCCCTCTATGAGAGGGATTGGGCTGTAATTCATCACGCGGGCCCAGTGCGGGTTGGTAGATGCCACATATTTTCCTTCACCGTTTTGAGAACAGTGGTGTAAGTTCGAACCCGGACAGGCGGTTTATTTTGTGTACATTATTTCATCACCACTGGTCTCAAAACGGTTACGGAAAACTTCGTGAGGAAACCGGTATGTCCTAGACCTAAAATTTCGAAGACATGTGATTCGAAGACATCTACTAACCCGCACTGGGCCCGCGTGGTGGATTCCCAGCAGTGGGAAGGTTATATGCTGATTATGCATGCCTATCCAGGATGAAAAGAAGACTTGTCCTTCCTTCTCGAGGTCCCAGGCTACCCTATCTGTCTTCCAGAACAATCGGTCGATCGGTTACTTTATAATATTAATTTCTGAAAGTATTTAGTATGGATTAACATGGATTAGTATAGATAAAGCCTACGTAACCTCCTGGAGTTTTTCAAAATATTCAATCTATCCTATCAAGACCGTTCTTGAGTCAATTACATTTATTTAATAATAACTAGATTTGCGTAGGTAGACTCTCGCGTGCTGGTTCAGATGCCATTTTCTTTCGTGCTTCTAATATTACGAGTATTACATAAAGGTCGTTTATTGTCACGGTCAAGGTAATCGGTCGGTGTAATTTTCCTGTATTTCTCGAGTTTGGCCAATATTCGACCTTATTTTAAGCGATGATGTGGTCGATCCATCGACCCGTGCCGCTGTTATTACTTAGCCACAAACCCGTCTCCCTTGTATTTATTATTTAGATAAATAGTCATGTCGCCGTTTCCAATTATTAAACATCTCTTTCGACACCGTTTTCTAACCCTTAAGTAAAGGCTCCTTCAAACAGGCGCGACACGCGACGCGACACAAAGACACCGCGTGTAGCGCTACAAGCGGTGCCTTTGTGTCGCGTCGCGTGACGCGCTTGTTTGTAAGAGTCTTTAAATGTTTATTTGAACTATCCTGGTGGTTCATTCCGGAAATTTGCTGTCATTGTTAAGATTAATCTTTGTTTATAAAATATTAGCTTTTGCTCGCGGTTTCGCCCGCGTGGATGTCGGAAAATATAGGTACCATGGGAACGTACTACTGGGATTAAAAGGAAACGAAGCGATCGCATACTTCATAGACAATGACTATACAATATGTAACAAAAACCCTGTTGTTCCTTCTACCTACCTAAGCAAGTCATTTATAAAAAACAGTTCAATAAAAAAAATAATTATTAAACAGGAAGATCAAGACACTCGACAAGAGGAATATTTCGAAAAATGACTACATTTCTACGAAATGTAAAAAAAAATAATTAGTACAAACAAATTCACGCCTTCTTCCCAAGGGGAAGGCAAAAACTATAGAAGGCCAGCTGCACGATTCTTTTAAACCACACCGTTGCCTTATCACATATTTTTTCAGCCTATCATTTATAGTCACGTCACACATGCTTCGCAAGGAGGCATTTTCACAGCATTTAGGGCCGATTTTTCAATCATCAGTTAACTTCTATCTGAGGAATAAATATGGCGCTTTGACATATTTTCTATACAAAAGCTGTCAAAACGTCAAACATATTCTTCACATAAAAAGTTATCTGGCGATTGAAAAATCGGCCCTTATTCTACTTTTATGCGTCTTTTGCCACACCCAAAATTCATTCACTTCCATGCATAAGCTTAGACACCAGCACACCATTATGAACAGCCAGTCAAGCCTTTTTAGGCATCGACTAGTTGGTTACAGTCGCATGTATTCACTTTATTTCCCGCATTTACTCTCCTTTCCACATCTTCATCAATTGTAAACTGACTCCCCAAATATACTAACTTATTCTGGGGGGCGATTCTACTAACAACATTGTTCTAAAATGGCAATTGAACCTCAACTCAATCAGGGTTTTCAAGCGTTTTCATATTTTACTTATGAACAACGTGTGATTCTTTTTGCTATTGTAGGCATACGTAGGTACCTACCTAGCTACGCACCGGAATATTAATATATTTGATGTTACAACTAATATTATACGAAAATCATTGAATACTTATCACATCACACATCATACCGTGATACCTATTAATCCTAAAATGATTTCTTTGTTTCAATGACATGCAACAGTGATCAGCGACTATTGGCATGGCCACCATGCCATGTAGTATAGTAGTTAGTATAGTATTCCATTCCCGCTGTTTATTTTATAGTAAAGTAACTCTATCCGACATTCAAAATCCGTTTCGTTTTACGCGATTCGAACCGCCCAGACTGTTTCCTTTATGAAAATCTGCTAATTTACAATTATTAAAATATATGGAAAAAATAATTTACTTCTTGTGGTAAAGATAACGGAAAATAAGTTTTAATGGGTTTATTATTCGTATAAACTTTATTTGTTATTTAACCATTTTTGTTATAGTAATATTATAAACTTATTAATTGAACTATAGGTAACACTCATTCATTGCCATTCATTCCCGTAGTGATTGAGTTGGGTTTCGACTTGGTTACAGTCAGTTACAGTTTCAGTTATTGTCATAAAAATTGTAGAATAGATTTATGGGGGACGAACGAGAGCCGAACGAAACCGAACCATTGATGAGACGGTACAGAGCGTATAACTTTGCAAATTAGTAGAATCGGCCCCCTGATCCATACAGCCCATTCCGTCTCTAAATCTTGCCTGCACATCTCATATTTTCTCATCTGTCACTAAAGAAATTAATTGAAGATTTATTTATTTTAGAATTAAATTTATTTATTTAGATTTTTGGCTTTTCATTTCACTTTATATTGTTTCCATAGCTAAAGAGCTCGTTAGTCGCACCACAGCCGCACGGGCCGATCAATTAGGTTAAGCTATTCTTGCCGCGGTTGTTTCGTGGATGGGTGAGCATCTTTACGTACCGAGACTCATCCGTGCCTCGTAAAGTCGCGAAAAAAAATCTGCTGTTCCCTACATTTATGTTCGCTTAATTCGTCAAATGTAGCGAACAGCTGATTTTTTTTTCGCGATTTCATGTTTAGTCCAAGTTATTTCATGTTGTGTCCAATGTAGTAAAAGTTGTTTATAATGATGAGTACAATGACGAGAGAGGTTGATGTTTAAAATTACACCCTGTTTAAACCAACTTATTCAATGCAAACTATTAAAATAATATAATATATTACAATCTTATTTTATTATCAGAATATTACCTTATTTATGAAAACTACATAAAAAAAAAAAATTGGATTGTGATAAAAAAATCAGGCAGGACAGTCCATACAATCTGAAACGTATGGTTACCCTACGTTACGTGCGAACGGTTGCGGGGTCGCGGGGGGTGACGCGAGCTCCTCCCACTCGCTCAAAGTCGCTGGCATTTATCGTCCTCTTAAAACGATCGAACCAATAATGGACCGTGTTTATGGAAGCAGTGTTAGGCCCGTACACGTTGTGTTGTTTGCGCAGCGGTATTTCCGCGTAGGAACTCATATTTGAAAATTGTACGAATTTTCAGTTTGTCCATGGCGCCTAAAACTATCACAATTTCACAAAAACAAATAACTATCTAAAAACTAATGACTGAATTTGTATTTTTTTTTAATAAATTTTTTTTGTATTTCGAATTACGCGCCAATCCACTGATAATTAAATCTGAAAATGCTGGTTATAGAATCTCCAATTACATAGGTTGATTTATTGACAAAAAAAAACATGCATATTCTTTATTACACAAATGTTTGTCAACAACTCCTTCCTGTCAATATCGTGTAAAATATAAGTAACGTATATTTTACACCGGAGATACCACTAGAAGTTGTACCTAACCGTCGAAAAAGCTATTTGGTATTATACATAAAAAAACAGCCAAGTGCGTGTCGGACCACACATAACAGGGTTCCGAGTCGTTAATGCACAGTATTGATTTTACTGGCCGTAAAATCCTATTGGGATTTTTTAGTGAGTAGCCAAGTAGCTTCACTAGTTGGTTTCACTGAATAATTTCACATAGGTAACCTGTTAAGACTATAAATGGGTTCCGTTTTTTTTTTGAGGTACGGAACCCAAAAGTTTAACAGTGATACGTAATTATCGTGTAAAAATAATAAAATAACTAAACAATAGTTTTTGCATTCTTCCTTGATACCAAAAAAGAGGATGTGAACTTATCGGTCCAGCGATTCCTTAGAAAATTCTAACTCCGACTGAAAATAAGCTTATTATTATGTTATGTTATGACTTATAAATTTAGAATTAACTCATAACATTAACCAATCTTGCAGCTTGTTTTGGATCCATGAGGAAGTGGCAATATCACAGAATCTTTAATTTAATCACCATAAGAATAGAACTCGGACTAGAATCAATTATATTTTTTTTGTAAATTTTGACATTTCAAAGTGCCTATTTGAAATAAATAATTTGACTTTGAACAGTGATACCAATAAAACGTTAACATGATTTTAGTAAAAAACCGAAAGATCTCTCTCTTCTCTCATTTGAATCTGTTGCGCCATTTTGTCATCGAGAAAAGAAGATTCGGGTTCGTAGGCCTGCTTAAAAAAAAAAATATTTTAGCCTAAATTTTATGTGTTATTTGTATAGTTGGTTAGTCATTTAATTTAGTTCCAAGTGTAAAGTTATATTTACATTGATTATAAGCATTTTGATGGGATTATTCCATTTGATTGGCGTACAGTGGACGCCTTTGTCCCACAGGTGGGACATATTGGTGGGGCAAAATGGAATAATCCTTTTAGTATGAAATAAAGTTAACATTTCTAACGAGCAACCCTACCCTAACAACTAGAAACACTGTAACAGGATCCGAAGCCAGTAGTTCCGACTTCCATACAATTACTTGCAATTTCCACAATACTAGTGGAAAACAAAGGGATTTCTTGTTGCCTGTTTTCCAGCGTAAAGCTTCTCCGCTTCTTTTGCTTGAGGTCTTGTCTTCATTTGGTAGATCCAGTTTCTTGAGTAAACGTTTTGTAACGGAAAGACAGGGAGTCGAGTTTATTCGCGTGTGCACAATAAGATACTAACTTCTGCCCGCGATTTCATTCGCGTGGAAGTTGTAAGGTACACAATATACTATAATAACAGCCACATATTTCGCTTAACGTTTTTTAAGACTTTTTTTTTTTGCTCGGCTCCTAAGGGCCGTGGCATGATGAAGAATTGGGCTACCAAATGCAAAAACACTTTTTCATACATATCCGACTGCTGGTTTTTTTTTTTGTAAGGGTAACAAACAGTAGTACCTATATTAAAAATAAACAGGAATAAATTAATAACTACAAACTACATTTTCCAAAGATTACAACTTTAATATTTACAAACTGATGGCAAACGACAATCAGGGAAAAATTAATTTTAAGTGCAAAAGAAACTAAAATTGATAAAACTATTGTTTGTGTATTGTATTCTACGGGTCCTATAATGATAATAATAATTTAGTTCCAGACATAAGCGCGTTCAAACAAACAAAAAAAGTCTACAGTTTTATTTTTATTAGTATTTAGATACCTAGTCAAATATGAATGGCGGTGATTTCGTTTAAAACACTTTAATTACAATCATTATTACATAACTAGGAGGTGTGCTCGATTAGAACGATACACACGGTTTTTTTGTGAATGGTACTCGTAGTTGACCTTGAGAGGTCGTGACTACTTAACTGGAATATCCTGTGGCTGCCTTAAGCGAACTGAAAGCCTCCAGCCAGTGGCAAATTTCTTACATTACTAAGCGACTGCACGCTAACGGCACCCCCTGTGGGATACGAACCTCGGCTTAGGGCGTCGCTGGGCCTGCCGGAAGGAATACGGGTGGGTTTTAGTCAGTAAGAGCCTGACACACCCTGCCGCTCCGCCCAGAGCGGGAGAAGTTCCACCAAAAAACAACATAAAATAATGAATTGTAAAATAAGTAGGTACTTAACCTGTTAAGCCCCGCGCGACACCGATTCGGAGTCAAACAATAGAAAATCAGTTGTGTCTCATTAGCTGTCCTTGATCAATTAATACATTAAAAAATGTAAAAAAATAATGGAACTTGTTTACGACGCCTTAATATTACCATGCCTATAGGTACAATGTATAGGTATTTAAATAATGAATAAATTTGGAATTACATGCATATTTCGCTATTGTCACATACATTTTATTGACAAAACAACAACAAGATGGCGGCGCTAGTTCCGATTTTGGCCACTCGCCAAAGTAACCTTGTACGCTAGGTACCTGTAGTAATATTTTTGTCATCAGTGACATCCCTCCCTTAAGACGCTGACAACACCTAAACCACGGTCACTGTCAGATTGCATAGAAAAGAAAGAGAAGCGCGATGACACAACGCTTGTAATTTATTGCAAAATATGAAGCAATTGTCTATTTACTCAAAATTGAGTTGAGTAATCGAAAATAAAAAACAACCAAGTTCTGCGTTCAAATAAGACGTTATTGTTATTAATTAAATACGTAACGTATGTTGATATTTAATACAGATATTTTGGATTAGAACTCAAGGTAAGAGGATACTTTAACGTTAGTTTGTATCGAGATTTTTTTTTCAAAACATGTTTTGGTAACAACCAAGTTCTGGGAAATATGTTCAAAATTAACATATATTTTTTCCGCTACCACAAACTATACAGATTTGGCAATTTTTTTTCTTAAGAAAAGCCTATTTTAGTCAATTGGGTCTTGTCAGCGCCTTAACTAAACCAATTTTACTAAAGCATTTATTTTCCCAATAATTAAACTTCAATTTGCCGATGACGTCAACAAGAGCAATTTCCAACTAGATCACTTGTCATTAGTTAATCGATTAGGTACTTATATCAATACCCTCAATCTATTTAAAAAGAGTTGTCCTAGTGGACCTAATCGATTTTCTATTGTAATTCGTGACTGTGATTCGTAATTTGCGACTTGAATATGATCCTATGAAAAGGTTATCATCGTCAGCCTACGGCAGTCTCAGCCTCTCCAATTGCACGCCATTCAGATTCATTCTCGGCAACACTCAACCATTTGCTACCAGCCACCCTGCGAAGATCGTCGCTTCACTTAGCCTAAGGGGATCCTATCTTACGTTTGTCGATTCGCGGTCTCCACTCAAGAACACATCTATCCCAACGGTCATCGGCTCTACGGCTAATATGGCCGGCCCTTTAAGTGAGCTATGTCGATAAATTTGGTGATCTGCCGGATCACCTCGTTCCAGATGATGAATTTATGGACCAGCCGAGATCCTATGACAACACCGGAGAACAATAAAAACACAACCGTAACAGACACATGTTATATTGTTATACAACATAAAAGGTAGCTTGATCTCTGCGACATATGATATGACAAACTAAAAAAATGTCGATAGAAATTATTTATTTATTTAATACTTTACGCACACAAATGTACAGAGGCGGACTTAATGCCATAGGCATTTTCTACCAGTCAACCTTTGGGTGATGCAGAGACAGACAGCGGTAGGTGCAATAACGAAAACTGTGAAATAAATATTTATTAAAATATAAGTATATACATACATATACCTATTAAAACATTATATATATATATATATAATAGATATACCTAATTATACATAAATATAAGACTAAATAAATACACGAATATACTAAACAGTAAGACAAACAATGGGAAAACATTATCGTTGTGATGATACTGCCAGCTTCTTACGAATGTGCTCGCGAACTTTAACTTTAAAGGATAATCGGTTGGTTGCCATCCTGATTTCCTGGGGGAGCGCATTCCACAGGGAGATAGACTGAACGAAGAAGGAAGAGTGAATAAATTCAGTGCGGTGAGTGGGACATTGAAGAAGACGATTATGTGATGAACGTAGATTTTTACTATAGTTCGCGCAAATGTACTGAAAGTGGGGGGCGAGATAACTAGGGGAAGAGGGAGAGTCAAGAAATGAAAACAAGGTGGTCAGCGCCCTTTGCTCTCTGCGCTGGCGTATGGGCAACCACTTTAGAAGCGATCGTTGCGCAGAGACATGATCATATTTACGCAGATTGAAAACGAATCGAATGCAGTTATTAAGAAGACGGTCTAGCTTGTCGAGGAGGTCTGCATTCAGGTCATAGTAGCACACATCACCATAATCGATGATAGGGAAAATTAAGGACTGCACAAGCATTGTCTTGGTACTTGATGGTAATAAATTTTTCAGTCGATATAAAGCCCGCAGAGTTCCAGTAACCTTCTGGCTCACCCTAGCGACTTGAGTACGCCAGTTCAGGGTACAGTCGATGTGCAAGCCTAGGTCTTTCACGTCAGTACTAAACGGAACAATCGTTCCATTGAAGAGAACAGGTGGCAAGGTTGAACCATCCACACTACCAATACTACGATGACTCCCAATGATGATCGCCTGACACTTATTAGGGTTTACTGCAACACCAAATCTATCAGACCAGGTTTTAATGGCTGTCAAGTCCCTATTTAACTTGTCGATAATGTCAGGTATTTCATCAACCCTCCCTTGAAAGTACAACTGCAAGTCATCTGCGTACAGATGATACGAACACTGAAGCTCGGAAGTTATAAGATTGATAAAAATAGAAAACAGAAGAGGAGAAAGAATACCGCCTTGAGGAACGCCAGCTTCCAAATCACGCCAGCATGATGAAGTATCCCCAACATGAACGGACTGCTGTCGTTCCTGAAGGTAAGAGGAGAACCATTCCAGCGCTTCGGAAGAGACCATAATATAGGAAAGAATAGCTAATAGGATGTCGTGACTAACGGTATTGAAGGCATTCGAGTAATCAACCAAAACAAGAGCAGTGACTTTGGTGACTTCCAGTCCTGCCCTCATATCGCCAGTCACTTTAAGGAGAGCGGAAACAGTGCTATGCCCAGGCCTGAACCCTAGATTGAAGAGGACTAATCAGTGAATTACGATGGACAAAATTGGAGAATTGTTTGTGGACACAGGCCTCGAGCACTTTGGATAGGAAGGGAAGTATAGAAATTGGACGGAAGTCAGTAGGAAGAGAGGGATTAGATACCTTAGGTAGTGGACGAACATAGGCATTGCGCCACAGGGAAGGGAATACTCCGGTGTACAGGGAAAAATTAACAATGTGGGTAATCGCGGGTAAGACATGATCCAGAATAGTTATGATCATACCACGGGTAATATTGTCACATCCCACCGCTTTCGATTTTATTGAGAGAATGATCTTTCTGATCTCTCCCGGTTCAACTGGAATGAAACTGAAAGGCTTAATCCGAGGACGCGTTAGACCAGATATAAAAGATAGCGTTTGTTGCTTGGTTAGACGATCCATGGCAGACACAGTGGAGAAATGACGGTTTAGATCGTCTAAGTCAATTGAACTAGGAAGGTCTAAGTGTCGCGGTTTGCCGATACCTAGAGTTCCAAGAAATTTCCAAATATCGGCAGAAGAGGAAGAATTGATAGTGTCCAGAATATGGCGGCGTTTAGCATTACGTATCATCTGATTGCATCTATTCCTTGCAGCCTTGAATAAGGTCCAGTTCTCATCAACACGATCCCTTTTACATTTACGGAACGCGCGGTCCCTACGTCGCATTGCCATCTGTATCCCCCTTGTCATCCATGGTGCAGGTGGGCGTTTTAACTTTACTTTTCTAACAGGAGCATGGATGTTATAAAGTTTTACTACAACATCATTGAAGATGGCAACTTTTTCATCAACTGAAATTATCGACTTTTCTTACTATTATCGATGCTAATGTAACTAAATAATTGGGTTTAATTTAATCACAAATGTTACTAAATTAAACGAATATTTTAATATAAAATGCATTTACTCTCTTAAAGGAGTACACCCCAAATCCATATCGGAATCAGTTTCTGAATCACTAGAAGAATCTTGTAAATTTATTATAAACTATTGTTCGCAAATATTATCAAATCTCGCTGACCAATCTTCTTCCATTAGTTTTCTGCATTTGGATACCACCTTCGTTCAGTCTTCGGAAGATACATTGTCGATGAATCATCGCCCATCACGAATTAGGTCGGCATGCCCATAAAGTATGACATTGACAGGTACTGTCTGTACTATTATGAAATTCACATTGACATATATCTCAATGGAAATTCAGGACTTCATAGGCGTGATTTTACTGACAGCTGTCGCAGAGATATCTTTTATGAAGTATAGTTACGGAATCCTAAATTACAGTGATAATGACCAATATGGCACAGCGATCAGTACCGTGAGACTCGCTATCACAAGCAGTTCGTTTGATCGAACAATTTCAATGACGTATATTAATTTGGTGTAATTATGAATCATTCCTGTTTTTCACATCGCACAATAGGGTCTTACACCCATTTTTGAAAAGTGTCTTAATTAAATTCTATAGTATTAATATGCCCCTATAAAATCACAAAATTTTTATTCAATCGATAAGTGCCATAAAAATGCATTTAAATTTTACATTTTCAAATTTCGCGCGTAGTTTTACGAAAACGCTGGACGCAGTGGACGCCATATTGCTCTGTGGTCACTTGGCTATGTTAACAAATGCGCTGATCTATTAATTAACTATCAGTTGACAGTTGACACGTTTTAGTTTACATAGCGGCATGACGTAATAACATGTCGGCTACTATTTCATGGTGTTTTTTAACAGATTAGAAAAACTGAAAACGTTGAATTGAATTTTAAAATTTATTTTGTCATTTTATGAACTAAAAGTAACATTTTCCGACTCCTTTTTGCCTAAACTATCGCAATAATATATTTATAGATTTTTTCTCGTTTATACTAAAATACCCTATTGTCGCGCATCTTAGTTTTGACCACCGATTTCATTGTAACCATTATATTAATTAAACTCTTCTTCTTCTTCGTCGTCGTATCGATGATTTCATTTTAGTTTATGTTTTAAATGAGCTTAGAACATTCGGCCGCTTCGACAGCGTTATCGTTGGCCTCGCAGATGTCTTCCATAGTGCAGGTGTTGTTTGTGATGTGGCTCCACAGACGCACTGCGGCTTATCGGAGTACCCACCTGACTAAGTTGTACCTGCCGCGGGTTTAATTAAACTTATGTTTATATCGGTTTTATTTGCATCCTCGACTGCAGTCTTATGTAACTCACCAAACAAAACACACACAACAATATGGGATATACTATGGGTGTCAGACAATTAATATTACCTATTTACTATTTATCTCTACCTAGCCTTTTCCCAACTATTATGTTGGGGTCGGCTACCAGTCAACCGGGTGCAGCTGAATACCAGTAGTATTTTACCCAGTTACTGGGTAACACGATACTCCAGGTTGTCAGACTTCTGACTTCCTGTAACGACTGTCAAAGATCTACGAATGACAGCCGAGACCAATAGATGGTCACCCATCCACGAACCAACCGCGCAAGCATAGCTTAACCTTCGATCGGCCCGTGCAGCGTTTCTTATTTAGCCACGAGACGCTCCTCCCTCCTATCTATTTATTATTTACCCATGTATAAAATCATAAGTAATTTTGACCTTTTAGATGTTGTTATGACAAATCACGAAGTACAATCATCGGTGAACCTGGATTGCCTTGAAAATTCTAGGTTTACATGTATGGTGCACTCGCTGTTGTGCATTGTTAAAATAGGTATTTATCAATGTATGCAGATAAATAAATAAAAAACCAGTATACTGGGTATAATAATTTTAGTAACAGTTGGCAAGATTGGCTATCCTAGCAAGAGCTAGCTAGCTGGGCTAACATGACACATGCCACTATAGGTATTTATCAAAAAACCAAATTATTTATTTGCATAAATAAGGTACAGAAGATTGGTAAAAAAACAAAATTGTTATCTTATTCTGTCTTCAATTTCGGCGTGCAAATATAAAATAAGGTTACATTATTTAGTTTAAATTCATTATTGATCATAATCATGCAGTCATTTAACAGATAATCCCATTCAAATTGTATTATTGAATTAAATAAATGTGAATATAATATTGAAAAAATAAAAATCATAAATGTCAATAATAATCATGTCAATAATGGGAGAGATTCGCCACAATAATAATTTAAAATGACCGTGCAATTTACAAAACGTACAATTTATAATCAAAAAACTCATGCACACTTTATGCATTTTTCAATTAAAAACCTCGTCATATTATTTTTAAATCCAGAAAATGGTAGCATTGTTATGGAATTTGGTATTTTGTTAGACAATTTTATGCACATAATATAGCTGTTGTTACTTGTAAATGTGAGATTCGTCCTCGGTTAGTATACATAAATCGTGGGGCATAGTAGCTTGTCGCTTGCTGAAAAAGATTTTTATGTTTGAAAACAAATATACAGGATTCTAACACAAATGTCATTTATATGATTTTTCCATGAGCAAAATTTTTCTAAATTTATTCCAAGAAACTTAAGGCGCAGTTAGACGACTTATAATGATTTTAAATTGTACTTCACGTCTAAATGACTAGTCTTATTACTTTGAAAAAAATATATTTTATACTAGACTATTGTCTTCGTAATTTGATATATAAATATTTGAAATCCAGTAAACGGAAAGGTGCCTTTTATCACGCAATACAGCCTAAGGTTACACCCAAGCCTTGGTTTTACCCTTACAAAAAAATATCCAAGAAAGTGTTATCGATTATTTGCCGTCTCCGTATAGGCCATTGTTGTTCTCCGGTTTTCCTTCAAAAAATCTGGGCCAGAGACACATCGCTCTGCGAATGTGGGTTGGATGAGGGTACTTTGGAGCATATTTTTTTTAACTGCTCCAATAATAACCCAGCCCATGACTTGTATAGTCATCTCCCTAAATTAAATATCCCTGTCCCTACTAATTTTCCATCCCTACTAACATACTCTTCCCCAAAGCTCTTCGGGGCTTTGATGTTTTTTATCCGCGTCAATGACCTCAAATTATGATGATTTTTGTGTGGTTTGTGTTAATTTATGTACATATTTAATAATATAACTAACAATATTTTTATCTGTTTGTTTCAGTGTACTAATACTCGTCAACAAGTTTCACACTAAATCCAATAATAAATTATAATTCTATCAACAAATTCATAGATATTCCTTTTTTTTTTTTTTTCTTCACGTTTTCTCAACACATTGACATTGGCAGAATTGTCGACATCGGCACCATTGCCATAGAGAAAAAATAGAATAGAATAGAATATGTTTATAATATAGTGCAATTTATTTGTAAAGTAATGTCTAACGCGGACAAAAACACGACTATTACGCAAAAAAAAAAACGGGCGGAATACTCGTAGTAGTCAAGTGAACTAATTTGGATCCTTTATGTGTTTTTTTTCTTATTTCGTTATAATTCGTAGGTACTTACAAAAAATATTTCGTATGCTCTTTATAATTTTACTAAATAATTCTTAGATACAAATACTTGTGACTCCTAGGCACTGGAAGCCCTCTACTAGTAGAGAGATGTGGGCTGTGGACTTTAGGCAAGTTTTATTAGTTATGATGAGACCTTACCTCCGGACTTGATGAAGTGACCTGAAGGTGTACTTCGGTGACTGGTACTGGAACTGGTCGACGAGTAGGACTAGGTGTGCCGAGTTTGGGCTCATTTTGATAGCTGTGATGAGACCTTACCTCCGGACTTGATGGTGTGACCTGAAGGTGTACTTCGGTGACTGCTACTGGAACTCCTCGATGAATAGAACTAGGTGCGCCGAGTTTGGGCTCGTTTCGATAGTTATGATGAGACATTACCTTCGGACTTAATGGAGTGACCTGAAGGTGTACTTCGGTGACTCATACTGGAAGTCGTCGACCAGTAGAACTAGGGGTCCGAATTTGGGCTCGTTTTGATAGTTATGATGAGACCTTACCAACGGACTTGATGGAGTGACCTGAAGGTGTACTTCGGTGTCTGCTACTAGAACTCGTGGACCAGTAGAACTAGGGGTGCGGAGTTTGGGCTCATTTTGATAGTAATGATGAGACCTTACCTTCGGTCTTGATGGAGTGACCTTAGGGTGTACTTCGGTGTCTGCTACTGGAACTCGTGGACCAGTAGAACTAGGGGTGCCGAGTTTGGGCTCGTTTTGATAGTTATGATGAGACCTTACCAACGGACTTGATGGAGTGACCTGAAGATGAACTTCGGTGTCTGCTACTGGAACTCGTGGACCAGTAGAACTAGGAGTGCCGAGTTTAGGCTCATTTTGATAGCTGTGATGAGACCTCGGCACACCTAGTTCCATTCGTCGACGAGTTCCAGTAGCAGTCACCAAAGTACACCTTCAGGTCACTCCATCAAGTCCGTGGGTAAGGTCTCATCATAACTAATAAAACTTGCCTAGGTTGGTGTGACCTGAAGGTGTACTTCGGTGACTGCTAAATTATTTTTGCATACTATTGTATACATTTTTCTTTGAACAGACAACTGTGCTGCTGGGGATTTTGTTGCGCCATTTCTTACTAGCTAAAGCGTTTGGGAGACTGTCTTATGTAATGGTTACGTTCGAAAAGTTCTGATTCTCAGCCTAATTTGAATAAATGACTTTTGATTTTGATTTAATTAATATTTCCTATTCATGTATGGACACATTTATTACCTACTAGCTTTACCCAGCCCGGCTTCGCACAAATAGCACTAAGTATCTCAACTTAACCTACCTATCTATCTACCCTACCTAACAACCTTACATACCTACCTACCTACCCTACCTACCTACCCTATCTACCTACCCTACCTACCTACCCTATCTACCTACCCTACCTACCTATCCTACCTACCTATCTTACCTACCTACCCTACCTACCTAACCCACCTACCTACCCTACCTACCCTACCTACCTACCCTACCTACCTACCTACCCTAGCTACCAACCCTACCTACCAACCCTATATACCTACTTACCTACCCTACCCTACCTACCTACCTACCCGCCTAGCTAAAGTCAGACAGGATAGTCCTCACCATCTGGAACGTATGGTTACCCTAAGAAATAGAATAGAATAGAATATAATAGAATAGAATAGAATACTCTTTATTATGTACACCATAAAAATTATAGATACAAATGTTGAAATTTTACAAGGGGTGACACAATGGGCGGTCTTATCGCTAAAAGCGATTTTTTACAGACAACCGAAATTACGTGCCATTACGAGCCATGCGTCACCCATTCGCACAAGTTCGCCGTCACCTAATGTCGCGTTAACAGAGTCAGTTTCTGCCAGGGTGAGCCCTTTATAAGATATTGGTACCCAATCCCTTGTTCACAAACTAAACTAAATTTAAGTTCAGTGCAGTTTTTTCTTTGTATTTCAATAAGAAGAGGACAGAAGATAAATTTTAGTTTGGTCTTGTCAAATTAATCAGCGCCTGTCACTACTCCATACAAGTTTAGACGTGATTAAAAACTTTCCTACTAAAATTACGTCAATTTACGTCAAGCGTTGATTAATTTGACAGGACTAAACTAAAATTTATCTTCTGTCCTTTTATTAATGAAATAGAAAGAAAAATATACACTGAACTTAAATTTAGTTTAGTTTGTGAACAAGGGAATCGGGTTTTGATCGATAGGTATGAAATTGCATAAATTTTGTTCTTTTAAATTATTAGCTTCTAGCCACTCTATAGTTCTTTGAAGAGAAATGTTTATTTCTTGTTAGTATGAACTTTTATCTTGTCCTTTGATTATAATTGTAGTATCGTCGGCAAATAGTATGCTGATCAATGTATGCAGATGAATCTTGCTGTCATTTATTATGTAATAGGTATTTGAATATGATTTAAATAAATTGCTCGGACGATGATACGTGCGTTATGCAATATTTTGGTAGATATGAATTAATATCAAAATGTGTTTTTTTTTCTTTTTTAAGGGTTTTATCGCTGAGCGATAACGTTACCCTGTAACATTAGCACAGAGAAAAACAAATGATTGTAACCTAATCTCAAAATACTTAAAGTCGCTTAAAAGGCGTAGTATGAGGCCCGCTTCGAGGGCCTCAAGGGTTTAGACAATAAAAACCTCGGAATGGCGGGGTCTAAGTTCGCTCGCTGCGCTCGCCCACTAGACTCCGCCATCCCCTTCGAACCTAACCTGTCCGAGTCGGGGTGCCCCAAGTCCCGAGCTCGCTTCGCTCGCTCTTGCATCCTAAGTTCTCCTAGTAACAGTAGAAACATTGCCTTTTGTACACACATACGATCAGTGGGAGTACAAACGCAGAGAACAATTTCACGCAACTCAAGAAACGGAATGACATGACACAAATGGCATACCTGTTTTTTGTTTACGTTCCGTGTTATCGATTTTGCCCGACATTTTATACCACGGACTGATTACAAATACTGGTACTGGATACTGGATACTGATACTGGAAACTGACTACAGATACTGGCACAGATTTGGTTGTCAATCGCCCATTTTAACGTTTCGTTTTCGCTTCTTATCTGATTTGAGGTTAGAAACATTTTTTATTAATTTCTCGAAAAATATGCATTACCTTTTAATAAGAAGGGTAGCGTTATAATCGGGGACCCACCCCCTACCAACTTTAGCCCCTTTTACCCCCCAACTCCTGCCAAACGATACTAGATCCAACCCTAATTATTAAATGTGTACTGCATGCTTTATGTATAACCAAGATGTAAAATCTAAATATTTGCACGGCTGGAATGCCGAATATAGTGAAACCCATAGATCCTATGAACTTATGTCTGCTACATATTTGTTAATAGTAACAAATAAACAAGTAAATTAAATCACAAAGATTCATTCCGCACACACTCCATCAAAACATATTGCACATCTTTGACTACTCCTCATTCTTCACAGTTTCACACATAACGAGCATCAGCGTCTGAAAGCATAATATAATCTGAGTAAGTACAGTTAAATCAGAGAAGGTATGCGATTCGGTAATTGTCGTGTTTCCGAATTAGCACGAACGTCGCGCCACAAAGTAAACACTCACAGAGGCAAACCTTTCTAAGTTTTGTACTGCCGCACTTTGTAGTAAGTAATACACCTACCATTCCGCGTTTGTATAAAGTTTACGTTTTGTAAATAGACAAGTAATTCTATGATTGTAACAGCTCTATTAGATCTCGCGTGTTTGTATAACCGAAGATAGACGATGATTCCCGAAGTGCATTCTTTTCTTGTTTGATATCTGTAATAAGGTTCACTTAGAACCTAATTACAGACATCACAAGAAAAGAATACGGTTAACTGCCATAGTAACTTTAGTTACAGAGGTGGAGTAGGAAGGGCACTTACCTATGAGTTAAACGATGCATTGTGTTGTAGCACTAACCAGTTGTTATTCACGAGGAAAATCGTTCCATAACCAACGTTTTTCTTTAATAGTTCTGTCAAGTCATTCGTATTACCGTTTATTATGATGTAAATAGCAAACAAGTTTCCGTAAATGTATGTTGGTTTACCTTGATCTCAAAGAGTTGGCAGTTAGGTAGTTAAATACAAGTAGATGTCTATCTAGATATCAGGTCAGTGAAGGGCAAGAACTTCGCCGAGGCCTCTGTGATCTCCAATTTAGTTGCAAGCATGCTGTTCTGCCGGGGTCGCGGGTAGCGTTGCCAGGCGTCCGGGTATAGCCGGACACAGTCAGGATATTTGGTTGCTTGTGCTGCCAAATTAGACGTTGTGAGGCCTGTCCGACTTTTGTTAGACTTTTTTTTTTTTTTTCATTTATCTTCCATTGCAAATTGCAATAGTAGTTACTGTTAACTACTATTGCAATCATTGAGTATTGTAATAAATATTGAATTATTAATAATAAAGAAGACTGATTCATTCAACTTTATTTTTGTTTCATTATAATTTAAGAAGATTTTATGGTAAATGATAAAAAAGCCTTGTTTTACTTTACAACGATTTGAATGAAAACGTTGATGTAGAGCGGGAGCGCAGGTCGCTGTCTGTTCGATGTGGGATGTTGGCACACAGGTTTGCACGTTGTACGGCTCAGGTTAAGGTGACGCTTTTCAAAGCCTACTTCCAATCCTTTTACACGTGCAGCCTGTGGGTGAATTTTCCGCAAAGGGCATATAGTGGCCTGCGCACACAATATAATAATACGTTCCGGGTGTTGATGGGGCTGCCGCGTTTTTGTAGCGTGTTTGGCGACGCGGATGACGATAGTTTTTCGGCCATCATGCGCAAGAGATGCGCATCTCTGCTAGGCCGTGTTCGCGCCAGCCCCAACACCATTCTTAGAACTTTGGCTGATAGGTGGGACTCTCCGATCTTGGGGAGGTGGATACGGCTGCACACAGTCAAGTAGATATTCCCCAGGATCGGCGTGCCTTAGAATAAATGTTTTTATAAGTACACTAACACTATTTTATAAGTTTACATTGTTACTAACAAATATGGAAGTGATTCTGAAATAAATGTTTTGTTATTATTATTATTAAAAAAAAAATGTCGTGTTATAGGTACTAAGACTAAAACATTAAGGGTGTCCGGCCTTTTTTCCTAAATGTCCGGCTGGTCTGGCCGGTTTTTCGGTTTTAAGACCTGGTAACCCTATCGTGGAAGAGTCCTAAAGGGTTACCGTGGGCTCTGGCAACGCACAGGCCACGGAAGGAACACGGGTGGGTTTTAGTCAGAAAGAGTCTGACACGCCCGCTCCGCTCCGCCAAGAGCGGGAGAAATTCTTTCCTACCCAAAAAAAAACATGATGTTACGATACTTAAGTTGGTCAAAATTCTCGAATAATTTATACTTAAACTAGTTTATACTTATATTATACATAGATTTTTTTACATGAATTTAATGAAAGGCCGCCTCGTTGTCTAGTGGTAGTACAAGTGCTACTGCAGAGCATGAGCTCCTGAGATGGACCAGGGTTGAGAAAAGTGTTATCAGGTTTTTCCAACTGGAATTTCTCAGTAGCAGCCCGGAGTCTAGATTTGTGCCCGATTGATGGCAATAGGCTCGTCCCCTATTACGTGGGAATTAAAAATAACTGGTGAAATGTGGGTGTTCTGTTAGTGCCTAACCCTTCAGGGAATAATGTAATGTTATAATGTGTTAATGAATGGCCTGGGCTCTTTCTAGTGTTAAGTAGGTTCAAATCACCACTGAATATTGGGAAAGTGAGTAATATCTTAGCTTAGTGCAAACGTCATGATCTCGTCAATATAGATGCCTATATCAGAAATACTGGGACATTCCAATTTTTTAAAACTAGGTACACCACTTAGGTAGAATGTACCTACAGATAAGAAAGAAATGTAGATCATTCTCCACAAAAAAGGCGTCTTTCTTGTAGAGAATAAACAATTTTTCTTTACATACAAATACCAACAACAACAACATTTCTATGCGGACATTAAAAAAAAATGGACGAAATACACACACTAATACAAAGTAGCCAAAAGCCTCGTATTCAAAACCTTATTACTTAAACTAGCTTTTGCTCGCGGCTTCGCCCGCGAGGATGTCGGAAAATATCCCACGGGAACGCACTACCAGGATTAAACAGAACCGAAAGCTATATCATACCTCATAATAGCCGAGCGCTGCGACCGCCGCGCCGCGTCAACCATGATTATTTTGTTACGCGTACTTTTTTATCTGTTATATCTTATAAAGCATTAATTTAAATGATGTGATGTAAAGGCATATTTTAATCTAAATGAATTTCCGACAAGTATTAATATAATACCGGTTAAAATAGCTACGGAAATAACAATGACGTTTTTATCAAATTCAGAAAGATAAAATTGGTTACTGTGGGTCATTCTTAGAAGATGACATAATTATGCTATCGCGGACTTTTTTGTTGAACTTTTTAAGATGCAATCCTGGATAAAATAAATTTCATCAATCCTCCTACAAACAGGCGCGACCGACACGCGACGCGACGCAAAGGCACCGCGTGTAGCACTACAAGCGGTGCCTTTGTGTCGCGTCGCGTGTCGCGCTTGTTTGTAAGTCTTCATTCGTAACATCCCAGTCGGTATGAATTTTTTCGACGTTTTCAACAATAATCGTCATAATAATTTCAGCCAATTTACACAAAACCTTAATGAAAAGGTTTATGTACCTATATATATTTATATATATATATATATATATATACATAAACCTTTCTCATGGACCACTCCATCCATTGGTGAAAACCGTTTGAAAATCCATACATACATAATCAATTAATCAGCCCATAATGTTCCGACTGCTGGACACAGGCCTCTCCACCTCTCTGTGAGAGAAAGTGGGCCGTAATTCACCACGCGGGCCCAGTGCGGGTTGGTAGATGTCACATGTCTTCAAATTTTAGGTTCTAGGACATGCCGGTTTCCTCACGATGTTTTCCTTCACCATTTTGAGAGCAGTGGTGATGTAATAATTTTCACAAAGTAAAGCGCCTGTCAGGGTTTCGTACCTACGACATAAAACTTGAAATCCGTTCAGTAGTTTTTTAGTTTATCGCGTTCACACAGACAGACGGACGCGTAGGGGGGACTTTGTTTTATAATATTTTTATGGAAGTTTGACACATGGATACCTCAGAACTGTAAACTGATGTAAACTGATCTACATTCTTTGTAAATAAATACGAGTATAAATTTTCTATTCTATTTCATTCATTTCAGGTTTAAATAAATTGCACTCATAAGTAGGTATCCGGCTTTTAAAGATGTAAAAAAAATGAAATAGCTGTATTATAATCGGTAATACGTACTTGGCCGCGTTTAATTATTCTTAATTTTACGGTCAGACAGTTACTCGGCCTTAGTTATTTTTAACTAAAATGCACTAGTTATACGAGTAGGTACAAGCGAACTTTGAAGGTTCATTGTAAACTTGTATAACTAATGTAAGTGGGCAGGCAGAAAGGTAGGGTACACGACAGCTACTTTTTTTTGTTTTTGGTTGGGTAATCATCACATAACTTCTCCCGCTCTGGGCGGAGCGGAAGGATGTGTCAGACTCTTACTGACTAAAACCCACCCGTATTCCTTCCGTTGCCTGTGTTGCCAGGGGCATCGGTGACCCTTTAGTACCTTCCCGCAACCCCGGCAGGCATCGGCCCTAGTGGACCCCTACATTCGTGCTGACGACATCTCTTTGAGACGCGCGTGGAATACAACGCGCCGTCGACCCGGCGACCCTTACTGGACGGTGAGCTACCCATTGCTCACCGTCCGCAAGCCCGCGCCTACGGTGGCCGGAAATACGCTCGGGATTCCCGACGCCCAGGGTCTCCTGCGGCGGCTAGGGGCGAGAGGGCGCGAAATTTGCCTTGCCCCTAACCGTCCCGCCTCCTACACGACAGATACTTAACGATTAGTTGTAGATTAAGTCACATGGGACTTATAAAGGAGGAGATGGAAGGAGCTCGTGGCTAAATAATCGAATGCTTGCCGCGGTCGAGTCGTCGATGGGTGATCCCTTACATATCGAGCCTCGGAAAGCACGTCAAGCCGTTGGTCCGGGCTGATATTCGTAGATCTATGACAGTCGTTACGGGTAGTCAGAAGCCAAAAAGTCTGACAACCAGGATTACCAAGGGGTATTGTGTTACACAGTAACTGGGTTGTGGAGGTCAGATAGGCAGTCACATAATCAGCCTATAGTGTTCCCACTGCTGGGACACAGGCCTCCTCTCTGTGAGAGGGAGTGGGCCGTAGTCCACCATGCGGGCTCAGTGCGGGTTGGTAGATGTCACATGTATTCGAATTTTTGGTTCTAGGACATGCCGGTTTCCTCACGATGTTTTCCTTCGCCGTTTTGACAGCAGTGGTGATGAAATAATGTACACAAAGTAAAGCGCTTGTCTGGGTTCGAACCTACGACCTACAACTCGTAGGTCGCGGACGTTACCACAGGGCCACCACTGTTCTCAGAAAATAAATGCTTCAGAGAGTTTTGAAGAGCTCATAGAAATAGATAATAATATAATAACAATAATAATCTTTATTTATGGAACAATAAACAGTACATTTACAATTTGTTGCGTACGATCAATTGTAAATGTACTGTTTATTATTTATGTACTGTGTTTTGCGGGCGCGACAGGCAGTACGAGGGCGGCACTGAAAATTTCGGGAATCAAGGAAGTGACACAACATTACTATTTAGAAATGTATTTATTGCTTTTCGAAGTATTCTCCGCGAAATTTGACACATTTTTCCATACGATGGAACCAATCATTGAAGCAACCATTCCATTCGGAAGTTGGGGTCTCCAAAATGGCCGTTTTGTAGACGTCCACAGCTCCTTCAGGTGATGAAAATCTCTGTCCACGCAATTTATTCTTTATTTTAGGGAAAGTATAGAAATCATTAGGGCTTAGGTCGGGGCTGTACGGCGGAAGGTCTAATAATTCTATGTTTTCTTGCTCTAAAAATTCTTTTGTTCTGTGCGCGGTGTGAGAACTCGCATTGTCGTGATGGAGGATGGTGCGGCGGTTGCATTTCTCTTTACGGAGTTCAGAAACGACCTGTGGCAAACAAATGCTAGCATACCATTCTGCATTAACCTGTGGCGGCATCTACAGCGCCACATACGAACTACGCATCACACTGACGTCACGCAAAAATCCTGCATTGCGCAAGCAGAGTTTACCGCGCAACTAGCATATATACAACATCCCGACATCAACCGTCGGGCAGTTGCCCACCAGACACGACACCCGTCTGGTCGGAGGATCCTCCCTTTTCTATGGAGGATGAGTGAACTTTACACCCTGTTCCTCATGCCTCTATACTGGTGACCCCGAATATGAACGTCAGCGCAGCCTTCGTGCAACTACATCAGCGTGACGTCATCATCATCACTTCCTCAAGCTTTCGAGCGGTGAGTCACACAGCCAGCCAGCACCCACGGCTTCAACGGGTATCCTGACCACTAGCATGCAGCAACCGCGCATACCTGGTCATCACCCTAAGCCTCATCAGCAACCTTGGCACAGCACACTGCACTTTCGGCCGGTCAACAAGCAGAGCTCTTCAAACCTCTCCTGGTCGACGCCAGCAGTCAGCCTTCAACCCGGCGCTGTACCACGTCCGACTCACTGGAGCATAATGCAGCGCCACCCCGACTCACTGGGGCATCATTACCGCAGACAGTTCCGACCAACCGCGAACTATGCGACAACCGGTTCCGACCCACTGGAACCCACACCTGGCACTGGCAAGCATCGCAAGATACACGACTAAGCCCACTATCGACCTCCGGAGGGGAGTGATGTGGCGGCATCTACAACGCCATATGCGAACTACGCATCACACTGACGTCACGCAAAAATCCTGCATCGCGCAAGCAAAGTTTACCGCGCAACTAGCATATATACAACATCCCGACATCAACCGTCGGGCAGTTGCCTACCAGACACGACACCCGTCTGGTCGGAGGATCCTACCTTTTCTATGGAGGATGAGTGAACTTTACACCCTGTTCCTCATGCCTCTATAAACCGTTCTTTGTCCCTCAAGAGGAATAGTCTTAACATGGCCGGTTTTGGAGACAAACGTGGCCACCATTTTTTTTGCAACACTCCGTGAACGAACAATTTTTGTTGGCTTTAACTCATTTTCGAACACCCAAACTCGTGACTGGTTTTTTGTTTTGGGTTCGTACGCGTATATCCAGGATTCGTCACCTGATACGATGTTGCATTAGCATTTGAGGATCCTGCGTGGAATCTTTCGGGAGTTCTAACGCACCAAGTAACGCGAGCCGCTTTTTGCTCTTCACAGAGCGAATGCGGTATCCATCGGGAAAACAACCTTTTTACACCTAATTGTTTATGCAAGATTATTTTTATTTGACTCATGCCAATGTCTAAAGTTGCCTGAATTTCGCGGTATGCCACATGTCGATCTTCCTCAATCAGCTTACGCACAGCATTAACGTTTTCTTGGGTGACTGCAGTTTTTGGACGACCTTGACGGGGATCACCACTGAGCTTGACACGTCCACGTTGAAATTCAGCAAACCAGCGATAAATTGTGGTTTTGGATGGGGCTTCATCGCCAAATGCAGAAATCATCCGGTCAACACACTGTTTTTGTGTTAAATCACTTCGAAAGTCATAATAAATCGTCGCTCTTGAATTTTCACGAGTCATTTCCATTTTCTCAACGACTAAACAAGTTTACAAAACCTTGTGACAAGACCGAGAATCTTTTTTTAAATAAATAAATGGTATTCGATTTTTAAAACCAAGGAGTTTTCAATTAAAAAGATTGTAATATGACAGGAACAGTGGAAATATTCCATTCCCGATACTTTTAGTGCAGCCCTCGTAATATGTCTGTCGCGCCCGCGATATCGCCCCAGTCTGCACGAGCCTTAATAGCCACATTAGTTAAAAAACTGTGTCGCAGCTATTAACGCCCACCTCCTCCCTGAGGAAGACGACAGTGATCGAGGTATTTAATGCTATACCTACTAGAATTTTAATTTACAAAATAAAACTAAACTAAAACCTGAGCCGGTCTCTTGCCAGCATCAATGTGCCTGCTCTTCTTGAGCCGACTGGCATTGTCAGAGATGATGGCAAAAGACCTGATGGTGTGTCTTTGGTTCCGTGGAGTTTGGGACGGATGCTTGTGTGGGACGCTACCTGTGTAGACACACTAGCAGCATCGTCCCAACTCCAACGGACTACTTCTAAAGCGGGTGCAGCGGCTGAAAATGCCGAAAATCTGAAAGTTATTAAATATTGCCTTGGCAGAGAGTACAAATTTGTGCCCTTTGGCGTCGAGACCCTCGGTCCGTGGGGTCCCAGTGCGTATAAGTTGTTTGCGGAAATCGCGAAACGTCTAGTTGATGTAACTGGTGACCGAAAAGCTGGCGGCTTTCTGGCGCAACGCATCAGCATTGCAATTCAGCGGGGAAATGCCGCCAGCATACTCGGTACAATGCCCCGAGGGCCTTTTTTAGGATTAACTTAGTTTTATTTTAATTTAGTTAATGTTAATAATCATCTTTTAATTTGGTTATGTAAATAAATATAAATGTCTGAGTAAACCTGAACTAAATAAAACTAAAGAGTTCGTATGTAGAGTGTGTATGAGCAGTGTGAGTGCGTGTATGATGAATAGATGGAGGGTATGTACCTAGGTGTGGTGTGTGTAGAAGTGTGTGTGTGCATGCAGCGTGAGTTTGTGCGGAGGTGTGTGTGATGTGCATATCTATTACAGAAGAAAAGTCTTACACAGGAAATTCTTATGAAGTCTCCAACTCGTCGTAGTTGAGGGTGCGAAGCCAATCATTAGTTAATTTCTAGCAATCCCGGGAAGAGAAAGAATAAATATTGTGTTGTTCATTTACTCGATTGCATAACACAGGACCAAAGAAAATGTATTGTCGCCGGACAATTGGAAGTCTAGACGGAACTGTTTGGCAGACTCTGGCAGTCCTGCGTCACAGCTGTCTGCTCAAATAACGGCAAAGCAGATCAGAATGTTTCCGTAATACCGTGCTCAATACGAAAGTGTCTAACAGTAGGTCCTTTCCAAGTCATGTGTAGGGTAACGAATCTGTTTGTATGCCATGACCTTTAGCAAGATAAGTGATAAATCGCTCTGTCAGCCCATCTGGCTGTTGAATGATTATAGGTTGGTAAGTACCTCTTAACATTAAATACGTAATACCCTCTAATTAGTAAATACTTGCCAATGGTTTATTTTAAATTATGTTATCCAAAATATTTTACTTCACATAAACATACATGAGCACTTACGAGTATGAAACATCAGAACCTATGTGGACGGTTCCAATTAGTCGTTTCCTATGGAGGAGAGCCGGCAAGAAACTCCACGGTTACTCTTTAAAAACTAAAATAATTGGCTTTTAAGCTCGATTCACACGGATGTAAGCCAAAATGATTTCTCCACTCACTGGTTTCAAATCGGCCTTCATATCTCGATCGACGTGGCCGCACACAGTATCTGGCTGGCTAATCTCTTACTGCATCTGGTGAAAAAATTGGTTTGGATTCTGAAGAGGATATTTGTTCTACTTACCGCGGCTGCTATTTGTTGCCATTTAATCACTAGACAACCAAAAAAAAATGGACGAAAGAATGGTTAAAAAGAGATACCAATAAAATTATCTCATATTCATTTGTTAAATGAGTTATCACTGGAACCCAAAAATTAATTCTGCAGTTACTGCACGTCCAGGCGCCACCGCGGTGAAGCCGTCAGTCCGCAGTCGGAACTGCGGACTGACGGCAAACGAATGTAAGCACGCGCACTCACGGTCAGCTTAGCGTGAATGCGTGATGCAAGCGGATTACGGTGCGACCGGAAATATCCGTGGATTGTCGTCAGTTAAAAACAAATACACACTCACAGTCAGCTTTTGGCACATAGGTACGTCAGTTCAACTGATCAGTTTGACTGACCGTGTGTGTCGAGTTTTACAATGTTTTCAAATTACAGTGTTAAAATGTATGGGAGGCCTGTCAACAAGTACCAGGTACCTAACAAAATAGATGGCAATCTAAATATGTACAAGAACACTTCAAGGATTGTCAGTTTTTATAGATGTGGGAAGTAAACACCTTCAAGTGTACTTTTTGTCGAATATTTATTTTTGTATGTAGATGGAATCATCATCTTAATTGCATGGAATCCAATCATTCAGGAGCTAGCTATTCTTTCCGCGCAACATTTAACAAAAAAGCTGCAATACTGTACTTGCGTAGGTTCCAATTTGTATTAAGAGATATATCCTCAAAATCAAATTTCGGCCATGGCGGCCAATGTCAGCTGAGACTAGCCATCAACGCGGGAGATATTATAGTAAACAACTGTGTGCGCAGACGCAGGTGCACGCTATCAGGAGATATTGTGCCTTTAAGTCTCTTTCTATACTTATTGCAGCGTAGAAACTGTGCCGTGATAACTCGCTCGCAAGCCGGTCAACGACTTTTATTCTTATTTTTTTTTGGATATTCAAATATGATAGGATTTCCAAACAAAGATGTCAATTTTTTCATAGAAAAAATTCAGTCGTGGAAAACCGATTGGAATAGTCACAAAACAATTTTTGGTATACGATGTGAAATTACAAGTTAGTTCATTGAATTCTGTAGTGCAGTGAAATGAGGTGCTGGTGAAATTAAAAGGTAATATAGCTATTTCACTTCGTGGACACCGACAGTCAGCCCGCAGTACTATTCTGTAACCATCTCACCGTGAAAACTTAGGTGAAGTGAGCGTGGATTGAACTGTCAGTGTCATCCCACCTGCACGTCGATTCTGTAAAAATCTCACCGTGAAAACTTGCGTGGAGTGAACTGTCAGTGTCGTCCCACTGCTGCTAGGGATTAACCAAGCATTTCATTTATAATCATAATCGAGATTTCAATAATATTTTTATGCTAATTCTATTGATAATTTTATATTATTTCAAAACTATTATTTAAGTGTTAAAACGGTACTATTTAGGAATGTTTTAAAATAAAATAGCAAAACAGAAATTCAGTCAGAAAATCAATTTTGTTTTTTTTTTAAATCACATTTTTTTGGTAATTTTTGCCGCCGCCGTCTCAATTTTTTATTTTGATCTCACTATCGGCTTTAACACCCTCGAAAACCATGAAAACGACAACCATTATTAAAAAAAAAAAAACCGCCGCCATCTTGGTTTTTAATTTTGATTTCACTATCGGCTTTAACACCCCCGAAAACCATGAAAACGACACCCATGATGAAAAATTTTAAAATTTCCGCCGCCGCCATCTTGGCTTTTAATTTTGACTTCACTATCGGCTTTAAAACCCCCGAAAACTATGAAAACGACACCCATGATGAAAAATTTTAAAATTTCCGCCGCCGCCATCTTGGTTTTTAATTTTGACTTCACTATCGGCTTTAACACCCCCGAAAACCATGAAAACGACACCCATCATGAAAAATTTTAAAATTTCCGCCGCCATCTTGGTTTTTTATTTTGACTTCACTATCGGCTTTAACAACCCCGAAAACCATGTAAACGACACCCATGATGAAACATTTTGCAGCCGCCATCTTGGATTTTGATATAAAGGTCATTAAACCAAATTTTTGTTTGCCGCGCATTTAAAAATAAAAAAACGGCAAGTTAGAAAAAAAAACTCAATTTGATATTTAATAGCAGCGCCTAACGCGCAAGCGCGGCGTGATCTTATCACTTCACCCGATTCTCGTAACCATAGCAACACCACTTTACTTAGACTGGATGAAGTGAGCCTAGCCAGCCGCCTGTCGATCGGTGCGCGCGCCGCGCGCGAGTCGTGATCTTATCACTTCACTCGATTCTCGTTGCCATAGTAACACCACTTCACTTAGGCTGGATGAAGTGAGCCCGTCGGCCGGCCGGTGCGCGCGCCGCGCGAGTTTTAGTTGAACTATTGCATTTTGTTATAGTATTGATGACTGATTAAATAAACGCAATCCCATGACCCAATCGCGATGTGTTTTGAAGAAGCGATAGTGGACTGAGTCGAGTAAAGACTGTGCGAAGTTATTCAGCGTTGTTATTGGTGCCGATTCTCTTGTCACAAATTTCTCTAAACTAGATTAAATTTATTTTTATTCAAAAGGAACAACAAACAGCTACAATATAAAACATAGAAACAAGAAATACACAAAATATAATAGACAATATTGCAGCCCACAACGCTGTTCACAAATCACCAAAATTTCGTTTATTCCTGTCAAACGACGTTTCCCATTCTGAAATTAACTAAAGTGACATACATTGAACTATTTTATAGTTTGACAGCACTAATGTCATTTTAGTTATTCAATTTAGTGAAAATCGCAATTTTGCTATTCTGAATTTGACGTTTTTCACCTAAAATTTTAATTTTCAAACTAAATCAGACTATTTTTAATCGCGATTAAAAAGGTGTGGAATAAAATTAGTTGTCATGAACTAAAATTTACAAAGCCTATTTCTCTTAGATTTCTTGAAAGTTTGGATGCTTGTGGGTTTGGAAAATCTTAGATCAGTAAGGACGCTTATGTGTTGCAGCTGTTGTCGATGCGGCAGAGAGAAATAATAAAATTATTGTTATTAGAATACAATACGAAATTCATTCGTCATAACTTAGAGGTATTTTGTACTGAACTCATTATAATTTGGAAAACAAGTGTATAAATCCATTTCCAGATTCTGTGAAATAAGAAACTACCTACTTTTTTTTCAACTATCAAGAAAGAGTTCAGTTATTATTAGAGTTCAACAATCAATCGCGAGACCGTTCCAACCCATTCCAAATGCCTGAACAAATATTCTATGACTCCCTAGATTGGGACAGACTAATTCAAGATGTCCTTGATAGGGCTTTCCTACGGCGACGAGAATACCGGAGACTTTTTACTGAACGATAAACCAGATTTATAGAGAAAGCTCAAACAGGAGGAGGCTCAGTAGGTGCTCAGAAGGTTTGAATGGAATGAGTTTGTGAGAAAGCTAGTCGGAGATAGTGATTATCCAATGTGTTATCCCATGTACCCATATTATGACGCCAGCTCAACAGAACAGCAGAACTAAAGAAAAGCCATGTTGTGGTAGTTACACACAAATAACAAGAGACATTTTTCTAGAAAACAATATATTTTTATAAATAATAAAGCTACATTTTTGTTATAAATTCATTGTCTTTGTTTCCAATATTCTTCCTCAAAAGACATGGGTGCCATTCTTTTCTCATGCCACCCTCATTTCTCATCTTTTTAACATAGAATGGTCTCCTCCCTCGCTGTCTTTGCGAGGTTGAATAGTATTGGTGCTTTTTTTTTTTGGATGGGAAATCATCAAATAACTTCTCCCGCTCTGGGCGGAGCGGGACTCATTTGCAACAATTAAGCACCCCATAAAACCTAGGCGAAAACTCATGAGATTCGAGAAAAAAATTTGTGTTTTTTTTTGGAAATGTTCCAGAATTCGTCACTAAACATCACTTTTCTCTACACTATCAATTTGAACGGCCTTCATTGCTATTCCATTGGGTAAGTAATACTTTAACAAACTTTTCGAAGCAACCTAATTTTCTAAAACATCAAACAGTTGTAATCGGTAAAGGAAGAAGTTTACTAACCATTTTCAAATTGCAAATTGTTCATCACCAGAATAGACAAGTTTAGAGAATTTCGTGCTGAATCCGACCTTAAATTTAACAAATTATTGATGAAGAAGTTAGTTATGGCCTTTGAGCCTAAGACGACAGATACTATTACGATAGATGCTATTGTCAGTTGAAGAAAGTAATCTGGTATTTATATCGCCCTTCACATTTCGAATTTGAATTGTTAATTCCAAAACGATCTATGTCAGATTTCGGAAGTTTGTCAAAAGTGTAGGTACTTTTGACAAACTTCCGAAATCTGACATGTATATCCGTAATTTTTATGGTAAACATAATCTATTTTAGACACGTCTTTATGGTTTAACCACTCGTAATTACAGATACAATTAAAAAGCCATTGTCTCTCGCGTGGATCCACGTTCGCCTATGAAGGGTTACAGGATTAGATCCTGTAACCCACATCTGGAGCATTTCTTATTTTATTTTGTTTTATTTGGGAAAATAAACGGTTACACATTACAATGTTATGGCATAGAACTTAAAGCTAAAGTAGGAGCATAAATGTATAACCAACTACATTTTCTACATAAAATAAAAAAGCATGACATCTTAATTGCATGCAATGCAGATCGGGGGGAGTCCCCCATACTGCGAAGATGGGTGCGATTTCATGTCGCAAGTTAATTTAATTTAATATTTTTTTGTTGTGTTTGCATACTAACATTAGTTTGTAAGTATATTGTTACTAACAAGAATATGGACCTGGTCTTAATAAACGTTTAATAATAATAATAATAATTGCCTAATTAAGATGTCGTTGAATTGCCCAATCAGTCAATCTATCGCCTCAAACTATCGCAGTCAACTGCTGGACTTAGGCCTCTCCCAGGCTGCACCACAACTCCCTGTTCTCCGCTTTCCGCATCCAGTCTGTCCCAGCCACCTTAAGATAATCGGTCCATTTAGCTGCGGGGTCTCACTACGCTTGCCGTTACGCGATCTCGACTCCAGGACTCGCCTGCTCCACCGGCCATCGGACCTTCGACAAATATGGCCAGCCCAATGTTTAGCAGATAATAACCCATCACAGTCTCCTGCTGGACACGTGCGTCCGAATGGTATTGTCCCTCTTACATGCATGGTTAACTTTAGAGTAATCTATGCATATAAAATGCTTTGTCCTGAATGACTGACTGACGGAGCAACGCACAGCATGAACCGCTGATTGTAGAGACCTGAAACTTGGAGGGTTTGTTCTTTGTATGGTGCAGGCATCTGATAAAAAGGATTTTCTGAAATTCTACCCGTAAGGGGGTAAAAAAGGGGGGCAATGTTTGTATGGGACAACGTGATTCCTTGGTCCAATCTAGGTACTTCAAATTTTGTATAAACCTTTTTGAATAGAATTGAAGGAAGACGTGTTTCGTATTTTATTGAAATTCATCCACTAACGGGGTTAAAAAGAGGTAGAAAGTTATTTTGGCGGTTATTTGCTACGAAGTTGATATCAATACTCCTTGGTGCTTTTGATTTAAATTACATTTTATTTTGACATGTTTGAAAACTCAATCCGATTTTATTCAAAAAAGTTTGGGGCACTTAAAAACGTAAGCAAATATCCTCTTTAAAATTGGAATGTCTCGAAAGTCACCGTACCTCATTTGAAGGTTTCTAAACTTAAAGACGTTATGCACTTGGTCACGGCATCACGCGTCAACGGCTGGTCCGATTTCGATAATTATTTTTTTTTGTGTTTGTTATTGTCAGGAGAAGGTTCTTTAGTAAGAAAAAAATAAGAAAGTTGTGCGGAAAAAATAGAAAATTTAATACGGTATTCTGTTCTTGACACATTATGCACAATTTCTGAGCAGTAACCCATCAAAAAGTACTAGGCTTGCATGAATTTACAATAGTATTTAAATTATTGGTATTATGCTACTTAAAGGATTTGAATGAAAATTCGCACACAGATAGTTTATATTACGGATCTGGAATAACACATTGGATACTTTTTATGCCGGTTGAACGTTCTCGTGCGATAATTTCCGACATCCACGCGGGCGAAGCCGCTGGGAAAAGCTAGTCAATAATAAATAAACATATTTATTTGCACCTTCAACATGATCATAAAGAAACAGGTTTACAATAAAATAGGCCGAAAGGCTTACATTATTTTACATGTTAGAGTTGCAACAAATACCTAAACTTAATATCTTGTAATATAAGTATCAGCGCCCACCCTCATTTGCATTCACATAATATTAATTATATATAATTATAAATTAGAGCCAAAAAGCTTAATATAGTTTTATAATAAAATAAAAATAATCCCGTTATACAATTTACCAAGATAAAGGAACATTCTAAGTACAAAATAAACCAGGTAAGATAAACAGTTTTAAATTAAATTATAATTTAAAATAATTTAATTATAATTTAATTTCAAAGCTTCTAATGAAATACATAACTTTGCTATTTTTTTTGGAAGAGTTTCCACCTGAAAATCCTTTCAGATTGTTTCTAAAAGACCAAACGAGCAAACCTCATTTCAAAAACGTTTACGATTAGAATTGGCATTTAATGTGGAAATTCTGCCAGTCTTCTGGGCACGTTTCCGGATGATAGGGATGTGGACGAGTACAACGATGTCTAAGTGTCGTTTTGTTTTGTATTTGTTTGTATAATTAGTCATTCAATTTAGTTCCTAGTGTAAATAGTTAGTTGTGTAATATATTACCTAAAAACATTTTAGTGTTTAAGAAATAAAGTTTTACGATTTAAATATTAAGCCAATTTTTGGGGCTCAAAGACATCTTCAATGCTGTTAACGAATTTAGCCCTAACAACAAGTACTGGTATTTCTATAAATATAATATCAAGGCTACTGCCTGTGTATGTCTGTACCGATTCGTGCAGTTTTTGCCAACTATTCATACTTTTTTTTTTTTTTTTTATCTCTTCTTTGGCAACTGAGCCGATGTCGACTATTCTGCCAGCGTCATGTGGTGACGACAGGTGAGTCGTCGAACTTTGCACTTTGTGGTAGTTGTCTAGGTATGTTATTTGTTAATAGCTGAAAGGACGAGACAATTTTTGTTAGTAAATCTATCTACAAAAATAATAATAATAATATATATATATATATATATATATATTTTAAAACACTACAAATCAACACATATTTTTACAAGGTTATTATAACTACACACCAGACTACATCTTGATATCATTTACATTTAAAAATTTTGATAGAACTTGGATTAGTTTAGGAGAAAAGTTAGTCAGTAGGGAATGGAAGTTAGTAGGAAGAGGGATTTTTATTTTGGGGAGCTTATGGTACAAGTCGAAGGAATGGGAATTTAGAGGACATGAGAAAAATATATGATCCAGAGTACCATCGTCAAGACCGCATTCGCACAAGGAACTGTCACGAACACGAATCTTGTTCAGGAATACTGGACTGCAGCAGTGACCGAGTCTCAGTCTGCACAAGGATGTAACAGTTCTTTTGGACAGTTTGGGGCATTTAAAAAACCAAGGTTTCCGCTGGATGTCAGGTTGAATACTGGCGTAATACGTCCCTTTGAGTTTCGAACTTACTTGCCATACCGCTGACCACGAATTATACAACTTGTATTTGGTGTCAGTTCGTAGGTCGTAACTTTGCACCATGTAGTGCTTCCGATCCACCGGGTTAGATGAAGCAAATTTAGCCAGTGAGTCAGCGCACTCGTTGCCACCAATACCCGAATGACTGGGCACCCAAGCTATTTCAATGCTTAAACCTTTGTTCGAGCAAGTGAATAATAAATTTAGTATGTCGGAAATGATTTTACTGTGAATTTTGGATTTTAGTTGACACTGAGCTAAGGCTTGAATGCTACTGCGAGAATCTGAGAAAATTACCGATTTTTTTATATTGTGGGTTAAAATGAAATTGATGGCTTCTAGTATACCGATACATTCACCCGTAAATACGGAAGCCTCTGGTGGGCATTGGAATAAAAGAGCAATTTTAGAGTTCTGGAAATATGTTGAAACACCTGTACAACCAGTTGACGATAATTTGGATGCGTCTGTGTAAAATAAATTCCAACCCTCCCAGTATCTCTGAATGGCCCGATCAAAGTCGCCCTTTACGTCCTGGGAATTTTTAGAAATACCAAGTCCCAAAACGACCTTTGGCCTAAAATGGACCACCTCATACGCGGAAGAAAATACAGGAAGAGAGGGGTATTGACAAACAGGTGAGGAGAGGTGTTTAAGCTCTCTGTACCTATTCATCAACGGAATAGATTTATTATTCCAGTAAGAAGACGCGTTAAGAGAGAGATAGATTTGTTCCAAAATGGGGAGTAAAGGATGGGACGAAAGGGAGAAAACTTTTGACAAGAAACGATCCGCTAAGTATTGTCTTCGAAGGTTAAGAGGGGGTTCTGCACATTCAACCTGGAGAGCATTTATGGGGGAGGATTTCATGGCACCGATTATGATCCTCAGACATTTGGACTGGATAGAATCCAGTCTACGCAAAGGTTCCTTGTTACAGGGCTCAATTAGGAAGCTGCAATAATCCAACACGCTTCTGACCAGTGCATTGTAAACTAGCTTTAAGGTGTATGGGTGAGCTCCCCACCAAACACCTGCCAAAGCCTTGAGGACCGAAACCGAGCGCTCACATTTTTTTAAAGTGGTGTTAATGTGATCCATTCCCGACAATCTGTAATCCAGGGTAACTCCCAGAAACCTGGCCTTCTCCTCAACTGGGATAGCTTGACCGTCAATATTAATATCAACCTGGGGGACAAAGCGTCTACGAGTAAAGATAACTGCGGTACTCTTTGGAGCACTTAAAGATAGCCCGTGATCTAAGAGCCATCGGTTTAATGAGGACAGAGAAATGTTAATGGAGTGAGCGGCATCTTCGATGGAACTGCCACAGACCAATAGTGCAATATCGTCAGCATACTGAAGTACTTTACAGTTAAAATTTAGGCACGAAGGAAGATCAGAGGTATAAATATTGTATAAGGGGGGGCTAAGTACGGATCCCTGAGGTAGGCCTCTCCAAACCGACCTCGGTTCAGAGCCCTCCCCTGGAATCCTGAGTTGAACGCTACGATCAGAAAAAATGCTGCAAATGATTTGCCGAATCCTCGCCGGGATTCTCAGCTCTTGCATTTTCTGCCTGAGAACTGGGAGGAGGACAGAATCATAGGCAGCTGAAATGTCTAAGAAAACGGCTACCACAGACTCATTTCTACTGAGGGCCAGCCGGATCTCTGAAGTGAGGGTACCCACACTATCAGCAGTACCCACGCCTTTCCTAAAGCCGAATTGAGTCGTTGGCAGCAGCTTCCTGTTTTCGACAAACCATTCCAGTCGGTTTTTAATCAAGTGTTCTAACAGCTTAATAAGTATGGACGATAGAGCAATTGGTCTGTAAGAAGAATGGTCACTAGGATCTTTACCAGGTTTTAGTATGGGGATTACGACTTGAACCTTCCAATCGGGAGGAATATAACCGGAGGTAAAACAATAATTGACTAAATCCAGATAATATTGGTGGGTCTTGTCACCAGCTTTAGTGATGAAGGAGAAAGGGAATCCATCCACTCCAGGAGCTGAATCCTTTACATGGGCGAGGACCGATTTAAGTTCCTCCAGAGTAAATGGTCTATCCAGAGGGTCATCCGATATCAACTGAGAGCCTGAAGCGACACATTCATCCATATGAGGAACATAGACTGGAGCGAGCTTACAGAAAAACTGGTTACCCAATTCCGCAGCCAGCACGCTCCCGGAGGGCGGCTTCAAACTATTTCTGTAACATTTCAGTTTACGCCACACTGCTGACACTGGAGTGGATGGACTCAGTGAGCCACAATACTTCCGCCAACCTTCTCTCTTCTTATGTTTTAGTAATTTCTTGGATTTAGCCAATACATGTTGAAAAGCAATGATATTATCCAGGTTCATGTCGGAATTGAAATTAATTTCAGCCTCATTCCTGGCCCTGATCACAGCAGAGCATTCCCTATCCCACCATGGCGGGGATGGGATTTTGTCCGTTCGCGGTTTTTTTTAAGGGAAGCAGTCATCGGCTGTAGAAGAAATGGTGTTGGAGAATGACGAAAAGCATTCCTGAGCAGTCTCAGCGTTAATGGATGGAAGAGAAGAGACACGTAAGTCCAAAATTTTTGAGTAAAGGTCCCAATCAACTGAGTTCAGCTGGTATTTTAATAAAGGAGGGGAGATTTTGTCAGGGATAGTCTTGGAAGGGATTTCAACCATGATGGGATAGTGATCACTCCCATAAGTCATATTCAAGCGACTCCAATTAAAAATGCTGGCTATACTAGATGAACAGAACGTCAAATCAACGCAGCTGTTATTCTGCCCTGGAGCAGACCTACGTGTGGGACTGCCATCATTGATTACACATAGGTTAAGCTCATCTATTATGTCCACCAGGCCTATACCAAAGTTGTCGCAGGTTTCTGATCCCCATCTAAAATGATGTCCATTAAAATCACCCATAACAAGTAATGGGCCTTGTACATTACTCAGCAAGCTTTTAATTGTAAAAAGATCTTCAATTTGTGGGTGTGCAATATAAAAACAAAATATATTTATATCCTCAGCCTTAACAGCAACAGCATTGATGTTGTCACCAACAAAGGGTAGAGGAATTGGGGAGAATGGTACTTTGTTATTGATGAACAAAGCACATCCTCCATATCCATCTGATCTGTCATGACGAACAGCACCGAAACATGGAATCCTGAAATTACTTTCAGAACGGAGCCATGTCTCAGCGATGCCGCAGATTGATGGTTTAAATTTATTAATTAGGAAGAGGAGGTCAGGCTTCCTAGGAGCAACACTCCTCACGTTCCATTGGAGGAATGCCAGGGGGTGGAACATTGTGGATGTAATTAACAATGGATGTCAGCTTGTCGGCAACGTGGTCAGGTAGGGATTGAATTGGGTTTGCTAATACAGTCATTAGCATACTGGATATAATATTCAGAATATTTTCTGAGTTGTCAGGACTGATTGCACTTTCCCTAGGGTAAGCGCAACCGTTTTGGGAAGGGGAGAAGGAGTAGTTCTGTGTGAGGGCTTGATGTGCCTGCTTATCATAGCTAGGTGAAAGAGGGGCATGGGATTTTGGTTTAAGGAATACCGTTTTGCGGTGAGATTTTGGAGTTTGGGGGAGAGGACTGGGAGAATGAGAGGGACTGGTTACTAGTTTGGTCTTTTGAGATATTCTTGACACTTCAGCATATGATCTTGAAACCGATGGAAAGACCTGACTTGCTTCCGCATATGAGACTGACTTCTCTGCCATGAGAGCTTTTATGCCTTTCTGTCGCCCCAATTCAGGGCAAGTCTTATCGTTAGCATAATGATTGCCAGAA
This sequence comes from Atethmia centrago, assembly GCA_905333075.3. Lineage (NCBI taxonomy): Eukaryota > Metazoa > Arthropoda > Insecta > Lepidoptera > Noctuidae > Atethmia > Atethmia centrago. The sequence continues at coordinate 22,587,939 of HG995379.1, read as the reverse complement.
CAGGAAACACAAAAGGCACAATCAGAGGTAACTTGGCATCCATCACCTGGGTGGTCTTGACCGCATTTAAAACAGCGGGGTTTTGAGCGACATACTGTGCGTGTGTGGCCATATCGACAACAGTTGAAGCATTGGATGGTTGGGTACATGTATGTCTCAACTGAGAGAGCAGAGTAGAAACAAAAGACTCGCTTAGGTAAAATTTGGCCATCAAAGGTTAAAACAACCGTTTGAGTGGGTTTCCATTCGGTAGCACCCAGAGAAATCACCTTACGGCTCATTCTCCTAGCCTTAATTACAGGGCCGCATCCAGTGGGAACCTTGATGTTCTCTATAACTTCTTCCTCAGTCCATTCTATGGGAACGTCTCTGACAAGACCTAAACGAGTGATGTTAAATTGTGGGATTGAAGCAATGAAATTATTTTTAAGTAAAATGGGACTGATTAAAAAACTATTAGCATCCTGGTGAGACTTGAACTCGACTGAAACCCGGTTTCTTCCTACGCGTTTGACACTGCCCAGGAGTATGTTGCTGTAATTATTTTGTGTCAAGAACATACCAAATTTAACAGGGTGCAGAACAGTACCTGGGGTCTGACCATCTTTTAAAGATATGTGTACTATGTATGGGGGGTAATCTCTCATTGTGTATATCTGTCTTCCAACTATGTTTTTAGCTAGCTTAGGAGGGTTAGTTAAAGTAGCCGGGGGGGAACCAGCTGATCTTTTCCTATTTGCAGATTCTGAGTCCATAATATCTAATTGCACATTGTCGTCGGGGAGAGTAACTGTTAACATCGGAGAGAAATCAAAGGGATCAGGGGGGTCGGGTGGTTTTTTGGCATCCATAGTGGACGCCAGTTAAAATCTCTAAAAATAATCTAAATCAGTGTTAAAACAAACCTTACGCCAAAACACAAACACAAAAAATGATCTCGATTGAAGTTCAAACCAATAAAAACCACTAAAATCTAAAAAACTTGTAACACAAAAAAAGCACGTGTTAAGCCTTCACCACTACCAACAAAACCATCCTATTCATACTTAAATATCCATACATTAAAGTCGGTTCGTGTCTGTCAATGTCACCCCGTTGTTCTTTTATACTACACAACGGATTTTGACGCGGTTTTCATCATTAGAGAATTTATTCGGGAATGCTTCTTCCGGAATGGAGGGGCTTGTGGCTAAGTAATAACAGCCGCGCGGGTCGATCGATCAGGTTAAGCTACGCTTGCCGCGGTTGGTCCGTGGATGGGTGACCATCTTTACATACCAAGACTCCTCTGTGCCTCGGAAAGCACGTTAAGCCGTTGGTCCCGGCTGTCATTTGTAGATCTTTGACAGTCGTTACGGGTCGTCAGAAACCCGAATATCTGACAACCAGTCTTACCAAGGGTTATCGTGTTACTCAGTAACTGGGTTGTGGAGGTCAGATAGGCAGTCGCTCCATGTAAAATGCTGGTATTTAGCTGTATCCGGTAAGACTGGAAGCTGACCTTAACGCATGATGATGATGATGATGATGATGATGATGATGATGATGATGATGATGATGATGGTGATGATGATGATGATGATGATGATGATGATGATGATGATGATGATGATGATGATGATGATGATGATGATGATGATGATGATGATGATGATGATGATGATGATGATGATGATGATGAGGTACCAATTAATGAGCCGTGAATGTGAATCTAGCGGGCCGGATAGACAGATTGATTTTTGATATGAGACGAGTAGCTATCAAAAAAGTAAAATGTATTTTATTCTCTTTTTACTATATAAATTACAAACAAAAGTAATAAAATCTTAAACAACAATGCTGACCACTGTAATCTTCTTAAGTATCATTACTTTATTTAGTGTCGGTAGTCCTCAATCCGTCATCATTTACTTTAAAGGTTTGTTTACTAAAGCAGTTACTTACGAGTAACTGCTGGTTACATGTTAACGACTGGTTAAACCGGTCGGTATGGTGAGTTACCTACAAGATTATATAACAGATTATATTAACGACCCGTGTTAAGGTCGCACACAGTTAATGATGCGCTAATGCTAGTTTTGAAAGCATTGTGGATAGATCCCAGTTTCAATGATTCTGTATCCTAGGTAAATGTAGATGTAGATGTAAATTGTAGACCATTGACATTCGAATGGGCTCGTGGCAATAATAATAAATAACGCACGGGGTGATCGAAGGTTAATCTAGGCTTCGAGTCCGTCGTCCCCCACTTATCAGGACCCGAGGTGGCAGCGCGTAGTGTTCCACGCGCGCCCCTATTGGACGTCACGGGGGAGTTTTACACCCCCGCGAGCTTGAGGTGGCCCGCAATGGCGGGCCGGCACCAGCCAGGGATCGCGGAAGTCGCACTAGATCCCATGGTCCCCGGTACAAGTGTTGGAGGGGAACACCGGGGTGGTTTTTAGTTAGTAAGAGTCTGACAGACCCCTCCGCTTGCCCCAGAGCGGAGGACATCCATGAGGATTTTCCACCCCGGAACAAAAAAAGGCTTGCCATGGTATTTGAAAAGGTATTTTGAAAATACCTATTTTGCATTTAGTATTTAAATACAAAACGAATAAACTATTCTTTATTTACATTTGAAATGGAAAAAGTAAAAAGTATTTGTATTTTGTATTTAAATATTTTTATCAAACCATTTTGTACATAATTTTAGTTCATAATCTATCTAGCGAGATTACATTAGCCAGGGCATCTCGACCAAATGGCTTAGATTAGGTTAGTGAGGTGGTCCGCAATGGCGGGCCGGCTCTAACTGGCCGGGGATCGCGGAAGTCGCACTAGATCCCATGATTCCCGGTGCAAGTGTGGGAGGGGAACACCGGAGTGGTTTTTAGTCAGTAATAGTCTGACAGAGCTCTCCGCCCACCCCGGAACAAAAAAAAAGGATTGCCGTGGTCTGTTCGTGGATAGATGACCATCCCTTGCATATCGAGACTTCTCCGTGCCTCGGAAAGCACGATAAGCCGTTGGTCCCGGCTGTCATTTCTAGATCTTTGTTCGTGACAGTCGATACGGGTAGTCATAGTAAGCTCGAAAGTCTAACCACCAGTCTTACCAAGGGGTATCCTGTTACCCAGCAACTGGGTTGTAGAAGACAAGTAGGTGACTCGCTCCATGTAAAATACCGGTATTCAGCTCCATCCGGTTAGACTGAACGCCGATCCCACAATAGTTGGTAAAAGACTAGATTGACAATTGGCATTCGTATTTGACAAAAAAGGTGATTTTTTTCGAAAAAGTGTCTATGACCTACTTAGACCCACTCGTCTAAGTAGGTCATAGGTAGGTTACGCATTCTGCCTATCGGTGTCTTTGTGTCTACCACTGTAAATACAAAGACACCGATATGCAGAATGCGTAAGACCATAATCCTTACGATGTTTTTCTTCACAGAACATCAATACCGCCCTGCTAAGCGTATAAGTATCAGCCAATAGTAATTTTTGCAGGAAAGGCAAAAACGTGTTTTGTTGAATGCCGACTATTTATGTTTTTGTGAAAGTGTTTGAAAGTAAGTATATGATTGATTAAATAAAAAACTGTTTTAGTTTTGCTCATAATTAATGTATTCCCTTACAATAGAAAATTGTTAGATATGACTTTAATCCTTTGTGACGGGTGCTAAACGGCACATCGGACAAACTGGAAACATGAGTTTGAGTAAGTACACAGATGGGACGTTTTTGTTTTGTAGGTACCTCTTTAGTGTTGCCATGGTGCCAAATAAGCAAAAAAGTAAAAATACCTACCTAAAAATGTCAGTTAAGACCTTTATGCTTAGCAAGGCAGATAATGCTTGAGTTAAACTTGGAAAATCGTCAATAACCTGTCACTACAAGACAGGTGACTTACCGGTTATGAAGTGACAGTTTTTAAGATCTTTGGTTTCCCTTAAGAAATAGATCGTCATTCTGGATGAGCTAAAATATTATTGAATATTTTGTTCGTAGCGATAAAACATTGCCCTTCTGTGACTGTGGCATCAGCATTAATTAAGCCTTGATCGAGTTGAATGCAGCCATGCACTTGTATTTTTATTTTATTAAAAAATAAAGGAAACTTTTGAATAATACCAGATTTTTATTTTCCACTGCAGGGCAAATTCCTTCTCATACAGAGATGGCACGAGTATTGGTCACCATGCTTGCTTAAGACGGGCGATTTCAGACTCAGGGGGGTAACCATGACCTCTTAGAGCTACTGCTCTAAGATATTATTATAATATTATTTCACAGTGGGAAAGTGATGGAGCTATACAGGACTTATAGCTCCATCTCTTTCTCACGCTAAGTAATATTGAAATAATACTGCTATAAGAGGTGATGGTTACCCCCTGGTAGGTATATTAACTACTAGATGCGCCCCGCGGTTTCACCCGCTTAAGTTTTGACCCCGTGGGTATATCGGGATAAAAAGTCAATATCCTATGTGTTATTCCTGGTTATAAACTATCTGTGTGCCAATATTCATCCAAATCCGTTCAGTACTTTTTGCGTGAAAGAGTAACAAACATCCACCCATCCAGTCAATCCAGCCATCCTTACAAACTTTCGCATTTATAATATTAGTAGGATAAGTTCAGGGGGCAACCACCGCCTCTTATAGCAGTATTATTTTAATAATGCTTCACTGTGGAAAAGAGATGGAGCTATACCCTCCGGTATAGCTCCATCTCTTTTCCACAGTGAAGCATTACATTAGTGTGATGTGAGATTCTCAGACTGATGTAATATTAAAATAATACTGCTGAGGCCGTGGTTGCCCACCTGGTTTTCCTAACCGATGTCAGTAATGACCACGATAAATTCAGAAAGTATTATAATATAATTTTCCAGTCTTTGAACATCATTGTTGACTTTAATGGTGTTAATAATTTGGACTGTTAAATGAACGGGTTCATTCCCATGATGTTTATTGTTAAAGCAATTAAATATTAAAGTTGATAAGTTAGCTTGAAAGTACCGACAGCCCTCCTGTGTAATTACTATTTATGCGTAGTTTAAAGTTACTAGTGGATTGCAGCAGTTCGTGTCTGTGTAAACTGACAAAAAACTATAATAAGTATATATTTAATTACAATGATTTTATTTTCGTAAGGTCTCTCGGCAAACTTCGTGTTTCGTCAGCGTCGGATTTCAATAATATAATATATAATAAATAAAATATCCGGATAGAAAATTCAGAAGTACCAACTTAGTTCTGAATTCAAATTATGATACACGATAAATCTAATAATTGATGGACATAGAAATCAGCACTCGTTTGAATTCGGAAATGTGATGATTGCCGAGAAACACTAAGAAAATAGAAGCATAGTCTCTTAATTGTAGCAAAATTATAATTAAGTATGTCGTATCGCTATGTATACCTGTGAGTAAAAAAATAATAAATAAATCCTATCTTATATACACCTGTCTTAATTATCAAATTACGGAAGTGCTTCTGTAAGTTTGAAGGAAAAGGACATCTCAAAAGAAAACTTAACTTTCCTACTGAACTAATAAGCGCCATCTATGTTTAATATATAAAAACACAGCATTTATGCAGTTTCCTAGCATCATACTAGATGGCGCTAGTTGTTAGATTTGAACGGTGATTTTTCATTCTTGAGCAAAATGCGATGTGAAAAATAAGTATACGAGTATTCCACGAAAGGGTAGGCAGATAGAGAGATACCTATAGTAGGCACCAGTTTCTGTATTTTGTGTCTCAACCGCGGCAATGCGGAATGTTTTCTTTTTTCTTTCTTCTTTAGATATCTAATGCGACTAATGCTGATCAAATGTGTCCTTATCACCACAGCATCTTCACCCGTCGTCTTCTGTGAGGAACTTCATCGGATGTAAAAAGGATAGTGTTTCTGAAAGTTCTTTGTCGGGAACCACACGAACCTGCTGATACTAGGTAATTTAGCTTAAACTTTCTAAGATCTAACAGTGAAACTTTGGTTTGTTAAAACTTTTCCTTATGTACGTTACATTACATGATATTTACTCATACAATTCAGCCAATAAGTATTATTAAAGGCTGTTCAGGTAAACTTTGAGTCGTTAGTTGTGGTTCAAGAATGTTTTGAACTCATGTTCAAGTTTAGACAATGCCTTGGAAGCTGTTAGCTACGTATTTAATTATAATAAGTTTTTATGGAAGTATGCGAAGCAGGTATTGAAGATAGATTCCGCTATGGCATAATCAGCCTATAACGTTCCCACTGCTGGGACACAGGCCTCCTCTCTGTGAGAGGTAGTGGGTTGTATCAGTTGTATCGAATCCACCACGCGGGCCCAGTGCGGGATTGGTAGCTGTCACGTGTCTTCAAAATTTTAGTTCTAGGCCATGCCGGTTTCCTCACGATGTTTTCCTTCACCGTTTTGAGAGCATAATCAACCTATAATGTTCCCACTGCTGGGACACAGGCCTCCTTTCTGTCAGAGGGAGTGGCCGGAGTGGGCCGTAATCCACCACGCGGGCCCAGTGCGGGTTGGTAGATGTCACATGTCTTTGGTTCTAGGACATGCGGGTTTACTCACGATGTTTTCCTTCACCGTTTTGAGAGCAGTGGTGATGAAATAAATTACACAAAGTAAAGCGCCTGCCTGGATTCGGACCTACGCCACTTTTACGCCACCATTGCTCTACAAGGTCGAGCACTGGTAGCCCAGTGGAAACGACCGCGACTTACGGGTGATACTGGTCGTAGGTTTTAAAATCGTAAATTATTTAATTACCAGTGCTCTGATCCTATTTCACCACCATATTTCATCACCACTGCTCGGCCGTTACCATTGGGCCACCACTGCTACTAAGTAAATTTTGCTGTAGGTATCTAATTTCATCATCTGCCTAGCCTTTTCCCAACTACGTTGGGGTCGGCTGCCAGTCTACCCGGATGCAGCTGAATACCAGTATTTTACATGGAGCGACTGCCTATCTGACCTCCACAACCCAGTTACTGGGTAATACGATACCCCTTGGTAAAACTTTGAGGTTGTCAGACTTTCGGGCTTCTGACGACCCGTAACAACTGTCAAAGATCTACAAATGACAGCCGGGACTAACGGCTTAACGTGCTTTCCGAGACACGGAAGGGTCTTGGTATGTAAAGATGGTCACCCGTCCATGGACCAACCGTGGCAAGCGTAGCTTAACCTGATCGATTGACCCGTGCGGCTGTTATTATACTTAGCCCCTCTTGCTGTATCTAATTTATTCATCCTTATTAATATTATAAATGCGAAAGTAACTCTGTCTGATTGTCTGTCTGTTACCTTTTCAAACATTTATTTCTAATGGGTTGCAATGGGCACATGGGTAGATCATGATCTGGGTTAGGATATAGGTATTTTTTTTTTAAATCTCATAGTCCTGGGTTAGTTTCCCGGGTCGGGCAAAGTGTTATTGGGTTTTTCTATCTGGAATTTCACAGTAGCAGCCCGGAGTCTGGATTTGTGCTCGGTTGATGCCAATAGTTTCGCCCCCTACTACATGGGACTTAAACATAACTGGAGAAATGTGCGCGTACTACAGGTACACCACTGCCCAACCCTTCGGGGAAACAAGGCGTGTTAAGTTATGTTAACGGTTCTCGTGGGTTAATTTTCGAACTCAACACGGGCGAAGCCGAGGGCTGCGTCTTCGCCTTGTATGTTAGTAAGGAAATCGTTGGCGTAATGGTTAAAATGACACGTAAAAACTGAATCATAGCGAACTGGGCGGGCATAAGAAAGTGACAGAGTCGATTACTTCCACATGCGAAAAAGAGAGCGCAACAATGCGCTGGAACCAAAATAAAACAACGGAAGAGCGCCAAACCAAATGAAAATAGTTTAAAAATAAATTAAGCTATGTCTCAAAATATTTTCAGCACGAGTTTTCAATTACCTACCTAATACGCACATTTCGAATGTAATGTTGTAATTTAATTACTTGGGGTTTTAGAATTACAGAAAAAAACGTAGGTCTTTTTGGAATTAAATTCTATCGAGGAAACTTAATCTAATTTTGTTTTCCTGCAATCAGAGAATCAAATATTCAAAAAACATATATCCAAAAACTAAATCCATACATGCTGTAATAATGAAATGAATAGGTACGCAAAAGCCCCAATTTATTTTGGTACCGCCTTAATGGGCACCCTTACTCAGGGTGGTCGACGCGTTACCGATCAGACCGAAGACATAATTGTTGTAACGGCAACTAGTTTGTCCTGTAACCGAAGAAAGAAGATTACAGCTTCTCGGTGGCAGAAATAAGTTGCCCAGAACGAACAGATTTGCGCGATGTGTTATAATATTGATATACGAGTAGGCTAGGAATCAGTCCTGTGCCACAGCTAAGTTTTCTACATTCTCCCAATTTTTAGAGAAGTTTGACTGTGTCGTGTAATTGTTAAAGTTTTTGGTACAATAATCAGACAGTAATCAACCAAAACAAAGTATTTTTTTTTATTTTAAACTATAAATACACTAAACCGAACATGTAACAGGACATCATAGTTCTTCATGTGCCTCAGTATCAACAACAACACCATCGACTGCCATTTTGGAATACTTCTCCAAGAAGTCTTCCCAGAACTGCTTCCTTTCTCCAAGAGGGTTGGTTTTCATTTGGAGCTGCTTCGTGATGTGGAGGTAGTCAGTGTCAGGGTCTTTGTTTATCGGCTTCCAGGTGAACCCTTTTAGAACTGCGTCTTCTTTCGAAGGTGTGGGGTTCCTGAAATTAGAGTTCGCCTATTAAATAGTGGGTACAGGATAAAGTGGAATCAGGGATGGCTCTGCTTTGTAACTGTCTTCTTGAAGCTATAGTCGTAAGTCGTTTCACTTATGATGTTATTACCCCTATAGTTATTTGCGCGGTTTATCAAAATGTAAATATAAATAAGCATTGTGTTTTGATCAAAGTTTTCGTAAGAGACTTATTGAAGTGTAGCGTTATCGTAAAGGTAATGTTTTTTTATTTATTTTATCTAACAATAATCATTTTATAGCCTATAATGTTCCCACTGCTGGGACACAGGCCTCCTCTCTGTTAGAGGGAGTGGAGTGGGCCGTAATCCACCACGCGGGCCCAGTGTGGGTTGGTAGATGTCACATGTCTTCGATTTTTTTTGGTTCGAGGACATGCCGGTTTCCTCACGATGTTTTCCTAAATGTGATGTTTTTGTTTGTTTGTTTTTTATTTTATTAATTTATAGTTAATTAAAACGGTACAGCACCAATTACATTAAATAACATAGAAACTATTATTAATATATTAACAATAATTACGTTGTATATAATTTGATTTAAAACTATCATGGAACAGTGGACTCCCCCTTCCATAATTTCTCTCACAGAACACCAGACATATACGAGTTCGCATAATTTTACTCCATTCATCCGCAAACACATCACATTCAGGGCAGTCAGAAGGGCATTTAGCATCTTTAGAGTACGACAGACTAGGGATTCGGCTCATGGCTACAGTTTTGGATGGCATATTCGCTAACAGATTGTTGACATGGCTCTGACGGTGTCCGATGTATTTGTCGGGCACAAATAATCGGCAGAAAAGGCAATGGAGCTCTGGGCAGTCGATACGTCCCCGTAAGGTCTTACAGGCTACCGTGAGCTGATCAAGGCCTCTTCTCACCTCCAACGAGTTAAAGCCCAACGTCCCTAAAAGATAGTTGGTAGGGTACATCGATATAATTTTGGTATCGCAGGCCCCCAAACAAAAGTTACACCATACATATTTCAGGTTATTAGTTTATCCCCGCCTGCGATACCAAAATTATGTCAATTATAATGCTTGTTTTTCTCTTTTCAGTTAGGTATGTGTTTTTGCAGTCGGGTTTTTTGTTTTTTAAATATTTGTTATATTTTAAGCTTTTAGTTTTATTAATATTAATTATTAATTTTAATAATATTATATGGAATTGACTCTAGCTTTTATTTGATATCAATATTGTTGTAATTTATTTAAAAAAAAAAACGGTTTCCTCCCTTTTTTGTATTTGCAGTTGCAACATATAAAAATTATGTAGTCTATGTCACTTCCACAATGAAGACGAATCTAACGACACCTATTATGTTAAAATCCATCAAGCCGTTTAGGCTACAGAGCGTGCCAAAGAAATGGACATACATACATACATACTCTCGAAAAACATTACCCTCCTTCTGGGGCAGTCGGGTAAAAATATTATGTCTGCAACTCATTTAGATATACCTTGTTTTAGCGAAGTTGCTCCACAGGCGGACCATCTTCTTCATCACTTTCACCTCATTCTGTTCACTAGGCAGGCTGAGAATCTGATCGTAACTCTTTTTGATACGAGAGCATACTTGCAAATAACACAATTCATCACCGACGGTGGCACCGTGGTGTCCCATACTTGTCCGTGCCCTGGACATCAACAACTGACTGTTCTCATTCCAGTGGCCTCTGAAGTCAAAGACATAGTAAAAAACATTGGACGACAGATTTCCCGCTAGTTTATGAGCAGCTAAATCTACAGCATAGTTGTGTAAAACATCCGCCATGTACACAGCATACTCCAGAATATTTGCGTAATGAAGTGATTTGTCTTCCAAATAAAAGTTTATAATATCTTTCCCGGCTTCCTTGTATTTAGAACTTGCATGTTCGAATCTAAAGTTGGTCCTTATCGGAAGCTTTACTATGTTCTTTTCAATGGCATCATTCACGAGACTCGGTTCAAATATTAAATTACATACTATGTCTAGACCCTCTCGAGAATTGAAACCAATTATAACGGGAACGTCATTCACTACTTTCCCGTTTTCTGGTAGTGTTGTAAGAACTGCATCTTCGGTATCATCTTCAATAGTTGGTGCGAAAGCAAACGAACTTATCTGATATTTGTCGATTGATTCGGTATCTACAATATGAACTTCAGCGAGTAGAATTTTTTCGGCATCCAACTTCTGTAGCTCCTCTAACAATTCCTTACTATCAGCCGCTGTAATATTCAAAACTCCACCTAGTTGGAAAGCTTTCTCTTTGAGATTTTTAGAGAAGTACATGGCTTCAAAAGACGTTCCACTTTGAAGGATTGCACCAGAGAATAGATCCTTTGCTTTTTCTGAATAAAGTAGTATATCAGCCAGTGCAGCTCCACCTCGACTTCCCATCAGTGTTACTTTAGTAGGATCACCACCGAACTGTTTTATATTGTTCTTAATCCATTCCAGTCCTAATATAAAGTCTCTCAAACCATTATTGCCTTTGATGACACTATCTTCAGTAGTCAAATATCCAAGAATTGCAAGTCGATGGCTGATGGTGACAACGGTGACACCTTCTTCTACCAAGAAGTCTGGAGAATAAGTGTCAGTGCCATTGAACCAAGTTCTGAATTGATCGTTGTAGTCAAAGACAATGACGGGAGCATTTCCTTTGACATCGGGTGTGAAGACGCTCACGTAGAGGCAGTCTTCGGAGCCAGATATTCCAAAAGGCTCATTGTTTCTCAAGCTGGAGCTGAATTGCATACATGTTGGTTTATTCTCTAAGGCTTTCAGGTTACCATTCCAACCATTGTGCGGTTTTGGTGGCTGAAATAATAAAATAGAGTTATTTTAGTGAGATTATATTATATTAGATATTAAATTATTCGATATTTTGTAGTTTCTTCGCCGAGACAAGTATCTAGGTATCTAACGTTGTAAGTAATTGATTTGCATATTATGAACAAATTTGCATATTATAGAATATTATGAACAAACATTGATAACATAACATAACACTTAAATTACTTCTCTGTAGAAGATCTTTTTCCACCACTAAAAACAATTACCTAAATCTGTTTCCTTGAATAAACCTTTTCTTTTTTACTTTTCATGTTAACTATAAATCTAAGAAATTTCAAATATTTAAATGTTTTCACAGGTTCGGTTACCCGAATACTTGGCAAATACCCTTACTGCCCTTACCTGAAATCTTAATTCTCCTGTGGGTGTTTCCGCAAAAGGTATTCCTTTAAATGTATAGAAATCTTGCTTTTTAAGTGCACTTTTTTCTACTTTACCCACAACAACACCTTGTTTTAAACTTATTTCTACTGTCTCAGCACATAAACTCTGTTTAATTATAAGAACTGTAAGGAAAAACGTAAACTTTCTCATTTTTATTGATTGAATAGAGAATTTTCATCGAATTTATTATTGTGAGCATTAAAATAACACATCGATATCGACTAGTTAACTAAGACTACAGATAACACAAGAAGTACGTGTTCTTTGTATTATCTTTTGTAGATAATTACCCAAAACTCACTTATCTGGATTTTCCTTATATTCGGTTTAACCGATTATGGAGCATCTATTTTCAAATGTAGACGGATTTGTTCCAAGCCCGCTATAACGTTATCATTGAGATTCGATTAACGGTAGTGATATTATATCACGCATTCCTTGCATTTGACAAATTAAGTACGTTGGTGATCGTAAAATCAATACCTACTAAAAGTGTTTAAATCTAAAAGTATATCTATAAAAAGTGTTTTTAATACTGCCTGGACCAATGATTTCTGTCCTCGTCATCCATCCAAAAAAAAAGATGAAATGTTGATGCTGATAGGGGTCTTAGTAGGTAATAAACAATATAATGTAGCCTAATCACATAATAATAATTATCTTCATTTCTAGTTTAATTCTTATTATTTATGTTTTATGTGTTTTTTTATTTTATTTTATTGATTTAATTTAGTTAATTAATAATATTGAAAGATGTTTCTTTTTTAATTTTAATTTGATTTAGTTCATAATATTGTATGTTCACTGGACCTTATTTGGTTTGTTATCCGTGGAAACGTAGTGGATTATACTGTAAACATACTTAGATTTCATTTAATTTTATAATGATGGGATCCTCACTGTATAATTGTTTGTCTTCTCAAATAAAAATAAATAAAAATGTGAAAGTAGCGTCTGGGCAGTTAGGTAGGTTGTAGTAGTGAATGTTGAATATTGAAGGCGAAGCACCTTTATGATGATGCGTCATCATGGAAAAACTAGATCTATAGAAAAATCTTACAACTATCTTAACAAATAGGGATGAACAGACCTGCATTTTACTAGATTATAAGTTTTTTTCAAAGACTCATCATCATCTGCCTAGCATTTTCCCAACTATGTTGGGGTCGGCTTCCAGTCTAACCGGGTGCAGCTGAATACCAGTATTTTACATGGAGCGACTGCCTGTCTGGCCTCCATAACGCAGTTTCTGGGTAACACGATACATCTTCGTAAGACTTTCGGGCTTCTGACGACCCGTAACAACTGTCAAAGATCTACAAATAACCAACGGTTTAACGTGCTTTCCGAGGCACGAAGGGGTCTTGGTATGTAAAGATGGTCACCTATTCTCGAACCAACTGCGGCAAGCGTAGCTTAACCTGATCGATTGATAGGTGCGGCTGTTATTATAGCCACAAGCATTTTTTTCAAAGACTATAAATTTATAATAATTGGGCTAAATCTACATTCTGCTCGGCCTAAAAGTGATGCTATAACGTGCTTTTATATTTTTATAGTTTTTTATTTTTTTCCGCCGCCGCCGTGGGTCGGGCAAAGTTATTGGGTTTTTCTGTCTGGAATTTCTCAGTAGCAGCTCGGAGTCTGGATTTGTGCCCGGTTGATGGCAATAGGCCCTGTTACATGGGACTTAAACATAACTGGCGAAATGTGGATGTACTACAGGTGGTACACCTCTGCCCAACCCTTCGGGGAAACAAGGCGTGATGTTGTTGTTTTTTTTTATTATAGTTTTTCTAATGAAACGATAAACTTCACTTAAAATAATTTACTTTCAACATTATTTACAAACATTACAAAACTTTCATAATTAGAGTTCATCCTTCACATCCTTAACAACCCCGTTGACTGCCATTGCCTTGTACTTGGCGAGGAAGTCATCCCAGAATTTGACTCTGTCTTCATGAAGGTTCTTCTTCATTTGAAGTTCATCACTGATGACCAGGCACTCCTTGTTCTCTTTGGTGGCTGGGTTCCAGGTGAAGTCACTGCCTTCAGGCGTGGGATTTCTGAGAACAAAAGAAAAGTAAATAAGTTAGTCTGATTTTATTATAGAATAGTTAAGGATCATGTTAATATGTAATTTGGATAGAGAGACAAAACTTAATGATTATGGACCTACTTCAACATGTTGATTTATTTGTAAATAAACCCAGACTAACAAAAATACTCCATAGTGATAAATAGCGGGTGGCTATAAAACTTGTGTGACTTTGTCCATATAATATAATATTTAAAAATTTTTATCAAATTATAATTCTTCGAAATTTAAAACAACTTGTAGGTAGGATTTATTAAACCTCTACTAAATCTCTGGTTTTTCATGTTAAACTTACCCAGATTTGGCGAAGTTTGTCCATAACTTAACCATGTTTCTTATGACTTTCAGTTCTTCAGAATCTTCATCTACCAAAACTTTTTTATAAAGCTTACTAATTGGTTTGCAAACGAAGAGATAGCACAGTTCATCTCCAGTGGCGGCGCCCCATGTTCCCTCCATTGTCAACGAACTCTCTACGACCTGATTCTTCCTCATATTAAGTTCTCCGGTATAATCAAACGTGTAATAATAAACAGACGAACTAGACTCGTTCACGTATTTCCTTACTGTATAATCAATAGGGTAAAAACTAAAAACATCAGCAGTATAAGTCAGATATTCTCCAGGTTTGCTTATCTTCACATAACCTTCGTCGAAATAGAATTCTTTCACTTCGTCGACAGCACGAAAGTAGATATTCGAGTTCAATTCGAAATGGAAATCAGCTCTTACAGGAATAACCATGAGGAAATCTCTATCAGCGAATGTAAGGTATTGAGGCTTACGAAGTAAACGTTCATTCATTTCGATACCTTCTCTAGAATTGTAACCGATCATGATGGGTATATCTATGTCAATCGGGCCTTCATCAGGTAGATGGGTGACGATAGCATCAGGGTGATCTGGCTCAACTACAGGTCCAAAAGCTACGGTCGCCATCTGTGTCTTTCTACCGTCGTCGATATCCACAGAAACGGAATCTTGGGAAACAATTTCCATTGAAGATAATGATAATAACTCATCGAGTAAATTAGAGCTGGTCACCGCTGTTTTTTCGAGTACTTTGGCAAAAGCTGTTGCCTTTTCTTTTGGGTTTAGTGGCATATAAACGGGATTCCACGCAGTTCCACTCTGTAGTATTGCTTTACTGAATAGTCCTTTAACCTTTAGTGAGTTAAGCAGAATATCCACAAGGGCTGCTCCTCCATCGACTCCCATTAGTGTAACCTTATAGGGATCTCCACCAAACTTGTCCACGTTTTGTTGCAGCCATTTTAGAGCTAAAATTACATCTCTAATTCCATTATTTCCTGGTAGCTTTTCATCGTTGAAAGCCAAAAACCCTATTGAGCCCACTCTGTGACTTATTGTGACTAGAACCACATCTTCTTTAACGATGAAGTCTGGACCAAAGTCCCGGGATGCGTTGTGTGTTACTTTGAAATGTTCATTGTACAGGAACACTATGACTGGCATGCTAAGTTCCTCATTGCTTGGTAGTTTTGGAGTGTGAACGCTTAGAGTTAAGCAATCATCTTGACCGCTGAATCCATATCTTTTTATGGGCCGAACTGGGATATTCATTTGAGAACATGGTTTTCTTTCTTTTTTGGCTTCTAGAACGTCGGTCCATCCTTCATGTGGTTGTGGCGCCTGAAATATGTGAACAAAATAGCTAATTATTTGTTTAATCAAATCTACTGTAATATAGGGCATTCGAAATAAGTGTGAATTCAGAATTTAAACTGACTTTTCTATTTTTATTTTACGGTTAAAACCTATGGTAGGCTATGAGAATGAGCTAAGTTTTGATGTCAACATCGGAAAATAAAATAGTGAGAGACTATCCGGCGGAGCAAAGTCAGTGAATACTATTATAACTTTTAATATATACTAGCATAGCCGGATAGATGCAGAAATGAGGTTGTTAGTTATTATAGTTTGATTCATCTAATGTTACAACTTCTGTAATAATGCAATAACTGTTACGGGCAGTATCGTAACGTTATTTGCATTTGAATTCAACCAAAAGTAATACCTATGAAGAGTCACATTATTTAGGTATAAATAATTCAGGAGCAGTCTACTGCTCAGCATAGTTCTCTATAATTTCTAATTATAAGCCACTCTTCGCCAATCCTCGGCCAAAGTCATCCATCTTTTATCAGCTTCCGATATATTTGTGATTTAAATATGACCTTTTAAAAAAAACCTTCAAGCATTGCTTTTAACTACCACAAAGACAAAATTTTATGAAAAAAACTTACCAAAAACCTAAGTTCACCAACCGGCGGTTTCCCATAAGGAATGCCCAAAAAAGAGTAATATTTCTCGTCTTTTAATATAGATTTAATTTCTACACCGGCCACTTTTCCTGAACTAGTATCTATTATGACATCAGCATTTATTATTTTTATTAAAAACAGTCCAAAAATTAATATACACGGTTTTATTCCTTCCATCTTGGTTATGTTTTATTAATAATTTGTTTGTTTAACTACACAATCACACATGTCGGTGGACCTGACGTGTCCTATAGATAAGTTGTTACTAATCTAACACTAAGTATTTATTATCTGGTGTACGATAAATAATAATATGGTGACTTACGTACTTTGTCTGTAATCAGATTTTTGTTGCTACTGGTAAATTGTTGTTACAATGATAGCGATAGATTTCATTAATAATAATGAAAAAAGAAAGTATAGTTTTTAAGGATCTCTCCACAAACACACATATAACTGCCACATGCGGATTGGCGACTTTAGTTCAAATCAAATCTAAAGTAAATGACTTTAGATTCAAACTAGGCTGAGAATCAGCACTTTTCGAACGTCAAAATTCGTCGAAAGTCAAAACAAAACGCCCGCCCTTCACGACTTCCTAAGTCGTGAAGGGCGGGCGTTTTGTTTTGGCGTTTTGGTGTACTGTGTTATGTAATTTTCGTGCGTTATCTGGGAAGATGAAGTGGTGCAACAAACTCCCCAGCAGCACACCTGTCTGTTTAGTTAGAAAAACTTCATTCTATATACTAGTATACAAAACAAGTTATGTTACGCAACACAAAACATTAAATAAAATATTTGCAATATGTCAGCTAGCACACGCCACTATACCAACAAAAAAAAAAAAACATCGAAAATTATACTCAAGCAGAAATAAAAACTAAAAACGTAAACATAACTTTAACCTAAATAAAAGCCTCCAGGAATAAAGGGCGTGCCTGTATAGCTATATCGGAGAACAAATGATAAACTAGAAGCATCGAAGTAAAATAAATAAACAGTTAATTACTAATAATAATAACAAAACCATGGTCAGCAAGACGACTAGTCACCACAAGCAGCACCCGTTCACAAGCATAACGCAAAGATCAGCCATTACTCCCCCGCCATATTTGAGGGAAGGAGGCAACTCGACCCCCGACGCTACCGCAAGCAGTGACATCTAAGAGAGCATGACGAACTTGCTGCCGGTTGCTCAGGCAAGAATAATAATTATGATCAATTCTCGAGTTCGCTAACAAACCAGAAATTGCAATACAACTAATAAAAAAAACATTGTGATGAGTAGATTATGTCAATAATAAATTAAAATAAAATTAAAATAAACTGATTTTTACAGCGGTGCTAAACCTGAAATCGCAAAAAAAAACTACATTTTGACAAGTTAAGCGAACATAAATGTAGGAAACAGCAGATATTTTTCGCGACTTCAATGATGAGTACAATGACCCCTTTTTTTTTTTTTTTTTGAGGGTTGGAAATCATCAAATAACTTCTCCCGCTCTGGGCGGAGCGGAGGGTGTGTCAGACTCTTACTGACTAAAATCCACCCGTATTCCTTCTTGTTGCCTGTGTTGCGGGGGCCTCGGTGACCCATAAGTACCTTCCCGCGACCCCGGCGGGCATCGGCCCTAGTGGACCCCTACTATATGTGCTGACGACATCTCTTTGAGGCGCGCGTGGAATACAACGCGCCGTCGACCCGGGCCTGGTTCTTACCGGACGGTGAGCTACCCATTGCTCACAGTCCGCAAGCCCGCGCCTACGGTGGCCGGAAATCCGCCCGAGATTCCCGACGCCCTGGGCATCTCCTGCGGCGGCTACGGGCGAGAGGGCGCGAAACTTGCCTTTCCCTCAACCGTCCCGCCACCTTCTTCGCGAGCATTACTGCTTCGCAGAAGGAGGTGACGGCTGCCCAAGCCCTCTCGCTCCGTACCATGGCCTGAACCAGGGCCGGACGCGAGAGGTCTCTGCCGCCGATCGCCTCCACGAGGACACGGCGGTGCTCTGCCCAGGCCGGGCAGACCTCCATCGTATGCTCCACCGTGTCCTCCGGGCGATCCACACAGTGGTGACACCCGGACATTTCCTCCCGACAATGACCCCTTAAGAGGATGTTCATAAATTCAAATTAACCCTGTATACGAACTTAAATAACTTTTTATTATAAGTAGTCTACCGTTCATTATAAGTCTAGTCGAGTACACCACAGTACAGTTCAGATGTATGAACGTAAACGAAGCAATAGGAGTATTTAAATATAGTAGTAGGTAGAGTTCTATAGTTTCTGCCTACCCCCATTGGAAAAAGGCCTGAATTTATGTAGGTATACGGGAAACGAAGAAGTTTCGAGTAAGTACAGGTTTTTTGTTTTCGATATTTTAAAATCAAAATTCATTTATTCAAACTAGGCTGAAAATCAGTACTTTTCGAACGTCAAAGTTACGTAAGACAGTCCCACAAAAATGCCCGCCCTTCACCACTTCCTAGTGCTTTAGCTGGGAAGAAGAAGTGGCGAAACAAACTCTTTACTAACATAAAAAATAACATAAATTACTAATTAAATTAAATTAAATTACTTGCCATATGTTAACTAGCATACGCCAATATACCAATAAAACAATGAAAACTGTACTCAAGTAGATAATAATTACAACATAAAAACGGAACTTAATACCTAAAAAAAAGCCTCCAGGCATAAAGGGCGCGTACCCGCTTACATAAGGCTATTGCTGTAACTGAAGTGAGAAATGATAAACTAGCACCATGGAAGTAAAATAAATAAACAATTACTAATAACAATTAAAACCATGATCAGCAAGACGACCAGTTTTCTTTCACCGGTTGGCGTTTGTTAAATATAAGACTGTCATGCTTACACTAGCTAAAGTTCGAACCTGTCAGCTAAAGTAACAATTTTTTAAACTTACGTGCCATCACGATACATAAGAAAGTCGTAAAATTAATAGTGGGTAACCAATGACGTTCATCTCTCAGGGCCACCTAAATTAAAATGAATTCCCGTTCGCTGGAAAGCAGAAGACAGTCAATTTTATGAAAATGATTTTTCTAATATCGTAAATTTTTATCTTTTTTTTATAACGATTTTTATTAGTATTATATTTCTGAGGTGATCTTGGTTCCCTTAATTTCCGCTCCAATAAGTCTGGGTGAATACTCAGAGATTGAAATCACCATGATCTTAGGTTAAAAGCAAAAGAAATATTTATGAATAAAGGCTCCTACATACTGGCGCGACTTGTCGCGCGACGAGACGCGACACAAAGACACCGCGTGTAGCGCTACAAGCGGTGCCTTTGTGTCGCGACGCGTCGCGCGACAAGTCGCGCCAGTATGTAGGAGCCTTAAAACGTCAGACGATGGGAATGACTTCTTCTAGGCCAGAAAATGGTTGGTTTGTCGAAAATTATTTTTTGCAATTAAAATTTACTTTAGGGAAGAGCCCCTCCACTTATTTGATCTCTCCAAGAAGTAACTACGATGTCATAAATAAAGCCGAAAAGAAAGGAAAGCAGCAACTATAATCAAATAATAACATATTATTATGTAGCTTTTCCCACGGTTTCCCCCGCGTGGACTTCGAAAATTCTCACCCATGTGCCAAATTTCATCCAAATCCGTTCCAGCGTTCAGTTTTAGCGTGAAAAAGTAAGAAACAAAAAAATACACTAATTTATTATTAGTTCACTTTATGTTAGTTAGGATAACATCATATTACCTACACAAACAGAGGAGCAATTTATTTTTCGCCCCACATCTGTTTCCGAGTCAATTCTTATAACCATCTCTTTCTAGTGGACATCTCAATTCTAAATGTAAAACGCAAAAAAGAACCTACTTAAGTAATTGATTCCTCCTCGTTTCCTACAGGTGAGGTGATAAAAACCAAAGTACATTGCTTTTACCGGACTTATTCAAAGCGAGTAGTTAAAGGTACGGTATTGAGTCACGTTCAGCACTATCGGGTTAAGGCATCGTAAAACAACATAAGTACTGGCTGGTTAAACCACTTTTCTACATAAATATGTAGAGGGGTTGGTTTACTATCAATATAGGAGTGTGTTCTTAAATAACTACACATACATATATAATATTCCACTTTCAATGCTTTGCCACACCCTGAAATAACTATCGGTCAGAATTAAGTTCGTAGTTGAGTTTAGTAGAAAGTGAAAGGAATGGGTTAATGAATAATTATACGCTGAGCAATGGGTAGCTCACCGTCCGATAAGGACCAGGCCCGGGTCGACGCGACCGCGCGTTGTGTACCACGCGCGCCTCAATGAGAATAAAGATGTCAGCACAAGTGTAGGGGTCCACTAGGGCCGATGCCTGCTGGGGTCGCGTGTATATTCAAAAGGGTTACCGAGGCCCCTGGAAACAGGCAACGGGAGGAATACGGGTGGGTTTTAGTCAGTTTGACACACCCACTCCGCTCAGAGCGGGAGAAGTTATTTGATAATTTCCCACAAAAAAAAAGTATGTAGGTAATAATTGAAATAATGTAAATGTGGTTTCCAGCAGTATTATACGACCAAGAAATTCCCCTAGACTTTAGGGGAATCTCTTAGCCGTATAATAGTGTTCCCAACGTCCTACCATACGCGCCCCCATCTTTCTACTAAAATCTTTAAACCCCATGGCCTGTTATGGTCAAGCTATACATGAAGCCATACGTGAACATAAGTACACAATAATAACGTCAAGTAACTTTATTCATTCCTGCCTCGCTGGTCTAGTGGTTGCAAGCGTTACTGCTGAGCATGAGGTCCTGGGTACAATTCTCAGGTCGGGCAAAAGTGTTGTTGGATTTTTCATATGGAATTTCTCAGTAACAGCCTGGAGTCTGGATTTGTGCCCGGTTGATGGCAATAGGCTCGCCCCCTATTACATGGGCTTACCGCACAAGCGTTATGTTATGTTAACTTTATTAATTGGTTAAGGCGCTGACAAGAGGCAAATGACTAAAATAGGCTTATCTTAAGAAAAAAATTGCCAAATCTGTATAGTTTGTGGTAACGGAAAAAATATATATTAATTTTGAACATATTTCCCAGAACTTGGTTGTTACCAAAACACGTTTTGAAAGAAAATCTCGATACAAACTAACATTAAACTAACCTCTTACCTTGAGTTCCAATCCAAAATATCTGTATCAAATATCAACATACGTTACGTATTTACTTAATAACAAAAACGTCTTATTTGAATGCAGAACTTGGTTGTTTTTTATTTTCGATTACTCAACTCAATTTTGAGTAAATAAATAATTGCTTCATATTTTGCAATAAATTACAAGCGTTGTGTCATCGCGCTTCTCTTTCTTTTCTATGCAGTCTGGCAGTGACAGCGGTTTTGGTGTTGTCAGCGTCTTAAATACAAGTTGCTGTTACCATCTTCGGGAAATACTTGCGCCGCATAGGTCGGCAGCGGACGCCCGCTTGTCATCACTGTGTGAACTGCCCCTAGGACAAGGCGCAACATACGCTGGAGGAGTGTTCAGCTGGGGCCCAACAGCGCTGTGTCCTCGTCGACATTTGGTGCGGTTGATCTCACGCTTCCGACCGTGGTTCAGTCCATGGTCGGAAGCGAAACGCGTGGGATAGTGTCGCTTCTCTTTGCGAGGAGGTGATACATGCATATATAGGCAGTTGCATTTTCTAGTTTGCTAATAAAAATAAGCTGCAAATCCGTCTGCAAACCGCTGTGATAATTAGGTATTACTTACTTTCTTCAACGTCTTTTGTAGGACCCAATGCGGTTCTTGTGGTCATGGTGACTATGAATTTCGACGTCTTATTATATCTTTTTTTAGGTACATAGTTACGTCTAATTGATTAAAAAAAAATATTGACACTTGGACTTTAGTTATGTGATGCAGGTCCTGTAGGGTCTGATCTCAAAGTAGAAAAAGATATTATATGCTTTTGGATGCACTGGGATCGAATCCATAACATTAATCGTTTCCAGCTTACCGAGCTTTCTATAAGTTCATTGAATCGGAAAAATCGTGAGCAATCTACATAAATTTTCAATACCTCGAAAAGACTTTACCGCAATAATTTATCATGTGTGATTGACCTCGTCAATCCCTTTACCAAGCTAAAGTTGAATTTAGATTTAAGGCCAATGAGACAGATACTCGTAGTTTCAACCTCAGTGACGTTTCAATTAAAGGAGAGTTTTGGTCAACAGTGGAAAAGCAGTTACGAGATCGACTATATTATTTTTTTTAGCCTGTTGTCTCATTGCAGGGCAAAGACCTCTCTTTTCCTTTCCACTTCTCTCTGCCTTGAGCTAGTGTGGACCAATCCGTGGCGTAATTGACACACACACATAAAATGACAATTGATCGCAATGGGTTCATTTTGACAGTTCACCCACGTTCATTGCTTTATTTACGTTATTGAGCAGAGGAATTCTTCAAATCTATGAAGCAATGGATTAGCAATATCCTTCAAAACTCTCGAATTGTGACTGAGT
This sequence comes from Atethmia centrago, assembly GCA_905333075.3. NCBI lineage: Eukaryota > Metazoa > Arthropoda > Insecta > Lepidoptera > Noctuidae > Atethmia > Atethmia centrago. The sequence continues at coordinate 22,565,029 of HG995379.1, read as the reverse complement.
GTGTTACGTAATTAGAGTGTGAGAGAGCGTCAAGCTGGGTCTATTCACTATATAGCAAAAAAACTGTATCACTATATTAATTTCTCGTGTACAACTGAATTAAAACAACACTTTGTCATTATAATTCATCCTTTTTATTAACAGATTCAGTAACAATGCCCTCGACGGCCATTCGTTCCCATTTCTCAATAAATTCGTCCCAGAAATTGAACCTGCGTTTGTATAAATCTTGTTTTATTTTCATGTGCTGGTCGATGTGGAGGTATTCCTTGCTTTCAAGGGTGTATGACGGCCATTTTAGGCCGTCAAGATCTTCATCGTCCTCTGGTGTTGGGTTTCTGAAATGGAATTAATTATGGGCATTAATTAATTTATTATGCCTAATTCATATTAGATCACCGTAGATACAGTCTCGGTTTAAGGTTCCTTGCATTTAAGTACCTTACTAGCATCAAAATCTCTTGTGTGTGTTAATGTAAATGGTTTTTTCAATAACTCTTGCTAAATAGTGAAGGATCTGCAATCAAGACCTTGCTGATCACTTGATGATAGTGTTATAATATTGAAAGTTGGACTGTTATTCTTTGAAATACTTTCTTTATCTCTTTTTTTTCTCTTCTTTTTCTTTCTTTTCTTCATTATTTTTTTTTGTTTTTTTTTGTATTTTTTTTAAACATCTATTATTCAAAATTGCGAATATTATTGTATTTGATTGAATAAGCGTCTTGATAAAGCGAAGTATCTACTAATTACATGTAACTTACCCGTATTTAGCAAAATTCGTCCACATTTTTATCATTTTCTTCTGTACTATTTTCTCCTCTGGTACATTTTTTTCTAGCTTTAGGTACTTATTCACCAGGGCAGGGCATTTGAATAGATAACACATTTCATCCCCAGTCGCAGTACCCCATGTCCCTTCCTGTATTGTTGAATGTTTCATCAAACTCTTCTTGTTTTCATTCAGATCGCTGACGTAATCAAAATGATAGTAGTAAACCGGTTTCAATGATCTTTTAGAATATACTCTTGCTGTATAATCTACGACATAGCTCGTTAATGCATCTCCCATATACGTTACTAGGTCCGGAACAGTCTTTATGTTAATTTCACCCTTCTTGAAATATAAATCTGTGATTTCTTTAGCAGCTTCATCGTAAAAATCTTTTATGGGATCAAATTGGAATTTCAAACGTCTGGGCAGTAATAGAGGAAAGTCTTTTCTAAGAAAGCTTATATATCTTGGTTCTATAAGGTACTGTATCATGGAGTCCATGCCTTCTCTAGAATTGGAACCTATCATGATGGGGATGTTAACCTTTTCTGTTGAATCCTCTGGGTATTCCGTTATCAGACCATCTAGTTGTTTTTCAATAATCGGACCGAATGCAATTACACTCTTCTGAGTTTGTTTAAAGTAATCGTTAGGACTTGCATGCAAATCTCTAGAAAGCAATTTGGAAGCAGGAATTCCTTGTAATTCTTTCAAGAGTTTGACATCGCTGCTTGAAGCTACATCCATTAGCTCTCCTAGCTTAAATGCCCTCTCTTTCACATTCTCTTGCAAATATGCTGAAGACCAAGATGTACCACTTTGTAGAATAGCTGCACTGAAAAGATCTTTAGCTTTTGAGTGCATGAGTAAATCAATACCAGCTGCACCTCCTTGCAGACCCATTAGAGTAACTCTATTCGAATCACTACCAAACTGTTCTATGTTATCTCTTACCCACTCCAAGGCTTTGACTATGTCTTTTAAGCCTGAATTTCCTGGTAACAACTCATCTTCTAGTGATAAAAATCCAATCGCAGACAATCTATGGCTTATAGTTACTACTATAACATCTTCTTCTATGAAGAAATCTGGTGCATAGTCCTTAGATTTGTTATAGGAATTATGGAAATGATCGTTGACTATCAATACGATTACAGCTCGTTCTTTTTTATCTATAGCTGGGGTGAATACGTCCAGATATAAGCAATCTTCGACCCCGTACATACCGTGAGGGTTTCCTTTCTTCACATCATTGTTATATTGAATGCATGCGGGTTTTTCTTTGGTCGTTGGCAGCGTTTCGTCCCAAGGGTCGACGGATTGAGGTGGCTGAAATATGATATGGTATTGTTATATTTCTATGGTCGCATTAAATCTTTTTCAATGTATTTTGTGTGAATGATTTTTGGGTAAGGCTACCTTGGTTCATTTAATAAGTTTTTATTAATGTTACTATTATTTTTTACAAAAATGGACTTAGTGCTTTGTTTTAAATTATTTATTACGTGAAAATATAAACAATTTCAATTATTTTATATTTTTCGTATGGAAAGCTGTTAACACAATTATTTCACTTTTAATGTCTTCTGGGATTTAAAACACTATTATTATTATATATATACAATTTAATAAATATTCACTTACCATGAATCTTAGATCACCGACAGGTGGAGCGGCATATGGTATTCCCATGAACCCGAAATATTCCTCATTCTTTATAAGAGTCTTCAAGACTTTCCCCACAATTGGACCATGGGTCGTTTCTACCACTAGGCTTTCTTTACATACAATCAAATTACCACATAGAACAAGAGAAATAAAAATATTAATTAGATTAAAATCCATTTTGTTTATAAAGTCATGACAACCTATATTAGAGCAATGATCGATTGAAACTACTACAAATTATATCAAACTACTTTAAATTATATCAATTTTTTATCGGAGCACGTATTATCTTTATTATGTCTATAAAATGCCAGTAATTTAGAAGTGTTAAGTAACCGGGGAACACAGATAATTTTCGTGGCCTAGAAATTATAAAAGGAATGTGAAGCAAAACCCTAACTACACATATTACAAATTAATGGGAATCCGGAAGGGTTAAGAGACACTATTATTCATAGTGTCTCTTAACCCTTCCGGAGACGTAATGTGTTCAGGTTAATTCCATGAAAAACTCTATTCCACCAGTTTCTATGATAAATCTTTTACGGTTCAAGCAGTACGGTTCTGGAATGCCTTGCCAACCGTGTCGATAAGGCATGCTCAATCTCTGTCCATTTTTAAAATTATGGTAAAAAAAACACTATCTCTGTCCTTAAACATATTTTTTATTTCTTTGTTCTTTGCACCTGTTTTGGTTCTTAGCGCTAGTGTTATGATTATTATTGAATATATTATATAGATAATTTGAATATGTTTTATGTATGTACCTATGTATTTATATGATCATTATTGATCATTCTGCTACGCAGAACCTTCAAAATTAATTTACCGTTCCCATGAACTTTCTTCGGAGGTCGGCTGTCAGCAGGGCGATCCCCTCGGGCCAGCAATTTTTAGCTTGGCTATAAATCCGATTATTCAAAATTTAAAATCAAAATTTAACGTTTGGTATTTGGATGACGGAACCCTGGGAGGCGAGGTGGACACTGTGCTATCTGACTTATCAGATATTAAAACAAATTTCGAAAATATTGGTTTAGAATTAAATTTTAGCAAATGTGAACTCTTCATTCAAAAAACTTCTTACGGTTTGGATAATTTAAAATCCAAATTAAATTTTCTGGCACCGAATATCAAAATAGTAGACAGAAAGTCACTTTGCCTCCTGGGTTCTCCCATCTTTGAAGAATCTTTTCCTGATTATATTACTAACACTATTTCTAAATTCCAAAGTCACGCAAATTGTTTACTCGAAATCAGTCCTCATTATGCTCTTATAATTCTAAAGTTTTGCCTTTTTGTCCCTAAATTTACTTATGTGCTTCGCTGTAGCCCTTTTTGGAAACATCCAAATTTGCTTTCACCAATAGACGATTTAGTCAAAACTAGTTTAGAAACGATTTTAAATATTCAGCTCAATGAACCATCTTGGTTACAAGCATCCCTCCCTATTCGGTTTGGCGGTTTAGGAATCCGCAAAATTTCGAGTGTTGCTTCCCCAGCCTTTTTGTCGTCCACCCATAGCACGTCACGTCTCGTAGGTAATGTCCTAAGGGCTTTGCCCACAAACTATGAGACTGCGGGCTTGGAGGATGCCAAGAATGCTTTTCAAATTGCTTGCCCGGGTAAAGAATTTCCAGACAACCTAAAATCTCAGGGGAGCTGGGACGATATTTATTGCGATTTAACATACAAATCGATTCTGAGCCGCAGTTCAGGTCCGGATCGCGCAAGACTTTTGGCGGTCGGAACCAGAGAGGCCGGTCATTGGCTACATGCCCATCCTTCTCCATATACCGGTACCTTCCTGGATCCGACCTCGCTTCGTCTGGCGACTGGTCTGCGGCTTGGGGTCACGGTATGCACTCCACGCACATGCCCTTGTGGCACGGACGTGGACCGACTGGGTCACCACGGACTTTGTTGTCAAAAAAGTGCAGGCCGCTTTTCAAGACATGCAACACTTAATGACATAATCCGCCGGTCTCTTGCCAGCATCAATGTGCCTGCTCTTCTTGAGCCGACTGGCATTGTCAGAGATGATGGCAAAAGACCTGATGGTGTGTCTTTGGTCCCGTGGAGTTTGGGACGGATGCTTGTGTGGGACGCTACCTGTGTAGACACACTGGCACCGTCCCACCTCCAACGGACTACTTCTAAAGCGGGTGCAGCGGCAGAAAATGCCGAAAATCTGAAAGTTATTAAATATGGAGGCCTTGGCAGAGAGTACAACTTTGTGCCCTTTGGCGTCGAGACCCTCGGTCCGTGGGGTCCCAGTGCGCATAAGTTATTTGCGGAAATCGCGAAACGTCTAGTTGATGTAACTGGTGACCGAAAAGCTGGCGGCTTTCTCGCGCAACGCATCAGCATTGCAATTCAGCGAGGAAATGCCGCCAGCATCCTCGGTACAATGCCCCGAGGGCCTTTTTTAAGCTTAACTTAGTTTTAATTTAATTTAGTTAATGTTAATAATCATCTTGTAATTTGGTTATGTAAATAAATGATCTTAAATGTATTTATTGTATATATGTAAATGGTACACCACAGACTACCTGCAGTATTGTCTCTCCTTTCCCCCCTAATCCATCCAAAGGTTGTTGATAACACCGCCCATTGTGTCACCCTATGTAAAATTTCTACATTTATATCTGTAATTTTTATGGTGTACACAATAAAGAGTTTTCTATTCTATTCTATTCTATTCCCCGCACTATAATTTAATACAAATATACGCTGTTGTGCTTGGGACCAAGTAAACAAGGATGGCAAACTGGAATATGCCTTGAAAATAAGTCATGGAAACTTAATAGTGTATGTAAGATAACCTTCAAATAAACTAATAATGCAGTGCATGTTAATGCATTGACTGATAACCTTAGCGTCATTTACAACAGTTTCATAAATCAAATATCATCAAATATTATGAAAACATTTTCACGGATTTTATTAATGTTTATAATGACGTGTCCTTTAAACTCACTAACATTTTGTTCAGTGACAGTATTTAGTTTTACTTGGTCATTCAATCTGAATTTGATTTAATTTTTATCGAGATGATTATGAGTTTTTATAAAGTTTTGTTTCCTATTACCTGTTGTATAGTTACTTGTACTACAAACAGTGATGACGTGTATGTTATTAAAACAAACGGGAGTAATATTATTGGAAGAAAGTTATTTACGATTTTTGAAGACAAACCTTATGCGGCATTTTGGAAAATTCCGTATGCGGTTCCTCCAATTGGGAAGTTAAGATTCAAGGTAATTAATTAGTGTTATTTTATTAATTCCTTTTTTTAGCAATGTTTTTACTGTTATTTTTATCAGCCGAAAATAATTTATTAATTAGTTCTTGATGTACGTTGTGCTACTAATGATATAATTACTTGATTAATGACTTTTTAGATGGAACATGCTTGCAAAGTCAAAGTCAGTCTAATTATTTATTCAAATAGGCACATAAAGGGCACATTTGCACGTCAAAATTTACAAAAAAAAAAATTGATTCTAGTCGCCCCTTCCAAAAGGTAATTTTGTATGGAGACGAATGGGCAAGAAACTACACCGTTACTCTTTTGATTTTTACAATATTTTGTATAGGTGCATTAATTATATAATTATATGTGAACACGATGCATCTAGAATAATATTACTATACCACAGTAGGTAAAAAGAATTAAAAATGAAGCAATGACAGATAAATTAATTATTTCATAGATAAATACATGGTGCTCACATATTTACGAACATTGTAAAAGTATACGTTATCCTAAAAAAAAATAAAGAAATAGGTCAGTGGCGCCGATTCCCTTGTTCACAAACTAAACTAAATTTAAGTTCAGTGCATCTTTTTCTTTCTATTTCATTAAGAAGAGTCGAGTAGAGAAGTGCCTACTAAAATTACGTCAATTTACGTCAAGCGCTGATTAATTTGACAGGACTAAACTAATATTTATCTTCTGACCTTTTATTAATCAAATAGAAAGAAAAAGATGCACTGAACTTAAATTTAGTTTAGTTTGTGAACATGGGAATCGGCACCACTGTGTGAGTTAAGGTAATCACAGAATGTAAAATCAATGTCATAAAAATAATAACACATAACATAACATTACGCCTTGTTTCCCCGAAGGGTTGGGCAGAGGTGTAGCTGTGGTACACCCTACTGCGTCGTTGGTTTAGTGATCGCAAGCGCTACTGCTGAGCATGAGGCCCTGGGTTCGATTCCCGGGTCGGGCAAAGTGTTATTGGGTTTTCTTTCTGGAATTTCTCAGTAGCAGCCGGAGTCTGGATTTGTGGCCGGTTGATGGCAATAGGCTTGCCCCTATGGGACTAGGGGGATTTAACATGGGACTTAAACATAACTGACGAAATGTAAATGTACTACAGGTACACCTCTGCCATGCCAAAAATAATAAATTATACAAATACAATGCAACCAGTTTAATTTTCTCTAGACTCTAGATTGTCCTATGGAGCTATGTTTCCAAGCATTCTTATCTTAGATATAATCCTTGCGTTTGACTATCTAGCCTTGTACTGTATATCTGATTTTAATGAACAAAAAAACTAAACTTATTCAATTATTTTCAGCCACCAAATTCTCTACGTTGGTTCTATAAACCAGTCTATAACTACAGTATTCCCTACAATGAGAGTTGTGCATCCGGATTATCAGAAGACTGTTTGTACCTTTCCATTTATACTCCTATTATCAAACAAATTTCTTACTTCCCCGTTATCGTCTGGATTCATGATAAAGCCCACATGCATGGCTCAGATTTTCTGATCGATGAAGATATCGTTGTAGTTACTATTTCCTTTCGGACTTCTATTTTTGGTTTTCTTAATACTGGGGATAGCTTTGCTGAAGGCAATATGGGAGCCAAGGATATTCTAACTGCTCTCAGATGGATAAGAGAAAATATTAGCTACTTCAATGGTGATTTAAATAAAGTGACAGTATTTGGTTCTGGGTCAACTGCTCCTATAGTAGCATCACTTCTATTGTCTGCTGCTGGCGAAGATTTATACAACAGAGTTATAATTCAAGATGGCAGTGCATTATCACCTGCCGATTACAGAAGCTACAACTTTGAAATCACAAACAAATTATATTGGAATTTGAATGGACCATTTGAAAAGTTCAATCGAACGAGATTGTATGAATTACTTTCTAAAGCCACCGTGAGGAAGTTATTGGTGGCCAGCCATGATCTGTACGATAGCACCGAAGTCAGAGATAATCAGAGGTTTATCAATTCATTTTCTCCAACTGTCGAAGTGTCAGGAAAAGGTGCTTTCATGAACAAATTCCCCTTTGAAGTATACAAGCGAAAGATTACAAATAATGCAGTGGAAGTTATGATAGGCTACAGCAACTTAGAATCCCTCCACAAACTGGACGGTTTCGTGAGAAACAGGAAACTTCTAAAGTATTTAAATTATAACTTTCAGTATTTATTGCCATTTGAAGGGAGGAGAGATGAATTCGGATCGAAACTGTACAAGAAGATAAGAATGAAAATAATGGATTTCTATTTCGTTAATGGGACGGTTGGGGCGAGGAGCTTGCGGAGGTACGCGAAGTATGTGTCGGACCAAGTGATTTATCCGATACTACGTCAGGCGAGCCTGCACTCCCAAGTGTCGTGTAATAACGTTTACTTGTATCGCTTCACCTTCCGAGGGTCCTTCAACATCATGTGGAACACGTTCCTCCGCAATCTAAACCTGAGTGGAGCTACATCGGGCGATGAAATCTGTTACCAATTTAAATGTAAATCTTTAAGTACAACGTATAATACAGCCGCGACTTCAGATGAAAGGCTTTTCATTAAGAAGATTGCGAGGTTATTGGCGAATTTCGCTAAATACGGGTAAGGTTAATGCAGATTAAATATTTGCTCTTTTCGCTTGTAAATGAATTTTAATTTAAGTGGTTGGGGTTAAAATCCTTAGAGGAGTTATTTTCTAATTGTTTTGTCAGTTTACGGTGAGTTCACTTTGATGGTATTAAAAGATTGTGAAGTTAAATGTTACCTGGGCGTTGAGGTACTTTGTGCGGCCTTTTCATTTGGTATTTCAAAATGTTGGAACAACTTTACAAAGGTGCATATTTGTTGAGCCTCGCTTCCGAGCAGTATTTGAATCAAATTAAAGCTGTTTAAAGGCTCCTACATACTGGCGCGACTTGTCGCGCGACAAGTCGCGCCAGTATGTAGGAGCCTTAATGTTGATATTGGCTTATCAATTATGTCAATGGTAATGAATAATCCAATTCTTAATAATCTTATGTATTAGGTATGTTGAAGCTGTTTGTACTTGGACGCCACTTGTCCCTAAAGGTTCATTAGAAAACCAGCGTCAGACAGTATCAGTCTGGCATTAATGCTGAAATGAACCTTTTTGGTGCAGCCGTGAGGCACACACTATTTATTCAAAACATTATTTTCACTTTTTTATTGATATTTTTATTGTGTTTCACGAACTGTATCCAAATAAACGTTATTCTTTCTTTCTTTCAATCTACATTTTCACAGTTTTTTAGGGTTCCGTAGTAAACAAGGAACTCTTATAGTTTCGCCATGTCCGTCTGTCTGTCTGTCCACTCTTTAGCTTAGAGACGTTTAGTGCTAGAAAGCTGTAATTTGGCGTAGGTGTACAAATTATTCACGCCGACAAAGTGATAAAATAAAATCTTGAAAAATATTTTTTTTTACCTCCTTGCACGTAATGTGGGGATGATATTTTTTTTCTCGTCTAACACATGGTGTGGGGTATCGTTGGATAGGCCGTTCAAAAATATTGCGGGTTTCTAAACACTATTTTTCGATTCAAGGGTATGGGACCCTTGAATCGAAAATTGCGTAATATTAAGCTTTAAAGTGCAAACTTTTGTTAGAGTCAAGCGTCTCCCCCCCCCTGCAAGCTAAATGGTTGTTTATGGGGATATGACAAAAATCATAGCATTAGTAAATATAATGAAATTAAAAATAAAATAAATTATTTAAAAAACAAAAAACCCGACTGAAAAGGGAAAAACAAGCATTATAATCTATATAATTTTGGTCTTGCAGGCGGGGACAGTCGAATAACCTGATATATGGTGTAACTTTTGATTGTCCCCGCCTGCAAGACCAAATTTATATAGATTATAATGCTTGTTTTTCCCTTTTCAGTTATGTGTTTTTGCAGTCGGGTTTTTTGTTTTTTAAATAATTTATTTTATTTTAAGCTTTTTAGTTTTATTAATATATATATATATATATATTTGAAAATTACTCATTACTAGCTTTTATTTGATACCAATATTGTTGCAGATAATTAAAAAAAAAACCCTGCTCCTCCTTTTTTTGTATTTACATGCAATTTATAAATATTATATAGCCTATGTCACTCCCACAATTAACACAAATCTAAGGACACCTCATAATGTTAAAATCCATCAAGCCGTTTAGGCTACAGAGCGTGCCAAAGAAATAGACATACATACATACATACATACATACTCTCGAAAAACATTACCCTCCTGAGGCAGTCGGGAAAAAGAAAACAATCACAGCTAAGTAGGCGTTACAAGAATTGACCGTGGCATATATCGATGTATGGGAGAACAGGTTATTCAACTACAATGTTAAGTTTGTTTTTGGAATAAATTCGTCCCAAATAATCCCAACTACGGAACCCTTCATTGTGTTTGGTTCGACACGCAATTGGCCGGTTTTTTTATTACTTTTTACAATGCTTGCCTTTTAATTTACTATTTATAAATAAAGATGTTAATAGAACATTTCCACTGATTATTTTATAGTAGGTAGCTATCCCAGTACTACCAAATTAACCATCGTTTTCCTTCTAATGACAGGAACCCAACGCCACATTCATCAGACGACGTTCTAGATGGCTTACAGTGGCTGCCTCTGAGTCCCAACAAGAGCATGAGAGGTCTAAATATGGGATCCACCCTCAGGATGATGAAACTACCAGAAGAGAAGAGGATGGAGTTCTGGGACCAGCTGAGACATGAGTTCTTTCCTGATAGAGAAATAAACGATGAACTGTAATGGTATTTTAGAAATTATTTAACGGTATTTTGTGGTAGTCATTATAACCTTAAATTCCTTATCGGAAGAGCTACTGCTTCAGACTTTTGTTTTATCTTAAGGTGCTGACACGAGGCGAATGACCAAAGCAGGCTAGTCTTAAAAAAATATTGCCAAATCTGTATAGTTTGTGGTAACGGAAAAAATATATATTAATCTTGTACGTATTTCTCAGAACTTGGTCATTACCAAAACACGTTTTGAAAAAAAAAATCGATAGAAATTAATGGTAAACTAACCTTTTACCTTGACTTCCAATATTTGTATTAAATATCAACGTGCGTTGATATTTAATTAATAACAAGAACGTCTTATTTGAACACAGAACTTGGTTGATTTTTGTTTTCGATTAATAATCTCATTTTTGACTAATAGATCTTCATATGTTGCAATAAATTACAAGCGTTGTGTCATCGCGCTTCTCTTTCTTTTCTATGCAGTCCGACAGTGATCGCGTTTTAATTAGGGTTCCGTACCGAAAGCCAACGGGAACCTATTACTAGGGCTCTGCTGTCCGTCCGTCCGCCACAGCACTGTATCTTTTGAACCGTAATAGGTAGACACTTGTAATTTTCATAGAGTGGGGACTACTATAGCCGCTATAGTAAAAAATAATAAAAATAAAGTTAAAAATGAAAGGGGGTCAAATAAGTATACAAGAAACGAAAAAAATGTGTAGTGTTATATATTTTACGGTGGTACAAAACCCTTCGTGTGCGAGTCCGACTCGCACTTGGCCGCTTTTTTCTCCTTGCTCAACAACACACCATAAAATCTTCATTCTCCGAAAGGGTTGACAAGAGTGAAGTAAGTACCTACATCCCCTTTTTAGTCTGTGCTAAGTAAAATAGTATTTTCTTTTTTCATTCGCCACTAATGTTTTATAAAGGCTTCTGCAGACTGGGGCGATATCGCGGGCGCGACAGGCAGCAATATGCCTGTCGCGCACGTGATATTGCCCGAGTCTGCAGAAGCCTTAAGTTCTACGGAGCAGGGGGCTCAGGTCAATAGGCTCACCAGGCACAAGTCCAGACTCCGGGCTGCTCCGGAGAGATTCCTGATGGACAACCCAATAATACTTTGCCGACCAGCAGGCTTAGCATGACGCTCTCTATTTCTTCGAAGAATAGACACGGCTCTTTCCATACAAAGTGACATTTCGTTTCTCTTTTTTTGACATCCCACCGTAGAAATCTTTCTACATAAAAAAGGACCTAGACAAAGGTAGTTAGAAACGAAGGACAAGATAACAGATTGTAAAAGGATTTCTACGGTGAGATGTCAAAAACTGAGAAACGAAATGTCACTTGTGTCTATTCTTCGAAGAAATAGAGAGTGTCATGCTAAGCCTGCTGGGAATCATAACAAGGCTTGCAATGCTATCTGGTCTCCTTGTTCATTCGGAGTTTATTGGTAGGGGTTTATGATAACTGACATAATAAAATCCTCATCAAATAAATTAATGAGCTAGTTAGTAATCGGCTAATGTGTAACTTTACTAGCTAACAACAGAACTTGAACAATTTTATGAATACCTACAGCTTAACGTCAGAACGTAATTAAATGAGAGTGCTCCCAAATGATTTTGTACCAGTATCGTCGAGGGGAAAAGTGGTAATATTTGAATTAGGTTTTTTGTTGTTAAAAGTTAACAAGGTTTTTTTTACTAGAATTACATAATTATTGTTTCACGCTATTTAGGTGTCGACGAAACTCAAGTGAGTTGGTGCTTTGATTTTAATCTTTATGAAACTGAATGGTCAGCATAAAAATAACACTTATTTGTTTTCTTTTTAGGGTTCCGTATATACGAATGAAACAGAACCCGTTTTGCTTTGAATCTAATGGCTCGATTAAGTAGGAATTTGGTAGGACGTATCAATTTCTGTGACCCAAACATGGACATGTTACGTAAATAAATTAATTTTGGATATGGGGGTCACTTTTGACAGACAAACAAGAAAAAAGAAATTGCCGTACACAGGGCAATATTTTTTTTCTTGTTTTCTGCCAAAAGTGACCCCGAGTACACGTATGAATTTCTGTGACCCAAACACGGACGTGACATTACGTAAATAAATTATTGTACCGCCCTGTGTACCGTGTCACATATAAAATGATAGGGCTTACTGTGAGGATCTCAAGTATATTTTTTTAATAATTTTATAATGATCAGTTTTAAAGTTATTTAAGAAAATTGATGAAAATTGACTATTGATTATTCTATTGACTATCTCCGAAACTAATGAGCCTAAAATTTAGAAAAATAAATACAGAAAATAGTCTTTAAAGAACATGGTTAATAATCTCCCAATATTGTGCGTACTAACTTACATTTGAAATTTGGATATATGGGACAACATCTTATTCAACTACGATGCTAAATTTGTTCTTAGGATAAATTCATCCCTACTACGGAACCCTACATTATGCGTGGTTCGACATGCACTTAGCCAGTTTTTTCTTATCTAATCATCGTCGGATATGGCATGAAAGGGGGTGACTACTGAGGTGACGACTAATAGAGAAGTATGGAAGAATAAGACACTACGTTGTGCCAATCACTAATAAAATAGGATAAGGTAATGATAATTTCAAATCATTGTCAGAAAACTGAGCTGACCGGACAGATGTGGTCCTGTTTCCTGGAACTCGATTGCAAATTTAGCCAGTAAAACTTATGTAACTAACTATAAAATTATTAATTGACTTCACGTTAATTTCTGTTTTGTTGACATTGTTTGTTTGTATTAATATATTAATTTATGTAATAATTTGCATGCTGTAAGGTAGACTGTAGCCGATTTAATTAATTTATGTACAACATCTTATACCTCTACTTACAGTCATAGCAAATACAATTTTGATTCTGCTTCAGATCGCAGCGCCATCTACCGGGTCCAATTGTGAATCTAAACCATCCAGAGACCCACTCAAACACACAACAAATTTCTTCAAATCAGTGTAGGCGTTTAGGAGGAGTTCAGTAACATACAGACGACTTATATATGTCGGAAATACGTTATTCACTCGTTTGACTAATCGAGACGCCAGCGCAACCAAGCGGCGCTCGACAGAGTCTACAAAATAACGCTTGACCGGAGATAAGTAGAGGTTAGTTGGAGGCGGTCAAAGAGTGAACACATTTAGAAACTGTCGCGCATTCCGTATAGTTGTGTCTTGTATCTACAGTGTGTGAATAGCCAGTGTGATTATTCGATCGTAAATTATAATTTGATTTAAACTGCAAACGCTTTTCTATTGTGCAATATCCAACACTTCTTATTGTACGCCCACAGTAGTTAAAATATGGCTGATGATAACGAGAGAGACGTACCTTCTCCGTCGTATATATAAATATAAGTGCCGATTAAAGGCTCGTGCAGGCTGCGATATAAGTATCCGTAGAATAACTTCTATATAAACTTCATGGAAATTGTTCTACCGGTGTCGCGTCGTGCCAGTCTGCATGAACCTTAACTTTGCTTCAGTCAGTCTGCATATTTTTTCAAGCGAAGCGAAGCTCAACAAATGAAGATATTTGATGTGACGAGAACCTTTCTTACTTATATTTTTCAATAGGTACCAAATACATTCATTATTGTATGTAACTGTACCGGTAGTAATACAGAACTGGGTCACCTCTGCTTGTGCGTGTGTGTGTGTGATATCAGATATTATTTTAAACGTGTCGGCTCACATTTAATTTTGAGAGCATTTGTATGTTCGCTCTAATACAGTTCATCTTGTGATGAATTTTGAAACGTTGTCTGTTTTTTTACCCGACTACCCCAGAAGGAGGGTAATGTTTTTTGAGAGTATGTATGTATGTCTATTTCTTTGGCACGCTCTGTAGCCTAAACGGCTTGATGGATTTTAATATAAGAGGTGTCGTTAGCTTCGTCTTCATTGTGGGAGTGACATAGGCTATATAAAATTTATATATTGCACCTAAAACTTCAAAAAAGGGAAGGGAGGTTTTTAAAAATAAATTACAACCAATTTTGTATCAAATAAATGCGAGAAATGAATCAATTCCAAATATGTAGGTATATATTAAGACGCTGACAACACCTAAACCGCGGTCACTGTCAGATTGCATAGAAAAGAAAGAGAAGCGCAATGACACAACCCTTGTAATTTATTGCAAAATATGAAACAATTATCTATTTACTCAAAATTGAGTTGAGTAATCGAAAATAAAAAAACAACCAAGTTCTGCATTCAAATAAGACATTCTTTTTATTAATTAAATACGTAACGTATGTTGATATTTAATGCAGATATTTTGGATTAGAACTCAAGGTAACAGGTTAGTTTAACGTTAGTTTGTATCGAGATTTTTTTTCGAAACGTGTTTTGGTAACAACCAAGTTCTGGGAAATTTGTTCAAAATTAACATATATTTTTTCCGCTACCACAAACTATATAGCTTTGGCATTTTTTTTTCTTGAGAGAAGCCTATTTTGGTCAATTGAGTCTTGTCAGCGCCTTAATGAAACTAAAAAGCTTGATATAAAGCAAATTATGTGTTTTTGCGGTCGACATTTTTGTTATTTTTAAATAATTTTAGAGAAATTGCTACTAATCACGCGAAGAACCCTTATAGGATCACTTCGTTCTCGAGAAGCAAGGTAAAGGAAAAAGTCCGAAAATGGTTAATTTGTAGTTTTATCACATCTGTTTGTTTGTGATCACAAACTTACATTTGCAGTTGGACAATTAACCGTGACGTTATATCGATGTATGAGAGAACATGTTATTCAACTACAATGATAAGTTTGTTTTTGGGATAAATTAAGTAATACCAACTACGGAACTCTTCGTTGAGCGTGGTCCGACACGCACTTGGCCGGTTTTTTATGCTTTGGGTAGAGGGATTTTTCGGGTAATTACTTCATGAATTTATTTCATAAAGTATTTTACTATTATACTTAAATATTCACATATACAAATTGATGAGTATGAGTTCTAGTTTAACATATTATTATATTTATTGCATAACTTACTTGCATTATATGAACGTGTAATAACAGATTTAAAACTCACTAAAATCATATACAATGCCTTAATGCAGATGTGGAAGCCAGGCAGACGCTTCTTGGAAAATACTGATATGCTACTGTTGCTTGTTACACTGAAAATAATAATAGATAATAATAATAATTTCTTGATACATAAAGATTTTGTAGTAGGTACATGAGGGACTTAAAAATTATGCATTACTTTATCATGGTGTAAGTACAACGAATCGTTGGGTGAATCGCTGCTCTCCTAGCTAGATTACTGAGTAATCTGTATTTAGGAAAATCGGTCTCAGTTTGGAAAAGGATGAACGGAAAACGGTGAATTTAATATTGTTCCTCATTTTCTTGAAAGTGTGGCTTATAAGACCACGCCTGCCACGTTAAAGTAAACCACAACAAACAAATCTGTTTTTTAAAAACGCAATAGTCAATACTTTAACCCAGAAAATATGAAGTAGATATAGGTAACAAAGAAACGAAGCAGAAACGCTAGTTCAAATAGTGAGGCAAATGCTTGGAATTCTATTTAAAAGTAACGGATAGAGGGATAAAATACGTTAGGGTAACCTATTCAGTTTACTCAATAAGGCATAAAAGGGTCTTGGTCACTATTCTGATATTTATCACTGATCTGTTACCCGGACTGAGATTCTAAACCTTTTCGTGGCCCCCTTTATAATATGGCCCCATTTCTGCTGCTGCTGGATGTGCAACGATCTTTTATGAAGACATGTTCAAAGAATACGACCATGAATATTTAGTAAAACGTTAGAGAATCCCATGTTATTGATTTCGTTGCACTCGAAGTGATGTAGGAACAATAAACAGTCTGCTGAAAATAGTGATGGCGTTAAAATTGCTGATTGCCGAATTGTTGTGTATGTCTGTCATTAGAAATCCCAACGCACGCGTCACTCACGTATACTTGTCAACTGTTTAATCGAAATTACATCCATTCAAATTTCCCCCCCACGACGGCTTCCCGTCAAGTTCATTGGCGCTGCCGTCCGCTGTCAATTGTTGTAGGGACGTGCTTGTGTCGATTTAATAAATCGATTATATCCTAGTTGGGTTTTGCTGTTGGTGGTTTATATTTTATGTGGTGTATTGAGAAAATTAACAATGCCCAAACATGCCCTCTTCGTGACAGTTTATGTTCTAAATCTAAACGAAATGTTATCTAGGCTCATACAAAACTTTCAACGATAAGGATAGTAAGTAAGTACAGAGCTTCACCCACGTCAATACTTTAAACAGCTAAGTTCAATTTATTTATTGCGGGTATCGGTCCGTAAAACAAAATCCGACAGGCCGCAATAGGCCCGCGGCTCTCAGTTTGAGCTCCGCTGCCCAAGATCAAAGATTCGCTTCCACAAATAATAAAATAACGGGTACTGGGAAAGATATCCAGTCATCGCATCAAATAAATCATATTATCATTATTCTGAGGTTACAAAGAGAACAGGAGAGGAATGGAGAGGAAAACTTGTTTCTTTTTGTTTTGTAACAAACAAAACTAGTTCGTGATTGTGGGACTCAATTATTCTTGGGGGTTTGGTAGATAATAGTGAAAATGTTAAAGAAAAAAAGGTAAATTTTTTATGATTTTTTTTTTCTTGGTGAGAGCAGTAACAGCGCTTACTGCCAAACCCGATGTGCCACGTACGTAGTCAGTAGTTCGTCTTCTATTTATGTTCTAAGCCTTAAATACTCTCCGTAACGCTTTTAAACCCTGGTCAGCATGAAAGGACTAGGTATAAAATAAAACGAAGTAAATAAAACCAGGAAAGTGTTTATTACGAAGCTAACAACCCAGTTACTGGGTAACACGATACCCTTTGGTAAGACTGGTTGTCAGACTTTCGAGCTTCTGACGACCCGACTGTCAAATATCTACAAATGACAGCCGGGAACAACGGCTTAACGTGCTTTCGTGTATGTAAATATGGTCACCCATCCACGGGCCAACTGCGGCAAGCGTAGCTTAACCTGATCGATCGACCCGTGCTGCTGTTATTACTTAGCCACAAGCCCCCGTATAACGAAGCGATAGTAACTAGAAAATGTTGTGCTTTGAGGCACGTCCACCTGTTTGGTTTTGAACTAGTATTTTTATTATCTCTCAGTTTCAACTAGTTTTGCAATGGTTTACTTGTTTTAAAATGTTTTAAATATTTTTTACAGTTGACAATTTCTGAAAACTTACATTCGCTGCGTCACGGGAAATATTTGGCCGTAATTACGTTTCGCCGTGTGCGGCAGCTAGTTTTTCTGTTTTGCCGAGGGGCGCAATGGTGGAAAAACTAAGTTTCAGTTAACTAAAAAAAGAGATGCCTTTATGTATATTGCCGACATTCTTGATTCAAGTGTATTCAAATTTAGAAGGTAAATATGTACGGGAACTATTTTTGAATAACGTACAGAAACGATACCTATACGACTTATATGGCTTGATTACGAGGCTTTTGGCTACATTATATGTGTGTATTTTATGTTAATTTTTGTAATGTGCGTTTTGTTTGTGCAGAATAAACAATTATTTTTCCTTTTTTTTTCTTTCTATATTTTTTAGTCTCTATTGCAATACGGGAACTATTTGGCCCTAATCACAATCCAGTACCGCACAGAAAGTGCGCGCGCGCGGGGCTTTAGTTAGCCATAGTGCTGTACCAAGTGCACACGTTTCTACGTCAAAAATTGAATAAAAACATGTCATTTAATATTTTTTTTGTTGATTGTAGAGTAAAATAAATAATTCATAAGAAAAATAAAAAGAATCTATCTAATTATTACATTTTGTTGTACCTAATGAAAATTATTATTTTTTGTTAGGATTTAAAGAATTATTATTATTATTTTCCCGCAAAATGACAGTTTTTGAAAAATATCTATAGGTAACTCTTGAAACATCCAACAAAACCCCGCGAAAACCGTAACTGAGTATATTCAACAATGTACCCTATCGTATAATTCAAAGAAAATCTGAATCCGATGAATTTCCATGTCTTTGAGGACCTTTGAAGTCAGGACCAGGTACGGGAAAATTTAAGGCGTAACGCATAATTGTAATTCTTGATACGGGAAGTATTTGATTCATAACGCACAGAAGGCAAGATGGCTTCTAGTGCTGCTGCAGAGAATGTGTTAGCCAAAAGGTATTTTACAAACAGGGACACTTCACATTTGCAGGGCCGCCAGTTATAGGCCCTTCTCTATCAGCTCTATTCGCCGTCCAAGGCATACGCTCACCAACCCTGATGACCCCATTACCTTCCTCCAGGAAAGCAATAGGGCCACGAGTACAGTGCACAAAATACACAGACTGATTCCGACCTCGCCGCCGGGGTCCCTCGCGAAGACCCCGTCGTAATTGTCCCCCCGACCCTTGCTCGATGAAGTACCAGCCCGTGCCGTAGCTGAGCCTGTAGCTTTAAATTCCCCGAATAATAATAATTCCGTTCTGATCCAGCCTGTCACACCTGGTTGTCCTCCCCCCAGCGACGCTTTAAGCCGAGGTCTGTACCCCACAGGGCGTGCCCTTAGCGTGCAGTCGCTTAGTAACGTAAGAAATTCGCCCCTGGCTGGAGGCTTTGAGTCCGCTTAAGACATCCACAGGATAGTCCGGTTGAGTAGTCACGACCTCTCAAGGTCAACTACGAGATGCCAATCATAAAAAAAAACACATTGGCAGTCATAGTTCCTAGTAGTGTTTGTGTAGTTCCTACACAAAGTTCCTCAAATATGGCGAGGGGGTAATGGCTGATTTTCGCATTATGCTCGTGAACGGGTGCTGCTTGTGGTGACTGGTCGTCTTGTTGACCATTGTTTTGTTTTGTTATTAGTAATTAACTGTTTATTTATTTTACTTTGATGGTCCTAGTTCATCATTTGTGACTGTTACAGCTATAGTTATATGTAAGCGGGCACGCCCTTTATACTTGGAGGCTTTTATTTAGGTTTTAAGTTCTGTTTACGTTTTTATCTCTGCTTGAGAATAGTTTTCGGTCTTTTTATTTTCTTTTTTTTTGTTGGTATAGTGGTGTGCTAGCTGACATATGGCTAATAATTTAATGTTTTGTGTTGCACGTGGTATAAATTGTTTTGTATACTGTTGTATAGAATCCATTTTTTTTCTTCTCTAACTGAACAGACAGCTGTGCTGCTGGGGAGTTTGTTGGCCACATCTTCTTTCCAGCTAAAGCACTAGGAAGTGGTGAAGGGTGGGCGTTTTGGGGGACTGTCATATGTAATTTTAACGTTCGAAAAGTGCTGATTCTCAGCTTAGTTTGATAAATGACTTTTGATTTTGATTTTGAAAGAACTCTTCTACCTTGTTACTGTTTATGATTTTAGATCATTATATTAAGTGGACTCTTTATATGCATTATATACTCAGTGTTATTCTGGCTTTCACAACACAAAAACTAAATAAGTAATGCCTTTCAGTGGCGGTAGACAACATATTAATCATTTTATAACAAAGCAGGTGTTGCAGATGATATCTCAGAGTCGGAAGATATTGATGAATTGAAAGATACCAGAGTGCTTCATTATCTTGAATGCTTTTGAATGGGAGTGTTTTGATAAACAGTTGGGTGAAGCTGTCAAACGATTAGGGTGGAAAGTCTGTTTCAGCGTTAAGGCTTCTGCGGTAACATCGGAAACATCAGCCAACAGTCGATTGTTTTTTGTGGTGGTTTTTGTGGTGTGTTGTGTGTGAGTAGTTTGTGGGAGTGAAAAAAAAATCTGTCCAAATTGTTTTCGCTGCTGATATAGTATAATCTAGCTTCTGTGAGAGAGAATTTAAGTATTCAAATTGTACTACGGGATAGAAAATCATACCAACAATGAACAAGTGTAAAGATAAGAGATCATAGTGAATATTTTTTTATCGTAGTATGCAGACAATGGAAATATACAAAACCGAAGAAACAAAGCGAGGGTAGTTGGAAAAGCTTAGGGTTTACTAAGTTACCCCCCACCTTCATCGTCAGTCTACATGTATTGTGACCACTGCTATTGTATTATGGGTGAAAATATATGATTTCGGAAATAAAAAGGTATTGTGACTTTTAATAGAAACGAACTTTTAGTGCAAGTTGTATAAAGCTAATTATTTTCCAGGCGACTAACAACTTAAAGGGCGACTAACTATTTGATACTAAAAAAATAAAATGGGTAGCAAAAGTAATAGGTTGGCAGCTACAGTGAAGTAGCATTTTAAGTATAAAATCATTTGGGTCAGGTTAGGTTAGAACAGTGACCACTAACGCGCGAAGGCGAGCGAGCGAAGCGAGCGTGCCGCGGCAGCGGCCGCCGAGCATCACATCCCCTCGGTTTTTGGTGACTCTCAGTTACCAAAACAAAAACTCGATGCTAGTTTAAATTAAAACAAAGCTAACAATTGATTATTAAGCTGCTACTTTATACTTAAAATTCTACTTCACTGTAGCGGCCAACCTATTATTTTTGCTACCCATTTTAATTATTTTTAAAACCCTAAATCAGATTAGTTTCTCGCCGCGTTAAATACATGCCGTTGTATAATAATTGTATATACTTAGATAACAATATTATGAATTAAAACTACAATTTAATTGTACTTTGGTGGTGAAGATTGTGTAGGTTACTTAGTAAAATCAATAACCTGTTTGTGAAGGATTTGAAATACTCAATAAATACCGGACTAAACATATAACAACACGCCTGTATTCCCGAAAGGTTAGGTATACCAACCTACATCAAAATTACCTACAGGACTAAAGTTTATTGTAAAAGGTTAATTGGTATTTAAATTAATTGTAAAAGGTTTATTGGTAATTTTGCAGCTATTGAGGCTAAAGATTCTCCAATTTTATTTTAATTAGGTTTAAATTTAGCATTAAGTAATTTGTTATTTTTCAAGAGATATTCTTCTTGATACTTATTTATTTAACCTATTTATAAACGGTTGGTATTTTTAACCAATTCAAAAAGGAGGAGGTATGTTCAGCGATATCTTCGCCAATTAGTAACTGTTATTGATGATATTTTTGTTTGTTTCGAACAGTATTTATCTGATGTTATTTCGTTTCTGGGGAAACCAACCTAAACACTTATGAATTAGGAAAAATTAAAATTTTATCAGCCTAGGGTAATTTAAGAAAAGTTACATGTGGGGACGGGGGTTCTAGAGTGGCGACTGCGTACCGGAAGACATAGCGTTGGAAGGCTTCCTATAAGGTGGACCGATGACCTTGTGAAGGCCGCAGAAATCCGCTGGATGCGGGAAGCACAACCGGTCGAAAAGCGGTGCTTGGGGGAGGTCTATGTCCAGATGATAGCTTGATATGTAGCTGTGTGTTGTATACGAATTTGTTTGTGAAACTACAACAAAAAATAAAATAAAGTTTTTACAAAAAAAAAAACAACCCACTGCCAAAAAGAAAACACTACAAAGTCTAAATAACTTTAATTTTGGAAGTAGGTGGCAACTGGCAAGAAATAAAATAAAACCAAAGACACCGACTTCCAAAACAAAAGTTATTTTCACTTTGTAGTGTGTTTTATAGTTTTCGATTCTTTATTATAATTATAAGCTTCATTCTTGCGATCCATATTTTAATTAGTTTAACATTTTGACCTTCCCATCAGCGTAAAGTTACAGTAGGTATTGTTAAAATAAATAAAAATCTATTCGGTGAACTAAAATCAAAAAAATATACACTTAAAATATCCACATAGAACTGCTCTTCTGGGTAAAAGGTTTTTGGAATGGCAAATACCTGTAGACATTTTAAACACCAAGGACTCTGTTCAAATATAAATTGCGTAATTTTTTAATTGACAAATCTTACTACAGGATCCAAGATTTTATGAATAATTCGTACCTACTATAATCTGTCACACCTATTTCTTATTTTGTAAGATTTGCTTTATATGTGATACCAAAATTTTGTATAGGTACTGCATGTTGACATAATTTATTATTGTAAGCCTACTAGGCAGGACAAATGGATCTGTAATTTACCTAACATCTGTCTGTATAACCTATATAAAAAGATTTGATTCTTTCTGACGCAATTTTAACCAGCAATCTAGTGATAATTGCCTCACAGTCATACATAATAAATATATTTTTTAAATTTATTTATCTTCGGACTATCCTATTATGGCTGTGGAACATTACACAGGGGTTATTTGTGAAAGGGTATTTCCTAGGCTCTATAGGACTTAGGTACATTTTCAGAAAATATGGAAAGTCATGCATATTCCAGCCTACAACTCTAGTTCTCTAATATGTGAAGAATTAGAATTAGGAACTAATAAGATGATGGCATCCAAAACATCAGAGAGGAAAACATCGTGAGGAAACCTAGAACCAAAAATTCGGAGACATGTGACATCTACCAACCCGCACTGGGCCCGCGTGGTGGATTACGGCCCACTCCCTCTCACAGAGGAGGCCTGTGTGTGGGAACATTATAGGCTGATTATGTATGTTATGTAATCAGTCAGCCTAGCGTTTTCCCAACAACGTTGGGGTTCGCTTCCAGTCTAACGGGATCCAGCTGAATACCAGTATTTTACATGGAGCGAATGCCTATCTGATCTCTTCATCCCAGTTACTGGGTAACACGATACCCCTTGGTAAGACTAGTTGTCAGACTTTTGGGTTTCTGACTACCCGTAATGTCTGTCAAATATCTACTAATGACAGCCGGAACCAACGGCTTGACGTGCTTTCCGAGGCATGGAGGGGTCTTGATACGTAATGGATGTTCACCCATTCACGTACCGATCGCGGCAAGTGTAGCATAACCTTCAATCGCCCCATGCAGCTGTCATTATTTAGCCACGATCAAGTTAATCTTGAACATATTAACTTACTAGATGCGCCCCGCGGTTTTGCCCGCATTAGTTCTGACCCCATGGGTATATCGGGATAAAAAGTATTCTATGTGTTATTCCTAGTTATAAACTATCTGTGTGCCAAATTTCATCCAAATCTGTTCAGTACTTTTTGCGTGAAAGAGTAACAAACATCCATCCATCCATCCATTCTCACAAACTTTCGCATTTATAATATTAGTAGGATGGAGGGACATGTTATAGGCTATTATTTTTAATTAATTTCAAGTGTTCCTAGGAGTATGATTAGTTCGTTCACTATAATTTGATGCGTGACGCAATTGATAACACTGAATTTTATTCGTTTTAATAGAGTTCAAAATGGCGACTGACGAACAGAACTCGAGATCGCGTCACGCGTTAAGTTATGAACGCACTATAAGTTGCTTAGCTGTCAAAGTTCATATTCAATGGTACAGACGAGAGATGCAGAATAGAAACCTTATTTAGTATTTAGTGAACCCATGATCGCTTCTTACTCAAAACTTGGACAAGTTAGGCCCGTCATCCACGACGGTACTCAAAAGTCACCAGTGACCCTAGAACTAACGCGCGAGTAAATATATCCTAAATTCGAAGGAGTTTTGTATAGAAAATACAACTATTACTACATTTCGGCTTGCGTCTAGCACGATTTATCACTCTATAGATATGAATAGTCTCAAAACTAAGTAAATATTATTACGTACAGTCGTCAGCACACGTCTGAAGTGCGCTACTCGCTGCGAAGTACCACTCCCCTCACCCTCACTCTCACCCTGCTAACCCGTGAATTTGTTACTGCGCAGTGACTCGCCTTATGTTCCGAGCCGCCATAAAGTTTGAACCGGGCTGTACCACAAACTACCTTAATTTCTCATTTGATTTTGAACTAAACCACAAAAATTTTAAGGTTTAAAATCATTTGGGGATACGAAACTGTCAAAACAGTTTCGTATAACCTGATGCGCTGGCGACTGCAAATACGAAATGAGTATTTTAAATTCGTGCTAGGACCACAGTTACAAATTCAAATCAACAATGTGTAGCCGATATGTGATGCTTTTTAAGTTGCGTCGTGTAGCTAGTCACAGGGGATTTGATTTTTAAACGGGTTATTTTTGAGTAGCGTCGTGGACAATGGGCTTAATAGTGCACTCAGTATTAAACCCTCTCATACTCGTAGTTTGTCCTCCTTATCTAGAGCCCGAGTGTCACAAGTTGTTGAAAGTTTTGAATTCGGACAACTTCGTCTATGTTCGGTGACCGTTCGTTAACATGTAAACATTCAAGTTTGTTTCAAACGCAATTAGTTCTGCGATAGTTGTTGCATCTATAGAGGCATGAGGAACAGGGTGTAAAGTTCACTCATCCTCCATAGAAAAGGGAGGATCCTCCGACCAGGCGGGTGTCGTGTCTGGTGGGCAACTGCCCGACGGTTGATGTCGGAATGTTGTATACAGGTTGAAATTGAAAACTTGCGACAAACTGAAATGGGACATTGTATACATCATTATTAACAACTTTTACTAAGGGACCAAAGCTGTAATCCCAAAAAAAAAATCTGCTTTTCCTACATTTTGATGAGGTATTGCGAACATAAATGTAGGGGACAGCAGTTTTTTTTTTTTGGGATTGTAGCTTTGGTCCCTTAGTAAAAGTTGTTCATAATGATGAGTACAATCTCCCATTTCGATTTGTCGCATGTTTTCAATGTCACCCTGTATATGCTAGTTGCGCGGTAAACTCTGCTTGCGCGATGCAGGATTTTGCGTGACGTCAGTGTGATGCGTAGTTTTGTATGTGGCGCTGTAGATGCCGCCACACATCTAGGTATCAATTTTATTTATTTATTTGTATATTTTTGCATATTTCTGTTGTTTAGAATAAAACGTTCTTATTTAAGGGAGTGCGATCAGAAAGAAAGAAAGAAAAAAATAGCTGTCAAATGTTTTGCTGTTTTGATATTTTTTAGGGTTCCGTACTTCAAAAGAAAAAATAACGGAATCCGTATAGGATCACTCGTGTGTCTTCTCTGTCTGGCTGTCTGTCTGTTTGCCTGTCTGTCCGTCTGTCACAGCCGATTTGCTCTGTACCTACTGGACCCATTATGTTGAAATTTGATAGGCACACATATGAATTTCTATGGCCCAAACACGGGCGTGTAATGTAAATAAATGAATTTTGAATATGAGGGTCACTTTTTGGGGGCAAATTAGAAAATAAAAAGAAATGTTTTTTTAACTGTACCGTGTGACATATCAAATGAAAGGGCTTGTTATGAGCGTCTTTTTTATTAATGGGTAATTAAACAGTTTTAAAGGTATTTAAGAAAATTGATGAAAATTGACCCCTTATCTCCGAAACTACTGAGCCTAAACTTATGAAAAAACCACAGAAAATAGTTCTTTACTTAAAGATTACAGGAAAATGTATACGAAGTCTATGGTGTTAAAAAAACATGGTAAAACTCTCAATATTGTGTGTACAAACTTACATTTACAGTTAGAATGTATGGGAGAACATGTTTTTCAATGTTAAGTTTGTTCTTGGGATAAAAAAAAAGTGAAACCGCCGCTAAAGGTAGTCATATTTAACTTTTGTCTCTTAGGTATCAGAACACAAACTGGGTCCCAACTATTGACAAGTTAGTTTGTACGCTCATTATTTTATGGTCAAAGTTGTACTGTTACCTGCAGTTGGGGTTGCTAGATCAGAATTCAGAAAATGGTGGAAAGTGCATTAGAATCAATGAAAGATCAAATCAAAATTAAATCATTTATTCGCATAGAAATTAGAATGTAGGTATTGTACAATAAAGTTATTATAAAAAATATAGTGAGCCGGGTACATTCTGCCTTAGTTTCGGCATGCAACATTTTACAAATAATGTCAAGACACGATGATTCGTTCCTTATTTCTCCGACTCATGTGTGAGATCATGGTCTAAAAAAAACCAGCCAAGTGGTGTCGGGCCACGCACAATTAATTATGCGTGGCCCGACACGCACAATTAATTATGCGTGGCCCGACACGCACTTGGCCGGTTTTTTTTCTGGGTTACGTAGGTAATTGGCATGAAATTATCCCAAGAACAAACTTAACTTTGTAGTTCGTCACGGTCAATTCTCCAACTGCAAATGTAAGTTTGTAATCGTGAAAAAAAATATGTATGTAATAAAACTACAAATTAACAATTTTCGGACTTTATCCTTTACTTGTGCTGTGAGACTTTGCTTCTTGGCAAATTACATGATTCGAGGTCAACGGGAAGTACCCTATAGGTTTTGATTTATTTGCGAGTATCAAATATGTCGCATACATGACCATAGTCTTTATTGCGTTGACGTAGAAGCTTGGTTGTTTTTAGAGCTCCAAGAGCCCGTAATTAGACCTACGTTTGTGATATTAATTACAACGTGATATTTCCACGCGTCTCTGAGAAAAACGGCCTCAACAGACAGAATGACAACGAAGTGATCGTACAATTGTTCCGCTTTTTCCTTTTGAGGTACGGAACCATAAAAATGACCTTGCCGAAATACTTATTGCTTAATTGATTGATGAAACTGTGTATCTTTGTTATTTGTTAGAGAATAAACACTTTATTTAATTGTCGTCGTCGTTCCATTACAATGTAATAGTTATGGTCCTTCGAGTCGAAACTTAAAATATTGGTACAAATTTTACCTAAAACAGACACTAGTCTCTAGTAAGTGTTACCTTGACTTTGTACTGCGTTTGTAATTATGAGAGAAAAATAAAGAATATTCAATCTGCCTCAATCTGCCCAGCCTTTTCCCAACTATGATGGGGTCAGCTTCTAGTCTACCTGGATGCAGCTGAATATCAGTATTATAAATGGAGCGACTGCCTATCTGACTTCAACAACCCTTGTTACTGGGTAATACGATACCCCTTGGTAAGACTAGTTGTGAGACTTTCGGGCTTCTGAGACCCGTAACGACTGTCGAAGATCCACAATTAACAGCCGGGACGGAGGGGGTCTTGGTATGTAAAGATGGTCAACCAACCACGGACCAACCGCGGCAAGCGTGGCTTAATCTGATCGATCGACCCGTCCGGCTGTTATTACTTAGCCACAAGCCCCTTAACAATAAAAATATTATATTGTATTATTTATTGGTACTCAGCTGCGCATCCGATTAGACTGGACGCTGATCCCAACAGTTGAGAAAAGGCAGGCAGATTGATTGACTTTTAGTCCTTCGAGTCGATAAAAATTTTGATCTAGTCCTTTAAAATAATAATAAAAAATTAAACCGCCGATAAAACTGTAAAGCAAAAATTAATAAACCTTTTTTTTTTATTTAACCTTAATAACTAAGTTCTTAAACTAATGTAAGTATACCTAAGTCATTTTGAATCGGACTACGCTGTAAAAAGTTATGCGTGGTCATACATTACAATCAGTGAGTGAACAATCAATCATCCCCTGTTTTTCTACCCCTAGGTTTGGATTTATTTTTCCAAATTTATATGGGACCAACTTCGGGGTGTACTCTTTCTAATAAAAAAAGAATGATCAAAATCGGATTATTCTGTAAAAAGTTATGCGTGGCCATAAAGAAAAATAAAAAAAAATTCGCGTCGACTTGAGAATCTCCTCCGTTTTTTCGTCGGTTAAAAATAATTAATTTAAATTAAGGGTACGAATACTCAATAGATTTGTGTAAAAATAAGTTCAAAACATCCTGCTTGTTCACTTGTTTATTCTATGTTCACAGGAAGTAACTGCATACACTGTGTTGAAGATACTGATAAATGCAACGGCTATCACAGAGTACTTGGCGTCACCGAACATTGATAACAAACTTCGAACGACTCGGTTTACTGACGAAAAATGAACATATGATTTCAATACTACACAAGGCTGCAGCAGGCTTAGCATGGCGCTTTCGATTTCTAAGAAGAATAGACACAGCTCTTACTATACAAAGTGATATTTCGTTTCTCCATTTTTGACACCGCACCGTAGAAATCCTGCTAAATATGATCAAGTATCTGCGCATCGGTCGCTTCCAAAGTGGTTGCCCATACGCCGGCGCAGAGAACAAAGGGCGCTGACCACCTTGTTTTCATTCTTGTCTCGCCCTCTTCCCCTAGTTATCTTGCCCCCACTTTCAGTACATTTGCGCGAACCACAGTAGAAACCTACGTTCATCACACGATCGTCTTCTTCAATGTCTCACTCACCGCACTGACTTCATTCACTCTTCGTTCAGTCTATCTCTCTGTGGAATGCGCTCCCCCAGGAAATCAGGATGGCAACCAACCGATTATCATTCAAAGTCAAAGTTCGCGAGAATATTCGTAAGAAGCTGGCAGTATCATCACAACGGTAATGTTTTCCCATTGTTTGTCTTATCTGTTTTAGTATATTCGTGTATTTATGTGTATTGATTAGGTATATATATTATGTTTAAAGTTTTTAATAGGTATATGTATGTATATCCTTATATTTAAATAAATTTATTTCACAGTTTTCGCTATTGCACCTACCACTGTTTGTCTCTGCATCACCCAAAGATTGACTGGTATAAAATGCTTACGGCATTAAGTCCGCCTCTGTACATTTGTGTGCTTAAAGTATTAAATAAATAAAGCGTCATGCTAAGCCTCCAGAACTTATTCTAGTCTTATATATTGTTCTTGAGGGACGCTCGTAATTTGCGATGTATTAGTCACTTTTGCTTCTGCCCGCGACTTTGTCTCTGTAAAATTTGTTCTTTTAACATACAATATCGAGCCCTGCCCGTCGACTTATCGTGAGCGATTTTTTATTTAGAAAATGCGTTTTTATCGCAGACTGTAGTATATACGAGGGCGGCACTGAAAATTTCGGGAATCAAGGAAGTGACACAATATTACTATTTAAAAATGTATTTATTGCTTTTCGAAATATTCTCCGCAAAATTTGACACATTTTTCCATACGATGGAACCAATCATTGCTTCAATGATTGGTTCCATCGTATGGAAAAATGTGTCAAATTTTGCGGAGAATAACCATTCCATCCGGAAGTTCTTCAGGTGATGAAAATCTCTGTCCACGCAATTTATTCTTTATTTTAGGGAAAGTATAGAAATCATTAGGGCTTAGGTCGGGGCTGTACGACGGATGGTCTAATAATTCTATATTTTCTTGCTCTAAAAACTCTTTTGTTCTGTGCGCGGTGTGAGAACTCGCATTGTCGTGATGGAGGATGATACGGCGGTTGCAGTTCTCTTTACGGAGTTCAGAAACGACCTGTGGCAAACAAATGCTAGCATACCATTCTGCATTAACCGTTCTTTGTCCCTCAAGAGAAATAGTTGTAACATGGCCGGTTTTGGCGACAAACGTGGCCACCATTTTTTTTGCAACACTCCGTGAACGAACAATTTTTATTGGCTTTAACTCATTTTCGAACACCCAAACTCGTGACTGGTTTTTTGTTTCGGGTTCGTACGCGTATATCCAGGATTCGTCACCTGATACGATGTTGTATACAGCATTTGAGGATCCTGCGTGGAATCTTTCGAGAGTTCTGACGCACCAAGTAACGTGAGCCGCTTTTTGCTCTTCACAGAGCGAATGCGGTATCCATCGGGAAAACAACTTTTTTACACCTAATTGTTCATGCAAGATTATTTGTATTTGACTCATGCCAATGTCTAAAGTTGCCTGAATTTCGCGGTATGTCACATGTCGATCTTCCTCAATCAGCTTACGCACAGCATCAACGTTTTCTTGGATGACTGCAGTTTTTGGACGACCTTGACGGGGATCATCACTGAGCTTGACACGTCCACGTAGAAATTCAGCAAACCAGCGATAAATTGTGGTTTTGGATGGGGCTTCATCACCAAATGCAGAAATCATCCGATCAACACACTGTTTTTGTGTTAAACCACTTCGAAAGTCATAATAAATCATCGCTCTTGAATTTTCTCGAGTCAATTCCATTTTCTCAACGACTAAACAAGTTTGACAAAACCTTGTGACAAGACCGAGAATCTTTTTTTAAATAAATAAATGGTATTCGATTTTTAAAACCAAGGAGTTTTTAATTAAAAAGATTTTAATATGACAGGAACAGTGGAAATATTCCTTTCCCGATACTTTTAGTGGAGCCCTCGTAGATCCTCAAAAATCGTTGTATGTTAAGTTCCAGTATAGCACATCTGACTGTAAAGATTATATTTTAATAATGCTTCTGTAAAAATAAATGTCTATCTATCTATACTGTATAAATCATAACTTGTCTATAAATAAAATTGATCATTAAGTACTTTTCCTGACTGACTGATTCATCAACGCAGAGCGAAGCTACTGGGACTAGCAACGTTAAATTTTGCACACGGGTTATTTTTATAATGTACGGGAGAACTAATGGGGTTGGGGTTCTGGAAATTCAACCTTTAAGGGGGGAAAAGGGAGGATTTGTATGAAAAATCTTATTCCTTGAGTTAATAAACTTGAAAGGCGAACGGCAGGCTTGTATGGGACTTTCGTACAGCTTATAAAATTTCGTGTTTTGGGATACTTTTTGTTTTAATTGGTAGTTTTAAATTCTTGGATTTTTAGAACTTACGTCCCAAGTTCTAACCAGTTTTAGTTCTAGTTAAAGTTATAACCAGTTTTATTTTTTAAGATTAAGTACTAGTGTACCAATGTAGATTGTTACTTAAAGGCACATAAACATTGTTTCGGTAATAAAGTATATGTTCTAGATTTCTTGCCGCTAATTTTGTAGTGTTTTACTTACTATCAAGTAGGTAAATTGAGATGAGGATCGTACCTACTCAGCGGAGTGCATTAGGAGATACCTATGTCCAGCAGCTGACTGCAACAGTTTGATAATGATGAAATCCTGATGGGGTTTTGAGTGTAGGTAAATAAAACAATACAGTTAATAGTTTTTTTTTTTTTAAGTACATTTATTTTATTTATAAATAATTAATTCGTAAATTACTTCATCTAAGAAGGGGGCAGGTCGGGTAATACCCTCATGGCGAGCATAGCTTAAATACCAACATAACTGCGTTTAGTTTACGACTAAATTACGTGTAGTTATTAAAATCGTTTTTTAAATATTATTAATTAAATATTGCCTTAATATGTGGTACAAATTCTATAACAAAACGACAAAAAAAATAAGCTGTACGAAATCTGCCGTTCACCTTTGGCAGGAATACTTATCTAAGTAAGTTACGAAGTCAGTATTTTTTTGTTTTTCTAAACTACCCCCTAAATACGGATTGCAGTTTGTATTAATGTTTGTATGGAAGCATTTTAACGCGCGGTCCGATTACTTCGAAACTCAGTATTTATATCTTAAACCAAAAATAAAGACTAACATGTATCAGGATTTTTAAAAAATCTACCCCTAACGGGGTGTAAAGGGGTAGTCAGTTTTACAGGGGAGAATTTTACTGCATGGCTGGATTAACTCGAAAATTGGTATAAATAACCTATAAGTCAAATAATGGAAACGTCCCAAAAGATTTTAAAAAATTAACCCTTTCGGGCGTGGAAAGGGATATCCCCAGTTTGTATGATAAAAATCTTATTTCGTTGCTCTTTAGAACTTGAAACTTGGTGCGAATAAATTATTAAGATCATAATTATTAATTTTTGATAACTACCTTTTAAAGGGAGTGGAAGGTGTATATATTTGATTGTCGTATTCCTTTTGTTATTAAGCTCTAAACTTGGCAATACTTGCTCAGTAACTAGACTTAAGTAAATATAGTTAGTCACTATTCGTTTTATAAAACTACCTCTCACAAAGGGTACGTTACGTGTTTGAGGTTTTAAACAAAAATCAACCTCTTGCGGGGTTGAAAAGGGTTATAAAGTTTAAGGAGTGGATTTTACTACTTACTTTAATAAATTTGAAAATTAGTTTAAATACTGTTTTAGTCATATAATGGAAACGTACCAAACGATTTTTAAAAAACAAGCCCTGTTTGGTAAAAATGGAGGACACAGTTTACATGAAAAAGACTTATTCTTAAGATCTATTAACTTGAAAATTGCCCCGAATACTTATCTGCCTAAGTATGTGATAAAAAGACCGTAACAATTATTTTCGAAAACTACCTTTTAAAGGGGTAAAAAAAATTTTACACCACGGTGTTAAATTTTTTGGAGGAAAGTACGAAATCCGCGCGGTCGAAGTCGCGGGCGAAGTGCTAGCGGCTCTATACATATATCCTATGACAGTGACACTCGACAATCGCATCAGTAGTTGCAAAGATTACCCCCTACATACAAACTCACAAATTTCACTTTATAATATTAGTGTACCTAAAGTGTTTTAATTACGGGTAAAGTTTTTATACAGTTTTAGGGTTCCGTAGTAAACAAGGAACCCTTATAGTTTCGCCATGTCCGTCTGTCTGTCCGTCTGCGTGTCTGTCTGACCTCACTGTAGCTCAGAGACGCTTAGTACTAGAAAGCTGTAATTTGGCATAGGTATACATATTAATCACGCCAACAAAGTACTAAAATAAAATCTAGAAAAAAAAAAAAATATAATTTGGGGATGATATTTTTTTTCTCGTCTACCCCATCGTGTGGGCATCGTTGGATAGGCCGTTCAAAAATATTGCAGGTCTGTGAACACCACATTTTGATTCAAGGATCCACTTGCGCAATATTAAGCATTAAAGTGCTAATTTTTGTTAGAGTCAAGTGTCCCGCCCCTGTCAGCTAAATATTTGTTGGCAGTAGTACTCGTACATACTCGTATAATGAAATTAAAAGGAAAACTATCACAGCTAAGTGGGCTTTACAAGTTAACGAGTAATAGTCGACCAATTTAAATTTGCAGTTGGACAATTGATTGTAGCATACATCGATGTTTGCATGTTTTTCAACTACAATGTTAAGTTTGTTTTTGGGATAAATTCGTCTTTTTTTTTGGGTGGGAAATTATCAAATAATTTCTCCCGCTCTGGGCGGATCGGGAGGTTGTGTCAGACTCTTACTGACTAAAACCCACCCGTGTTCCTTCCGTTGCCTGTGTTGCCAGGGGCCTCGGTAACCCTTGTCCCTCGTGTACCTGCCCGCGGAATAAATTCGTCTACTACGGAACTTCATTGTGCATGGTCCGACACGCATTTGCCCGGTTTTAATGGATACAAAAGATTTTGGCACAGAGGCTTAGTGAAGTGTAGGTGCGAGTCGAAGCAAGTTCGATAGCTAAAAAAGGAGGTTTCAGACTTGCACCGCTTAGGTAAGCGGTCATCATCATTTTCCTGCCCTTGTCCCATGTTATTTGGGGTCGGCGCAACACTTTATCTTCTTCCATCCTCCCCTGTCAGCCGTCATGCTATCATTCACTCCCTTCTCTTTCATATCATTCCTCACACAATCCATCCATCTTTTCTTTGGCCTTCCTCTCCCTCTCCGCCCATCAACATTCATATTCATCACTCTTTTAGTCACATGCGTTTCATCCCTCCTCATCACAGGCCCATACCAAGCCAAACGATTTCCTTTCAACTTTTCTGTTACTGGCGCTACTTTCAAGCTGCCCCTTATATATTCATTTCTTACTTTATCCATTTTCGTCACTCCACACATCCATCTCAACATTCTCATCTCCGCTGCATGCACTCTTTTTTCGTCCGTCTTCTTCACGGCCCAGCACTCCGATCCATACAGTACGACAGGCTTTATGACGGACTTGTAAATGATAAGGCCGCTTAGGTAAGCGGTACAAGTCTGAAACCTTGGTTTTTTACGTAGTTATATTGACAGGTAGTGAACCCGGAGGTGTGCTCTAACTGGCATTGTATAGAGGTTTCGGATCGGTCTTTTGAGAGGTAACGATGACCCCTTCCATATGCAGGTGACTACCGCGGTGGTTTTAGTGCGGTAAAAATCCCACCCTCCCTGGTCTTATCATCAAAGGCCGGGCGCCTTTTGAAGGTTTCCCCCCGACAACAAAAAAAAAAAAACAAAAACAAAAGGTATATTGACATGTGTAGTAGTTACGGTTTTCTAACAAGGAATTGTCAATTATAGAGCTCTTCAAAGGTACTATTAAAAAAAGCGTAAGCTTACTTTTCTTTGGCTATCACCAACATTATTTATATTTTTTTATAAATTTTATTATTTATGTACACACAGTAAAATAGATACAGATAGGTACGACATATACAGATAGTGCCATCCACGAAGACGCGCCCCACTCTTTCCTAATTGCTCACAGTGCAAGTGTGCATCCTTTCGCTAGTGTTGTAGTGCCGTCGATACGTAAGTATTGCCTACGATGAATAAAAAAATGTGTTCAAAAATATAAGGTATAACGTTAAATACAGTTTTTCTTAAATCTATGTCAAGTTCACCCATGATTTGTGCCTGAACTAGGTAATCCTGTGTTTCAGGCGATTGGAGGTAACATTCATTGATTAAATAATCACATATCATATTAATCTTATTGGTAAATAAATGTAAAAAGGTGTGTGTATGTTAACTTAACTAACTAATTAAAAAATAACAATAATACCTACAAACAATATTTTACTTTAGCACTAGTAAATCGGCTCGGATCAAAATCCCCACTCCGCGGCCCCCTCGACCAAAAAATTGTGGGGCGCGTTTTCGTGGATCACTATCTATAACTTTTGTGTAAAAGGTTTAATAAAGTGAAATGTTTTTCCATCGCCTCAATTTTTTTCGTCCATCTATCGTATGTCGCATTACAGCCAGCCGCGAAGTAGGGGTAAAGTGAGAGGCGCTCGGCAGAGCAGCCAGGGCCAATATGGCGGCGCCCATGGCTCGCATCAGCTAACCGTGTAGCATTTATATTCTCATGATTCGTGCAAGTGCTCCGCGGTATTTGTGTGTTTTCGATCAGTGTATTAATTATTAAGTTAAGATTAAAAACGCGATTTGAATTTCCCTAAATCGAATAATTTTTTCTTTCGCTCTAGGCGGAGCGGGAGGGTGTGTCAGACTCTTACTTACTAAAACCCACACGTGTTCCTTCCGTTGCCTGTTTTGCCAGGGGCCCCGGTAGCCCTTTCGAACTTTCCCGCGACCCTGGCAGGCATCGGCCCTAGTGGACCCCTACACTTGTGTTGACGACATGCCTTTGAGGCGCGCGTGGAACACAACGCGCCGTCGACCGGACCTGGTCCTTATCGGACGGCGAGCTACCCATTGCTCACCGTCCGCAAGCCTGCGCCTACGGTGGCCGGAAATCCACCCGGGATTCCCGACGCCCAGGGCGTCTCCTAAGGTGGCTAGGGGCGAGAGAGCGCGAAATTTTGTCTCTCCCTCAACCGTCCAGTTAAATGCCTACGATCCGAAAAAAACTTTTACTTGCATCGTGGTTTCATAAAACCTCACAATGTTTCTTATTTAATTGGTGAAGGACAGCTAATGAGGCACAATTGATTTTCTATTGTTTGACTCCGAATCGGTGTTGCGCGGGGCTTAACATGTTAAACGTGATTCATATGAAGGCGAGTACGCACGAACGAACAACGAAAATCGAACCGCGAACATCGAAAACTTGTTGGCATGTGCGTACTACTAACGAACAGCAAACACTATGTTCGTCTAAAATGTTCTGCGTGGACGGGAGGTATGGTGTTCGTGTTCACTTTGCTAATTTACGCCCACACGTACGAACCAAAGGTTCGGTGTTCGATGTTCTTCTTCAACATGTTTTGCCATCTAAGCCCGGAGGTCTTCGTTTCCGTAGTTGGCTTTAATCTTAATTAGATTAAAGCCTTTTAGAAATCTAATCCCCATTCGTTTACTATCCCCATTTTCAGCGATGTTTAACATTGTTTTCGACAATTAATGACGCTCTGAGTGTATAGATACACGCGTTGGTGTTAGGTGGACATACTGGACGTTCTGCCAGCGGTAAGCTGTCGGAACGCCTTCCGCGCGTTGATCAAAGCGCGGTGAAAGCTGGTAAGGGATGTCCGTTATAATTATTATGTAATACTAAAAGGCTTATAGTTAAATGATTTCATCTTGTAAACTCAAAAAAAAAAACCTGATGAAGCTTTACACTATACTGTAAAGTTTCATCAGGGTTTTTTTTTGAGTTAAAGAATAGCTGAATAATTAGTGTTGAATATGGTTTAAGAATATTCTCTGTTAAAACATTAATCGCTGTAAAAACAAACACCACTCTTCAATCCAACCGCTAAGCATGGTGATTGTCAATGCCATGTATTTAACGCGGCGACAAACTAATCTGATTTAGGGTTTTAAAAATAATTAAAATGGGTAGCCAAAATAATAGGTTGGCAGCTACAGTGAAGTAGCATTTTAAGTTTTAATTTAAGCTAGCATCGAGTTTTTGTTTTGGTAACTGTGAGTCACCAACAACCGAGGGGATCTGACGCTTGGCGGCCGCTACCGCGGCACGCTCGCTTCGCTCGCTCGCCTTCGCGCGATAGTGGTCACTGTTCTAACCTAACTTAACCCAAATGATTTTACACTTAAAATGCTACTTCACTGTAGCTGCCAACCTATTACTTTTACTACCCATTTAAATTTTTTATTTGCAAATAGTTAGCCGCCCTTTAAGTTGTTAGTCGCCTGGAAAATAATTAGCCTTTGTCAATTACGATTTAACAAATTCTTTTCGTGTTTTTGTAGTTTAAATTTATGAATTTTTCTTTTGTAACTAACAGGATGATTATTAATTTTATAAACGTACTGTGTCTTTCTTTTCTGATGTTCTATGTATAACCAATCATAATATTACTCATAATATAACTAAATACACCTAAAAATACTCGGAAGAGATCATAATTAGTAATAACGTGCTTCACCCCAAAATAAGAAATTCAAACACTATGATTGCAATAACAATGAGAGTAATAAAGAATGAGTCATGTTATGTGGCAACCCTACTCGCTGGCATCAAACACAGCAGGATAGTGGAGGCGTGTGGCGCCTGTCGACAATATACTGTATGTGTATCAAAGAGTTGAGCCCTAACAATAGCGGGTTGCTCAGCGATAGCGGATTGTTGAGCGATAGTCGTCTAACAGTAGTGCAGTATGATAGTGGAGGCTTGTGACGCCTGCCGGTAATATACTGTGTGTATCGAAGCGTTAAGCCTTAACAATAGCGGGTTGTTGAGCTTTAATCAAATCAAATGAAGCTGCCGATCCCCACAGCAGATTGCCATAAGACATACCTAATACTGTGGAAATAAGCAAAGTGTACTAACCTAGCTGTGGCTTATATCAGTCAACTGCCTTATTTCTCTTACTGCATATGCAGCTGAACTTAATCTACCTAAAAGAGCTCTAATGTGGGCACCCTATTGCAATTTCAAATCTAGGGTAATTCCTAGAAATACAGTTTCCGTAAAAGTATCTAGTTTCTTGCCATCAAATTTTAAATTTACTTGGGATACATTTGGTAATGAAAGTTAAGACATTTTGTTTTGTTCGCATTAAATAAGAGACAGCTGCGAACCATTTCGAAATAACAGCCAGATTATCGTTGACATGTAAGACATCCGTACCTTTATAATCTATTAAAAAAATAAGAGAAGTGTCATAGATAATATATAATAGCGAATAGATAATATCCGATGAGTTAGCCATCATGTAAGGAAAACCATTAATATAAACTAGAAATAGGAAAGGGCCATGAATTGAACCCTGAGGCACGCCCATCTTTACTAGATACCCCGAGTGGCGATAGTGGCGCAACAGTAATGCAGTTAGATCGATACAATCATAGTGTTTAAATTTCTTATTTTGATGACGTAACGTTTTTATTTTTGCTTGAGTTTAGTTTTCGTTGTTTTTTTTTGTATATTGGCGTGTGCTAGCGAACACGTGGCAAATAATTTAATTTAACGTATTGTTTCGTAATGTTTACTTTAATGTTAACTTTGCATACGATTTGTATAGAATCAAGTGTTTCTAACAAAAAAACTGAACAGACAGCTGTGCTGCTGGGGAGGTTGTTGCATCACTTCTAATTCCCAGCTAAAGCACTAGGAAGTGGTGAAGGTCGGGCGATTTTGGGGGACTGACTTATGTAATTTTGACGTTTGCAAAGTGATGATTCTCAGCCTAGTTCGAATTAATTACTTTTGATTTTGATTGAATTGTGGCTCAACAATAGTGCGGTTGGATAGTGGAGGCGCGTGGCGCCTGTCGTCAATATACTGTGGTTATGTACATATATGGAAGAGTTATGCTATAAAAATAGCGACATATTGAGCTAGACTCATGTACTATCATTATCGTTACCAAAAATTGCAATATTCTTGAAGAAAGTCACACTTAGTTACATATATTTTCAGTCCGCTGACTTCCTAGCCCCTCTCCAAACGTTACAGTAATATATAAATAATGTTCTGTACTGTGTTTAGTGCGAGGGCGCTGGTCGGGTCATGAACATGGCTATAAATCCTCCTAGCCAGCCCCTAACGTCTCATTGGCCTAGTAACAGAAACAGAATACTAGGCTAACCATGTTCGATGGAAGTCTTGAGATATTTTGCCTTATGGTTGTACTCTTTCATAAATATCCCTAAAGTGCCGTAATCTTAGAAATCTATAAATAACGCCTGTATTTTCCGAAGGGATAGGCAGAGGTGTTATTATATTACATAGTTATAGTATGTTCCAAAAGTGTCTATTGGAAATGTAAACAAATGGATTAGAAAACGCACTTAAAAATTGTGTGCTTTAGTTTGATTATTTGAATACTTAAATACGAAATTCTAATTTCACCTTGAAGATGCTTTTCATTTGGCAATTTCATAACCTACATTTTGTCGATGATTTTTCAATCACAACTTAATTATGTAACAATCACTTCTTAAGGCAAGATGTGGTCTGGCCATAATTATATGCGGAATAGGCTCGATGTTGCGTCGCTGTCCCCACTCTGTCTGAATGGAGTTCAGATTGAATACGCAAATACGGTAAAAACCTGGGGTGGTGGTCGTTGAAATGCCTCCAGAGCTTCTTGCCCTTCAATACCAAAATCTCCATTGCTCAAAGATTCAGCCCATCATAGACTACGCTGATGACTGTTATTTGGATGCCACCGAGAAGCTTTTAAAAAACTTGAGCATTTGCAGAATATCTGTATTAGTTTTGTTTTTAACCTTAAAAAGTATGATCATGTTTCTAAATTTCGCAAGATACTGAAGTGGCTCCCTATTTGTCTTCACAGGAACTCTCGGATATCGTGTCTGCTATTTAACATCCTTCATAATCCTAGAACGCCATCCTATCTGCGGGAACGTTTTTCTTTCGCCCGTTCTTCTGATGCTCCTTGCAGTTCGCATCTTAGAATTCTCCTTAAATCTCCTCCCCACTCTACCGACTTCTACTCCTACACCTTTACTGTGCACGCGGTTCGGTTATGGAATTCACGTCCGCGTAACATTAGGGACTGCCGAACTGTTGCTGTTTTTAAAAGAAGAGTGAAACAACACTATCTTTCCACTTCGTAATAGTTGCTTAGTATGTATTTATTATTTTGTACTACATTATAATCATATATAAGTATATTAGTGATATTAATTTTAGAAGTATGTATGTACCTACGTATGTTCTCTTATTGTATGTTTATATTTAAATTACTACTCTTACGGGCCGATTCACACCGGAACGGCAGAAGCCGGCAGCGACGCAACGCGGCCAGCCGCGGGCATTACCGGCGATGAGACGCACGTGGCCACGCGATTTTCGAGCTTTTCAAGCGATACTTGTCTTTTAGTTATGAAGAGAAAGTTTAAAATTGTTTCACACTGAAAGTGCTCGCCGTGCCGCTGCCAGCCGCTGCTTTCCCGGTGTGTATCGGCCCTTACACACGGTGTCTACATCTCTTTATCTACTGTCCTATCGCAGGTATGCTGGAAGAGATTTCTTTAGAAATAAGCATCACCTTTGTACGTATTTTTCTGTTGCTTTCTTCTTGTCTGGTTATACAAGGTGTCGTTTTGCATCCTCGTCAGATTCAAGGAGGTAACTATGCTAATGATTCTCGACACGAATCAGTTATAAAATAAGTAGGTCTAATTCTTTTTTTTTTGAGTTGATGAATGATGTTAAAACGCGGCCCGTGTGATACCGCACTGTAACTGCCCTTTTACACACACACACTACCGCATACGCAACGGGGTGATTCTGTTTTGTGAAAGTGGTGTACCTATTCTAAAATACTGTCAAACTTAAATAACTAAAAAAACAAGTATGTATTAATTATTGAGCAGGTATCGTAATTTTATTTGATTATATGTATATGTCTTTCATAGCAGCCTCCTGAAATCTGACGAGGATGCAAAACGACACTACATAAACTGTTAAAATTAAATAAAATAAATAAATGTTATTCCTTCTTTAGTAGCTAGGTAAAAAGTTGAAACCTTTTAAATAACGCCGAATATGTTACTAATTGCCTTTAGTGAGTGATTGCGTAGGAATTTGCCCTGAACAGGGTTTTCTATTTTATCAGATAGGTACTTTCGTAACAGACCATACAATTTGACCTGAACAGGGTTTTCTATTTTATCAGATAGCTACTTTTGTAACAGACTATACATTTTGCCAGTTACGTGGATCCGCCAGTTTTCACGTTTTTTGTAATTTGCAGGTCAGTGTCAGGTTGGATCTTGATCAAAATATGATTCGCGACCATAACAAATATGTATTTACAGAATTATAATCATGTAAACATCTATCTAAGTTAGATTTGTTCCATCAGAACAGATCTCATAAGGAAAAGTTCTTATGGAGCGAATCTAATTAAGAGTAATGTATTAGTGATTAATGATTGGTGCAAAAAACGTAAGAAAATTTTAATTTCGCGGGTTACCCCTTAGCCCTTTGGCTCCCAAACTGGAGCGGGCCGGGGATGCCTTGAAGCGGCTCCTACCCAATCTAGGGGGTCTAAACGCCTCCTGCTGGAGGCTTTACGCGGGGGTCGTGCGGTCGATTGCCCTTTACGGGGCTCCTGTGTGGGCGCGTTCTCTGGCGCTGCGGCCAGCCCGCCGGTTGAGCGCGGCCCAAAGGGTCATGGCCATCCGGCTTGCCCGGGGATACCGCACGGTCTCCGGTGAGGCATCGACCCTCCTTGCCAGATTGCCGCTTTGGGATCTGGAGGCAAAAGTCCTCGTGCACGTATGGGAGTGGCGCGAGGAGGCGAAACGCCGGGGCGTAACTCCGCTGCCGCGAGAAATCGCGGCACAGCGAACAGAGCTCCGCCGGGATCTCAAGGCGACATAGAGAGTGCGATTGTCGCAACCCAGTGCTGGGCACGCCACAATTGCGGCGATAAGTCCCCTCTTTAAGGAGTGGCTAGAGAGGCGCGACGGCGTCCTGACTTTCCGCCTGACGCAGGTCCTTACGGGACACGGCAGCTTCGGGAGGTTCTTG
Organism: Atethmia centrago; assembly: GCA_905333075.3. Lineage (NCBI taxonomy): Eukaryota > Metazoa > Arthropoda > Insecta > Lepidoptera > Noctuidae > Atethmia > Atethmia centrago. The sequence goes on along the minus strand of HG995379.1, from coordinate 22,523,186 downwards.
TGTCGGATAAGGCGGAAGGAAACGCCCGGGTGTCACCACTGTGTGGATCGCCCGGAGGTCACAGTGGAGCATACGGTGGAGGTCTGCCCGGCTTGCGCAGAGCACCACAGTGTCCTCGTGGAGGCTATCGGCGGCAGAGATCTCTCGCGTCCGGCCTTGGTACAGGCCATGGTACGGAGCCAGAGGGCATGGGCAGCCGTCACCTCCTTCTACGAAGCAGTAATGCTCGCAAAAAAGGAGGCAGGACGGTTGAGGAAAAGGCAAATTTCGCGCCCTCTTGGACCTAGCGGCCGCAGGAGACGTCCTGGGCCTCGGGAATCCCGGGCGGATTTCCAGCCACTGAAGGCGCGGGCTTGCGGAGGGTGAGCAATGGGTAGCTCGCCGTCCGATAAGGACCAGGCCCGGGTCGACGGCGCGTTGTATTCCATGCGCGCCTCAAAGAGATGTCAGCACAACTGTAGGGGTCGACTAGGGCCGATGCCTGCCGGGGTTGCGTGGGAGTTCGAAAGGTTTACCGAGGCCCCTGGCAACACAGGCAACGGAAGGAATACGGGTGGGTTTTAGTTTTAGGTTAGTCAGTAAGAGTCTGACACACCCTGGGAGCTCCGCCCAGAACGGGAGAAGTTATTTGATAATTATCCACCCAAAAAAAAGGCCTCTAGGGCTGATAGTTAAAAAAAAAAAAATATTGATAAAGATACGAGAAAGATCGGAATATCCGAATATCCAACTTGGTGACAGGTCTTAATTTTCCTTTCATAATTTCACAAGGATATCAAAATTCACAATTAATTTGTAAATAAAGGGACACGAACTACCAGGCTGGGTTTCATCACGACTTTTAAAATAAAGTACATCAATTAAAAGGGATATCCCAAGGATAAATTGCCTGTAGATAAAATTAACATCGAATATTAAGTAAAAAAACATGAATCTTCATCTCCATTTGTGGGGTAGATGACACGGAGTCGTCAGAAAATGGAGTACTCATACGCATTTTCATTGTACTACTAACTGAATTTATTACGTGTTTGGAATTATAGATATGTCTGCTTTATTAACATAAAGCAGACATGTCTAAAGTTCTAGTTCTTATCTCTTTCTATTTTCCTAGCTGTTAGTCCGATAATAATAGTGGTTGCCAGCATTTCTAGGTTTTATTTCGCCTTGACTGAATCTTCTAAACTAGTCTCCGAATCGATATATCATGAAGTTATCATATACGTGTGCTTCTATTTTCTTAATGTCTCTCAGCAAACTTCGTGTTTCGTCACTCGTCAGATCTTAACTGATAGAAAATTCAGAAGTACTTGTAATTTATTTACATAACCAAATTACAAGATGATTATTAACATTAACTGAATTAAACTAAAACTAAGTTAAGCCTAAAAAAGGCCCTCGGGGCATTGTAACGAGGATGCTGGCGGCATTTCCTCGCTGAATTGCAATGCTGATGCGTTGCGCGAGAAAACCGCCAGCTTTTCGGTCATCAGTTATATCAACTAGACGTTTAGCGATTTCCGCAAATAACTTATGCGCACTGGGACCCCACGGACTGAGGGTCTCGACGCCGAAGGGCACAAAGTTGTACTCTCTGCCAAGGCCTCCATATTTAATAACTCTCAGATTTTCGGCATTTTCTGCAGCTGCACCCGCTTTAAAAGTAGTCCGTTGGAGGTGGGACGGTGCCAGTGTCTCTACACAGGTAGCGTCCCACACAAGCATCCGTCACAAACTCCACGGGACCAAAGACACTCAAAGACATCAGGTCTTTTGCCATCATCTCTGACAATCCCAGTCGGCTCAAGAAGAGCAGGCACATTGATGCTGGCAAGAAACCGGCGGATTATGTCAAGAAGTACTTAGTTCTGAATTCAAATTATACACGATAAATCTAATAATTGAGGGACATGAAAATTAGCATTTGTTTGTGTTCGGAAATGACTGTGATGATTGCTGAGAGACATTAAGTAAATAGAAGCACTGTATGTTGTTTTAGTTTGCCCTTTCTGGGGAAGGCAAGCAGGTATTATATCTTATATGGGACCCTTATTGACTTAAGAACTAAACCATGCATTTCCCGGTAAACTAGCAAGTACCTTCACTTTGGGAAAAATACCTACAGGGGCGCAGATTTCGGCGAGATACGTTTCGATGGCAGCGTGTCTGATCTACTAGTAATATATAAAGTTTAAAAAGTAGGTAATAAAAGTTAAATTTAAAAAACCCCCGACACTAACAAAACCATCTAAAAAGTAACAAAATAATGCGTTTTGGGCCCTTTTAGTTTAATATAAATTTAGGTAATATTTTGAGCCAAGCGTCGTCTAGTCGGGAGACGGCTAAAGAAATCGTCAAACAGACGAGGCCTTATACCTAGCAATAATGAATGTATGTTATTGTAGAAAGAATAGCCGCTGTTTACTTCCTATTTTCATGAGCCTTCCCCCTACTTGATGACGCTTAATATATACGCTAAAATATTACCTAAATTTATATTATACTAAAAGGGCCCAATACGTATTATTTTGTTACTTTTTAGATGGTTTTGTTAGTGTCGGGGGTTTTTTAAATTTTAAATTTAATTATATTGTGATTTGTATTTATCTCGTATTTCGTAACAATCGTAACTTGTGATTGTAATATGGGAGAACCTGAAATAAATGGTTTTTTTTTTTAATGTTTTATTAAACACTGAATATCGTCCTATTTTGGATTGATAGATCACCGGTGCAATCGTAATCATACACGTTTTAAGACTCCATTTGCTATCCACTTTGTGGTAGGTATAATTTACGGGGGTGATTAGTCCGGGGGCACACGGCACATTTGAGCCATCTAGATAAACCACTGCCATAATTATCTGCGGTGGAAACAGGCCTTATGTAACATGCATAGCATACATGAATTATACATGTAAGGTATGAGCAGATTAAGCCTGCTTAATGGCTAGTACATGAATAAGTCCCAATATCATTATTATTTTTCATTAGTCTTTACGAAGTTTGTAACTATTTATTCGGGGTCACAAAAGCATAATAAAAACCTACAATTTACACGTATTGATCAGTCAGCGTCAAAAGTAATTATGATTGTTCATTGTTAAACCTAACATTTATTTATTTAAGGCTCCTACATACTGGCGCGAATTGTCGCGCGACGCGTCGCGACACAAAGGCACCGCTTGTAGTGGGAAATCATCAAATACTTCTCCCGCTCTGGGCGGAGCGGGAGGGTGTGTCAGACTCTTACTGACTAAAACCCACCCGTATTCCTTCCTGTTGCCTGTGTTGCGGGGGCCTCGGTGACCCATAAGTACCTTCCCGCGACACGGTGACAGCCTAAGGTAAGAACGAAATTAAACAAATCTTATAAAAATAAAAAATAAGAATTATGTGGTTTCAAACTATATAAACAGAAGTACTACAATATGACACAATAAATAAGGTTGCAAGAAATACCTACGTACTAACACAACAACTCTTTAGATTATGTGGGTTGCGTGCTTTGCGTGTTTTGGGACCTTAAAAGGCGAACGGCAGGCTTGTATGGGGCTTTCGTACAGCTAATAAAATTTCGTGTTTTGGGATATTTTTTGTTTTAATTGGTAGTTAATACGATAGACAAGCCTTTTGTAAATTCTTGGATTTTTAGAACTTGGGACGTAAAAGTTATAACCAGTTTTATTTTTTAAGGTTAAGTACTAGTGTACCAATGTAGATTGTTACTTAAAGGCACATAAACATTGTTTCGGTAATAAAGTATATGTGCTAGATTGCTTGTCGCTATTTTTGTAGGGTTTTACTTACTATCAAGTAGGTAAATTGAGATGAGGATCGTACCTACTCAGCGGAGTGCATAAGGAGATACCTATGTCCAGTAGCTGACTGCAACAGTTTGATAATGATGAAGTCCTGATGGGGTTTTGAATATAGGTAAATAAAACAATACAGGTAATAGTTTTTTTTAAGTACATTTATTTTATTTATAATTAATTAATTAATTCGTAAATTACTTCATCTAAGAAGGTGACAGGTCGGGTAATACCCTCATGGCGAGCATAGCTTAAATACCAACATAACAGCGTTTAGTTTACGACTAATTTACGTGTAGTTATTAAAATCTTTTATTAAATATTATTAATTAATCCGAACTTCAAAAAATAGTACACTTACATGAAAATAAATGGCTTAGTTGCCTTAATATGTGGTACGAATTCTATAACAAAACAACAAAAAAGTAAGCTGTACGAAATCTGCCGTTCACCTTTGGGATTTAAAAATATTTACGGAGTCATGATAAATGTGAACATGTGGAGTGGGTTTTATATAAGAATTCATCTCCCGGCTGAGCCTATTGAGTGGTGAGTTACACAAATCACGCCAGTCACCACGAACATTTTAGGCAGAGGTGTACCTATACCAATTAGTTCAACCAGGTTTCAGGCTGGCTAAACTAGACTCATCTTTCATGGGGAACTGTTTAAAATGCTACAATAAAACACCTCCCCACATACTTCAACTGAATGAAACAAAATTTAAATCTTGTATGAAACGCACACTATGCAGTCAAGCATATTATAAGTTGGGGATTATATCGCTGATAAAAATGCTTGGCTCAACGCTGGTCCTTCTTCACAAGGGCGCAAAAACTAATTGATTAGCATTTGAAAATACTGTTGGAGCTGCTGAAGATTTCAAAAACTATGTTTGCATTGTATAAATTAAATCTCTTTGCATTGTATAGTTGCATAGCACATAATTATGTGAGTACAATGTAGGTACCCACTATAAAGCTGCTATTTACTTGAATGTGCCCTGGCGGCTGGGAGTATGTCGTGCTCACTCTAATGTCTCGCTGATGGTGGCGCGTGAATCATTTAGCTCCCTCCAAAATGGTTGAGCTGAATGGTGCTAATCCATGCGTCATGTTCGTGAACGGGCGCCGTCAGTAGAGACTGGTCATCTCTTAGCTGCCACGGCTTATTTTAATTTAATTTAATTTTTGAATAGTTTTTTTTTGTTAATTACGGACGCTTTTACGTTTTGCATCGTTGTGTCGTGTATAATTTCAAAATGAATGATGTAAACAATAATTTGTAACCATATTATGTTTATTTAAAAGAGTGTCCGTGGAGTTTCTTGCCCGTACTTCTCCATAGGTACCTACTACGCTTTGGAATGGGCAACTAGCTTCATATTTCTAACTGACCGACCCCTTGACAATTCAAAAGTATCTGTAATTGGTTTATTTGAAATAAATGCTTTCAGTTTGAGTTTGAGTTTTAGTACACCCACATCTCGCCGGTTGTTTAAATCCCATGTAACAGGGGGCGAGCGTATTGCCATACTACTGATCGTTTGTTACGCAATTACCGCGCCGGGTGTGAGAGACAAAATTTATAAGATTAAAATGATATTCGATTTTTAAAGATTTTGATAGCTTTTGCCATATTTCACTAATCATCTTGGAGGCCTTGGTAGAGAATACAACTTTGTGCCCTTTGGCGTCGAGACCCTCGGTCTGTGGGGTCCCAGTGCGCATAAGTTATTTGCGGAAATCGCGAAACGTCTAGTTGATGTAACTGGTGACCGAAAAGCTGGCGGCTTTCTCGCGCAACGCATCAGCATTGCCATTCAGCGAGGAGATGCCGCCAGCATCCTCGGTGCAATGCCTCGAGGGCATTTTTTAGGCTTAACTTAGTTTTAATTTAATTTAGTTTATGTTAATAATCATCTTGTAATTTGGTTATGTAAATAAATGAAATTTAAATCATCATAAATAATAAGGAATGAAAATGAAAAATGTTTGTTTGTCGCAAATCATTTACATGAATTATAAATGAGACATCCCCAGTAAGTAATTGATAATACTTGTATTGGGGCTGTCTCAATTAACAAAGCATTTGGTGGGTGTGTCAGACTCTTACTGACTAAAACCCACCCGTGTTCCTTCTGTTGCCTGTGTTGCCAGAGGTCTCGGTATCCCTTGCGGACTTTCCCTCGACCCCAGCAGGAAGAAGGCCTAACCCCTAAACAAGGTAAATTCCCACCTAGCAACGCGAGTCATAATAGATAATAATAAGTAATGGTTGACTCTGTGTAACATAACACACAGTACGAGGTTATCGGTCGGGCAATAAATCGTTCGGAAAGCCTGCTCACGGTCAACCGCGGCAGTTTCAATATTATACTTTGTATTTGTACGGTGGTCTATTTTGTTTGCAGCCGTATTTATTTTGCAAACTACTCGACGTGAAAGTTTAGGCGAAGTAAACAAAATCAAAATATAAATATTTTATTTCACATAAACCTACATGGGCACTTATGAAACATCAGAAGCTAGGTGCACGGTTCCAATTGGTCGTTTCCTATTGAGAAGAGCCCGCAAGAAACTCCACGGTTACGGCTTTTACAATATTACCAAATTACAATGTTATTAGGTATGGGAGGACAGTACGCCTGTAAACAAGTACCAGGTACTTCAAAAAATACAAAATAGTGAACAAATCTACAATGCTTAAGTCTAATTAAATAGATAATTACTTCATATTTTGTAATAAATGACAAGCGTTGTGCTTGCCTTTCTTTTCTAGCAGCCTTCTCTTTCATTTCTATGCAGTCTGACAGTGACCGCGGTTTAGCTGTTGTCAGCGTTTTAGGCTATAGAGACCTCATTGACCTTGCGCATCTGGGCGGAGCTAAACGCACTACTCCCGCGCACCCCCGTATTATTATCAAATACGTAAAGTACGCGCGGCGATGCGCTACACTAAAACGACGATCAAAGAATATGCAGGTACGCAGAGATGTGCACGTAGGTTATTTTTGCTTAGAGCTTAGCCTTTAGACATTTTTATATATTTACAAATTATCTTACACAATAAACAAAAACAGTAATTAGAAATGGCACCACCAACTCTACGGCTACATTGTCGCGATAACGCGAACTCCGCTTCGCGCGCTCTCGCACACCGGTCGACGTCTCGCTGTACAACAGAGAGTGCGCGAAATGTAGTTCGTGTTATTGCGACAGTGTAGCCGTAGGGTAAAGGCTTCTGCTCACTGAGGCGATATTGCGGGCGCGACAGGCAGCAATATGCCTGTCGCGCCCGCGATATCGCCTGTGTCTGCAGAAGCCTTTATAAAGCGCCCACTACACACTAGTTCGCTGCAGACGGAACAATTCGATTGCGAACTAGTCCATGAACGGACACTGATACAATAAGTTCGTAAATATTTGCTCTAACACACACAAACGCGCGTAGTCGGTCGATAGCTGGAGCGGAGCAGCGAACGACACATCCCTCCCGTCTCAATGCTAACGCACGATTGCCGTCCGCGCCCTCGCAAAGCACCTTTGATCCTCTATCTCAAAATGGGGACATTTACTTTGCAAGTTTTGATTGATTTACATATGCTGTTACATATCTGTAGTACAACTACCCATCAATTTTCCTGTGTAAAAGTATTTCCAATAACCAAAGCGGTTTAGGAGGAGTAGCCAAAACATTGCGTTTGAGTAATCATTTTTTTAAGGCAAAAGTGTTAAGCCTACGAAAATATCCTGTTAAGGAAATGTTTTACATGAATCTATAACAAAAATATATTTTTTTCAAATCATTTATCCCATCCGTTAATGAGAAGTAGGCTTTATAAAGTGACCGTGTTACGGTACTAAACGAGACTAAGGGCCTTAAGTAAGTAGTACCCACCAGAGAGCAAATGAGCGCGCGCTTTATCAAAAAAAATTGAAACCCCTTTAACTATCAAAATTTTTGACACGATTTCTCAGCGATAGAGATGAGATTCGTGATTTGAATTTGAACGTTTTTGAAGTGAAAACTTCTTTAGGCGCTGTATGCTTGGTTGCAGGTTGCAATAATTATTATTAATAAAATGGAAAGAAACATTTACATATATCGATTGCTTTAATGATGGTCCACCCAATACTTACAAAACGCCATGTTGGGAAAGTATATCTGAATGTTGTTATGTCACTGTCAACTGTCAAACTGATCATTGGTCACTGGAACGTTATTCACGTTCCATATCTCTGACAGGCGGGTTGAGCGATTTTTGGTAGGTAAAAACTTATAGATTCGCGTCACAGACATGCTAGCGCCGACACGCTGTATGCTGCTGTATCAGTAAGTGAAGTTAAACTAACCACGTGAAAAGTTTAATTTATTTAGACTGTGCATTGTTTAAATTGTGTTTTAGATAATCATTATTTTATTGAAGCAAAAATTTATTAAGGCGCGTTAAGCGAATAGTTTTTACTTCTGACGCCAGTCCCCATTACTGCCTCATTTTTTTAAGTACGATAATAGGCCATTTGATGTTTGTGTATGGTACCGTCAGCGATGAAACTTGCATAAACGCATTACGGTTGCAAGAGACTAATAAAAAAAAAACTTACTGTAACATCATCGTCTTACTCTCTAAGTCAGAATTGTTCTCCAATGTCATGATTTCATGAAAAAGTCATTCGATAGAACAAATCTAACTTAGAGAGGTGTATTAATGATTCTAATGATAATAATTCTGTTAATACATATCTGATAAAGCCGCGAATCTTATTTTGATAAAGATACGACCTGACACTGATCTGCAGGCTTAACATGACGCTTTCTATTTCTACAAAGAATAGACACAGCTCTTTCTATACAAAGTGACATTTCGTTTCTCCATTTTTGACATCGTGTCGTAGAAATCCTTCTACAATTTGTAATTTTGTCTTTCGGTTCTAACGATCTTTGTCTAGGTCTTTTTTATGTAGACTATTTCAGAAGAAAGTTTTCTATCCCAAACTGTCAAAATCACACTGACAACTGACAGTTGTCTAAGGTAGTAAAGACAGTTTTCATTTTTCTACGCGACGGACACAAAGTATATACGGTTATCTACAAAATCATGATTTTACAGGAGAGCGTTTTGATCGCAAAACTGTGATAATTAATAAAAGAACAAAGCTATCTTCACATATCTTACATCATTTAGTTAATAGGGCATTACCAAGGAAATAGTTAAGGCTAATATTACTATAATATTTTCTGTTCCAAAATACGGTACTTCGACACTTCGAGAAAAATTGTTGTAGTTGTCTTTATATACCTGACTTAATATCAGTAAAAATTGAGAATCAAACAGAAAACAATTCTTATGACAAAACAAAGAGTCGAATTATGTAAAAGAGTGAATTTAGTAAAAAGTGCAGTTGACACTTTCTACTTTGCTGCTGTCGTACTGTCTTCATGGAACGTCATTTTTGTCTACTCTTCCGTACAAAACGGTGCTCGTGCTAAGTCTGCTGGAAATAGCAAAAAACGTAACATAATTTGAATTTCGCGGGTTATAACAGCGGATCCACCGTAATTGGTCAAGGACAAAAAATAAGTGATAGACATAATTTTAATACTAAAAATAAAGATAAAATAGATCAACCATTTTTCAGATTATCTAAAGTACATACATCTTTTATGGGGTACTGTGTCAAATGTTACAACAAAATACCTTGTGAAATATTGCAATTAAATGAAAGAAAATTTAAAACTCATGTTAAAAGTACACTTTGTAAACAAGCATATTACAAATTAGAGGATTATATCCAAAATAAGAATGCTTGGAAACATGCTGGTCCAGCTCCATAGGACAATCTAGAGTCTAGACAACATCAAACTGGTTGCTATTTTAATTGTACAATTTATTATTTGATACAAATAATAAATAAATGTTGAATTTTAATTCTGTGATTACTTTAACTCAAACACTGACTTTATTCATTATTTTTAGGAAAACGTATACTTTTACAATGTTTGTAAATATGTGAGCATCATGTACCTATCACATAATTCATTTATCTGTCATTGCTTTATTTTTCATTCTTTTTTTACCTATTTTGGTATAGTAATTTTATTCTAGGTGCATCGTCTTCACATATAATTTTAAAATGTACGTATACAAAATTTTGTAAAACATTTTAAAAGAGTAACGGTGGAGTTTCTTGCCCATTCTTCTCCATACGAATCTACCTTTTGGAAGGGGCAACTAGAATCAATTCTATTTTTTTTTTGTTAATTTTGACGTTCAAAAGTGCCTTTTGTGTGCCTATTTGAAATAAATAATTTGACTTTAACTTTGACTTTGACAGCGAATAAGACACAATTGATTTTCTATTGTTTTACACCGAATCGGTGTCGCGCGGAGCTTAACAAGTACTAAGCTATCAAAACATACCCACTTGTATACTGAACGACAAGAATCGTTCAGTCATCGCTATTATGATATTAATAATACCCATTATTATGTACTGTTAAGGGCTCGTTGGCCTCAACCAGCAGTGTTCGGATTAATTTGATGGTAATGCGGGTATTATTAATCGTTATTGCTGTGAGTAATTAATGGTTTTGTTGATGTGGGAGAAAAATGGGTCATTGTTTAGCCCTGATGCGATAGAAGATTTTCGTTGCTACTGGTGTACTTTCAGAGACTGCCTCTTGCTCTAATAGTCGGAAGCGCTACTGCTGAGCATGAGGTCCTGGGTTCGATTTCAGGGTCGGGCAAAGTGTTATTAGGATTTTCCATCTAGAATTTCTCAGTAGCAGCCTGGAGTCTGAATTTGTGCCCGGATGGCAATAGGCTAGCCTCTTATTACATGGGACTAAAAACATAACTGTCAAAATGTGGGTCCTACCTACTCCTCTGCTTCACCCTTCGGGTAATACAGGCGTCATGGAATGTTATGTAGTTCTCTTTCATTTTATCGTACACCCGTGTTTTTTTTAATAACCAAACCCGTGTTCTTTACACCACTTGTTTATGAAAAAGGGTTTTAATAAAATCTTTGATGGAGTGTTTTTCATATAAAAAAACAAAAAGGCTGAAAGTTGCGCTACGAGATAGCCTACGAATAGCTACGAGCGTCTACGAACTTCGTAGCAACGCTACAATATTCCGGCCGTAGCATTGTTTGTGTCTTATTATTTGTTGTTCTCGTTGTGTTTTATACCAGTTGTTTTATTAAACTTACAAGTATCCAGTGTTCGGCTATGCCTCTAATAAATTACCAAAAAAGGTCAAAGATTGCTGACGTAAGTATAACCACATGTAAATTGGCTTAAGAAATGTTATAGTAGACGAATACGTTTTTCATTATCATTTCAGCCGAAAGATGTGCACTGCTGAACATAGGCACAGAGCCGGCCGAAGTGATCAACGATCGGTTCTGTGCTTCTCGCATTGATATTAAATAAAATTTAGCTTAATATTATGTATTCTGGGACTTCAATATTTTGAATTCAATTTTATTTAAATTTGAACAATATTGTAGCCCACAACGCTATTCACAGATTAACTGTGGATATTCAATTAAGATTGAATGTCGTAATAAAACTACTTTCTATTGTAAAGGTAAGTTACTTTTTTCAGTTAAACTAATTTGTTCAGATTTTTTAAATCGTAAATTGTTTGTCGCTACCATTTATGGGATAAAACAAGAAATAAATCACCATCATTCTGATCTTCTCTGTACTCATTTTCACAGTATTTTCGCTAAAACATAACAAAAACGTAATCTAAGTGTTCCTCTCAGTTGCGTCAATAAAGAGGGAGGCACTCCCGCACTCTCCTGTACCAACGAACCGGTGACGTCCCACACTTAGTGTAGGATTACTTTAAAAGGATTCCTTCGTTTAACATGATTCATATTGTGTTACCTGATTGAGCTTTTATTTTGGACTATACACTATAGGAATACTTGTTATTTCGATAAAGTTTACATCAAAGTTCGTATCTACTATTAATACTAAGCCATATATGGCCAAGATACCAAGAGAAGACCAATAAAATAAAGAAAAATTGTTTATTCTGCACAAACAAGACGCACATTTCAGTAGGAATGATTACATTTTTTTTTTGCCCGTCAGTAAAAAAGAAAAAAACACGTGTCCAATATTTTTTAATAATCTTGGTAAAGATTATTAAAAAATATTGGACACGTGTTTTTTTCTTTTTTTACCTAATCAAAAGATTACGACGATACATTGAGTTAAAATGTAACATGACGTCACGTCTTGTTAGATTTTATACTGAATTGTGAAGTAGCGAGCCCCCGCTCCCCAACTTTAATGCGTTTTATCTATTTCATTTTTTATTAATATGATAAAGCAAAAAATACGTGGCTATTTTTTTTTGTTATTATCTGACTGATGGCATAGCATAATCAGCGTATCCCACTGCTGGGACACAGGCTTCCTGTCTTCGAGAAGGAGTGGGCTGTAAATCTACCACGCCGGCCCATTGCGGATTGGTAGATGTCACATGTCTTCGATTTTTTGGTTCTAACACATGCCGGTTTCCTCACGATGTTTTCCTTCACCGTTTTGAGAGCAGCGGGGATGAAATTATTTACACAAAGTAAAGTGCCTGTCTGGGTTCGAGCCTACGACCTACAACTCGTAAGTCGTAGCCGTTACCACTGGGCCAGCACCGCGCTCTGACTGATGGACTAAATAGGATTTTTTTTTTAACCAGGCATCATCCCTGTTAAAGAAATCAAAATACACACTAATACAAAGTACCTAGTCAAAACCTCGTGTTCAATAAATAAAAGTTCAAAGTTTATGTTGTCCATGGCTTGATGTCAGGGCCGCTCAAAATTTAATGACCAGCCAACCAACCCAACTTCCCAACCCCCCACAACTGTTAAAGTTGGGAAGGGTCTGTATTTAATAGGTTTTAGTATTTACACCAATATCCGTGAGATGTTTTATGCCAATTTACGTATTTTTTATGATTATGTGCTAAAATATGCTCCCTATTACATGGCATTGTGCATGGTATGAACATTTAACTGGCGAAATCTGGTTGTACTGTGTAGACACTTCTGCCGACCCCTTCTGGTACCTAATACAGGCGTGATGTACACTCAAAATACAATGGAATAACCGACCATAATCTAAATTCTCGTTATGATTGTTACAATACTCTAATATTGTATTCTGTATTCATGACTATGTTTTGTAAGCAATTAACACCAATACAAGGTGTTGTTTTGGACCTGCAAAACATTTTAGGAGGTAATTATGTTAGTGATTCTCGACCCGAATCAACAAAAAAAAAATATAAAAAAAAATAAAAAAATAAAATAAAAAGAAAAGATAAAATTTAAAAATCTAAAATAAAAAGTATTATTGATTATTGACTTGGTATCGTATTGTTATACGATTATTTAAGAGTTTCATAACAACCTCCTGAAATGTTTTGCAGGTTCAAAACAACACCTTGTATACACTTTAACGGCATCAGTGGTTTAATTCAGGCGCTTCGTAACATATTAAATCGTCCAATTATCATCAATAGATATAATTTTAATGAAACGCTGAATGCTTGGGCCAAGGTCGCTCGTCTGCAGGTGCTCAACACACTTCACTCAAAGCTCAAAGTTTAGTTTGCGCTATTATTTTCGCAATAATTATGGCGGTTATAAAAGTTTCTAGAATCGTGAATGCCAACCCAGATATATGTTATTCCACGGCGTCTCGTAGCGAAGTATATTTCGTAAGTTATGCGTGTCACGTAAACGCACGCGGAAACACCCGATGGTTCCCGAATATCTCAGAAATCCGTCTTCTTATCTCTCAACCATTGTAATCGGGTTATAGGAAGGGAAGGGAGAGGAGATTAAGGAAACGAACGAAAGCTCATCGATAACAATTTTAAATATTTTTATAAAATAATGAAAAGCATATATCAGTTTTTGTTACATATTTTGCGTCAACATATTGCTTCTGCATCGGGGCTGAGCAGGGCCTCACTGTGAATTGTAAGCTATATAGAGAGCCGTTTATTAAGATCATTGTTTTACTTTGTGTTTTATGCTCGCGTGTTACATACATAACCTCATAATGCATCTGTCATCGTGCCACGCTGTCTTTGAAAACTCTGTGCCTGTAAGCCGCTGCGATGTGTTGAGCTTCCGCCTATCCTGCTTCCTATACCGTCCCTTGGTCGGTATGATGAGGCTGGGCACATTGCATGCGGCTTGCTGCTTTCACACCACAACTAACGTGCGCTTCCTAACGGACCTTCCAGTGTTCTACGTCCATGATGTCACTGCTTGCAGTAGTGTCGGGGGTCGGGTTGCCTCTTTCCCTCAAATATGGCGATGGCTGATCTTTGCGTTATGCTATTGAACGGGTGCTGCTTGTGGTGACTGGTCGCCTTGCTGACCATGGTTTTGTTATTGTTATTAGTAATTAACTGTTTATTTACTTTACTTCGATGGTGCAAGTTTATAATTTGTGACTTCGAGTTACACTATAGCTTTATGTAAGCGGGCACGCCCTTTATGCCGGAGGTTTGGGGTGGGGTTTGGGATCTACCTCCTAGTGGTCCACCCCGGGCAACGGCACCACAGGCTTGCCTGTGGTACGGCTGAACGATCCCACTTAGCGGTGGTAGGCTCCGCAAGGAGCCGCCTGGCTCGCTACCACCCTCCCACCGGAGTCCGGCGCCAAGCAGCTTGCTGTGTTCCGTCGGTGTGTGGGAGTGCCAGTGCCTTTGGGGGAGTAGGAGATTTGTCAGTTGCGCTGTCCAGAACCGGTCTTGGTCTCTGGGCTTAACTTGCCGGGTAACTCATTGTGGAGGGTAGCCGGATCCGAAGCACGGTGCCAGCCGTTGGCCGAACGCAGTCAGTAGGGGGCCCAAGTAGCACGCCAGCCACGTGCCAAAGGCTGCCCCGCCAACTCGCGAAAAATCCCGGTATGCTCCACCGTGCCAGCCGGCGACTGGACGGGAGGACCCGGTGGCCATATCCGGGGGGGTTTGGGCATCCCCGCAGTCTCCAAATGAGTTCCCCATAGGTTTAGTTGATTCTAGTGTTCCACTTGGATCTCTGAGCAGCGCCTCGACAAATCGACTTCTTTCCCCAACAACTCCACTCAAAATGTCAAAAGCAAAAAAGAAAGATAAGGTTAAACAACGGCTGCACTTCCTCCCACTAAAAGTGCACCTCACTAACATCAGGGGGTTGCACTCCAATCTCGATCCGGTCCATCACCACCTTGAGACCGAGAAGCCGCACCTGTTTTTCCTAACGGAGACGAAGATAACAACCCCGTCGGACGTGGCGTACCTCAACTACCCGGGTTACTCTCTTGAACACAAGTTCAAGAAGCAGGCTGGGGTCTGTGTGTACGTCCGCGATGACATTTGTTGTCGTCATCTCCGTTGCTTTGAGAACTCGGGTTTTTCTGCCATATGGCTACTTGTGGACTCTGGCGTGGAGAAATTTCTCTACATCGGCGTTTACCGATCGCACAGCGGTGACCAGGAGACAACAGCGCTCTTTAATTTCCTCGTGGAGACGACTGACGTCGCCCAGCAATGGTACCCAACAGCGAAGCTCGTTTTTCTGGGGGACTTCAACGCCCATCATAAAGAATGGTTGTTCCCGTACCAGAAAACTGACCATGCTGGGTTGGAGGCGCGCAAGTTTGCTATTACGTTAGATCTAACCCAGATGGTGAATGTGGCAACGCGGGTACCGGATGTTGACGGCCATACACCCAATTGTTTGGGCCTTCTGCTGGCATCTGATCCGGACAATAATTCAGTGTCGGTCTCGGCCCCGCTGGGAACGTCCGACCACTGTCTGGTGAAAACCGTATCGACCTGCTCTCCACCAGATGAGAGTCCTAGTGGCACGAGACGAGTGTGGCGATACGAGTCAGCGGACGGGGATGAGATGCGGCACTTTTTTGCGTCTTATCCATGGCGGCATGTGTGCTTCTCTTCGGGTGACCCCTCGTGCTGTGCAGACGAGGTTGCGGACGTTATTCGGCAGGGAATGGAGTATTTTATTCCATTCTCCGACATCCCACTCGGCCATAAATCCCGGCCTTGGTATAATGCAGAGTGCGTCCACGCTGAGGCCCGAAAAGAGTCTGCCTACCAAGCTTGGGTCAAGGCCCGCGACCGCAAAGTTAGAGCTCGTAGGGTTCGCGCGAAGAAGAGAGCCTTTAACACTGCCGCCAAGTCCTGCAAGCGGGTTTTACGTGAGGCACGTTTTGGCCATGTCGGACGTATTGGGGCCAAGCTGGCATCGCACCCTCCGGGTAGTAAACAGTTTTGGTCCCTGTCTAAGGCGGCCGAAGCGAATTTCTGTCGTCCCACTTTACCTCCAATGCTGAAACCTGATGGGTCGCTGGCCCACTCCGCAAGTGAGAAAGCAAATTTATTTGCATCTCTCTTTGCAAGCAATTCACGTCTGCACGCTGGCTCCAAGCAACCACCTACAGTACCTCATTGTGACTCCTCGATGCCGGAGATCGCAGTTCACATTAGAGAGGTCCGAAGAGTATTGTGCAGTCTAGACGTGTACAAGGCCAGCGGGCCTGACGGCATTCCGGCGAGAGTGTTGAGGCAGTGTGCGCCTGAACTGTCTCCTGTGTTGACACGTTTGTTCCGCCTCTCTCTTAAGAAAGGAACGGTACCAAAATCCTGGAAGCTTGCAAATGTACAACCAGTGCCCAAAAAGGGCGACCGTGCAGACCCTGCCCATTACCGTCCGATCGCCATTACCTCCATTCTGTGCAAAGTTATGGAAAGGGTACTGAACAGTAAGTTGCTGACCTACCTCGAAGACAATGATCTCCTCAGTGACCGTCAATATGGCTTTCGCCGGGGACGGTCAACTGGTGATCTTCTTGTGTATGTCACGCACTGCTGGGGCGAAGCCAACGAAAAACATGGTGAAGCACTTGCTGTATCGTTTGATATCTCGAAGGCTTTCGACAGGGTCTGGCACGCTGGTCTGCTCAGCAAGCTTCCTGCTTATGGCATCCCAGCTGATTTTTGTAGCTGGATATCAGACTTCCTTAGTGAACGGTCGATCAGAGTAGTCGTTGACGGCTGCTCCTCTGACCTTATGGCTATTGATGCCGGAGTTCCTCAGGGGTTTGTTCTCTCTGCAACTCTTTTACTACTGCACATCAATGACCTACTACAGACTGGTATTGTTGGGTACGCGGACGACAGTACTGTTTCAGAGAGATACTTGTCCAGCGCAAAAACCAACGGGGCCGCAGTTCGTTCCTTGAGAGAGGCCTTGGTAGAGCGGACAGAGTTGACGTTTTAAGCCTTGTCTCCCAGTGGGGTGATGATAATCTGGTCACTTTTAACGCCACCAAAACACAGGCGTGTCTTTTTACCGCAAAAAGGAGTCGTTTCGACCTGACTTCTACTTTTCGGGGTACATCGGTTCCTGTAACTGATCGGCTCGAGCTCCTAGGCACGGAGTTGACATCTAACCTCAACTTCGGCGCCACCATCGAGTACAAAGCCCAAACTGCGGCCAAGAAACTGGGCATCCTAAATAAGGTGAAGCGCAGGTCCGATCCTGCATGGAGTATTGTAGCCACCTTTGGGATGGCTCGGCTAAATACCAACTTGCCGCGCTTGACTCGGTGGAACGCAGAGCTAAGAGGCTCATTGGCGATGTAAATCTGGTGGATGCCAAGCTTCACAGTTTGGCCCATCGTCGCAAGGTTGCCTGCTTGTCGGTCTTCTATAGATTGTACTTTGGAGAGTGTGCCCAAGAACTCCACGACCTCATTCCACCTGCCCTCTTCTATTATCGGTCATCTAGGCGCACTTCAGGTTACCATCCCTTCCTGGTGGCTATCCCACCAACTCGCACTAAGCGTTACCAAACTTCTTTTATAATGCGCACAGCAAAGGAATGGAACTCTCTGCCTGCGTCTGTATTTCCGAACGCATACAACCCTAATCTCTTCAAAGTGAGAGTGAACAGGCTTCTTCTGGGTAAGCTCGCTCCATCGTCGACTTTGTTTCTGTCACCTCTGACATAGACTAAGGTCAAGAGCAAACCCATAAAAAAAAAAAAAAAAAGGTGTTAAGTTATTTAGTTCTGTTTACGTTTTTAGTTTTTATTTCTACTTGAGTATAATTTTCGATGTTTTTTTTGTTGGTATACTGGCGTGCGCTAGCTGACATATGGCAAATATTTAATTTAACGTTTTGTGTTGCGTAATGTAAATTATTTTGTATATTATTTTATAGAATCAAGTTTTTCAAACTGAACAGACAGCTGTGCTGCTGGGGAGTTTGTTGCGCCACTTTTTCTTCCCAGCTAAAGCACTAGGAAGTGGTGAAGGTCGGGAGTTTTTGGGGGACTGACTTATGTAATTTTAACGTTCGAAAAGTGCTGATTCTCAGCCTACTTTGAATAAATGACTTTTGATTTTGTAGTGGCTCAATAATAGTGCGGTTGGATAGGCTGAGGGGCCGTCTAGATATCGCACGCTGCTCCAATCTGCATGTTGCGCGGAACTGCGTGCTGCGCGCGTAGCTGAACTGTGCGCTATCGGTGTAGGCGTACAACGGCCTACTACCAACGCACGCTAGCTGCAGTCTTACGAAGGCCTGACCGACCTCTAGCTAAGTCTCTGCTGGCAAGCCCACCTACGTCTGCCACTTCCGGCCAAGGACGGTACCCTTCCTACCTATCCAAGTGAGTGCGAGTGTTCAAGTCAAAGTGTCACCCTTACCTATGACATAGCCGTGTTACTATACCTACTAGAAATTGTATGTATGAAGTTACTTGCTAGTTTGCTTTATCCTTCTACAACTACCTAATCGTTAACGGTCTGTCAGACTACCTGGGGCTGCAGTCTCGATATAGATAGTGATCGCTTTACGACCGAATTTGGTCGCAAACTCGTTACGGTCGGACTTTTTACCGTCTAGATAGTCAACATTGCTTGACAAGCAATCTTGTCATCCGTTTTTGACCGTCTAGAGAGCCCATTGGAATTTTGCGACCGAATTCGGTCGCAGCCCAGGCAAAGCCGCAGGCGTTACATTACCCATAACTAAAGCTCTGTAACTCATTAGGTTCAATACTATTGTATTTATGACAGTGTATTGTATTCAAAACACATCAATTGGTATTAATAAGTCTCGTGCAGACTAGCGCGATATCGCGGGCGCGACAGGCAGCAATACGCCTGTCGCGCCCGCGATGTCGCCCCAGTCTGCACGAGCTTTTATTGTTACAACTAATACCAAGGGAGGACAGTTTGACTGACGTGTGCATTGGCTAATTACAACATAACAAACACAGCATATGCTAATTAGTCCGTCTGTCTGTAAACACAATTAACTGCAGTGTGCACTAGCTCTACGGTGATAAGTGTTTAAATATGGTAAAGGTGGAGGTACATTTAATTATTTAACTAGAGACTCGCCCTGGGGTCGCATGGTTTATAGAAGTTGACAAAACATCGTGATTTTTTATTACATACTAGGTGTTCCCCAGGGTGTCACCCGGATAAGTCTGGATAACGTAAAAATATTAGGATAAAAAGTATCCTATGTCCTAACCCAGGTCATGGTCTACCCATGTGCCAAATTTCATCCAAATCCGTTCAGCCGTTTCAGCGGGACAGCGTAACAAACAAACGAACTCATACATAATATTAGTTACGATAAGTTAATATTAATGTATCATAAAAACGTTCCGAAATAAATTCTCTAAATCATGTTGAAAACTGCATCAAAATTCATTGCGCAGTTTAGAAGAACAACGTGGTCACAGACACACGAAATTTGACTTTAATTTATAATCTGTAACGAAAAAGATGTAGATGACCTGTGCAACAATGACTAATATTACATTTTCACTAAGGGAATAAAGCAGTGTCTAATGTCACGGACGCTATATTGAATCCCGAGCGTAACGAAGGATTCTAGTTTTAAGACGCTGACAACACCTAAACGGCGGTCACTGTCAGATTGCATAGAAAAGAAAGAGAAGCGCGATGACACAACGCTTGTAATTGATTGCAAAATATGAAGCAATTATCAATTTACTCAAAATTGAGTTGAGTAATCGAAAATAAAAAACAACCAAGTTCTGCATTCAAATAAGACGTTCTTGTTATTAATTCAATACGTAACGTATATTGAAATTTAATGCAGATATTTTGGATTAGAACTCAAGGTAAGAGGTTAGTTTAACGTTAGTTTGTATCGAGTTTTTTTTTCAAATCGTGTTTTGGTAACAACAAAGTTCTGGGAAATATGTTCAAAATTAACATATATTTTTTTTGCTACCACAAACTACACAGATTTGGTATTTTTTTTTCTTAAGAGAATCCTATTTTGGTCAATTGTGTCTCGTCAGCGCCTTAACTCCTGAGCGAATCGAGGAACAACACCAGATTCCTGAGTGCAGAAAGGGATTCAAGACCCCAAGACGAAGGGACATATACAAGTATCGCCGGGAGAATACCTACTCTACTTTTTACAACTTCTGCTGTTTAATAAAACACAATTTTCGAATATATATTTTTTTGTAAAAGTTTTCATACATATTTTTGGTTGAGGTTCCAAATTCAAATCTGACCAGCAAGAAATGAAATTAAGTACAATACGAGTATTATTGCCACGCTTGACGACAGTATGAATTACTTTAGGCAAGGTTCACATGACATATAATTTGAGACTGATCCTGCTGACGTTGACGGCATACTCATGGCTCTAGACTCGGGGAGTGCCTCTGGATGGGACGGCATACCTATAAGATTCCTTAAGTTAGCCAGAGACTTTGTGGTCCCCCTTATATGCCATTTAACTAATCTGTGCTTTGAGATAGGAATATTTCCCAAAGCCCTAAAGCGTTCATTAATTACGCGTGTGCAAAAACTATTAAATAAAAGACTTATCAGCTACTTAAACAAATGCAACATTCTTTCTGACTCTCAATACGGTTTTAGGCAAGGGCGTTCAACACAGGATGCTGTTGAGGCGTTGACGGCTGAAATTGTTGGTAAGGTGGATGGGGGACTTAAATGCGTAACCGTGTTTCTAGACCTTAAAAAAGTTTTTGACACCGTTTCTGTTCCCATCCTTGTGCAGAGGCTCGAGGAGATAGGAATCCGAGGTAGGGCTCTTTCTCTCTTCGACAGCTACCTCCGGGACAGGTCGCAACAAGTTAAAATCGGAGACTCATATAGTGATGAAGAAAATATTGTTTTTGGTGTCCCACAGGGAAGCGTGCTCGGCCCACCGCTGTTCCTAGTGTATATCAATGAATTGTGTAACCTGAGGAGTAGTGGTGGGAGGATCTTCTCCTATGCGGACGACACAGCTGTTGTTTATTATGGTGAAACTTGGGAAATAGTACGCCATAATATCGAACAGGGTCTTGCTGTCATAGATAGTTAGCTAAAAGCTAACCTCCTAACCCTTAACATCTCAAAAACCAACTACATCTGCTTCTCTCCTAGTCAAAGATCAAAACCAGGTGTTGACTTTAAAATTGGAATACATGAGCGTACAAACCACTTGGGTCAAAAGAACTTTCATCAAAATTGTTAGTGTCAAGCTATTCAACAAGTTACCGCAACTAGATACTTGGGCATAATTATTGACGAATGTCTGTCATGGCACTCACATATCGGAGTCACTATAACACGTGTTAGGAAACTGATATGGATATTTAAAACTCTGCGTTATGTGATGTCTCCGGAGCTACTTAATAGTATCTATACTGCGCTTGCACAATCAGTTATAACATACTGCATACCTGTGTGGGGGGGAGCCGCTAAAACTAAATTTCTTGAGCTAGAAAGAGCCCAGCGCTCACTTATTAAAGTAATGTATATTAAGCCTTATAAATACTCTACAGACAATTTATATACAACTAGTGGCTTACTAACTGTAAGGATGTTATATTTCTTAAACGTTTCCTTACACCTACACAAAAATATTTCATTTAACCCAGCGAATCAGAAAAAAAGAAGGCGCGACATTGTAGCTCACGCCCCTATGGTACGCACGGCCTTTGCAAGACGTCAGTATGTAACTCAATCAGCCTATATTTACAATAAGATCAATGCTAAACTAGAAATCTACCCTAAAATCCTGCACGTGTGCAAAAACTTATAGCAGAGTGGCTAAAGACACTAACGTATGAGGAAACTGAGCACATCTTAGTCAGAGTTGGCTAAAACCATAAACGAGAACTTACACACCTACCTCTTCAGTTATCCACAAACTTATACACACACACCCAACACACTACACAATACACCCACATTTAATACACACACACTCCCACTTACCCAGACGTACACTTCCACAAACATCACATACACAAATATTGTGGGAGACAGAGACAGAAATTCTTTCAGCTGCTTCCTCTAATAGATAATTGTTTTTTCCTTTTTATATTTTTAATTTAACTTGGTTTTCATTTTGTTTCTATTTTGTTTTCATTTTGCACTATGTACAGTCTCAACATTGTTACCAGTGAAGTATTTAATGGGAAGATGCGAGACAGCCCCAACACAAGTATTGTTAATTACTTACTGGGGCTGCCTCAATTTTCATTTAGTTTGATGTAATAATTTGAGAAACAATAAACATTTTGATTTTTTTTTGAATTTTGACATATAATTTGACATAACCGAGCAGGTAGTGTAAAAAATACCTAAACAGCCTATAACGTTCTCACTGTTAAGATTCGAGCTTCCACTCTGTGAGAGAGAGTGGGCCGCAATTCACCATGTGGCCTTTCAGAACATCATTCCATTGTAAATAAACAAATAATAACACAACACATAATATTTACACTATTTTACTTTACTTTTCAAAACCAATTACTTATAACTTAATAAGATCTAAAAAAAGCAATACATTCAAGATCATATAAATTACGTGTCACTGTCACATGAAACAAACACTACCAATTAAAATTTTATCACTGTCATACCGTGTTCTTCCACAAAAGGGACTACCATATTTTGCCGGATAACACTGACACACTGGACTGTGTTGCCGAAACTTATTTTCTTAACTTCCCAAAAACCAAGCGAAATTTCCCAAATATGAGAAGAAAAATAAAAAATTATGAAGTTTTTAATTATTTTTATAGGGCTTTTGCTATTCCTTACAATTTATAATTTAATAAATTCAACAATACCACCCTTTTTTTTAATTGTCTCTTAGTCTGGTAGTCATGAAGGAAACTTCCCCGCAATTCGGGGAATTGTCCAAAAATTGGGAACCCTGGTCTTCAATATTTTTCATTCATTAAATCTTTCTTTACACACAACCAATGGGGACCAAGCTCCTGCCGCAGGAGATACGCCCCTAATTTAAACCATTTCACTATTGTGTGCCGTTCATACACACGAAAATATACACGAGTGTGCGTAAATTTATGAACGGAATGTAGACGAAACGAATGCTTGCCTTGCTTACTACGTCGAACTGTGAGTCACGTAGCGTCAGCGACAAGTTGCTATAAGAGTTTTAACAGGAGTTTAACATTTTTTTAATATTTTGTATTATTGTATTACATAGTTAAATTAAACGCATTTGGCGTTGTTGGTAGGGTAGGCTAGGCCTAATTGCCTCTATGGACGGCACGCCCCTGCTCATCATCATCATCATCTGAACCTCGTTGGGATCGGCTTCCAGTCTAACAGCTGAATACCAGTATTTTACATGGAGTGACTGCCTATATGAGCTCCACAACGGTTTTTAAAAACACAAAAAACCGTTGTAAAAGTAGTGATTACGAAGAATTATTTTTGGAATGTAAAATGCTGCCGGTTCATGAGAGGGTAGTGTTGTCAGTAGCTTTGGAACAGTTTGGTAGCAATGAATTTAAAAGCTACATTATACGCACAAGATCTCAAAGGAACAATAATATGAGAAAGTTTGTTGTGCCCACTTGTAATAATAATTATTATGGTCGAAGGTGTAGAAGTTTTTTAGTCCCAACTATTTTTAATAACCTTCCAGTCGATATAAACAGTTGTATCACAAAAACTGCCTTTAAAAATAAAATACATAAGTACCTCTTTAATATTTTTTGTCAAAGCCTCACTGAAGAGAATATCTAAAACGAAAATTGTATGTCTGTTTTTAAATTTAAGAAATGAAGGAATAGTAGTTTACCTTTATGTGAAAAAGTGTCAAAAATTAAAATAAAAAATATAAAATTATGTAAAAAACAAAAAAGGAGCTACGTCTGCCAACAAACTGCTTTGCAGTTTGGCAGAGGTAATATGTGTTCACTGTAAAGAATATTTCTATGAATAAACACTTTTTCATTTTCATTTTTCATTTTTCAGTTACTGGGTAATACGATACCCCTTGATAAGACTGGTTGTCAGACTTTCGGGCTTCTGACTACCCGTAACGACTGTCAAAGATCTACGAATGACAGCCGGGACAAACGGCTTAACGTGCTTTCCGAGGTACGGAGGGGTCTTGGTATGTAAAGGTGGTCACCCATCCACGGACCAATCGCGGCAAGCGTAGCTTAACCTCAACAATTGACCCGTGCGCCTGTTATTATTTAGCCACAAGCCACCTAAATCTTCCTGATTCTATAAAATGAGCAGGCTTATCCTTTTGGTATTTACCATTAACCCGATTATCGACAAGTGTAACCTAGGCTTTGTCTCATTAGCGTAATCCATCATTGGAGCCGACGTGCCTGCGTGATTGATGCACTCGGACTGAGAACTCTGACCGGGGCTGATCACTGAAACATTCGATCAGATTCGGGGCTGAAAGTTCTCTGGAATGTTCTGAACGGAAATTGGTTTCTATCAAGGAATTGGCAATATGGGTATCATTAGGTATTAAACATGAATGAAATTCAACTTCAAATTCAAAATTTTCATTTCAGACAGGGGGATCCATATAGTGTAAGTATGAACTTAGCCTGTTATATATGAAGTATGTTAGTAAATTCAATAACTTAAAAACACAATAAATAAACATTAATTGGCTACATGAACATGTGCACGCACATTTCTGCCGCCCCAGAGCCTTATAAATGGTCCATCAACCTTGTCCTCGAGTGTAGCTAAAATACTGTTAGGGCTACCCCCTTTTTCTTTTGGGTCGAAAATTATCAAATAACTTCTCCTGCTCTGGGCAGAGCGGGAGGGTGTGTTAGACTCTTACTGACTTAAACCCACCCGTTTTCCTTCCGTTGCCTGTGTTGCCAGGGGCCTCGGCAACCCTTTCGGACTTTCCCGCGACCCCGGCAGGCATTGGCCCTAGTGGACCCCTACACTTGTGCTGACATCTCTTTGAGGCGCGCGTGGAACACAATGCGCCGTCGACCCGGGCCTGGTCCTTATCGGACGGCGAGCTACCCATTGCTCACCGTCCGCAAGCCCGCGCCCATGATGGCCGGGAATCCGTCTAGGATTTCCGACGCTCAGGGCGTCTCTTGCGGCGGCTAGGGGCGTGAGAGCGCGAATTTTGCCTCTCCCTCACCCGTCCCACCTTAGGGCTATCCAACCATATCCTCAGCGCATTGTTATACTGCATGCGCAGAGCGTTGTAAGCCTTCTGCGTATACCTAACCAAATGGCAAATTGATATCATTAGTAACATGGGAATTATAACTTATGGAATGTGGGTGTAGTTAATACATCTCTCTACCTGCCGTCGGGAAATTCGGACGTGATGTGTAAAAACTGTTTTAGAATATAATATAAGTAATTAATTCGCTATAATGTTTGTATACATGTGGGTTTTTTTATTTTTACAGTTATCCTCAATACATTTTATTTATTTAAACTTCTCGCACACAATTAAGTACAAAGGCGAATATAATGCCTTAGGCAATCTCTACCAGTTAATCAAGGGTGGTGAAGAAATAAGATGGCAGGTGCTCTGAGAGGAAATAAAAATAATGAAAAATATTAAAAGATAACATAATAGATTATAAATAGAATAGGTACAGAAATACATAAATAGGTTACAAACTTATAATACAAATACATACATATTTACTACAATATATACATTTTACCTTACGGCATGCAACATTTTCGGATATTGCACGCCTCACAGCGTTTCAGCGTGTGTGAGTGCTCCACTCTCAATATGTCGCCTTGTAAATATCACATTTTCCAACATAAAATCCTTTCTATACTCTCAATTATACATGGAATTCGTATTAGCAGGGCAGTTTTAAAAACTAGAGACATTAAAAGATTAATATATTTTTATATTGATAAACCTTTGTTGAAGTAAAAATAATATTCACACAAGTATCTGATACTGGCGTACACGTACCTAATATATCACTAACAATTCCAGTATATCACATACTTAACTCATAGTATCGCAATACCAGAAAATAAACGGTATATTGCCAGCCCCATAAACGCAGTTATTGCCAAGATTATGAAACGTGTGAAACACACTATTGTGGCTTAGGGACTACGCCCACGCGGCACGGCACGGTCCTTCAACATCACTACATGCGAACGCATACTGACGACAACTATTTATTTATTTATTTAGGGTTAATTTCGGTCAAAGAACCATAGTGTACAAAAAAAAAAACTTAAAAATGGTGTTAGGATTTATGTACATTTTATTTTGCATACTTTGCTGATTTTAAGCAACTGGTCGACATGTGTAAATCTACCCAGTGTCTAACAAATGGATTTTCAAATTTATTAACTAATGTTTTCAGGACGCCATTGGTGCACGCAACCTACCTAACATTGACCCAACTCTTTTTCTAATGACGCCATAAAACTCATCCACGTGGGCAAAATATGCCATGGTATCCTTAGGCAGCGGCGTCTATAGACATGCCGAAGCGTACCGTCACGACTTCGTGCTCGCGCGGTATTTTCAAAACACTACCCCTTTATCAGAACAGCCGTAACGCTGCTTTGCGCCTCGCCTTGCCTCGGCATCCCGAAGATTGCCGAAGCATCGCAAGGGATGGCCAAAGGCTGGCAAAATGGCATGACTAAGCGAACCGCAACTTTGTTTTTGTATGAGGGCGACACTGAAAGTTTTTAAAACTGGCCACTTGTAAACGATATAATTAAATCCAATATTATTATGTATGTATTTTATTCATTTGTCATTTTTTTACGATTTGGCGGCAAATTGAAAATTGTCTGTGTCACGTCAGCAGGAATTTAACGCGAGAAAATTTTCGTAAAATGATTTTTCATTTTTTATGTCATTTAAGTCAACAAGAAAGTTATGATAGACTTCGATTGGCCTTTCACGATGAAGCCCCATCTCATGCCACTGTTTACAACTGGTTTAATGTGTTTAAACGTGGTCGCACTAATCTCACCGATGATCTGCGTGAGGGACGGCGTTCTACGGCGACAACTGAAGATAACATCAGTCTTGTGCGGCGTATGATAGAGACTGACAAAAAGTGACTTATCAGCAGATTCGGACAAGCTTAGGCATCGGTATAAGTCCAGTGCACAAAATCCTCCATGAAAATTTTGCGGTCAGGAAGCTTTGTGCCCTGTGGATACCTCATAATTTAACAGAGGCCCAAAAACTCCGTCGTGTTGATTGGTGTCGTAAAATGGTTCAAAGATTTAACGGAGGTGACTTAAATGCTGTGTTCGACATACTTACGGGTGACGAAAGCTGGATTTATTGTTATGATCCTGAAACTAAGAGACAGTCTGCTGTCAGGGTTTCCTTCCGAGGAGTTGCCAACTAAAGAGAGGTCGAAGCGTGGGAAAAAAGATGGTGGCCTCGTTCTTCGGAAGGACAGGTCATTACGCAACAATTGTTTGCCACTTGTCTTGGAAAAAGTTCGGGAGACCTCGCAGTAGGATTCACCTTCACCACGACAACGCCTTGTCACACACCGCAAAGCAAACAATCGACTACTTGGCGACGTCAGACGTGGGATTACTGGGTCACCCGCCCTAAAGCCCCGACCTCGCACCTTGCGATTTTTATTTATTTCCGAAAATAAAAGAAAAACTTCGAGGATAACGTTTTATGGACGCCGAGGAAGCAGTGGCTGCGTTTCAAAATGCAGTCGAAGAGACCCCTAAGGACGAGTGGGTAAAGTGCTTTTCTCCGTGGTTCCATCGGATGCAGCGATGTATTGATGTAAATGGACACTATTTTGAAAAGATATAATAAAACTAATAACCCTCCGCCCGTGGGGTCCCAGTGCGCATAAGTTATTTGCGGAAATCGCGAAACGTCTAGTTGATGTAACTGGTGACCGAAAAGCTGGCGGCTTTCTCGCGCAACGCATCAGCATTGCAATTCAGCGAGTAAATGCCGCCAGCATCCTCAGTACAATGCCCCGAGGGCCTTTTTTAGGCTTAACTTAGTTTTAATTTAATTTAGTTAATGTTAATAATCATTTTGTAATTTGGTTTAGTATATTATATTATATTATAACTTGCTAGTTTGTTCAGTTTTTTATATTTTAAGAACTTTCAGTGTCACCCTCGTACCTTTTTTTTTTTTTTTTGAGGGTGGGTTATCTTCCCGCGACCCCGGCAGGCATCGGCCCTAGTGGACCCCTACTTTGTGCTGACGACATCTCTTAGAGGCGCGCGTGGATAACGACGCGCCGTCGACCCGGGCCTGGTCCTTACCGGACGGTGAGCTACCCATTGCTCACCGTCCACAAGCCCGCGCCTACGGTGGTTGGAAATCCGCCCGAGATTCCCGACGCCCAGGGCGTCTCCTGCGGCGGCTAGGGGCGAGAGGGCACGAAACTTGCCTTTCCCTCAACCGTCCCGCCTCCTCCTTCGCGAGCATTACTGCTTCGCAGAAGGAGGTGACGGCTGCCCATGCCCTCTCGCTCCGTACCATGGCCTGAACCAGGGCCGGACGCGAGAGGTCTCTGCCGCCGATCGCCTCCACGAGGACACGGCGGTGCTCTGCCCAAGCCGGGCAGACCTCCACCGTATGCTCCACCGTGTCCTCCGGGCGATCCACATAGTGGTGACACCCGGAAGTTTCCTCCCGCCTTATCCGACACAGGAACCTCCCGAAGCTGCCGTGTCCGGTGAGGACCTGCGTCAGGCGGAAGGTGAGGACGCCGTGGCGCCTCTCCAGCCACTCCTCAAAGAGGGATTATGACACCCTGGGGCATAAGCTTTCAATTAATTTCAAATAAATATTTAAACGCCACTCTTCACAAACGGTGTCCTAAAAGAGCGGTGGTCGTCATATTTTAACGGCCGTCATGAAAATCTATAATTTTCACCTGTATTGGAAATTACAGTTAAAACGCGTTGCATTTGGACAGCCGTTACCGGTAACACGTTCACCGCTTTAGCAGTTGACTCACTGAAATCACTAGTCGCTCTTTGCACCCACGAGTTTAGGTACTAAGTTTTTCCAATAAATATGTTGTATACAAATCAACTCTGATAAAATGTTCTTTAAAAACAATCGCCGAGGAAAAGCGAGCTGTCTGCAGCATATGTGGCCTGCTCATAGTAACTCTAATAGGTGAATAAACACTCCAAGTGAATTTATTACCCTTGGAGGCTCTCGGGCCTCGACTTAGGGGGCTCCTAAGCGCATGCTTGGAGAGGGGCCAGTTCCCGCTTCGTTGGAAGACGGGGAAACTGGTCCTCATAAAGAAGGCAGGGCGCCCTGCGGACTCTCCGTCCGCTTATCGGCCCATCGTGCTGCTTGACGAGCTGGGCAAGCTCTTTGAAAGAGTCATTGCAGACCGCCTCGTCGGCCAGCTGGTGCGGGTGGGGCCGGATTTGGCGGAGAGCCAGTTTGGTTTCCGCAGAGGGCGCTCTACGGTGGACGCCATCATGCGCGTGCGAGCCCTGACGACGGGGAATGCTGTTGCCCAGGGTGGGGTCGTCTTGGCGGTGTCTCTAGACATCGCCAATGCCTTCAATACCATGCCCTGGAGTTGCATCAGGGAGGCACTCCGGTACCATCGGATGCCGACCTACCTCTGTCGTGTGGTCGAGGCCTATTTGACGGACAGGGCCGTCATCTACCCCGGTCACCAGGGAGTGTGGAACCGGCAAGAGATGTCGTGCGGTGTCCCACAGGGATCGGTCCTGGGGCCGCATTGCCGGATCATGCGACAATCGTCGAAATGATCCGGCAATTGGGACTCGAGGTGGCCTTGCACAAGTCCGAGGCCATGTGTTTTCATGGTCCTCGGAACGCGCCACCGTTGGGGTCCCAAATAACGGTAGGAGGGGTTTCCATCGACGTCAAGTCGACGATGAAGTACCTGGGACTCGTCCTCGACAGCCGGTGGAACTTCGTGGAGCATTTCCGACGTTTGGCTCTAAAACTGGAGCGGGCGGGCGCTGCATTGAAGCGGCTCCTGCCCAATCTAGGGGGTCCAAACGCCTCCTGCCGGAGGCTCTATGCGGGGGTCGTGCGGTCCATGGCCCTATACGGGGCTCCTGTGTGGGCGCGCTCTCTGGCGCTGCGGCCAGCCCACCGGCTGAGCGCGGCCCATAGGGTCATGGCCATCCGGATGGTCCGGGGATACCGCACGGTCTCCTGTGACGCAGCGAGCCTCCTTGCCGGATTGCCGCCATGGGATCTGGAGGCAAAAGTCCTCGCGCACGTATGGGAGTGGCGCGAGGAGGCGAAATGCCGGGGTGTAAGTCCGCCTTCGCGAGAAATCGCGGCACAGCGGACGGAGCTCCGGCGGGATCTCATGGCATCATGGAAATTACGGTTGTCGCAACCCAGTGCTGGGCACGCCACGATTGCGGCGATAAGTCCCCTCTTTGAGGAGTGGCTAGAGAGGCACCACGGCGTCCTCACTTTCCGCCTGACGCAGGTCCTCACCGGACACGGCAGCTTCGGGAAGTTCCTGTGTCGGATAAGGCGGGAGGAAACGTCCGGGTGTCACCACTGTGTGGATCGCCCGGAGGACACGGTGGAGCATACGGTGGAGGTCTGCCCGGCTTGGACAGAGCACCGCCGTGTCCTCGTGGAGGCGATCGGCGGCAGAGACCTCTCGCGGCCCTGGTTCAGGCCATGGTACGGAGCGAGAGGGCATGGGCAGCCGTCACCTACTTCTGCGAAGCAGTAATGCTCACGAAGGAGGAGGTGGGACGGTTGAGGGAAAGGCAAGTTTCGCGCCCTCTCGCCCCTAGCCGCCGCAGGAGATGCCCAGGGCGTCGGGAATCCCGGGCGAATTTCCAGCCACCGTAGGCGCGGGCTTGCGGACGGAGAGCAATGGGTAGCTCACCGTCCGGTAAGGACCAAGCCCGGGTCGACGGCGCGTTGTATTCCACGCGCGCGTGTCCAAAGCTTTCCGTAGCGTTATTTACAAAAATACAGAGTGGAGTCCACTAAAAGTTTTCTCCTTGAAGTGTTGAGTAATGAAAACATTTTTGCAAAATTCCTCTTTTTACACTGAACGCTTAACAAACAGAATTGGCAGGGCGCGTTACTTAAAATATTTTCGTTGTTAAATGATTTTATTTCTTTATGTAGGTTTGTACAAACACTTTTACACGTCAATCATATTTTTTTAAACCAGATGAGGTCGGCGTTTCCTATCTGACTACTATGAGAAGAAAGGCCGAAACAAACTCAGAAGTCACAGTCTCTTTTAAAGTCCAGACATAATCTTGGTCAGATCATGTGAAGACCATGTCGATTGGTGTCTGAAATGGTCTTTTGATGAAAGAACCACACAGATTGAGTGGTTCTGTGGACTGGATGGGTATCCAGTCGGAGCTCAACGATTAAACGAACAATG
Organism: Atethmia centrago; assembly: GCA_905333075.3. NCBI lineage: Eukaryota > Metazoa > Arthropoda > Insecta > Lepidoptera > Noctuidae > Atethmia > Atethmia centrago. The sequence continues at coordinate 22,491,617 of HG995379.1, read as the reverse complement.
CCAAAGAAAGGACATTTGGCTAGGCCGCAAAAAATATTCAAACTGCCTCTGAGAATAAAACGAAATTAAACAATGACCCACGTAGTCTTCACATTTACAATAATTAAAATAATATAATACTTCACAGAGTTAATATTCATGTCATTGCATAAATAAAAATCATCAAAGTCAATGTGTATATCCGGACATAATCTTGGTCAGATCACTTGGTCTTTTGAGGAATGAACCACACAGATTTGAGTGGACCTGTCCAGTCAGTGTACCCATTTGTCAGTTATCATGCAGCTCAACTCAAAACTTAAACACAAGATAATATATATATATCTTATATTACAAAAAAAAAAAAACATTAATAAATATAATATTATCAAAATACAAAATGTATTTGTTTATAAAACAAAAAAGAATTATAAAAAAAATATTAATCAAAATTTTTATCATTTTGTATGGTCAAAGGTCAAAGGGAGATATATATATTTGTATTTAATCGCCACTCTTCACAAACATAATGGTAATCGCTGTTTGTTGTTATAGAGATACGGTGTCCTAAAAGAGCGGTGGACGTCATATTATAACGGCCGTCATTTAAATCTATAATTTTCGCCTGTATTGGAAATTAAGGTTAAAACGCGTTGCATTTGGACAGCTGTTAATGAAAGGTCCTAAGTTTGGTTTCCTAAGAAAGCGGTGATCGGTAACACGTTCACCGCTAAGCCATAAGGCTTCTGCAGACTGGGGCGATATCGCGGGCGCGACAAGCATATTGCTGCCTGTCGCGCCCGCGATATCGCGCTAGTCTGCAGGAGCCTTTAGCAGTTGACTCACTAAAATCACTAGTTGCCCTTTGCACCCACGAGTTTAGGTACAAATTTTGTCCAATACGTTCTTTAAAAAAAATCGCCGAGAAAAAGCGAACTCATCTCTAATAGGTGAATAAACGCACCAAGTAAATTTATCGCCGAAATCTGCGCCCCTGTAGGTATTTTTCCCAGTGAGTGAAGTGAAGGTACTTACTAGTTTACCCTCATTTATCTTTTCTTCTCCATCATCAGACCCTGATCACCATCTAGCTACCTATTTTTTTGAGACCAGTACAATGAGCCCAAACAGGATACCTGTGCTGTATGTTGGTGAGCGAGTTAAATATCAACAAGAAAAGAGCTGATAATCTTCAAACGACTGAACTGATTTTCTTGAACCATAGCTAAGAACACTCTCGATTAAGTCGCTTATCAAACGAAAAAAATAAAATCAAAATCGGTCCATGCATTCGGGAGCTACGATGCCACACACACACACACACACACACACACACACGCACACACACATTCACAGACCGACACACAGACAGACACGTCAAACTTATAACACCCCGTCGTTTTTGCGTCGGGGGTTAATAATGAGAATTTCTTTTCGGTTAATAAATTTTACTCGATAATCACAGTAAGCTTTTCAATCGTTTCAGCAAAATCGACAGTCTATTAAGAAAGACTTCGAAATAAGGCCAACGCTCCACGTTTAAAAAAAAGTAGATCAGTAATGCATTTAGAGCTGCAGACACACCCGGAATTGAATTAATAGATCGCTGCACGGCATTTATCCGCTTTAGTAACAATTTATTTAAGTTGGTTGTCTTCTGGGCACATTTCCGAATGATAGCGATGTGGTCGAGTAGGTACCTACTTCGACGCCTTAATGTCTATAAATGTATTACTGAAATAGTTTAGGCAAAAAGGAGTCGGAAAATGTTAGTTTTAGTTCATAAAATAACAAAATAAATGTTAAAATTCAATTAAACGTTTTCAGTTTTTCTTATCTGTTAAAAAACACCATTAGCCGCCATGTTATTACGTCATACAGCTAGTAAACAAAAACGTGTCAATTATCATACAAAAGATCAGCGCATTTGTTTTTATAGCCCAGTGACGTCATGACCACAGAACAACATGGCGTCCACTGCGTCCAGCGTTTTCGTCAACCTACGCGCGAAATTTGAAAATGTCAAATTTTAAATGCATTTTTATGGCACTTATCGATTGAATAAAAATTTTGTGTTTTTTTTGGGCATTTTAGCACAACAGAATTGAATTAAGACACTTTTCAAAAATGGGTGTAAGACCCTATTATGAACTTCGTTAGTTATTTACAACAAAAATTGTGAACTGCAAGAAACCAATTTTTCGATAGTTTATGATCTATCCATGGGAAACCGACAAATTGTAAACTGGTATCAAACTTGCTTGCGACGTAACGCACCTTTTTTTTTTTGGTTGGTTAATCATCAAATAACTTCTCCCGCTCTGGGCGGAGCGGGAGGGTGTGTCAGACTCTTACTGACTAAAACCCACCCGTATTCCTTTCGTTGCCTGTGTTTCGGGGGCCTCGGTGACCCTTTAGTACCTTCCCGCGACCCCGGCAGGCATCGGCCCTAGTGGACCCCTACATTTGTGCTGATGACATCTCTTTGAGTCGCGCGTTAAATACAACGCGCCGTCGTCCCGGGCATGGTCCTTACCGGACGGTGAGCTACCCATTGCTCACCGTCCGCAAGCCCGCGCCTACGGTGGCCGGAAATCCGCCCGGGATTACCGACGCCCAGGGCGTCTCCTTCGACGGCTAGGGGCGAGAGGACGCGAAATTTGCCTTTCTTCATCCGTCCCGCCTCCTCCTTCGCGAGCATTGCTGCTTCGCAGAAGGAGGTGACGGCTGCCCATGCCATCTCGCTCCGTACCATGGCCTGAACCAGGGCCGGACGCGAGAGATCTCTGCCACTGATCGCCTCCACGAGGACACGGCGGTGCTCTGGCCGGGCAGACCTCCACCGTATGCTCCACCGTGTCCTCCGACGTCACGCACCTTGCGCTAATACTAAATAGCCTGCTTAGCTGCAAGCAACTTGGAAGTAGCGCTCGGTTGGACACAGTGCTAACTTTTTTTTTGTTCCGGTGTGGAAAATCCCCATGGACGTCCACCGCCCTGGGTGAAGGAGTCTGACAGACTCTTACTGACTAAAAACCACCCCGGTGTTCCCCTCCCACACTTCCACCGGGGATCATGGGATCTAGTGCGACTTCCCCGATCCCCGACTGGACACAGTTCTAACCTAACCTCACTCATTTCACCCAGTTCACAATTTTTCGACAGTTTATAATCTAACGAAGATAATACCGATAAATTATAAACTAATGGGTTCTCACAATCTTACGATGACATATACAAAACCAACCAAATGCTGGGGAGCTTGTTGCGCCACTTCTTCCTAGCTAAAGCACTAGGAAGTGAAGAAGGGCGGACGTTTTGGAGAACTGTCTTATGTAATTTTGACGTTCGAAAAGTGCTGATTCTCAGACTAGTTTGAATAAATTACTTTTTATTTTTATTTATAGTTTTTAATTTAATTTAGTTCCTAGTGTAAATTGTTAGTTGTGTAATAATTGTATATAGGTAAGCATTTTAATGTTAATAATAAAATTACAGTTGGTACTAAATCTAAACAATTAAGTTCCCTGACTTTACCTATAAGTGCTACATAATTATGCTGACACGGTAGGACACGATAGGCCAAAACTACGAGAGTTTTAGTGTGTAGAAATATCGCATCGAGGAAGTATTTTGAAGTAACAAAAATAACTTTAGAACAATCTGAGATAAAAAAATATATATTTGGCACCAGATCGTGAAACACAAAATACTAATTTTAAAAAAAGATTTTTTTTTTAACAATGGCAGTGTGGGCCTCACAGCTGTACCTTAACGATACCTCAGTGTTACGAAGAAGTTGTCATTCTAATGAACTCACGCGTGTGTGTACCATTGACGGTTCCCGACCAAAACTATCCCAGAAACTTAGTTTCCAACCAGGAGGAACCGCCACCAAGTCACATAACGAGAAGCAATCAGTTTAAGTGTCGTTCGCATACCAACTTCCTTAAGTCGACCGTCCACGGCTACGTAGGATGTAAAATAATCTGCATGGTCCTCACATGATCTGACCAAGATAATGTCTGGTCAACTTGGTGGATTTGTGGAGATTTCGCGAGCTACTACTGCGGATCCGGAAAAACCGAAACACACAATGAAGGGTTCTTTAGTTGGGATGAATTTATCGCCACGTCACGGTCAATAATTCTGCAACTGCAAATGTAAGTTGCGTCGACTATTACTCTTTAACTTGTAAAGCCTACTTATCTGTGACAGTTTTCTTTTTAATTTCGATATATGTACTACTGCCATGATTTTTTTCAGGTATCCAAAAACAACCACTTAGCTGGCAAGGCCCCCCCCTTGCCAGCTAAGTGGTTGTTTTTGGGGAGGACACTTGACTCTAACAAAAATTTGTAAACGAGTTTCTCGGGCTATTCAGTAGATCGCGCTGTTCGCGCGTCCCGCAATGCGTCTCTCGGCTCTGGGAGGAACGAGCGGGGCACGGGACGCGAGACGCGGGTCGAGGGCACATCCATTGCCCGCCACGCCACTTTACCCGGTCCCTTCCCTACGCGCCTACGCTCCTATGGCCTATAACCTTACTCCGTCGACCACCCGGTCTGCAGCGTATGTGGCCTGCTCATTAACACTTCTCCCACGCTACCGCCAGGGCTATGTTGGTTAGCTTCCTTCTTCTTAGGAGAAGGAAGCTAACCAACACAACAGCTTCTTCTCTGTATTTCTGTTATAATCACGAAGAGAACTCCCCGACATTGTCCTGCCGTTGAATTTGGTGTTTGTCTGCTAAGTAAGAGACAATTTTTCGCCCCATGACGGGGAAGACACATAGTTTAAAAGTACGTCGCTTCAGGTTCAGTGGTAAGTTACCCTTGAGCACATCGGACAACTTGCTAAAAGCCCCGCCAGCCAAGTTGTATTCGGTGCTTCAGTTCGCGTTCCTGGCGGTTTTGGTCCAGGTTGATGGTTTGTCCAAGGTAGACATACTTTCCCACTTTGTTGTTACGCTGGCCCTCAACTTCAATGCAGTCTGCTGTTAATCTTCAAGCCCACCTTTATCGACCTATCGTACAGATCTTCGATCGTGTCGACTTAGTAATAATAACGTTACTCCGACTATAAGAAAACCGAAAAAAGTCGATATCGACGTCTTGTCCTTTTTAGTTGATGCTTTTGTCGTAGTTAGGTTCAAGTTTTTAACTTTCTGTATACAAGTATGTAAGTAACATATTAGCAAAATATGGGTAGAGTTGTTTGTTTTGTGTTTATTTTCATAAAAAATCCGTAAATTCGGATAGTCCTGATTTGACCAGAAATCCTTTCTTCAAAATTTGCGTTCCCTTATCCCGCCTCCATGTTCATACAAAACGAAGATAAAGCTAGGGTTTCTCAAGACTGCGGTGACCGCTAAATAGCGTCCGCAATTTACCAGCGAATGACGTCACTGAGACGTAATTTTTTTAAAGTAAGTTGGTGTGTTTTTCTAGAGAACGTTTTTTGACACTGTAAAGTCAAACCCCGCTGTCATCATTTTCATGACAGCTTTCACTGCGGCCGTTATGTTGCGGCCACCACTCTTCTAGGGAACCATAGCTTAAGGGTCGGGTAATCACCGTTGACCTTGGCAATACAAAGTCCTTGGCCTTGGCGCGTCGCGTTCATGGGCCGCCGCCGTTCGTGAACCGAACGGCGGCGGCCCATGAACGCGACGCAGGGACGTAGGGAATATTTATTTTTAGCAACGAAAATATGAATATTAAAAAAAAATACTGATAGAATTACAGGTAATAAAATAGTCTGTTCATAAAAAAATTGGCTGTCTGTAAAGTCTGTTTACGGACTATAATTTTACGTGATAACGAGAGAGAGTTGCGTCACAAGCCGAACGCTCAGGCAGATCGTGCCTCTTTATCGCTAGTTCCACGCTCTCGCTTGCACGGCTCAGGCGGAACGTGACACTTTTTCGTGCGTGCAGCGCCGGTTCATCGATTTATAAGACGTTATCACTTTAAAACATCCTGAAAATATCTTGAGTAGTTTTACAGTAATAGTATCGTTTTTTTTATGGTTTGGGTAGACATTACTTCCTCAACTTATTTTTATAAAGTATTTTACTATAATACTATTATATATTCACATATAGAATTGATGTTTATGGGTTCTAGTTTAACATACATTTTTTGCATAAGTTAATTGCATTGTTATATGAAGGCGTAATAACAGATTTAAAAGTCACTAAAATCATATATCTGCGCCTTAAGATACGTGCGTATCTTAGATGCTGTGGAGCGACGCCCTTACTTTTCCTAATGATGATTGTAGAATTACACGCGTGCGTTTAATTCCTGCTCATGATTTCCTTGTTCCATGTTAGTTTGTTCTGACTTTAGTTTGTAGTTTGTTAGTTTGAATGTTGGTGCCTTTATTCCCTTGAGGGGTTTGTGAGGTTGTTTCCTAACGGTTGACTTGGATAATAGGTGGGTTGGTTTTGACGCTTGCTTGGAATGAATTAGTGGATAATGGCGCCGATTCCCTTGTTCACAAACCAAACTAAAATTAAGTTCAGTGCATCTTTTTCTTTATATTTCATTAAGAAAAGGACAGAAGATACATTTTAGTTTAGTCCTGTCAAATTAATCAGCGCTTGACGTAAATTGACGTAATTTTAGTAGTCAAGTTTTTAATCACGTCTAAACTTGTACAGAGTAGTGACAGGCGCTGCTTAATTTGACAGGACTAAACTAAAATTTATCTTCTGTCCTTTTCTTAATGAAATAGAAAGAAAAAGACGCACTGAACTTAAATTTAGTTTAGTTTGTGAACAAGGGAATCGGCACCAATGTAGCCCATATTGGCTGACAAATTACGTGCACAGCGCGGACACGTTAGAATGCCATTTTGATAATGATATTGTATGATATTGGAGAGTGGCTTACTCTAAGCTGGGCGTTAATATGTAAGTGACTCCCCAACTCAGATGATTTTTAAAGTCAAATGATTAATTCACTGGAATAATCTGACGTGTGCTATGTCACTTTGTGTAATAAAATAGTCATATATATAATTTTTTTAATTTTTTTTTAATTTATCATTTATACAAAAGAACACAGGATTACATAATTAGATAGCAACCAAAAACCACTAAGGTTTAAACTTGTGCTATCATGAGTCTATCTCAATATCATACAATACAATGAAGCATTTTATATGTACGCGTTATTGTCGATACCATTAATAACATCTTTACATATTTGATAGTTACAAACATTTTATATGTACGCGATAATGAAGATACAATTATTAACATTTTCAGATGTTTAAATAGGTAGTTAAAGTCATTCCTACATATTACTTGCTTAAGTTTACATTTAATATTTTTAGGTGTAATACACTTGTTTATTTCTGAGGGTAGACTATTAATTAATAAGTCTCGGTATAATAACCGGTAGTTCGCTCGACATACGTATTGTAGTTGTTATTGTAATCGTGATCGTTTAGTTTAAATAAGTAAGTAATATTTATGTGTATAATAAGTGTATAATAATAAGTGTAAAAGTCTAGAATACAATAAATTTGACCATTTTTTACACAAAGTGACAGCTAGCACATGGCAGATTACTCCGGTGGATTAATAATTCGAGTTCACGGAGCATGTAAAAAACAGTTTAAACGTCTTACTGGGATGCACCTTCCGTGAAAGAAGAAGTTCTAGCAACCAAAAGAAAGAAAGAAAAAGAAAGATAGAAAGAAAATACGTTTATTTGCGGTAAATATGACGCAAAGAAGGAACACAAATACACAAAGAAACAATTTGGGGGAGAATATGCGTCACATCCACGCAAAAAGGCCAACGCTCAGCATAATGCTGCGACCCTATGCGAGACAGAGACAACAAACAGATCAATGAACAAATTGGTAAGTGGTAGTAAAAAAACAAAATAGACCCCAAAAAACCCACCAAAATTGTAAATTTGACCATGTAAGACTTATGTCTACGTAAGACTTATGACTATAATGTTATTCATTGACTTCCCGTTAATTTCTGTTTTGTTTTGTTGACAATGGTGCCGATTCCCTTGTTTACAAACTAAACTAAATTTAAGTTCAGTGCATCTTTTTCTTTCTATTTCATTAAGGAAAGGACAGAAGATAATTTTTTTGTTTAGTCCTGTCAAATTAATCAGCGCTTGACGTAAATTGACGTATTTTTAGTAGGCAAGTTTTTAATCTCGTCTAAACTTGTATGGAGTAGTGACAGGCGCTGATTAATTTGACAGGACTAAACTAAAATTTATCTTCTGTCCTCTTCTTAATGAAATACAAAGAAAAAGATGCACTGAACTTAAATTTGGTTTAGTTTGTGAACAAGGGAATCGGCACCATTGTTTTGTTAATATTAATATTTTAATTTATGTAATAAATTGCATGCCGTAAAGTAAACTGTAGTCGATCTCATTCATTTATGTACAACATCTTATACCTGTACCTACCTGCATTCATAGCAAATAAAATTCTGATTCTGATTCTGATTCCAATTAGAAGTAGCGGTTGATTTGATGATAACAAATTGATTTCATAATGATTCAAAGGAAAAAGCTGAATGTGTGAAAATATGATCAAAGGTCTTTAGCATATAAATTCCTTAGACCAATAATGATAATCACGGGCACTGCTTCCTCTATAGAGAACCAATCTTTATCATAGTCAAAGTCAAAACTATAATTTCAAATAGGCACTTTAAAGACTCTTTTGAACGTCAAATTTTACAGAAAAATAGGACTAATAATAAATAGGATTCTAATTGCCCATATTATCCAAGGATGTACTACAATTCTGCAATAGCCTGAACAAAAGACAGAAAACAGAGCTTAATACAAATAAAATAAGCCTCTTTTTTCTACGTAGACAAAATTTCGCGATTGATTGAATGCAAAATCTTTGCATCTCCATCTTCAATGAAAGGGAGTCTGCGGGTAGAAATATAGCCGGGTAAGCGGTGACGTAGCCGCGGGTATAGCCTCAGAGACGTTTATAGCCGTCGAGACTGTTATTGCCGGCCATTTGTCTATCCATTTGTCACGCGACACGCAATATTTGCGGGGGAGATAGCGACGGTTTTATATCGTTGGTGGGAATTGGGAAGGCGGAGCTGAGAAATGCGTGTATTTTGATTGAGGTTATGCTTAGATTTCATTGTTTATACACATACGCTTAGACTCACGCCTTCTTTCCTTGGGGGTAGGCAGAAACTACACTATCGACTACTGCGACTTCATTGTTTTAATTAGACTTAGGCCTTGTAGATTGTAGATTTGTTGACGATTTTATATTTTTTTTTTAAGTACCTGGTACTTGTTACTACCATACCTAATAACACTGTAATTTGGTAATATTGTAAAAAACAATTATATAAAAGAGTAACCGTGGAGGTTCCTGCCGCCCTCTTCTCCATAAGAAACGCACAATTGGAACCGTGCACCGAGCTTCTGTCATTACTTGTGTATATATTCAGTACTTGTGTATATATTCAGAAAGGTATAAAGTATAAAGAAATAAATATTATACAAAGTTTTGCTCGTGAAAAGATTTTCGAATGCTGTGGGATTGAGGTGCTAAGTTTAAAAATTGTAATCATATGTATCTCTATCGTGTACCTCAATCAAATGTTGAAATGTTTCTAAAGCACTTTGATACGCTGTTAAATAAAATATTATTTCACAGCAAATACTGCCGACACAAAATTGTACTTGCTGGTGATATTAACATTAACACGCTCAAGGAATGTAAAGCGGTAAAAATATTATTTGACATAATACATAATTATAATTTGACATTACATATTAACGAGCCGACAAGACTAAATAGCTGCATAGACCATATAATTAGTAACGTGAAAAAGGCATTTGGTAAAATATTGAAACTAGGACTTTCCGATCACGACACAGCCCAGATGTTAGACTTAACAATAAAAACCAAAATCTCTCAGTCATCAAAATATTATATGTATATCAAAGAGAGATTTCTGTCAGGAAAATATTCGGAAATTTCGGGAAAGTCTAGAAAGCTTAACATTTGATAGTGTTTACAAACAATCCAACCTGAATTTAGCTTTTAATATTTTTTATGAAGATCTATGTTTATTTTTTAAATAATGTTTCCCAAGGATTAGAAAAATGATTATCACAAAGTACCGTAATATAAAGTGGATCACTAAGGGATTACGGCTTAGCTGTAAAACCAAACGAAATCTAAGATTTAGTTTTTATAAAAAACGAACAAAAGAGTATAAAGCTACGTATCACAAATACTCAAATTTACTGCGGCGCTGTATATCAAAGTCGCAAAAAATTTCCAATGATAATTTTATAAATAAATCTACGAATATCTGTAAAGCTGCGTGGAAAGTCATCAACAATGATCTAGAATGTAATGCCCATCAATTCATAAATGAAATAAAAACTGACAGTGGTATGGTAACTAATCCTTATGAAATAGCGAACAAATTCAATAACTACTTAATACAATTATCGAACAGCGATAATGGGAACATAGAAAACACAAATAAAAACCGTGCAAATAATAGTATATTTCTTACACCAATAGAAGACATTGAAATTAGAAATATTATTATGTCCCTAAATAATACTAGTTCTGTTGGTTATGATGGTATCACAACTGACATTCTAAAAAAATGCGTAGTCAGTATTGTCCCCGTGCTAGGATACCTAGTAAATTTATCCTTCGAACAAGGACAAGGAAGTTTTCCTAGCCGGTTAAAGAAGTCAGTAGTCAAGCCATTGCATAAAAAAGGAGATAAACAGAAATGAGCAACTATAGACCCATAACCTTAATCCCTGTTATATCTAAAATATTTGAAAAGGCTATGCATAATAGATTATCTTCGTATTTGGATAAATACAAATTAATTAAATAGGATCAATATGGCTTTCAAAAGGGAAAATCAACGACACTTGCCGCATTTGATTTAGTGCACAGTATCGTAGTAAATGTTGATAAGAAAAAGCAGACAATGGTAATATTTTTTGACATGTCAAAAGCATTTGACTTTGTTTCTCATGAACTGCTTATAAAAAAGTTAGATAACTATGGTATCAGAGGCCCAGCGTTAATATGGTTAGAAACATACTTGGATAATCGTGAACAATGTGTCGAAATAACTTGTGAGCAAAATGCAGTAGTAAAACAAGAGAGGTCTAAGTATATTGTCAACAGTTACGGCGTCCCACAAGGAAGTATTCTCGGACCCCTTCTTTTTCTTATATATATTAATGATTTACCTGACATTATTACTAATAAATGTATATAATTTGCTGATGACATCTTTATAGTATTAACAAACGACAATATAATTAATAATAATCTTGACATTGATATAAATAACACTATTGACCTAGTCCTAGGGTGGTTAGTAAGGAATAATTTACAGGTGAATATCAGCAAGACGACTTTTATGCAATTCCAAACCCGTGGATCAAAGATCGTTCCAAGGCAAATTTCATATGATGGTACAAAAATCAATGAATCTATCAATGTGCGATTTTTAGGATTCACCATGGACAAGTACCTAAATTGAAAAGCACATGTTGATGGGGTCTGCAAAAAAGTTAATAGTTTCGTTTATGTTTTAAATAGATTGAGAACTACATCAACACAACGTACGGTATTGTTGGCATATCATGGTTATGTGGCTTTTGTATTACGTTACGGGTTAATACTGTGGGGAAACTCAACAGACTACCAGCGGGCCTTTCTATCCCCAAAACGTTGCATAAGAGCAATTGTTGGCATTCCTCCATATGAGTCTTGTAAACCTCACTTCAATAAACTCAAAATATTACCCCTACCGAGTATGTACATTTTTGAAATTTGTGGGTTTCTAAAATCGAATCCTAACCTATATGTGAAAGCTCGTGATATATATACACGTGGCAATACCTATCCTCGTAAATCAAGACATAGTCAGTGACTAGTGCTAGAATTTGCACCAAGGACTGCGGTGTTTAAAAAAAATTGCTCAGCTATGTGTGTTAAAATTTATAATAGGTTACCAACAGCCATCCAAGATCTCCCTCTGCCAAAATTTAAGAAAAAGCTTAAAGAGCTACTTCTTAAAAAGATGACTTACTCAATAAATGAATGGTTACAGGAATAAATTCAATTTTATTAATTATGGTTATTATTTTTATTTTTTTGTATAAACGTGACATTGTTTAACGTAAAAAGATGACTTTTTACTGGTACTGGACACTGTATTTGGCCAGGTACTATATATTTGACATTAGGTACTTTGAATTTTAGAGACATGAATTGATCATGACATACCCATCATTTTTTATCTAACATTATTTTATTTTTTTATTATTATTATTTTTTTCTAAAAAACTTCACATGCCCTAATAAGGCTAAATAGAAAATAAGACCAAATAATGTAACATGTTAAACCACCGATTGTACTTACTCTATTTAAAAGTGAATAAATGAATTATGAATTATGAATTATTTCATAAGTGTCCATGTGTTATGTGAAATAAAATGTTTTTATTTGATTTGAATTGACAAAAACACAAAGCAACAATCTCGGTACCATAGCGCAAGACATGAATACTCCCGAAATAATATTATGTGCGAACGGCCGAAACAAGAACGCCTTGCAACAAGACCGAATACCTCAAGCCAAAAGAAAAAGGGTGGAAACCGAATCACCAAAGACAGAAAACGAAAAGAAAAAATCTAACACAACTGCATAATACCTACCTACATAAAATCAATTGAAATATTAGGCAATGAGGAAGACATAAGAGATAATAAAGAAACAGTAAAGCCACCAAACCCCGAACCAATCTTTGTAACTGGAGTCCTGGATGTCAGCGCTCTTAGAAATGAACTAATAAAAATTACAACTGCAGATAATTATACTATAACAACGCTGAGGTCAGGACACATTGTGAAAATAATGCCAGCAAGTATAGAAAGTAGTAGTACCTAGTATTGTAGTAGTTAAACAAATCAAAAGATAAAAAATCATCACGGACGACATTAGCCACTACACGTATATGTGAAAGAGTGAAAGACCCTACAGGATTGTACTGACTCCACAATTCAGAGGATACCTTCCAAATAAAGGAAGAACTCAAAGAACATGGACATGAAGTAAAACAACTCGTAAATGAACGTCACCAAAAACCTTAAAAGAACCTGTACTCCCAATTTATGTAGACCTGGAACCAAAGCCGAACAATAGAGACATATTTAAACTAAAATTCTAAGTAACCTTTGAACCACCATAAAAAAAGAAATCCTCCAATGCAAAAGGTGTCAAAGATTTTTTTTCAACAAACAATTTAACAAACAAGAAAATTAATACCTACAACAAAACTACAGCAACGTACGCTGAATTGACTAAAATTAAAACAGAAAATAAAATGTACCCAGATCAACCGCTTCAAATACAACAGCTTGGTGACATCTTAGATAAGATGTTCAACAGTCGAGAATTTCAAACTATGATGTTAATCATGGTAGACAACATGATCGATCGGTGTCTCCAGCTTTTAAGCAGTCAGAAGAAGAATAAAATATCCTAATCTCAAAATAATCTCATGGAACGCCAACGGAATAGTTGCACAAAGACTAGAGCTTGAAATCTTTCTGAACATAAAAATAAATGGAGACCAGACTTACAAGCAAAAGCTTTATCTCAAGGGTGTAGGACCAGCAGTACTCATAAAATCCAACATGATAGCACTACCCAAAATTTACAATAAGAAAACTAACTGGGAAGAATATCATGATATCATCACAGCTTATGATCTCTCTGAAAACCACCGAAGAGGTAGAATAGGCCATAGAAGACTTAAACCAATTGATTTATGATGCGACAAACTGGCCCACACCTCAAAACAAAGCGGGAAACGCAAAGAACATGTATACCCTGCGTTCATCAATGACTGTATAGTCGAGAGACGTAGTCTCCGCAGAGTATGGTGTAATGACACCAACTATTCAAGAGATAAGACTGCCTTTAATAAAACCTCACAGCAATTAAAGGTACTAATCAAAGACTGGGAAAATGTAAACCTGCAATCACATCTCGCAAAACTGACACATACTAGTGACACAAACTATTCTTTGCAAGGCTACTAAAAACGTAAAGCGCCCCAAACAACAGGTTACACCATTAAAAACCTGGACTCGCTCCGACTGTGAAAAAGCTAACACATATGCCAATCACCTACATAAAGCTTTTGAACCACTTCCTAGCAACAATCAACATCTCGACAATTAAATAGATAAATACCTCAGCTCTCCCACTCAAAACTACTGAAACATGTGACACTACATGAATGAATCCTAAAATTCCAAGAAGGTAAATGCCCCGGTTACGATCTTATTGACGCTACTCTGTTGAAGCATCTCTAAAAAAAAGGGTTACTGATCATACTTGCTATCTTCAACGCACGTCTAAGATTGTCCTTCTACTCAAGCCAATGGAAAATAGCCCAAGTAATAATAATACTGAAACCAGGCAAACCAGCTCAAGATGTAGCATCATACAGACCCATAAGTCTCCCTCTGGTAGTTGGTAAACTACTGGAAAAGATCATACTTTAATTAGTATGATCTTTTCCAGTAGTTTACCAACTAGACTAGATTCTGCTAGATGTGCTTGCATTCTATTGATTGCGAGAACATCTAGCAGAGATAATACTAACTCATCAGTTTGGATTTAGAGAGGGCCACAGTACCATCGAACAAGTGCATCGCTGGGTTGATGTCATTGTTGGAGCGCTGGAAGACAAACAATATTGTTGCGTAGCCTTCCTAGACATTAGCCAAGCATTCGACAAGGTGTGGCATGATGGGCTACTATACAATATTAAAAATTCGCTACCACACATTAACCAGTTAGCTGCTGGACTGCAGGTTGTGGGCAGTCTAAGATACTCTCGCCCCAAAAGAATTAGTATACCAGATCTAGCAACAAGATTCGCAGACAGTAAATGAGAATTGGATCAATGGGTGCAGAACTCAGCTGGAGATATATCTACTGATGAAAATCTGACAATATATTAGATTATTGTTTCAAGGAAACAGATTGCTAAGTAGCAGGACATATAAAAAAATAAAAATCTAATTTGTCAACAACAACTACAATATTAGTACTTTTGGAGGATGAACAATAGCGCACAATAAAGTCCTGACAGTAAGCAATAAAACAAACTGCGATCATCAAACTGTTTGCCAAGCGTGATGATTGGTCATTAATATTAATTACTAGTTTCTGCCCGCGACTTCATCCGAAATGAAATTTATTGTTCCACCATCCCGTAGCGTCGATCCCTGCCCGCGATTTTTTCGTTTCTGCTTAGCGTTCTTCCTGACTCTTTTATTTTTCCTCGGCTCCTAAGTGTCCTAGCGTGATGTTAAATATATATAATACTAGATCTTTCCCGCGGCTTTGACCGCGTGAAGGATTATTTTTTTCTTAGATAAGACCTTCTCCTGACAATAACAAACACGACAAAAAATAATTAGCGAAATCGGTCCAGCCGTTCACGGGTGATGCCGTGGCCAAGGAAAATAGGGATTCATTTATATAGCTTTCCTCAAGAATTTGGCTATCAAATGCAGAAAGAATAGTTTAAATCCGACTGGTAGTTCCAGAGATTAGCGCGTTCAAACAAACAAACAAAAAACAGTCTTCAGCTTTGTTAATTGTATCATTCACGTCATTTGCCTTTTTGATTCAAACATTTTCATCTTTTATTCCTCGGAAAACATATCTATGGCAGTTCCTCACACACGATACTTCCACATCACGCTTGATCCACATTCCTTCCCCACAAAAATACATACGAAAATCAATAATTCAGTCAACAAAGTTACATTAATATTTAAGGCCTGTATCTCATTGCCCGAAGCCACTCTCTGGCTTATGTAATCGGTCGCGGGGGCCCAATTACAAGCCAACGTGGGTAGATGCGGGAAAATTTCAAGTCATTATTCTTCGTCGAGAAAAGCGAGTGTCATTTGTGATGGAAGTGTTATTTGAAGGTGGGAAGTGTTACTAGTTTTCCTTAATGTTGAAAGGATTGTGTAGAAAAATACGTAATTTGCTTCACCTTTAATCGCTTCCGTGGTCTAGTGGTGATACCACCTGTCTCAGACCTCTGAGGTCCCGAGTTCGATTCCCAGCGGGGGCAAAATTTTCTGCTACTTTTGGTTGATGGTAGAGCTTGTTCTAAGTCCGCCTGGCTAGCTACCGCCATGTCATCTAAATCTGTCAACATAACAACAATGTTAACAGCATTGTTGTGTTTCCACGACGTAAGATAGCCAGTTCCTCTGTGGTTGAGGATTCCGGGTGAAGCTCGCTTACACCTTCAGCCTTACCATCACTTACCATCAGGTGAGTATTAAAAGAAAATAAAAAACTTTTTACAAAAAAAAAAAACAACCAACTTCCAAAAAAACACTACAAAGTGAAAAATAACTTTAATTTCTCACTTTTATTTTTGTAAAAAGTATTTTATTTTTCACTTTTTAGGGGTCAGTTTGTAATTTATCTTTACAATAGCCTGATGTCCATCACCTTTTACAAAATACTGCTTTTCTTGATGCAGGGACGTTAATTATATATAGTAATTTCTCCATTTGCTGGATTGGAATTGATGATGAAGACCACAGATGGCACCGGAACAAGGTACTTAATAAGATGTATTTACATAATCAGCCTATATGTTCCCACTGCTGGGACACAGACCTCCTCTCTGTGAGAGGGATTGGGCCGTAATCTACCACGCGGGCCCAGTGCGGGTTGGTAGATCAAATCAAATCAAATCAAATCAAAAATGTTTATTTGCTAGAAAATACATACAAATTCAAGGAAAGATCTTATGTCCTAAAAGTCTTTGTATTCTGCCTGCAACAAGCAAGCGTGCAAATTATTTACTTACGTCTATTTATGTAATTATTATCATGCAATTAATATTATTACAATTATTCAAAACTCAATTATTCATTATCATTTAATAGTACATACCTAACATTAATTTTTAAATTCCATAAATTCCTTAATGCTATAGAAACAACTCTCTTGTAGCCAAACGGTCAATTTTTTTTTAAATAGATTACCCTGCAACAATGTTAAACCATTTGGAATGTTATTATAAATCAGTATACACATATTAAACACATTTTTTTTATAAATATCTTTATGACTTGGTGGTTGATACAATAAGTTGTGAAACTTAGCCCTGTTTTGTCTTGGTAGAACCTCACTACGTTGCTTAAAGTAATGCGAGTGTCACATGTCTTCGAATTTTTGGTTTTAGGATATGCCGGTTTCCTCACAAAGTTTTCCTTCACCGTTTTGAGAGCAGTGGTGATGAAATAATTTACACAAAGTAAAGCGCCTAGTGGTTAGGACCGGGGGGTGCTCTGCCGAGCAGGTGAAGGCAGGCATCATCCGTCCTGACTCCACGGGGCTGCAAACCGTTATGGTGAGCTGCCCCGTGTCGGCGGCCAGGAAAGTTACCGGGGAGGGCCAACGGCTATTGGTGGGCTGGGTTTCCGCGCAGGTGAAACTGCTGGAACCCAGACCTCTGAGGTGCTTCCGCTGCCAGGTGGGCAACCACGTGCAAGCGAATTGCACCTCGGAGGTGGACCGCAGCGGTCTCTGCTACTGCTGTGGTCAGCCCGGGCACAAGGCCGGCTCTTGCAACGCCACGCCGCACTGTGCCGTATGTGCGGCGGCTGGCAAGCCGGCCGAGCACCGGATGGGGGGCAAGACCTGCGCCCCACCCACCAAAGCCAGGGCCAGAGGCAAACCCTCCGCCACCGCCGTCACCGCCGCAGCCGCCACCACTGCCACCGCCGCTGCCACCTCCAACACCACCGTCGTCGCCGCCGCCACCGTGGCCGCTACGGCAGGCCCCTCTCAGGGGGCTGGGAAGGAGGCCCAAGAGGGGGCTGACATGGAGTGCCATTAATGGCCCCATTACGCCTCCTCCAGGCGAACATCAACCACTGCGCCGCCGCTCAGGATCTGTTGCTCCAGAGCATGGCGCAGTGGTCGATTAACATCGCCGTGGTCGCTGAGCCGTACTTTGTCCCGCCCAGGGATGACTGGGTGGAGGACCTGAGCGGCTCAGTGACCCTAATTTCGTCGGCCGCCGCCGGTACCCCGTCCCTCGAGGCCGTCAAGAGAGGACGGGGCTGCGTAGCAGCACGGTTCGGGGAGATTGTCGTGGTAGGGGTCTACTTCTCTCCGAACCGAACTCTTGCCGAGTTCCACAACTCCCTTGCGGAGTTGAGAGACGTCGTCGTCGGGTTTGGTTCCCTCCCCGTGTTCGTCCTCGGGGACTTCAATGCCAAGAATCTGGCTTGGGGTTCCCGGTTAACGGACACAAGGGGCAGGATGGTGGAGGACTGGGCTCTGGAGACAGGCCTGGTCGTCCTAAACCGGGGTTCTGTCCCCACGTGTGTGCGGATGCGGGGTGAATCAGTGGTGGACATCTCGTTCGCCAGCCCCGCTCTGTCGCCGCGTGTAGTTGACTGGCGTATCATAGAGGGGGTGGAGACCTATTCCGATCACCGGTATATCCGGTTCGACGTCTCCGCCCAGACCTCGGACGCGCCGGTCCGACGGGCCCCGAGTGGTCCGCGGTGGGCGCTGAAGCAGCTGGACCGGGAGCTCCTCCTGGAAGCCTCGATCGTGCAGGCCTGGGTGTCACCACCGGACAGGCCTGCCGACATCAACGTCGAGGCGGAGTGGTTCCGGGAGGCTATGTCCGACATATGTGACGTGGCAATGCCCCGGGTCCAGCCTAGACGTGCCTCGCGCCAGGTGTACTGGTGGTCGCAGGAGCTGACGGCTCTGCGCACTGCGTGCGTGGCTGCGCGACGCCGGTACACCAGGCACCGCAGGCTCCGTATCAAACCTCCGGATACGGAAGCCATTCAGGCGGAGCTGTACGAGGAGTACAGAGCGGCGAAGACCGCCCTCCAAGCGGAGATCCTGCGGGCCAGGGGTTTGGCCCGCGAGGAGTCGCTGGGGACTCTGGACAGGGACCCGTGGGGACGCCCGTACAAGGTGGTGCGGGATAAACTCCGCCCATGGGCTCCCCCGCTAACGCAGAGTCTCCAGCCCCAGCTTGTGGAGGACGTGGTGAGCGCTCTGTTCCCTTCGCGAGGGGAACACTCCTCCCAACCTATGGCTCCGCCTACTGCGGTGCCTGATGCGGACCACACCGCCGACGACGACGACGATGCTCCGGAGGTGACCGAGGGAGAAATGAGAGCGGCGGTACGCAGGCTTAATGCCAAAAATACCGCCCCAGGACCCGACGGCTTACCTGGGAAGGCCTGGGTCCTGGCCTTGGAGGCTCTCGGGCCTCGACTTAGGGGGCTCCTAAGCGCATGCATGGAGAGGGGCCAGTTCCCGCTTCGCTGGAAGACGGGGAAACTGGTCCTCATAAAGAAGGCAGGGCGCCCTGTGGACTCTCCGTCCGCTTATCGGCCCATCGTGCTGCTCGACGAGGTGGGCAAGCTCTTTGAAAGAGTCATTGCAGACCGCCTCGTCGGCCAGCTGGTGCGGGTGGGCCCGGATTTGGCGGAGAGCCAGTTTGGTTTCCGCAGAGGGCACTCTACGGTGGACGCCATCATGCGTGTGCGAGCCCTGATGACGGAGAATGCTGTTGCCCAGGGTGGGGTCGTCCTGGCGGTGTCTCTAGACATCGCCAATGCCTTCAATACCCTGCCCTGGAGTTGCATCAGGGAGGCACTCCGGTATCACCGGATGCCGACCTACCTCTGTCGTGTGGTCGAGGCCTATTTGACGGACAGGGCCGTCATCTACCCCGGTCACCAGGGAGTGTGGAACCGGCAAGAGATGTCGTGCGGTGTCCCACAGGGATCGGTCCTGGGGCCGCATCTGTGGGACATCGGATACGACTGGGTGCTGCGCGCCGACCTCCCTAGCGGCGTCAGCGTAGTGTGCTACGCTGACGACACGTTGGTCCTGGCGCAGGGGAGGTCGCACCAGGCGGCGGCCGAATTAGCGGCACGCGGGGTTGCGACAATCGTCGAAAGGATCCGGCAATTGGGACTCGAGGTGGCCCTGCACAAGTCCGAGGCCATGTGTTTTCATGGTCCTCGGAACGCGCCACCGTTGGGGTCCCAAATAACGGTAGGAGGGGTTTCTATCGGTGTCGAGTCGACGATGAAGTACCTGGGACTCGTCCTCGACAGCCGGTGGAACTTCGTGGAGCATTTCCGACGTTTGGCTCCCAAAGTGGAGCGGGCGGGCGCTGCATTGAAGCGGCTCCTGCCCAATCTAGGGGGTCCAAACGCCTCCTGCGGGAGGCTCTACGCGGGGGTCGTGCGGTCCATGGCCCTCTACGGGGCTCCTGTATGGGCGCGCTCTCTGGCGCTGCGGCCAGCCCGCCGGTTGAGCGCGGCCCAAAGGGCATGACCCTTTGGGCCATCCGGATGGTCCGAGGATACCGCACGGTCTCCTGTGAGGCAGCGAGCCTCCTTGCCGGATTGCCGCCATGGGATCTGGAGGCAAAAGTCCTCGCGCACGTATGGGAGTGGCGCGAGGAGGCGAAACGCCGGGGCGTAAGCCCGCTGCCGCGAGAAATCGCGGCACAGCGGACGGAGCTCCGGCGGGATCTCATGGCGTCATGGAAAGTACGGTTGTTGCAACCCAGTGCTGGGCACGCCACGATTGCGGCGATAAGTCCCCTCTTTGAGGAGTGGCTGGAGAGGCGCCACGGCGTCCTCACCTTCCGCGTGACGCAGGTCCTCACCGGACACGGCAGCTTCGGGAGGTTCCTGTGTCGGATAAGGCGGGAGGAAACGTCCGGGTGTCACCACTGTGTGGATCGCCTGGAGGACACGGTGGAGCATACGGTGGAGGTCTGCCCGGCTTGGGCAGAGCACCACCGTGTCCTCGTGGAGGCGATCGGCGGCAGAGACCTCTCGCGTCCGGCTCTAGTTCAGGCCATGGTACGGAGCGAGAGGGCATGGGCAGCCGTCACCTCCTTCTGCGAAGCAGTAATGCTCGCAAAGGAGGAGGCGGGACGGTTGAGGGAAAGGCAAGTTTCGCGCCCTCTCGCCCCTAGCCGCCGCAGGAGACGCCCAGGGCGTCGGGAATCCCGGGCGGATTTCCGGCCACCGTAGGCGCGGGCTTGCGGACGGTGAGCAATGGGTAGCTCACCGTCCGGTAAGGACCAGGCCCGGGTCGACGGCGCGTCGTATTCCACGCGCGCCTCAAAGAGATGTCGTCAGCACAAAAGTAGGGGTCCACTAGGGCCGATGCCTGCCGGGGTCGCGGGAAGGTACTTATGGGTCACCGAGGCCCCCGCAACACAGGCAACAGGAAGGAATACGGGTGGGTTTTAGTCAGTAAGAGTCTGACACACCCTCCCGCTCCGCCCAGAGCGGGAGAAGTTATTTGATGATTTCCCACCCTAAAAAAAAAAAAAAAAATGCGGGCACCCGCGCCACGCGCCCGCTCCGTGAGCCCGCCACCCGCCGCATGTATGATCACCCACCGCACGCGCCCGCGCCTACATGGCGTTTTTCATACTATTTCGGGGTCACTAGCTTAATTTATACACAAACACATAACATGACGCCTTGTTTCCCCGAAGGGTTGGGCAGAGGTGTACCTGTAGTACACCCACATTTCGCCATTTATGTTTAAGTCCCATGTAACAGGAGGCGAGCCTATTGCCATCAACCGGGCACAAATCTAGACTCCGGGCTGCTACTGAGAAATTCTAAATAGAAAAACCCGATAACACTGTGCCCGACCTGGGAATCGAACCCAGGACCTCATGCTCAGCAGTAGCGCTTGCGACCACTAGATCAACGAGGCAGTCTTAATTTATTATAATATATATGAATACTTAAAACTTTTTAATCCAAGATGGTGAAATCAAAAAGCGGTACTTTAGCGCAGGACGCTTTGTAATCCAAAATGATTTAATGGGTACTGTGGAGCCCGCACTTTATTACTGAGGTCGGATTCAAATTTATTCTGACCTTAATCTATCGAATAAAAATGCAGCGTGAAGTCTGTCTTAAGCGATCCGTGAAATTAAGTAAAAGAGACTTACGTTTAAAAGATTTAAAACATTGCAGTTTTTACTTTTCTCTCTGAGCAATCGCTGTTAAGTTAAAAGGATCATTAGACTGATTTATATTGTTTTAAATCACGTTGTTTGCTAAGTAAAGTTATTTAAATGACTGCCTAACTAATTTTGTGTACATCTGCTGAGGGTCCTAAGTTTCCATCAGGAATTTCTCAGTAGCAACCCCATATCCGGATTTATGCCCGGCTTATTTTGTACTTTATGAGTCATCATCATCATTTGCCTAGCCTTTTCCCAACTACATTGGGGTCGACATCCAGTCTAATCTAACCAGCTGAATACCAGTATTTTACATGGAGCGACTGCTTTATGCTTTATTTTATTAATATCTATATATATTATAAATTAAAGCCGCTTTTCGAGCTTGTCTGTGTAACCCGTTGTTCTTCTAAACTACGCAACGGATTTTGATGCGGTTATCACCATAATTTAGAAAAACTTTTCCGGAAACTTTATATCTGGGGGCACGGCAGTGCCCCCCTCCAAGACAAGCCAAGCGAAGCGCAAGAGCACTACCTACCTTTTCTCGAAGAGCTTCGTCGTTTTTTCGAATACTCATAACTTATGTTTGGATTATACCAAATAAACAAAATTCTCGGAATATGATGTCAATGATGGACTTATAGAATATATAAAGTTTCAATTGCATAACTCTTATACTTTACATTTTATTGATATCGACGCTTGAAAGGCAAAATTTACTAAGCGACATAGGGCAAATTTGACTTTACATTAAGTAAATTTAAGTAAAGTAAGTAAAGTAAATTTTTCAGAAAAAAAATCATATAAATTCTTGTAATCATCCTACAGGCGTAAATCTTACTGTTTTGGAAATATTATATATCTAATCACCTGAATCAGAATTTATATGTTTTTTTTTTCTGAAAAATTGACTTTAATAATGTAAAGTCAAATTTGCCCTATGTCGCTTAGTAAATTTTGCCTTTCAAGCGTCGATATGTAAAAAAACCCGATTTTGTCACTGACTCTCTCACTGATGATCAACAAAATTCTTAGGGTACTTCCTGAAGTCCTAGAAAGCTGAAATTTGGTATGTAAGCTAGTATAGGTTCACAAACCACAAAAAAATAACAAAAAAATTGAACTTTTACCCCTCAACCCCTTAAACTAAGGGATGGAAGTTCGTATGAGACTTCCGCAAATTTTGATGATAGAAGTCTGAAAATATACTCCTCGTTGTTTCGTTACTACGAGACCTATTGTATAACAGAAAAGTAATGAACAGTGGATACATTGTCTACCTTACGCGCATGTGATTGTAGCGAAATGGCCAAGCCACATATTTTGACTATGGTGTAGAGTTTGCGAAGTTAGGGCTTGTAGAGTTAGGGCGTGTAGTGTTAGAAGCTCGGCTCTTCAAGAGATTTGATGACTTTTTAACAGGGCGAGCCATGTGGTCTCGTTTTGGCAACATTTTACATGAAAATGTTTTTGCTGAGATGTATAATACAGTAACATTAAACTTACAGTTAATAAAGGGGGAATGTCTTATGTAACTTTGACGTTCGAAAAGTGCTGATTCTCAGCCTAGTTTGAATAAATGACTATTCATTTTTGATTTTGATTTATTTTAAATAAAATTCGATGTATTATCCAATCGTAAAAACCGTGCGCACACACAACACACGACATACAACTCGTAATTCGAGGCCGTTACCACTGGACCACCACTGCTCTCATTATTATATGTATATTATTCCACTAATACAATCAAACATTACTTACCTACAAAAGGCAAAATCCGCCATCTTTAAATGACGTCACTCGACCGCATAATTCGATCAATAAGAAGTTGGATGGATGAGACATCAATCTTCGAGGATTACAGTACGGAGGATCTAATCACTGCGTGTCGGTTGGTAGCTGAAGAATCTCACAATAAATGCTAGCCATCCATCTTTTTAAACGTCTATCTGGGGTTTAAGGAGTCCGTATCGAAGGGCTGTTTTTTGGTAATGTTCGTTTGATATTTTTTCGAACTGAAATCTTCTTTATGCGTATTTTTATAACTTTCATGTATAGTCAGGGAAGACGTAGCGTTGGAAGGCCTCCTACAAGGTGGACCGATGACCTTGTGAAGGCCGCAGGAATCCGCTGGATGCGAGAAGCACAAAACCGGTCGAAGTCCAGCAGTGGACGTCTTTCGGCTGAAATGATGATGATGATGATGATAGTCAGGGAAATTAATTGCTAAACACATTTAGTACCAACTTAAACTATCCACTGTCAAAATTAAAGCCATCGCTACATCGGTTACAGCGGGGTAATTGAGTAACACACTATCTGTTACGAAATTACCCCGCTGTAACCAGAAGATCAGGATAGTACTCGTATACTCGTATGCACCTATTAATAAAAGTTTTGAAGACAATATTTACGACTTCGTGAATGTTTTTATAAGAAAGAAAGAAAGAAAATACATTTATTTGCGGTAAACATGACGCAAGGAAGGAACACAAATACAAAAAAAGAAACAATTTGGGGGAGAATATGCGTCACGTCCACGCAAAACGGCCAACGCTCAGCATAATGCTGCGACCCTATGCAAGACAGAGCCCCAGCGCTGATTTTCAGCGATAGCTGGCGTTGACAAGTAACGTTATAACGTTTATATAACTTTCCTCATGTACATTATGTCAGGGAATTTTTTTGCGTAGCAAATTGAGTACCAACTCAAATTGTCCGTTACATACGTAAGTAGAAAACCGACTTCATGTTGTCATGCTGTTTCTCCATAGTAGCAGAATATTAGATCCCCGTAGTCTTCTATTTTGACCCCAAGACGTCTTACTTGTCAGCACAAGTGCCCCACTTATGTAGGGTATGGGTAGCTCGCCGTCCGATAAGGACCAGGCACGGGTCGACGGCGCGTTGTGTTCCACGCGCGCCTCAAAGAGATGTCATCAGCACAAGTGTAGGGGTCCACTAGGGCCGATGCCTGCCGGGGTCGCGCGAAAGTCCAAAAGGGTTACCGAGGCCCCCGGCAACACAGGCAACGGAAGGAACACGGGTGGGTTTTAGTCAGTAAGAGTTTGACACACCCTCCCGTTCAGAGCGGGAGAAGTTATTTGATAATGTCCCACCAAAAAAAAAGATGTCTTAGTTCTAATAGGCCTAAAATGTCGATATTACGTTACGACGATAGTGTTCTGACATTGGTGCCGATTCCCTTGTTCACAAACTAAACTAAATTTAAGTTCAGTGCATCTATTTCTTTCTATTTCATTAAGAAAAGGACAGAAGATTAATTTTAGTTTAGTCCTGTCAAATTAATCAGCGCCTGTCATTACTCCATACAAGTTTAGACGTGATTAAAAACCTGCCTACTAAAATTACGTCAGTTTACGTCAAGCGCTGATTAATTTGACAGGACTAAACTAAAATTTATCTTCTGTCCTTTTCTTAATGAAATAGAAAGAAAAAGATGCACTGAACTTAAATTTAGTTTAGTTTGTGAACAAGGGAATCGGCACCATTGTCCGTAGCCACTAATATCTTAGTAATATTGTTAAAGAGTTGTTGATTGTTTTTTTTTTTCTGGTGGGTTATAAAAAAAAAATATATAAAACACCGTACAATGGATAAAGTTCATCTTTTATAATTTTACAACGAAAACAGGAATAGGTCCGCAAGTCCAATATAAATTAAAATGGACAGAACTTGAGATCACAAGTAACTGTGCTCGTAT
This sequence comes from Atethmia centrago, assembly GCA_905333075.3. NCBI lineage: Eukaryota > Metazoa > Arthropoda > Insecta > Lepidoptera > Noctuidae > Atethmia > Atethmia centrago. The sequence goes on along the minus strand of HG995379.1, from coordinate 22,465,784 downwards.
TGAACGGAGCTAATTCGAACGCCCCAGAACACTTTACAGTTGTTATAAATTACTTTGAAACTTACAGATTTTCATTCGACCCACTCCTTAAGGTGTTGGGACTTTAAACCAGCGGTGTGACTTGCAATTTATTGATGTAATTCTCCCACAACGAAGATTTAGGGTCATGAACACTAAAAATTCAAAGTCTCATATACCTTTTGTTTACAGATAAAAGTCAATTTTTTACAGGTTTAAAGGCAATTTTATTGGATATCAAATGACATTTATATTTTTTTTATTTAATGTGTCATCCTCATCAATCACCAAAAAATTAAAAATTAAAAAAAGGGAAATGAAACAACACAAATTCAACAATGAAACATAGTAATTAATAGTGTCTGTCTCATATTTTGTGTAATATAAATGGAGTAGGTGAATGACAAAAATGCTTGGGTTCAATCAAAAATGGGTAATTTCTTATTTTTTTTATATTAAAATAATTAAATATAAAATAATTAAAGGTTTTATTTTTATTTTATTTTTTTATGTAAGCATAGAAACAGCGTAGGATAATATTATCCTACAAGAAAAACAAATAATTAAATGAAATTAAAAAAAAAATTAATGATTTTTTCTAGCCACAAAAAATATTAATTTGCGAAATATGTTTAATGCTGAGTAAAGCCGCAAGTGTTGATCCATTAGGTTAAGCTACGTTTGCCGGGGTTGGTCCGTGGATGGGTAACCATCTATACATACTGAGACTCCTCGGAAAGCACGTTAAGCCGTTGGTCCTGGCTGTCATTCGTAGATCTTTGACAGTCGTTACGGGTCGTGAGAAGCCCGAAAGTCTGACATCCAGTCTTACCAAGGGGTATCGTATTCCGGGGTCGCGGGAAGGTACTTATGGGTCACCGAGGCCCCCGCAACACAGGCAACAGGAAGGAATACAGGTGGGTTTTAGTCAGTAATAGTCTGACACACCCTCCCGCTCCGCTCAGAGCGGGAGAAGTTATTTGATGATTTCCCACCCAAAAAAAAAAAGAAAAAAAAAGGGGTATCGTATTACCCAGTAACTGGGTTGTGGAGGTGGTTGTCAGATAGGCAGTCGCTCCATGTAAAATACTGGTATTCAGCTGCTTCCGGTTAGACTGGAAGCTGACCCTAACATAGTTGGAAAATGCTAGGTAGATGATGTGTATGTCTTAGAGCCTGTTCACACGATGGGTTGCGGTGCCGCAACGTAGTTACGCCGCAGCGGCACCGCACTGCAAAAAAATTGCCCTTTCTTTTGCCGCACAAACAACTGACGGCACCGCAACGCGTATAACCCTCCCCGCCTCGTCTCGTGTAGTGTGACGCCGTTCCATCACATCACGCTTGTAATACCCGAAGGCGTAGGCAGGGGTTATAGTACACACACACACATTTCGACAGTTATGTTTAAATCCTATGTAACAAGGAGCGAACCTATTGCCATCAACCGGGCACAGAACCAGACTCCGGGAGAGAAATTCATTAAGGAAAAAAAAAAAATATTTCCACTATATAAAGCCCGTACATATTTAACCATTTAACAGTCTCCGCTAGTTCTAAAGCCTTTTCGCCCCTAGGGGCTCGCGGAAATCACAGTACATGGGAAAGGTTTTAACCTCCAGTCCACAGACTTAATTAATTTTAAGGGCCAGCCGCATCACTTACAAATTGTCGGGAACGCCCACTTAACCCTTGTTACAGCTCTCTTAGAGATCATCTATCGACGGATACTTGTTTGTTGACCTATTTGCATTTTGATCTTCTTGTTAATAGTGACATTTAAGGGTTATGATTTTGGTAATGTCAGGAAAGGGAGCGTTGGGGTATTAAGGGTTTTGATATTTTCAAAATCAGCTGTATTGTGGTCTTGCCCAATATCGTGTAATGATTGAAGTTATGTGAGGTGCTTGATGGTGTTATTGTAGAACCTACTTAATAATTTATTAGTCGATGGACACCAAAATTACACTTTTTTTATTTATTTATAAATGTACACCAACAGCTTCTGTATTTAAAATATCAAATAACAGTAGGTAACAGCCATGGGCTTATACAGCTGCCAATAACAGGTGAACCAACATTCTCAAATACAGTGATAACCTAAAAACGAAATGTAAAAAAATAAGTGGTAACAAACTATACAAACAGAAAAATATAAAGTTACATAAGAAATAAGCTACAGAGGTTGCAAGAAACACCTAGTTACTAACAATGAATCTTAGATTGAGTGGGTTGCGTGCTAAGGGACCTTAAAACTTGGGCTTAAAGGATGTTTACGGAGTCATCATATATGTCAACATCTGCATGTCGATTCTGTAAAAATCTCACCGTGAAAACTCGCGTGGAGTGAGCTGTCAGTGTCATCCCACTGATGCTAGGGAGAGACCAAGAATTTCATTTAGAATCATAATCGAGATTGTAATAATATTATTATACTAATTCTATTGATCATTTTATATTATATCAAAACTAGTATTTAAGTGATGAAACGTTACTTTTTAGGGGTATTTTTTTAAATAAAACAGCAAAACAGAAATTCAGTCAGAAATTCAATTTTGTTTTTTTTATTCCAAAAGGTTTGGTAATTTTCGCAGCCGCCATCTTGCTTTTTAGATTTAACATCACTATCGGCTTTAACACCCCGAAAACCATGATAACGATACTCATGATGAAAAATCTGAACATTTTCGCAGCCGCCATCTTGCTTTTTAGATTTGACCTCAGTATCGGCTGTAACACCCCCGAAAACCATGAAAACGACACCCATGATGAAAAATGTTTGTAGCCGCCATATTGGATTTTGATATAAAGGTGGTAAAACCAAATTTTTGTTTGTCGCGCATTTAAAAATAAAAAACGGCAAATGAAAAAAAAATTCAACTTGATATAATTAATAACAGCGGCTCACGCGCAAGTGCGCGCGCACCTTATCACTTCACCCGATTCTCGTAACCATAGTAACCACCCGCGCCAAAGTGAATCGGCTAGGTGAAGTGAGTCGGTACGAGGGCTGCACTAAAAGTATCGGGAATGGAATATTTCCACTGTTCCTGTCATATTAAAATCTTTTTAATTGAAAACTCTTTGGTTTTAAAAATCGAATACCATTTATTTATTTAAAAAAAGATTCTCGGTCTTGTCATAAGGTTTTGTCAAACTTGTTTAGTGAGAAAATGGAATTGACTCGAGAAAGTTCAAGAGCGATGATTTATTATGACTTTCGAAGTGGTTTAACACAAAAACAGTGTGTTGACCGGATGATTTCTGCATTCTGATGAAGCCCCATCCAAAACCACAATTTATCGCTGGTTAGCTGAATTTAAACGTGGACGTGTCAAGCTCAGTGATGATCCCCGTCAAGGTCGTCCAAAAACTGCAGTCACCCAAGAAAACGTTGATGCTGTGCGTAAGATGATTGACGAAGATCGACATGTGACATACCGCGAAATTCAGGCAACTTTAGACATTGGCATGAGTCAAATACTAAATAGTAATCTTGCATGAACAATTAGGTGTAAAAAAGTTGTATTCCGATGGATATTGCATTCGCTCTGTGAAGAGCAAAAAGCGGCTCGCGTTACTTGGTGCGTCAGAACTCTCGAAAGATTCCACGCAGGATCCTCAAATGCTGTATACAACATCGTATCAGGTGACAAATCCTGGATATACGCGTACGAACCCGAAACAAAAAACCAGTCACGAGTTTGGGTGTTCGAAAATGTGTTAAAGCCAACAAAAATTGTTCGTTCACGGAGTGTTGCAAAAAAAATGGTGGCCACGTTTGTCTCCAAAACCGGCCATGTTACGACTATTCCTTTTGAGGGACAAAGAACGGTTAATGCAGAATGGTATGCTAGCATTTGTTTGCCACAGGTAGTTTCTGAACTCCGTAAAGAGAACTGCAACCGCCGCATCATCCTCCATCACGACAATGCGAGTTCTCACACCGCGCACAGAACAAAAGAGTTTTTAGAGCAAGAAAACATAGAATTATTAGGCCATCCGCCGTACAGCCCCGACCTAAGCCCTAATGATTTCTATACTTTCCCTAAAATAAAGAATAAATTGCGTGGACAGAGATTTTCATCACCTGAAGAAGCTGTGGACGCCTACAAAACGGCCATTTTGAAGACCCCAACTTCCGAATGGAATGGTTGCTTCAATGATTGGTTCCATCGTATGGAAAAATGTTAAATTTCGCGGAGAATACTTCGAAAAGCAATAAATACATTTTTAAATAGTAATGTTGTGTCACTTCCTTGATTTCTTCTTGATTCCGCGTAGGTCGGTATAAATTTACCTTCCTAAAATAAAATATTAGAAAGGTACTTATTAAATAATCCACACGTTTTTTATTCAAATGGTTTATGTACACACAGACACACATCGTTTAGTTGGGTTTCCACATAGTTTGTGATAGGATAAATTCTATGGTCCGTCAGCCAGGCACACTTTTAGCACTCGATCACTTGACACACTCCGTTATCTCTTCATAATGAATAGATTTGGGTTAATAACAACGCTGAATAACGTCGCACAGTCTTTACTCGACTCAATCCACTATCGCTTCTTCAAAACACATCGCGTTTGGGTCATGGGATTGCGTTTATTTAATCAGACTGATTATGATCAATAGAATTAGCATAAAAATATTCTTAATATCTCGATTATGATTGTAAATGTAATCCTTGGTCCATCCCTAGTATCAGGTGGGATGACACTGACAGTTCACTCCACGCTCACTTCACTTAAGTTTTCACGGTGAGAAGGTTACAGAATAGCACTGCTGGAGTGGATTTAATATAAGAATTTATATATATATATATATTTTATACATACTTATATATATATTTTTTATATTAGTAAAATTTCGTATAACATGAATTAGCTACCCTACATAATAAAATAAATCAAATCAAATCAAAAGTCATTTTTCAACACACTTGCTCATAGTGTGGCTCTATGGTCACCGCAATTAGGCACAGAATGACACCCATAATCAAACTATGACTTTTTCATTGCTATAACTCACTAGTGAGTTATAGATTTTTTTTTTTAATTTTATTGGTTGAGTTGCTTTGTTCTTATAAAAGTTTTTATTCAAAAAGAAGATCGTGTTCAATAGAACAAATAAATTAGGAACCGGTACCGGCAGCGGAGGCACAGTCAATAAATTAATGTTCCTATTGCTTGCTCATTTCATGCAACTTCTTATTTAAATAGATAATTTTAACTCGTACGTGTTTAATAAATAAAACTTTCACTCAAATATAACTTTTGTTTTCTCTGTAATAAAAGAAAACTTTAAATTCCCCATTTTGTACGTGGCAAAATAGGTGCAAACCCTATGCGCGGAAAATAAAAAAAAAACTCATCTCTTTAGTCTGTGGTCGATCGCAATGCGCGCGCATAGGAAAACTGATTAATTTTTCCCGCCATAACGAAACATTTTTCACAACTCGTTTTCACTGTTGAAATTATAGTTATTTATTAATTAAAATGTCTACAAGTACTAGTTACGAAGAAAATGATTTATGTTGTACACCGCCCGATATAAGATGTGAAGCCCTTAACGTTATGGAAAGTTTACTACCTGAAAATTCCAAGGAAAAATATCTATTAGCGTACCAAAATTTCTTAAAATGGCAAAACAGCAAGAATACGCAGTGTTTTTCAGAAAATGTGTTCATGGCGTACTTTAAAGAATTATCTTCTAAGTACAAACCTAGCTCTTTGTGGTGTTTATACTCAATGTTAAAAAGCACAGTCCGAACAAAGAATGGAGTGGACTTAAAAACATACTCTAATTTGTCAGCTTATCTAAAAAGACTATCCGATGGATTTAGAAGCAAGAAATCAAAGGTTTTATCGTCTGACGATATTGAAAAATTTATAAAAGATGCTCCAGATTACCAATATCTGGCTACTAAGGTTAGTTAAATTAATTTTAAATATCTACGCGACTTCAGCCTGTGTTGTGGGTTGAACTTAATTATTGTTTCTTTTTTTTTCAGGTTGCTTTAATATTTGGTGTAACTGGTGCCTGTAGGATACAAGGATTAACAAATATAACCGTAAAAAACATAGAGAACCAGGGCCAGATGCTTTTAGTGAATATACCTATCACGAAAAATAAAATACCGAGGTCATTCACCATACACGGTCCATTCTATGAAATCGTTAAGAAGTATGAAAATTTGCGATCACCAAAAGCAAAAACTGACCGTTTTTTTCTAAATTACCAGAACGGTAAATGTGCCTGTCAGCCTATAGGTATAAACAAATTTGGATCTATACCTAAAGAAATCGCTAAGTTTTTAGGTTTAGCAGATGCTGAGAGCTACACTGGACATAGTTTCAGAAGAACATCTGCTACATTGATAGCTAATTCAGGAGCTGATATAATGACTTTGAAGCGTCATGGTAGGTGGCGATCTAGCAATGTAGCAGATACATACGTAGAAGATTCCATACAAAACAAGAAGGAAATTTGTACAAAAATCACAAAAAGAATTAAACTTGATTCTGAGGCGCTTCCTACTGACGAAACACCAAGTACATCCAATAATTGGATTTCACCTACCTACACGAATAATGAGCCATCTCAAATTACAATAGAACATGAAAATATTTCAATAAATAATCTATCTGATGAGACCGCTATGCCATCAAAAACAGTTAATTATGCTTTTACTAATTGCACATTTACTAATTGTTTCTCTAAATAAACTTTTTACCTACTAAATAAAATGAGTTTTTTTTGTTATTTTATTCACAAGTGTGTTAAAAAACGTCGTATGATACACGTGTGTATTGATGATTACCGTCCTCGGCTCTCTTAAGACGCAATGGCGCCTCAGCGGTAATCACTAATGTTACACACTAGTACCATGTACTATATTCAAACTAGGCTGATAATCAGCACTTTTCAATCATCAAAGTTACATAAGACAGTGCCCCAAAAATGCCCGCCCTTCACCACTTCCTAGTGCTTTAGCTGGGAAGAAGTGGCGGAACAAACTCCCCAGCAGCACACCTGTTTAGTTACATAAACTTGATTCTATACAAATCGTATGCAAAGTAATTAACATTATGAAACCCAAAACATTAAATTAAATTACTTGCCATATGTTAGCTAGCACACGCCAATATACCAACAAAACGATGAAAACTGTGCTCAAGCAGATAAAAATTACAACATAAAAACGTAAACAGAACTTAATACCTAAATAAAAGCCTCCAGGCATAAAGGGCGCGTGCCCGCTTACATAAGGCTATTGCTGTAACTCGAAGCGAGAAATGATAAACTAGCACCATCGAAGTAAAATAAATAAACAATTACTAATAACAATTAAAACCCTGGTCAGCAAGACGACCATAAAATAGCCTTTCTTGCTGTTTCTTTCCTTACAATGAATACATGCCTACTTACTAAAACTAAATTGATTTAATCAATTCTAACTTGCATTTGAATAATCGGCAACTGGATGTTTGTGTGGAACAGCTTGCCTGTCGACAAAGGCCTCCTCTAAAGATTTCCACGTATTCCTGTCTCTTGCTAAACGGGTCCATCCCGGACCAGCTATTTTTTTGAAGTCATCTTCCCATCTTTTGGTTTGTCTGCCTCTATTTCCTTTCTTGGATAGGTACTATTCTGTTACTAACTTAGTCCATTACTCTTTACTTTCTCTTAACATATGTCCCGTCCAACGCCATTTAGGCTGTCTGTCGGCTGTGTGTGCATTTTTAGGGTTCCGTAGTAAACAAGGAACCCTTATAGTTTCGCCATGTCAATCTGTCTGTCTGTCTATCCCCGCTACAGCTCAGAGATGCTTAGTACTAGACAGCTGTAATTTGGCATAGGTATACACATTAATCACGCCGACAAAGTGCAAACATTTTTTAGGCTCGTCTACCCCATGGGGGGGTTCGCTGGTTTTTAAATTTGGTTTTATTTTTAATTTCTTGTAATTTCACTGAATCTCATTTTTTTATACCTAAAATACTCCATTCTTTTGCATTTTGGCAGACTTTTAATTTACTTTCTTGTAGTTTTGTTAACGCCTATGTCTGGCACCCGTATAGTTAGCATGGCATAATGCATATTTCGTATACTTTCTTTTTTCGTTTTCCTATCTTACATAGTTTGTGCTAACTCTATGAGAATAGCTCATGCTGTGCTAAAAATAACTGCAAGGCTTATTAGTCCGTCTTTGAACGATTGTTTTTAGTTGTGCATGATGTTTTAATAAATAGATATATAAAGAAGTTCGTAGCGGGACTGCCCAGACCTTCCCATAACTTCGCGATTTGTTAAAAGCATCTTTAATATAATTTTGAAGTGAACACTTCTTTGAGGTGGAAATGAGAGCGGCGGTACGCAGGCTTAATGCCAAAAATACCGCCCCAGGACCCGACGGCTTACCTGGGAAGGCCTGGGTCCTGGCCTTGGAGGCTCTCGGGCCTCGACTTAGGGGGCTCCTAAGCGCATGCATGGAGAGAGGCCAGTTCCCGCTTCGCTGGAAGACGGGGAAACTGGTCCTCATAAAGAAGGCAGGGCGCCCTGCGGACTCTCCGTCCGCTTATCGGCCCATCGTGCTGCTCGACGAGGTGGGCAAGCTCTTTGAAAGAGTCATTGCAGACCGCCTCGTCGGCCAGCTGGTGCGGGTGGGGCCGGATTTGGCGGAGAGCCAGTTTGGTTTCCGCAGAGGGCGCTCTACGGTGGACGCCATCATGCGTGTGCGAGCCCTGACGACGGGGAATGCTGTTGCCCAGGGTGGGGTCGTCTTGGCGGTGTCCCTAGACATCGCCAATGCCTTCAATACCCTGCCCTGGAGTTGCATCAGGGAGGCACTCCGGTATCACCGGATGCCGACCTACCTCTGTCGTGTGGTCGAGGCCTATTTGACGGACAGGGCCGTCATCTACCCCGGTCACCAGGGAGTGTGGAACCGGCAAGAGATGTCGTGCGGTGTCCCACAGGGATCGGTCCTGGGGCCGCATCTGTGGGACATCGGATACGACTGGGTGCTGCGCGCCGACCTCCCTAGCGGCGTCAGCGTAGTGTGCTACGCTGACGACACGTTGGTCCTGGCGCAGGGGAGGTCGCACCAGGCGGCGGCCGAATTAGCGGCACGCGGGGTTGCGACAATCGTCGAAAGGATCCGGCAATTGGGACTCGAGGTGGCCCTGCACAAGTCCGAGGCCATGTGTTTTCATGGTCCTCGGAACGCGCCACCGTTGGGGTCCCAAATAACGGTAGGAGGGGTTTCTATCGGCGTCGAGTCGACGATGAAGTACCTGGGACTCGTCCTCGACAGCCGGTGGAACTTCGTGGAGCATTTCCGACGTTTGGCTCCCAAACTGTAGCGGGCGGGCGCTGCATTGAAGCGGCTCCTGCCCAATCTAGGGGGTCCAAACGCCTCCTGCCGGAGGCTCTACGCGGGGGTCGTGCGGTCCATGGCCCTCTACGGGGCTCCTGTATGGGCGCGCTCTCTGGCACTGCGGCCAGCCCGCCGGTTGAGCGCGGCCCAAAGGGTCATGGCCATCCGGATGGTCCGGAGATACCGCACGGTCTCCTGTGAGGCAGCGAGCCTCCTTGCCGGATTGCCGCCATGGGATCTGGAGGCAAAAGCCCTCGCGCACGTATGGGAGTGGCGCGAGGAGGCGAAACGCCGGGGCGTTAGTCCGCTGCCGCGAGAAATCGCGGCACAGCGGACGGAGCTCCGGCGGGATCTCATGGCGTCATGGAAAGTACGGTTGTTGCAACCCAGTGCTGGGCACGCCACGATTGCGGCGATAAGTCCCCTCTTTGAGGAGTGGCTGGAGAGGCGCCACGGCGTCCTCACCTTCCGCGTGACGCAGGTCCTCACCGGACACGGCAGCTTCGGGAGGTTCCTGTGTCGGATAAGGCGGGAGGAAACGTCCGGGTGTCACCACTGTGTGGATCGCCTGGAGGACACGGTGGAGCATACGGTGGAGGTCTGCCCGGCTTGGGCAGAGCACCGCCGTGTCCTCGTGGAGGCGATCGGCGGCAGAGACCTCTCGCGTCCGGCCCTGGTTCAGGCCATGGTACGGAGCGAGAGGGCATGGGCAGCCGTCACCTCCTTCTGCGAAGCAGTAATGCTCGCAAAGGAGGAGGCGGGACGGTTGAGGGAAAGGCAAGTTTCGCGCCCTCTCGCCCCTAGCCGCCGCAGGAGACGCCCAGGGCGTCGGGAATCCCGGGCGGATTTCCGGCCACCGTAGGCGCGGGCTTGCGGACGGTGAGCAATGGGTAGCTCACCGTCCGGTAAGGACCAGGCCCGGGTCGACGGCGCGTCGTATTCCACGCGCGCCTCAAAGAGATGTCGTCAGCACAAAAGTAGGGGTCCACTAGGGCCGATGCCTGCCGGGGTCGCGGGAAGGTACTTATGGGTCACCGAGGCCCCCGCAACACAGGCAACAGGAAGGAATACGGGTGGGTTTTAGTCAGTAAGAGTCTGACACACCCTCCCGCTCCGCCCAGAGCGGGAGAAGTTATTTGATGATTTCCCACCCTAAAAAAAAAAAAAAAAAGGCACGCTGAGCGATTTTTAGTATTTAAGGAAAAACTTATGGGTTCGCATCACCAGCATGCCCGCGCCGACATGCGGTAGCAGTAAGTGCAATTAAATTTACTACGTGAATTGTTTAAATTGTGCTTTAGATAATCATTATTTTACCACGCGAATTGTTTAAATTGTGCTTTAGATAATCATTATTTTACCACGTGAATTGTTTAAATTATGCTTTAGATAATCATTATTTTACCACGTGAATTGTTTAAATTGTGCTTTAGATAATCATTATTTTACCACGTGAATTGTTTAAATTGTGCTTTAGATAATCATTATTTTACCACGTGAATTGTTTAAATTGTGTTTTAGATAATCATTATTTACCACGTGAATTGTTTAAATTGTGTTTTAGATAATCATTATTTTACCACGTCAATTGTTTAAATTGTGTTTTAGATAATCATTATTTTATTGAAGTGAAAACTCGCGTTGAGCTATAAGTTTTCACTTCTGTCAGCAGTTCCCATGACTGCCATTTTTTTACTGTTTATCATTCTTAATTATCTAATTTACTAACCCAATTAGTAGCTTATATAATATCACCCTCATATTATTCTCACAATACCGTAACTTTCTCCCAACAGACTTATTAACTTACTGAAACATCTTACACCGCTAATGTTCGTATGGGCTACCTCGAATTATACCCCAAAAAACACTTAGGGTAAGTTTAATTTTCGGGAAAATTTTAGCTAATCCAATTATCTAAGAACTTTGCTTCAACGAAGCGTCTTTCAAATGAGTACAAGTACTATGCCTTATGTTATTTTTTGAAATCATAGGGACGAAGATATAAAAAAATATAAAATTTGGAAAATTCATAAGTGAAACATGTTGACAAAAAAAAATCTGAGAAATATCATCGATTTTTGTTAATATCTTTTGAACGGATAACCGTTCAACTCATAAGAGTTTGATAACTAAAACCAAGAGGGGTAAAATCACGAAAACGAAAATCAATAGGGATAAACAAAACATAATGAAAAAGATTTAGATGAATCCATTATGTGTGACCGGTGACGACATGAATCGTGACGACAAACAGACACACTTCCCGTAGAGCATGTAATTTTTTAATTCGATTTTTACATTAAAAAAATAACTGTAACTGTAATATCCGACGGGTTAGGCAGAGGTGTACCTATAGTACACCCGCTTTTCGCCAGTCATGTTTAAGTCCCATGTAACACGGGGCGAGCCTATTGGCTTCAACCGGCACAAATCCAGACGCCGGGGTGCTACTAAGTAATTCCAGATGGAAAAAACCCGGTTACACTTTGCCCGACTCGGGAATCGAACCCAGGACCTCGTGGTCAGCAGTAGCGCTTGCGACCACTAGAGTCATGAGGCAGTCTTTACAATACATTTTTTGGTGGTTATATCCAAGGAAAGCAGTTAAGGCTCCTACATACTGGCGCGACTTGTCGCGCGACGCGACGCGACACAAAGACACCACGTGTAGCGCTACAAGCGGTGCCTTTGTATCGCGACGCGTCGCGCGACAAGTCGCGCCAGTATGTAGGAGCCTTTATATCCATGATAAGAATGCTTGGAAACATGCTGGTCTAGCTCCATAGGACAATTTAGAGGGTCTAGACAAAATCGAACTGGTTGCTATTTTAAATGTATAATTTATTATTTTTATGACATTGATTTTAAATTAACTCTGACTTATTACTTTAAAGTTTTTAGGAATAAATATACTTTTACAAAGTTTGTAAATATGTGAGCACCGTGTATCTATCACACAAATAATGTATCTGTCATTGTTTTATTTTTAATACTTTTTACCTATTGTGGTATAGTAATTTTATTCTAGATGCTTCGTCGTAATTCATGTATACAAAATATTGTAAAATATTTTAAAAGAGGAGGGAATATTTTTTAACGGTGGAGTTTCTTGCCCATTCTTCTCCATACTAAAATACCTTTTGGAAGGGGCGACTAGGATCAAATATTTTTTTTTGTAAATTTCTACGTTCAAAAGTGCTAAGACTTTGACTGTGTGTAGCTTGAGCAGTGGATATGGCTAATGGTGAAATGACAATCTTATTACGTCGGTGTTCTCGAAGTGCTTGTTAATGTAGATTTTTCACAAATTGGTATTATATGTTTTCGTAAACCTTAAATTTGCGGATATTTCCGCATTTTTTAGATTCGACGGCGAAGTTTCGCAAAAAAAATTTCTGTCTTTATTAAGTAGGTCCGAAACAAAGAGAGATGGTGTATGTAGCTACATCGATAGCAGAATACTCGTACCCCTGCGGTGCAACCTTCTAAAACAGGAAAAGATAAACAGAGAGATAATAAAATATATTGCGGAAGTTACTTCGAGGTCTGAGGGAGCGGACTGGAATGTTTTACAGTTCAAAACTTGTTATGAACAGAAATTCGCCATGATTTATTTGTATCGTGTGATTCTCACTGCTGAAGTTACGTATTGCCTATGTAACTTTTAAAAAACATGATAAAACTAACCTATTAGGCTCCATTCTTAGTAGATATAATAATTATTACATTGTCTCCATCACCCAAAGATACAGTAAAGAATTATCAATTTATACAATTTCACCATGTCGTCATCACCATCCATATGTCGACATGTGGATGATGTCGCGGTGGCACACTCTCATGCACGAGATTATTGTTGTAAGTAAAACATTGTCAGCCAAACCCACGACACAGGATATTCCAGATTGGGTCTCGAGTGACTCAGTAGCGTCTCGGAATCTGGAGTTCTGCCTGGTCTTCCTTATTACTTGGAGCTTAAACACAGCTAGCGAAATGTAGTTGTACACACCTCTGCTCTCCCCTTTAGAGGAATACATGCGTTATGGTATATTATTAATTGTGAATAGCTTTTTAAACTGCATATCGTAGCTACCAACCCCTCACGGAAATATACAGCAATATATCATGGAAGTTGACCTGATTCGTGATGTTCTTCAGAAAGGTCAGATGCGTAGTACTTGCAACTGGCGTGCGTGTATGACCAGATGCATGAACGTAGCCGAAGCAAAAGGAGTATGTACGGAGCGGAGCAGGTGGCGTTCTGTATTTTCTGCCTACCCCCATGGGACGAAGGCGCGAGTTTATGTATGTATGTAAGTGAAAGGTGTAATCACATTTAAGGGTCTGCTACAAGCTTAGAGTGTGGTAAAGACCATCAAATTGAACAACTCCATGGGGCCAACATCGTAATCGCGAAAAATTTATCAGCTGTCCCATACATCTGGGTCGAGTAGGTATTGAAGTTTTGTGTGGGACAGTTGTTAAATTATAAACATGATGTATTTATATCGTCTACAAAGAACATTCTACCACGTTGTCAAGTTAAATACATTTTCCTGTTTTTTCTTCAACTAAATTACAGTTCTCAGAACAGGGTATTACATTATCCACAGCTAGTTTTGACGATAAGTTCCACGAAATTATCATCACGTTTTGGGTCTAAATAATGTTTGTAAATAAATGTAAGTGTGATCTATTCTTCATAACACGATAAGACATTTGTTATCTTCTTCTTTGTATGTATAAAATGGTAAACACTACCGTCATACATACATAGATAAATATGATATGATATATTATGTTAATTGACCTCAACAAAATGTTATTTTTATTAAATTAATGTTAATATTGTATGTATTTAAAATGAAAAAAAAATATTGATTGTAAATTTATTTCCAAAGTTTTTTTTTTATAATGATTTTAATTTAATTTTTTGTTCTGTGCCTTACAGGGTCCGTAATTGTACCTTAGCCTTTGTAACACCTTTAAAAACATTGTGGAATGCAATTAAAGATATGAATATGAATAAACCGCTTTTTTTTTTTTGAGGATGGGAAATCATCAAATAACTTCTCCCGCTCTGGGCGGAGCGGGAGGGTGTGTCAGACTCCTACTGACTAAAACCCACCCGTATTCCTTCCTGTTGGCTGTATTGCCAGGGGACTCGGTGACCCATAAGAACCTTCCCGCGACCCCGGCAGGCATCGGCCCTAGTGGACCCCTACATTTGTGCTGACATCTCTTTGAGGCGCGCGTGGAATACGACGCGCTGTCGACCCTGGCCTGGTCCTTGCCGGACGGTAAGCTACCCATTGCTCACCGTCCGCAAGCCCGCGCCTACGGTGGCCGGAAATCCGCCCGGGATTCCCGTCGCCCTGGGCGTCTTCTGCGGCGGCTAGGGGCGAGAGGGCGCGAAACTTTCCTTTCCCTCAACCATCCCGCCTCCTCTTTCGCGAGCATTACTGCTTCGCAGAAGGAGGTGACGGCTGCCCATGCCCTCTCGCTCCGTACCATGGCCTGAACCAGGGCCGGACGCGAGAGGTCTCTGCCGCCGATCGCCTCCACGAGGACACGGCGGTGCTCTGCCCAAGCCGGGCAGAGCTCCACCGTATGCTCCACCGTGTCCTCCGGGCGATCCACACAGTGGTGACACCCGGACGTTTCCTCCCGCCTTATCCGACACAGGAACCTCCCGAAACTGCCGTGTCCGGTGAGGACCTGCGTCAGGCGGAAGGTGAGGATGCCGTAGCACCTCTCTAGCCACTCCTCAAAGAGGGGACTTATCGCCGCAATCGTCGCTGGCAGACAGACTTGAAATTTTGCACTTAGATACCATATAGAGTGTAGGCATCCACCAAGGAAATATTTTTGGAAATTCCACCCCTAAGGGGGTCAAATAGGGGATGAAAGTTTGTATGAAAGTCCGTCAGTTTCGAAGTTGGAATCTTCAAATGGAAAAAAAAAGATGTTTAGGGTGACGATTGAAAATTAATTATAAATTAATTTTCAATCGTCACCCTAAACATCTTTTGTGTCTCAGCGCTTTTGATAACTCCATCTCCGAAGGGGTGAAAAAAGGGATGAAGTTGTCTATGGAAAGTAAGAAAAAAGAAAAAAAATACGTTGACGTATTTGTTTTTCTTTTTGGTTTTTACCCGACTGCCTCAGGAGGGTAATGTTTTTCGAGAGTATGTATGTATGTATGTATGTATGTATGTATGTATGTATGTATGTATGTATGTATGTATGTATGTATGTATGTATGTATGTATGTATGTATGTATGTATGTATGTATGTATGTATGTCTATTTCTTTGGCACGCTCTGTAGCCTAAACGGCTTGATGGATTTTAACATATGAGGTGCCCTTATATTCGTCTTAATTGTAGGAGTGACATAGACTATATAATATTTATAAATTGCATCTGCAAGTACAAAAAAAGGAGGGGAATGTTTTTTTTTTAATTAATTGCAACAATATTGGTATCAAACAAAAGTTAGTAAAAAAGTAATTTTCAAATATATATATAAAAAACACTAAAAAGCTTGAAATAAAATAAATTATTTAAAAAACAAAAACCCGACTGCTAAAACACATAACTGAAAAGGGAAAAAACAAGCGTTATAATCTATATAATTTTGGTCTTGTAACGGGGACAGTCGAATAACCATATGGTGTAACTTTTGATTGTCCCCGCCTGCAAGACCAAAATTCTATAGATTATATCGCATGTTTTTCCCTTTTCAGTTATGTGTTTTAGCAGTCGTGTTTTTTGTTTTTTAAATAATTTTTACTTATAATATATGTATAAGTTCGGTATGTATCATATATATCTATAACAACATGGATTCCGACCAGCGCGTAGCACGACCAGCAACCTACTGACTGCCATGACGTACTTGGTTCCTCATATCGATGCTGGGGTGCAAGACCGCCTACTTTGATTTTAGGAAAGCATTTGACCTAGTGGATTACGATGTTTTATTATCAAAGTTGGCGAAAGTTGGCTGTACACCTAAATTGCTCCAATTCTTTGGAAGCTATTTGAGGGACAGGCGACAGTATGTGGAGTACTGTGGATTCCGGTCGGAGCCTTATTTCACTAGGTCGGGAGTGAGTCAAGGTAGCAATTTAGGTCCGTTAGAATTCATTATAATGATAAATGACCTGCCTTATGTAATAAGTGATGCCAGGTGTCTGCTATTTCCAGACGACCTCAAGTTGCTTCTAGCTATCGAAAACGAGAACGACTGTCACCGCCTTCAGCAAGACATTGATCGCGTAGTGGAATGGAGTCCAAATAACAAGTTGCAATTCAATGTTACGAAATGTTCAGTTTTAACTTTCAGCCGTGCACGGGAACCGCTCCACTACAACTAAAAAGTGAATGACGCGCCTATGAAAAGGGAGACGGCAGTGCGTGACCTGGGTGTTCGTATGGACACTCAATTGAGATTTCGAGAGAATATCACTGATGTGTGTAAAAAGGCATACAAGCGATTGGGATATGTGCTTCGCAGAGCAGCAGCTTTCACAAATATTAAAGCAATTTCAGCACTCTACGACGCTCTAATAAGGAGTCAGTTGGAGGGGAATGCGGCAATATGGGCTCCACATGAGTCTAAGTATAGTCTCATGTTGGAGCGCATGCAGAACAAATTCACGAGATATATCTACCTCAGACTTTATGGAGTATATCCCTTCTACCCCTTGATGTATCCAACCTTGTTTGTTTTGGGCATGGTAGGATACAACAAATTGGAAACAAGAAGAGATCATACGCTGGCGTCGTATATCCTTGGAGTGTTCCGGGGTAACATACATAACCCGGGTATGCTACAGGGTATATGTTTAAGTGTGCCCGACGGTTACATACAGCGCCGGCGACTTATTTGCGGTGCCGCACGGTCGAACTAAATTGTTGGATAATGCACCCCTCACGCGAACAATGCGCGTACTTAATGTTGTTGCCAATAAAATAGATCTGTTCTCATGTTCACGGGGCGAGTTCGCAAGGGTGACGTTACAGATATTGTGCACTTAGTAAGATAATTCTAAGAATAGTATAAATATAAATAAATTGTATATAATTCTCCTAATAACTACACTACCGCATTGGGAAACTGTAATGGTAGATGTAAGGTTGTTGTTGTAAATAAATAAATAAAATAAATAATATCAGCCTCCGTTAACTACAGCACAAGCTGGGCTTGATTTGGGATCGGTAAACCTTGTGTGTATTAAAATGAAATTGTCCGACTCATTATTGTTTTAACGATATTTATTTTTTTAGGATAAATGTCCGTATTGTCACCAGTCTTATACAAAGGTACTAGGACTGGAAAGATGTAATGGTTGCAGAATATCTTAGCTTCAAAATGGAGCTATTTCTGGGGTTTGCGCCATTCAGACGTGCGTTGGTACACAACGTGCGAAACGTTTAAAACGCGCAAAAAAAAATCCAGTCGCGCAAAAATCCGCCAACTCGAATCGCATCCTCTAACATCCTGTAGCCTGGTCACCTGACATGTTGCAAGAGATGGAGATAAACTTGAAGGAGTTGGATCAGCTAGAAACCTCACTAATTACCGATTCGGATAACATGGCAGCGATTATTTCAACAGATTTGAAAAAAACATTGTTTATAAACACTACTGTACAGGACGGTATCTATCTGAACTTTTGTCATATATCATTCGTAGTGGTGGGCACTAGCCATGAACAGAGCTCTATATTGTTAAAATAATTATAAAAAAAGAAATACACTAAAGTCGGATTATTAATTCACTGGAGTAATCTGACATGTGCTAGCTGTCACTTTGTGTAATAAAATGGTCAAATTTATTATATTTATTGTATTCTAGACTTTTACACTTATTATTATACATTTATTCTACACTTATATAAATCGACTACCTTTTCCCAGCGAGAAGCTAGTCGATTTGTCGAGTGTGCATGTCGGAAATTATCGCACGAGCACGTCCTACCGGCATAAAAAGTATCCAGTATGTAATTCCAGATCCATCTGTGTGCCAAATTTCATTAAAATCCTATTAGTAGCATAATACTAATGATTTAAATACTATTGTGAATTCATGCAAGCCTAGTACTTTTTGATGGGTTACTGCTCAGAAATTGTGCATAATGTGTCATGAACAGAATACCGTATTAAATTATCTAATTTACCAAGCAACTTTCTTCATTTTTTCGTACATAAGAACCATCTCCTGACAATAACAACACAAAAAAAAATATGCAATATCGGTCCAGCCGTTCACGCGTGTTGCCGTGACCAAGTGCATAACCTCAGCAGTGCATCTTAGAAACCTTCAAATGAGGTACTAATATAGTACGGTGACTTTCGAGATATTCCAATTTTAAAGAGTATATTTGCTTATGTTTTTAAATGAGTTCAAGCTTTTTTGAATAAAATTTGATTGAGTTTTCAAACATGTGTCAAAATAAAATGTTATTTAAATCAAAAGCACTAAGGAGTTTTGATATCAACTTCGAAGCATATCGCCGCGAAAATAACATTCTACCCCTTTTTAACCCCGTTAGGGGAAGAATTTCAATAAAATACGAAACACGTCTTCCATCAATTTTGTTAAAAAAAAGTTTATGCAAAATTTGAAGTAGATTGGACCAAGGAATCACGTTGTCCCATACAAACTTTGCCCCCTTTTTCACCCCTGAGTGGTAGATCTTCGGAAAATACTTTCTTATCGGCAAGGGCGTCGCCAAGGGGAGGCAGGGAGGGACAGCTGCCCCCCCCCCTAGAGATAAAAAAGTACCCAAATGCAAAACAACCAAAGCACCCGCTCACTTGAATTCGTCCAATTTTATGATATACCGAACATAACAAATTAAACCGAAATTTGGCAGCAATTGTATATAAATCTAACCGTTGTTGATGTCCTAAAATCGGCAAACACCTTTCTGGAAACGGGATTACTATAAACGTTGATAATTTTGATCGCTCTACCGTGCACAACGTGTACAATTCATACTTTTCCCATCCTCTATATATCAACTTGCCCTCCCCTGGTTCATCGGCTGGCGACGCCCTTGCTTATCGGATGCCTACGTCATACAAAGAACACACCCTCCAAGTTTCAGGTCTCTACGATCAGCGGTTTAGGCTGTGCGTTGATCCGTCAGTCAGTCATTCAGGACAAAGCATTTCATATGTATAGATTAAACTAAACGATCACCATTACAATAAATATGACCATTTTATTACACAAAGTGACAGCTAGCTCATGTCAGATTACTCCAGTGAATTAGTAATTCGACTTTAGGCGGACGAAGTCGCGTGCTAAAGCTAGTTGTTTATAACACACAATATTATAGATTATAAGTAGTATTAGGTACTATCTATTCTGAGAACATCTCAGTGGGGTCAGACGCACAAACTCTGCAGATAACATACTGTATATAAGGTAATGTTTTAAAACTGTTGGACATACAGTTCGAAATTATTGTCTCATTCGTTAATCACAGTTTATTTTACAATATGGCTTTCAAGGTTAGTATTTTAATTTAATTTTAATGTAATTTATTTATTTAATTTATATATATTATATTATATTTTATTTTAATAATCTGTTAGTATGAAAAAATGTGGTAAACTTCAATGTTATAGTGAAGTTCTTAAAATCATCATCATCATCATTCTCCTGCCCTTATACCAATTTATTTGGGGTCTTAAAATATAGTGCCCTTAATCCCTTTTTTTGGGTGGGAAAATATCAAATAACTTCTCCCGCTCTGGGCGGAGCGTTTGGGTGTGTCAGACTCTTACTGACTAAAACCCACCCGTGTTCCTTCCGTTGCCTTTTTTTTTTTTTTTTTTGAGGTTGGGAAATCATCAAATAACTTCTCCCGCTCTGGGCGGAGCGGGAGGGTGTGTCAGACTCTTACTGACTAAAACCCACCCGTATTCCTTCCTGTTGCCTGTGTTGCGGGGGCCTCGGTGACCCATAAGTACCTTCCCGTGACCCCGGCAGGCATCGGCCCTATTGGACCCCTACTTTGTGCTGACGACATCTCTTTGAGGCGCGCGTGGAATACGACGCGCCGTCGACCCGGGCCTGGTCCTTACCGGACGGTGAGCTACCCATTGCTCACCGTCCGCAAGCCCGCGCCTACGGTGGCCGGAAATCCGCCCGGGATTCCCGACGCCCTGGGCGTCTCCTGCGGCGGCTAGGGGCGAGAGGGCGCGAAACTTGCCTTTCCCTCAACCGTCCCGCCTCCTCCTTCGCGAGCATTACTGCTTCGCAGAAGGAGGTGACGGCTGCCCATGCCCTCTCGCTCCGTACCATGGCCTGAACCAGGGCCGGACGCGAGAGGTCTCTTCCGCCGATCGCCTCCACGAGGACACGGCGGTGCTCTGCCCAAGCCGGGCAGACCTCCACCGTATGCTCCACCGTGTCCTCCGGGCGATCCACACAGTGGTGACACCCGGACGTTTCCTCCTCCTTCCGTTGCCTGTGTTGCCAGGGGCCTCAGTATCCCTTTCGCACTTTCCCACGACCACGGCAGGCCCTTAAATAATATAGAGTTTCCTGTATAACTTACAAAGTGCTTGGCAAATCACCCTTTCTTCAAAGACTTTTGTACACCTTTTATTGTTTCTTTTCGGGTTTTTTCCTAGATATCTAAAGAAATATTGTTATTTGTTTCAGATCGTGTGCTTGGTTCTGGCATTAGCTGTAGCTACCTACGGTAAGTGACGCATTAATTTACTGAATTACGGTTTAACTACTCTCTTGGTTTTAGTTATCATATTCCATAAATATGTTTAAGATGCCAGTTTAGACAAAGTGCTAAGAAATTGGGAAATTTTAGTAATACTTCAGACCAAAAAAACCAGAGACATAAAAATTAAGAAGTGTCACATTTAAGTCAATACGAGTGTAGCTCATGGTATACGATCATCAGTGGTAACGAAACCAGTATAAGTTGGCTTCTTATTTCATTGTATCTCGGTACTATGGTAGGCCCGCTCAAATTAGCTAGTCGGCAACGTTGGGAATAGAACAAACTCGCGTACCTCAGACGTAAAAAAAGTATCACTCGTTGAGGCCGGCTATATTGGGATTGGGGTCGGCTTCCAGTTTGACTAAACGCTGCTGAACACCAATATTTTACATGGGGCGCCTGCCTATCACTGGAAAGGCAAGAGATCACTGGATAAGCAGGCGCTCCATGTACAATTCCAAAAGGTTCCGCTTCCGAGGAAAAAAACGCGCTTTGCCCGAAAAAAAATCTGACAACGCTGCGTATTCCCCAGTTGTAGAACTGGGTAATACGCAGCGTTGGCAGATTTTTTTTGGGCAAAGCGGGATTTTGAAACTTTTTTAGTAAAAAT
The DNA here is from genome assembly GCA_905333075.3 of Atethmia centrago. Classification (NCBI taxonomy): domain Eukaryota; kingdom Metazoa; phylum Arthropoda; class Insecta; order Lepidoptera; family Noctuidae; genus Atethmia; species Atethmia centrago. Next base: position 22,444,006 of record HG995379.1, on the reverse strand, counting down.
GCGCGATTCTTTCGTCGGAAGCGGGACATGATTTAAAAAAAAAAGTAAATAATCAATAGTATTTCCTTTATTAGGTACTACTTATCCTTATAAATGAATTTCAAATTAAGTTTACTATGTTATTAGATAGGCATTAAAATGTATTTTTATGAAAATACATTACTTTGCTGTAGTAATAACAATAATTGTCAGGTTTGCTCTGTAAGGCAGTTAAGTCTTCAGAGGGATATAATATAAATAAGTAATACATTACTAACAAATTACTCTTTTTTATCGCCTAAAAGCGGGACTGAGCCTATCCCGCACGGGTCCTTAATTTTGGGCTAAAAATCGGGACGTCTGGCATCCCCATACAAATATAAGAATCACTGAAATGTGTATGTTTCAAACCACCTCACTGCCTAGTCCTTTCCGGGAACACTGGCTTGGTTATATCTTGTTCCACAACAAGCTCGCGATGATTAGAGAACTGGGTCAATGACCGTGACTAGGTAGGATGTATATATAATTATACATCTGGCATATGAAGTATGAAGATAGCGGTTTAGTCATCCTTGGTAAAATAACTAGTGCAGTCGTGTTCGTGTGTGCTGTTAATATGAAAGGTCTTTATTTTTAAATTTATTTTTTTCTTTATTTACATTAGGCATATTGTACAACTTTATGTGAAACTTGCCGTGTGGCTTTTTCTAAAATAAAAGTAAGTAGGTAAGTAAGTTACTCCTTATAACATCAGTTATCTGCAAGTGAGAGTCCCTTCAAAATCGGTCCAGCCATTTCGGAGATTAGCAACAAATAGACAGACAGAGAGAAGCAAAAGTTAGACAAAAAGTTTTTATTTTATTTAAGTACCGTATCTTTTTCATACGGATTTAGTATACATCTGTTATTTTGAAATTACAAACAGACACTTATTTTTTTTTAAATTTGTTTTAGATAGTTTGTCCGAGAACGTACTATATTGCCATAAACTTATTAGTTGCTATGAGCTTGTGTTGTTGTTGCGGTGAGGTGCGTCGCTCCATGTAAGATAAAGCAGCATCCGAACTGGAAGCCAACCCCGACATAAAGTTAAATTTTATTAATTCACTGAAGGAAACTGAGAGGTGCTAGCTGTCAATTAGTTATATATTATGGAAATACCTATTATATTCTAGACTTTTACACTTATTTTACACATTACTTCTTTATACATTTATTTTACACTTATATTTATATAAGTGTAAATAATATAGTAATCGATTTATCGATAAACTAAACGATCATCGTTACAATAAATATGACCATTTTATTACACAAAGAGACAGCTAGCGCATGTCAGATTACTCCATAAAATAGGGATGTTGTTTGGGTAAAAAAAAGAAATTCTATTTAGGCCGTCTGTCAGATAATAAAAAATATAAGACACGTATTTTTTGCTTTGTCATATTAATAAAAAAAATACTTAGATAAAAACGCATTAAAGTTGGAGAGTAGGGACTCGCTACGTCACAACTCAGTATAAAATCTGGCAAGCCGTTATGACAATTTTTAACTCACTGTATCGCCGTAATCTTAAAGAGTACGTAAAAAAAGAAAAAATACGTGTCCAATATCTTTTAATAATCTTCCCCACGGACAAAAAAAAAATAGGTCATCATTCCTATTAATAATTCGACTAGTTGGGGAAAGGCAGGCAGTATGATAATCACGGCGATCACTTAGTTGCTACGTCAAACAATACTTGTTACTCTGTGTTAGTTTGAAAGATATTGGGTGCCTTTGTAATCATCTTGTTTTGATACAACTCAGGTACAGTCGCCAGCACATCAAGTTACCACAAACTGTAAAAATTTTCCAAATGATTTTAAACCTTAAAATGTTCAAGGTTAAGTTCAAAATTGAATAAGAAAATTTGGCAGTTTGTGGTAACTTGATGTGCTGGCGATTGTGCATCTAAAATTATATTATATATATTATAAAGAAGTAAAATTAAATGAAAAAAAAATGAATTTAAGAAGTAAAATTAATTCATGAAATTTCTCAGTAGCAGCCCGGAGTCTGGATTTGTGCCCCGTTGATGGCAATAGGCCCCTATTACATGGAACTTAAACATAACTGGCGAAATGTGGGTGTACTATAAGTAAACCTTTGCCCAACCCTACGGGGAAAATAGGCTTGATGTCATGTAAAGTAAAGTTAATTGTTTATATGTCTGTAAAAAGCAATCTCTGGAAGTCATAGAATATTTTAATTAATACTAGCTGCGCCCTGCGCCGCACCCGCATAAGTCTCGATCCCGTGGGAATATCAGGAGTAAAATCAAAATATTTTATTTCACGTAAACCTACATGGGCACTTATGAAATCTCAGAAGCTAGGTGCACGGTTCCAAATGGTTGTTTCCTGAGAAGAGCCGACAAGAAACTCCACGGTTACTCTTTTAAAAATAATTGGCTTTTAAGCCTACAACGTTCACAAAATATAAAATAATAAATGTAAAATATTAAAATATTATTATTTACTAAGATCAAAATTATACCATGTGCCAAATTTCATCCAAATCCGTTTATTCGTTTTAACGTGAAAGCGTAACAAACAAACTCACTTCCGCATTTATAAGGTTAGGATTAGAATATTAAAACAAAAAATTTCGACGAAGTCGCGAGCGTATGCTAGTATATTAAGTATATCTGGGTGACAATGACTTCAATGACACGTTAGGATTTGTGGATCACGTCAACCTAGGTTGATGGGTTTGGCAATGTATTTAGAAGAAGTTACTGTCTAAGAAGGACTATTAAGTCCTTCAGACCTAATTTCGGCCATGGCGGTCAATCTCAGTGGCGAATAGCTATCGAAGCGGAGATACTATAGTGCACAAGTGTGTGCGCAGACGCAGGTGTATTCACTATTCCCTCACGCTCATAGTCCAATGGGACGGAAATCCACGACCGGGAGAGATCAGGCGCAGAGCCAACGGCTTAACGTGCTTTCCAGGACACAGGGGTATTACACCGCCAACTTCCAAACTCCACGCTGAGAAATCCTTGACGGGAAAACCCGATTAATAACACTTTGCACGACCCGGGAATCGAACCCAGGACCCCATGCTCAGTAGTTGCACTAGACCAACGAGGCGGTCTATTCAGAAGTAGTTATTCTACTTAACGTCGATGATTCCAGTGTCGCCCTCAGGTCGGTTTACCGACGCCTATTTTTTTTTTTTTTTTTGTGTGGTAAATCATCGTTATTCGATGATTTCCCACACAAAAAAAAAAAAAATCATCAAATAACTTCTCCCGCTCTGGGCGGAGTGGGAGGGTGTGTCAGACTCTTACTGACTAAAACCCACCCGTATTCCTTCCTGTTGCCTGTGTTGCCAGGGGCCTCGGTGACCCATAAGTACCTTCCCGCGACTACGTCTATGATTCCAGTGTCGCCCTCGGGTCGGTTTACCGACGCCTGAGGGCGATACTGGTACTGGAACATCTCATAGTTTCGAGATTATCTCTACAACCTTCTAGAAATACAATCCATTAGTTGAACTTTTTCGTCAAAAACAAACAATATTCCAACTGGAACTTTTCCTATCTCTTTATAAATTGTTTATATTATTATTATAGGTATGAGATAAACTCTGCTCTTCCGATCATTAACTTATATGAATTAATGTTTTATGTATATTTCTGATAATAACGTTTATGCGTATTGCGTGATGTAGTTGTTATTGATCTGATAATAGACCTTGTAGCAGTGTAAGTGTCTCATTTTTTAGTTTGTAGGATTGAAGAAAATTCAAACACGAAGAACAATAATTACCTACAAATCTTATGCACTTTATTTATTGAAGTGAAATCTTCTTAAGGCGCGTTGAGTGGTTTTTGGTAGGGGAGAAACTTATGGGTTGGCGTCACCGACATGCTAACCGCTAGATACTAATGTGACGTGTTGCGTGGCGATGACACCTGTACATGTATACGCATATATTACATTATATATGTATGTTATTCCAAAGTTTTAAGTTTTCACTTTTGTGGCAGTCCCTATGACTGCCATTTTTTTTAACCATTTATTTACAGACGCTCCCTCACAGAGAGGCCTGTGTTCTAGCAGTGGAAACAATTTAGACTGATTATGTGTACAGTCACAAGCACTAAAAAAGTTGTTAAGTGTATACATACACTTAACAACTTTTAAAAGTTATTTTCTCCTACTGTTCTGATTGTAATTTTATGTCGTTACGAACATAGTATTTTGGAACCTATGCTGTTATGAAATAGAATTACCTCAATCTTGCAGTCGTTATTCCACAAAACATCGCTTTTGTATTTTGCTAAGTGCATATTAGTGCTCGTGACTGTACAGTCGCCAGCACATTCGATTTTGAACATAACATTTTAAGGTTTAAAATTATTTGGAGAAATTTGACAGCGACTGTACACACAAATATACAGACAAAAATAAAGGTTGCGGATGATAATTGTATGTTGTTAACTGTACTGAATGGTGTGCCCCCAATTACATGGGACTTAAACATAACTGGTGGGATGTGGGTGTACCGGTGTCCTATAGGTACACCTCAGCCTAACCTTTCGGGGATTACAGCCGTAAAGTAATGTAAAGAAAAATTGTGAAAAGTATTAATTTGGCTTTAAAAAAGCTAGTTTATTGTTATGGTACTAGAGCTGATTTTGGGTTCGTTTAACTATTTCAGTAATGTGAAGTGCTTTCCTTTTTTTTCCTTATCACACTTCAAGGAAAAACATGAAATTTTGATGAAACTATATATTTAGTTTCATCAAAATTTCATGTTTTTATCTGAAGACAGAAAACAACCAACGCACAGTCTGAATTGAAATTCAGACCCCGTTGTTTGTCTGTCTGTTAGTGTTTTTTTTTGTAAACGAGTTAAAACATAAATTTATGACGAGCAAAGCCATAGCAAACAACGGTCTATACCTAAATATTTTCGATAACCCAATTGACAAAACAGAGTCAAATCGGTTACAGGATTGAATTTCATTCGTTCTTATTAACCTCCACTGTTTTGTCTGCAGGATACCCTCAGTACGGCGGTGGTAACCAGGGAGGCGGCTATGGCGGCAGTCAGGGCGGCTACGGCGGCAATCAGGGTGGCTACGGCAACCAAGGCGGTCACGGTCAAGGCGGACAGAGCGCCTACCCTAGTGGTCAAGGAGGCTTTGGTCAAGGCTCCCAAGGGTTTCCCCAATCCGGATCAAACATCCCTCAAGGAGGCAACGTAGGACCTGGCAATCAGGGCGGATTCGGCTCTGGAAATCAAGGTTTCGGACAAGGTCAGAGCGGACAAGGACAACTACCTCATGGTAATTCTGGCTTCGGTAACTCTGGATTTGGAGGATCAGCTCCCACTAACAACGCTTATCCGTCTGGAGGTCACAGCTCTGGGGCTCACAGCCACGGGGGTCACAGGGGAGGATACCAAGAACACGGATACTAGATAAATGCATAACTGATTGATTGAAACTGTACTGTTGTGTAATTGTGTGTTTTTATTATGTGAATTATAAGAGTAATGAGTTTAATTTTGTTATCTTTTATTTACGGAAAATATTAAGCAATTTTTTGTAAAGGTTATCATAATATAAGGAGTTCGACTCGTTATTTTTAGAGGTGAGCAACTATTTTTATCCCGTGATGTTTTGACTACATTTTTTTTTGTACCTACTACTACACAGTCCAGCCGTTGAGAGAATGCGTTCCCTGACACCTGTCGCAGTTAGACAATTTCTAGTAATTCATCTTCCTGCCTAGCCTTTTCCCAACTTTGATGGATTCGGCTCCAGCCTAACCGGATGCAGCTGAATACCAGTATTTTATATGGAGTGACTGCCTATCTGCCCTCCACAACCCAGTTACTGGGTAACACGATACCCCTTGGTAAGACTGGTTGTCAGACTTTCGGGCCTCTGACGACCCGTAACGACTGCTGTTTAATTTTGTTTTATTCTCAGTTAGTTTTTAACTTGGTCTGGCAGTTTGAGTATTTTGCGGCCTAGCCAAATGTCCTTTTTTTTGGTATTGTTCGTTGAATCGTTGAGCTCCTTAAGTTCTGAGTTGAGCTGCACAACTACTGACAAATGCGTGCACTGACTGGACAGGTCCACTCAATCTGTGTGGTTCTTTCATCAAAAGATACCAATCACACACCAAACAGACACTAATCTACATGGTCTTCACATGATCTGACTAAGATTAAGGTTGGACTTTAAAAGAGACTGTGTCCTCTGAGTTTATTTTGGCCTTTTTTCTCAGAATAGTCAGATAGGAAACGCCGACCTCATCTAGTTTAAAAAAATATGATTGACGTGTTTGTACAAACCTACGTACAGAAATAAAATCATTTATCGTTATCATTTAACTGTCAAAGATTTACAAATGACAGCCGGGACCAACGGTGTAACGTGCTTTCCGAGACATGGAGGGGTCTCGGTATGTAAAGAAGGTCATCCATCCACGGATCAACCGCGGCAAGCGTAGCTTAACCTGATCGATCGACCCGTGCGGCTGTTATTACTTAGTCACAAGTCCCTTTTCAACCTTATAAGACTATTTCTAGTAACTATAAGGATCAAATTCGCAAAACACATGATATTCGTTAATATAATAAAACTGACAGGTACTTACATATTTTACTTTTGAAGACCTGTGAGCGGGTTGAAGGATATGATTTGAATGACTTTGAAATTTGTTATTACGCCTTCATATAATGCAAAAAATGTAGGTTAAACTAGAACGCATACACATCAATTCTATATGTGAATATTTAAGTATTATAGTAAAATTCTTTATGAAATAAATTTAGGAAGTAATGTCTACCCTATGCATAAAAACGATATTACTTACTTATAAATACTTAAGATATTTTCATTTTTTTTTTTTAAGAACAGACTGTTTTATCGTCCATAATTCTATCTGCATTTTTTTAAATTATTTATTTATTAAAAATAAGATAAAAACGGTTGAACATTAATAATAATATAATAATAATAACATTTATTTCCAAAAACAAATTACCTAATAGTTCATGAATGTACTTAGGCTGTGTTTTACAATTACAAATGAATTAAACATCTGTAGCCGAACTAGGCAGAAGCCTGTATTTCAGCTATCAGCGCCAATCCCCTCAAATATTTTAATGCATTTCTAGCCTTTTAGAAAACATAATTGAGTTGAAATACTGACCAATTTGTTTAATAATAATTTAGAATATATACAAAAGTAAATTAAAAAACAATCAAACACTTACAAACAACACCATGTATGATAATACCGTATTACAATACCTATAACCATTAGCGTTATCAGCAATCTTTGTATTAACATGGGTAGACCATGACCTGGAGAAGGACAAGCTACTTTTCAACCTGGATCGCAGACGAAGTTGCGGGCAACAGCTGGTTAATTATATTAGGAGACCTCCACAACTCCAGGAGGCTCCAGTTTTTAAGCTACATCTATACAATACATATACTACTTAATATTATGAATGCAAAAGTAACTCTGTCTGTCTGTCTGTTATCTTTTCACGCCTATTCCACTCAACTGAGTGTTATGAAATTCGGCAGATAGGTAGCCTGGGACCTGGAGAATTACATAAGCTACTTTTCATCCTGAATAGCAGGCGAAGTCATGGGCAACAGTAGTTACATATAGGTATACATACATACATACATACATAAACTATCTAGGAACTTTCTAGGAAGAAGGCGTGAGTGAAACCCCATAGGATGGGGGTAGACCGAAACTATAAGACGCCACCTACTCCGCTCCTTACATACCCCTTTTGTTTCGCCTACGTTTATACGTCTGGTCATACACGCACGCCGGTTGCGAGTACTACGCACCGGACCTTTCTGAAGAACATCACCAATTAGGTCACTATATGTCCTCCTAGGGCGCCCCCTCCCGGCGTTTCCACTGAGCTCTACTTTGTACCAAAACACAAATACCTTTTGTTATGCAACATGACCAAACAACAAAATTTAAGCATATTCTTTTGAATTTATGTCACTACATCTTTTTAAATCGCACTGTTGCCTTATCACATCATTTTTTAGCTATATTTATTAATAGTCACGCCAGAAATGCTTTACAAGGAACGCATTTCCACAGCATTTATTCGACTAATACTCGTACAAGAGTTACTTAAAAAAAATATAGGTATTAGGTAACTCATATGACCCAAACCCGCCAGAAAATCACAGTACCAAAATGAATTCTGTTCGTCTGTGTTACAAACGCAAATAGTCTTGTGTTAAGCACGAACTAACAAAAGCACTTTTAAAACCACCAGCATAACTGGAACCTCTTCCTCTCCCAGAGAAACTCAAATTAAGGACATTACAAGGGGATTCGGTGTAGTGACTGAGATCAAGCTAAACTGGCCGTGTTTCGGTTCGTCTAGTATGCATTGCCGGGCTGACAATCCTATTTCAAAAACGTTTGGGGTAACGTCTGGTGTCTAATTTAAATAAATAGTTAACATACTACGTGGACTGAAAGTTGAGTGGGTAGCGTAAAAAACTGGTATTTTGTTTACTTCCTTTGAAGTAAAGTCCACAAAGGACTCGTCAGAAAGTAAAAGAGCTCGTCTTGTGCTGGCACTAGTAGTGTGGGTGCAAATGAAATCAGTTTATTTGTGCACAGATTATAAGTTGTTACAATATTATAAATTAGTAACACTGTGTCCTGTCTGCCACAGTAAGTGCCAGCTACAAATAATAGAAAATTAGGAACAAAAAAAAAATAAAAAGGAAAAACCCGACTGCAATCTACAATCGATTTAAAATTACAATTGATAGAATTTTGGTATCGCAGGCCGGACAAACAAAACCATTTTTCAGGTTATTGGTTTGTCTTATGTTAAAATTCATTAAGTCGTTTAGGCTACAGAGCGTGCCAAAGAAATAGACAGACATACATACATACATACATACATACTCTCGAAAAACATTACCCTCCTTCTGGGGCAGTCGGGTAAAAAGTAAACAAAATAGTCGGTTGGTAGATACTTTTCTGGTCCTGGAGTGGAGACCGCGTATCGGTAAGCGTTGTGTGGGACGCCACCCAGTTTGATGGACTGACGACTTTAAGTAGATGGCTGGGTCAGACTAGATGAGGAAGTCGGAGGACGGGTTATTGTGGCGCAGCCTGGGAGAGGCCTAAGTCCAGCAGTAGACTGCAGTAGGCTGAGTTACTTTTCTCCTGTATGATATTTCTACAATCCGTAAGCAACAAGTCTCCTTTTCTAATTTCAGTAGTTTGGTTTGAGAATTTTGTATCTAAATATTACATACAGAATTATACATAATGCCTACTATCATTCAGTGCAGTATGCAACATCTCTTTTGCTCACCGTACTGCACGTATTGGGTATTTTGCTTCCTTATTATTCAAAACAGCAACTTAATCTTGCTTCTAATAACATACGAATGACAGACTGTCATATAATACAGTGCACTAATGCATACTGCCGCTCACAAAGTGCATTACTCTGCAAAACATCTAAATGGGTGCCTCGGGGAAACCGGAGCTTTTTACCGGCTCGTAGAACGTATAAAATATACGGTATACAGCTTAATTGAGTGAAGATAATTACTGTCGTGATGTATGTACTTACTTAAAAGGTTTAATTTTTTATCAAAGTTTTGTAACGATGTCAAACTAGTTTCATTTGAACTCAAATTATCTTTTCGCAAATATGAATTAGGTACATAGATGTAATTATTATTATACACAACGAACGATAAACATACAATTTGGCACTTGAATTTAGCGTAAATTACCTATGCTTGTTGACCTCACCCAGTTCATTTTGTATAAAAATTAGGGTAACTGATGAGTGATTGCAATGATAATTATGTTGGATAGGTAGAGTTTAGCCCTTACTAATCTACATCTACCGATTCCTTGACAAAACAAACGAACATCTTCTGGTATCATCATTCTTTTAAGGCTCCAGCAGGCTTAGCATGACCGTAGAAATCCTTCTACAATCTGTCAGTTTGTCTTTCGTCTCTAACCATCTTTGTCTAGGTCCTTTTTTATTTCTACGGTGCGATGTCAAAACTGGAGAATCGAAATGTCACTTTGTATAGAAAGAGCTGTGTCTATTCTTCGTAGAAATAAAAAGCGTCAACCTAAGCCTGCTGTAGACAGGCGCGACGCGGCAGTACGACGCGATTTTGGTAGTAAAAATTCCATAAAATGTTCATCGAAATTGTTCTACTCGAGTCGTGTCGCGCTGACGCGTCGCGCCTGTCTGCAGGATTGCCTGGATTCCGTTTAATGTCTAAATCATTTATTGTGTTCAGACGCTGTCAGACTGCATAGATAAGAAAGAGAAGCACAATGACACAACGCTTGTAATTTATTGCAAAATATGAAGCAATTATCTATTTACTCAAAATTGAGTTGAGTAATCGAATATAAAAAACACCAAAGTTCTGCATTCGGATACGACATTCTTGTTAGTAATTAAATACGTAACGTATGTTGATATTTAATACAGATATTTTGGATTGAAACTCAAGGTAAGAGGTTGGCCATGGTACGGAGCGAGAGGGCATGGGCAGCCGTCACCTCCTTCTGCGAAGCAGTAATGCGCGCGAAGGAGGAAGCGGGACGGTTGAGGGAAAGGCAAGTTTCACGCCCTCTCGCCCCTAGCTGCAGCAGGAGACGTCCTGGGCGTCGGGAATCCTGTGCGGATTTCCGGCCACCGTAGGCGCGGGCTTTCGGACGGTGAGTAATGGGTAGCTCACCGTCCGGTTAGGACCAGGCCCGGGTCGACGGCGCGTTGTATTCCACGCGCGCCTCAGAGATGTCGTCAGCACAAGCGTAGGGATCCATTAGGGCCGATGCCTGCCGGGGTCGCGGGAAGGTACCAAAGGGTTACCGAGGCCCCTGGCAACACAGGCAACGGAAGGAATACGGGTGGGTTTTAGTCAGTAAGAGTCTGACACTTCCTCCCGCTTTGTCCAGAGCCGGAGAAGTTATTTTATGATTTCCCACCCAATAAAAAAAAAGGTAAGAAGTAAACTTGGTTGTTACTAAAATACGTTTTGAGAAATATGTTCTAAATTTTTTTGCTACCACAAACTATATAGATTTGGCATTTTTTTTCATAAACAAGCCTATATTGGTCATTAGCCTCTTATCAGCGCCTTATTTTTTTTGTGTTTGGTACCAAACCTAGGCGTTTTGGTACCAAAGACCACAATTTGCCACCTCTTCGGAGGATACGTGTGTGATCTTATGTTGTCTTATTTTACTTAAGAGTTGATGCTTTTGTCTCTGCTTTGCCTTCCACCTCTGTCTACCGAAGGCCAAACTCCAAGACCCTTGTGGTAGATATAGATACCAGGATACAAGGGAGCAATTTCTTTTTTATTACCCAGAACCTTGCTTGTGGAGGTCAGATAGGCAGTCGCTCTATGTAAAATACTGGTATACAGTATCCGGTTAGCCTGGAAGCCGATCCCATCATAGTTCGGAAAAGGCAGATGATGATTTGGGCGATGTAACTATGTCCCATCTATCTCCAGTATGTTTTAAATAAAGGCTGATGCAGACTAGCCCGAGTCTGCAGGAGCCTTAAATACTTTTCAGACGGTTCATAAGTGCCCATGTAGGTTATATGTATGTGAAATAAAATATTTTGATTTTTATACTAACTTTATGATATCCGAGCAACTGTAAGTCCAAAATATGGTTCATAGCACGGTAGAATCAAATTGAAATATGGCCAGTTCCACGTTCGTAGTTTGATTTACGACAGTAATGTTCCGGCGTGTAATGCATACGGACCGCAGCCGGAATTCCGGTATCGTGACAAAAACGTAAGTGTCATCCATATCGGATTAGAGCTTTAAATTGTACACGTTACTCTGGTTGTAAACTAGTTTGTTTACGCCATTTATGCCAATACTAATATAATATTAGTTTATGAAACTGTTGCATAACGAGGCTATACATACGAGTGCAATAGTATCCAGAGGCGGTGGAAGGCGTGGGCGACTTGGGCCACCACCCACGGCGTCGCGGTCCGAGAGGCCTCGCGCCTCGAAGGCTTATGCATTACTTATTGCAAAAGAGAAAATATTAAAAAAAAAACTGTCAAGATGTGTATATAGTCCTGCGAGTGGGTGAGAGCAGTGACTTCCAACCTTACAAATTAAATAAAGAATTACAAACAATGATCCCAATTTTACCCAACTTCATTATAGATGTGAAACAGATGCTCCATTAATTAACAGAAAATAACTTGAAAGAAATTTACCCAAATATTTATATTGTCGTTTGAATTTTGATAACAATACCAGTAAATACAGCCTCCGCTGAAAGGAGCTTTTCAAAATTAAAACTAATAAAAAAATATTTATGAAATTCAATGAGTCAAGAAAGACTTTCAGCTTTGGCAGTTATCTATTGAAGCAGATAAAGCATCTAAGTTGAATTACGATACATACAATTATTAAAGAGTTCAGTAAGGCTAAAAACAGGAAATTTCTGTTTTTTTAATTATAATTTTTTTATTTTTCTTCTATGTTAGTCAAAGAAAATGTTTTTATTTTATAAAATCTTCTTGCACCACCAGAAGGCCTCGCGAAATGTACCTGGCCCACATCTAATTTAGATCTTGCCCTGCCACTGATAGTATCACATGATTTTTAGAAGAACTAGTTTTATGCATTTTTATATGCTAATTTATCTAAGTTCATGCAATTTAATCAATAAGACAAATATAATCGTTCCTATGGGGCCGCACACCTATATTCCTTCGCGAGGGACCCCGCCACAACAGCCTCCACCACAGTTAAAACAATATTCATTGGAAACTTTACTTTAATAGAAAAAACGTTATTTTAAAGTATTTTTTTTTTTATTAGGGAAAGTGTGTTTCAATAAATATTTTTAATTTCACGTAGATAACGAGGTAAAGTTTGTCATAAAGGTATTATTTTGTTTCACTTCTCATGATCTAAAAGTTCGTGTTTATATTGTGCGTAGGCGACATAAAGTTGCTTTTTATGCTTTAGTTCTAGTGCATAAAGTTTTTTTTTCTAAGGTTGAGATAATCAAGCTCAACAGCTACACGCACAATAAAACGTCGCAGACGTCGTTATTTTATTTAATTTGCTTTCATATGTGGCGGCATCTACGTCGCCACATGCGAACTACGCATCACACTGACGTCACGCAAAATCCTGCATCACGCAAGCAGAGTTTACCGCGCAACTAGCATATATACAACATTCCGACATCAACTGTCGGGCAGTTGCCCACCAGACACGACACCTGTCTGGTCGGAGGATCCTCCCTTTTCTATGGAGGATGAGTGAACTTTATACCCTGTTCCTCATGCCTCTATACTGGTGACCCCAAATATGAACGTCAGCGCAGCCTTCGTGCAACTACTTCAGCGTGACGTCATCATCATCACTTCCTAAAGCTTTCGAGCGGCGAGTCACACAGCCAGCCAGCACCCACGGCTTCAACGGGTATCCTGACAACCAGAATGCAGAGTGACAGCGCATACCTGGTCATCACCCTAAGCCTCATCAGCAACCTTGGCACAGCATACTGCACTTTCGGTCGGCCGGTCAACAAGCAGAGCTCTTCAACCCTCTCATGGTCGACGCCAGTAGTCAGCCTTCAACCCGGCGCTGTACCACGTCCGACTCACTGGAGCATAACGCAGCGCCACCCCGACTCACTGGGGCATCACCAGAGACAGTTCCGACCCACTGCGAACTATGCGACAACCGGTTCCGACCCACTGGAACCACATCTGGCACTGGCAAGCATCGCAAGATACACGACTCAGCCCACTATCGACCTCCGGTCGGCGGAGGGGAGTGATGTGGCGGCATCTACGTCGCCACATGCGAACTACGCATCACACTGACGTCACGCAAAATCCTGCATCGCGTAAGCAGAGTTTACCGCGCAACTAGCATATATACAACATCCCGACATCAACTGTCGGGCAGTTGCCCACCAGACACGACACCCGTCTGGTCGGAGGATCCTCCCTTTTCTATGGAGGATGAGTGAACTTTACACCCTGTTCCTCATGCCTCTATACATATTTATATCAGTTCCGTGTTTTCTATCGTTAATTTAATGAAACCAGAAAAACGCAATGAAACGTTTTTACGACTTGGCAGTATGAAGTACTCAAGTCGAATGACACATGTTGAAAATAAAAAAAACATAACCCTGTGTTTGCTGCCGCGCAGTCGGTTAGTAAACCTATTCGACCAATTCTTACTCGAATAATTCCTATTTACATAACATAGCTTAACATCACGCCTTGTTTCCCCGAAGTGTTGGGCAGAGGTGTACCTACCTATAGTACACCCACATTTCGCCAGTTATGTTTAAGTCTCATGTAATGGGCGAGCCTATTGCCACAAATCCAGACTCCAGGCTTCTACTGAGAAATTCCAGATAGAAAAACCCAATAACTAACATAAAATAAACAAATAAAAATAAAATGAAATAACACTGCCTGACCCGGGAATCGAACCCAGGACCAGACCAACGAGGCAGTCCTATTTTAGGGTCGTAAAAATACTAAATAGCCAAGTAACTGCAACTAAAGGCTCCCGCAGACAAGCGCGACGCGATACTAGTAGCACAATTTCTATGAAAACTTCATGGAGTGTCGCGCTGCCTGTCGCATCCACGATATCGTGCCGGTCTGCACAAGCCTTATCTTGTATGTAGCGCTCGCCAGCCACTGCTGCCACGGCAACGCTCGCTTCGCTTACTCGGCTCGCGCGCGGTTCGTCACAGTTCTAACCTAACTTAACCTTGGTCGGGGTGCCCCTAGTGACGTGAAATGCAACTAAGTATTTTGCGGTATGCCCAGTGGTTAGCTGTGAATATCGATAAACAGGTTGCTTTCATCAATCCGAACTTAATTAAGCACTATGTTTCGGACAAATACAACGTGCATAACCATCTGACGTTGCTATTGCTGCCAGCATTTTGGGCAAGCTACCGCAGGACAGAAAATTTGAACTTGACAAATTGATTGCCTTAAAACTTAAATATATTTCCATCTACATTTATATCTGTGATATGATGTGTCCCCCGTTTATCCAATTCATTCCATTTTATCTGACCAAGATTATGTCTGGACTTTAAAAGAGACTGTGAGCTCTGAGTTTGTTTCGGCCTTTCTTTTCAGAGTAGTCAGATAGGAAACGCCGAGCTCATCTAGTTTTTTTTTCTAAATATGATTGACGTGTAAAAGTGTTTGTACAAGCTACTTACAGAAAATAAAATCATTTCATATCATCACTTCAAATCATTTCATTTCATTCCATTCCATCCTTACCCTCAATTTTATGTGTATATCTAGTTACATCTTTGACAACATGGTGTCGTCGCGTTAATCTCAAGAAATTACCTTACTAATTGGAGTACGGAGTGTTACGAGTTGGTACTCGACGTATAATTACTGGTAATTTAGCATTTTCTACGCAAATACTCGTGTTCCTTGCTGTATGTTGGGTTAACTTTATATTTGGAATCTGTTTTTTTGGCATAAATTGGATCCATGTAATTGCTCTTAATGTTTTTTATTGATTTTTTCTTGTGTTGCTGTTGCATTAGTATTGAAGTACCGTAAATTTAAATGCTTAAATCAGAAGCTTCGCTTTTTGTAAATTTTGTCTTTCATTCAACATCTCGAAACGAAACTCGAAGTGAACTCGAAGTGAAACGTCTGAACACACAATTCATGAAAATTGAAAAGTGAATTAATTGGTACATGAATCGAACGATGTTGGATTTCGACACATGGCTCCTTTCATTCGTCCACTGAATGATCGATGAAATGTAAGGAGCAAATCAACATTCATTCCTACGTAATTTTGTCGACGTCGAGTGGACGCGTTATGTAAAAAAATGAACTATATCACCACTTCACTTGTCAAGAGAAGTGAAGTAATGCATGTAGTAAAGCAATGCATTCAGGATACCGCTGTACTGCATATACCTACTGCCTCTGGTATATTTATCGAGTCACACGTAGACAGCTTCACTGCAGTCATGCGCACGCGTTGCACCTCCGCCCTAACACGCATGCGTGCTAGTACCTACAGCATCCTGTGCATATTTTCGGACCGGTGGGATTCTCCAATGCTCGAGCCCTGCAGGCTTAGCATGACGCTTTCTATTTTTACGAAGAATAGACACACCTCTTTCTATACAAAGAACAGTTCGTTTCTCTATTTTGACATCGCACCGTAGAAATCCTTCCACATAAAAAAATACTTAGACAAAGATCATTACAAACGAAAGACAAAATGACAGATTGTAGAATTATTTCTACGGTGCGATGTCAAAAATGGAGAAACGAAATGTCACTTTGAATTGAAAGAGCTGTGTCTATTCTTCGTAGAAATAGAAAGCGTCATGCTAAGCCTACTGGATACGACAACAATTAACAACAAGCGCAAGGGTATCGGATTCTCCGATAGTGTTATTTCTGTATTTAGTTTTTAGAGTCATGTCATGCCATTACTAACATTAGTTCCTTATAAGCATTTCTGGGCTAACAACTTTACGGATGTATTTGAAAATCCACCTAGTCTAGAAACAGTCTAGAACCATTAAAATTTGAACAAAATACCCTTTTACCACGAAAGTAAGCTGTAAAGCTGGCTTCCCACGGTGCATGATATTGCGGTCAGCCGCGGACCAACCCGCACCGACGCCACACACCACGGAAAGAGTATAGTGGCACAGATACATCCGTCGCGGTCCGTCTGATCCGCGGCGAGTCGGTAACTGTGAAGTTGCAGTGCGAGCTCTCTTTACGAGTTCTCTTTCAATTTGCATTTTAAAATGAAAATGGCTTCGAATCTAAAGACCAAAACAGACCGATATGCACCGGTGGAAGAGCCGTGGTGTGCGGTGCGTGGTGTGGGAGGCCGCCATAAGGAAGCATTTGTGAAAATTCATCCCTAAAGGGATTAAAAATAGGGGATGAAAGTTTGTACGGCAGTTCGTAATTTTTGTTCATCCCAAAGATAAGAGACGATAATATTTGAAGTCAAACTTCTTACTCTGTTTGTCCAACGCACCGTGAACGGGACGTCAATGATAAAATCTGACACACGGCCATAGTTAATGTACTGTCGCTACTTCGGCGTCGTCAAGTCGTTGTCGTCGAAGTCCCGTTGACGTTGTGCGGTGGACAAATGGCCTTAGGCGGCGGGCGATTAGATAATTGGACGAGAATATTGAGAGTGAAATTTCAAGTACGCGTCACGTTATGGAATATTTAGTTACATGAGAGAGAAGAAAGATATACTTAGTTCTCTCTGTCTCTCACACTAAATCTCATAATCTTTATTTTTTAAGAAGTTTCACAGAAGTGAAACGTCTACGTAAAAAATACGATAGAAATCGTATTCTTTTTTTCTTATTAACGATTCCATGGTCTCGCTCGTGAGCATCTGTTTTACAAAATAATTATTGTTTACGAGACAAGGTCTTTTATTAAATTTTAATTGAATATTCACGAGGATTTTTATCGTCGCAGAATATAATATGTAACAATATTTTTTTTTTGGGTACTTCATCTCTTAAACGTCCACTAATGAAATTAAATTTCTTCGGAAATGCCTTTAGGCAGGCTTATTATAATTTTGATTATTTTTTTGACTTTGGTTCATGGCTAAATAGTAACAGCCGCACGGGTCCATCGAAGGTTAAGCTACGCTTGCCGCGGTCGGTTCGTGGATGGGTGACCATCCATTACATATCAAGATCCTCAAAAAGCACGTTAAGCCATCGGCTGTCGCGGGCTTGCGGATGGAGAGCAACGGGTACCGGTGCCGGGTCGCGGGAAGGTACTAAAGGGTTACCGAAGCCCCTGGCAACACAGTTAACGGAAGGAATACGGGTGGGTTTTAGTCAGTAAGTGTCTGACATACCCTCCCGCTCCGTCCAGAGCGGGAGAAGTTATTTGATGATTTCCCACCCGAAAAAAAAAGCCATCGGCTGTCATTCTTAGATCTTTGACAGTCGTTACGGGTGGTCAGAAACTCAAAAGTCAGCCCAAAATATGGCAATCATTCTTACCAAGAAATAGATACCGTATTACCCAGGAACTGGTTTGTGGACGGTCAGATAGACAATCGCTCTTTGTAAAACACTGGTCGAAGCCGACCCCAACATAGTTAGGAAAAGGCGTTTATTTTTTACTTTTACGATTGTTAACGTCAACGAAGATACAGTCAGCAACAAACGTCAATTAAAAATAAATTAAAAAACTTTTACTTAATAGGCTAGTTGACAGTTTTAAGAAACCCATTAGTAATGTTCCTGAAAGTGTGTTTTGCTGAACATATGAATATTTCAGCGAAATATTAATATTAAGGCGCTGACAAGACCCAGTTGACCAAAACAGCCTTCTCTTAAGAAAAAAAAAATGCCAAATCTGTACTGTTTGTGGTAGTGGAAAAAATATATGTTAATTTTGAACATATTTCCCAGAACTTGGTTGTTACGAAAACACGTTTTGAAAAAAAATCTCGAGACAAACTAACGTTAAACTAACCTCTTACTTTGTGTTCTAATCCAAAATATCTGCATTAAATATCAACATTCGTTACGTATTTAATTAATGACAAGAACGTCTTATTTTAATGCAGAACTTGGTTGTTTTTTGTTTTGAATTACTCAACCCAATTTTGAGTAAATTGATAATTGCTTCATATTTTGCAATAAATTACAAGCGTTGTGTCATCGCGCTTCTCTTTCTATTCTATGCAATCTGACAGTGACCGCGGTTTAGGTGTTGTCAGCGTCTTAACAGGACTGTTTTTCATTAGTATTTACACAATTTCATTTTGATTATCAATACGCTTCTACTGTCATGGCGGATCGAGTGCCGAACTTGCTAAAATAAATATGGGTACTTTATTTCGTCAAATCCTTTTTTGATATTTCGTAGTAAACAAGGAACCCTTATAGTTTCGCCATGTCCGTCTGTCTGTCTGTCTGCCTGTCTGTCCCCGCTGTAGCTCAGAGACGCTTAGTACTAGAAAGCTGTTATTTGGCATAGGAATCACGCCGCTGCTAACTGTGCCTAGTGGAGTTATTTATAAGCATAGTAAATAAAATAAAACAAATGATTTTATACAACAAATAAATATATTTCCCATTAAGTTCCATGTATAAATTTTAAAATTACCTTTTCAAATAACATTTATGACAACAATATTTCAATAAGTTTTTTACAATATTTTGGAAGTTGAAAATTTGAAATCACAATGTTTCTATATAAATTATGTAATAGTTATAATTTTCACCTTCTTCCTAATATAATAAATAATCAAATTCATTAATATGTATATGGTATACAATATTCATAATTTGGTATAAGTAGGTACTTTCGACTACATTAATTAGTTTTTTTTTTTCTAATTTATTTACATAAAGATGGTCGGTGCGGCGAGACGTCATTATATTCAAAGTTTTTCACTTAATTATAAAGAAAATTGTTACATGTTAATCGATAATTATTACTAAAAAAACATTGAATATGGTCCACATGAAATTTTAACTTACAATAAAGCATCTACAACACCATATCTACATACCTAGGGAATAAATAAATCATTGAATTCAAAAAATTATAAAAAAAAATGTGCAGAGAAAGGCAGAAATAACAATATTAATAGTTCTAAAAATTGTGTTACTCCATTTAAGTTGCACTTAAAATTGATTTCAATGACAGAAAAAATCGTAAGAGGCATTTTCCTGATTTTCTTCGAGGCCCAAAAATTATGGAACAATAGCTGGTATTGTTCCATAATTTTGGACTAAACATAACGTTTAAGTATATTTGTTTAGGTAGGTATGTGCGTAGTTATTATATTTTAGTAATCAATTTTCTTTTAAATGTAGTTTTTGTCTCTAGCACGAACCTCAAAAACTGTAGTTCCTACCTTCCTCATTGCAAAATTACAAAATAAACTTATAAAACTCTCAATAATGTCTTTTAAAAACGTTGTACAGTCACCAACACAGTTATTATCGTCTATCAAAATTGTATATATTCCGAATTCGTATTTTTTGCAAAGCTTGTCCATTTTAAAGACATTACAAAAGCGATTTTACGTTGGTAAATATATTCTATTGTTACAAAACATTTGCGTTACTGTAAACTATTGACGTTGACATTATTTTCTCTAGGTTAGCTGCTAGTTTCTTGAAAAGCGTATATTTGTTCAAAAAATGGTACTATAAAAATGTTTGCAGTCACAAGGGTATTATATTTTATATTATTAGTAAATGTTAGGATTGGCTTAAGGTTGTGCGTTACATGCGATAAATGATTACGTTTTGCATAAATATACTTGTAGATGAACTATGAACATAATTTCAAATATTATTTTCACATAAAACGACTTGGAAAACATTATAATTAATAGCAATGCTTGTTATAAATAAGAGTATCGAGCCATCAAGCGATTTGATAGCAATGATGCGACGCAATGCACACAATAAAATAAATATATTTATATTTAAAAAATTAAGCATCGATACTAAGACATCGCCATTCAAAAATATTTGAACATTTTTCATTACACATACATTTTAAATATTTAATACATAAATAATGGAAGGACAACAATAACAAATGAACTACTAATACGTCCACTAAAATAAATATTTGGAAGTATCTTAATAATTACCTTAACATCGACCAAGGACTTGAAGCCCAAACATATAATTCATAATATTAATTAGTTTTATTCATTGGAGAATGACATCTTTATCAAATATATATCAAAATAATTATAACATACATTTTAAGAATTATTTATTCTTGTAAAACTATAAGGATAAAATTATCAACAACAAATTTTAAACAGATTTATCAAAATTCATTAAAACATGTTGGTTTCACATAATGAAACTATATTTTACAAAATAATAATAAAATTAAATGAGCCAAAAATATATTTCAACTTCAAAACAGATAGAATTATTATGGAAGAATTGGCACATTTGAAATATTATGTATAAAAATAACAGCACGATATTGCAAATATTAAATATTGACATATCTTTGCGAAATATTCAGCAAATTACAAGCTTATACGTAATCCGTTATATAATATATAATTTCATATACCGCCATGTGTAATATAATAAAGACACGAAATATTAAAACATTGGAATAAACTAGACAAACATTGAATAACAACGACAAATACGACACCAAAACATTTTAACGTAAGGTATCGAGAATATAAAATATTTAATATTGAGACACTTTTATACAGAACAGTACCGGTTCAGTCTAACTGCGGTAGTTGACGTGTGCCCAGGAACTTCACGACACGTGAAGAAACGCTTCAGCTCAATATAAAAAGCACATAAATCACCTAAAAGTAATATATTTATATACTATGTACTAAATAGTTCACATCGCTCCTTACATTTGCGACGGTTACGTACTGCCCGCACTGACGTCTGCCATGTAATACGATGGTGCCCTACATTTCGGTTCTGATCTTGCTTTTATAGCTTACGTACTTAGTCTTATCTCTACTGAAATATGAATGTGAAGCGTGAACCCGGGTCCTACCACGTCGCACATATTCCTGTTCAATAATTCAATCATTTTACAGCAAAATTAAATGATCTCCACATACCGCAAGACTAATTCGAGTGCAGAACACACGTCAGTGTGGGCGGCGCATTAATTAAAGTGTAATTAGCTAAACGATGACCCTGTGTCAGTCGTGGACTGCGACCGGGGCGCCCGCGGCTGCCCCGGGAACAATTTCTATCTACGAGATTTAGAATCTACGCTCTACGCACGTAGTCGACTTAGGCACTGCCTACCTAACGATACCGAAAAAGACGGCACTACACTACTTACGAGTACCTAGACGAAATAATTAATAGTTACTTTTATTTAGAAATTTGGCAGTTACGGGTCCGGCGACCGGCGGGAACTAGAGGGCGGCGAATGTACAGAGTGACAGCGGCGGCCGGACGCGGCGCCGGGAGCCGGCGCGCCGCACACGGCACGGCGCGGCCGCCGGACGCTCGGCGCGGGAAGGCACTCGGGGGGCTCGCGGCGGCGGCTGCGGCGCGACCGGCCGCCCGCGCGCAGTCAGAGCGGGAAGCAGCGCGCCGCGCGCCGCGGCTCGCTGGCGCCGCGCCGGCGCCGCCCGCGCGCCCCGCACGCCCCGCCCGGCGGCTCCGGCTCCAGCGGCTCCAGCTTGTGCATGGAGGGCCGGCTCGACAGGCGCGCGCTGCCGGCCGGCGTGGACGACGCGCGCTCTGACGCCTCGTCGTCCAGCTCGATGCGGCCGAGACGCAGCGCCAACGCGTACTCAGCGCGCTCGATGACGCTCGCCGGTTCCTCTTCGACGACGGTCGTGTCAGCGATCGTAGTGTCGGCGACGGTGGAGTCTGCCGCGGCGGAGTCGGCGCGCGGCGAGTCCCCGGGCACGGCGAGCGACTGGTGCGTGCCGCTCGACGACGGTGACACGTCGCCCGCTGGGTGCCGCTCCGGGGTCGCGAACACAGAATCAGAAGCCCAACTTCGTGTCTCCGAATTCTGGTGCAACGTATCGTCTACGCTCCGCTGCGAAGTGCGGCGACTGTGTCGCGGGCTTTCATCGTCGATGGCGCGGAAATCAAGTGCGCTCAGGTCGACAGGGCCGGCTCGGCGTCGCGATCCGTCTCGGTGAAACGAAGGCCGATGCGAGGAGAATGCTGCATCATACAATTCGCAGAGACTCGTACGGTCCGAATGCGGTTCCTCATATAGCGTCAGGTTCCGCGTTTCGGTCGCATCGGAAGGAGTCTCGTCGCGATTCGATGTGACCTCGCTGCGCTCAGAGATATCAAAAGTGAAACGGGCTTCGAACCTGTCCGGGCTGAGCAGCGGGGCGGAGCGCGAACAGTCGTCCAGTTGGCTGGAGTCCGCGTCCGGGTCGTGCGGCAGAGTGCGCGGCGCGGCGCGACGCGGCGACGTGTCGTCGGAGTCGGTGGAGCGCTCGGAGCGCTCGGAGCGCGGCGCGGCGCACCCGTGGCGCCGCGCCAGCGCCGGCTGCGAGGCGCAGGGCGCGCGGCGGCAGCAGGTGCGCTCGTGGCGCACGTCGGAGCCGCTGCTGCCCGTCGACTTGGAGTGCGGCGGACGGCGGCGCCGGTCGTCGTCCCGTCCGTATAGAGACGTGAATTCTTCAGAACAGAACTTTTCGAAAAGCTCCTGCGAGCTGAGCCGAGTGGAGCCGGTCGCGTTGTAGAACGCTTCGGTCGGCGATCGCTCGGCTCGCTCGTAGAGGGCGCTCGAGCTTGCCCTTTTAGATTTGTCCATGAGGCCGAACTTATATATCTTAGGAAGGCGTCGCTCGAAGACGCCTTGAGAGTGCGCGCGGGCGGGCGCGCGGGGCGACACGTCGTGCAGCACGCGGTCGGAGGAGCCAGCGCGGGGCGGCGGCGCGGCGCGCGGCGGGGAGGCAGCGAGCTCCGGTTCGAAGTCTTCGTCGTCGAGCGCGTCGCTCGGCAGCTCGTCGAGCTCGACGCGACACTCGCAGTCATCGCCCTCGTCGAAGGAAGGCGCGTGCGGGCCGCGCACGAAGGCGCGCCGGCGCTCGGCGGCGGCGGCGTCGTGCTCGTCGAGGCGGAAGGAGCGGCGCAGCGGCGGGCGCTCGCGGCGCGGGCGGCGCGGCTCGTCGGTGGCGGCGTGCGCGAGCGGCGGGCGCGGCGCGGGCAGCAGGCGGTCCAGCGACAGGCCGCGGCGCGGGCGGCGCGGGGGCGCGCGCGGGGCCGACGGGGGGGTGTCCTCGGGCGTCGTGGGCAGCGCCGCGCCGCGCCCGAACTCGATGAACCAGAGTTCGTCCTTGAGTTCGCACTCTCACTTCTTTTCATTCATGTCCTTGTTTAAATAGTGCAGCACGTAGTGGAGCACGAGATCGTAGCAGTACTTGTACTCCGTCTGTGGAGGAAAGTATGTGTAAGAGCCGACGAGACACATTACATTTCTGTAACGCTGAAGATGACTGGATACATACCATGTTCTCTACGAGCTGTGGTCGGTGCCGGCGCACAGTCTTGACTGCCTGGAACACGTCCACCTCGCCGTGTTGGATCACTTGCTCGATGCACGCGTTGGCAGCACAGTATACGCCGGCACGACTGCGCCCGTCACTACACAACAACAATGAGAACTACAATAAAGTAGAGTTCCTAAGAAAACCTTTTAATTTCTCCAACTTTTCGCCTATGATGA
This sequence comes from Atethmia centrago, assembly GCA_905333075.3. Taxonomy (NCBI): domain Eukaryota; kingdom Metazoa; phylum Arthropoda; class Insecta; order Lepidoptera; family Noctuidae; genus Atethmia; species Atethmia centrago. The sequence continues at coordinate 22,419,700 of HG995379.1, read as the reverse complement.
GTACTCACGGCGACACGACACACACTGGTCCATAGTCGGTGCGCTGCCGCCATCGCTCGACCATGTTCATGAGCTCGACCAGTGAGTTGGTCGACGATGGCACCTTGTGGCCCATCGGCCAGCAGGTTAGCTGGAATAGTTGGACAGTCTTCGTGGGAGCTTTGACGCCGGCCATCAGCTCAGTCAGTGAAATGATCTGTTGGACAAAGATGGAGCCCGAGTAGAGTTTTTTTTTTTTTTTTAATATAAAAACGTACGTTTAAATCCCCTTAGAGTTTTAAACAATATTGTTTCAACGTTAAAATCCATTTCAAAGTTTCGTCCCGATTCACCCCATGTATTTTTACAAATAAACGATTTCCTTTCATAATTTACCTTCTTATTGATTCTGAATATCCAAGTCTTGATGTTGGTGTAGTGATTGTGGGAGACGTGGTCTATCGTGAACACTGGGCCGTACTTCTTGGAATGACGACCTTCAGGCCAGAACGGTGGGAATTGTTGCTGCAAAAATAAGTTAGTATCAGGTAATGTATTTCCTTGGTCAGTCTACTTGAGATCTTGATGAGCACAACATGAGACTTTTGTTTTGCGTGGGAAATTATCAAATAACTTCTCCCGCTCTCGGCGGAGCGGGAGGGTGTGTCAGACTCTTACTGACTATAACCCACCCGTGTTCCTTCCGTTGCCTGTGTTGCCAGGGCCTCGGTAGGTAACCATTTCGGACTTTCCCGCGACAACATGAGACTTAGCGTTTATTTCTTTGAGGAAGGTGCTAAAGATAACTACGGAGATTTGAATGAGAATGAAATCAGGTGGAACAACATCACAATTAATATAACTCATGTCACAGTTAAAACTTTTAACCGATCAGTCCTACTTTTATCTGGTTTCAGTCAAAAGTTTTCGAAATCAAAATTCAGCACTTTTTCAAACAGGTCACAAAAAAAGGTTTTTGGGACCTATTTTAAAAATTGATAACTATAAGGCGTTAAGGTAAATTATTAAGTAATAGGGTTTTAAACCCTTATATTAAGAATGAATTTTAACTTCCAAAACGTAAGCATGATTAGGTTTTTAACTCACGACGCAAAAACGACGGGGTGTTATAAGTTTGACGTGTCTGTCTGTGTGTGTGTGTGTCTGTCTGTGGCATCGTAGCTCTCGAATGCATGGACCGATTTTGATTTTGTTTGTTTTTCTTTGAAAGGTGACTTAATCGAGAGTGTTCTTAGCTATGGTTCAAGAAAATCAGTTCAGTCGTTTGAAGATTATCAGCTCTTTTCTATTTGATATTTAACACGCTCACCAACTTACAGCGCAGGTATCGTGTTTGGGCTCATTGTACAGGTCTCAATAAATAGCTAGATGGTGATCAGGGTCTGATGATGGAGAAAGAAAGATAAATGAGGGTAAACTAGGAAGTACCTACACTTTGGGAAAAATAACTACAGGGGTGTAGATTTCGGCGAGATACGTACCGATGGCAGCGTGTCTGATCTACTAGTAATATATTTATAAAGTTTAAAAAGTAGGTAATAAAAGTTAAATTTAAAATTTAAAAAGCCCCCGACACTAATAAAAACATCTAAAACGTAATAAAAAAAATACGTATTGGGCCCTTTCAGTTTAATATAAATTTAGGTAATATTTTGAGCCCAGCGTCGTCTAGTCGGGGGACGGCTAAAGAAAACGTCAAACAGACGAGGCTTGTACCTAGCAATAATGAATGTATGCTATACCCGACTAGACGACGCTGGACTCAAAATATTACCTAAATTTATATTAAACTGAAAGAGCCCAATACGTATTATTTTATTACGTTTTAGAAGTTTTTGTTAGTGTCGGCAGTTTGTTAAATTTTAAATTTAACTTTTATTAAATAAATGTTTTTAATAAATGTACCATTGAGTTTTGACTGCGAAATTATATCTATAATCTTGATTGGCACGGAGAGTAAAATTCTAGAAACTTAAGTTATACTTACAGAGTTCTTTGGAGGCACGCAAAGCACGACGACCGCCGCACATTCGTAGTCGTAGACTAGCGACCAGAACTCACCCTGGGTTCTGACCAGAGGCCACTCCGTCACTATGTACTCGCGAGGTTTGGTGTAGCCCTGAAAATATAGTCAGTTATACTAAAGCCCTGACTGACTCATAAGAGTTATTTTTTTAAACAACTTAAATTTCTTCACGTGACCAGAGGGCTGGTCTATTTTTAGCCCAAAGAACCAGCATTGCCATCCAACGTGGCAAGGCTGCCAGCCTTTTGGGCTTTTTTCCCATTGACAGCGATGCGGACGAATTTTTTGATGCCCAATGAGCTCTTCCCCTTTTATTTATTTTTTATTATATCGACGTATTATATATTATAGTGTTAGATTGTATTAAATACAAATAAAAGTATACTTAAAATTATATTAACGGTTTAGGCCGAATCTTTACTCTCCTCCCGTGACCAGCACAAGCGTAGCTAATACTGAGTCGGTCAAAAACTTGTATCGTCTAGTTTAAGCCATCAAAGAGTACTTATGTCAATATCTTGTTTCAGGGATCAATGAGTTTGTCTTTAAGGGTTGGGTAAACGCCGTTGACCTTAGCCATACAAAAGCGCGTCGCGCACACGCCGTTCTGCCGTTCGGAAAGAACGTTTCAAAGAAAATATTATTTTTAGTAACAAAAATATAAATGTTTGCAAAAATCAGATATATAAATAACGATTATAAAATAGTCTGTTCATACAAAATAAAAAAATCATGAAAATACCTTAAATCGTTACAAAGTAATATCGATTTTTATGTGTTCCCAGCTAAAGCAGGAAGTGGTGAAGGGCGGGCATTTTTAGGGGACTGTCTTATGTAACTGTGACGTTCGAAAAGTGCTGATTCTCAGCCTAGTTTGAATAAATGACTTTTGATTTTGATTTTGTATGTGTCTGTATGTGCGTGTGTGTGTGTGTGTGTTTACTTTACTAAATGATACCTTTATAATTAACTATACCTTTCCTACTTCCTATAGTGCAAACTTATGTTTAAAACCACTGTTCAACAAAGAACGTATTATTAACAACTAAGTGTGGCCGTGGTGTCATAATAAAGTCACATTATGTTAAGAGATGAACTTTCTAAGTAACTCAAGGGACACTTTTCTGAGGAAATTGCATTTGAGTTATTAAATTGTGCTTCATTTCAGTAGGAAAGAGCAGGACCATTTTATATTACACTGATTGAGCCCATGGCTTTGCCTGCGTGTGGACTTTATAAGTTGTCAGAGTTGTTTTTAGTTTAGCCGTGAAAACGGATCTAACATAGGGGAAGATTTAGCCCAGGTCTGCACTGGCGGTTATTTCCCGCGGCGATATTTATCCCACACTGGATTTTCAACGCTCTGCTTAGCGACAAGAGTTGAAAACCCAACAGTGTGTTTTTTCAATGCACTGGGTTGAACTCTGTTGGATTCTCAACGCTAGTCTTAACACTGAGAGTTGAAAATCCAGTGCGCGATAAAATCCCGCCGCGATATATTTACGTCCGTGCGAAGTTGGACTAACTTTTACGTAATTATTAGTGTAAGTAAATGTATATGTGGAGTTTTATTACATTCTGGCTGTTTCTAAATTATACACAGGAAAACTGAGCGATATTGGCATAAAAAGGGTGAATTATATTTAATATAAGGCATCATTCAAAGTTTAAATCGTACAATTTCCCTATACACCAATTTACCAATAACAATTACTATTTACCGATTACTAGTATCTTGTTTATCCGTCTTTATCATCTTTCTATTTTGCAAGTCAAGTTCACAAAATCTTTTTTCAAGCTTGTGAATCGAAAATTCTTGTTTTACATGCAAGCTTCTAACGCAGTAATTAGGTCTTAGATATATACCTAATTACTGCATTATGGTGATTAAGTATCTACTTACGTCCACGAAGACAGCGTTGATGTAGTCTGTGAAACTGTTCCCTTGGAAGGACGTCAAGTATGGACGAAAGTTGTCAGCTGTAACAAAATTGGTCACTTAAGTTGCGCATACTATGGGTCACATAAGTAAGCTGCAGTGCCCATATACAATGGCTTATTTAGCTTGATGATTCCCATCAGCAAAAAGTCCATCAAGAAATATTGCAAGCAATAATCACACTTGGCAGATGGATTTTTAATGGTGATGTACAGCCCGATTCAAACTTTATGGCGGCTCGGAACACGAGGCAAGTCGCTGCGCAGTAACGAATTCAGGTGTCAGCGGGGGTGAGGGGTAGGGTGCTGCGCAGCGAGTAGCGTTCTTCAGAGCCGCCATAAAGTTTGACGCGTACTATGACACGTTATTTAGCGGGCACTGCCTGGATTTCACTTTTGTTGACACCCAAAGGTGTGAATCAGTGGCCTGTCCACGATACTTTCAATTTATAAATTCTTTCAATAATTAAATTCTCTCTTTGATCTTAGTCTTTAAGATCGAAAAATACGTTTTTTTGTATATTTAATATGGGTTATTTATTAGATATACAAAAAAACGTGTTTTTCGTAGCTGCCATCATTCTACGGCCTATTTACCTCAATGGCCGTTAAGATGTCCAAAAAACTTTTCAAAAAACTCACGAGGCACCACCAGGACATCCCGGTTCTTCTCCCTATTATCTCCCCGGTGACCTCCCGCGCAGTCTCCTATCGTGAACCTCGGAGTCTGCTTGCAGATCTGCTGATACTCCTTCTGGTACTCATTGAGCTTCGACACTGGATCCCTTTGGGATTTCTGCTTCAGTCTCTGCGAGAGTTCCGAAACGGGGAACCATGATATTCCGCAGACCACGTGTTCTTCTAATGTGTCGTAAACGAATTTGTATTGTTCCTGGAGGGAAGAGGGTTTTTGATTATTATTTTAATAAAGAGATATTGTTTTTTGTTCATGGAATTACCGGACATGGTTAAGTAATTATTCTATGAACTACCTCGTTGGTTTAGTGGGCAAGCATTATTGCTGAGCATGAGGTCCTGGGATCAATACCCGGGGTCGGGCAAGTCTTATTGGATTATTCCATCTGGAATTTCTCAGTAGCAGCCAGCAGGCTTAGCTTATTACTGACAGGACTATTGTCGCCAATAAGGCTGACATAGGGGTGATAGACCGATTAGCGCGTCGCAAAATTATGTTGTCGATGTTACCATTCCAAATGACGAGAACCTCGTGAAAGCTGAGAAAGAGAAACAAATAAAATATCTTGACTTGCACACGAGGTTGTTGACTTGTGGAATGCGAGCTTGGCTTTCATTGTATCGATTTTCGTATCGGCCAATGGCCTGATGGCCGAAAGCCTCGATCAACATCTCTCAAGGCTTTCCTTAGGTAGTTGGATCAAGGGCTTGATTCAGAAGGCAGTACTCTCCAATACGGCTCGCATCGTGAGGAGGTACCTGCCTCTGGCTTGGACTCTGCTCCCGATACCGGCGGACCACTATTTTATATATTTTTAAATGTATAAAATAGTTTAATTTTGTTTAAACTTAATAAAGTTTGTGTATAGTTTTAGTTATTTTTATTAATTAATTAGATATATTTGTTTTGTTTTATGTACAAATCAATATTATTATTTCAATAAATAATTTCACTTACATATTTAAATGTTATTTATAAAAATATTTTAAAATGTATTAAATGAGTATGAAAATAAATAAATGAAATATAATATCTCAGGGAATGCAACCCATTATATAAGCTGTCTTAAATAGTTTCCGTTAAGCATATCCCATCAACGTACCTACGTAAGTCGTAAATGCAATCACGATGTATGTCCTCTATAAGTACCCAATTAAAACAAGCTCAGACAAACGGTTGGTTCTCGTTTCGAATTCTGCACGAGCTCTTAAAGACTTATTACATTTTCTCAGTAAATCACTACTATTTACAATAGTATTTGCACAATGACGAGTAAGGCCGTGTTCTCACTGTGTCTCATTGCCATAATATAATATCACGCTTGTATTCTCCGAAGAGTCAGGCAGAGGTGTACAGGCTGTACCTACAGTACACCCACATTTCGCCTCTCTAGACCAACGAGGTAGTCAAGGTGTCTTATTGACGTCCTGTAAAAAAAGGATTGCCTATAATGTATTTTATGTTTTGTAGTGTTTTTTTTTTGTTATGTATTTTTGGTCTACAATAAAGTATATAAATTAATAAATATATTTCATGGACCTGCACTCTAATAGGGTATTTGAGTGTTCTTTTGAAATTTGATTTTCGAAACAGAGAAAAAAATTAAGCTACATTAAGAAAAATTGTTTAAATATCTAAACAAATAGCAAAGTTCTTTGCGTTATAAAATCTATGCTAGACAGAAACAGCACTATTAGCACCTGACGTCCTGTTGGACGTCAGGTGCTAATAGTGAGAGGAGAGCCATAGTAATTTCGCGCGATTCAGTACAATGATCGTTTTGTGTGACAAGGATAGAAGAATAATTTCAAAGGCGTATAACTTCTCCATTTTTCCACAGATTTTTTTTTCATAAAACGTCTCCTTTTAGTAACATATATTTAAAATATGTATTAATGTATTTCTTTGATAGTAGTCAAATACCCTATTACGTAAAACACTTTAATTATAATCGCAGTTATGCTAGCTGAAACATTGCATTCAGTTATTCTCGCGAACACGGATTATAAAACATACGACCCAACGAATATTTTTGAATTGTCAAAATGAAAATCAAAGTGAAATGTCAAAAGCCATTGGAGTGTGTTTGGAGCAAGTAGGATGTTTACGAATTTTTTGACGCCCTATAATATTTTGCCCTCCCTCTTTTTAAATTATACATATTATTATTATTATTTTAAGTTTGTTAGTTTTTAAACGATGTAGATATTTTCAAAATAAACTTAGTAGGATGCTGTTCAAAATATTAATACACCTACTGCGGCACGATAAACTGTCGGTAGCCACTATAATTTTTTATTCGGGAAACTTACAGCTACCTTATACAGTGTTCTTTAACAATATGAAATTAAAGGCCATTTACAAATTTCCACTGATAAACACTAAAAATTAAAACGAAAAACATAATATCTATATCTAACATAAATTAGGAAATAAATAGTACACGATCGACTAATACAAACTAAAAATCATAGGTATTATTTCTGTCTTCTCTACTCTGAACGAAAGAAATGACAGACATCCAAGTAACCCCTGCACCTACAATAAGTTTGCGCAAATTTATTTTGCGCAATATGATTGAATCAGCCCTTGCACTTCACGCAATAACATTGACGGCCCGTAAGTCTCAATATTTTCGCATGAGCAAGACCTGTGACCAATACTTATCCATCACGATGCAAATACAATTTGGTGGAATACAAATTGAACTCGCTTTGTTCAATCATTGCGCAATCTTCAATATTAACCCTGAACGGCCAAAATATTGCACAATTCGTGATATTTACGCGCACTTACTAGGTACAAATCACTTAACACGTTTAGCGCTACATAAAAAGCCTATAATGTTCCCACTACTGGGACACAAGCCTCCTCTCTGTGGAGGGAGTGGTCCGCCACACCACGCGGGCCCAGTGCGGGTTGGTAGATGTCACATGTCTTCGAATTTTTGGTTCTAGGACATGCCGGTTTCCTCACAATGTTTTCCTTCACCGTTTTCAGAGCAGTGGTGATGAAATAATTTACACAAAGTAAAGAGCCTGTCAGGGTTCGAACCTACGATCTACAACTCGTAAGTCGCGGCCGTTACCACTGGGCCACCACTGCTCTCAGATTATACTCAGAAATATTGCGCAATTCGTGATATTTTACGCGCACTTACTAGGTACAAATCACTAAACACGTTTAGCGCTAAAGTAGTTTAAAACCAGGGAACGGAAATTTAAAGCATATTTCTGTTCCTGTCAATCTTTTGAAGATTACAGAGACAGAATTATTTTTTAATGATGTTTAGTGTCAAGGCCCTAACAAGAGGCAAACGACCAAAATAGTCTTGGTTTAAGAAAAAAAAAATGCCAAATCTGTATAGTTTGTGGTTGTTGAAAAAATCTCGATACAAACTAACGTTAAACTAACCTTTTACCTTGAGTTCCAAACCAAAATATCTGTATTAAATATTAACATACGTTACGTATTTAATTAATAACAAGAACGTCTTATTTGAATGCAGAACTTGGTTGTTTTTTATTTTCGATTACTCAACTCAATTTAGAGTAAATAGATAATTGCAATAAATTACAAGAGTTGTGTCATCGCTCTTCTCTTTCCGCGGTTTAGGTGTTGTCAGCGGCTTAAACGCATTTAGTGATTTGTAGTGCAGACAGGTCATAAAAAAAAAATACAATACACAGTGTGAGCACTGCCTTCCTCAGACACGTAACTATACGGGGTGATCAATTTCTGCAGTTATTGTGTACCGTCGGAAGAAAATCTCCAATTAGAGGGAATGAGTTGTTTATTACTAAAAGCAAGCTTGCTTTCTTGTGGAACACGGGATTGCAGCATTTGTGAGGGATCATTGCGGAATTACAGTGAATTCTGACAAAATTGGCGGAATATAATTAACGAATGTAAAATAATTCTAAATTCATGGACAAAATGAGCTATCAACCAAAAAAAAAAAACATCTAATTAATGCATTTAGACTTCGGTCAAATCATGACCGTTACGTAGAATATTCTTATCTCATCTTCAAGTCGCATCACATTGTAATAAAGTATAAGTAAATTAGAATGATTGCCGTGAGTTCGATTTTGATCTAATTCTCATTTAAGGTGCGTGCAGACTAGCGCGATATCGCATATATATATATATATATATGCCTGTCGCACCTGCGATATCGTCCCAGTCTTCATGAGCCTTCATTCTAATTTAACCTAACCGAGATAAATGGAGGAGGCCTTTGCATATACTTACAATACAATACCAAAACTTTATTTTATTTTAGTGGCATAAGTTTTAAATGGTCTTATTCAATGGCTTTTTTATTATTTATTTCGTCTTTTATATTTCTCAAGACCCTGGGGTCCCGGACCTTTGGAAGGCGTACGAGGCCGACGCCAACTCTTAGAGGCCCATTAGACGTTTTGAATGAAATGAGGCACCAACCGACGATTATCCCTGTATGCACTATGTATGTGCATCCAAGGATAACCGCCGGTTGGTGCTGGATTATCGCAGAACATGGAAACAAAACATATTGGGCTATGGGTTTGGGTGACTATAGTGGACTGGTGACCTTGAACTATGGAAGGGCTATGTCCCCTGCCTGATCAATGTTATGAAATACACAGATAAAATGGCAGGGGGTGACTTGCATACGCAATAATGGGCCCCCAGAAACTGTCGCTAGCACATAGTGACCGAGATCCGTTAACCGAGATAAGAGTTACATTGCCATAAGTTACTAATGGTTTTACTTCAATCGTGAATGTCCTACTTTTGACGTTTCTTGGGAAATCGAATAGTATTTGATGATATTGTAGGTACGTTACCAGTTTTGTGTCCCATGAAAATTGGAACTCAAATAAAAGCACATAACACAAAAAGTTCGACTTTATAAGTCCCCAAATAGAAATCACCCTTACCTCATTCTCTATAAGGCCTTTTCGAGATTGCCTGAGTTTCTTCAAAAATCCGAATACATCGAAGCTATCTTCTTCTTCAGCCAACTCGAGGTTTGCATCGATGGCTAAGTACACCCCCGACCGACCACCACCGTCACTGAAACAAAATAACACAATTTAAATAATGTCTAGGTATATCAGCTGCCTTATCTTTTTGTTATGAGAAGATCGGGAAGAGTTGCTAGAGGACGCGCAGTTATACTCGTAGCATTCACGTAAATACAGCAGCCAACTATGTACCTACTAAATACTTAGATTTCGTTGCATGAGTACAGTGCCTTGTTCAAGTTTGTCCAGGTATTTGGGTTACACTAAGGCCAGAAGTGTCGACATAGATAGCAATCGCTTTACGACCGAATTCGGTCACAAACTCCTGGTGGGGTCTTTTCGTGATTTTCAAGCAATTTTGACAGTCTGGGGTGCTCTGGCATGAGCGCTGTGTGATGATAAATTGCTGTCAAAAATGATTAACGTCTGTATATATTTCTATTTTCTATCAAATTGGGTAATTCTTAGCTTACGTTGTATTTAGTTTGCATGACATAAAAGACATGCGGCAGTGGGGCGATGAGCGAAGGGAACCGGACGAGGACAAGGCTCGTTTAGACGGGCGCGATATTGCGAGCGCGACAAGCAGCGCGATGCGGAGCGCAACACTTTCCATGAAGATTTTATAAAAATTGTGCTGTTAGTGTCGCATCGCGCCTGTCTGCGGGAGCCTTCATTCGTCACGCGCCCCCTCGCTACCGCAATATTTCCCAGGCGAAGGCCGATAAGTCGTGGTAAGAGTCGTTTAATTTCAATTATTTATGGTGGCTTTTGTGGACAGGATGTTAATAGGGAATATGCAAGTAATTCAAAACTTATCCATTATTTGACTATACATCGTGGACGAGTCAAGAAACAAATTCCTATTCTTCTTACATTTTTGAATGCATTACTTATTTTACAATTCATTCGCGTTTGTTGCGTTTTTTTGGTGGAACGGAACGCAAACTAAAAACGCGTCGTCTTCGACAATCCCGGAAGTGACGAAAGAAACTACAATGTTAATAAAAATCTATTCTTAGCAAAGTGCTTGAAATCTCACTTACTAAGTGTGATTTCTGCTTGAATAGAGCACAAAAAATAATTTAATTTATAGATTTGGGGCTACAAACAAAGTAAACAAGAAGTTTTGTGGCAAATGCCGTCACATCATGCCCGCGATAGAAACGGTCGTTTGAACTGTAGTAGAAAATTGTTGGAGTTTCTTAATTTTTTGAGCAACAAGCAATAGTTGAATTTTTAATACTTTTCTTGGGTTTATATTCTTGTCTATTATTGATATAGTGAAAAAAAAACATGCATATTCCCTATTCAGGTTTGTTACAGTTGTAAGGGCAATCATGTTATTTGGTTTGAATAGGTTTTATTTGTATAGATTCCTATACGTTGTGAGTGTGAGAACGTTGTAGGCTTAAATTTGTAGACCATTTTATATTTTGTTAAGTACCTGGTACTTGTTGACAGGCCTACACTGTCCTATTTGAATAACATTGTAAAACCCAAATATAAGAGTGACCGTTTCTTGCCGGCTCTTCTCCATAGGAAACGACCAATTGAACCGTGCACCTAGCTTCTGACGTTTCATAAGTGCCCATGTAGGTTTATGTGAAATAAAACATTTTGATTTTCATTTGTTTTGCAGTCGACTTGCTCATCACCCCACTGCCGCGCCTACTAGGTAGCAAGTCGCGCCCTAGGCACAGCGAAAGTAAACACATAAGACACGTATCAAACTAAATTACAGCCCAAGCAATATTGCCACGTCAAACATAAACAAACCATCGCAATAACACGTTACTTTGACATCAAAATAACTATTCTGTACACCCGCTGTCTACGCGTATACTAAGGGACTGCATCAAACGTTATTTGCTGGCTCTGCAGACACTAGTCACACAGTAAACTAATTTGTTATATGCTTCGCTACGTTACAGCATTGTTGCAACTCTCTGGTAATATTTTTATTCTGGAATTGTGAACAGAGAGTATTCCCTGAGGTCACGGGCCGAGGGACAAGACTAAATTCGTGTAAAATGAGTGCAATTTAAGCGCAAAGTTATAACTGTTTGTATGTCAAAAGTTTGTAATAACGAAGGACAAAGAAATACCCTCAATTTTCGAAAGTTTGTACAAATAAAAAAAAATGTATTAAATTGACACGAAAGGTTTCGTATTGGTTAATAGAAATCTAAAAAGCTCTTAGATGGAAATCTGAATCATCATCGGAAAGATGATGATCACGTCGGGGTCACCAGTATAGAGGCGTGAGGAACAGGGTGGAAAATTAACTCATGCTCCATAGAATAGGGAGAATCCTCCGACCAGACAGATGTTGTGTCTGATGGGCTACTGGCCGACGATTGATGTCGGGATGTTGTATATATATGCATAGTCACGCTGTAAACTCTGCTTGCGCGATGAGGATTTGAGTGACGTCAGGTCTTTGATGCGTAGTTCACATGTGGCGATATAGATGCCGCTACAAACGTAATGATTCCTACGTTTATTTACTTTATTATGTATGTACACACAGTAAAATACACAGGGAAATACTTATGAGAAAAAAAGGTACTGCTTATCTCTCGAGTTCTTCCAGCAGAATTTCTTTGACAAAGAAACCTGATGAACGCGAGCCAATCCAAGCTCAATGGTTCTGCCGGGGTCGCGGGAAGGTACAAAAGGGTTACCAAGGTCCCTGGCAACACAGGCAACGGAAGGAATACGGGTGGGTTTTAGTCAGTAAGAGTCTGACACACCCCCGCTCCGTGCAGAGCGGGAGAAGTTATTTGATGATATCCCACCCAAAAAAAAAAAGTTCAATGGTTACTCCGACAAACTTTATCTTTGGTTTGGTTGTAGAGTCATCAACGAGCATTCGCCTTACGACCACTTGAATACGGTCATCGTCTGGGCACCAGCTGAAGATTGATAGATGTCCCACTCACTTGCAATGCACCACCATGGGTCCGGCAGCTGGGTTGGTAGCCAGTCTCCTGCCAACAACCGCACGTACTCGTCGTCTGAACTCCAGAAGTGCGTTACTGAACGGACACGTGTGTGAGTGCCACTGCGTGTAGTGGAACTGCAGGATGAACCGCTCTTCTACCACCACCTGTCGAAAAAATAGAGGTGAGAATCGTATAGCGAAGTTTAAAGATCATCATAATCTGGCTAGCTTTTTCTCAACTATGGTCGGGTCGGCTTCCAGTCTAACCGGACATAGCTGAATATCAGTATTTTACATGTAGCGACTGCCTATCTGACCAAGACTGAACAGGAAAACGTATAGATGAGGGTGAATTTTTTTTTTGGTGTCTTGTTTTTTTTTTATCGAACTAGTTATCGTAATCAGAAATATTTATACAAAGTTTCAAGCCCTTCTTTCGCTTTTAAGGAATACCCTGATAGAAAAAGGAGGCTTGGATTTTTAATAACGAATGTGGAAAAGTAAGGTCTAAAACACCAAAAAACTTTCACAAGTCATAAAATTTGCAAGAATATTACTATACAGAAGAGACCAGAGTACCTCTGGTAGAGACCAAAATTCCTCTGTATAGTAATTTCGGCGAATGAGTATCAGCATGTGTGGCAATGCTGATTCTCATTTTCCACTCTGCTAAATTTTTAACAGGAACTCCAATGACTAACTTTTCGATTAGGTGCCTAGTGAGTTAAGTCACAAATATACATGCCTGTATCTTGCACAAAAGTCTTGTGCCATAAGAACTTCAAATAGGTGAATGTCACAATGGCTTGCTTTTAAGGGTCGGGTAATCGCCATTGACCTTGGCCATACAAATCCGCGTCGCGCTCACGTCGTCGGTTTCATAGGGAATATTTATTTTTAGTAATGAAAGTATCAATATTTGAAAAAAATCACAGATAGAATTATAGATAATACAATAGTCTGTTCATCCAAATAAATAATATGAAAGTATATTTATTAGTTTGAAAGTAATATCGTTTTTTTATGCTTTGAGTAGACTTCCTGCATTTATTTCATAAAGTATTTTACTATAATACTTAAATAATTTTTATGCGTTCTAGTTTAACATATTTTTTTGCAGAACTTATTTGCGTTATATGAAGGCGTAATAATAGATTTAAAAGTCACTAAAATCATATATCTGCGCCTTAAGCTACTTGCAAGTCATAGGTATGTTTTTGTGTATTACTAGCTTTATCAAACTCTAATAATTATTATTCTGTAACTGATTTATCAGCTTTGTTATAATAATTATTTTGTTAACAGCATCAAAAAGTAATTACTGTGCCGACATGATTAAAAATGGATGTGGACAATAGAGAGATTATTGTATATTATTAATAAGCGGCAATCGTGTACAATCAAATTAATTTCATTATTACATTGCAAAATATTTGCTGAATTATTTATTGTATTGCCTGTCTTCCTATTCGAAATTCATTAGTTAAAATTAAAAACGATCAAGATTCTATTCTTTCTATTAGGCCGTTTTATGCAATGTTTTTTTTATAATTAATTAATATACGAGTATGTATATTTTTTTTATTATATTTTTTTTTATGGTCAGGTGCGTAGTACTCGCAACCAGCGTGCGTGTATGACCAGATGTATGAACATAAACGAAACAAACGGAGTATCTAAGAATAGCGTATCAGGTGGCGTTTTTATATTAACGTAACATTACGTCTACATTGCCAAACGGATAGGCAGAAGTTTTTAATACACCCGTCTTTCACCCATGTAAGTAACTGAAGGTGCTTATTGCTTATGCCAGTCCAAAACCAGGCTCCGTGCTGCTACAGAGAATGTCCTAATTGAAACATCAAATGACTCTTTTCCCGACTCGAGCATCGAACCCAGGACCTCACAACTAATTAAAACGTGGCAGAATTACTTAATTTTACAATAAATAGTATTATTTAAGAAACAATTGTCATTTGCCCTCAACAAACAAGCCAGGAACTAAGGTCAAACCTCTTATACTCGTATTTCATTGACCTGTTTTTAGTCTACCAAGAAAATTCAAATCGTTGATAATAAGATCTTGAACTTCTGTTGTGGAGTGGAGAATAATCTGCTTAACACGATATAAATAGATGTGCAGACTACTTGAGACTGAGAAATATTTCCACAGCCTCTTTGTGCAAACAAAGTTTTCAAATAAAGAGATTCTTTCAAATATTTCAAAGAGATTTTCTCGGAAATTGCAAAAATAAAATTGTGATTATTTACGCCTGTTCTTTGAGAAAAAGTAGGCAAGTTGGGGTGTAAGTATTAGCTTACACTTTCGAGATCATAATTAAAAGAGCTTATTGGCATTACCCGACCCGACTATCGAACCTTGGACTTATGCTTTTGTGATCACAGAGGACTTTGTCTGAAGAAGAAAATTAATCATTTTTAATGACCTGCACCACGAAACAAAGCGACAATGAATAGGCGGGAATCTGCAACTACCTAATGTCCATGGAGATACAAGCAATTTGACGACAGAAAAATCAACAAGGAAATTGCCAATGACTAACTTATTGGAAATTTATGTCCAGAAGCAGGCGTTTTGATTAAGAGTAATAGTCATTACGAATCATTAAAGCCTGACTTAAGGCTTCTGCAGTCTGGGGCGATATCGCACTAGTCTGCACGAACCTTTACAAGGTGTAATGTAATTGCTTCTGGCATAAAGCCCGATTCAAACTTTATGTCGGCTCGGAACAAGACGCGAGTCGCTGCGCAGTAAAGAATTCATGTGTCAGCGGGGGTGAGAGGTGAGGTACTGCACAGCGAGAAGCGCTCTTTAGAGCTGCCATAGTTTTTGACGCGTACTGTATATTATAACAACAGCTTATACAGCAATAATGAAAGTTGCACCATCTAAACAATGTTTAGACGATGCATCACATATTTTGTTGCTTTAATTGTATTGTAGGTATGTCACAGGCATTTAACTTGCATCGGGTTGAATGGGCTTAATGGTGGCTCACAATCACTCACAATACAAGTTTTTTTTTAGGATTTAAGCAAGCATGACATTGTTTTTTAGGTTTTCAAGTAAGCATGACATTGTTTTTTTAAGTTTTTAAGCAAGTACGACATTGTTTTTAGGTTTTTAAGCAGGCGTGACATTGTTTTTTAAGTTGTTAAGCAAGTATGACAGTGTTTTTTTAGGTTTTCAAGCAAGCATGAAATTGTTTTTTTACTTACATTCTTTTCACTCTTGTAAAGCCTGAAGGTTCGTATGTGAAAGTTGGCCAGCTCCTCCTCCTGGACGATGCCGACGCTGATGTTTCCGTACGTCTCGTCCTTTTCTTTGTTCGGCGGCCAGTATTGGACGCACATCACCTGGTTAAGAAGGAAATCATGAATAAGTTTCTACTTATTATCCTACAGGGGAGAAAGAGACGGGGTAGACACGACAGATAGCAGATAATGAAAAAAAAAACAGTTTTTTGTACAAACATAATCAAATCAGTTTCATGATTAGGTCACTGATTGGCAGATTAGCAAACAATGTACACAAGGTGCACAATCAGTGCCTGATTTAGAGTTCTGACCGCCATAGGCTAACTATGAATATGCGCGCCCCCCAACCTGTCCTGTCCTACCTTTCATTCATTTACAGGTGCAACTAATTAAATTACAAGTACGTAACCTAATATCTTTGAACCAAACTGTCAGTAAGTAGTTAAACGGAAGGAACCATATAATTCCAACACTTATTTTTACAATCTATACAAATTTTGTCCCAAAAATATACAAGAAGAAATTTAAAACAAAATGTTAAATCTTTGCGACAATAAATTGCTCTATTGCTTTGAGAATTCAGAATATTATATAAAACTCCTTTTCCTTGCTACGTCGCTGGCGAATCTTGCCACAATATTGCCAAAAAAAACATTTTGTAAAAAATAATTCTCGATAAATATGAAGGCAGTGCGTCAAGTTTCTGCTGGCGAAGAGTTGAGCGTAAGTAATTTTTTACTATTTTTAATGCACAGAAAGATCTTTCACCACTGCTATTTGTGACGCTCATTGTTAAAAAATCTCTTAATATTATTTCTACATTCGGAAACCTAGAACCAATGTTTAGGCTTTTTAATAATTGTAGCACACTCTTTGGGGTTCATTTTACTGGATCAACGAAATCTTTGTCTTTTAATAACTGTGCCAAATGGACACACTGGTCAGGAAACGTGTCTTCTATATACAAATCATATTGTAGTTGTTGCAACTCTTTCGTCTTGGTTCTAATAAAATTATGTATAATTTGTCGGTTTTTCAACAGAACTTTGAGACAATCAATGGCAGCGTAATATTTTTCTACCATGAAAGGTCGTTTTCCTTCAAATTCGGTTTGTCCCCCCGCGTTTTCTTCGTCAAAATGGAATTTTGGTTTCTTTTTTCTTCTCAAATCTTTTTTTGTATTCAGTGATTCCGCACCTTTCAATTGCTTCCGATTCCAATTTTTCAAACTCTTTCGTCTCGTAAAGTTTCATATAGAGTAACAATGTTTGATAATTTGCTTGAAATTTGACCAGCACAGAGTTCCAAAAACACAACATTATCGTCATTTCTAGGGTTCTCAACTTTTCTATTATTCCTCTTGCCTCTTTAGGTCTTTCTATTTTGATTTATATGTTGATAAAAATGTAGTCTAATGCTGCAAGAACATGCTTGTAAGAATTGTATAAAGCTTTGCTGCCATCTGCTCGGGCACTCCATCTCGTTTTTTACAACTCTTGAATATTTGTCAAGCAAGATCTTCCATCTGCTAGTTGAACTAGAAAAAAAATTGTATTTTTGTGGCTCCGACGAAAAAAAAAGCAGCTGTCTCATCGCTGCTCTCTGATGCTACTGAGCCTACGAGTTGTACAGAATGAGCTGCACATGGAATAAAAGTTACCAGAGGATTCACAGCTTTAATTCTTGACTGAAGTCCAATGTATTGACCAGACATATTTTTGGGATTATCATAACTTTGGCCACGACAATCTTTAATATCAAGTTGCAAAGTTTCATTTATTGTCGCCATAACAGCCATCTCCATGTCTTCGTCTTTTTGTCCGCTATTAGGTAAAAATGTGACAAAGCGTTCGATGGGCTCTCCGTCAGGCAAAACATAACGAATTATAAATGTCAGCTGGTCAGTGTGCAAAAGATCTGGAGTGAAATCTATGATAATTGAATAATATTTAGCTTTTTTTACCTCTGCTATAATGGATAGTCGAACTTCGTCAGCGAGCAATAGAATAAATTCATCTATTAGCGTAGATGATAAGTATGACGGCGTGACCTATATGTCCAAATCAGCCCAAATGTTCAGCCATGAAAGGATCAAATTTAGGTATGAGCTCAATACAGCCAACGAAATTTCCATTTTGTAAAGATTCAATAACTTCATTTTGACCGTGAAATGGAAGCCCACGAGCAGCTAAAAACTACTGTTTTAACTACACGTAGTAATACGTTTCGCCAGTAAGATATCTCTTCATTATATTGTTTGACTATTTGTGTATCCAATCTTCCTAACAATTTTCCTCTAGTGGCATACTGTGCCAAACATTTACAATGTTCGGGAGAATTGTCATGATCAAATATAGCGTTACCATTTTTCCAATAATTAAACCCACTTTTAGCAAACACCGTGGTTCCTCCATTTAATTTGCAAGGACCACAAAATACATACAGCCGGTAGATACGCAGTACAATAACCAGTTCTTTTTTGCAATTTCGCCATTGGCATGTTTTTTTGGAACATACTTTTGGTCAAAAATCTTCTCTGATTTTTATACTGCCTTTCTGATTTAGAAAATTCTACCTCTTCATTTTGTTTAAGACCGTTTTTCACGATAAAATCCCGCAACTCGTCATTTACTTTCCAAAGTGCAGGATCGGTTGACGGAGTGAACGGTTTATCTTCAGGCATTTCCACTTCGTCGGAGGTCGATGAAGGAGCGCAGGAACAGTCCGCGGTAGGGGTAAGTATTCTCATTACAATGATAATAATATAGAAAAAAAATAATATAGAAACTTGCTGTGCAACGAACGCGGCTCGTGGCGCGGCCGTACCACTGCAGCCGGGCGCGGGTGGGGCGAGGACGCGGCGCGGTTAATGTGAGAGCGCAGGAATTTTATTTTAACGTCCGTATTTTCCCAAAATTACCAAATATTATTATGTAAGTCTCAACTCAGAGCTGCGTCCGCCGCCCCCTTGATCCTTGCGCCCTAGGCCTTATTAGCCTGTGGGTAAATCAGGCCCTGTGCACAGTGATAAGATTATTCGAAACTCCACGCATGAGCAGGTGAAAAGAGGGTTTGACGTTTATTCTTGTTCTTCCCAGCTAAAGCACTAGGAAGTGGTGAAGGGCGGGCGTTTTGGGGCACCGTCTTATGTAACTTTGACGTTCGAAAAATGTTGATTCTCAGCCTAGTTTGAATAAATGACTTATGATTGTGATTTGTGAATTTTTGGGCAACAACTGCCAGTTTGATTTTTTTGAAAAATATGATATGCGGTCAGCGAGAAAAACTTTTAAAATTTCACAGACACGTTTATCTTATTACCTCTACCTAAAGCCTATTATGGATCGAAAGACAATCGAAATCATAACGAATACCTAATCAAATTTAAATAGTTCTAATCATAATTTAAGAAACGCAAATAGAATAATAATATGCTGAATAAATTATGTAGCGTACCTCAGTA
This sequence comes from Atethmia centrago, assembly GCA_905333075.3. Taxonomy (NCBI): domain Eukaryota; kingdom Metazoa; phylum Arthropoda; class Insecta; order Lepidoptera; family Noctuidae; genus Atethmia; species Atethmia centrago. The sequence continues at coordinate 22,400,338 of HG995379.1, read as the reverse complement.
GGAATAAAACTTTCGCATCTCGAATGGGTGTTAAAATACACTCAAAAGTAAAACTCGCACGATTCTCTACACTATTCGAACTTGTCATTACTCGTTCACACGAACGCGTTTTTACTACATGAAATAAAACTGAGACTACACGAGCTTACAAATAGTCTGCATTTTTACACTGCTTAAAAACTTAACGAGTGAACGAATTTACTGCTTGTTAGTCTGAACAAACCATGAAGACTCCGACAGCGCGACGCGACTCTAGTAGAACGATTTCTATGAGAACTTTATGGAAATTGTTCTACCAGAATCCTATCGCAACGTCGCGTCGTGCCTGTCTGGGAGCCTTTATTTTGTGCTTAAGACGCTGACAACACCTAAACCGCGGTCACTGTCAGATTGCATAGAATAGAAAGAGAAGCGCGATGACACAACGCTAGTAATTTATTGCAATATGTGAAGCAATTATCTATTTACTCAAAATTGAGTTGAGTAATCGAAAATAAAAACAACCAAGTTCTGCATTCAAATAAGACGTTCTTGTTATTAATTAAATTCGTAACGTATGTTGATATTTAATACAGATATTTTGGATAAGAACTCAAGGAAAGAGGTTAGTTTAACGTTAGTTTGTATCGAGATTATTTTTCAAAACGTGTTTTGGTAACAACCAAGTTCTGGGAAATATGTTCAAAATTAACATATATTTATCCGTTACCCCAAACTATACTGATGTGGCAATGTTTTTTCTTAACAGCAGCCTGTTTTGGCAATTGGGTCTTGTCAGTGCCTTAAACATTTTGTGGTTTAACAGACGAATTTCTTTTATGTTATCTATCTGCTCAAGTTTCTTGTTCAAGGAATAAGTTTACATTTATAACATTACATAGGTACGTTGGATACAATACTTAATCTCCTCTAAATCCATAATGTTATAACGTGGAAGTTTTAAGAGATGTTTGTTACACAGAGAGATCATGACTAGAATACTTTTTATCACACTACATGAAACTGTTCTTGTAAAAAATGAGTGAAACCGCGGGGAAAATGCAGAAGAAACATAAAATCTTCAAGAGATAAGTGATCGAAGAGACGTTAGTGGAGAAACCGGTAAATACGCTGCATCTATTTCCCTAACAAAAACGATTGCAAAATGGAATTCCGTTTAACAGAAATCGAATAAAACGAAACCAGTAACAGTAAAGCTTCCAGGAAACTTAAAACTACGAAATCATTAGACCGCCCAGTGTGTCACCCTATGTAAAATTTCCTAATAGCATTCAGGAATAATGTAGCTTTCTAGCAGAGAAAAAAAATAGATTTTCATCATTAGTTCCGGAGATTACTTCTGGAGACCGGAGAATTTTTTTTGTTTGTAAGTATGTACGAAGGGGCGTTTTTTATGTTCGCGGAATGGAGGGTGAGAAGTGAAAATAAAAATAATAAATTATTTTTCTTTTTCAATATATTCACCTACCTTCATAAAAAAATGTTTTATCTTTGTCCGAAAAATAAGCTGAAACAGCGTCCTTCACTTCTTCATCAGTTGAAAATTTCTTCCCACGAAGTTCTTTTTTCAGTTTTGGGAAGAGGTAATAATCACTGGGAGCCAGGTCTGGGCTGTAGGGTGGATGGTCTAAAATATCGAAGCCCACCTTATGCAGGGCAGCCAACGCAACACGGCTCTTGCGAACAGGCGCGTTGTCGTGAAGAAGAAGGACACCTTTGGTCAATTTACCCCTCCTTTTTTCTTTAATGCTTTCTTTCAACCTCTCGAGGATAGAAGCATAGTATTCTCCGGTTATAGAAACGCCTTTATCTTTATAATCGGTCAACAGGATACCTTCTGAATCCCAAAACACTGTTGCCATGATTTTTCCAGCCGATTGTGAAACTTTAAACTTCTTGGGTGGTGGTGTGCCTTTTTTGTGCCACTGCATAGAGTCCTGTTTCAACTCAGCTTCATAATGATGAACCCAAGTTTCATCTCCAGTAACAATTCGACTTAATAGTCCATCCTTATCTTCGTTACAGAGGTCCAAAAACGTGCGAGGACACTCCACGCGGTGTTGTTTTTGAGGCGGCGTGAGCATTCTTGGCACCCATCTTGCACTGACCTTTTTCATGCCAAGATGATCGTGTAGAATTTTGAATATTGTCGTATCCGATACTCCAACTATTTCTGCAAGCTGTTTCTTCTTTAGTCTGGCATCTTCCAATATTATTTTTTCGACTTTTTTAATGATTTCCGGAGTATGACTACTCCCTCGATCGACCGTCCGGGACGTGGGTCGTCTTCAAGTGAGGTCCTGCATATTATTATGTATTTTTATCATAATGTTGATAATGTTTATTCTGCAGAACATTTATTATTATTCAAATCTACTACAGTACCTAGGTGTGTCGACAAACTTACACACACTACACTAATATTTTTATAACTTGTTTTCTTTACAATATTTGTATGCCAGTCCATGGCGGGACATGTAAAAAACATAAACATACGTAACTCTATTATTATGACCATTATTGTACCATGTTTTAATGCAAATAAAAATATACTATTCTATACATTAAAATGTTTAAATAAAACACATTGTTTAAAATAAAGTGCATTTTCTTTTTGTATTGAAAACTTCTTTGAGCGATTTTTGATGGGGGAAAATGTTATAGGTCGCGTCACCGACATGTTAAAGTTAACAATAAATATGTCTGTAGCTATAAGTATGACGTGTTTGTTGCGCTTGTGCAGCAGTGAAAGCATATATATTGAATTAATAATTTATTAAATATATAATAATAATAATAATTCATTTATTTCAGACTCATCCATATTTGTTTGTAGAATTGAGAACTTACAATCTAGTGTTAGTAATATAATAAATGGTAAACACTAAGGCAGGTCGGGGTGGACTTCCCGATGATGGTGGCAAATCACTATACGACTGCGTGCAGTCGTATCCAGCGAGCCAGCATCGGAGAGTCCCACCGGTCCGCCAGTGCACGCAGGATGATGTTGGGATTGTCGCGTGTGCGGCGCATGATAGATGTGCACCGCTTGCGCATGATGGCCGCAAAGCCGTCTGTACCAGCCGCCGTGAACATCGCGGAGGCGCTGCAGTAGCGCGGCAGCCCCATCAGCACCCGGAACGCGTTATTGTACTGAACGCGCAGATCACTGTACGTCCGCTGCGTTTAGTTAACTCACAGGCTGCAGGTGTAAAAGGACTGACAGTACGCTTCAAATAGCGCAACTTTGACAGTCCCTGTACACCGTGAAAACCTGCGGGCTAACATATTGCATCGGACAGACAGCGCTCTGCGCTCCCTTTCGATATCCACACTGTCGTTAAGGTCATCGGTGACCCAGTGGTCCAAATACTTAAATTGCTCGACATTATTCAGAGCTGTACCACTTAGAGTGAAATTCGGAACGAATGTGTATCTTTTGTTGTCCGGCCTGAAAATCATTATTTCACTCTTTTTCGCGTTGTATTTGAGCCCATGAGCCACCGCGTAGGACTCACAAATTTTCAGGAGCCTTCGTAAGGCACCAATCGAAGGGCTCAGCAGCACCATATCGTCCGCGTAGCTGATGTTATTCATGCACACACCATCTATATGACATCCTGTATGGCATCTCGTAGTTGACCTTGAGAGGTTGTGACTACTTAACCGGACTTTCCTGTGGCTGCTGAACTTAAAAACGCACCCTCGTATGTAGGGGACATACATACTTACAAAAAAAGAGTATTCTATTATATTATAGCTTCGAAAACAACTTGCTACAAACTGTGAACTGGCAAATTTTGCCGACCCTTTTGCAAATGAATGTCAAATCCGTGGCGATGGCTTGCTATTCACTTAATATTTTAATATTATCGGAAGCTTTAAATCCGAATATCTTGTTATAGGTACATGAAAGGCCGAAGTCAGGCAGCTAGCGAATCTGACAGGATTAAACAAATAAGAAGGGAGGGTATTGTTTGATCGCTTTATGATTTGTTGAGGCAGTTTCCCTCAAGAGGGAAGAGGGAAGTTGTAGTGAACTTTGAGGGCTTGTCGAGGGTAGAGATGTTGTTAAAATGGCGATACTTGGTTTTTTATTTATGGCGAAAGAAGAAGGAATGTTGATTGAATATTGACGTGATCCAGTTTACTGAGTAACAAAATTACGCGTAACAAAATAATTCGTTGATTATGGTTGACGCGGCGGGCGCAGCGCTCGGCTATGAGGTATGCGATCGCTTTCGTTTCCTTCACGGTAGTACGTTCCCGTGGGATATTTTCCGACATCCACGAGGGCGAAGCCGCGTGCAAAATCTAGTTGTGTATAAAATGCAATGCCTTGATAAAAATGACTGTTATTTTCTGGTTTCAACGAGTCAAATAAATAGTATATTTTGATGCAAGTGTGCTATGCAAATATGCTCACGCGTATCAAACGACGTTTTTCAACACACTAAGGGCTTTTCATCAATGAAACTGAACGCCACCAGCACATTTAAATGTGGTAGCTGCCAATGCCATTGTTGTGAAACATTGGCATTGACAGCTCTTGAACGCACTTTAGATGTGCTGACCTCGTTCTGTTTTTTTTTGTGTAATTGGTACTTACTTTGCATTCCCGCACTGACACGAACAGGAATCTACTCACTAAGCACGAAATCCGTTTCGGCCGAAGTTACGGCCATTTCCTACTCCGTATCACCTACGGACCTAAGATTAGTTTGGAGCCCGAACTAAGAATCAATGACAACATGATTTGACAGTTGTCCCTACTCGCCGATGTGTTTTTGCCCGTTCCAAAAATTTAATTTATCAATCGTTTTGACGGATGAACTACTTTTGGACGGGCCCGTATCTTCGTTGACGAACTTAGAGAATGTACCCCCACACTCTCTGCCGGGGTCGCGTGGAAGTTCAAAAGGGTTACCGAGACCCCTGGCAACACAGGCAACGGAAGGAAAACGGGTGGGTTTAAAACAGTAAGAGTTTGACACATCCTCCCCGCTCCGCCCAGAGCGGGAGAAGTTATTTGATAATTTCCCAAAAAAAAAAGACCCCTAGACTCCAAAAATGTATACATTGACTAGAATTAATTTGATTGTATACAATTTGTGTTCCATAATACTGTGTCAAAGACAACTAAGTAGCCGATGGGTAATATGTTTTGTGGCTACACCTTCATACAATACCTATTATAGAACAAAGATTACAGCAAGTTCAATTAATTATTGTTGTCATCTTTTACATCTTTTTGATGTTGACTGTAGTTGGTTCCGATTACCAATATACCGAAAATGGTACACCACAGACTATCTGCAGTATTGTCTCTCCTTTTACCCTAGTCCATCCAAAGGTTGTCTTTAAAAGATCGCTTTTAGCGATAAGACCGCCCATTGTGTCTCCCTATGTAAAAATTCTCTTTAATTTTTATGGTGTACATAATAAAGATTATTCTATTCTATTAATAATCATAAAAAATATACTCATACACGGTTTCGTTAGACCAGCGGGGTGATTGCGTAACACACTTTTTTTTTTTGATGGGAAATCAAATAAATTCTCCCGCTCTGGGCCGAGCGGGAGGGTGTGTCAGACTCTTACTGACTAAAACCCACCCTTATTCCTTCCGTTGCCTGTGTTGCCAGGGGCCTCGGTAACCCTTTGGTACCTTCCCGTGACCCCGGCAGGCATCGGCTCTAGTGGACCCCTACGCTTGTACTGACGACATCTCTTTGAGGCGCGCGTGGAGTACAACGCGCCGTCGACCAGGGCCTGGTCCTTACCGGACGGCGAGCTACCCATTGCTCGCCGTCCGCAAGCCCGCGCCTACTGTCGCCGGAAATCCGCCCGGGATTCCCGACGCCCAGGGCGTCTCCTGCGGCGGCGGCTAGCCTGTCAGTAGCCATGAGTTTCATTTTGACAGTTCAACAACATTCTTTACGTTACTTACGTCGCCGAGCATACAAATTTTTCGAACATAAATGAAATGAAATGAAATTGTTTATTCTCTAAAGAGGATATGAGAATCACTTTTACACGTCATATTAAAAAATAAGCTAGATGGAGTCGACATTTCCTATCTGACTACCCCTGAGAAGAAATGGCGAAACAAACTCAAGGGTCAAAGTCTCTTTTAAAGCCCAGACATAATCTTGGTCAGATCATGTGAGGACCATGTAGATCTATGTCTGAAATGGTCTTTTGAGGAAAGAACCACACAAATTTGAGTGGACCTGTCCAGTCAGTGCAAGCATTTGTCAGTAATCGTGTAGCTCAACTCAAAACTTAAGGAGCTCAACGACTCGACGAACAATACCAAGGAAAGGACAATTGGGTTGGCCGCATAAAGAACTCAAAATGCCAGACCATCATTAAAACTAAGAGAGAAAAAAACAACAAGAAATAAATAAAAATGACCCACATAGTGCTCACATTCACAATAATTAAAGTAATATAATACCTTTCAAGGTACATAAATATTCACTTAATTTTGCTTATAATATTCATCAATGTTATATGAAGCAATGGATTAGCGATCTCGTACCTACTTCAAAATCATTCAGTTTGTAATTGATAGTGTGTTATTGAGGTGCAGATGACAGAGACACTTAACCTATCACCTAGGTACCTTCATTAATCATTTACCGAATGTTTAGAGTGGTGAACTATGTCTTGCCCTCAGCTTCACCAGCCATTAATAAGTTTTCCCCATGTCCTTGGGGAACGTACGTAGGTCGGCACGTGAAAGTAGAACAAACTTACCTTTTGCATTGACAATATTAATTAGTAGACTGTTGACTGCCTCATTTTGGTCTAGTGGTCGCAAGCGTTACTGCTGAACATGAGGTCCTGGGTTCGATTCCCGGGTCGGGCAAAGTGTTATTGGGTTGTTCTATCTGGAATTTCTCAGTAACAGTCCGGAGTCTGGATTTGTGCCCGGTTGATGGCTATAGGCTCGCCCCCTATTACATGGGACTTAAACATAACTGGCGAAATGTGGGTGTACTACAGGTACACCTCTGCCCAACCTTTCTGGGAAACAAAGCGTGATGTTATGTTATGTTATGTTATGTTATGTAGTATTTTAAATGCCACCATTTCTGATTATGTTTATCTCAAATCAAATCTTGCTACTGAGAAATCCAAATCCAGATAGAAAACCCAGATAATAACCCGACTGGGTTTGATTCCGGACCCGGGAATCAAACACAGGACCTCATGTTCAGCAGTAGCGCTTGCAACCACTAGACCAATGACGCAGACCAAATACTATATTATACTAAATAGAATACTACAGGAATATACTCATTTATACAAGGTTGGATATAAAACACTATAACATATTATGTAGGTGTACGGAACCCGTCGGGTAAGTGTCAGAAGCGTCAGAAACACGGTCTGTCCGTCCGGAATTCAGTTAGTAGAATGTTTCTGACATTCGTGGGTATATGGTGAATTATTATAATGCGAGGGTGAGGCCCCAATTTGTGCGCTTCGCAAATATACCGCATAATTTTGAATTTGTTATGGAGGAACTGTAAAGAGTCGTACAGACTGGGGCGATATCGCGGGTGCGACAGGCATGTTGCTGCCTGCCACGCCCGCGATGTAACGCTAGTCTGCACGAGCCTTAAAACTGGGGCAAAGTATAGGTACCTTCTCAAGGTTTTATGTCAAGAGAATGAACAAAAACATCATTATAGTCTTGAATTCTGATGGTCCAGTAAGAAATCCTTTCTTTGTATAGGTTTTTGTAAGAGAACTGATAAGAATCCAGTTTGCTTTTAAGAACATAGCTCCATCACTGTTCTGTTTGCAAAGTGTGGTGATTATGTTAAATCCGGCCAAGTGCGTGTCGCACGTATAATGAAGGGTTCCGTAGTTGGGATGAGTTTATCCCAAGAACAACCTTAACCTTTTCACAGTCATGTATAGATGACAAACCAAAATGTGCCCAGCACGCCACACGGTCACGACTACATGACAGATTTGTAAGGAATTCATAGCTTGGCGCCGAGGGCACGTTTTTGCATTTTTGACGTGGCGGTCAAAGGGTTAACATTGTAGTTGAAAAGCATGTTCCCCATACAATCCAACTGGAAATGTAAGTTTGTACGCACAATATTGAGAGATTTACCAAGTTATTTTAACACCAAAGACTTCTTATAAGTTTTCCTGTAATCTATAAGTATAGAACTATTTTCTGTATCTTTTTCAATATTTTAGGGTCATAAGTTTCGGAGATAGTAAGGGGGGTTGGTCAATTTTCATCTATTTTTTTAAATAACTTTAAAACTATCTATTTTAAAATATTAAAATATAAATATTTGAGACCCTCACAACAAGCCCTTTCATTTGATATTTCACACGGTACAGTTTACAAAACTTGTTTTTTTTTAATTTTCAGATTAGCCCCCCAAAACGGACTCGCATATTAATCATAAATTAATAATTAATTTATTTACGATACACGTTCATGTTTGGGTCACAGAAATTCATGTGTACCAAATTTTAACTTAATCGGTCCAATAGATTCATAGCTACGCAGATAGGGGTGATATTTTGTATAGTAACAAATGTAACACGTATAATAATTTATTATTATCTAAAGAAGAATCGCATCACAAAATAGAATAAGCTAAAATTAAATTTCATTAAAATAGTAGTTGTGGAACAGATAATTTGGCTAAATGAAAAAAGAGTACATCGGTACCTGGCAAATCTTTGATAATTATGCATTTGGTTTCCGAACCAAGAAATCGGTTTTAGGTTCGCGACCACTAAATTACGTAAAATATTATCTTGTGAAGATGTACCTAAGTTATCCCGATAGAAGCAGTCCTGGTTAAGATCAACTGGTATTAAAATGTTAACCCTGAAAATACTAATAACTATAATATAGTCAAGTGTGATGGTTTAAATAACAAGTCGATTCTGACAAACTGCAATCTCAAACCGTAGCACGCCTTGACAGAATCGCAGGTGATACGACGATCATGCGTCGGACCGATCTCGAACTCCAAGGATTCCATTCGGTTCCCTATCCATTAGCATAAAATTTTAAGACCTAATATAACTTAGCATAATGTTGTTTGGCATAATTATTTTTTCGCATAATATAATTACGCATAACAGCTCATGCATAATTTTTTTAAGCATTATGTCTATAACCATAATAATGATTAGGCATAATATTTTAAAGCATAAACTTATTAAGCATAAAGTTCTAAAGCATAACTTTTTTAAGCATAAAGTTCTAAAGCATAACTTTTTTAAGCATAATATCCTAAAGCATAAAAGTTAAGCATAAATAACAAGCAAGCAAGCAAGCAGCATGCAGCAGGCAGGGTTTCTGTGACGGCTCCGGCGCTGCGGCCCTCCGGCGGCCCCACGCGTGCTAATCGTCGCAGACGGCTTTCGCTCACCACCGCAGCTTCGGCTTGTTGGCCGGCTTCGCCGGCCAGCCTCAGCCGTGGCGGCTCGCTCGCAGCCGCCTGCTCCTCAGCCCGCGGGCCGCCTCGCCCCTACGCGCCTACGCGATTTTAAATAACACTCAAGGGGTAGGACAAACAAGACTACGTGAAGTCGGTTTTGCAGCAATTCGGTTCTGTGACTAACTTTTGTTGCACAGCATATTAATTTTTTAACCAACAATATTATTTGATTGTTACAGGTACTATAGCTAATTGGTTTGCTCAGAATTATGTATTGGGCACTACAAGTTCACCACCACCATTTCCACCCAAAGTCTGGAGTATGTATTTACTAGTAAAGGAAAATATACTCAGGACACAAAATCATGCAGAGGCATGGCACAATAGATTTGCTCATTTTGTGGGAACTGGATTTTATTTTTGGCAAAAAAGATAGTTCAAGAAATAAGACATCAAACCATTGAAATAGATAAACTGGATATCGTAACATCACTTATACCAAAAAAAAAGAAAAAATACACGGACAAAACCAAAAAAATTGAAAAAATCATTGGTAAAAAAGATGAGTATCCTTCTAAACTAGAATATTTACAAGCAATTGCTAAAAATATACACCTAAAATAAATAATTAAGGACTACTATTTCAATCAGTTAACTTCTATCTGAGGAATAACCGCCATATTTATTTCTCATAATAGAAGTTAACTGATTGAAGTTAACTAATTCACTGCTGTGTGAAATAAACGTTTCTCGCGATTGAAAATGTCATGTATATTTATAATAAATCATTTGCATGAACATTGTTTTTGTTATTTATATTAATTGTATGCCTAAATATTATTATGCTAATAGCCATTAGGCCTACTAACGTTATGCTAAAAGTCTTTAGGCCTACTAACGTTATGCTAATAGTCATTAGGCCTACTAACGTTATGCGAATCAAATTTATGCCAAAACAAATTAGTCTTTAACATGATTATGCCAACATAAAATGTATGCCTAAAAAAATTATGCCAAAGTATTATTATGCCTAAAAAAATTGTGCCAAAATCGTTATGCCGAAGTATATTAGGACAAAAAACATTATGCGAAAAGAAGGGATCCCATTCCATTCACCAGGCTTGCTTACAGCAAATTAAATATTTCAGCTTTGCCTCTAGGTTTGCGCACATGCAATGCCTCTGGTCTCGCAGATTCTGACGCCGTGACCACTCACCTTAAGATGGGCCACGTGCCTTTTTGCCATCAATGATATTATGCGTCAAAACGTAGAATGACACTTTTCAAACAATTCTGTCCTACAGCAGTGTCACTTTATCACTATGACCATAGACTTAGAGTCTGTCCTACAGCAGTGTCACTTTATCACTATGACCATAGACTTAGAGCACGTTTTATGGATTATTTCACGCCCTTTTGAAAGTTTACGAATTTTTTGCACGCTTACCTACAAAATGAAATGCAAGCTCGAGGTGGTTTCTTAGAGATTGCTAACTTCGCATTGTGGAGTTAAGAGGTGCGGTAAAATTTAGAGAGAGGTATAAAATTGTTCTTAGGTTTAACATAATTATTTTATAAAGTTTTGTGGTGGTACATTTTAGGGATGTTTGTTTTAAGAATATGGCGTAGTAAATGTAATAAAGATTAAAAGAAAAAGAAAAGAAAGAAAAAGTATTTATTATAATTCGCACAGGAGATCACAAATTAAACTATAAAACACTCATAGAAACATAAAAAGACAAAAACTAAAATGAAAATAAAAACAAAAAGTCCTTGTCGAGACCAAAAGGCTCCTATCTCAGCATAATGTTGCGATACTTAAAAAATAGGTGTCGCAGCGCTGGTATTCTGATAGGGCCCGCCGCACAGTGGAACGAATGTATGGGAGCGGTTGGACGTAGACATGTCCGAAAAATAAGAGTAAAATTATGACAAACTAATGATGCCATCTTATTCGATTACTTAATGCCTTCATAAATTGTGGTGATGAATTTCTTCATAACTCCCATATTTCGGGAGTAATTTGAGAAAATGTGAAATTTTACTATGAAAATGAGTGTATCGAGCTCTCTCCCTCCTGATTCCGGGCTTGTTTCAAGTAGCGGTCTCTAATATCGTAATGCTATTACTAAGAGCTATATTTAATACTAAGACACATAGTGCGCCAAATGTGCACTTTCTGGGATAAAAGGAAATGAAAATTTAAAAAAAAAAACGTTTTTTCCCCATTTGTATTTACTTTAAACCGCAGACAGACTTATTAAGAGGTCTATAAATATATTATATATATACAGAAATATATATTAACAAAAATATTCACAAGAACTGATGAGAGTATGACTTTTAAGTAAGTTGATAATAAATTACCTAGTTTCATTAAAAGTACAATAAATAATTAAGATGTAAGCTCTAATTTACTAAGTTACACATTTTAAAACAATAACATCATTTAATTATCTTCGTCATCATCATCATCATCAATTAATTCAAATTCAGAATCGATGTCCGCTAAATCATTTATGTTAACAAATTCGATATCACTTTTCTCAGAATCCGTAAGCTCATAAAATTCCTTAAAAGAAGATTTTTTTACAAACTTATTTCCTTTTGGACGGATACTTGTAACAAGTGGATCAGAAGACAGTAAAAGATTGTGCATAATATCTTCATTGCATGAGATACTGCTATGCTTTCGAGAATGCCCCTCTCTATATTTTCTAAAATCTTTATTTCTAGCCTCAGATGCCTCTTCGGATAGAAAACCAATGGGCACAATTGACATGTTCTGAACTATGTCTGGCCCATGCATTAAAATTTTATGAAGTGAAGAAGGCATATAATACCATGGGTATAACTCCACGTAAAGCTTAGCAGTATCAAAGCAGAACTCTCGGAATTTAGTTACGTTGATCTTCTCTCCTGATGAAATACACTGCAAGATCACACAGATTTTTCTTAAAAGCATAGCATCTATTCCGGTCAGTTCAGCAGATTTAGTGTAGTTTTCAAAAAATCTCCTTGCCGAGTTGCCATTGTTGGTGGATCCACTGCCTTGTTTCACAACATCGAGAAGTAAGCCCGTTTCTCTTCTTACAGCCTCTTGAACTCTTTTCTTCCTGTCATCAACTTGCCTTTTTGCTATATCACCCCTTACTTGCCATGATTTTATGTCTAATTTGTAGGAAATGTGTAATAAGCATTCCATTGAGCGAATCCAAGCGTGAAGGGTGCTTAAGCTATATTTATACATGTCCTCGTTTGCGTGTTTATCTTTGATTAACTCTAAATTATTCATTTCTTTAGGACAAGCCTTGCATATGTCACACACTGAAGCTGCTGTATTGGATATAATGGAATGAATTTTACCATCAATCATTGTCAACAGCAGTTGGTGTTTGACACTAATTCCATCAGTGATGGTGGATGGAGTTAAGGCTTCAATCTCTGCTTCGATTTCAGCCATCTCTCTCTGCACATTTTCTTTGGTTTCCTTTATAAACTTAAACAATATTGGCCGGCAAAATGAAGTGGAAGATGGTCGCTCGTTTTCCCAAATTGTTACACCTTTTGAGACGAGCCGCAGTGGTACAAGACTAATCATAAAATTACTAGCAAGATCGATTTGCTCATCTTCACTCGTCCTTTGATGATAAATGCTTTGGCTAGATGATCCGTCAAAACCCCATTTGCTGGTCAATACGAGCTGTTGATTGGGATCAACAGGGGTTTCTAACGACCTAATAAGTCTTCTTGAGGTTAAATCCATCAAGGCTTGTAATTTGATTTTTGCAGAGCTCTCTGTAACTGTGAGATCTTCTTTGGCCGGATAGCACTTAATTTTTTCTTTAACCAACATGTAGTAACTCGGGTATTGAAGAGCTCCTTCTTGAGTGTTGAAATCCCGAAGAGTGTTATAGCGCCATTTCGATAAGTTCATCGATACATAAAGAGCCAATGCCTTCAAAGGGGATATTTCCCGTACCTGAATTGATTTACCTTCAATGAAGGCTTTGATTTTTGAGGCCTCTTCTGGATTCTCCGTCAAGTATTTCATAACATAAGCTGTATCGCTTTGTCCTGCCTTTTGAAGCGCCCTTTCGGCCGAAAACATAATTTCAGCGCTGCTACTGCTGCATGAAAGACTATCTTCAGTGCGTCTTCTTTTTTGCCGGTTACTAAGGTCCTCAAAAGATTTACGAGGACTAGGATGTGTACAAGTTGAAGCATCAGATTTAGCAGGAGAAATTATGGGCTCGATGACGTCACTTATATTTTCTGTAGAAGGTTCCATATTTTCATTCTGTAATTCCGGCCATTGAATTGCAGCCTGTAGCCAAATCTCATGTTTCTTCCGAAACTTATCTGTGCTTCTTCCAGACTGTGTCCATTTTGCATAAATGCGGTAGCAAAATCGACGACACCAGTCTTTTAAACTTGTTTCAGCACTTTCACATAACTGAACACAACTGTTATCTTTTAAAACACTGAACAAATAGTTAAAGTCGCGTAAATCTTTATGTGCGCGTGCGCATAAAGCAACGTGAATATCAAGATTTGTATTAAAATTTGGAAAATACATTGCGAGATTAGCTTGGATACAACGAGGTGTAAATCAACACTGATTTTAAAGTTACTAATAGTGACCTATTTATATAAAATCCAGGTATCCCAGGTATCCTTTGTTAAATATTGCAAGGTAATTAGTTATTGTGATAATTAGTAAATGATGCATGCTAAATTAGTGTATTAAGAGCCATTTAGTAATTAAATAATAGCAATGTTCTTATCAGTAATCATTAGTGCATCAGTTTTATATGTAAACCTTAAGTCCCTAATTATATATCCTAATTAGCTTATATCTTCTCTAATTGGCTGCTCAGAAATGTTATTGTAATAAGGTAAACCTTTCGAAAAACGGTTTTAATCAACAAAATAAACAAAAAATTAAAAAAATTGTGTTATAAAATAAACATCACTCTTTATCCCAGAAAGTGCACATTTGGCGCACTATGTGTCTTAGTATTAAATATAGCTCTTAGTATTAGCATTATGATATTAGAGACCGCTACTTGAAACAAGCCCGGAATCAGGAGGGAGAGAGCTCGATACACTCATTTTCATAGTAAAATTTCACATTTTCTCAAATTACTCCCGAAATATGGGAGTTATGAAGAAATTCATCACCACAAGTTATGAAGGCATTAAGTAATCGAATAAGATGGCATCATTAGTTTGGCATAATTTTACTCTTTTTTTTCGGACATGTCTACGTCCAACCGCTCCCATACATTCGTTCCACTGTGCGCCGCCGTGATGTCACGGATAGATACAGAAAAAAAAAAAATGGACGTGTGAAATAACCACCCATAGCTGCGTAGCTATGGGTGCCATTTTGTATCGTAATAAATGTAACACGTATAATAATTTATTATTATGTATTTAGATGAATCGCATCACAAAATATAATAAGCTAAAATTAAATTTCATTAAAACAGTAGTTGTGTGTATCGTAATAAATGTGTAATCGTGCTTGACACTCGTAGATATAGGAATAGTGGGAGTCATTACCTGGACATTTGTATCCCTCAGGACAGTTACTAGCTAGCTTGTGAATTACTGAAAAGATTGGTCCTTCTGTATCTTTTTTATTCTGTGGTAACAATGTAGAACATACTTTACAGTCAGATAAAGACGACACGAATTGAGTGTCAAATTTTCGAACGTGTACGAGATAAAACTGTTTTAGTACTTGAAACAAAATTCAGGTTGAAATATGAATTTAAAAGCGTTTATTTTATGTTTCATTTGCGTACAAAAGACAGACAATAGATGAATATTTAACGAAAGGCTTATAACATTGCGACACTACGTTGCGAAGTGTCGCAACGTAGTGTCGCAATGTAGAATATGACAACCTACGCTTCCTTGATCATCATCATTCTCTTCTTTCTATTTGGGGTCAGCTCAGTATGCCATCTTCTTCCATACTTCTCTATTAGTCGTCATTTCAGCAGTCAACCCCTTACTAGCCATATCATATTTCATTACAGTGCATCCATCGTGTCTTTGATCTTCCTCTACTCTTATAGCCATCCATATTCACACTCAATACTTCCCTCACGACATTTTCCTCATTTATCCGCATCACATATACGCTTGCTTGATGTCTGGTGATATTTTAATAGCCAAATTACCAAATGTGAAGACTTCGAGAATAAAAAAATAACCACTGTAGAGATTCGTCAAAGTGAACCAGTAGGGCCAGTGGGTAATACACTTACAATGACTTGCTTTTCATTTTGACATTTCAACAACATTGATTGCATTGTTTACCTTGTTAATAAAACGAGTTTTTCAAACCTATGAAGCGATGGTTAGGAATTTCCGTCAAAATCCTTTGGATTGTGATAGTGTGACAAAGTAGTGCTGGATCAAACTTATGCCACCGACCCAGACTAGTTAGTCAATGACTTTGTCGAAGCCACACTGAGACCGAAAAAACTACTTTCCTCCATTAGGGCGAGGTGGGTGATGGCTGATCTTTGCGTTATGCTCGTGAACGGGTGCTGCTTGTGGTGACTGGTCGTCTTGCTGACCATGGTTTTATTATTTTTATTAGTAATTAACTGTTTATTTATTTTACTTCGATGGTGCTAGATTATCATTTCTCACTTCGAGTTACAGCTATAACCTTATGTAAGAGGGCACGCCCTTTTATTTAGGTATTAAGTTCTGTTTACGTTTTATGATGTAATTTTTATTTCTGCTTGAGTACAGTTTTCATTGTTTTGTTGGTATATTAGCGTGTGCTAGCTAACATAATAATATGGCAAGTAGTTTAATTTAATGTTTTATGTTTCGTAGTTTTAAGAGGACTACAAGACCTAAGTGTCCTTGAAAAACGCATGCACACATTTACACAATCGACGTGAACGCCATCTAACGACGACGCCGATATAACTAACAGCATAGCGAGGTTACGCCCGTGTATTCTAATAGATGGCGCAGCAATGACGCGCAAGTTCTTACAGTTTGCGCGTATAGCGCGATAGTATAGATCTAACAAAAAATAAATAGGACAATGAAATTATTTTTATTTGTTTTATGTGATACTTGAAAAATTAAGGATGCGTTCCTAACTAATATTTTAAATGCGAAAGTGAGTTTTGTTTCTTATGCTTTCACGCTGAAACAGCTAAACGGACTTAGATCAAATTTGGGACATGGGCAGACCATGATCTGGAGAAGGACATAGGCTACTTTTCATCCTGGATCGCGGGAACAGCTATTTTTAAATAAAACTGATTCAATTAAACTAAAAACATTTTTATTACAAAAAAAAATACCAAGTTTTACGCTCTTTTTCAGGTTAACGTTATGTGAAATTTAATTTCAAGCTTTTTGTTAGGTTTCTATCTAATGGTCCGTGATTTGAGATCTCATATAACTTTGCCAACGTGGAAAACGTTAATAATCCTATGTCCAATTTGGATGTTCTTTTCAGGAGTACCTATAGTTTTCCATCTGAAAAAGAAATGAATACAAATATAATTTCTTGATAGATAAGATACATTTTTATTCGTATAAAACATTGAAATATTAAACCTACAAGAATTCTAAGTAATCAATCTAAGTAAAATGTGTTTGCGGAAAAATCTTCTTCAATAATAATTTAAGTTTTCTATAATATTCATTAATTTAAATTCTTACTTGTGACAAATAACATCGCAATTTTCAGATGAACCAGATTTTTCGTCATGCCTATTATCAAATAAGCCGAGGTCTTTTTCTGGAAAAAAAAACAAAAACATTTGGTATTTTTAGCTTCTATTTATTGTTATTATAGCTTATACAGGGTGGCCCAAAAGTCGAGGATCAAACGCAACTAGGGGTTAGATGGGGTCATCAGCTGCAAAAAGTTGTTCTACGGGAGGTCCTTAAGGTCAACCCCTGCAGAGTTATAATTTATTTTATGTTTTTATGAGAAAATTGACTTTTTTTAACTAATTCTTATTAAAATTCGAAAAAATCTACATCCTGTATCTTTTTTATAATTTTCACTGGATTGGTACTGATGAGTCCTTGCGTTAGACATGCTATTTATGGTTGTTTATTGGGTGTGTTGAAGATAATATTAAGTTTAACGATTTTTTTTCTCAAATCATAACTTTTTATTTACTTCGGACCCCACTGTGAAAAAAAATACTCTACCGAAAAGTGACCCTGTATTACAAGTTTTGGCGCATTTAATAGGGATTCTGAAAAGGTATTACACATGGCCATGAGTGGCTCTAATATCTTTCTAGGACGAAAAAACCAAACAACGATTGTGAAATAATTGTTTTATTAAGCAAAACATTTTACAATAAATTCTCAAAATTCCTGCCTCTGACCATAATACATAATCTGCACCGTCTAATAAAATTCCTACGTAACCTACGGAATGCACCTATATTGTTAGTAACTTGTACCTTGTGTCTCCTAGCAAATTCAAGCTTTTGTCGTAGTTCTTGTTCGCTATTGTTCTCTCCTTGGTAAACTATTTCTTTAAAATAGCCCCAAGTAAAAAAATCTAATGGATTTAAATCGGGCGACCGGGGTGGCCACGCAATATGTCCGCCTCGACAAATCCACCGGTTGGGGAAGCGCTCGTTCAAATGATCTGTAACTGCTCGAGCGTAGTGAGGCGGGGCGCCATCATGTTGCAGCCATATTTCTGCTATTCTTTCTACTGGAACTTCAGCTTCGGAATATGGTTTAAATTATTTTGCAAAAAAATTAAATACTGAGCACCATTCAGCCTTGCTGGCATTTCATGCAGCACCAACTGCTGGCCAATTATACCAGCCCACATGTTAATACCAAACAGTTGCTGGAATTGATCATTTCTTATGATATGGGGGTTTACGCTGGAGTAAAAATGTAGATTCTGGATATTGAATACTCCCATTCTTCTAAAAGTTGACTCATCCTTCCATAAAACCTTGTTGAAGAACTGCGGATCCTCTCTGTGGTATCTTAGCATCTCTCTGCAAAACCGCACTCTAGGTTCAGTCACCGGGCAGCAAAGCTTGCACCCTTTGCACATGGTAGGCGTGATATTTGTTTCTATTAATGACACGTTGCACCGTCGATCTTGGAATCCCGAGATTACGGGATATTTGGCGTTGACTTATACTAGGATCCAATCGTAATTCTCTCAGCACTTCGTCTTCATTTTCAAATTGCACCACTGGTCTGCCTGCTCTCGGAGCATGCTGACCGGGTAAGACTCCCTCCATGTACGAATTATGTACGCGCATAAAAACCCTGTAGTCCGGAAAACGATCACGGTTAGGGTAGCGTTGACGATATTCCCTGATAGCAGCCCGGGCATTACCGCCGCAATAGCCATACAGGTAATGCATTTCTGCATACTCCCGTTGGGTGTATTCTCTCCTCGCAGCAGCCATCTGTCCACTTTAAAACTTGTAATACAGGATCACTTTTCGGTAGAGTATTTTTTTTTTCACAGTGGGGTCCGAAGTAAATAAAAAGTTATGATTTGAGAAAAAAAAAATCGTCAAACTTAATATTATCTTCAACACACCCAATAAACAACATAAATAGCATGTCTAACGCAAGGACTCATCAGTACCAATCTAGTGAAAATTATAAAAAAGATACAGGATGTAGATTTTTTCGAATTTTAATAATAATTAGTTCAAAAAAGTAAATTTTCTCATAAAAACACAAAATAAATTATAACTCTGCAGGGGTTGACCTTAAGGACCTCCCGTGGAACAACTTTTTGCAGCTGATGACCCCATCTAACCCTTAGTTGCGTTTTATCCACGACTTTTGGGCCACCCTGTATAAGGTGGAGATACTTACGTATTGGAATAACTTCCGTGTTGATATATTCGACCGTTTTGCTCCTGTAAAAATAATTCGATTTTAAAGGTTTTTTTTTTATTTATATACTTAATTATAGAAATGTATTTAATAAATATATGTACATCGTAGTAGTTTAAATAAGATAAAGATAAATTTATTTGTTCAAACATGTGTAACATGATACATGAATATACACATGTAGATGGAAACATTTATTTTACCGGACCAACATGTTTTGCCTGAATTTAATTCATTAATAAAATATTTATATGTTATTAATGAATTAAATTGATGTCAGTTTCATATAAAATTAGAGTCAGTGCAAAATATAGTAAATAATTCAAATCAAATAAAAAACAAAATCCCTGAGATTTGAACCCAGACATTCTAGACTGTAAATCCACACTTCGTTTAAATTCGCTACTGTATCATTTGAAAGAGGCACCGAAAATACAGACCATATGAACTGATTACACTTACTTAGACATTTCCAAAATTCATAGTTTTATGATTATAAAAATAAATATTTAGTAATAATATAATGCTCTATCTTACCTTTTAATTTCGTTCATAAGTTCGGCATTTGATTTATATGAACATTTTTTATTTTTTAGTCCTCGCAACGGGTTTCACTTTCTTTCCCATGACATTCCATTTCTTTACTCTTTTTCTTTTTTTGTTGATTTTTCTTTTACAAATGATACAACTTTATAACAAACTAGTACTTTATTACGCTATTTTAACTTCACTTTATTTTATCTACACGAAATAAAAATATTTACGCAAAGAAAATATGAAACAATGAATTCACAAACAAAACTTTGCAAAAACATTAAACAATCGGGGCGGAAATAATGCGGCGAAAAGAGCGACACGTCTGTATAGCATCAGGCCTCGGCCGGCACTGTCGGTACACAGGCGTTTACGCACACATGCGTACGTATTATGCTCGGAAATAAGAATATACGATTTACAATAAATCCATCAATTAAATCAAAAAATTAAAACACTATTATGCTAATATGTTGCTTGTAGAATAATCTGACAAAAAATCAGAATGATTGCATGTATATTAGTATGATTTTTACGCGTTAAAAGATTTTTTTAGAGGTAACTTCGTGATTTTTTTCTATCGTATCAAATTAGTTATATTATGTTTTCAACACACTATCTACCTAGGATATATCCTGAATAATATCATATATTTTTCTGATTTTGTTTACTGCAGTGGATCATATACTTTTAGGCGTTATAAAACTTGCGTTTAGCTCCTCTAGGCCTCTTAATTACTGTGCATGCGATTTGTATAGAATCAAGTTTATCTAACTAACAGATGACAGAAGACAGATGTGCTGCTGGGGAGTTTGTTGCACCACTTCTTCTTCCCAGCTAAAGCACCAGGAAGTGGCGAAGGGCGGGCGTTTTTGGGGGACTGTCTTATGTAATTTTGACGTTCTAAAAGTGCTGATTCTCAGATTTTTGATTGAGATCTGCTTTCATAAAAGCCGAATGCAGACAAAATAAAGGTGTTTCGATCCACAAAGGCCAAAACCAAACAATGGTATTGCACGGCCTAAATAGCGCAATGACAGGCCCAGCCTTCTTTGTTCAGAGTCACTTTCCATTAGCACATCGGAATAAATATTTGTACGGCCTACAATCATCATTGTTCCGAATCGCACTGTTGAGTATAGCAATGGGAGTAAGAGTGTTTGGTGACAGCGTGTAAAGCTTTTATTCGTTAATATTAAATTACAAGCGTGAAACTGAAACTTCAAAAAAATTTTGGAAAAATGTTTTTTATTTTATTAAAATCAAGAGCCGGTTTAGATTTAGATCCAGCATGGAATCACTAGCATAGATTATGTTTGCAGACGCGCATATAGACGATTTCATGAACAAAACCGCGTCAGTCTTGAAAACTGTGCGGGAGAGTAGCAACAGCATCCTAAAAATGATAGTAGATAGGTTGAACGCGGCTGTGTTCAATCGATTCATCAATCTGCATGTGAGAGGTGCGGGTTGATGAATTGACATTTTACCATACTTTTTAAGTTTTTTTTTGTAACTGGTTGTCAGATTTTTTTTTAAGTTCTATTTTTTATTTTATCAATTGTTTGATATTTGGTACTTATAATATAAGTCTCTTACTCACTAATGTCTCTAACTCTTAACAAAGGAGATACTTAAGTAGGCAGCTAACTCCATGAAATTAATTATAACCGGTCAAATAATTGAAATAATTATTCTCATAAGTGTCTATTATGTAAAACCAGTTAGACAAAGTGGAAATGTGTTTATAAAATTTTGCCTGCATTCCAAACTGATTTGTCAACGTATGTTTCTGAAATATCTGGCGTATAAACGTTATTTAAAGCCTCCGTACCCGCGGAAAAAATATATAAGCGAAAAGGCGCCAATAAAAAGATACAGCAAACTGCCTGTCATAAAAAAAAAATACGAGGAATTCCTTACAAATACTTGTAAAACTTTAACGTTCTATGTAAACTCTGCGAAGGAAGTGTTCATTCAGTATTATGTAATAACATCTTCCGTATAAACTTGCCTCGTAAATTCTATGCCCAAATGTACATCAGGGATGGCGAACCTTTGGAAAGCGTTTGTTTTTTTTTAGTCCCCAAGTCCTGTCCAATAATTCAGATTTACAGTGCATTGAAACATTTAATTCTATTTGTTTTTAAAACATGATTCGATTTTGTGTAAGTTTTGTTTTTAGTCCGCCCTACTTGTTTAAAAAATTCGATGGCCTCTCACAGGCAATATAAAAATTTGTTATAATTTTGGTCCTTAAGTACTTAACTATTAATTATTATTAATAATTTTATTTCAGAATAAACATTCCATACATTGTTAGTAAATAATACTTGTAACTATGTTAGTAAAATTATTAATTATTTATTCATTTTTATTTACATTTATTGCGCTACTTAATATTATAAAGGGCACCTCCAGATCCGTGGACGGTATTCCAGTGCCTCACAACCCTTCCTAATATGGTATTCAGAAGGCTGTTCGTGCTGCCTCCCAGGTGGCGCTTCAGGGAGGCCACTCTAATTATGTTAACACCTTTTAGAAAAGGCTCAACGCCCCTATTCCACATAAATTTTTCTTGCATGATATATGAGGTCAAGTCAAAAATATTTTGTTCACTAGGCATCACTTCTTTATTGCATTAGCAAGTCTGGTGCTCAGTATTTCATTTCCAAGGAAATGGAGTATGAAATAGGGACAAATTTTGTGCAAGAATCGCAATGAAAGCGAATTGCGCGAACGGAATAGCTTCATTTGCAAGTGGGTCTTTAGTAATTATGTTACGAATTGGTGTTGATGAAAAGGGGCTCTTATTTTTATTTTTCTGGGTTTTATTTTTCTATTTTATAATCTACATTTCGCGTCTCGTTGCTAAATAACAACAGCCGCACGGCTCCATCGAAGGTTAAGCTACGCTTGCCACGGTCGGTTCGTGGATGGGTAATTCATTAAATATCGAGACCCACCCGTGACTCGAAAAGCACGTTAAACCGTTGATCCCGGCTGTCATTCGTAGATCTTTGACAGTCGTTACGGCTAGTTAGAAGTCCGAAAGTGACTGGGTTGTGGAGGCCAGATAGACAGCCGCTCCATGTGAAATACTGGTATTCAGCTGCATCCGTTTAGACTGGAAGCCGACACCAACATATTTGGGAGAAGGCAGGTCACACATCCACGGCCATCTCGTCAAGCGTAGCTTAAGGCGCTGACAGGACCCAATTGACCAAAATAGGCTTGTCTTAAGAAAAAAAATTGCCAAATCTGTATAGTTTGTGGTAGCGGAAAAAATGTATGTTAATTTTGAACATATTTTCCAGAAATTGGTTGTTACCAAAACACGTTTTGAAAAAAAAAATCTCGATATAAACTAACGTTAAACTAACCTCTTACCTTGAGTTCTAATCCAAAATATCTGTATTAAATATCAACATACGTTACGTATTTAATTAATAGCAAGAACGTCTTATTAGAAAGCAGAACTTGGTTGTTTTTTATTTTCGATTACTCAACTCAATTTTGAGTAAATAGATAATACCTTCATATTTTGCAATACATTCCAAGCGTTGTGTCATCGTGCTTCTCTTTCTTTTCTATGCAATCTGACAGTGACCGCGGTTTAGGTGTTGTCAGCGTCTTAACTTGATGGATCGACCCGTGCGGCCAGTGCCGGATTTGCAGTCTTGGCCGCCCTAGGCCCCAGTCCATGTTAGTAAACCAGCCGCCTCTTTATCAGCACCCATCATACTCGTATAGACTACACAATTAATTTTACTCTATTGCCAACTTTTATCGAAACCGATTCAGAAATATAGTTAACTATATTATCTGCTAGTTGCCGCGCTATATTTTCCGAGGTTTCAGGGATAATTGCACATTTAAAATGGTTTTAGGTTTTATTTATGTAACTACAGGTTGATTCTCATACAAGATAAGACCTAATGAGTGTTTTACAATGTGTTATAAAACTCGACGGCACTTAAGCGCAGCAAAATCATTAATTAAATCTTCGCAATCCAATTTCCTTAAAAAAAAACAGCTTCTATGTTAAGCAAACCAAGATCGTTTTTATTCAGTCTACATGGCCTTCACATGATCTGACCAAGATTATGTCTGGACTTTAAAAGAGACCGTGACCTCTGAGTTTGTTTCGCCCTTTCTTCTCAGAGTAGTCAGATAGGAAAGCTTTATTTAAAAAACATGATTGACGTGTAAAAGTGTTTGTACAAACCTACTTACAGAAAATAAATCATTTATCATTTATCATTTGCTCCGTCATTGTTGCGCGGTAATAGCGTTCACGAAACTCCCGAGCACCAGCGTGAATGTTTTAAGGCTCGCGCGTATAACAATATTCTTCCTAAAGCAGTTATATGTACCTACGAAATAATTAATTTACATTGTGTTTTATCATACATTACATTATACATATCTATATTTTATAGATAACATTTATGATTATTGTTATACGAATAAGTGCAGTACGGCCCGCCATAATGTGCGAGAGCCTTTAGAATATTTAGGTACTTTAGAGTTATTTCTTGTTATCATCAGTGAATTTTTTCACGATTGGCCGCGCTAGGCCCGGGCCTACTGGGCCTTAGGGCATGCAGCGGCTGTTATTACTTAGCCACGAGCCCCATCACGTGTATAATACATTAATATTAAACTAACAAATAATTAAGAAATCTCGATGTTTTGTCAAGTCGTAAAAACCGCGAGAAGCAGGAGCAGGTCATTAGTTCATTAATTTATAAAATTGAAAGTCTTACCTTGATAAAGTCGAAAGTCTTGGTCAGCATGACGATGGCTGCGGCTCGTTCCTGCCATATCATACGCCAGAAATCAACCACCGTGTCCTCGGTTGGACCCTGAGTTACTATGTACGCATTTGGTTTTAATATACTCTGTGGACAAGGAAAATAAAGTTATTAATGGAGTTTCAGCAGTGTAAGCAATTACTTATCGAAGTTTGAAATTGTAAAGGTATATTTTTAATCAAACCCTAAATAATTCTCATTTTAGTTTCCTGTAAATATTATTGAACACTAATATAACCAGTCGCTGTACACGTGCGCCCTGTGGGTCAGTTATACACAGGGCTCGTAAGGTGATAACCAGTCGCTGTACATGAGCGCCCTGTGGGTCAGTTATACACAGGGCTCGTAAGGTGTAGCCAGTCGCTGTACACGTGCGCCCTGTGGGTCAGTTATACACAGGGCTCGTAAGGTTATAACCAGTCACTGTACACGTGCGCCCTGTGGGTCAGTTATACACAGGGCTTGTAAGGTGCTCTACGAGTGCAATATAATAACGCGTTCCGGGTAACGCTGGGGTTGCCACGCTTCTGTAGCGCGTCGGGGATGTTCGCGGACGCACGCGTTCCAGATTTCGTCTCGCTGCTGCGTCTGCGACTCGCATCACTAATGCATTGGGTGCTCGACAGCGCCAGCATCCTCGTGATTACTGTAGCCGGCAGGGTGGAAGGCCAAATAATGTCACTGGATGGCGGCACACAGACCGTTATTCAATTAAGTGAGATAATAAGTTTTTAGGGTTCCGTACCCAAAGGGTAAAATGGGACCCTATTACTAAGACTCCGCTGTCCATCTGTCTATCTGTCTGTCCGTCTGTCACCAGGAAGTATCTCATGAGCCGTGATAGTTAGACAGTTGAAATTTTCACAGATGATGTATTTCTGTTGCCGCTATAACAACAAATACTAAAAAACAGAATAAAACATTTTTTTAAGGGGGCTCCCATACAATAGACATGATTTGTTTGCCGTTTTTATAATACGATATGATGTTTAATGGTACGGAACCCTTCGTGAGCGATTCCGACTCGCACTTGACCGGGTTTTTATTTTTATTATATGACGGCGCTTCGATGTTTTGAGACTGTCAAGAAACGTTAAAAATGACAGCGGACATTTGACAAGCTTGGATAGACGTTTCTTCACTCTGACGCAACTCCGGGCTCTCTTGCACGCCGCCGTGAGACGGAACACAATCCGTTTGCATCGTGCTCAAGCAAGACGTGTTCGGTGGAGTGTCACTGTATTTAAATTAATTAGAAAGTGCTGATTGTAAATCTGTTAATAGTTTGTTGAAAATAATAATCGTGTACCGTTGATCATCTTCAACACGTGGTTTTAATTTTCCTCGCCCGCTTACCCACGATAGCTCGGCAGCCACAATGAACCCAGAATTGATTGATAATGGCCACGTGCCGTTATCAGAAGTGGGATTTCAAGGGCTTGCTTCAGAGGAGAATAGTCGTACGAGATCTTCAGCGCCGGCATTAGAACCAAGCCTGTCTCAACAGATGGAGTTGTTTTTAGCCCGATTGATGGCTATATCACACCCGCAACCTTCGAGCAGCACGTCTACTCAGTTGATTGAGTTTGATCCTGATGGCAGCGAAGCGGACATCGAAGGTTGGTGCAACGTGACAGAAATCGTAGTCAACAACCGTAAGTTAGAAGGCGCAGAACTACTTTTGTTACTTACACGTGCACTCAAAGGCCGAGCTGCTACCAGTTTAACACGACTGCAGGCATCGCAGCTGACATGGCCTCAAATCAAAGAAGTATTGCTTGCGAAGTTTGCTAAACCTATGCTGCCACAAGATCACTTCGACGAAATTCTACGTTTTCAAGTTGGTGTTAAAGAAACCGCGAGCGAGGCGGCCATGCGCCTTTGGAACATCATCGAACGCATTCCGCGGATGGAGATGTCTGAAGATATTACAACGGGATTTGTATCTTCAGTTTTATGCCAAAAGGAAGCAGTCATCCGCCGTGAGCTCTACTCTCATAACCTGACCACTAGATCTCAACTTCTGCGCGTTCTCAACGGAATTTCACTGAAGCGAAGGCATGAGGGTAGTGATGACCTCACCGCGGATGTGAAGAGGTCCCGATTCAACGAATCACGCTTCATGGGAACATGTCACCGCTGCGGTACTTCGGGTCACAAAGCGATAGACTGCCGCAAGCGAAGAGAAGGGGCTGCTACTTCAGAGAAGACGCACGACCAAACATCCAGAGCCGCTGATAAACCAAGACCAGTCACCTGCTTCGCGTGTGGACGACCAGGACACTTGGCGTCCGCGTGTCCAGATCGAGCGGGTAGCGGCGGAGCAGCGGCGGTCAAAGAAGTCCACATGTGTGAACGCAAGGCATCGAGGAGCACTTTGACTACATCATCCGGTGAGCCAGTTTCCTTTCTTTTTGATAGCGGATCTGCTTGTTCATTAGTAACTAACAGCTACGCCGAGAAGTTCCCTGGTACTGCGCAGAATGATTTAGTTTATCTGACGGGCATTGGTAGGGGGGATGTAGAATGTGTTTCCCAGGTTATTAGCCCCATCAATGTTCAAGGCCTATCGCTCGCAGTGTTGTTTCATGTAGTACCTGATGGCACTATTGCTGAACCAGTTATAATAGGTAGGGATATATTAGAGGATAACGTACACGTGCATATGGATAACGATCAAGTAACTTTTTCTCAGCGTAAAGAAGTAAATTTTTCTGACAAATCTAGTAACTTTGATTATATGAATATTGATACAGACTTACGAGGTGATGACAAATTAGCATTGATTAGAATTTTAGAAAAATATAGTGAGTTCTTCACAGACGGTATACCAACGCGACGGGTTACGACAGGCGTTCTCCGTATAGACCTTATTGATCCAAATAAGACCGTGCAAAGGCATCCTTATAGATTAGCACTCGCGGAAAAAGAAATAGTCAACGAGAAAATAGAGTCCCTATTAAAAGCGGGCGTTATTCGGGAAAGCAGTTCTCCTTTTGCTAGCCCCATCTTATTGGTCAAAAAGAAAGACAACACTGATAGGATGTGTGTAGACTATAGGGAACTCAATGCTAACACGCGTCCCGAGCATTATCCGTTGCCCCGTATTGACGAACAAATCGACCGTCTCCATGGCGCGCACTATTTCTCGTCATTAGATATGACACCTGGTTATCACCAGATAAACGTTGACCCCGATAGCATAGCAAAAACGGCATTTGTGACGCCGGATGGTCAATTCAAATATTTGACGATGCCGTTTGGTCTACGGAATGCCGCTTCCGTATATCAGCGGTGCATAAACACAGCTCTAGGTGCCCTAAAAGACAAGGTAGCGCTGGCCTACGTGGACGATGTCATGTGCTATTCAAATGACGTCACTGCAGGGCTAGAACGTCTAGAACTAACTTTGAAAGCTCTCACTGACGCGCGATTTTCGTTGAACTTTAAAAAGTGCACCTCGGTTACGTCATAAAAGCAGGAGTAGTTACACCGAACCCTAGAAAGATACAGGCTTTAGTTGACGCTCCGACTCCAAAAACAGCTACACATGTTAGGCAATTTTTAGGCCTAGCTTCTTATTTCAGACGATTCATACCAAATTTCACCCGTATAGTAGGACCTCTTTACCCATTAACAAAATTGAAAGGGCCCATCAAATGGACAGATGCTCACAATGATATCCATAAAAAAATTGTTGACATTCTTACGTCAGAACCGGTGTTAACAATATTTGATCAAGATTCGCCCATTGAACTTCACACTGACGCGAGTTCAGAAGGTTACGGGGCTATATTGATCCAGAGGAAAGATAATGTTCCTCACGTGGTATCTTACTTCAGCCGTCGAACGTCTGACGTGGAATCGCGATATCATTCTTACGAACTAGAAACCCTGGCGGTCGTTCGTGCGGTTGAGAACTTCCGTCATTACTTATACGGTCAGCACTTTACTGTCTTCACCGACTGTAATTCTTTGAAAGCATCCAAATCAAAAACCGACCTAACTCCACGTGTACACAGATGGTGGGCTTTCTTACAAGCGTACGATTTTGATATTATTCACAAGCAGGGCATTAGTATGAGCCACGCTGACTATCTATCAAGAAATCCCGTTTCGGAGCCCACACATAGTTTGCAGGGATTAAATGATTTAACTGTTACTACGAGTAGGAATAAGAAAGTTCACTTTATAGAGTTACATCAGGGTTGGCTAGCTGTGGAGCAAAAACGTGATAGCGAAATTTGTGACCTTATCAGTAAACATCAAAACAACGAGTTACCAGAATCGATTGCACACACGTATGACGTGCAGAAAGGCATACTGTATAGGAAAGTTGAATGCAATAGAACCAGCTCTTGGTTACCAGTTGTACCAAGATCCCTGACATGAACACTCATTAATCATGTTCATACAGAAGTTATGCATCTTGGTGTTGATAAGACGCTTGACAAAATATATGAACAGTATTGGTTCCCACAAATGTGCAAGCAGGTGCGTAAATTTGTAGATTCATGCATAGTATGCAAAGCTTCAAAGGGATGTACGGGAGCGCAGCAGGTTTGATTACATCCAATACCTAAAGTGTCTACGCCTTGGCATACGATTCACATAGACATCACGGGCAAACTAAGTGGTAAAAGTGATAGGAAAGAATATGCGTCCGTTATTATCGATTCGTTCACCAAATATGTTCTCTTAGATAACACACCTTCTCTGGATTCTGCTAGCGCAATTCAATCTCTTAAAAGGGCAGTTTACCTATTTGGTGCACCGAAGCGTATAATATCAGACCAAGGTAGGTGTTATATTAGTGCAGATTTCAAACGGTTTTGTAGCGAGCATAGTATTGAGCTTCATCTTATCGCTACTGGCTCCAGTAGAGCCAACGGTCAAGTTGAGCGTATAATGCGAACTCTAAAATGTCTGCTCACAATAGTAGAGAACGATCCCAACAAAACATGGCGCGACGAACTTCCTGAAGTTCAGCTTGCCTTGAATAGCACTAGATCCAGAGTAACAGGCTACTCCCCTACGGAATTGATGTTCGGCATACGAGCAAAATCATTAGGAATGTCAACTTTATCCTTACATGCTGAACCTGAGCCTCGTTTAGACTTAAACACCATTAGGCATAATGCTTCCGAGAATATCAAAAAGGCTGCTTCGTCAGAGGTAGAACGCTTTAACCGGGGTAGAGCAATAGTGAGACCATTTAGTGTGGGCGACTTTGTCTTTATCAAGGGTAGTGAGCGTAACCAAACTAAACTACAGCGAAAGTTCAAAGGTCCTTTTACGATTGTCAAGGTACTAGATCACGATAGATATGAGCTGAGAGACATTGATGGGTCTAACCGAACCTATAAGTACGCCCATGAAAACTTGCGCGCAGTACCCAGGGGCTACGGTGGATTGATTGAAGTAGCTACTTCTTTAGTCAATGAGTCAGAGGAGGCCGAGATGGCGGAAGTTCATAGTCATGAGAATGGAAAGGTAACATCTGATGATGATAGTGACACAGTATCGGTATCTAGTTCACACACTTTGACCGCAAGCTCCGGCACCCTCTCTGCCTCCGAACATGATGAGTAGTAAATGGTGAGTTTATAACAATTGTGTAAATCCTGTGCTTTTATCGAGAATCGATCTAGAGCATAGGACACTGGATAGGCAGTTGGGAGCGACGTGGTTGATCAATGGGGCTGGCCTAAACCGGGTCGACGCCCCTGATCAGACTATGTTTTCCTACGTGGTATGTAGTGTAGTTGATCGACTGGGCTGGCCTAAACCGGGTCGACGCCCACGATCAGACTATGACTTCTCTGGTATGAGCTGGGTGGCAGGAGATTGGTCTGGGGCTGGCTTATGCGGGTCGACGTTCCGGACCAGTTGATTGCAGCAGCCGTGTGTGGTTTTCGTGACTGGTGGAAGGGGCGCTGACGGGTTGTCCGGTCCACCGCACCATGCGAGTTTGTGGGTGGTCGAAGGGGCGCCTGAAGTCAGTTGTCCGCCCAGTGTGTTTAATTCAGATGTGAGGGGTGAAGATCGAGATCTTTTTAAAAAGGCAGCATAAATGGGTAGCTAGTCAGGGATGGGCGAGCATGCCCAGACGTGTACTACAGATTTGTATTTGGTCTTTGCAGATAACTCGAGGCGTGAGCAGTCGCACGAGGACGTGCTAATGTCAGTCCGGCCGTGACGGCGCTTCGATGTTTTGAGAGTGTCAAGAAACGTTAAAAATGACAGCGGACATTTGACAAGCTTGGATAGACGTTTCTTCACTCTGACGCAACTCCGGGCTCTCCTGCACGCCGCCGTGAGACGGAACACAATCCGTTTGCATCGTGCTCAAGCAAGACGTGTTCGGTGGAGTGTCACTGTATTTAAATTAATTAGAAAGTGCTGATTGTAAATCTGTTAATAGTTTGTTGAAAATAATAATCGTGTACCGTTGATCATCTTCAACACGTGGTTTTAATTTTCCTCGCCCGCTTACCCACGATAGCTCGGCAGCCACAATGAACCCAGAATTGATTGATAATGGCCACGTGCCGTTATATATATAAACGTGTTAGTAAATATCAACTTATTTACTCGTATGTTATGGATATGGTCTGAAAATAAAGATTTATTTTATTTTTGATTACACAACATCATGCCTTGTTTCCCCGAAGGGTTGGGCAGAGGTGTATCTGTAGTACACACACATATCGCCAGTTATGTTTAAGTCCATGTAACAGGGGGCGAACCTATTGCCATCAACACAGGCACAAATCTAGACTCCGGACTGCTACTGAGAAATTCCAAATAGAAAAACCCGATAACCCTTTACCCGACCCGGGTATCGAACCCAGGGCCTCATGCTCAGCAGTAGCGCTTGCAACCACTGGAACAACGTGATTTTATGTGATTATTATATAATGATTCCGCCTCTTTTTTGTGAACGTATTCCTATTTCGGGATCCTTAAATACTAAATAGCCAAGTAACTGCGCCCAACTTGGATGTCGTGGTTGTTCGCAGTTCCCACCAAACCTAACCCGTTTGGTCGGGGTAACCTGGCTTGGCTGTGAGAAAAGACCAGAAAGTTAAAAGAGGCTCAATTATTAAAAAAAAAAAAACGGAAAATTGCGAGTTGAACTCGCGTGGTGAGGGTTCCGTACCATGAATATGTTATCTGCTATGTTTTTTATCCCAAGAACAAAATTAACATTATAGTTGAAAAATATGCTCTCTCATACGTTCCAACTGCAAATGTAAGTAGTTAAAATTATTTCACACTGAAAGTTCTCGTCGCGCCGCTGCCGGACGCTGCGTTAACGGTTTTAATCGGCCCTAACCCTTGTAGTTACAGCAATGCGTTCTAAGAAGGCCATTTACTGATTATGACCCGTATAGACTATTTTTTCTTGCATCTACAACGAAAAACATACCTGCCATTAATGCCCCATCAAAATCAAAATAATTTATTTCACATATACCTACCTACATGGGTTTTTATGAAACATCAGATGTTAGGTGCACGGTTCCAATTGGTCGTTTCCTATGGAGAAGAGCCGGCAAGAAACTCCACGGTTACTCTTTAAAAAAATAATTGGCTTTACAATGTTAATAGGCATGGGAGGTCAGTGTACGCCTGTCAACAAGTACCAGGTACATAAAAAAATCAAAATGGTCTACAGATCTACAGTTTATTAAGCCTACAACGTTCTCACATTCACACAATATAAAAGAATAAAAAAATTATCTATTTGTAAGATAAATAAAATAATGAAAACTAAAACCTATTTTTCATGATTTTATTCTACCACTTTGTCGGCCTGATCAACATGTATACCTATGCCAAATTACAGCTTTCTAGTACTTAGTCTCTGAGCTAAGCCGGGGACAGACAGATGGACATGGCGAAACTATAAGGGTTCCTTGTTGACTACGGAACCCCAAAAATGGAGGAGCAGCAAATACTTAACTACGCGCTCAGCGAAAGTGCGATCAGTGCAAGCGGTACAGCTCGATTCAAAATTGATTGCGGCTCCGAAGTGCGCTACTCGCTGCGCAGTACCGCACCCCTCACCCCCGCTGACATGAGAATTTGTTACTGCGCAGCGACTCGCCTCATGTTCCGAGCCACCATACAGTTTGAATCGGGCTGTAGCTCACGTGACCGCGCGTGGCCAGCAACGACGCACAAGCTACCCCACCTCCCTCCCGCGCGCTGGCACTTGACCCTTGACATATTGGGCTGCATAGGATATCAAACGTGACTTTTACGACGACAATATTATTTTATGGACTTCATCTGCTAAACGATTTATGACGCCAGGTTATTAATCGAATCTTCCCTTACTCTCACATCCGCACTAATATGGCATTACTTAAGACGCTGACAACACCTAAACCGCGGTCACTGTCAGATTGCATAGAAAAGAAAGAGAAGCGCCATGACACAACGCTTGTAATTTATTGCAATATGTGAAGCAATTATCTATTTACTCAAAATTGAGTTGAGTAATCGAAAATAAAAAACAACCAAGTTCTGCATTCAAATAAGACGTTCTTGTTATTAATTAAATACGTAACGTACGTTGATATTTAATACAGATATTTTGGATTAGAACTCAAGGTAAGAAGTTAGTTTAACGTTATAGATTTTTTTTCAAAACGTATTTTGGTAACAACCAAGTTCTGGGAAATATGTTCAAAAAGAACAAATATTTTTTCCGCTACCACAAACTATACAGATTTGGCAAATTTTTTTTCTAAAGAGAAGCCTATTTTGGTGAATTGGGACTTGTCACCGCCTTAAGTCAAAATCAAATCATATATTTAAAACAGGCAAAAGGCACTTTTGAACGACAGAATTTACAAGAAAATAGAATTGATTCTAGTTGCCCCTTCCAAAAGGTAGTTGCCTAAGTCGGCCGAATGACGCGTGATAATTCACGAATTCGGTTTGGCCGAAGTTTTGGCTGAATTATGGCCGAAAATGAAAATCGTGATCTAGACTAATATTATGAAGACGATGTTCCTAGAATAAAATTACTACCTATACGATGATACATATAGATTAAGATGATCAAAAATGTTATTATTTACTATATACTATATAAATTAGACGCATTAATTGGTTTCTTAAACTGCATGAGAATTAAATCACCACCACACCCAACTAACAGTATTTTAGATGAAAACGTATATTTGTTTACATTCATTAAGGTGATTTATTGATGAATGCTTACGCGCAACTTTAGGAAATCAATTAATTCAACAACTAATCTCAATAAGAAGGTAAAGTATGTACCTACATTATTGATTCGTAGAAAAGAAATCCGACTGAACATGGGGATTTTTCCGAAAGATTTAAGGCTCGTGCAGCCTGGCGCGTCAGGCAGCGCGACGCGCAATGCGACACTTTCCCTGAAGTTTTCATAAAAATTGTGCTACAAGTGTCGCTTCGCGCCTGTCTGTGGGAGCCTTTACTCAACAAATCACTAAGGCTGAATACCGGATCACTCACTACAAGACATGTAAGTCAATAACGAAGCAGTTGCTCGGTTTTTTATTTCTACGTATAAAATGACAGTTCATTATAAAAAAACAAAACAGTAAACCTAGAAGAGGCTACAAATTAAAAATATAGGCAGAGGAAATCATTGACAGCCTATGAAAAGAGTTCTATATTTTCATAAGATTTTTTTATTAAGTATACGTGTATGGGAGCCGACCTCAACATAGTTGGGATAAGGCTAGGCAGATGATAATACGTGTATGTTTGATTTTTCCCGCAGCTACGCCCGCGTGGAGGTCGGAATTATTCCACGGTAACATAATATCGGGATAAAAATAAAGGGTTTTTTAGCAAGAACTTGTTTTTCAAAATAAAATAAAAATAATAATTTAGATAAAAATGATTCAATTTTGTATTGTATTAGAAAGAGTAAGGTTTGGCAATTAAGAATCAAAAATGATATCGGACAAATGTCCACCACGACCACGCTCACAGATGTCGATTCTTTCATCAAAATTTTCACTTTTTGGCAAAATGGCGGGTCTATTTTGTTAATCGCGCCACGGATTTTGAGTTTGTTGACTGGAATCGATTCGAGTCGCTCCGTATAGACTCTGTCTTTAAGACGCTGACATCACCTAAACCGCGGTCACTGTCAGATTTCATCAAAAAGAAAGAGAAGCGAAATGACACAACGCTTGTAATTTATTGCAAAATATGAAGCAATTATCTATTTACTCAAAATTGAGTTGAGTAATCGAAAATAAAAAACAACCAAGTTCTGCATTTAAATGAGACGTTCTTGTTATTAATTAAATACGTAACGTATCTTGATATTTAATACAGATATTTTGGATTAGAACTCAAGCTAAGAGGTTCGGGCGGATTTCCGGCCACCGTAGGCGCGGGCTTGCGGACGGTGAGCAATGGGTAGCTCACCGTCCGGCAAGGACCAGGCCCGGCACGACGGCGCGTCGTATTCCACGCGCGCCTCAAAGAGATGTCAGCACAAATGTAGGGGTCCACTAGGGCCGATGCCTGCCGGGGTCGCGGGAAGGTACTTATGGGTCACCGAGGCCCCTGGCAATACAGGCAACAGGAAGGAATACGGGTGGGTTTTAGTCAGTAAGAGTCTGACACACCCTCCCGCTCCGCCCAGAGCGGGAGAAGTTATTTGATGATTTCCCACCCTAAAAAAAAAAAAGGTAAGAGGTTAGTTTAGCGTTAGCTTGTATCGAGATTTTTTTTCAAAACGTGTTTTGGTAACAACCAAGTTCTGGGAAATGTGTTCAAAATTAACATATATTTTTTCCGCTACCACAAACTATACAGATTTGGCAATTTTTTTTCTTAACGGAAGCCGATTTTGGTCAATTGCGTCTTGTCAGCGCCTTAACATAGCCCCACAAAAAATAATCCAGTGGTGTTAAATCACATGATCGGGCCGGCCACTTATCATCTGAATTTCTTGAAATTACAATTTGGTTTGCAATCAATTCCTTGTTTCGTTGGCTGTGAGACTTGTGAGTCATGTGAGCGAGGTCGTGGTGGATATTTGTGCGATATCATTTTTCATTCTTAATTGATCTCTTTCTAATACAATAAAAATTTGAATAATTTTCATCTAAATTATTATTTTTATTTTATTTTGGTAAACAAAGTTCTTGTTGAAAAACCCGTTACTATGTAATAAATCAGGCTATAAACTATCTGTGTGCCAAGCTTCATCCAAGTCCATTCAGTCGTTTTTGCGTGATTGACTAACAAACATCCAAACATAGTAGGATTTTGTAATATTATAGCGACTAAAATACTAGTATCACAATAATAAAGTTTTACGCCAAAGGTCAAGCAAAGGAAAGGGTAAGATTTTACCTGAATAAGATTGCAATCTACGATTCCAACCAAGTATTGGAAACGTCAGTGAAATGTACAACACCCTCATTGAATAACACACTCGTAGTCGAAATCGCTGCGGACACGATTTTTCCGAGTTTCAATAAAGATTTTTTGCCCAATATTCGCAAGATGCTGTTTGTAGTTTTTGGGATGATTGCGACGTGCTTGTTTTATTTTATTTCCAAATTAACGTCCACATACAGATTTTGACGTCGCTAGCGACAAATCCGCTGTCAAGTGAGATTTAGAAATCGCCAGCGAGTCGCCGGCGATTAGAGTCGCTGCGTGTATACTCAGCATAACGTAGGTAAGTTGCATTATTTTTATGTTTCTATTCTATCGTGGATGCTGGCAGAGAAGGCAAAACCAAGATGCCTTTAAAAAAAATTTGCAGGGATTGTTGGATTATAATTGTTAACACTGTGGCTTTGAAACTTGAACTGTACAGTCCTACCAACTTATCTGTGAACTGAAAGAGGACGGCACCGTCGATTCAGTGTTGCTAATTAATATAAGGTGCCCAAAATTGAATAAGTTTTCAAGAAGGAAATTTCACATTAGACATAATCGTTTAATAAGAATTACAGTTTTTACAAATTAAATACAATACCTATATAAAAATAATAAAATAAATAAAAATAATTTGATAATTTACAGTTACGTTGGTACGCTAACAGTTTAGTCTCTCAGGAATGAACATTTATCTAAAAAGTAATCCAATGAAGTGGAAATTCAGCAGATAAAATGTTCCACGGCGGGGATACAACTTTCATTTAATGTAAGTTAAGTAGGTACCTACCCTGCAAGAGGTACCTGGATGTCTAGCATTTAGTTATGACCGTACCTAACCCGTAACACCAGATTTGACTAATTATAATTAGCAGTGGTACCTAGTGGTAGTGTAGTGTAATAAAAAAAAAACAAATTGCTTTACAATAATTTATTGAAAACCAGGTTTATAGTAATTATGATCTTTAGATGAACCTGCATACACAACTTCATTCTGGTTGTGAGGCCATACTCCGCTTATTTCCGCACCACTATCATCATTATCACTATCGCTTTCGGTTTCAGTGTCACTTACCACTCCTATAATAAAAGGTTTATCTAAAAACAATCATGTTTTAAGTATTCTCCTTCTAACCTGCGAACGTGTTTACAATGCTGTGCCCACTCATGAACTGTAATAGCGTCAAAAGTTTCTCTAACTAGGCGGGGGGGGGGGGAATTTCAGCATTTTTATGCTCAATATTTACATCGGCAACTTTTCTTTTCATTGTGCTCCAAATGAGTTCAATGGGATTGAGATCACAGTGATAAGGTGGTAAATATAAGCATTTGTGTCTATTGTCTTCTAAATCTTTTTCAATCTCGTACAGGTTCAGGCTTGTTTCTCATAATTATTTCTATAAGCTGAGGTTTAGCCACATCCTCTACGTAGTCAATTTTATTTTGGGTCAACCATAACTGCATATTTTTTTAATAAATTCGTTTTTGGGACTTTATTCATACAATTACGGTGATGAGGAGCATTATCCATCACTATTATGGATGGCTCTCGTAAATTAAGCACAAGTTTTTCAATAAATAGATGATGAATAGTACCATCTTTTTAAAGTTGGTACTATTCATATCGTTTTTCTCGTCATTCATCACCAATTTTTGTGTTCACAGGCTCCAATACTCCGTTTTCACCCTCTCCTTGCCAACATTTACCCGATGTATGCGAAGAGTGAATATTAATAGGTCTCATCTAAATAAATTATGGGCCGGGGCTGGGGAGATTTATTATTTTTATCCACTGCATGCAAGTACTTAGCTCTCCAAGCTGATATTTCATTACGCTCCATAAGAACCTTCCGATTAGATTGATATTTTATAAAACGAAATCCCACCTTGTGAAGCAGCTTTCGCAGACTCTCTCGCTGTCCTGTGTAATTTATTTCTGTCTTTAAGACCTTTAGAAGCTTTTTAACAGTAGGGACCTCTTTTTTAGAAGAATAAAATTCATGTACTTTCCTCCGTATAACTCCTATGTCAAAATCATTAACATGCACAAATCCACTTTTACGTTTTCTCTCCTTGCCTGGTGTCCGAACTTTTGTACCAGTTTCTTCTGCTGCGTGCCCTTCTTTAACTATTTTTGAAATTAATCCTTGACTCACACCAGAATTATAAGATAATAAAATAAATGTTAGTAGAAATTTGAAATCTGGCAGGTTAGTTGGCTCACTCACTTAGCAGGTTACCTAATAGATGAACGTTACCGTTACGCTAACCTGCAGCAAGAATACAAACGAATATTTCGTGGACTTAAATCATTTAATGATTATTTTATTGATTCTGTTCAACCTAATGTGAATAATAATTGCACTGGTGCTGTATCCTCTGTAAATCACTATCACAAATCACTATTTATGACACCAACAGATCCCTTAGAAATATTCCAAATTATTAATTCTTTAAAGAACACGAATAGTGCGGGTTATGATAATATAACTTCTAACATTTTAAAATCTGTATCACATATAATTTCGCCCGTATTAAGTTATATAATAAATTTATGTATAGAACATGGCCATTTTCCAAATGCGTTAAAAACTACTTTAATTAAGCCTTTGCACAAAAAATGTGAAAAAGATACAGTTTCAAACTACCGTCCAATTGCTCTCATACCAGTAATATCTAAAGTTTTCGAAAAAATAATTTAAAAATCAATATACTCATTTTTTGAGTTAAATAATCTATTTGCAAATCAACAATATGGTTTTCGGAAAAATAGAAATATTAATAAGGCAATATATGAACTATTTTCTGTAATTGTTAGTAATGTAGATAAAAAAAATCCTATTGCGACAGTACTCATATGTCCAAAGCGTTTGACCATGTCAATCATGAAATTTTATTAGGTAAATTAGATCGATATGGCATTAGAGGAAATATTTTAAACCTACTTAAAACTTATCTCAGTGACCGTAAGCAAATTACTGTTTTAAAAAGAATATGTTCTAAGTCTAAAGTAGAGGTAACTTATATGTCATCACCTAGATGTACATCATGTGGGGTACTGCAAGGGAGTGTTCTTGGCCCTTTGTTGTTTCTCATTTATATCAACGATCTGCCAAAATGCACTAAATCTCAAACAGTTTTATTTGCTGATGATAGCACACTCATTATACCATGCAAATAGATTGACACTTACCAAAATAATATAAACAACTCCATCCATTGCATAATAGATTGGCTAGTAATGAACGAATTAAAAATAAACATAGAAAAAACAAAGCTTATGACATTTAACCAAAAAACCGTTACCCCTAATTTAAATATAACACATGCTAGTCAAAGAATAGCTGAAACGAACAATGCCAGATTTTTAGGCCTTCAGCTGGATAGTCACTTGACCCGGAAATGTCACGTAGAGATTGACTGTAAAAAATTACACCAATACTCATATGCACTATATAATCTTGCAAAAATGGCAAACGAGTCTATAGTTCTCATATCGTACAAAGCATATGTGACATCTACATTACGTTTTGGAATTATATTTTGGGGAAATTCCACAGAGAGGTTAACTGTGTTCAAAGCTCAAAAGAGTTGTGTGCGTTCTGTATTTAGACTTAAACCTACTGACAGCTGTATCCCATATTTTAACAAATGTAAACTTGTAACATTTCCTTGTATGTACATTTTTGAAACAGCAGTATTTGTCAAATCCAACTTTCATATATTTAAAACACTGAAATCTAAAAGTCGCAACAGAGAGATATGTACCATTCCACACAAAACTGCATTATTTTCGAAAAGTCTACTTGGAATGGCACCTAGAATCTATAATAAGCTTCCTATAGAAATCAAAGAATTAAATGAAATACTTCATTTCAAAAAAGCTATATTGGAACTATTATATAATAAGGTATATTACTCTGTTAATGAGTACCTAGATGACAGATTTTAATTTATTAATTCATTCCATAACCATAAT
The DNA here is from genome assembly GCA_905333075.3 of Atethmia centrago. Lineage (NCBI taxonomy): Eukaryota > Metazoa > Arthropoda > Insecta > Lepidoptera > Noctuidae > Atethmia > Atethmia centrago. The sequence continues at coordinate 22,360,265 of HG995379.1, read as the reverse complement.
TTTCAGTTTTTTGTTATACCACTATTATTATTATTTTTTTTTTTTTCTTTTGGTTGTGTAGCTGTTAGTAATCTCTATATTAAGTATTATTAAATTATTGCCTATTGTTTTAAATATTTACATATGAATGACTACTATTAAATTAATGACATTGTTTTTTAATTTATGATTATTATTATTACTAATATATTAATTAATACTAAATTATTGACTAAGTACTATTCTAATGTTGGAAAAGTCTTTAATTATTGTATGCCTAAAGGCGGGTCATAGATGTACTTCAGTTTATAAACTATAACACCATATTTTTACCTGTGTACCACAATAAATAATTTGAATTTTGAATTTTGAATTTTTAAATAATTAGTTAAGTATCGGGTAATTTATAACAAGAAAGTTGCCAAACTAACCTGTCGCTGCCGAAATTCGTTTGTATATTTGATTAAATGGAATACCGATTATTCCATTTAATCAAATATACAAACGAATTTGCGACCCCGCCCGAGCTTCTTCTTCAAAAAATGTTTTAACCTTTAGAATAATGTTTCGAGCATCACTTTTAATAGCTTCAGCTATATTTCAGCTATATTTAACTTTATAAATTCACCAATATCACGACAAAACAACCAGAGAACCCGAATGTAGTAGACACTGACAATCGAATGACATTTCAACATGACGGCCGTAGTTCCAATTTTCGCCATTTCACAGATAAGTTGGTAGGAGTGTATGTGTCTCGTAGTAAAACAAGAATTGTGATACCTCAAAGGCAATATCGGAAGACGTTTTTTTACGTCCGTAACTATATAATAACTTGTCTGTACCAGTTTTTAATCAAGGTAAGGCCAGGCCTGATAAGGCTTCCAAAACTTAATGGAAAACTCTAGAAAATGAATTTACCTTACAAAGATACGTGGGGTACACCGAAAGTTTTGCGTAACTCATAATTAAACCAATTTGCATGTAAAGTAATATATTTACTGCTTTTCAAAGTATTTCTCCATTACATTTTAAACACTTTTTCATTCGTTCAAACCATTTTTGAAAACATGAGGACCGTCTGAGGGCAAGTTTTTCATGTTTTTGGGTTTCAACCAGCACGGCCTCTTCTGGCCCCGTAAATGTCAAACCTCTAATCAAATCTTTGATTTTTGGGAAAATAGAGAAATTGCATGGTGCTAGGTCTGGACTTAACGCGAGGTGGGTCTTTTCAGCTCTACCTTTTTAGAAGCCAAAAATTGTTTTTTTTTGGTTAATGTACACTCAGTTACAGGCTATGCTAAAACATATGTGTACATGACCCTGTTAGGGCACAGCAAGAATTATTACATTTAACTTACTTCTAGGTTAAATATTTAGAAGTTAACATTACATTGCATACCTACTAATGACTTTGTCTTGTTCGCGGTGTGCGCCGAAGCATTGTCATGCAATGCAATAGGATGCGACTTCTTGGCCGTTTTTCTCTAACTATTTCAAAGACACTGGGCAAACAAACGGTGGTGTACCACTCAGCATTAACTGTCTTTTGTTCTTCAAGTGAGATCGTGCAGACAAGACCCGTTTGGGAGAAAAAAAGCAATCGTAGTTTGCCTACGCTTCTCACCTGCCTCAATTGTGTTGGTTTGCCTTCGAACTTCAATACAGAAGACTGTGGCTTTCTTTCCGGCATGTAACAATATATCCTTAGAATATAGAAATAACCAGAAGCCGCGAACACGTCTAATACTGAAGCGTCAAAAACTACTCCTAAATAGAGTAGTTTGACGCGCAGCCGATCAGTCACTCTGTGAACGTCGTATCGCGTAACGTGTTTTACTGGTGTGCAATTTTATTTAATTATGCCGTCTTGTGTCGTTCATACCTGTAAAACGCAGCGGGGCTAAAAAATAAACAGGATGGGATCACATTTCACGTGTAAATAGCGCATTCAAATATCGTCTTATTTAATTACTGAATAAATTGTTCAGTTTGTAATTGTCATAGAGAATGATGCATCCATCTTGTTAGTGTTGCCAGTATAAGAGTTTTGATTTTCCCTTCTTTTTATTACCTACTGAGAATTAATAACACGTTAAAAAAAAAACCTGACTTGAAAAAGAAAGGTTATCAATGCAACCCGTATGTATATATGATTTTGTTAGAATTGCATAACATTCATAATAGGTACTATTAGGATTTCTAGAGGGGGCGGGTGTATGAAATTATGTATTTATGAAAAGACCAATTGTGATTTTATTATTTATATTATCTTACCAATACTCTCAACTTTTACCCCAAAACGGGTCCATAATGTCCGAGCTAGCAACATTACGCGGGTGGGAAGTGAGGCGGGCGCGGGACGCTTGTCTTGATTTTGGACACAGCGTGCGGCTTGCAATGACAGTTGAACGCGGATTCTGGTTCTTTCTATATTCTAAGAATATATCCATCTTTCATCTCCTGTCACAAGGTCATACACAGCATTTGAACGTCTGTTATTGTAATTTAACAAAAAAAAAAAAATATACCAATCAACTAGTCCGTTTTTGTTCTGGTGTGAATTTAAGAGGAATCCAGCTGCAACAAAGTGTTCTTACTTTTAAATGTTGATGTAAGATTTTTTTTAATTTAGCTCATACTAATCCCCATATATCCTCTAATCTCGTTAGTAGGTAAAATGCCGATTTTCTTTAATTAGTAGCTACATTTTCCTCAGTGATCGCAGTTCAGGGCCGACCGAATTTAATCATGGAGAGAAACACGGCCACGATCAAATTTTGCGTACCGACGCCTTACGGTGCTCAAATGAGGTGCTTCCCTCCCAAAAGCATTTTGAAGACGAGCAGTGCACTCTTGCGGAGACAGTGAACTTTTAAAATCATAAAAAATCATCGCCCTAAAATCTTTTCGCGTTAATTCCATTTTTATTACGGACGACGAACTTCAATTTGTGATAAAAAATAATTGGGCCGCGACTTCCCGCCAAAAATTATTTTAATCAATTAATGAAAAATATACATTCGAAATTCAAACATTTATGGGCGGCCAGAAGCGCAGAACTTTCAGTGTGCTCTATGTAATACTTATTAGACCGTCGTGCCTGATCAGTGTAGGCGACAATACCAACAAGTCAGTTCTATATAAGCATGAGCACAAGCATCATCAGCCCACTGCTGGGACACAGACTTCCTTTCTTCGAGAAGGAGTAAGGAGGCTGTAATCTACCACGTGGGCCTAGAGCGGATTGGTAGATACTTAAAACGTGTCTTGAATTTTTGGTTCTAGAACGTTTTCTCACAATATTTTTTCTAACCGTTTTGAGAGAAGTGGTGATGAATAAATTACAAAAAATTAAAGAGCCTGTCTGGGGTCGGACCCTGGACCGTTAGTCGGAGACGTTACCATTGGGCCACCACTGATCAGTCGCCTACACATACCTTGTTGTACCCACAACAAGGCTCAAGAAAATAGGTTCATTCAGATGTCAATGTATACGTTTTTATAATAAACTTCCAAGCCACGTTCAAGATCTAAGCCTTAATAAATTCAAATCATTTATTAAAAGTAAGTTGTGCCAGAAAGCCTTTTATACCGTTAAAGATTATATTGAGGACAAAAAGGCTTGGGATTGAGCTGCTCCAATTATTGCATACTGAAACTTTTATTTTATTTATATACACTTTGACATTTAATGATTATTCAAAACACAATGACATATTTACTTTGTGGAGTTTAATATAATATTATTATTTAAATTATTGTGAATGTGAGGACTATGTGGGTCATATTTTGTTTTGTGTCTTTCTCAGTTAGCTTTAATGAGAGTCTGGCAGTTTGTGTACTTTATGCGGCCTACCCAAATGTCCTTTCCTTGGTATGGTTCGAAAAGTCGTTGAGCTCCGCTCTGAGTTGAGCTACACGATTACTGACAAATGCGTGCACTGACTGGACAGGTCCGCTCAAATCGGTGTAGTTATTTCCTCAAAAGACCATTTCAGACACCTACATGGTTCTCTTTACACATCGGCATTGATGAATTTTATACATAAAATGACATGAATATTTACTTGTAAAGTATAATATTGTTTTCAATTATTGTGAATGTGAAGACTATGTGGGTCATTGTTGCTTTTTTCTTCTCATTTAGTATTAATCATGGTCTGGCAGTTTGAGTAATTTATGCGGCTTTCCCAAATGTTCTTTCTTTGGTATTGTTCGTCGCATCGTTGAGCTCCTTAAGTTTTTAGTTGAGCTGCACTATTATTGACCAATGCGTGCACTGAATGGACAGGTCCACTCAATCTGTGTGGTTATTTCCTCAAAAGGACTATTTCAGACACCAATCTGCATGACTTTCACATGAGCTGACCAAGATTATGTCTGGACTTTAAAAGAGACTGTGACCTCTGAGTTTGTTTCGGCCTTTCTTCTCAGAGTAGTCAGACAGGAAACGCCGACCTCATCTAGCTTTATTTTAAAAATATGATTGACGTGTAAAAGTGTTTGTACAAACCTAATTATAGAAAATAAATCATTTATCATTTATTTATCATAGACGCGTACGTACGGCGATCGCAAATATATGCCAGTCGCAAGTGCGCTTGCACTCGCTGTACGTGAAGCGTGTCTATGTGTGCGTGCATTTTCGCTCATAGTATGGAACCGACCTTATTCATTTTGTGACTGTACCGGTAGTGCATTTATTCTACTCCGCAGGATTTTAATTTCGCTAAGCGCTTGCTTCGGAAAATATTGTCTGATAAATAGACGTTGGCGTAAACATCAAATTTAATATCTAGACTACTTTTAGCTTTAATTATTACGGTAGTTTTTGTGAAGCTACTGCGGTGATTATTTACTATTTTAAGGAAGAACAAGAATATTGTGTGACAATCTTGAGGAAATCGGGAAAAAACCTAGTAATGAAGTGCGTGAACATTTTTAGGGTTCGCTACCTCAAAAGGAAAAACGGAACCCTTATAGGATCACTCGTGTATCTGTCTGTTAGTCCGTCTGTCACAGCCAATTTGCTCCGAATGTACTGGATCCATTCAGTTGAAATTTGGAACACACATGAATTTCCTTAACCCAAACACGGTCTTGAACGTAAATAAATGAGTTTTGAATATGACGGTCACTTTTGGGGGCAAATAAGAAAAAAAAAGTTGTGCAAACTGAACCGTGTCACATATCAAATAAAAGAATTTGTTGTATTGCTCAAATATATATATAATATATTTGTAATTTTAAATAAGTCGTTTTAAAGTTATTTAAGAAAATAGATGAAAATTAACCATTCTTCCCCTTATCTTCGATTATCTTCCTTATTTACTAATAGATTAGAGGAAAACCTATAAGATGTCTATGGTGTTAAAATAACATGGTAAAACTCTCAATATTTTGCGTACAAACTTACATTTACCGTTGGAATAAATGGTAGAACATGTTTTTAACTACAATTTTAAGTTCGTTCTTGTTAAAATTATCTTGGGATAAAAAACACGATATATAACATATTCATTGTACGGAACCCTAACCACGCGAATTCACCTCGTACTTTTCCGGTTTTTGTTTGATGAATCAGTTGCCTTCCTAAGCTCTAATAAAATTCTTTTATCGATCAATCATTGAATGACGAACGTTAAGTTTTATCGTCCCTGTATATTTATACGAAATCGATTTTAGATAACCCATGGGGATAGGCATTGCTTATTCTGTAAGAGCAACTTTATCAATTATTCATAAAATATTTTATTTACGCAACGCGTATTTTTATTTTATACAAAATTCTTTACACACACAACATAATCAGCCTATAATGTTCCCACTGCTGGGACACACGCCTCCTCCCTGTGAGAAGGAGTGGGCCGTAATCTACCACGCGGGCCCAGTGTGGGTTGGTAGATGTCACATGTCTTCGAATTTTTGGTTCTAGGACATGCCGGTTTCCTCACGATGTTTTCCTTCACCGTTTTAGAGAGCAGTGGTGATGAAATAATTTACACAAAGTAAAGCGCCTGTCTGGGTTCGAACCTACGACCTACAACTCGTAAGTCACGGCCGTTACCACTGGGCCACCGCTGCTCGCACAAAATTCTTTGCTAAAGCCTAAAGCCTGGCTAGTCTTTTAACTCTCAACTCTTTTGTCGCCAAATTGGGTTCTTACTATCCTTACTCGTTACTTTTATCAGAAACCTTAGGACCGATTTCAATTCTACACAATATCTAGTTGATATTATTCGGTCCTTCAGCGTCGTTCAGTTTCTGATTCGGGTCTTTTCAAACGGATATTGAGCCCAACAATTCGTACAGTCATTATGTGCGGACGTGACTGAATTCATGATGGTCCCGTCTTATAGAATGGTGAATTTATACGTTTGTTACTTTGGAACCTTTATTTACTGGAGTGGCGGACATTTTGAAAACTGCCGGCGTTAGCGGAATTGATATTAGATTTTGTTGATTTTTTTTAGATGCTTTTGTGCCAGTCCACCTTTAAGAAAATTTTTGATTTTAATTATTTTTGTGATTATTTGACAACCAAGCAAGACGTCATAAGACCGACGATTTGTATATTTTTTATATAACCGTGTTTTTACATAAAAAATAAATCTCTATATATAATAAAAAATAAAATAAAAAATAAATCTGTATATTTCGCAAATATGGGTACATACCCATATTTGCGAAATATACAGGGTGTCCAAGAACCTGGCGTCCAACTGGATTCCCACGATGCCCCAAGTTCTAACAGTACTCAGAAAAATATTTTAAAAAATCCACCCCATGTACTTACAGAATTATACTGATTTCAAAAAAAAAAGGGGAAATGAGCACCCTGTGACATACTTTTGAATGCTGTGACTGCTAATGCTGATAATTTCGATATTTCTTGGAGGTTTTGTAATCTAGGGTATTGCTGTGTCTAAATAGAATGTAAAAATAAAGTACTTATTGTACCATTTTAAAATAAAATATTATTTTAACTAAAGGTGATATGGAAAACTATTGAATTTCGCAACTTTGACCGACTGTAGTGTAAAAAAAATGTACCAAAATAGTATGGCAAGTGACGTCAAATTTTGACGCGTTTATTCCTCTTTTTAAAAAGGTATAATACTTACACATTAATTTGAAAAAAAAAATTTTTGATAATATTTTTACTCAACAACCCAATTTTTACGATGTCTTACAGAATTCTTAGAAAGAAAAATTTACGACGAATTGAATCTAACCTCTAAAGAATTACTATTGTATGCTCATAAAAATAACAACAGGCCTCTCAAAAAACAGGTTAGACCGTAAGGGACGGTATGTGCATGCATCTCACCATAGTGATTCGTTATTACAACAGGAGGGAGCAAGACAGAAACTATCTTTGCGATTTGCTGGTTCTTCTTTATGGTACCCCATTATTCAGGTAAGAGTGAGGGAGAAAAAGGTTAGAGGTGCGAGTGAGATAGATAGTGACGCTATCTGGGATCGTGCTATTTAGGATAACAGTACGGTCAGTACGCGTCACTGCCTCCTGCCGTTACTACGCACCTCTCTCTTATTGTTACCATTGATCACGTACTACGATTTAAAGCTTTGTTTATTGGACTCGATTACTCTTTGTGCTCTGGACTTTGAAACGAACTCTTTACGACGACCTTTGCCTGTGTTTGGACAGTTTGTGTTTTGTGTGTGCTACCATGGCGACCTACACTCCGCAAGAATACGCAAATATGCACTACATTTATGGAGAATGTAGAGGTAATGGACGAGCTGCAGCGAGACTTTACAGAGAAAGGTATCCGAGGGCTACGCGATATCCCGACCATCGAGTTTTCATTAATGTGCACAGATCACTATGTGACGGGCGGTTCCCCAATCAAGTAGCTGGTGAAGGACGACCCGTAAATGACTTCATACGCGATGAAGTTTTAGAGGCGGTGTCGGCAAATCCAAGCATCTCTGTGCGAGGAATAGAAGCTGATACGGGGATACCGAAGAGCACAGCACACAGTATTCTCCAAAAAGAAGAATATCATCAGTACCACGTACAGCGAGTGCAAAGTCTTTTACCTCGAGACTATCCGAGCCGAGTCGCGTTTTGTGAAACAATCCTGCAAAAACATCGAGAAGACGAAAACTTTATCGACAAAATTTTGTGGTCAGATGAATCAACATTTAAGAAGGATGGCTACATGAACCTACACAACTTGCACGAGTGGCATGTGGAAAATCCGCACTTGATGCGAGAAGATAGATCCCAGTACCGGTTCAAAGTGAACATGTGGACCGGTATTCTCTGTGGGAATATTATTGGTCCATTTGAGATGCCCGAGAATTTGACTGGCGAATCATATTTAAATTTTCTTCAAAATGATTTGCCAAACTTACTAGAAGAGACCCCACCAGATATGTGGTTCCAACACGACGGCTGTCCAGCACATTTTCGCGTATCCGTTAGAGAGTTTTTGGACGAGCAATACCCGAACAGGTGGATTGGGCGATCAGGAACAATCCCGTGGCCAGCCCGCTCACCTGACTTAAATCCGCTGGATTTTTTTTTCTGGGGAACTATGAAGGAGCTCGTTTATGCGAAGCCCATTAATGACATCGCTGACCTTCGTGAGAAGATAACACAAGCAGTGCAGGTGATACGTCAAAAAAGTTACTCGCGAAACATAAAGCGGTCCTTTTTAAGGAGAGTGAGAGCTTGTATTGCCGCGGGTGGTCAACATTTTGAACATTTATTGTAATAAAATATCTTTAAACTAACATTCTTTGCTTTTATTCTACTGGGAACCCATCTACCTGTGTGTATTTCCTTCTTGCTCACTCTTGGAACCGAAGTAAATAATAGTAGTAACATAACAGTTTCTAAGATAAGAAAGGGTCCGACAGTTACCGTTAGTAGGTAGGCACTTCGTAAAAATTGGGTTGTTGAGTAAAAATATTATCAAAATTTTTTTTTTCAAATTAATGTGTAAGTATTATACCTTTTTAAAAAGAGGAATAAACGCGTCAAAATTTGACGTCACTTGCCATACTATTTTGGTACATTTTTTTTACACTACAGTCGGTCAAAGTTGCGAAATTCAATAGTTTTCCATATCACCTTTAGTTAAAATAATATTTTATTTTAAAATGGTACAATAAGTACATTATTTTTACATTCTATTTAGACACAGCAATACCCTAGATTACAAAACCTCCAAGAAATATCGAAATTATCAGCATTAGCAGTCACAGCATTCAAAAGTATGTCACAGGGTGCTCATTTCCCCTTTTTTTTTTAAATCAGTATAATTCTGTAAGTACATGGGGTGGATTTTTTAAAATATTTTTCTGAGTACTGTTAGAACTTGGGGCATCGTGGGAATCCAGTTGGACGCCAGGTTCTTGGACACCCTGTATATCTTATCTAATCTTATCTTACAAATATCCAAAACGTAGCATTTATTGTCTACGAGCTTGCTACGGCGTAGCACGCGTACTCTCTAACTTTCAATGTTCTTGATCTTTTTTCATGTCTATGTCATATGTATATATATATGTATAATATATATTATGTAGATAAGTATATGCTTTATGTATGTATGTATTTATTTTAACACTGACTACCTGCAGTATTGTCTCTCCTTCCCCCTTTAATCCATCTGTATGAAGCATACATAATAATTCACTCATTCCGTTCAAGTGAACGAACATATGTCAACCAGTGTTCTCGAACCTACCGATTTATCGGTATTTATACCGATATGGGCTCTGTGCTACCGAAATACCGAAATATAACGAATTTTCTACGATTTCTGGATGCACATGGAAATTCTCCCGATTTCTCTACCGATTTTACACTTTTCAGTTGGCAACCCTTTTCATTTATGTTTAATTTAATGTTACGGACGGGGAAGCCCTCAATAGTAAGTATGGGCCTAGTGCAGAATGTTCCATATATTTTGGGGAATACCCTTGTTCCTACAACTTGTTGTCTTACAACTCGATGTTATAAGGGGCTTCCCGCTAGGGAATTTACCTGTAACCAGTCTAGTCTATATAAACAGGAATTCGGTTTTATTTTTTTCATTAATTTTCTTAACTTTGAAGAGATAGTAGAGTACTTATCCTAAAGAGTGCGTGAGAAGACCATTCAGTTAAAATGTCGTCTGACGAGGAGCCAAGCACAAGTGCGAGTGTAAGAAGAAAAAAATATCTACAATATTATAGAAAAGAATGGGAAAAAGAATTTCCAGGCTGGTTGCAAGATAGTCGTAAAGGCGAAAGCTATGCCTATTGTAAGAGTTGTGATAAAGATATCAACATCACATCAGGAAAAGACGCTTTAAAGAAACATAGTTCTTCACAAACACACTCAGTATCATCAAAGAATATAAAATCTCAACCGAAGATATCATCATTTACTGTGACCAAAACTCAAAAAACTGATACACTGGTTAAGCAAGGTAATTTCTTTTTAATTATTTGTTAGGTACTATTTAGATTGTTATATTATTTTGTTTTCTAGTTATCGATAAATAGAAGCAGTGGATATAATTAGACCCTAATCGCTACTAGATATACCTACATAATTTTTAATTCTAAATTTTAATTTCAGGTGAAATAAGATTAGCCTCGTTTGTTGCTGAACACAATCTACCATTCACTATTATGGAGCACCTACCGAAGCTGATGCAAGCCGTTTGTCCTGATTCAAAAATTGGCAAAGAAATCAAATGTTCTTCGACGAAAACTCACGACATAATTGATCATATTATAGGTAAAGAAAGTTTCGATAATTTATGTGAAGATCTGCGGCAAACTAAGTTTTCGCTTATTATTGACGAGTCCACTGATCTTAGTACAACCAAACACTTGTGCTTAGTCGTGAGATATGCGAAAATGAATCGTATTAAAGATTGTTTTTTAGCTCTTATTCCATTAGAAGAAGCTAATGCAGCAACCTTATTTGAACACATAGTAAACTTTTTTAGCAGCAATGATATTCCATATCAAAATAATCTAATAGGGTTTGCATCTGATGGGGCAAACGTAATGATGGGACGTAATAATTCTGTTGTAACATTGCTGCAAAATGAAATTCCCAACATTTTTATACTTAAATGCACCTGCCATTCGTTTCATCTTTGCGCGTCATATGCTTGTACCAAATTGCCACGCTTTATAGAGGATCTAGTAAGGGACATTTACAACTACTTTTCTTCTAGTCCAAAAAGAGTAGCAGAGTTTAAAAACTTTCAAATGTTTTGCGACTTAAAAGTACATAGAATACTTCACCCCTCTCAAACACGCTGGTTATCAGTACATGCAGCAGTGAAGAGAATATTGGAACAACTCTCTGCTCTAAAACTATTTTTTATAGACCAAATCTCTAATAATGATCATCTTTTAGCTGCAGAACATATATTACAAAAGCTCCAAGATCCCACTACGGTATTATTTTTGGAATTTTTAGATTTTGTATTACCATTATTTACCGATTTAAATAAAGAAATGCAAGCAGAACACCCGAAAATTCATACTTTATATGAAAAAATAACTGGAACATTAAAAACTATATTTGATTGTTTTTTAAAAAGAGAATATTTAACTAGCACACCAATCGAAAATGTTGATTTTAAAAATCCTAGAAATTTTATGGATATTGACGCCGTATACTATGGTGCTGCTGCGTCTAATACACTACTAAGTAGTTCAGAAAATCTAAACGCAGATCAAGTAAATTTGTTTAAATGCAGATGCCTAGATTTTTATATCGAAGCTTGTAAGCAAATAACCACGCGGTTTCCATTGAAAAATAATCCAATAAAGGGTTTAGACATAATTGACCCAAAAAATGTTAAAATTGGCAATACCTCTTCGATAGTTCCTATGAGTAGGCTTTTTCCCAATATTGTTCAGAGCAATGATTTCCAGGAAATTGATACAGAGTGGCGCATTTTAAGAAATTGTGAACAAATCAAAACACTTCCTGATGATGTAGAACTATTTTGGGATGAAGTAAGTTTACTAAAGCGTGGCGATGAAACTCAAATGTTTCCTTTGTTATCTAATTTCATCTTTAATATTTTATCACTTCCCCATTCATCCGCTAACGTTGAACGCATATTTTCACATATTAATCTTTTGAAAACAAAACAGCGAAATAGGCTGTCTACTGAATCAATCACTGGTCTATTACACGCAAAACGACTCTTTAATACAGCTAACTGTTATGACTTTGAAATCAACTCGAAGATGACCGCGGCTATGGCCAAAGAATATTGGTATAAAAAATGATTATATAAACTAGTCTGTAAGTGATTGTATATAAATTAGTCTGTAAGTTTTTGTTTTCAATAAATAAACGAATTTGATTGAATACTGTTTGTTTTTTGTCAAATACCGATTTTGGGTACAAATATACCGATTTTAGCTGGCAACTCTACCGATCTTGCTCTATGACGTTCGAGACCACTGATGTCAACAGTCAGTCTTCATTCGCAATCTGCCAGTGTAACACCTTTAACTATTTCTATTAAAATACAGTCCACTTTAAAGTGTTATTTATGTGGTTTTATTACCAGCGTCCGCCACATAAAAATGGTCCTTCGACGAAAATAGTGTTCGCGGCAGATAATCAACTCTATATGTTGTGTGAGTGTGACTCAATTTTGTCGGCGTGGACTAGCGGAAGCGGTCATCAACAAACCCGCGTTGTCATCAGTTGTCATTCATCGCACCGCTCAACTATCGCGTCGCGTGCGAGGAGTACGGAGTCTAAACACAGCGTGCTCAGCAGACAGCGCGCCTACGCGGACGAGCGAGAAGAGTGTACGCGTGCGAACGAGAACCGCGATCAACTCGGCCGCCGGTTGGTCGGCGACGTCGAGAGTTCCAGAAACTTCTAGCAAACTCCATAGCTGCCGGAAGTTATCCGCCGATTTTCAACATCTTCATCCATTGTCCGACGCCATAATCCGCCATTTTTGTGGTGTTCTATCAAGTGAAGTGAATCACACGTCTCATTTTTTTCCGCATTGTGCAATCATTGCATTCTGTACAACTAAGTAGCATCCATATATGCGCAAAATTGCTATTATTGCAAGTTTTTATAATTTGTGTAGTTACACAAACCTTTTAAGCCATCATGGCAAACAATTTAAAACGCCTAATACTGGCCAGGGGCCAGGCAAAAGGAACGATAACCACATTATGTAAGTTTGTTGAGTCCGAGGATATCGACAAAGCCCCTATAAGGGCGCTTATGGTCAAGAAGGACAGGTTGGTCACCGCCTTTTCAGAATATAGCTCATTTAACATTGATATATCTGTTCTAGATGAAAATAACGATGAAAACTTTGGCCACTATGAATCCATATATTTATGTGCCTTAGCCGCATTCGAAGATGCCATCGAAGAAAAATCTAGCCCAGGTAAATCTCCGAAACCCGGAGCAGAGCGTGACGAGGAAGAAAAAGACGCTATGAAACGTCTCCCACCTATAAATATTTCCAAGTTTGGAGGTGAGGTAGGTGACTTCCACGACTTCATCAGCCTATTTAAAAGTGTCATCGACAAGAACACTAAACTATCACAATGTGATAAATTCTATTATTTAAAAACCTATTTAAGTGGCGAAGCCGCCGAACTCATTAAACATTTATCGCTAACTGCACATAACTATGCAACCGCACTGCAATTGCTCAGCGAGCGATATGATAATAAAAACAAGGTCGTTAATTATCATGTTAATTCTATATTAGACCTAAAGCCTATTTCTAAGTGCACTGCCTTAGCTTTAAGAGAAATCATTTCTCAAACCAGACAGCATTTAGCTGCCTTAAAAAACATAAATATACCCGTTCAACATTGGGATGCAATTATTGTATGCATTTTGCAAAGCAAGCTCGACATACACACATTAAGGTGCTTTCATCTAGAAACAAAATCAGAGGCTGACCCTGACTTAAATTCACTTCTTAAATTTTTAGAACAACGGGCAGCAGCACTTGAAACTGTGGCAGACAGCCAAACATCCTCAAATTGTGCAGTGAACAGCGGCCGCAGGACAGGTTTGGTAGCCACTAAGGAGGTAAACAAAAATACACAAGTATGCAAATTTTGTAAGACTAAAAATCACCAACTATATAAATGTGAAAAATTTAAACTTGCCTCGCTATCTGATCGTTTCGGCTATGTAAAGACCAATGAGTTGTGTACCCTATGCTTAAACAAACACCTGTCAAAGTGTAAATTTGCCTTTAAGTGTTCAATTTGCAAACAAAACCATAATAGTTTACTGCATAAAAATGAGCCTGAACAGGAGTTAAAGCAAGTTTCATTATCTATGAATAAATGTGTTGATGTTTTATTGCCTACTATAAAGGTAAACATAACTGACAAGTTAGGTCAACAATTTCAAGTTAGGGCTCTTTGTGACTCAGGTAGTCAGGTTTCCTTTGTGTTATCAGACCTAACAGAAAAAATTGATTGCAGGTTAGTCAATAACTATACCTATATTAAAGGAATATGTGGTCAATCCAACACAGTTCCTCATACTGCTACTTTTAACATCTCTTCTACTCTCAACACTTACAAGACTCAAATAGTATGCTGTGTAGTGCCAAACATCACTAGTGATTTACCTCAGTGTGAGATAGATACAGATAATTTAAAAATTCCTTCATACGTCAAGTTAGCTGACACAGAATTTTATAAAACTGGAAAAATAAGTATCTTATTAGGTTGTGACGCTTTCTTTAAAATCTTATTGCGTGAACAACTACCTATTATCCCTAAAGGTTTGTATTTACACAACACCCACTTTGGGTATATTGTGGCTGGAAGGGTGAAGACTAGAAGTTACTCTCCGGTAAGTAAGTGTACCAAACACATTTTAAAAAACAGTGAATGTGATAGCACCCAAAATATAGAAAAGACTTTAGAGCAGTTTTGGAAGTGTGAGCAAGTGACAGAAGTTTTCACTGAGTCGGCTTCTGAAGAAGCTCTTGCTGAAAAAATCTTTTCTGAATCTGTAATATTGAAAGACAATAAATTTCAAGTTAACTTACCTTTAAAACAAAATTTTGATCAATTAAACATGGGAGATTCTTTCATAAGAGCTTTACAACGTTTTAACAATTTAGAAAAAAGACTTCACAAAGATGCTGAACTTTTCAGAGGTTATAAAGCGTTCATTGACACTTACATTTCAATGGGTCATGCTAAATACATTGATATTCAAACATATGATTTAAAAGCTGGTCAGGTATACTTTCTACCACACCATCCAGTATTAAACGAAAATAGCAAAACTACAAAACTAAGAGTCGTTTTTGATGGCTCAATGGCTACTAATCAAGGTTTTTCTTTAAATGACATGTCGCTCAATGGGCCTTGCATCCAAAATGAGTTATTTAATATATTGATTCTCTTCAGATTACATAAATATGTGTTATTTTCTGACATTCAAAAAATGTTTAGAGAAGTTAACCTCAACCCAGCACACTGTGCTCTTCAAAATATATTGTGGAGAGATTCACCACAAAAGGAAATACAGTGTGTTCAGTTGCAAACAGTCACCTATGGACTTAAAAGCTCACCATTTTTAGCTACAAGATGTTTAAATGAGTTAGCTTTCAGATTTGCGCATACTTACCCTGAAGGTGCACACATATTATTGAATCAATGCTATGTCGATGATGTTTGTACCGGTAGTAACGACTTACAAAAATTACTTGATATGAAAAACCAATTAATTGCCATTTTAAACCTTGGTGGTTTTAAACTTCATAAATGGAGTTCAAACAGTGAGCATATATTAAGGGACATTCCCTGTGCTTTACAGATTTCAAATGAAATTGATTTATGCAAAAGTGATGATCAATATGTGAAGACCTTGGGTATCAAATATAACACACAAACGGATGTATTGAACATTTCCTGTCCACAAACTGAGTTGTTAGATGTCTACACCAAGCGTCAGACATTAAGTTTCATTAGCAAACTCTTTGATCCACTGGGTCTAGTAGGTCCAATTATTGTACTTGCAAAAATAATCATGCAACAAACATGGTTAGAGAAGGTTTCATGGGACTCACCATTGCCACTGAACTTAAATAAAAAATTTAAATGTTTTGTTGATAATTTATCAAGAACAGGTTGTATTCAAGTAAAAAGAAATATTGACACACAAAACTCAACATGTATTGAACTAATAGGGTTTGCAGATGCCTCTCAGAAGGCTTATGGTTGTTGTGTTTATTTAAGAACCATTAACAGCAATGATCAAGTAAATGTTGAGTTGTTATGCTCAAAATCAAGGGTAAATCCCATAAAATCATTAACCACACCAAGATTAGAGTTGAATAGCGCTTTGATACTAGCAAAACTATCAAAAAAGTTGTATGATCAACTAATTAAAAATAATTTTGCCATTAAGGTACATTTATATGTAGATTCTCAAATTGTTCTTGCTTGGCTTAACACAGAGCCCACAAAATTGTCTGTTTATGTTGCAAACAGAGTCAAAACTATCTGTGATCTCACACAAAATGCCTCATGGTCATATGTCAGTACCGTTGAGAATCCTGCAGACTGTTTGTCTAGGGGTATAGAACCTCACTTACTTAAAAACAACCAGTTATGGTGGCATGGGCCACAATTTTTACATAGTAAGAATTACACACATGAATCTACAAATATCAAAATTCCTAAGGAAATTCCTGAACTTAAGCTTTGTAATATTACATTGACTTCTGAATCAAATAAAGATTTCAGTTTATATTCATATTATTCGGATATTAACAAATTGAAAAGAATTATTGCCTATATTTACAGGTTTTTTAACAATTGCAAAGCAAAGAAAGAAGATAGGGTCTCCGGACATCTAAAAATAAAAGAACTTCAATTTTCACTCAAAAATATAATTAGACAAGATCAAAAACAACATTTAAGTGAGGAAATGAATTGTATCATGTCCAAGAAACCCATTAAATCCAATTTGAAATCCTTAAATCCATTTTTAGATGGAATAGGTATCCTCAGAGTAGGAGGTAGGTTACACAATGCTAACATACCATATGATCAGAAATATCCTATCATATTACCCAAAGAATCATACATTACACGTTCAATAATTAACAATGAACACAAATGTTTGTTACATGCTGGGAAGAAGTTGACCCTAGCCAGTTTATGTCAAAGGTTTTACCTAATTAATGGACTTAGAGAAGTCAAAGGAGTAATTCACAAATGTTTACTGTGTTTCAAGCTAAGAGCCAAGGCATCAGAGCAAATGATGGGATCTCTTCCTTCAGACAGGGTGAACCCCAGCCGACCTTTTGAAAAGGTAGGAATCGATTATGGCGGTCCGTTTTCAATAAAATTACACCGTATTAGGAAACCAGTAATTTTAAAAGCATACATAGCATTATTTGTTTGTTTCACAACAAAGGCCATTCATATTGAGTTGGTATCAAATTTAACAACTGAATGTTTTTTACAGGCATTAAAAAGATTCATTTATCGTCGCAATAAGCCATCTATTATTTATTGTGACAATGGTTCTACCTTCAAGGGTGCCAATAATCAGTTGCATGAGTTATACTCATTACATTTTAATCAGGTACATCAGGAGAAAATTATAAACTCAACTTCAGATCTTGGTATTGAATTCAGTTTTATTCCTTCTTATTCACCAGTATTTGGAGGCCTATGGGAAGCAGGAATTAAGAGTGCTAAATATCACTTAAAAAGAGTTGTAGGCAAACAGATACTAACCTATGAAGAGTTGAATACTGTGATAATTCAAATAGAAGGGTTATTGAACTCCAGGCCTTTACTTTCTTTGCCAAGTATTGACCCAAATGACATGTCTTATTTAACTCCTGCTCATTTTTTGACAGGTGCTTCTATTACATCATTCCCTGAACCTGATGTAACAAATGTGCCCACAAACCGTTTGTCATTTTGGCAGCAATGTACTCACATGGCTCAATCCTTTTGGAAAACTTGGTCAAAACAATATTTGACTCAGTTACAAAATAGGCCAAAATGGCACAATAGTGTACCAAATATTGAAAAAGGGGTATTGGTGCTACTCAGAGTTGATAACACCTCTCCATTAACATGGCCAGTGGCCAGAGTAGAACAGACTTTCCCTGGATCAGATGGCAAGGTCAGGGCATTATCTGTAAGAACTAATAGTGGTAAAATCATGCGTACTAGTGTTATGAAAGTTTGTGTACTTCCTATTTATGAATAAATTATACTTAATAATTTACCTCTGTGTGGCTGCTGGACATGTCATGTGAACTTGTTCATTTACTAGGCTAAATACGTAGGGTATAAATATCGTTAGTTAAGCCAACTTTCTGTTAAAAAAATCACTTAAATTAATAATCATAGTTGAACTTAAACATGATGTAAACAGATATAGCATACTCAATAGATTCATAATTATACTTTAAGAAGGTAAAATGTAATATAAATATGTGCACATCTATTTTGTAATAGACACATACCAACCTATTTAAAATGCATAGTACATAGGTACTTAAATGAACGTAACATTAATGTATGTTATGTATGTATAAGTACAATAGGTTTTATAATCACAACAATTTAGTAAGTAGTTTTCCAGTTATTGATTAATTAAATTTACTTTGTTAGATTCTTCCTTAGTAATTCTGTACATAACAATTTAAAGGATTTCAAAAGAATTGAAGCATCCAGTAAGTAGGTACCTAAATAGTTAAGCATTTTTGTTTATATTATAAAATAGTAAATAAGTAGTACCCAAGTTTAAACAGTTTATTTATACTTGTGAAAAGGACACAAATGTTCCTATTTGTCTAATATTCAGTAAATTTAAGATTAAGTTACATTTTGGTTTGTATTCAAACTATAGCCTTTTGGTTTCTTTGTCGGCGTTGCCATTTATGTATGAAGCATACATAATAATTCACTCATTCCGTTCAAGTGAACGAACATATGTCAACAGTCAGTCTTCATTCGCAATCTGCCAGTGTAACACCTTTAACTATTTCTATTAAAATACAGTCCACTTTAAAGTGTTATTTATGTGGTTTTATTACCAGCGTCCGCCACACCATCCAAAGGTTGTCTGTAAAAAATCGCTTTTAGCGATAAGACCGCCCATTGTGTCACCCCTTGTAAAATTTCAACATTTGTATTTGTAATTTTTATGGTGTAAATTATAAGGAGTATTCTATTCTATTCTATTCTAAAAAAATACTTTGGTCCTTGTGTCCTGAAAGTGCAATTAATCAATTATGACTAGAGTGCCATATAATCTTTCAGTAATGATGACAGGTTTTCTATGACGTGCAAAGCTTTGAGAAATGTTTTAATTTAACTTGAAGCTCATTATTGAGGGTATCTAAATAAACCAACCCCGAAGGCTAAATAGTATCAGTTTTCGCCGTACTGAGCAATATGATAGCTATTTAACGAGCATCGATCGCTTCTCGGTAATTACCCTCTATTAATTAAAGATAATTTGGCCTTAGTAAGACCGTTAAATTAACGTGTTCATAATAATACGCTGCAAGATGAGCTAGATATCAACTTGCAGCGTGCAATGTGGTTATAATTAAAGGCGGTGATATTCCTTGAACTCATCATGGTCGAGGTACTACAGAGGTATGAGGAACAGGGTGTCCGGAGGCTCTACGCAGGCATCGTGCGGTCCATGGTCCTTTACGGGGCACCGGTGTGGGCGCGTTCCCTGGCGCGGCGCCCGTCGTGGCCTTCCGGCGGGTACGGGAATACCGCACAGTCTCCGGTGAGGCGGCGAGCCTCCTTGCCGGATTGCGACCATGGGATCTGTAGGCAAAAGTGCTCGCACACGTATGGCAGTGGCGTGAGGAGGCGAAACGCCAGGGCGTAACTCCGCTGCCGCGAGAAATCACGGCACAGCGGACAGAGCTACGCCGGGATCTCATGGCGACAAGAATAGTGCGATTGTCGCAACCCAGTGCTGGGCATGCCATAATGGCGGCGATAAGTCCCCTCTTTAAGGAGTAGCTAGAGAGGCGCCACGGCGTCCTCACCTTTTGCCTGACGCAGGTCCTCACCAGACACGGCAGCGTCGGGAGGTTCCTGTGTCGGATAAGGCGGGAGGAAACGCCCGGGTGTAACCACTGTATGGATCGCCCGGAGGAAACGCTGGAGAATACGGTGGAGGTCTGCCCGCTTAGGCAGAGCACCACCGTGTCCTCGTAGAGGCGATTGGTGGCGCAGAACTCTCGCGTCCGGCCCTGGTCTAGGCCAAGGAACGGAGCGAGAGGGCATGGTCAGCCATCACCTGCTTCTGCGAAGCAGTAATGCTCGCGAAGGAGGAGGCGGGACGGGTGAGGGAGAGGCAAATTTCACGCCCTCACGCCCCTAGCCGCCGTAGGAGAATCCCAGGCGGATTTCTGGCCACCGTAGGCGCGGGCTTGCGGATGAGCAATGGGTAGCTCGCCGTTCGATATCCAGCCCCGGGTTACGGCGCGTTGGGTTCCACGCGCGCTTCAAAGAGATGTCACCACAAGTGTAGGGGTCCACTAGGGCCGATGCCTGCCGGGGTCGCGGGAAAGTCCAAAAGGGTACCGAGGCCCCTGGCAACACAGGCAACGAAAGGAACACAGGTGGGTTTTAGTCAGTAAGAGTCTGATACATCCTGGGCTACTGCCCGACGATTGATGTCGGGACATTGCATATATGTATTTAAGATTTTGAAAAGTATCGTTTCTTGAGTTGTTTCTACAGCGTTAGATATAAAACTACTTAGTTTTGTTATACAGCTCCTACTCTAATTTTACTTTTCTCTCCTACTTTTTAGACACTATTTTGCACATTAGGTATAATATAATAGGGCATGCAACATAATCACCACGCTTGACAAACAAACCCAAGGGAAATGCCTTGCGTTTACAGGAAGATTGTAGCTTGCATGATTGCTTGCTTCATACAACAGCGCTTTGATAGGTACACTACAAGGCGCGTGTGTGCGGGTTACTGGCAGCTTCGTTGAGCGAGGCCACTGGCTGAGCCGATATGAATCGGTTTCTATACGGTTTCGGTACGCGACGAAGCCGCCAGTTGCCCGCACACAACCGCCTTGTTTGTAGTAGTGTACCTGTCAAAGCGCGGTTGTATGAAGCTTACCCTCTGTCCGTTTAATCTGTGGCGCTAGTTTCAGGCACGTAGACGAGTTTTTAGCGAAAATACATCGTGGTGACGCGGCGTTTTAGTTGCGTTTACGCTGAGACAATGCGCCGGATCAATGACGAAGGCATCCTTATTCCAGACTTTTTATGGTTTCATAGTTAGGCTTATTTTAGCTCAAGTGTTTTTATAACTAGAATATGTTAAAGAAATACAACATAATAGGTACTCACATCTATGTAGGAAGCATTAATATAGTCGGAGTCAGGCTCCCGGTCCACCGTCTCTAGCACCACGCGGTTGTAGTCATCTGTGGAAAATACGAAATGTTACATAGTGACCACAGAGTTCAGCTCCAATACATAACAGAAAATAACTTGAAAGAAATTTACCCAAATATTTTTAACAACACCGGTAAGTACCGCCTCCGCAGAAAGCTTTTCTAAATTAAAACTAATAAAAAAATATTTATGACATTCAATGAGTCAAAAAAGACTTTCTGCTTTGGCAGTTTTATCTATTGAAGCAGATATAGCATTTAAGTTGAATTACGATACAATTATTAAAGAAGTTCAGTAAGGCTAAAAACAGGAAATTTCTGTTTCTTTAATTATTATATTTTCTTCTATGTTAGTCAAAGAAAATGTTTGTTATTTTATAAAATCTGTCTTCTCGCGCCACCAGAGGGCCTCGCGAAATGTACCTGGCCCACATCACATTTTGATCTTGCCCCGCCACTGAATATTAACGTATAGGCCCGTTAAGTGTGAACTTTCGCTGATGGAAATCTTTTGTATAATCTTGTTAGTTGTCTGTGTTCTGCTATCTTGGAACTTTGTATAATCTCTAATCAGTAAAGAATTTATTTATAAACTCAAATTCAAATTAAACGTTACTTAAAGTTAAGTGTACTTTAAACGCAAAAAAGTATACGGTTAAGCAGACGTTAATCATTACTCAACTTTAAGCAACGTTTATAAAAATGTCTATCTATCGAGACAGGACGGCACGCAGCCCTGACCATGATGAAAAAGTGGTAGTTACCACGTGAAACCGTAATGAAAAAAAACCCAACATTAAACACTTGATGACCGTTTTGCAGCTATCATTGGTTTCCATGTTGTCCCCAGATCTTGCTCCTGGGACGGATGGCTAAAGGCTTCAACCACTTTAGGTATCCCTTGGGTGCCATTTTTCGAAAAAGGGTGGCCGTAGAGGTGTTAACACTGTTAACCAACGAATGATCGTAATAAATCCTGTGAGCCTGTCCTGTGGACCGTCAGATATAAAAAAATCTGTTTATAAAAAATGTCCCGAGGAATGTTTTGAGTATGAATGTGGATGTCTACAAGAGTAGAGGAAGACCAAAGAAACGATGGATGGACTGTGAGAAAGATGGTATGGTTAAATGGGGGATGACTACCGAGATGACGCCTAACAGAGAAGTATAATACATAGTAATTTGGGTTTAATGTATTCGTTGCTGGCGGGACATGCTTGAAACTTATTTTCGAAGAGGTGCGATTTTTGTGACGCCGAGTGTAGTAATGACTGCGTCGTTGGTCATTTTGGTTGGTCGTTGATCGTTGGTTATTGGGTTTTTCTATCTGGAATTTCTCAGTAGCAGCCCGGAGTCTGGATTTGTGCCCGGTTGATGGCAATAGGCTCGCCCCCTATTACATGGGACTTAAACATAACTGGCGAACTGTGGGTGTACTACAGGTACGCCTCTGCCCGACCCTTCGGGGAAACAAGGCTGATGTTATGTTATGTTTTAGAAGAAAAAGACACGTTGCGGCGACCCCAAAATAAACTGGGATAAGGGAAGTTTTTTTTTTTTTAATACTGTCTTTTATGCAGTGGTCCCTCGGGGGTCCTCGACTGCTTTATCGGGCTTCGGTGGGGCCAGAAGGGCCTCTCAACTTATATTAGAGTTTACGTAGCACAGCTAAGAGCGTCCCATAGTGGGACTCGAACCAAGGCTTAAGGCGCTACCGATTACTGAATAAGCGGGGACTTGTCGTATCTGTGTTATATTATTATTGGTGATATTATTTGAATTAACTTGCTCCGCGCGGGCGGGCGGGTTCAATGGACGGGGGAGTATCTTTTTAATCTAGCACGCGGAGGTACTCGCCGTCGAGTACGGGAGGTCAGTGTGGTGTGTTTTTGTTGATGTTGAGCTAACTTGATACTCTCTTGGTAGAGAGTGATGTCGTCATCTTTGTCGGTTAGTGCATGTTTAGAGTGTCATGTGCGTGACATGCGTGAGGGAGTGTAACTGGCAGCTGCTGCCACTAGTGGATTAGTGTGCATGGTAGCAGAATCGAAAAAGCGTTTGCTTGTTTTTTTAAGAAATTGCCTCATGGTTGGCAATTTTAAATCGACATGTAATTGATCATTGCGTACAAACCAGGGCCTGTCCGTGGCTTTTCGCATGAATCGATTTTGGAGGACTTGTATTTTTTTTAATAGTGACGGCTTGGCGTGTGCGATCACGACGCCCGCATATGCCATAATGGGGCGAATACACGTGGTGTAAATTCGCACCTTTGACTGAAGGGCTAGTTTACTACGTCCTGAGGGCAGGAGGATGATTATCAATTTATGTTTATTCTCTATTGTGCCTATTCTCTGCCAAGTCTCAATTTTTTCCTGTCACTAGCTGCGCCCCGCGGTTTCCCCGACATAAGTCTTGATTCCATGGGAATATCGGGATAAAAAGTATCCTATGTCCTAACCTAGGTCATGGTCTACACATGTGCCAAATTTCATCGAAATCTATTGAGCCATTTTACAGTGAAAGTGTAACAAGCAAACAAACATACTTTCGTATTAATACCTAATATTAGTAAGGATGAAAACAAAATAAAAAAAAAATGTTATGTATTGTCACGATTGTTACACGCAGCTTCATAAAGGGAATCGCCCACTCAGCACTCAACTTCACTTCAACAAACTTTTATTTTAGAAACATACGCTGCAAAAACGAACCCCGGAAACGGCGCGCTGAGATAGCACATTGCGACGCACGGACTTAGTTTACCCAATTATTGTAACTCTGTAAAATTCCATTCCATATTCATACTTTGAATAGGCACTTAGGCTAATTTTAGAGATAATTAATGTAATTCTTTTATTTTAAATAAATTGAGTAAAATCATTTTTGTTTTTTTTTTTTAATCCTCCGATTGCAGCTAACGTAATTCGATCTTTACATTGATAAAAATTGCGTACTTTAAATGTAGATACTCCTTAGCATACAGCCAGGACACGTAAACAAACAAATCGCCATACATAACATTGTTACAATATGAAATTAACGAACTTTTTAAACAATACGCGTACATTTTTTCGACTAGAAATGTTCATAATTAGCTTCAGTCTGCCATACTCGTACAACAATGAAATTGTGTGAAATTAATATGTATTAACGTGGATTATTGTATCATCAATTTATTACAATGCAGTATCTGATTATCAATTTTAATGATACATGTGATACGATAGTGTAATGGAATTTGAATAAGTATTTTGTTAATAAATTGCAAGAAACGAATGATTTTATTTAGTGTAAACACATCAACTAGAGTATTAAATATTTTGTTAATATTTAAAACCTGTTGATTTCTATGACATTTCTAATCTAATTTATTCTGTTTTGATCAAAAAATCTAAGGTCTTTACTATAATATAATTACGTGAACCCAACGACTAACAAAATCTTCAAGAAAAGGTGTTTTTTTTTTACCATAAAATCGATTGAAGATTAAGCTACGCTTGCCGTGGACAGCACGTTAAGCTGTTGGTCCCGGCTGTCATTCGTCGTTCAGATCTTTGACAGTCGTTACGGGTGTAGTCAGAAGCCCGAAATTCTGACAACTGGTTTGTCAGAATTTCGGGCTACTGAGTATACCAAGAGGTATCGTATTACCCAGTACGCTTTAATAAACTAGATATTTTGTAGACCGACAGGCCTACACTGTCCTCCCTTACCTATTAACACTGTAATTTGAAAACATTGTAAAATCCAATTAAGAAAAAAGCCAATTATTTTTAAAAGAGTAACCGCGGAGTTTCTTGCCGGCTCTTCTCCATAGGAAACGATCCATTGGAACCGTGCACCTAGCTTCTGACGTTTCATATGTGCCCGTGTAGGTTTATGTGAAATAAAAATATTTTTATTTGATTTGATTTGATTAGTAATTGGGTTGCGGAGGTCAGACAGGCAGTCGCTCCATGTAAAATACTGGTATTCAGCTGTATCCGGTTACACTGGAGGCCGATCCCAGCATAGAAAAGATTAGGTAGTACATTATAAAATGCCTGCCGGGGGTCGCGGGAAAGTCCGAAAGGTCCGATACCGTGACCCTGGCAACACAGGCAAAGGAAGGAACACGGGTGGGTTTTAGCCAGTAAGAGCCTGACACACCCTCCCGCTCCACCCAGAGCGGGAGAAGTTATTTGATAATGTCCCACCAAAAAGAAAAAGGCAGTACATTTTAAAATACATTCCTAAACGACTATCAAACAAATAAATCAAGCACAGTACTGAAAAATAATTCGACAAAAATCCACGTTAAAATCAAAGGCCCTTTCAAACAATAGAGGCGGCTTTCTCAGACGTCGCCAAACAAAACCGCGCGGTAACGAAGCTTCAACAGTAACATTGTAAAGCACGCCGCAGTTTCCGCAGCTGACAAGTTTCTATTGTGCCTCTATCCGCGGACAAATTGCAGACGTTGGACTGAATTTTGGTGTCGGTGTTGTTTCAGTCAGTTTGGTTGCTAACAAACAATGGATTTTTAACATACCATCACGCCTGTCATCCCTGAAGGGTAATGCAGAGGTGTACCTACAGTACACCCGGGTTTCGAACCCAAGACCTCATGCCGGGGTCGCGGGAAGGTACTAATGGGTCACCGAGGCCCCTGGCAATACAGGCAACAGGAAGGAATACGGGTGGATTTTAGTCATTAAGAGTCTGACACACCCTTCTCACGCTCCGCACAGAGCGGGAGAAGTCCCAGACTAGAGTTTGGTTATTAACGAGTAATGGATTCTGAAGTTTACTTACTTCATCATCATCTGCCTAGCCTTTTCCCGACTATGTTGGGGTCGGCTTCCAGTCTTACCGGATAAAGCTGAATACCAGTATTTTACATGGAGCGACTGCCTATCTGACCTCCACAACCCAGTTAACTTACTTATTCAATGTAATTATTTATTTATTGGATCTCCAACAGAGGTAACACAATTACATACAAGTTTACAAGAGCAGGGACAAATATTAGTGTGCGAATCCAATTATTGCAGACCACATGTCATAATTCACTTATTATCTCATAATCAGCCTATAATGTTCCCACTGCTGGGACACAAGCCTCCTCTCGGTGAGATGGAGTGGTCCATAATCTACGACGCAGGACGCGGGCCCAGTTCGGGTTGGTAGATGTCACATGTCTTCAAATTTTTGTTTCTAGGACATAAGGAAACGATGTTTTCGGTCACCGTTTTGAGAGCAATTGTGGTGAAATATGATACATTGTGAAATATACAATGTAAAGCGCCTACAACTCCGTAAGTCGCGGCCGTTGCCACTGAGCTACCACTGGTTATAATCTAGGTAGGTACAAAATAAATATACATTAAAATAATTAGTATTCATCATAGATAGGGTTTATGGTTTCTCGAGGTTTTTCGTTTCTCGGGTGTCGAGAATTCTCGAACTCGATTTCTCGGGAGTACCCGAAAAACGAGAAATTTTCATTTTATGTTTAATTTTGTTGTTTAAATAAAGAAAAACCTCGTTGAAACACATGATATTTATTTAAATTGTCAACGATCCACAAAAACCTTTTGTCAATAACAACAAATTATAGTATTTTTCTGCTTTTATATATAATAATAATATATATAATCAAAATCAACTTTTTTATAAACTTAAACTACTTTCATCTAACTGTGATTAAATACAAAAAATAACAAATAAAACAAAAACTTTTTCATGAATTAAAAAGGAACTCAACTCGATTATTAATAACTATATGAATAATCACAGCACTATTTTTGGCAATTGTGTGTTAATTTATCCTGTGCTGTGCTACTAGTAATCACTTAAAATTTCGAATTAATTCTGATAAAATATGCCTTAGGATAAACCAAAGCATTTATAGCATTGTCAGACAGTCGGCTCCTAATTCTGCTGATAACATTTCCCACACATGGAAAACACTCGTTCGTTTTCAGTTGAAGTAGGCTTGACTGAAATTAGTGCTCTGCATCGAGTTGTTTGTCGGTACGATCAAAGGATGCCACACCGGTGCGTCGTGTGTCGGTAGTACCGACAAACGACTCCACCGGGGGCGGGATCCTTAGACAAATGATTTCTCGAGTTCTCGACTTTTCTCGATCTGAATTTCTCGCAATCGAGAATTACGGATTTTCCGGGAATTCCCGGGAATAAACCCTAATTATAGGTAATTAATTACCTCTATGATTGAATGTGGTTGTTGAAGTTAAATTGATACGGAATAACTGGGGCTGTCAAAGTACTGGTCATGTTAAGAGGATGAATGAAAGGCGGCTACCAAAAGGTATTTAGACGGCAGATGTGAGTGGAAACGCCGGGAGCGGATGCCCTTGGAGGACATACATATAGTGACCTAATAGGTGATGTTTTTCAGAAAGGTCGGGTGCGTAGTACTCGCAAGCGGCGTGCGTGTATGACCTGATGTATAAACGAAAACGGGGCAAAAGGAGTATGTAAGGAGCATAGCAGGTGGCGTTCTGTAGTTTCTGCCTACACTCACGGGAAGAAGGCGTGAGTTTATGTACCTATGTATGTGTTTGTTGAAATATCTGAGTCACATAGATTCAAAGGTAGGATCATCCAGTTATACCAAAATGGCAGTAAACAATATTTATGTTTTAAAGCAATGCAGTTACTATTGGGTGTTGCTATTTTTGGTACAAACCAATAATTTCAACGGTTATTTTATATGGCATGTTGCTGCTTTTGCCACAAACTTATTAGGATAAACAATGAAGCTGATTTGACATTGACAGGCTGCATTCAAAGTTGCTATCATTGAGAAATATGTAGGATGTTGCTGCCTTTGCATCTATAAAAATAAATTGTTTAAAAAACAAAAACCCGACTGCAAAAACACATAACTGAAAAGGGGAAAACAAGCATTATAATCTATATAATTTTGGTCTTGCAGGCGTATGTATCTTTTGATTGTCCCCGCCTGCGATACCAAAATTCTTTTATTATTTATTAAATTATTTTATTTCAAGCTTTTTAGTTTTTATTAACATATATATTTGAAAATTACTCATTACTAGTTTTTATTTGATACCAATATTGTTGCAATTAATTAAAAAAAAACCTTCCCCTCCTTTTGTATTTTCAGATGCAATTTATATATGATCGCTCCCACAATTAAAACGAATCTAAGGACACCTCATTTGTTAAAATCCATCAAGCCGTTTAGGCTACAGAGCGTGCCAAAGAAATAGACATACATACATACATACATACATACATACATACATACATACATACATACATACTCTCGAAAAACATTACCCTCCTGAGGCAGTCGGGTAAAAAGATCTTTAACTTCACTTAACATAATACAATTCAACTTAAATAGTCTTTTTATTGATCATTCTTCTTTTTATTAAACATTTTACCAACAAAATGCCATAGTAAAGGTCTTATAACTACCCCAATTTAGCTCAGATCCACCCAAGTTGAAAATACCAATTTATAGATAAAAACGACTGTGTCAAAACCAAGCAACATTAAAATAAAGTTGGACTCCCGCTCGACTTTTGCCGCCACTGAATGAACCGAGATCTAAGTTTAACGTGCTAAGACCACGATGAAGCCATAAAAAAGATTTCTCTTTTATAGCAAGGTTTATGGGGAGCCAGGAATAAAAACGTACTTTGTGGAATGTTAGGAATGGGGTGATAAACCCGTAGATGGACTAGGCATGGGCGTTATTTCACGTCACTATTTACAATAACTGGCTACGGTGCATGTAGCCGAATAAGTAGTTTCGAGTCAAACGATAAACTAGTGATTTTCGTAACCATGTGATTTTGTAAGTGAGTTTTCAATCCAGTGACCAACTCAAAAGAGAGAAACGTACGTTATTCTGTTGTTACATTTTTTGCAGATTATTATAATAAATTCATTATTATAATCGCCTTGTCATGACTAACATAGTCTTAAGATAATTGAATACTAACAAAACATGGACTAAAACAGAATGAAGTTACGAATTTTGTTTATTTGATATTATTATTATATTCTGCTGGGGAGTTTGTTGCACCACTTCTTCTTCCCAGCTAAAGCACTAGCAAGTGGTGAAGGGCGGGGTTTTTGGGGGACTGTCTTAGGTAATTTTGATGTTCGAAAAGTGCTGATTCTCAGCCTAGTTTGAATAAATGACTTAAGATTTTGATTTTAAAATTCTCATGTAGTTTGGTTCTTCGGGTCAGATTCGTTACCAACGTCACGGTAACGTATCGAAACTAAAAACACATTGTTTTGATAAAATCCTCAAAATCTGCCTAGCATTTTTCCAACCACTCGACTTCTAACTACCCGTAACGACTGTCAAAGATCTACGAATGACAGCTGGGACCAACAGCTAGCTCATCGTGCTTTCCGAGGCACGGAGGGGTATCGATTTGTAATGTTGTTTGTATGTAATGTTCGTAGATGGTCACCCATCCACGAACCGACCGCGGCAAGCGTAGGTTAACCTTCGATCGACCCGTGCGGCTGTTATTATTTAGCCACGTACTCTCCTTCATTTGTTTCTTAAGGCGCAGATACATGATTTTAGTGACTTTTAAATCTGTTATTACGCCTTCATATGATGCAAGTAAGTTATGGACGCGTACAAATTAATTCTTTAAGTGAATATTTAAGTATTGTAGTAAAATACTTTATGAAAAAAATCAGGTAGTAATGTCTACCCAAAGCATAAAAAATGATATTACTTTCTAACTAATTGAGATATTATTTAAGTTAGTATTTGTATGAACATATTATTTTATAATCAATAATTCTATCTGTGATTTTTTTTAAATATTCATATTTTCGTTACTAAAAATAAATATTCCCTATGAAACCGAACGGCGGCGCGGCGTGACCGCGACGCGTATTTGTATGGCAAAGGTCAACGGCAATTACCCGACCTTTAAAGCCTCAAACTACAGTCATCCTGTTTTACATGCAGTAACTAAATCCCCAGTTACAAACCATTATGTAAATCATGCCTACTCAAATTGACAAATAAATATACTGGAGGATAAAGTCATAAATATGTAGAAGGGAGGCGAAGAAACTTCAGTCCCTACGAATTTATATGAAAGTGGAAAATAAGTGATCCTTAGTTACTTACATGGTATAACTTTTTGATTTTGGTTTTTATGTGAATTCGTCTTCTTTGTTGCGTGTCGACACGAGTGTGTTTCCACTTTGACCGCCGTCTGTAACAGAAATGTACACATCAACTGATTGGGTTACCTTTTTTTTAATTTAAGTTACGGGTTTGAATGTTATGTAAAGAGATTTAACGTAAGTAAAGTACGTATTGATATATTATGTAAAGAGATTCAACGTAAGTAACGTACGTATCCATCTAAGCCATGTGGGTATCAAATTGAAGTCTGTCTTAAATATTAAAGGGTACACAACGTAACAATAAAAATTTAGTAAAATTTTGCTTAGTTTTTCCTACCTTACTCTTTTGTCAATCATAACTACAAAAAACATTGCATGTTTTCTTTTGGTATTACAAAAATATTGTGTTAGTCTGATAATAACTTTGTTCATTTCCATTTGTGGTGTGCGCAAAACTCCAAGCAGTATCAATATTAATGCGCTGGCAACATTTTAAAACTTGTGGCTGCTCCAGAAAACGCTGACTGGACGGTGAAAGATATTGCAGTCATCAAATTGGTTATCAGAAAAACCAGTTCATTGGTCGCATGCGAAAAATAGAGGATTATTGAAATATGAAGCCAAACCGGACCCCTGGCGTCAGCGAATACTTTTATTGGGCTGAGTAAAAACGCGGTGTGCACTGTGCCTGTGTTGCCAGTGATAACCTATGGCACTGAAAGGTGGGCCTCAATAGAAGGCAGAAATTCACCCATGGCGCAATGTAGAGGGCTATGCTTGAAGTTTCCCTACGTGATCGAGTTAGAAATTAAGAGTTCCGTAGGAGAACCGAGGAAACCGACATAGCCCGAAGAATCGGCAAACTTAAGTGGCAGTGGGTAGTGCACATTGCTCGCAGAACAGATGGCCGATGGGGCCGAAACGTTCTGGAGTGGCGACCGGTAGACGTAGCATTGGAAGGCCTTACAAGGTGGACCGATGACCTGGTGAAGTCCGCAGGAATCCGCTGGATGCGAGTAGCACAGAACCGGTCGAATTGGCGGTGTTTGGGGGAAACCTATGTCCAGCAGTGGACTGAAATGATGAATAAAAAATTAACGGCGCAGAATTTGCTGACATGCCAAAAACTTCTTCCGAAAGCAGTGATTGAAACCGGGTATCGCGCTCTACAGTGTCAAAAGACGAAAAATAAAACTAATTGTTTTATTTTCAATATCTTCGAACTGTGTCTTTTTAATTCTAAAATAAGTAAGTAGTTCCCTAATTTTCTATTCCTACAAAATTTTAAACCACTTTTGACAAGCTTCAACTGTATAAAAAATTCCCAGTCCGATAAAACTTATAAAATGGCAAAGGGCAGATAAAATTTCCAGGTCGACCGTTACTTTATTTTTTATTCGAGATCTCACTGGACGCTGACGAGGTGATAGGAAAGCAAACAAAAAAAAACTTCCCGATGCTCCGATAAAGTTGACAAAAGAAGGTACCAAGTTTTTTTTTGTGATTTTTGGTACGTTAACTTTTTGAAGGAGGAATATCGGAAAAATTGCGGGAGGTCGCGACGGAGGGTTGGCGCTGGTAGAAATGAAATTATTTTTATATGGAGGATGAATTTGAGGATTTTAATTGAACTGCAAAGTGCATAAAATTGATAGATATCTGTTGGACCACGAAAAATATATCTAAATGTCCTCTTAATAACCTTCGTACAGAGAATTCTGCAAGGTTAATTAATTCAACCACACGCGCGCACCATAGAAAAGTATTTTTTCTACAACTCTGTATTTTTATTTTCTATTGAACTCTATAAGCCTTAAACATCTTTACCTTAATAAAGATGTTACAATAATAACAACGAAGTACCTTCTATTAAATATTTAGTAGGTGCAAAATCCAGTCACTATTCACACTCAAAATTCCGCATCCGCTGTTGGAAAAACGGGTGCTTATCCATCGTACCAAATAACGGAATAAAGCACCATAAGTGGGTCACGTCAGGCAAGGGTTAACCTAGATAATTTATGTTCAGTGCACTAGGCGGCCATGTTGCCCGACAGTGTTGCTTTCAACATTTTTAATTTCACTTCCACTGTTCGAATTTTAAAATAGTTCGTTTCCACCTATGAACAGTCTTCTTTTAAACATTTAGGATGAAATCAATACAATTTTATACGGTTCATTTTCTATTTCATGAAATCATGAGATTCTAACTTCGAGAGTATCAAACTCCGTAGGATTTTTGTTTACATTAATTTTATTTAAAATATTTTACAAGTGTACGAAGGCAAAAAAAAAGGGAAGGAGCTCACCGGGCATCAAAAACATCATCCGCATCGCTGACAGCGGGAAAAGTGCCCAAAACTGCCTAAAAATAGGCAAGCTCTCACGGTCCCGTGAAGAGTCGACCAACCCGTTTAGCGATATTATATTGATGGTTCTAATGATTGTAATTCTGTAATAGTTATTTATAATATAATATGTATAATAAGGGATATTAAAACACGAACGTGGGTTTATCAAACGAGGCGAAGCCGAGTGTGATAATAGTATCACATGAGTGTTTTTATACCTAATTATGTACAGTTGCATAATAGACTATCTACACACATGATATGAATCCTCTATAAAAGGTTCTGAAACCATAGGGACAGTGTTGTAAGAACTATGCAAATTCATGGAAAGTTTCTGGTAGTAATTGGTTAGAAATGTCCTTTGCTGCATTAAAAATATTTGGTACCTAGTGTGTTATCAAAGCTTGTATCACTCATTTTTGTAAACAACAAAGTAATACATTTTTGCAATACTAATATCAAAAAAAAATGGCGGGTTACGACGTAAATTCGAATAACCTATAAGTTTTTTTTTAATTACGGTGCTGTGGTAGTCAAACGCGCATGCATGATAATGTTCTTTTTTTGAAAAGGAGTTGCATAATGAAATTTAGTGCAACATTATAAAACTCGTTGGCATGATATTAGGGTCACTGGTTGTTTTAATGTTGGCAATAAGCTGACTTTTTCAGAAACTTTTGTAGAGGATTTATAGCATGGGTGTAGGTAAATACATATTTGTTACGGTGGCGAATCATATCCTAATCGACATACAACCTGACACTGACCTACAGATTGCAAAAAACTAAAGATTAAATTTCGGGCCTAACTTAGCGCATCCCTTACCTGCAAAATTACATTCGGCCAGCACAGCGTTCGAATCTAATATCCATATTATTTAAGGACAATATACGATAGACTAAGAGATAAAATTGATAGAACCTGCAGTATAACTAAAGCTACTTTCAACAGTTATTGGCTGAGTTTGCACGGAAAACTGCACTTTTTCTTCGTTTCCCACTGGCAATTCTTCATACGAAACCGCTCGTGAAAAATACCGTTCAGGTAGTTTGTAACTAGTGCGCACAGGGAGAAGCTCCGGCAAAGAAATAATATTTCTTTTTTAAACTCAACCAAAAGATTAACTCGGAAAACTGAATTATGCCAAAACTTCATAATCTATTTCATAAAACTCTTCGACTATGATTCAATTTGTATGGTTTATTGTAGAAGTTTCGTGGCTCTGGGTCTTTTAATTTTTACTTTAAGTTTTGAAAGATTAAGTACGTGAGATAATATGAAATTATAGTTACTGATTTTATTTGGTCTTTGGAGCTTCCTTGGTCCTTTTTGATTTTTTTTTTTTGTGAAATGTAGCATTTGTTTAAATTCTGAATAATACTATTTTTGTTCTTTTCTTGGGTATTTTAATGCGTGAATAATACCTACCAAGTTAACATAATACTAAAACTGGCCGAAATTGAGTCATCGTTTATAAAATCTTACAAAATCAAAAACACAATAAAATAATAAGGGATTTCGAGAAGCACCAAGGCAAGCCTCTTTATAAAAATAAGTCGAAATAAATACATGATTATAAAAGAGAAGGAAAAGAAATAACTTTCAACGATCGCGGTACTCAAATAACTGAAAAATCTCAAATTTCTGTTAACTCCACAAAAGAAAACGACCAAAACGATGATCAAGTTAAAAAACAGGATTTTGTATTCACAACAACAAAATTATGAAGCCTTTTGAAGACTTTTACTTTAGGGACTTCATTTGTTATGGGGAATGCTTTTACCGTCTCGGAAGAATGGACGTATTATGATACAACAGACTTAATACAATCCGCTTTTTCGCTCCAAAATTACAATGCCAAATTACAATTTCTGCTGTATCTTGAATAAGTGTGTCTCGTAGACAATTTCTTTTGACGCCGGCTCATAAATTGACAATTTAATCATGCCTTCATCCTTAGTTTCTTTTTCTTTAAAATTATAAAATAGTTTTTTAATTCGAAAATTTTGATTTTTCATGTAACTTTTGTATTTTCGTCTTCTGTTGCTTTCACTTTAGTCTTGGGTATATTATTGGTAAAAACATTTTTGTCCTTAGATTGCAAATTTAAATGTATTTAATCATATCGAGGGGGTGAGTGCTTAGAATAAAGAAGTCGTTAATGTTATACCTACCAACATTATTAGTTTACCGTAATGTGCACCTTCTTACCTCTATACAAAAAATCTATTACGCAATTTTAGTCGAGTGCCCGAGTTGGTCTTCGGGGACAAAAAGTTCGTTTTAGTTGCGTTTAAGCCTACCTACCTTTTAACACGGTTGCCCAAAAAGGTGTGTAATGTTTTGATAAAATGTTCTGGTCATTTTTGTTGTAGGTACATGTCTGCCTAACCCTTGGGGGAAAACAGATGTCATGTTATGTGTTTATATGACTGGCCTACGTAAAACGTATATTCATCAAAAATAAAACCCATCTAAATCGGAAAGGTTAAAAAACCCATAAAAATCAAGGATCAAGGCAGGATGGAGCTAATCCCCCATATCTTTAGTGACACTTAATTTCCTAAGGGCGTTTATCAATGAACAGAGCTTACACTCAGCCGGGGTACGAGGCAGTGTCCGAACAGCCATTACAGTGACTTATTATCTGCTAAGATGGAGTCTTTTGGCCTCACACCAAACTGAATGAAGCTAAGTGGAACGGTATTGATATTACGAATCTCGGAGCAGTAGCTTAACTTACTGCTCCCGAGATTCGGGCTTAGATAAGTCCTTTATTTAAATAACCAAATTACAAGATGATTATTAACATAAACTAAATTAAATAATAACCGAGTTAAAGCTAAAAAAAGCCCTCGAGGCATTGTATCGAGGATGCTGGCGGCATTTCCTCGCTGAATTGCAATGCTGATTAATGTGCCTGCTCTTCTTGAGCCGATTGGCATTGTCAGAGATGATGGCAAAAGACCTGATAGTATGTCTTTGGTTCCGTGGAGTTTGGGACGGATGCATGTGTGGAAAGCTACCTGTGTAGACACACTGGCACCATCCCATCTCCAACGGACTACTTCTAAAGTGGGTGCAGCGGCAGAAAACGCCGAAAATATGAAAATTATTAAACATAGGAGAGTATATAGGAGAGAGGTGCCGAAACGTGGACACTGACAGTCGGGCTGGTCCACAAATTAAAGGTCACTCAGCGCCATGGAGCGGGCTATGCTCGGAGTTTCTTTGAAGGATAAGATCAGAAATGAAGTTATCCGGAAGAGAACCGGAGTTACCGACATAGCCTGCAGAGTCAGCAAGCTGAAGTGGCAGTGGGCTGGCCATGTGTGTCGAAGGACCGATGGCCGGTGGAGCAGACGAGTCCTGGAGTGGAGACCGCGTATCGGCAAGCGTAGTGTGGGACGCCCCCCCACTAGATGGACCGACGACCTTAAAAAGGTGGCTGGGACAGACTGGATGCGGAAGGCGGAGGACAGGGTGTTGTGGCGCAGCCTGGGGGAGGACTATGTCCAGCAGTGGACTGTTATAGGCTGAGTTGATTGAGAAGAGTACAAATTTGTGCCCTTTGACATCGTGACCCTTGGTCCGTGGGGTCCGCATAAGTTATTTGCGAAAATCGCGAAACGTCTAGTTGATGTAACTGGTGACCGAAAAGCTGGCGGCTTTCTCGCGCAACGCATCATCATAGCAATTCAGCTTGAAACAGTCTTAATATTTAAATTCGGTGTAATTTGTTTTTTATAGAAATCTATCAATGTTAATATATACATATTAGAAATTAAAGTCGCTTTTCGTGTGCGTCTGCATGACTGCGTTGTTCTTCGAAACTGCAAAACGGATTTTGACGTAGTTTTCACCATAATTTAGAGAATTTATTCAGAAAGTTTATTTTAATATTAAACTTACATAAAATAAAGTTATCTCGGTGTATTGTCAGGTCGTCAAAAACCATACGAATCAGGAGCGGGTCGCTAGTTAGGTACAAGTAAAGATTAAAGATTCAATAGAACAACAGGTTTATGGTAACAATTTGAAAATGATAGGGCAGTTTGTCTGTCCCTTGCTGTCCAGCGACGTCCTAAGCCGAGGCCCGTACCCCACAGGGGGGCCCTTAAGAGTTTAGTCGCTTAGTTTGTAAGTTTTATGCCCTGGCTGAAGGCATTAATTTATGGAGGCACCCACACTAAAGTCCGGTTAAGCCGACGACAACTTCCTAGGTTGACCTGCGAGATGCCATAAAAAAGAAAGAGATATAGTGTAAACTGTAAGGGCACTATGGGCGATTTAGCCGTTTGTTTGGTTCTTGTCTGTCATTTAAAGTGAGTTTTGACCATTTTTATTCGGTTATTCTCTTCATTAAATTCCTTTTTACCGGTTTGCTGAATGGGTTCTAACGAAGAACAGGCTCATTTTCAAGAAGAGGCTTTCGGGTCGTGTGTATCTAGTAAGGTTTTATGGTAAATACAGTTTTGATAATTGTCTATTGTACGTTTAGGCTTTGCGCCAGTATCTGCGTTGATTTTATATTAAGTTGCCCTACCTAGAGAATATGCTTGGAGTTTAACACACCACGGTTAGAAAAAATATTATCAAATAATAATTATACGAATTATAAATATTGTATGAACGTAAACGAAGCAAACGGAGTATGTAAGGAGCGTCGCAGGTGCCCGGCTTCTATAGTTTCTACCTAACTCCATGGGAAGAAGGCGTGAGTCTATGTATGTATGTAAACATTGTACAGTAGTCCACTTAAGAGTCTACAATACCTCAAATTGCTTAGCATGATGCTCCGTTATATGGAAAATATTGCAGCATTAATTTTGAAATAAATATTATATGATAAAAATGAGGATTAATGTTTAGTAGGTGTGACAAAAGTGTTTGACAAAAACACGATTCCATAAAAATTTCTTTACAGAAAAAAATAAAACCTCCAAATCGAACAACAAATCGCTAGTATTAAAATTACTTCAAATTAAATAATTAAACTTTGCCTAATAATTGAACTAAATATAAAGCAGATACTATGTTTATTTTTATTACCATTATTTTCACCGTAAAAAGAAGTTATCTAAACTATCGGCGCCTTGGAGCCTTTTCCCTGCTGCCCTGTTTCGCTTGCTCGCGTGACCGTGGGCGTGCGAGCGAGATAAAGAGTGAGGTGGCACTGAGGTATTATGGAGTCTTAATTAATAGTAAATAACTTAGCGACTTACTTGAAACTCTAGTTTGTATAATACAGGATATTTTCTCCGTTGATCGCAGAGTTTAGGGAAGTTCTTCAGTTCGACGGGCCGGTCCGGTATCGTCTCCGATATGGATCCGTTCTCGTCAGCTGTGGAAGAAATTATGTTAGTACATACACTATAGTAACATTCAGTTATTAGTATCATTTAGAATACAGTAATACGCTTTGTTAAAGGACATATTGGCTTGGCAGCGATAGCAGTTAGTGTTATTTGGCAGTTAAAATAGAGTTTTGGATGCTTTTTTGATAGCAATATTACTGATTTATGCTATTGTTTTCAGTTCCATTTAGTTACAAGTGTGAACCGAATTATGTGCTTTTTAACTTATCACAATGATTCAACTGAAAATCAACGATTCATTAATGATTCAACTTTGTAAAAAGAATCCAGAATATAGAAGAAAATTCCCCTAAATTTTGTCATTCAAACCCTTTTAATCCTATAATCTATGCCCGGTCCCTCCATGTTCTACTAACCCCTATCTCCACACAGTGTATGACTGTATTCTAAACTAGAATTATCCGGTACGATCCAGTTAGAACTGGATACATACCGTTGAAGACGAGCAGCTCACAAAGGCACGTATAATCAGAGCAGTATGCACCCGCATTAGTTAGCACGTGCTTTGTTAGATACTCTATGCCATGTTATATTTAGCATTATTGCATGTTAAATTGTTGAGACAGACAGCTTTATGTTATATTTCAAAGCTTGAGGCTTGAGGAGTTGTATCTACAACTTGAAGTAACTATCAATGTATCTATTTAAGGAGGTGTTATTATTACAGTATAAGTAACTATTCAAAATCGGAACATATGAAAAACAAAAACTGCCTGTCTCATTTATAGACAATGAGGGTTTTCATAAAAATTCACGCCACCAATTGGCGCCACATTTCGACAATGAATACAAAATATATGATGACGTTCATCATTCGTTTAATTAATTCGTTCATCATTCAGTCACGACAATAGAAAATATTGGTATTTTGACACTTTTGACAGGCCCTGACCTGACGTCTCAGTGCTGCCAGAAAACTCTCATTAAATAAAGGGCCGATACGTTATTTTAAAAATCGTTCCTGCTCCGATAAACAGTTATAACAACCGTTACCTAACACTTTTTGATAGGTACCTTTTCTGTTTTTCGGAGCGAAAACTTATTTTTGTTAGATCAGCACAATAAATATATTGTTATTAATGTTCTATGTTAAACCTATAAAGTACTCAAATCTTAGTGTCTAACTGAAGCTTCTAGTGTAATTTTTGTCTAAGTATTTCGTGTTAAAATATTCTAAGCCAAACCAGTCTTCGTTAATTACTTGACGTCCATTTAATTAATCTAATCTATTTTAAATTATATGCGTTGCGTTATTGTGTACTAATAATATTATATATTATGGTAAGTTGACATGTTTTGTATAACAATTTCGGTAATATGAAAAAAATTATATATAAACGTCCTCAAAAAGATTAAAAAAAAAATGTGTTTTGCACCTTCAAGTAAAAATATGGTTTACGATAAAATAGGCCTTAGGGTTGGTAAAGTTGCATATTAGAGTTGCAGCCAATACCTAAGCTAAGATAATTTAATATCTTGTAATTATAGGTATCAGCGCCCACCCTCATAATCATTATAGCCGATGTTATTGTGTCTAGCTTGTAAAAGATAACAAATCATATCTGCTTAGTTTTTAGATGACTGACTTAAGACGCTGACAACACTTAAACCGCGGTCACTGTCAGATTGCATATAAAAGAAAGAGAAGCGCGATGACACAAGGCTTGTAATGTATTGCAAAATATGAAGCAATTATCTATTTACTCAAAATTGAGTTGAGTAATCGAAAATAAAAAACAACCAAGTTCTGCATTTAAATAAGACGTTCTTGTTATTAATTAAATACATAACGTATGTTGATATTTAATGCAGATATTTTGGATTAAAACTCAAGGTAAGAGGTTAGTTTAACGTAAGTTTGAATCGAAATTTTTTTTCAAAACGTGTTTTGGTAACAACCAAGTTCCAGGAAATGTGTTCAAAATTAACATATATTTTTTCCGCTACCACAAACTATACAGATTAGGCAATTTTTTTTCTTAAGACTAGCCTATTTAGATCAATTGGGTCTTGTCAGCGCCTTAACCTCCTCTCCTCTCTGCTCTATCAATATTGAAAAACCGGCCAAGTGCGTGTCGGACCACGCACAACGAAGGGTCCCGTAGTTGGGAATGTCGGGATGAATTAATCCCAAAAACAAATTTAACATTGTAGTTGAAAAACATGTTCTCCCATAATATCGATATACGTCACGGTCAATTCTCTTACTGCAAATTTAAGTTGCTCGACTATTACTCCTAAACTTGTAAAGCCTACTGGGCTGTGATAGTTTTCCTTTTAATTTCTTTATATGCCATGAATTTTTTCACATCTCTATAAACAACTATTTAGCGGGCTTTAAAGCTTAATATTATGCAAACAGATCCATGAATCGAAAATGGTGTTTTCAGACCCGCAATATTATTCGAACGGTCTATCCAACGATACCCCACACCTTGGGATAAACTAGAAAAAAAAATTATCATCCCCACATTACGTGCAAGGGAGGTACCCTAAAAAAAATGTTTTCCAGGATTTTATTTCAGCACTTTGTCGGCGTAATTAATATGTATACCTATGCCAAATTACAGCTTTCTAGTACTAAGCGTCTCTGAGCTACAGTGGGGACAGACAGAAACTATAAGGGTTCCTTGTTTACTACGGAACCCTAAAAATGAGCTTGTTTTAGGTCTACTAATGTTCGGGGTCGCGGGAAGGTACTTATGGGTCACCGAGGCCCCCGCAACACAGACAACAGGAAGGAATACTGGTGGGTTTTAGTCAGTAAAAGTCTGACACACCCTCCCGCTCCGCCCAGAGCGGGAGAAGTTATTTGATGATTTCCCACCCTCAAAAAAAAAAAAAAAAGGTCTACTAATGTTCCTGACATGTCTTTAATCATCTTTTTTTGTGCTCACTTCCGCCTAACTTTATTACTTACGTACCGTTTTCGTATAGGAGTAAATCCTAATAAACAATGTATGTGCGTATTATTTATCTGTGTTGAAACACCTTTAAAAAAGCATCTACGCACAGAAAATAAAAAAAAACACTCGATCAAATACGTAATTCGAAAATAATTTCGTGAGTATAAATCTGGCCGAATTGTGTTTCCCAGCAAAGATTTATCGTCTAAAATTGACATTAAGGTTTAGTGTGAAAAGCACAGAATTGTGCCCGTTTTAGTGAATGAACCATCTCGTCGCTGGGAATGATAAATGAGTGAATGGTGAATGGGAGGGGTTCAGAGTTGAACAACCCGTGATTTTGTCGACCGTCTTATTTCTTGAGTAGTCTGAGACGTTTTGATTATCTAGATTTCTTATTTTGAACTCAGGCCCTAGAGATTTGTATTCTTTTGGAAAAAAAAAGAATGTGACATCGTTGGTTTTTCGAAATTAGACTTCGATTTTTTTGTGGCCATTGTGCATGGTAGGTTTATTTTTTTGATGACTGACTTAATCCTCCCACCTCTACCAATAATGAAAGATTGCGAAAATTGGCTCACACATTCGCTGCGTTACGGGAAGTATTTGGCCGTAATTGAGTTTCGCCGTTTTCGGCAGTTAATTTTCCTTATCCTGCTCGGGTGCGGAGGTAATAAAACCCGTTAACGAAAAAAGGGATGCCTGTATTGCCGACATTCTTGCTTCAAGTTTACGGAAAGTATTTTTGCGTAACGTACAGAAACAATATTGTTTGTCTCTAGTGCGATACGGGAACTATTTGGCCGTAATTACGACCTCGTACCGCATCGAACGTGCGCGTGCGCGGGTCCTTGGGTTGCTAGTCCTGCACCAAGTGCACGTGTTTAAGTAAAAAAAAAATCTAAAATGGATTATAAACATATCTGATTTCATAATACAACTATTTATTTTTGTTGATTGCAGAGTAAAATAAAGAATCAGGAAGAAAATTTTAACATACTCGTGTCTTAACTAATTTGTAAATTTGTATTTTGTTTTAAGGAAAACTGTTTTTTTGTTGAAATACTGAAGATTATTTTTTTGTGTATGTAAATTAAGTATTTAAAGAAGATAAATGTGTAGTTTCATAACATTTGATTATGTTCGATTTGAACAAACGATTGAAATTCAAAGGTTTATTACTTATTTCACGAGCATACCCCCATCCCTAGCATGATATTTGTTCCATGCACCACGAGAAGTAATTTCCCGCCACAAAAACAATTAATTTCGACAAGTAATTTGTCGCCGCTGTGACAGTTTTTGAAAAATACCTATAATATGTCTTGAAATACCCAACAGAACCCCGTGCTACCGCAGCTGTATACTCAATAATATACCCTAACATTTCATTCAAGAAATTTGAACAAAACTATAGGGTATGGGCACTGAATCCGATGAGTTTCCATGTCTCTAAGAACCTTGGAACTCAGGACCAGGTACAGGAAAATACGTAGAAGTCGAAACATATAGCAGAAATTCTTGATACGGGAAGTATTTGACTCGTAACGCACAGAAGGTAATGATTTTATTTTTCTGTAAGTAGGTTTATACAAACACTTATAATAAGGTAAGTTGGCTTTTAGCGCTGCCGCAGCGAACGTGGTAAGCCTATATAAACCCTCGTTCTGCCTTCGTTTCAACCATGTCATTCTCTGCAATCTCAGCCTAATTTCCTAAAAAAAACGATCTAATGAAACTGAATTTTCTTAAGGAAAACTTTTAAGCCTTACACTCGCACCAAACTTTTCTACTTTTCGCCACAAAACTGAGCGCAATTTAACATATTACTCGTATACAAGGAATATACGGTTTTATTAAAGCTTTTATTAATCATGTTTACATACAACTTAGAGAATTACGACTAATTTACTTACCGCCTAATAACGGCACAAATAAAATACCTATGGATCATCTTTATTAGTCTTTTATTACTTCGTATGTTTGTTTACAATGTTAGGCTATTAAGTATAATTGATGGTCTGTTATGATAATGGGCTTTTATTTGATTAAAATATTCAGATGGTACAAAACATCATGGTTTTTTTATTTCTTTATAATTACTGGGAAATAAACTTGTGATGTCGTTCAAAATACAACAGCTCCCTTTCATTTTGACAACTAAACTTTTTGACAAACAAAAATAACATTTGTTGCGTAGTTTACTTTGTAGCATATAAAGCAATGGATTAATTAGAAATTTCCTCCCAAATCCTTCGGACTGTGTTTGAAACTGTGTTATCCACGCAATTGGGGTGCTGGTGTGTAGTATTAGTTAAAATGTGGGAGAAGTGCAAGTTTGATAGTATTGTAATTACCTTGTATCCTAAGTCCTAACTTTAAGACGCTGACAACACCTAAACCACGGTCACTGTCAAATTCCATAGAAATGAAAGAAAAGTGCGATGACACAAAGCTTGTAATTTATTGCAAAATATGAAGTAATTATCTATTTACTCAAAATTGAGTTGAGTAATCGAAAATAAAAAACAACCAAGTTCTGCATTCAAATAAGACGTTCTTGTTATCAATTAAATACGTAACGTATGTTGATATTTGATAGAGACATTTTGGATTAGAACTCAAAGTAAGAGGTTAGTTTAACGTTAGTTTGTATCGAGATTTTGTTTTCAAAACGTGTTTTGGTAACAATCAAGTTCTGGAAAATATGGTCAAAATTAACATATATTTTTTTCCGTTACCACAAACTATACAGATTTGGCAATTTTTTTTCTTAAGCGAAGTCTATTTTCGTCAATTGGGTCTTGTCAGCGCCTTAATATGAATATCAATTAATTAATAATATTATAAATGCGAAAGTGAGTT
Source organism: Atethmia centrago (assembly GCA_905333075.3). Lineage (NCBI taxonomy): Eukaryota > Metazoa > Arthropoda > Insecta > Lepidoptera > Noctuidae > Atethmia > Atethmia centrago. The sequence goes on along the minus strand of HG995379.1, from coordinate 22,316,191 downwards.
TGTTTGTTTGTTACGCTTTCACGTTAAAACTGCTGAACGGATTTGAATGAAATTTGGCACATGGGTAGACCATAACTTGGATTAGGACATAGGACACTTTTTGTTGCGATATTTTTATGGGATCGAGACTAATGCCGGTGAAACCGCGGGGTACAGTTAATCTTTTAATAAAATAAGTGCCCGCATATAAATAAAAAATAAATACATATTGGAAAATGAACAATCGCAGTCACTCCATTTTCTAATTATTTTGTCTATCTCATTCTGCATCTCAATTTTTGCCAGCTGTCATTTTAATAATTTGAATAAATAGAAAGAGGCCTAGCAAGACGATACCGGTATCTCCCTATCAATTTCCCGATCATGTATAACAACACTACTTTCAAAGTTAACCCTTCGATAAACACGCTAAAAATGGGCCATAAAATAACAAGGATAAGCCATTTGAAGAGGCGATGGTGGGTCGTTATTGTGTGTGTCTTAACACAGGCGTGGGCTGAGGGCCTTGAATGGTCCTTCGCTACAGCATGATGACGAATGTATAGATAACATTTTATACGCTAAATTTAAGCCTTTACAAAAGAAACTTGTAATAAAAAAGATACATTTTTATAATTTATAGGAAGGTATAAAAGGAGGGTATTAAAAATTTATATACAGCTATACATTCGTCGTCATACTATCCTTCCAATAAATTATAAAAATGTATCTCGCGACGTTAAGGACCACTAGACTCCAAAAGAAACTCAGCATGATTAGACAATTATTCTGAGTTTCTTTTGTAAAGGCTTTTGTAAAACTTAGCGCATAAAAAGTTATATGTATAGGTTATAAAATAGTTTTCACTTTAAGGCTTGTGCAGACTGGGACGATATCGCGGGCGCGACAGGCATATTACTGCCTGTCGCACCCACGATATCGCGCTAATCTGCACCAGACTTCACTCGTATGTGTCTTAAAAAAATGAAGAAAAATAATTATACTCATGTTTTTTTACGTTGGTAGCTATTATTATTATTTAAAGTGTCTTTGACATATCTCGGGACCCTGGGGTCCCGGACCTTTTGAAGGCGTACGACCCCGGCCGAAGCCAACTTGCAGAGTTCCGATAGACGCTTTTAATAAAATGAGGCACCAACCGACGATTATGGTACGCGCTATGCAAGTGCACCCAAGGACAACCCCCGGTTGGTGTAGGACTCAGGATAGGTATGGAAAGATATTGGAATATGTGTTTGGATGGCTAAATTGGACTGGTTACCTAGAACTATGAAAAGAATATGGCCCCTGCCAGATCAATAATTTATTATACATGGAACAAATGGCAGGGGGTGACTTGAACGCTAAATAATAGCCCCCCGGAAACTGTCGCTAGTGCTTTGTGACGTAGCGACAAGGGTGCAACATATCCTGATTTGCTTAAGGAGTGGAGAGGTATTCCACGGCTATCAGGACAGTCCCAGAGCTCGGATGCCCGGATGGTCAAGATCCCTTCCAGCACTTACTGGAATACTTCCTTCCTCCGAGCAAATTTGCTTTATGACTTCTTCCATGAGATAAGGTCCATGTGGTCGCTACTGCCCAAAATCTCGCCACATGCTGCACTGTGGGTTTCTTTGTCTCTCTTGTTCTGGCTCCACACCCTAGACCTATTTCGGCGAAGTAAACTCTACCGGCACAGACCTTGGAATGCGCAAGCGCCACCACGACGTCAACGACGGCGGTGGTGGGGTTATTATTATTATTATTACCGTTCTTCTGCTCTGCCAATTTGTAGTTGGTGTTAGTCATTAAGATTTGGAGAAAAGTATTGAATGTTGAAGAATTCTATTCTTTGCGTACGAGCGCAAGTAAACGACGCCGGCTAAAGGCTCAAACAGACAAACCGTTTCATAGAAATGATGACAGCAAATACAAGACAAGATAACCTTTTCAGTTCACTGAGATAACCACACAAAACAACCTAACAAAAGGCTATAAAATTCTTGAAAAATGTTCTCAACCATTTAGCTGTTCGCGAAATCTCGTCGGTTCCCGCCATGACGCTTTATCGTTCCATCGCGGCTTATCAGTGCCATCACGGTGCCTGCTTTATCAATTTGGCGGCCATTTTTGTTGCTAACCCTTGAAAAGCCGTAAGCCCCTAGTATTTTTGAGTTTACGCGATCAATCTACAGATTAGAGAGGGTTGGATCTTTTGGCAAAATCTTCGGGTGACAATCGCGAGAAGAATTTGACGTTTTTTTTTGTTAAGGGTTTCTTAATTAGGTGGTTAATAAGGTGTTAATTAATGTTGGTTGTTTTTTTTATTTCGTAGATTACTTGATTATAGGCATGGTCACGTACCTGCTACCTAGTACAGATGAAAGCGGACTACATACAATAAAAAAAATGGATGAAGTAAATTGTTACCGAGAGCACTTATGCATGAAAATTGCATATTTCCCTCACATAATAAGATGATTGTATTTTCTACTATAATGCTGTAGATAGCTTTTAGCGTTTCTTCTTATGGAGTTTCATAATTTTAATAAGTAGGTGGGTACTCAGACTTACGCTGTTACGCTTTAGAATGGGCAACTAGCTAGATCTTTCTGACTAAATCACTCCTTGAAAATTCAAAAGTGCCAGTAATTGGTTTAATTGAAATAAATGCTTTGAGTTTTAGTTTGAGTTTAACGGAAAAAGAAACACTAATTTACAATTCATTTGATAAAAAATGCCTCTAGTCCTTTTGCAGCAATCTTTTGGTCCTTATGTGTATCAAGGAATTATAGAAACCTCAATTGCTCTTAAACTAATAGATTTGACATCAAATGTTCCACTCCAACAAACTCAAACATTAAGACATTATAACTGACGCTGTATATTAATTTTCCAAAGCATTATATTCACCGCATATTAACAATAATGTATTACAAACTTACTTCGTGCGATGTTCCAATTTCCCGGCGGAGCGACGCTGCATGCTCAAATTGCATTTAAACGGGAACATTATATTATGTATATGAATAATATAAACGTTTATACATTGTTTTGTCAGGACTATGAATTATAAGTTAAATTAGTTTTAGAGTGCCGTGTTAGGGTTTTCAGGAAAGTTTAGATGTGAAGACGTTAGGCATATTCTTTGTCATGATTAAGGTTATAAATCAAAGAAGAAGGGAGAACTAAAGTCGAGACTTTAGATTTGAACTCAGTATTAACCTACAAAACAATTTTTTTTGCAGCATTATTACCTATGATTAAGATGAGCTCTATTTAGTGTGCGTGTCAAGACTACACCATTAATCTTGGTCCTTTTGTAAGTAAATAAAAAAAATAGTTGATAAAGTAATAAGAGGTAAGACAAGCCAACATATTTCCAACCAGGAGCTACAGTCTCGACATAGATAGAGATCGCTTTACGATTTAATTCGGTCGCCAACTCCTAATGGGGTCCCTAGACAGTCGAAATTGGTTGACAAGCACGAAAAAATCACAGTCTTGTCACGCAAAGCGATCGCCATCTATGTCGAGAGTGCAGCCCTAGGTCGATCCTTCCCTAACCTCGTACTTCGTCACTGTTTGCTCAGAAACTGAGAACTGTTCTAACAGAAGATAAAAGGGTGAGTACGTTAATCCTACAATCTAACTTCCTCGAGTCGGGAACGCAATTCGAATACAATGGGGGTGAGTATCGGATCCTCAATTGCTGTTAAATAGCTTCGAAAACAATGGGAATCTTGAGTGTTATGTTTATGGGATTCGTTTTATTGTATATCTGTCTTCGTTAAGAACATCTTACAACGGAGAAGAATATACGTTTTTGTTTTCTGTTATTATCTTGCCAGATCTTTGGTTGAATGAAGTAGTTGAATGTTAGGAATGAAAAGGACTAGATTGAAAATATATGCGAATGTTAGCAATTTATCAGCGAAGCACTACATAAGAAGGAACTATCAAATCTGCAATAACAGGCCGAAGTTGTAGATAACATTACATTAAGTGCATGATAGTAAATTATTATTATATACTATTAAAATCACGAATTTTACAAGTCCAAAACTTTCATTTGGTACGATTTTTTTGGTTAAATTGAAACTTTTGAAGTAAAACGCCTATTTAAATAGTAACTACTTATTTAGGATTGAATCTGTTTATTCATTAAGAAGGCAATCCTTCCCGGGATCCAATCTAAGAAACAAAGCAAATCTACACAAGTACAGTCTGACAAATACAAAGAAGACCGTAATGAAATAAACACTGCAAAAGTAAGATTACAAAACAGCGCTGAAAATCTCACTACGAAAAGACATTCGATTGTCTAGAAGTCCAAATCTTATTAAAAAATCTACTCCATTTAGGCGAAAAGTCAAGATGCTGATGACGGCCCTAAGTATAATAGAGAACTTTGTTTGGCGTAAGTAAGACATAAATTACGACCCTTTGAGGCTGTCTGATGAGTTCCCTGGTATTAACCTTTTTTTTGCGTACAAAGTATGCTGTAGTTTTTTCAGGTTGTAACGAAGGAGTATTGTTGTTTAGGAACAATTGATAAGATGTAGATTGTGAGTTTTTTTAAAAGAAAAACACTGTGATCAGCAATTAATTTAAATCATCGTTTACTTAAAGCCAGTTTGTTTTGCAAATGAACACTGATAACTAGGGTAGAGCAGTGGTGGTAATGGCCTCGACATATGAGTTGTTGTAGGTTCGAACCAAGACAGGCGCTTTACTTTGTGTAAATTATTTCATCATCATTGCTCTCAAAACGGTGAAGGAAAACATCGTGAGGAAACCGGTATGTCCTAGAACCAAAAATTCGAAGACATGTGACATTTACCAATCCGCACTGGGCCCGCGTGGTGGATTACGGCCCACTCCCTCTCACAGAGAGGATGCCTGTGTACTAGCAGTGGGAACATTACCTATAAGCTGATTATGAACTAGGGTTTATAGTACGTACGAAGAAGTGGGATATAGTTCTGAGGTAGAGTATGTGAAGGATAATAAATAAGAAAGTTATATCATCATCAACATCTCCCTGCCCTTGTCCCATGGTTACTTGGGGTCAGTGCTGTTTTCTTCTTCCAGTCTCTCTGTCAACCGTCACGCTATCATCCACTCCCTTCTCTTTCATATCATTCCTCACACATTCCATCCATCTTTTCTTTACATTTGGCCTACCTTAAATAAGAAAGATACATACGAAGTTTTAAGACGCTGACAACACCTAAACCTCAGTCACGGTCAGATTACTGTCAGAAAATAAAGAGAAGCGCAATGACACAACGCTTGTAGTTTATTGCGAAATATGCAGCAATTATTTATTTACTCAAAATCGAGTTGAGTAATCGAAAATAAAAAACAACCAAGTTCTGCATTCAAATAAGACGTTTTGGTTATTAATTAAATACGTAACGATTGTTGTTATTTAATGCAGATTTTTTGGATTAGAACTCAAGGTAAGAGGTTAGTTTAACGTTAGTTTGTATCGAGATTCTTTATCAAAACGTGTTTTGGTAACAACCAAGTTCTGGGAAATGTGTTCAAAATTAACAGATATTTTTTCCGCTACCACAACCTATACAGATTTGGCATTTTTTTTTCTTAAGAGAAGCCTATTTTGGTCAATTAGGTCTTGTCAGCGCAGCGCCTTAATAATAAGTACGTCTTGGTAAGGCACGCAAACATAGGAATGACAGTACTGACAAGCAACCTGGTTTAAACTTGATTTTCATTTGTTTTTAAAGTCTGCTATTTTACATGAACTGTGACGAACAGAGACACGTACCTACTGGGCGTGACCTGCATACATAAGCACTGAATATGTCTGAGATATGGATATTTTATTCTAATGACGTGAGAATGTGGTGCCGTCTCCGCAGGTCCTAATGTGTTTGCAAATTGTCATTGAATATTCGTCATTCTGCGAGTTGTAACATTTTTTGATGTATGCAATGTGCCTATTTACACAAAGGACTGTCCTTATAAGTTCCTTGTGATTTCTTACTCTCGTCACAAGCCATTTAGGTAGCTATATAATGGTGCCGATTCCCTTGTTCACAAACTAAACTAATAATTTAAGTTCAGTGCATCTTTTTCTTTCTATTTCATTAAGAAAAGGACAGAAGAAAAATTTTAGTTTAGTCCTGTCAAATTAATCAGCACTTGACGTAAATCGACGTAATTTTAGTAGGCAAGTTTTTAATCACGTCTAAACTTGTATGGAGCAGTGAAAGGCGCTGATTAATTTGACAGGACTAAACTAAAATTTTTCGTCTGTCCTTTTCTTAATGAAATAGAAAGAAAAAGATGCACTGAACTTAAATTTAGTTTAGTTTGTGAACAAGGGAATTGGCACCACTATCTACTTAATAGATTTGTTGGTTTCGTGATAATATGTTGTGAATGCCTGATTTTATATTTCTCAGTATAGAACTGGTATTTTGAATTGTTTTTAGGGTTCCGTACCCCAAAACGAAAAACGGGAACCCTTATAGGATCACTCGTGTGTCTGTCTGTCTGTCACAGTCGATTTGCTCCGAAACTACTGGACCGATTAAGTTGAAATTTGGTACACATATGAATTTCTGTGACTCAAACATGAAAGTGTACTCGTATCGTAATTTTTTTTTAATAATAGGGTCACTCTTGGGGCATATTAGAAAATAAAAATAAAAAATTGCAAACTGTAGGTACCGTGTGATATATCAAATTAAACGTTTTGTCGTAAGGGTCTCAAAAATATTTGTTTTGTAATTTTAAAACAAACAGTTTTAAAGTTATTTAAGAATTACTTTACCTCCTTATCTCCGAAACCGATCCTAAAATGTTGAAAAATATACAGAAACTAGTTCTTCACGTATAGATTACAGGAAAACCTATTAGAAGTTTATGGTGTTAAAATAACTTGTAAGTCTCTCAATGTTGTGTGTACAAACTTACATTTGCAGTTGGATTGTATCGTGGAACATGCTTTTCAACTACAATGTTATGTTAGTTTTAGGGATACATTCATCCCAACCACGGAACCGTGGTTCCGTGCTTATACGTGGTCCCACACGCACTTGGCCGGTGTGTTTTGTGAAATCAATAAAGGGAAGTGAAGGAAATAAGCAACAGTGGTGGCCCAGTGGTAACGGCCGCGACTTACGAGTTGTAGGTCGTAGGTTCAAACCCAGACAGGCGCTTTACTTTGTGTAAATTATTTGACCACCACTGCTCTCAAAACGGTGAAGGAAAACATCGTGAGGAAACCGGCATGTCCTAGAACCAAAAATCGAAGACATGTGACATCTACCACCCCGCACTGGGCCCGCGTGGTGGATTACGACCCACTCCCTCCCCCGCCCCACCCCCTCCCACTCCAAGAAAATAAAGACCTATTCTATTCTATTCTCCCTCTCACAGAGAGGAGGCCTGTGTCCCAGCAGTGGGAACATTATAGGCAGATTACACTAAGGAAATAAGGCTCATACAGGGACTACGATGTCAGAAAATCGTTATTTGGAAAATAAAATTGGAGCCTTTATTGTAAAAACGGTACTTACCTAATATTACTCAAAATTTTTCACTCTATTATTATTTTTCTTTTTCGCTCACTCTCAATTGTATGGGACTTAAACATAACTGGCAAATTGTGGGTGTACAATAGGCACACCTCTGCCCAACCCTTACAGGCTTGAACTTATGTTATGTGTTCTCTTATATCCCCAATATTACGCTAATATTCAATTCCCGTCTAACACGGTTGAACTCTAGTTCAACCTCTTAAGCTTTAAGCGTCTCCCTTTTCCGTGTGGGAGCCAAATAATTGCTGGCCGTAATTTGGACGGCGCCCAACACCGTATCATTGAGCAGATATGAGTAACCGATGTAATATGTTAGGGCACGTGCTGCAATGTATTTTGTCTTACGATGCCCATTGAGGCTGAGATATAAATAAGGAATGTTTTTCGTAACATTCCAGGTTTTCGTAAACACTGAGAACGCGTGGTAAGTATGTTTATGAGTACGTGAGTATTTCATTGTGAATTCAAATTCATCATTGGATGTTTGTATCGGCACGAAATTATTTATAATGTAAATGTGATCGAATGCTTGTGCGAAATGCACTGTGTTAAATTATGGAAGTTTTGCCTCATAGACATGCTAAAAGATTAATATAAGGTTGTGTACAATTAGAGCGTTCGTGGTCGGCATACCACATACATAATCGGTGGCAGATTTTTGAAGGAGCTAAATGTTATATTGTGTAAAATATTATATCGTATTTTTCGTTTGTATTTATTTATGTATGATTTTGTGTTTATTATTGAATAATTTAAAGAAGTTCTTTGATATGGGTTATGTGGTACCTGAAATAAATTAATTTTATTAATTTATTTATTTAAATCTATCGACGCACTCGTCCTACAAAACATAGGTCTAAATCTGATTGATTTTAGGACCTACAAAAAGAATTGTGAGCGAGCGCAGTTAGATCCGCAATTTTATTACGTTTTTGGCAACAAATCTAACTAAGACGTATGTATTAATGATTCTAACGATTATTAATCTGTAAATACATATTTGTTTTGGTCGCGAATCATATGTTGATCAAGATACAACCTTACAATGACCTGCAAATTGCGTAAGAAAAATTGAATTTCGCGTGCTAGCACTGCGGATCCATCTTAAACAGTCAATTTTGTGTTGGACTGGTATCGGTGTATTAATAATTATTATAATTAAGCTGTTCTGTAGCTATTTTGATAATTTTCTATATGGAAAATAGTAAGTAACGGAACAAGAAGTTGTCTTTCCAAATGATATGAAGGTCATTCTTCTCAGACACACTCTTTAGGAAGCCCTTTTTTGTTTGTTTGAACGCACTAATCTCCGGAACACCCAGTCGGATTTGAAACTTCTATTTGAATTTGATAGCCCAATTCTTGAGGAAGGTTAAAGGCTATTTAACATCACGCTACGACCCTCAGGAGCCGAGAAAAAAAGAAAAAAGTCAGAAAGACAGGCGAAAACGAAGTAATAGCGCGGGCGGGAGATGCGATGCGACGCGATGGGTCGGGCAAGTAAGAAATATAACGCAGACGAAGTGACGACGTGGGCAGGAACTTGTATGAAAAATAAAGTACTAATTAAAAACGATACGATTCTTGGGTTCAAGGACAAAACAAATGATAAACCGGCCAAGTGCGTGTTGGTCAACGCACAATGAAAAGTTCCGTAGTTGGGATGAGTTTATCCCAAGAAAAAACTTAACATTGTAGTTGAAAAGCATGTTCTCTCATACATTCCAACTGCAATTGTGAGTTTGTACGCACAATATTGAGAGATTTACCATGTTGTTTTAAGACTATAAACTTCTTAAAGATTTTCCTGTACCTAATCTGTACGTATAGAACTATATTTTGGAGATAAGGAGTCAATTTCCTTATATTTTCGTAAATAACTTTAAAGTGTTTATGTTAAAATTATAACAAAAATATATCTAAAATCCTTACACCAAGACCTTTCATTTGATATGTCATACGGTACAGGTTGCAACACTATTTTTTAAAAGGATATAATTTGCCCCCCAAAAGTGACCTCATATTCAAAATTCATTTATTAACGTTATACGTCCGTGTTTGGGTCATAGAAATTCACTTGTGTACCAAGTTTCAACTTAATTGGTTCCGTTTATCTTTTTGAGGTACGGAACCCTACTAAATACTAAAAACTAAGACCAACCAAACTCACGAAAAAACAAATGAAAAAGCATGTTATACCTTGTGGTAGGGACGGAATTAAGCCTGTATATCCAATTGGGCATTCTACCGTACGTAACCAAATTCGACTAATCACTGGAAATCTAATCAAAGCCAAGCATATATTAAATAGTATTTCTAATAAAGTTGGCACCGAGTTCTGCTGAGCTTAATTTTAAGTAGAAATTGTTGAAAATTTGCTACGTATGTAAGTTAATTTAGACAACTACCTCTGATTTTTAGCTCATGATTTCGGAATGACCGAATTTTGTTTGAGAAATTCAGTAAGGATAATATGATTACTTTGCAGATATTGTGGGTCAACTGTACTCTATTTATTATAAGCATTAGAAAAATAACAGTCATACATAACCCTTTCGGTATTTCGGTATAAACGTGTACTAAGTTCCATTATTTGTCGATAAATATAAAGCAATGTAATCTATCTATTCACCATTTACGTAATATAAAAATACTAAAAAATGCAGTAATTTCAACAATATTACACGATAGCTGTTATTTTTATAATGCTATAAATGGAGTATAAATGTCTCCAAACCCAAAGTTGTTTGTGTAGAAATATCCATAAATCATTTCAAGTCACTCGTTTTATATAGCCTTGAGAGGCTAAAAAAAAAATTAAAACAATTATTTAAATTACATACATACATTCATACATAAGCTGTATGGAATATTTAAATTACATACATACATACATAAGCTGTATTGAGCCTCCTCTTAGGAGTGTGATGAGTGTACCTGGTCGTATTATGAAGTATGTTTATAGTGGTGCTGCAATTCAACAAGAATCTTGGAAGTTTGGTCTTAATAATAGTGATTTAGGTTACGCTAATATGCCTTTTTTTACATTGTATGCTATGGGTAATAAAAATGTAGCTGCTTATTTGCAGAATCAGTATGGTATGATGATAATTAATAAGATTGAGTATGTAATTAGTAATTTAGAATTAAATAGATTTTACGATATTGGAAAGGTTGAGGTTGTGAATAAGCATATGAATGATTTGCGTGTAGATCCTTTGTTTGCGCAAGATTCTTTTGATATTTGTACTTATATTGTCGCTAATCATGGTTATTTTGGGACGCCTAATTTGACCGGTTCTTATGAAAATGTTAAGAGAACGTCTTTCAAGCGTGGCGCAACAATTCGTTGGACTTATTATCCTAGATGTAAAAAGCGTATTGAAAAATCACATGCATTAAGAAAAAGAACCATGACTTTGGATACGACAAAAAAAAAACCTTTAACTTCTCTCTTACTTTCACCCAAAAAATATATTTCGACAAGCCCAGCACAGACAGGTACATTGTAAGGATTCATAACGACCCAGTATTTATAATAATTAAGTTTAATTTCAAAGTTACTCTCAGCTTAATTATCACGTTATAATTGCTTCATTACGAACTGCTACCAAAGTTAAATTAGGCAACTATCGTTGTTACATAAATGCTATTGGACGAATTTAAAGCCACAGAAATATAAACAAAGGTGTTAATGGGATTGAGGTTAACAGTACAGATTTATGAAAGAGAAGGAAACAGGGATTTGAGTTTGTAATTTCAAGTGATAAACCCACCTTTTCTCCTATCTAAAATAAGACGAAATAACAGCACCAAGCCAAATTGGTGGCGAAAAACTGCAAGCCTCAGTCTACCCCCCCCGTATAATTCAAGTGTGACAAGCATTTCCAAAACAAGTCAAAATGTAATCAACTAAGCTGCAAGTAGTCCTTTGGAATGCCTTTACTAGTAAATATATTTACACTAGATTAAGGTCTGGGGAGCATTCAATAAATTCTTGTAAGTGCGTGGGTGAGGTCAACGCTCTACCCTCCAGCTGAAGATTTTTTATATTGAGTACAATTATTGAGGTAAATCTTCAACTGTCCTTTAATTGATATAACTGTGAGTTGAAAGAAACGAAATTGAGTTATTTTCTTATTATTCATATTGTAATAGATGGAATTTGGTTTGAAGGCAAGAAAATGTAAATTAACAAATCCGAATGCTTCAGTGTTATTTTCAATTGACTATAAAAATAAAGAAAATGGTGTTTCGCCTTGTGATTATACAAAAACTACAGCATGAAGCAGCAAAAGATTATAAGACCACAACGTATCCAATTACAAATTCACCAATTTTATTCCACTCGAAAGAAGTCAAGCCACTAAATAAAAAACTTTGCACCAGACGGACCAAATAGAATTCTAAAAAGGACCAGCAAAATATATATATAACACTGTATGCGCAACGGCTAGTACATTAGACTGTTGTGCTACTTTATATGCGTCGAAAGCTTAACCGATTTCCAATTCAGGAGTTTGGATTAGAATATATAAACTAAGTTCTATCACGCTCGGTTTAACTTCAAGTTTGCTTAGAACTGGGTTACTACTGCGACCATTGCTGTATCTTGCTGTGAATAATGATTGTTTCGAAGCGGTCGTCTTGCATGCTTCATTAATCTAATAAACGGGATCTTATTTATTATGAGAATATGAACGGCTCGCCAGCACAAAAGTAAACCCTGGAAGGTTTTCATTGTATGGCTAAAAACAAATTGTATATAATAATAATTATTATACAAAGAATCCTTTTTAGGTTGAAATTGTGCCATCTCCAAAAGAAAGTCTAAAAGTAATTGTGCATGATAACCTTATTTATCCTGCACATTTAACAATGTCATTATGGTCGTGGAAGTACTGACCAAAATAACGACCACAAATAATATTATGAGCTTTGAAACGAGATTAAATTGAAAAGTACTTGAAGGATCAGGGGTTCGTTAACCTTTTGAAAACGTTAGGTAGGTATTAGAAAATAGAAAAAGAAAGCTCTGAATATTAAAATGAAATATACTGCCGAAAATATATATCAAGATAAACATACCATTGACACCGATAATGAACAAGCAACACAAGTACACAAAGGTCAACCAGATCCCTATCCTTGACCAATGAACCTTAAAGTTCATTTATACGGAAACAAGAATTTCTGTATAACAACTCCTGATGTCGAGACCGAGACGGCGGCGAGACGAAACCCGTAAACCCTTGAAACAATAAACCCGACATAACCTCAAGTTTATTTCAACTAATTCAATTGTAGACACTTACAAATCTCTTGGAAAATTCTAAGAGGTTGTTGACCTAGAGATGCTTTCTGTAGACGGGTGAAGATGCGAAAGACGTAAGATATAAAACAAAATTTATACATTATAGACTGTTGTTGTAATTTTTGCTTGCCCAGAAATATGAGACTTAATTTGGAAAAAAGCTAAACATAGAGCCTTAATAAAAACTACAAAAGAATAAGAAATTATTACTGACGTCACTTACAATAATAGCAAAAAAAAAAAATATTTCCAAAAGTACGACATCAACACGTTTACTCTTCTTTTCAGCTTGTCTAATTGCTTACACTCGAAAAACCTCTTAGAAAACACAAAGGGATTTGAGACCTCAAACAAGCCTTTGTAGAGTAGAAGCAGACGCGAGATCATAGATACAACATAGTCCAATTACCGTGGTCCTATTATCCGAAGCACTGATTAACTTGCTTGTTTGAGCTGGTCGACGCTAATGACAACTGAGCTTGATACTCTTTCATCCACTGATTTTGTTATAGAAATATTGCCAAGTTTGGGATTTTCGTAATCGAAAATTGATGACACTTTGAAGAATCAGTAGTATCTTAGTTGACTTGTATTTTTTATCTGAGACCTGTTTTGAAAAAATGGGACTGCTGTATAAAAAGTTATGCGGTGTCATAATTATTTAAAAAGTAAAAACAGAACAACATCGACTTGAGAACCTCCTCCTCTTATCGTCGGTCAAAAAAATAGGAAAATCGCATACCCTCATGACGCATGTGGTACCAAATGATAGATGGTTTACTTAGAGGGTTTCGTCAACATACCGTCAAATTCAAAATCTACAATTTCTACAAGTTCTTGTAAACGAAAATAATGCTGCGACCACAGTGATTCAAAATATCGAAATCGAATTCGCATCAAATGTTTCACTTAACAGATTTCAAGAAGGATTTTAAACTTTAATAATGGAACTCGCAACTTGTTTCCGCGGGGAGAAATGTCGCTGCACGTCGCCGAGAGAAAATGGCGTCCAACTTGGCGGCGACATGAAACGTCCGACAAGTCGCCGTTTGACAGCCGCTGGGAATATTGCAACGGCAAACATGGTAGCCTACATGTCGGTTATTCTTATAAAAACTAATGTCATATCGCCGTTCTTATAAATAGAATGTTTCCTTTTGATGTAGTAACAAGACAATGGTCAATAAAGACAACGATAAAACTGAAAAACACAACTGACTTTTGTCCAGACCGAACTGATGCCTCTCCTGGGATGTAAGAAAATAGGCTTGGAAACAATTGCAAACCAGAATGCAGATTGATAGCAATCTTTTCTAGATTTCTGCAAGACTTGGACGTCGATTTGTTCGGCTTTTGGAACATATAGGTACAATTACATTTCTAAGGTGACCAGTAAATAATAAATTGTTACTTAAGGCCCTGACAAGACAAATTTGAATTGAAATTTCCCAATTGACCAAAATAGGCTTCTCTTAAGAAAAAAAAAATGCCAAATCTGCATAGTTTGTGGTAGCGGAAAAATATATGTTAATTTTGAACATATTTCCCAGAACTTGGTTGTTACCAAAACACGTTTTGAAAAAAATCTCGATACAAAGTAACGTTAAACTAACCTCTTACCTTGAGTTCTAAGCTAAAATATCTATATTAAATATCAACGTACGTTACGTCTTTAATTAATAACAAGAACGTCTTATTTGAATGCAGAACTTGGTTGTTTTTTATTTTCGATTAGGTACTCAACTCAATTTTGAGTAAATAGATAATTGCTTCATATTTTGCAATAAATTACAAGCGTTGTGTCATCGCGCTTCTCTTCTTTTCTATGTGACCGGTTTAGGTGGTTTAGGTGTTGTCAGCGTCTTAATAAACCTAACAAAGATTGATAATTCATTATGGCAGAACGTTTAGAATATTTAAATTAAACAAAATATTATTTTAAAACAACTTCGATTGTATATTTCAATTTGAATTAGGTACTCATGGCGGGCTTTGTTAATTTATTATACTAAAAGAATCAAGTTTTAAATTTATTCCGTCTTTGTTAAAGTATCGAATTATAAAGAAACAAATGACTTATTGGAAATAGCTGAAACTTTATATTTTGTTATAAAATGTTCCTGCGGAGCCTTTAATCAGTGTTTTTTTTTTTGTGCCGTCAAAAAACCTGTGAAATCTGAATATCGTGAATTTCAAAACGGAACACGAACACGAGCCAGGTTTATTTTATTTCCTGTGCCATGTATCGAATAACACTGTGATGTTTTACTGAAACTGAACCCTTACAATAACACAAGTTTTTTAAGATACAGAAACATGAATAACCCTGACACAAATCGAAGAAAAGCAAGACGTTAGATAAAATTGCCGATTGGGTGACATAAATCGTGTCATCCAATTGGAAATCAACAATGGAATCGTAAGCTAAGGTCCCACTGCGACTTACGAAGCGCTACCGACGGGCCATGACAGCAGGAATTTGGACTGTAGCCAGATATTACCCCTAAATGTTACTTGACGGGTTACTTGAGTTTCGCGACTAGGTAGCAACAAAATTTGGAGCAAGTCTTGGAGGTTAATGGAGGGACAAATGTAAACAATGTACCTAACGCTGGATCTTGTTGCCCGACATTTTTAAGGTACTCGTAATTTGCAATTTTGGGACGGACCGCGTTTTTTTGTCGGTTAAGGTTGTAATTGTTCTTAATTATGTCGTTCCTATCTGATAGATAGAAACGACATAATATCAATTTCTTTTTCATGAAAACGTTTTTCTGCTACTACAGTTTTCTTTTGTTTATTTACAAAAACTAGGTCTGAAGGTCATCATCATCTGCCTAGCCTTTTCTCAACTATGTTGGGGTCAGCATCCAGTCTAACCGGATGCAGCTGAATACTAGTATTTTACTTGGAGCGACTGCCTATCTGACCGCCACAACCCAGTTACTGGGCAACACGATACCCCTTGGTAAGACTGGTTGTCAGACTTTCGGGCTTCTGACGACTCGTAACGACTGTCAAAGATCTACAAATGACAGCCGGGACTAACGGCTTAACGTGCTTTCCGAGGCAAAAACTAGGTCTGAAGGTGCACGCGTAAAAATAAAGAAGTTAAAATGTGTACCTTTCATTACCTTCAAAAGCTTTAAATAAGACTTCAATACATTAATTTCAAAATTAATTCAATCTGTCCTAAACCTTAATAATTAATTCATAATATAAACCGAATGTGAATCTTAGAGCACTAAATAATTTATTTAGAAGCACATTTAAAAGGTCGCATGTATGGTGATGGTGTGGCCTAGTGGTTAGTTAGTACATGAAATACTTGTATACAGTTTCTAATCCAATGTGTGTGTTTTGTGAAACTATAAAATCTAAATCGAAGTTCAAAAACTTCAAATCGCATCGAACTGAGTAAACTCAGCCCAAAACAACATATATAATTAACAGCATATGATTTAAAATCGATGTTTCACTTAAGTGCATCGAATTTTAGACCCTTATGTATCGTAAATACCATAAGCGCCTATTTTCATAATAATCCTATTTTTTATTGGTAGACGAAAAAAGCAAATATCTAGACAATATTCTCTAAAAGATAGATACAGATAATTATTTATTAAAACATTACTACAATCTAAAAGCTGTTAATTTATTTGTTCTTATTTGTTAAGAGCAATCTACTAAGCGTTTGTTTGTTAGATTTTAAACCATACTTAAACAAACTTTCACAGTAAGCGAAGCTTTGTCTCTAATTATTTCTAACACTGGTGTTATAATTGTGTATCTAATTTTAGTTATCTAATTTTACTTTCTAACCTATGTTTAACGCAAAAGAAAATATTATTTACGAAGGTTTTACTATCTACAGTTTTACATTATCTATATTATAATTATAAGTAGTGTTTAAAAAAATAAAATAACTACGTACATAAATATATTTGCTACAATAGTATTACAAAAATCGATGAATAAACACTTCCAATATCACAAAAGTATCTGCTGAAACCACGCTTAAACTACTTTTTGCTAGAGATGCCAATCTTGACAGCAAAGGAAACTTTTTGCGTCTTGCGAAACATCATGTTGCAAAAGTGTTACAACGATAACTGGGCAGCGCTTGTGTAGAACTTGTGAAAATATCTCAAAGAGTTGACAATATAAAATGTTTTGTTGAAAAAACCCATGTTCTGAATTTGCCAATCAGCAGTTTAGATTTTGTCGAGGATAGATACCTTTTTGTTTTACAAGTGTTAAATATTTGTAGGAGCGATGAACTTTTATTATTGGACCAACACAAATAGCTAGAGTCGAAAAAAAATGCTCTGTGTCAGCAGGTTTTTCTTCTGGTATTTGAGACTTAGTGCGGATTTTATCATTTAGACTGAACGCGATCAGCACTTATAAACCACGTTCTACGGCTGTCAGTGTCAACATTCTGCAACAATTTTGACACTGACAGCTCTTGAACGCCGTTTAGATTTGCTGAACGCGTTCACTTTCATTGGTGATTCACATAGTAGAAGTCCACATTCATGAGTACCTATTGTAGCCCCTTTAAATACTTTTCACTAATAAAGTTAGACGTCTATATACTCGTAGTCAACTATACAATTTCGAAATTGCATCTATGGCTTTATTTATTGTTTCTTGTGTCCATTTCAATAGCACTGAAAAAAGTAATTCCTGTTTGCTTTTAGTAGAATTGGCATTGAAGCTATGAAAGTTCTTAGATTCAAGTTTAGCGTTAGCTGAACTATTATCAATTTTGTTTTTTTTATTCACAGTCTTTTTATTTAATGAACCTTCAGTGTTGAAATTTATAATAACATATATTTTTTAATAATATAATACTTTTTTTTATAATAACATCATCGTGTCAAAGTGATTCCAAGTTTGTCGATATTGGAAGTAAAATGTCGGAGCATCTGGTACCGCGAGCATGTTGTCGCCTTCATTTGTGTTCTTCTATTACTTCATGTCGCAGCGAGCAAAACTTTTAAGGGGCTGCTTACATTTCATGAATCTCATGTTACATTAAGTTATTTTGTATGACTGTGTTAAGTTCAGGAATATGTTGAATTTGCTGCTGATTGGCTTTAAAACTTTCGTGTTTTGATATTCAGATATTTTTGTAGAACTCTTGTTTATGAGCTGTAACATCGCTAACTTATACAAAGTGAATTTATTTCTATCTACCTTCTTAATCTACAAACTTCTATCAAACTACCCACACTAAACTAAGATAACAAAATTGCTTTCAACGAATTTGACCTAAATAAGAATCAGGAGTTTCTCCAACATAGAGACGATGTATATATTTTGACATATCGTTTGGTTAACTATTGACCTATTTGTGTCGGCTATATATCACTGTTAGTAGCTTTGAGTCCGTTAACGGAAGCTCCAAAACAAATTTGCGATAACAAACGCTTGTCATAAATGTTGCCTTCGTGGTTTTTTTTTATTATTAATTGTCTAGTATTAAATAGTATAATTTTGTTAACGTTTTCTCTTTTTAGGGAATCTTGTATTTACTTTGTATACGTCCTTCTTCTTTAAATCATGAAATTGACATTGTGTTCTTTTAGCACATTGAGTTTTGGTCCTTTGGTAATTGTCTTAGTTTTCTCTATAAACTGCACCAGTTAAAAACAATTTGACGTAATACCAGCTACTTCTGTGTCTTAGAACTTCCATTAGAAGAAGGAAATGAAATTCTGAACAAGCGGAAACAAGTTGCAATATGTTACGGTAACTATTGGTTGTGTGCAACTGTTTGTAGCCAATATTGCGACGGTAACAAAAAATGATGGCATCCCATTATTTTGTTGGTCTGTGCAAATAGAGACCTCCAGTATTGCATTCCTTAAATGGTAACAAAGTTATTTTGCACAACATTTTCTGTTAGAAAAAGCAAAATTAAATGATCGTATTTGTCGTTTCTCAGAATTAATTTAGAAATTAATGTTGATTTGATTTATATTTATGTTTGCATTCTAACATTTCTGTTGAATCGTGAATTGATACGGAATTTTATCGGAATTTATGAATAGTTCCGTTTTTTACCTTTAATTTCCGATATATTCCATTTCATCCTTCCCGAGAATTTCACTGGAATCTGAATAGTGCCACTCACAATTCAGATTTTATTGGTGCTGTATTTTTAAAATACCTATATCCCGATCGACATACAATTTTATTAAATAAACTATGTAAAATCCTTCTTTCGCAGAAAAAATGTTTTGTAAATGCTTAAACTATTCTTGATTTCATGAAAACTTTTTCTTACTCGGCGTAAACGTACACATATGTTAAATTACAATACATAATATTTTTTTGCTGTTATTTACCACATTACTATCTTCATCTACGAAGGCAACAAATGGAAGCATTAGTGCTGCTATTCTAGCGATTGTAAGCTTTGGCTTCATCTGGATCGTTCTAGAAAATGCGCCATCTTGCATTTCTGGAGTAACAAAAAAATCGATTTGAAAATCAAAGAACGTAAAAGAAAAAAAAATGTGACCAAAGAGTATATAAAACAAAAGAAGTTGAAAAGCAATGGTTGACGTATTTTCTTTATCCAGATTGGCCTAAGGCTTTCTAAACACAAATAATTTTTTGAAAACCTTTAACTTACTCTCCGGTCTAAACGTGACTCGTTCTGAAATAATAAAATATTCTGTTAATCTTTTAGTTTAGGGATTTATCCCAGTATGTTATATTGTATTGTTAGGTTCTAAGTAATCCTAAGCTCGTTTAAATACTATTTGAATTTAAATATTCCAAGCTTTGAAGATTTATACAGAGTTAAAAAATACTGTAAAATGCACTCGGTAGAGTTTAGTGTATTAAATGTGAAACATTTCTAGTGTAACCTATTAGTAGAACTTCCAATAATCTATGGCCTCCAAGAAAGCGAAAAAAAAAACTTAAAACAATTCGTTGGTCATACATTGCTTCGTAACTAAACTACTTTCACTAACACCTTGTCTACAAACAAAGCAATGTACGACAACATTACTCTGTTTAAAAAATACTAAAATCAAAAAGGTCGTTAGTCCTCACTTAAAAGTTACACTTACGACGTTCTTGGCACTGTAAAGTTCTTTTAAAAATGTTAAGCAGCACTCAAAGCCATCTTAGAGGCCACAGACACATGTCGTGTTTGAAACACGTTAAAAGCATGTGCACTTTCCTAGTTACCCACTAGAAGAACTTGTTGAAGTGTCACTATGTAGAAACACTTGGCTCTAGTAGATAATGTGTTTTAGTTTTCACTTACCTGTTTATACCGGAGCGTACATGAAACAAAAGAATGAACGAATTAGTTTGATTTGATGCAATAATTGTGTGGTACCTAATAAGATAAGATAAGATAATCATTTATTTGCTTAAACAAGGTAAGTAAGAGAGTAAGTATATCATTGTAGACCTACTAATTATCCTGCCGGTGTCGCGGGTAAGTCCGAAAGGGATACCGTGGCCCTGGCAACACACAGGCAAGGCCTACTAATTATAGCTTTTAAACCTCTTCATCATACATTTTCAACAGAATTTTCTCATAGGACCAGATTTTTACAAAGGACCAACTTTATCCTAGAAATTATTATGAAAATTTTACTCAAAAACACGATTCAGGTCGATGAGTCACTAGAAATCGGAAAAGCTTTTAACCACAAAACAAAGAACCAAAGACCAAATCAATCAACTTTAAAACGTGAATCGGAAACAAAGTGGAAATTAAACAAAAAGGAAGTGAAACCTTGAAAAAAATCGTAACATAGCCTACAGTTATTTTCATTGCGTTTCAGAATCTTGTTCAGTTGGATGGCCGTGTTTTTTGCGACGACGCGCCGATGTGGCGCCGCCGCGCCGGTCTCGACCCCCTTGTGATCTACCCTTGGCGTGTGGTGCAAGGAATGAACTGAGCGGGAAACCAATACTTTTCTAGAAATTTTTATTTGTATTGAGAAAGGAAAGTCCAAAATAACGATGGATAGACTGTGTCAAAGATGGTACGAGTATATCCAGAAAGGGAGTCACTACCGAGATGACGACTAATAGAGAAGTATGGAAGAAAAGGACGTGTTGCGCCGACCACAAATAAATTGTGATAAGGGCGGGAAAATGACGATGATGAGTAGCAATTTTGCAATCATTGAGTTTTTAAACACAAACTAAAAACGAAATCCCCAGACATCAAATATTGTGCTAACTTTAAAGTTAAAGTTAGTTAAAGTTTCTTTTCCGGTTTTCTCCGTAAAGTACCAATGCGTTACTTAATTCTTAATTCAAAAGTACGATTGCAGTGGTAAGTAGGTACCTACAGTGTGTATGTGATATCGCTATAGCTATTTAATAGGTTTAGAGCATGTTTGAGTAACATAATATCCTTAAATTATACACTGATTATTTAGAGGCCTCGCTAAGTCTTTTTTACATCGTTCTCACATACAATTATTATGAATTCAACATTAATGATGAAACTAATATTTTGTAATAATATAATTTAAAAGAGTATCCATGGAGTTTTTTGCCAGTCTTCTCCATAGGTTGGTTGGATAGTTACCTATGGAGAAGAACTGGCAAGGGTAATGCTATGCTTTGCAATGGGCTACGAGGTTCATATTTCTGCCTAACAGACAATTCAAAAGTGCCTGTAAATGGTTTATATGAAATTGATTGATTGCTTTGAGTTTGAGTTATTAGCGAAAAGCCTTTTTTTCTAAAATTCTTATTCTACAGAATTAATTATTGACTTCGTTAGCTCACGATACGCTGATATAGTTTTGAAACCGCTGATCTCTTTCTCTTGTACCACAAGCAGAGTATTCTCCGGGCGAGGCTCACTCCGTGCCTCCCCGAATAAACACTCTGTTACCATGTAAATAGCGCGTTCACGTACCCTGATGTACGTACCGCGACACATGCTAAATATCTTAAAATTATTCTCAACAGCACACACGTCTTTGAGATGCGAGTTGGAGTAAAAGTTGTATGAAAAAGTAATTGTGTTTCACGTTGTACAGTCAGGGAAATTAATTGTTTATCAAAGTGACACAGTACGTCAATTTGCCGTTTCAATCACAACTGTCATTCTTTGACAGCTTAGTTGTATTTATATTTTTAGTATATGGCAAGCAAAGCCGGTGTCGACTATTCTGCCAATGTCTAAAGTGAGTTGAGGAAACAAGTGTGCATGAACGCAAAAATTTTTTTTTTTTTAGATCGAGTGAAGTCTTAGTTAAATGAATGGCTAATTCGCAAGAGACTAAATAAACCATTACATAGAAATTTCAAAAAATTGTAGTTGTGATTCGAATATACTTACGGAAAATATAAGTTGATAGTAGACATTTGGTAAATAATGAATTTCCCTGAACTTTCTTACAGACATCATACAAACGTGAGGTGATGAGAGGCAAGAGTTTTAAAAGTATACTCGTCTACCAATCAATCAAAACTTTAATAAAAATAAGATTCATTTCTTTTTACTTTTTAACTAAAGTTTTCAAGAGTTTTCACGATCAATCAAAAAAAGAAAACTTAAATCAATCATTATTATTCGATAACCAAGTTTCTTAATTTGCATATAGTCCATTTTAATGAAAAAAAATCTGTAGCATATTCTGTCTACTGATGCGAAAAGCATACTGGTTAAACGCAAAAAGCCACAAGAACAGTTTAGATGCCTCTGGCTGTTAATTACTCTGTGCAAATGTGTACCTACGCAAAAAGGTCTTTCAACGAGCTCAAGGCTATTAGAGGAGGTGAAAAAATATCAACAAGGTTGCCAAGCTCTCCTAGTGACATGTATTGAGTTATTTGCCAGCGACCTCAGGGGTTGGCACTCCATTCATTATTTATGCGGACAGTGTACCACCAAATGTGTGCCACGTTGGCACAGAGGAATGTTGGGACAGATGCTTCAGCTAACAAGGATTTCGTAAATGATTTACTTTTTATTTATTTTAGCGGATCGGGTTTTGAATATTTTTTGTTTGTCCATGCGTAATTTAGGGATTTGAGGGCGGGACCGACAGATGTTTGGTAAGGATTTCGGTGGAAAGATTTTTTAAAAATTATGTTTAGATTATGATTCATTTGAAGTTATGTTATGTATGTTAGGTATGTATGTACTTCGGACTTTTAAATTTGTTTTAACTTTTAACCTCATTTGTATTACCCTTAAAACCACCCTAGCAAGTCTTGACAAATGAGACACAATTAATCTTTCATTGATAAGTTACCCCCGGGGGGCTTACGTGCAAGCCCGGAATATCTCCCCCACAAATAGGCCTAAAACATTTTTTTAATTACTTAAATAGCCTACCGAGACTTACACGAGAGAGTCACAAAGGTACTTATATCCGGGAAAATTTATTAATTAAAACCAGTTATAATTAAATATGAGTACTGTGTCCTTCGCACGTTTTTTTACAAAAGATCCCATAGGGAATACTTATATAACTCAAGTAAAATAAAGAACTTTGTTGAAACACGTTCGTGCTCGGAATATTTTCGGGAATTTCTTCTTTGATGTTGAAAATAGAACCCAAATCATCACTTTTGTTTTCTTTTTCATAATAGGGCTTTCTCATTTAAGGCTCATGCAGACTAGCGTGATGTCGCAGGCGCGACAGGCAGCAATATGTCTGTCGCGCCCGCGATATTGCCCCAGTCTCCCAGCATTTAACATAGCTGCATTTTTTATACAAAATGATCCTATGCATAGCTAAGGCTTGAACTATTATCTGTAGAAAGAAAGATTCTAATTAAAATTCGTAAAAAGATTCTAGTCTTGTAGAAATTAAGTAAGAAAGTCAAGAGAACGTTTATCCTAATCTGGTTGTTTGTGAAAAATGTAAAAAAATATTTGGTTCCATGCGGGAATCGTTACCACAACCTGTACTGGTAGAAATAATCGCAGGCACTGCTGCAGGCTTTATTTTTGGTGGCAAATTTTCAAATAAGTTCTCCCGCTCTGGGTGGAGCGGAGGGTGTGTCAGACTATTACTGACTTTCTCGCGACCCCGGCAGGCTTCGGCCCTAGTGGACCCCTACACTTGTTCTGACATCTCTTTGCTGCAGGCTTAGCACGACGCTTTCTATTTCTGCCCTGTTGTATAGAAATCGCTTGTCTACATTTTTCGGTAGAAAACTGAACTGTCTACACGAAAACGTCATCATTGTCTACTTTTCCATCGACAAACCGCTACTCTACGGTTCTCGTGAAAAGCTTTTTTTTTTGGGTGGGAAGTCATCAAATAACTTCTCCCGCTCTGGGCGGAGCGGGAGGGTGTGTCAGACTCTTACTGACTAAAACCGGGTGGGTTTTAGTCAGTAAGAGTCTGACACATTCCTTCCGTTCCGCCCAGAGCGGGAGAAGTTATTTGATGACTTCCCACCCAAAAAAAAAAAGCTTTTCACGAGAACCGTAGAGTAGCGGTTTATAACTTGACAATTATCCCGGGATTTGAGCAAATAAAAATAGTATAAGAGCAGGCTTACCACGAGGTCGCGGGAAGGTACTAAAGGGCTACCGAGGCCCCTGGCAACACAAGCAACGGAAGGAATGCGGGTGGAATTTAGTCAGTAAGAGTCTGACACAGCCCGCTCCGCCCAGAGTGGGAGAAGTTATTTGATGACTTCCCACCCAAAAAAAAAAGGCTGCACAACAAAAGAAACAAACTCAAGGCTGATAAACAAATCTCAAGGTACCTAATCATGTATCCCTGGTGCTCAGAAGATATGGTAGGTTATTTAATGAGCGCGACTTTCAGGCCAACATTAAACATTTTCTTTAACCAATGTATACATCTGCAATAAAAAACGGATTTTCAAGCTTTCATTGGCAGGAAACTAAAAATCTGTCAAACAGCCTTAACGATGGAGAAGAAGTCTTACTTAACAAGAACAAAGAAATGAATTAACTAATGTGCCGTGATGCAAAAGAAATGTTATTTATTTTTAATTATTACCGTAGATATTAGTTTTTTTTGCCATACGTAGGCAATGAGAATGGCATAGAATGTAGTATTAACAAAAGTAAGATGAAGGGGAAAAGTTATTGTTGAGTTATGTTCGTCGAAAGGAAAAGCAGAAAGCTTCTTGTTGGCGACCGATACTGGGAAAATCCATCTCGAATTTACCATTACAGTCCAGCACCCTAATTTCGTAACACATGGCTATTAATCTACCTAGCCTTTTTAACCCTCGACGCGGTGTTATAAGTTTGGCGTGTCTGTCTGCTGTGTGTGTGTGTGTGTGTGAGTGTGTGTGTGTGAGTGTGTGTGTGTGTGTGTGTGTGTGTGTGTGTGTGTGTGTATGTGTGTGTGTATGTGTGTTTTTTTTTTGTTTGAAAGTTGACTTAATCGAGAGTCAAAAAAAAAAAAGAGTAAAAAAACGTCAAACAGACGACGAGGCTAGTACCTAGTAATAATTAATGTATGCTATTGTAGTATTGTAGAAAGAATAGCCGCTGTTAACTTCCTATTTTCATTAGCCGTCCCCCGACTCGACGACGCTTGGCTCAAAATATTACCTAAATTTATATTAAACTGAAAGGGCCCAATACGTATTATTTTGTTACGTTTTAGATGTTTTTGTTAGTGTCGGGGGTTTTTTAAATTGTATTCCTACTATGTTGGGGTCGCAGCTGAATACCAGTATTTTACATGGAGCGACTTCCTATTTGACCTTCACAACCCAGTTACTCGGTAACACGATATCCCTTGGAAATACTTTTATTTTTGGGTGGGAAATTATTATCAAGTAACTTCTCCCGCTGTGGGCGGAGCGGGAGGGTAAGTCAGACTCTTACTGACGAAAACCCACCCGTGTTCCTCTCGTTGCCTGTGTTGCCAGGGGCCTCGGTAACCCTTTCGGACTTTCCCGCGACCCCGGCAGGCATCGGGCCTAGTGGACCCCTACACTTGTGCTGATATCTTTTTGAGGCGCGCGTGGAACCTTTGGTAAGACTTGTTGTCGTAACGACTGTCAAAGATCTACAAATAACAGTCGGTACCAACGGCTGAACGTGCTTTCCGAGGCACGGAGGGGTCTTGATATGTAAAGATGGTCACCCATCCACGGACCAAGCGCGTCAAGCGTAGCATCAACTGATCGATCGACCCGTTGTTACTACTTAGCCACAAGCCCCTCTATGGCTATCAATCACAATCTAATGATTGTGAAGTATATTGCTAATTCATTGCTTCATATGTTCGAAAAATTTGTCTGCTCAACAACGTGAATAAAGCAATGAATGTTGTTGAACTGTCAAAATGAAACCCATTACTAGAGTGTTACGCAATTTCTCCGCAATTTACATTTAAGGCTCGTGCAGACTAGCGCGATATCGCGGGCGCGACAGGCAGCAATACCTATGCCTGTAGCGCCCGCGATATCACCCCAGTATGTAAGAGCTTTTATCAAATACCGAGATAATCTTTCTCGAGTTTGCTAAAGCTTTCTCTGTGCCTTTCATCAAAACTGGGTTGGTGACTTAGCTGTAAAGACCGACTCTTATTCACCTTTTGGTTGTGATCAAATTGGTCTCACGAATAAATTTGTACTTATGTAGTTACTACTATGCATATTAAAAATTAAAGTCGCTTTTCGCATGTGTCTGTATGACCGAGTTATTCTTCTAAACTACGCAACGAATTTGGATGCTGCATAAGTGTATAATACATTAATATTTAATTTATATAAAGTAATCTCGAAGTTTTATCAAGTCGTAAAAATGAAGCAACGGTGGCGGGTCGCGGGTCAATCCCAAAAAGTAGTGCTTAGATCTTGGTTAATACCCCATTCAACTCGTAAATGTATTCTTATATCACTAACCTATTCTAAGAAGAATCTCATGAAGTTAATATAATGAATTCCATGATCCTTTTAATGTCCATCTCCTCGGCATTATGATCGCGTTAACATGTCCGGCGGCACCATATTATATTTCATGACGTCACCAACCCGTGATTAGTACCTAACCTTACCTACTCTATTGCACAGTAATATGGGAGAAATGTTTGTACGTAATACTAGGGTCAATGAAGGTTTTCTGTGATAGCGGGCTATTCTGGGTACTTGGGAATCCTATGCCCTGTCGCATGGACTCAAGATATACAAAGCAGGGAACAAGGCTCCCTCGAACGTGCCACCAATTACGATCGGTGGGCAGGCAACACTCATGAGGGTCTCTAAAGTAAAGTATTTGGGTCACATGCTGACATATCGGCTATAGGACCATGAAGACCTAGAGAGGGAAAGGTGGGCGTTGGCATTCCGCTGCAATATGTTAGCTCGGAGATTCGCATGATCTAGCACAGATGTTAAACTGTTACTTTTTAGAGCCTTCTGTCAGTCTTTCTACACGTGCAGTCTGTGGATCAGCTTTACGCGGCGGGCTTACAACGCCCTGCGTGTTCAGTACAACGACGTTGTGAAGAAGTACCGTGGTTTTCTCAACACTGCCCGTGTTGAGAAATCCCCGGTACTTCCGCAATTTTTGCGGATGGTTCCATCGATGATTTCTTCGCCATAATTAGGAAACAAACTGCATCGATGATGAGCAGGGTCCGTGGTGGCACCAACACTGTTCTCAGAGCGTTAGCGTGTAAAATTGATAGTCCTTTTACTATGTACTGAGCAAGTGCACACCTGCACAGAAATAGAAAATAGGACTAGTAATTATTGTGTTACTTGTTTTGTTTACTAACAAATTACTAACACCTTTTTATTTTATCTTTTATTTCTTATTTTGTGTGTATTACTAACACTCTACTAACGCTAATTTGTAAAAAAATATGGACGTATGTCTGAATTAAAGTTATTATTATTATTATTCTGTATAAATCTCACCGTGACAATCAAGTGTGACAGGGTGTTGTGGCGCAGTCTGGGAGAGGCCTATGTCCAGCAGTGGACTGTTATAGGCTGAGTTGATTGAGCTTGAAGTGAACTATCATACCTGACGCTAGGGATTCTAAGGATTGACAGCTCACTTTAAAGTCACTTCACCTGAGTTTTCAAGGTTAGATTTTTACTGAATAGCACTACTAAGCATATTGACTGTAGTCATATGCTTGGGATTTAGTTGATTTTATTAAAGTGTGGAGATTTAAAACGCATATCGTATGACGTGGTCAAAGAAAAACATAAGTTACAGAACAAAAACATCACGCTTATATTCCCCGAACAGTAATCTTCGGGTCTATCAATTTAGGAAATAATAGCCTTAACTAGCCTATAAGAAAAAGAAAAACAAAACATTTTAAGAGTTTAATTTTGTAAAATAATTGAGTTCAAATTATCTAAACGCAACTTGGACTGACTCTAAATAGGCTTTGTACATAAAGACTGACATAAAGTAGGAGTATCTTTTGCATTACCAATAGATGTACAAAAATAATGGTCTTAAAAGGAACAACATTGATTAGTCACAGTGTGTCCTTCCAGAGTAGCACAATGTGGCACCGCTTAATCTACTGTAGGAGATTGTTCTGCATCCATTTATATTTTTTTTTTGAGGTTGGGAATTTATCAAATAACTGCGCGGAGCGGCGGAGCGGGAGGGTGTGTCAGACTCTTACTAATTATATTCCACCCGTAATCCTTCCTGTTGCCTGTGTTGCGGGGGCCTCGGTGACCCATAAGTACCTTCCCGCGACCCCGGCAGGCATCGGCCCTAGTGGTAGGGGTCCACTATGTGCTGACGACATCTCTTTGAGGCGCGCGTGGAATACAACGCGCCGTCGACCCGGGCCTGGTCTTTACCAGACCGTGAGCTACCCATTGCTCACCGTCCGCAAGCCCGCGCCTACGGTGGCCGGAAATCCGCCCGGGATTCCCGACGCCCTGGGCGTCTCCTGCGGCGGCTAGGGGCAAGGGCGCGAAATTTGCCTTTCCCTCAACCGTCCCACCTTCGCGAGCATTACTGCTTCGCAGAAGGATGTGACGGCTGCCCATGCCCTCTCGCTCCGTACCATGGCCTGAACCAGGGCCGGGAGAGGTCTCTGCCGCCGATCGCCTCCACGAGGACACGTCGGTGCTCTGCCCAAGCCGGGCAGACCTCCACCGTATGCTCCACCGTGTCCTCCGGGCGATCCACACAGTGGTGACACCCTCCTCCACGACACGGACGTATCCTCCCGCCTTATCCGACACAGGAACCTCCCGAAACTGCCGTGTCCGGTGAGGACCTGCGTCAGGCGGAAGGTGAGGACGCCGTGGCGCCTCTCTAGCCACTCCTCAAAGAGGGGACTTATCGCCGCATTTGTGGCGTGCCCAGCACTGGGTTGCGACAACCGTACTCTCCATGACGCCTCCAGATCCCATGGCGGCAATCCGGCAAGGAGGCTCGCCCTCGGTCCCCGGACCATCCGGATGGCCATGACCCTTTGGGCCGCGCTTAACCGGCGGGCTGGCCACAGCGCCAGAGAGCGCGCCCATACAGGAGGCCCCGTAGAGGGCCATGGACTGCACGACCCCCGCATAGAGCCTCCGGCAGGAGGCGTTTGGATCCCCTAGATTGGGCAGGAGCCGCTTCAATGCAGCACCTGCCCGCTCCAGTTTGGGAGCCAAACGTCGGAAATGCTCCACGAAGTTCCACCGGCTGTCGAGGACGAGTCCCAGGTACTTCATCGTCGACTCGACGCCGATGGAAACCCCTCCCACCGTTATTTGGGACCCCAACGGTGGCGCGTTCCGAGGACCATGAAAACACATGACCTCGGACTTGTGCAGGGCCACCTCGAGTCCCAATTGCCAAATCCTTTCGACGATTCTCGCAACCCTGCGTGCCGCTACTTCGGCCGCCGCCTGGTGCGATCACCCCTGCGCCAGGACCAACGTGTCGTCAGCGTAGCACACTACGCTGACGCCGCTCGGGAGGTCGGCGCGCAGCACCCAGTCGTATCCGATGTCCCACAGATGCGGCCCCAGGACCGATCCCTGTGGGACACCGCACGACATTTCTTGCTGGTTCCACACTCCCTGGTGACCGGGGTAGATAACGGCCCTGTCCGTCAGATAGGCCTCGACCACCCGCACCAGCTGGCCGACGAGGCGGTCTGCAATGACTCTTTCAAAGAGCTTGCCCACCTCGTCGAGCAGCACGATGGGCCGATAAGCGGACGGAGAGTCCGCAGGGCGCCCTGCCTTCTTTATGAGGACCAGTTTTCCCGTCTTCCAACGAAGCGGGAACTGGCCCCTCTCCAAGCATGCGCTTAGGAGCCCCCTAAGTCGAGGCCCGAAAGCCTCCAAGGCCAGGACCCAGGTCTTCCCAGGTCCTGGGGCGGTATTTTTGACATTAAGCCTCCGTACCGCCGCTCTCATTTCGACCTCGGTCACCTCCGGAGCTTCGTCGTCGTCGGCGGTGTGGTCCGCATCGGGCACCGCAGCAGGCGGAGCCATAGTCGGGGAGGAGTGTTCCCCTCGCGAAGGGAACAGAGCGCTCACCTCGTCCTCCACAATCTGGGGCCGGAGACTCTGCGTCAGCGGGGGAGCCCATGGGCGGAGTTTATCCCGCACCACCTTTTACGGGCGTCCCCACGGGTCCCTGTCCAGAGTCCCCAGCGGCTCCATGCGGGCCAAACCCATGCCCCGCAGGATCTTTGGCTCTCTGGCTCAGAGGCTTGGAGGGCGGTCTTCGCCGCTCTGTACCCCTCGTACAGCTCCGCCTGGTATGGCGTATGGCTTCCGTATCCGGAGGTTTGATACGGAGCCTGCGGTGCCTGGTATACCCGCGTCGCGCAGCCACGCACGCAGTACGCAGAGCCGTCAGCTCCTGCGACCACCAGTTCACCTGGCGCGAGGCACGTCCAGGCTGGGCCCGGGGCATTGCCACGTCACATATGTCGGACATGGCCTCCCGGAACCACTCCGCCTCATCGTTGATGTCGGCAGGCCTGTCCGGTGGTGACACCCAGGCCTGCACAATCGAGGCTTCCAGGAGGAGCTTCCGGTCCAGCTGCTTCAACGCCCACCGCAGACCACTGGGGGCCCGTCGGACCGGCGCGTCCGAGGTCTGGGCGGAGACGTCGAACCGGATATACCGGTGATCGGAGTAGGTCTCCACCCCCTCCATGACGCGCCAGTCAACTACACGCGGCGACAGAGCGGGTCTGGCGAACGAGATGTCCACCACTGATTCACCCCGCATCCGCACACACGTGGGGACAGAACCCCGGTTTAGGACAACCAGGCCTAGCGGCGATAGTGGAGGCGGCAGCGGCGGTGGCAGTGGTGGCGGCTGCGACGGTGACGGCGCTGGCGGAAGGCTTGCCTCTGGCCCTGGCTTTGGTGGGTGGGGCGCAGGCCTTGCTCCCCATCCGGTGCTCGGCCGGCTTGCCAGCCGCCGCACATACGGCACAGTGCGGCGTGGCATTGTACGAGCCAGCCTTGTGCCCGGGGCAGACCGCAGCGGCAGCAAAGACCGCTGCGGTCCACCTCTGAGGTGCAATTCGCTTACACGTGGTTGCCCACCTGGAAGCGGAAGCACCTCAGAGGTCTGGGTTCCAGCAGTTTCACCTGCGCGGAAACCCAGCCCACCAATAGCCGTTGGCCCTCCCCGGTAATTTTTCTGGCCGCCGACACGGGGCAGCTCACCATAACGGTTTGCAGCCCCGTGGAGTCAGGACGGATGGTGCCTGCCTTCACCTGCGCGGCACAGCACCCCCCGGTCCTAACCACTGCGGCGACCACCTTCTACTATAACCACATAAACACAAAGTTTAATGACGGACAATTTGCAGAAAGCATTTAATTAAAAAGAAAACAAAGATTTTGAGGTTGTAATTATTTAGTAAGAAATAATCCTTTCAATACTTAAAAATACATGCTATTGGTGCCGATTCCCTTGTTTACAAACTAACCTAAATTTAAGTTCATTGCATCTTTTTCTTTCTATTTCATTAAGAAAAGGACAGAAGATATATTATAGTTTAGTCCTGTCAAATTAATCACCGCTTGACGTAAGTTGACGTAATTTTAGTAGGCAAATTTTAATCACGTCTAAACTTGTATGGAGTATTGACAGGCGCTGATTAATTTGACAGGACTAAACTAAAATGTATCTTCTGTCCTCTTCTTAATGAAATAGAAAGAAAGAGATGCACTGAACTTAAATTTAGTTAAGTTTGTGAACAAGGGAATCGGCACCAATGCCTGTCATGTCACTAATGTTATTTCTATTGCCTGTATGTGACTAGTTAAACTACGAGATTCAGTAAAACATTTAAGTACTTATGTAACTATCTAGTTTGGTGTTAAATAAACTTACTAAGAAGCATTTTACTCATTTGGTAAATCTTCTCGTTTTTATATTAAAATAGGTAGGCAGGTAGGTAAGTGTAAATGCAAGAACTTGACATTTAGGTTGATTGACATAACATGACAAGGATTAGAGATGCCCATACATTAGATCCTTATCGATATATTTTAAGCATAATCGATACCGTGCTATTGCATGGTATCGATTTATGAGTGTGCGTGATACGAGTATGTATCTAATATTTCAAATATAATAAAATATGCTTATAATTATTAAGAACGTCAGATATTCGTTGGTCCTAGGGCCATTTTCGACGATGTCCTTTAGTATTCAGTCTCATACTCATGTGACTACAATAAATTAGAAAATGGGAATCACCTAATATAATATAACATGACGCCTGTTTTTCCCAAAGTGTTAGCCAGGGGTGCGCCTATAATACACCACCCACATTCCGCCAGTAATCTTTAAGTCCCATATCATAGAGGGCGAGCCAATTGCCATCTAACGGGCACAGTGGCGTGCCTAGGGTTTCAAAATAACGCAAGCCCAATAAAATTTTAACCGATTTCAAAAAAAGAAAGTTCAGTTTTCGACTGAGTATGTAGGTACCTACGTATCTACGTATGTATCGTCGCAATTTTCTCATAAACTACTGGTTAGTTACAATAAATTCTCTATCGAGCATTTTAGTAAGGCATGCCGGGCTTTTGGGCTTATATGAAGGTACCGCCACTGAACGGGCACAAATCCAGACTCCCGGCTGCTACTAAGTTTCAGATGGAAAACCCTTTGGCCAACCAGAGAATCGAACCCAGGGTCTTATGCTCAGTAGTAACGCTTGCGACCACTAGACCAACGACGCAGTCACATTAAATCATAGCATCACAAACGTAAACAAAATCGCATGAAATCAATTTTAATCTTTACTAGTCTAAGCTTACATCGCTAAGGCCGTATTACAGCACCTCACTCAAACTAAAGTCAAGCATTACTTAAAACTCGTATAAAGCCATTTGATTGGTTGAAACTATGTAGTTTTAAATAATGCTTGAGCCCTGAGTAATGTTTTGTAAAAGCTCTGCCATCCAGTGGTAAAGTTCAATCACCGTTATAGCAGGAATGAAATTTTATATCTTTTCAAGTGCAAAATAAATTAATAAGCACATCAGACCACCCTGCAAAACGACTACTGTCGATAACTTCGTATTTAACACAGAAAATAATATCCTTGATTCATTGAAATAGAGTATAAAACCCTGTGCATTTCTAGCGAGGTCTAAAGCAAAAGGCTTAACTGTGCCAATCCCCGTTTCACACTAATCGCTCTTTAGCGAGTTTTCTCATCGACTTAGAGGCATTCAGAGCCAGCGGGTAGAATCCATAGAATTCTAAATGTTCTTAGAATTTGCTCGTATATTTCGTGTTACGCTTATAATAGTTTACGTCGGCACAAAGGTGGTAGGGGCAAGGGGCCCGTGGCTACATAATAACAGCCGCATGGGTCGATCGAAGATTAAGTAAGCTACGCTTGCCGCGGTCGGTTGTTGGATGGGTGAGCATCCGCTACATACCGAGAACCCATTCCGTGTCTCGGAAAGCACGTTAAGCCGTTGCTTGGTTCCTGCTGTCATTCGTAGATCTTTGACAGTTAATGACTGTCTAAGGTCTATCGATAGGGTAGTCAAAGTCCAAGTCAGACAGTCAGACTTAACAAGGGGTATCGTGTCACCCAGCTTCTAGGTTGTGGAGGTTAGATCATGTAAAATACTGGTATTCAGCTGTTGCTGGTATCCGGGTAGACTGGAAGCCGACCTCAATATAGTCGGGAAAAGGCTAGATATATTGATTTGTCTTTAAAACAAAGGTAAAAGTTGGTTCATAAGAGGATCAAAGCATCCATGATCATAGCTGGGCACCGTTAATCAAATAGTTAACTTCGTTAATCGTTAATCCGCTACAAAAAAAGTTAGCTTCGTTAAACGTTAAAGCGTTACATTTCGCAAGAATTAACGCAAGTTAACGTTAATCGTTAATCCGTTAATATGTGTAAAATTGCATTTTTATATCGTTGCGTTATCACTAACGCAACGATTTAAAAATGCAATTTTACACACATTTTTACAATTTTTTGTTCACACTTATAAAACCTGTTGGTTTATGATGTTAGGAAGAAACTGGAAGTTAGGAAGAAAACAAAATACTTGTTTAATTCAAATGTGTAATTTAATCGCCGGGCATAAGGTGCATATTCCCCTTCATGAACATTAACATATTGAAGTTCTCGTCTGAAAGGGAGGCTCGCTTTATATCAATAGTAGCTGTACCCATTGGATTAACGATTAACGGACTTCTGACTGATGTTAACGGAAGTTAACGTGTCCGTTAACATTTTTAAAAGTTAACTTAAAAGTTAATCCGTTAATCAAAATATTAACTTCGTTAATTAACGATTAACGGATTAACGAGTTAATGCCCAGCTATGTCCATGATTAGGTACAGTTTTTTAATATGAAAGCAACTCTGAATTTATGAAGGATGATTGGCAGTATATTGATCGATTTTTAAAGATCTTTATTAACAGAAAGGTTACGTAATCTGAGCTTGGTAAAAATAGGCAAAAACCCCTCTTTTAACATACGACATGTTTGATTGTTAATGAGTCGACTAATTTAATACGGATAGAAGACTGTACTGTTATGTAGGTTTTGCAGCCCCACATTTTTACATTTAAGCTACCCAGGCCCCTAAGGAAATAAGTTGTATCATTCCTGTTTTTTAGCAAGCAATTCAGCTGTTATCATCTGCCGGGGTCGCGGAAAGGTACAAAAGGGTTACCGAAGCCCCTGGCAACACAGGCAACGGAAGGAACACGGGTGGGTTTTAGTCAGTAAGAGTCTGACACACCCTCCCGCTCTGCCCAGATATTTGATAATATCCCACCATAAAAAAGGCCCCCATTTTTATCATTTTGAAATGATCAGATTGGTACATTATTGAGTATTTGTAGAATAATCGTTAAATCAAAAAAAAATCTTTAGGAATTTATACGTAATTTTATGTAGAAATTAGTGAGTTAGGTGACAGCAACCCAACATGGTTGCTGTCACCTAACTCACTAATTTATGTCCTGACAGGTGGTAAGTAAGTGAGTTAACGTTAATCCACAAGGAAATGGTGATGAGGTAGTTTGTACTTGTAATAAGCCTTTTATTTTTGGGTGGGAAATTAGCAAATAGCTTCTCCCGCTCTGGGTGGCGCGGGAGGATGTGTGACTCTTACTGACTAAAACCCACCCGTGTTCCATCCGTTGCCTGTGTTGCTAGGGGCCTCGGTATCCCTTTCGGACTTTCCCGCGATCCTGTTTTAAGTCCTGGCATAAGGTAATCGGGATAATCTACTCTTACCGATTGCAATGTGTGAGACCAGAGTATTACGATGACGTGTGTTATTGAAGAGGTCGAATTTTCGAGATACTTTTATAGCGAAACCCTTTACAGGTGGAAACTTGATGTCATTATGTAGTTGTGTAAGTTTTTTGCAGAGGTGTGTTGTAAAATTATTATTATAATATATTCATTTGGAACTCCCTGAAGATCTGCAAAATGTTAATCAGTGTTATATTGATTATTTCAGAAAGTAATGGGAGGGAATACTTACTGACATTGCGGCTTAGAGAGATGCATGTAACATGCTGCCCCGACCAAACAATTATTTAGGACAAACGCAAGAAGTTGAAGAAGTATTATTGTAATTCACCCGTATTTAAAAAAACCGGCCAAGTACGTGTCGGACCACGCACAATGGAGGGTTCGGTAATTGGAATTACTTGGGATGAATTTATTCTTATAACAAACTTAACATTATAGTTGAAAAACATGTTCCCCCATACATCGATATACGTAAAGATCAGTTCTCCAACCGCAAATTTAAGTTGGTCGACTATTACTCGTTAATTTGTAAAGCCTACTTAGCTGTGATAGTTTTCGCGGGAAGGTACTTATGGGTCACCGCAACACAGGCAACAGGAAGGAATACGGGTGGGTTTTAGTCAGTAAGAGTCTGACACACCCTCCCGCTCCGCCCAGAACGGGAGAAGTTATTTGATGATTTCCCACCCTCAAAAAAAAAAAAGCTGTGATAGTTTTATTTTTAATTTCATTATATGCACTACTGCCATGATTTTTTTTACATTTCGATAAACATAAATTTACCTGGCAGGGGAGGACACTAGACTCTAACAAAAATTAGCATTTTAAAGCTTAATATTACGCAAACGGATCCTTGAATCGAAAAATGGTGTTCACAGACCCACAATATTTTAGAACGGCCTATTCAACGATCTTTTTTTTTTCAAGATTTTATTCTAGCATTTTGTAAGCGTAATTAATACTAAGCATCTCTGAACTACAGCGGGGACAGACAGACAGACATGGCGAAACTATAAGGGTTCCTTGTTTACTACGGAACCCTAAAAATGAAGTTAGTTAAACTTACAGTTGTAAAGTTTACAATTGTAAACCCATAATCAAAATCTAATAAATAGTTTTAATAACGAGCCTAATCATACCAAACATTTTATTTACAATCAAGTAATGTGTCATTTAGTTAGTTCACATATCAACTCAGAGATGTCATTAGGTAATTAATCATAGCTTTGTGTACTACCTATGTCGGTAAGTAATTAATAACATGAAACTTGATGCTGTAAAGAGCGGAGATAGAGACATTATTATTTGTAATCGGTTAAAGTTATTACTTCGACAAGAATACGCACTTTCGATTACTAATACTAAGTTTATTTACTTTGCTGTTTAACCAAAATTTATTCATAATCTTATAAATTACAAAAACAATTTTGTAATATTATAAAGACAGCTTATGTTCTTAGTACTTACACACAACTTAATTTCAACTACGTAGAATTCGTTCGGTATAGATGCTCAGGGCAGGGCACATTGCTCGGTGGAAGTCTGCCCAGCTTGGGCAGAGCACCGCCGTGTCCTCGTGCAGGCGATCGGCGGCAGAGACCTCTCTCGTCCGGCCCTGGTTCAGGCCATGGTATGGAGCGAGAGGGCATGCGCAGCCGTCACCTCCTTCTGCGAAGCAGTAATGCTAGCGAAGGAGGAGGCGGGACGGTTGAGGGAAAGGCAAATTTCGCGCCCTTTCACCCCTAGCCGCCGCAGGAGACGTCCTGGGCGTCGGGAATCCCGGGCGGATTTCCGGCCATCGTAGGCGCGGGCTTGCGGACGGTGAGCAATGGGTAGCTCACCGTCCGGTAAGGACCAAGCCCGGGTCGACGGCGCGTTGTATTCCACGCGCGCCTCAAAGAGATGTCGTCAGCACAAAGGTAGGGGTCCACTAGGGCTGATGCCTGCCGGGGTCGCGGGAAGGTACTAATGGGTCACCAAGGCCCCCGCAACATAGGCAGCGGAAGGAATACGGGTGGGTTTTAGTCAGTAAGAGTCTGACACACCCTCCCGCTCCGCCCAGAGCGGGAGAAGTTATTTGATGATTTCCCACCCAAAAAAAAGGGCACATTGCTCGCAGAACAGATGGCCGATGGGGCCGAAAGGTTGTTGAAAGTGGCGACCGCGTACCGGAAGACGTAGCTTTGGAAGGCCTCCTACAAGGTGGACCGATGACCTCGTGAAGGCCGCAGGAATCCGCTGCATGCGGGAAGCACAAAACCGGTTGAAGTGGCGGTGCTTGGGGAGGCCTATGTCCAGCAGTGGACGTCTTTCGGCTGAAATGATGACGATGATGATGATATGCTCATGTTCCAAACGTTTCATAAGTAGAGTCATCGTAAAACGTTTCCGAAAATATTATGTTTATCATACCTGGGGCTGCAGTCTCGACATATAGATAGCGATCGTTTTACGACCGAATTCGTTCGCAAAGTCAAAACTTCTTGACAATATTGAGAATTTTTCGTGCTTGTCTAGCATTCACAATCTCACACAATCTTGTCAAGCTTGGGCCTTTCGCGGAAATTTTCCCCTTAGAACAAACTTTTTAGAAGATTTCCATTGGAGCAAAATCACATTCACTTAAATACAAAAGTGTTGTTGAATTGTAGGTTAGCTACTTACACCTTAAGTGCATCCTAAAATATTATCCCCACTCAATTTACAACATAGTTAAGTATCAAGTCAATAGCCATTATAAACCGTCTGTTACGACCTTTACAGAACACCGTAAGTACACCATTAAGTTAGCTAAGTAAGTACTCTTTTATTGTGAAAGTTCATGACCCTTTACAGCTGTAAAAAATCAAGTCATTTTATAAAGACCAGAGGTCCTAGCATGAACATGTGACGTAACCTTAATTCGAACGATTATTTAATCGAAAATACAACAATCCTGTAGAATTATCAGCCTTTAATGTGCCCACTGCTGGGACACAGTTCTCCTCTCGGTGAGAGGGAGTGGGCCGTAATCCACCACGCGGGCCCAGTGCGGGTTGGTAGATGTCACGTCTTTGAATTTTTGGTTCTAGGACATGCCGGTTTTCTAACGATGTTTTCCTTCACCGTTTTGAGGGCAGTGGTGATGAATAATTTACACAAAGTAAAGCGCCTGTCAGGGTTTGAACCTACGACTTACAACTCGTAAGTTGCAGCCGTTACCACTGGGCCACCACTTTTTTTTTTTTTTTTGGATGGGAATCATCAAATAACTTCTTCCGCTCTGGGTGGAGCGGGAGGGTGTGTCAGACTCTTACTGACCAAAACCCACCCGTATTCCTTCCGTTGCCTGTGTTGCGGGGGCCTCGGTGACCCATTAGTACCTTCCCGCTCTGGGCCACCACTGCTTACCTGTAGCATATTGTTAAAAGAAATAGTTACAAGCAAGCAACTTTATTAATGCTCATTTGACGGCTTATTACTGCTCGTACTGCTACTAAAATCAGTGGCGGGACAAGATCTAAATTTAATGTGGGCCAGGTACATTTCGCGAGGCCCTCTGGTGGCGCGAGAATACGGATATTATAAAATAAAAAACATTGAAAAATTAAAAAGAGAATATAATTAAATAAACAGAAATTTACTGTTTTTAGCTTACAGATCTCTTTAATAATTGTATTTTAATTACATTTAGATGCAGATATATCTGCTAAGTCTTTCTTGACTCATTGTATTTCTTTTGATTGCTTTTAGCGGAGGCTGTACTTACCGGTATTGTTAACAGAAACAGTGTAAATATTTTGGTAAATTTATTTTAAGTTATTTTCTGTTATGTATTTGAGCAGCTGTGTCACATCTTTAATGAAGTTTCCAACCTTACGAATTATATGAAGAATTACAAAATGTTACCCATTTTGTAATTCTTCATATAATTCGTAAGGTTGGAAGTCACTGGTCTCACCCACTCCGCAGGTCTATGTAGATCTTGACAGTTTTTTTAATATTTGCTCTTCAGGAATATTTGTAATTTAAAAGCCGCGAACTTCGGAGCTTTTAAGTAATGCATAAACCTTCGAGACACGAGGCCCCTTGGACCGCGAGGCCGTGGGCGGTGGACCACGGTGCCCACGCCTTACGCCGACCGAAACTCTGACTAAAACTCTTAGCACTTAAACTGTTTTTTAACTTTTGTGTCTACCTGTGGACAGCGTTGCGGGTTATATTATTACTAAAATTGTTTATGTTAAATTAGTTGTAAGTTTTTATAATTGTAACTATTTGCTGTTTATTTAAATAAAAAATAA
The DNA here is from genome assembly GCA_905333075.3 of Atethmia centrago. Classification (NCBI taxonomy): domain Eukaryota; kingdom Metazoa; phylum Arthropoda; class Insecta; order Lepidoptera; family Noctuidae; genus Atethmia; species Atethmia centrago. Next base: position 22,276,322 of record HG995379.1, on the reverse strand, counting down.
AATAGGAATCCCCATAGATATGATATAATAAAGACTTAAAACTACGTATATATTATTTGCCAAGCGAGTATTCTCATTCCATCGAATTCACGAAGCGCATTCGTGCTTGGCTTTGAATACAGAGAAACAGAATGTTGGTACTAGGTAAGTACGTGTTATTCCTGTTTTCTTTTCAGCCAGTAAAGAAAAGAAGACAAAAGGAAAGAAGGCACTTATGAAGGAAAAGAAAACAAGCCGGTCTCATTACGATTGAGCGAGGTTAAGGAGCGGGCATGCGCGGTGCACTCGGCGCGTTGCGTGGCAACAAGTGGCCGTGAATTGTACGTGTAGGTGGGACAGTGAGTTTACTTCGTGCAAGGTTAAATGTACTTTAATGATTTTAATGTTGCTCCTATTTGATGAATTTGAAAAAGGAATTGTTCCCTTCTCGCGCTCCAGTTGCTGGCCTATGTCCATATTCTGGTCACAAATAACTAACATCACGCCTGTTTTCCTGAAACGTTAGGCACTAATGTGCCAAATAAACAATGATGTTTTGTATATTTGTTTGATATTCAGATGAACCTGAATTTACGGTTTAATGAGTTCATAGGATTAAATTAGACTGTTTGGCGAGGTGCAGATCCACGAAATACTAAGAAAAGTCTAAAATAATCATAAAATTGTACCTTTTTGTAGTTGTTACTTATATAATATGTACTAACTACCTATTTTATTTAAAATTTTATTAATATATAATTTAATTTTCCACTCACAAACCACTCTTGGTTGACTGGTAGAGAATGCCTAAGGCATTAAGTGCGACTTTGTACCTTTACTGTGCAAAAAGTTGTACTAAAATGACAAATAACAATTGTAACATAAAAATCAATGTACATATCTTAGTAAATAACAGCGGATATTACAAAGTTTGTTCCATTTGCTATTCAAATTAGTAAGTAATTCCATCCATTTCGCTAAGTTAATTATACAGCAAACACGGAAAACAAACAAGTAAAGAATATTAAGATTTATTACTAACTTTATTTGGGAAATTAATGTAAGAAAGCTGTTATCAAGAGATAGATGGAGATGATTCCTTAATTACATTACAAATTATGGGCTGCTTATAAAACTTACAAAACAAAAGGACGAACGTTGTGTTTAGAGACTAAAGTTCTGGCGTATCTATTTTTCACACAAAGTTTAAATATACAATAGATTAATATTTATTTTTTAAATATCGCAGCATTATGCTAAGATAGGAGCCTTTTTGGCGTCGCACAAGTCGTTTTTATTTATTTTCTTTGTTGTTTTTAATTTAATCGAACAAATATGTTAATTTAGTTAGTTTTAAATGCTCTTTCTTTTACTTTTGTATTTCTTGTGCGTGTCCCAAATATTTTTTTAGAAAGAAAGAAAGAAAAAAGAAATTTCCACCGTCGTCAGTGTCATATTAGCCTTCTTTTTCAAACGTCACTCTGTAGCCTAATTACGTAACGCACTTACAATTGCAATGCCTTTAATTTTGACAATTCCACGACATTCATTGCGTCAATTACGTTGTCGAGGACTTTAAAAAAAATATGACGCGTTGTCCTTCAGAATCCTTAGGATTGTGATTATTAATGTGTCAATGCAATGGGCACCCCATTGCATTGGGCCTTACATACTAAGTAGGTATAGAGATATTTCAGAAAACGGTCCGATTCGTTACAATTAAATTAGAACACGCTTTCACGTAATGAATCAGACACTCTCCCTTTCTAGCATGTTCCTGTATCTATGATAAAGAGTCTATTACCATCATCTTTGTAACACGTCACAAATTAGCTCTCACACAATTGGCTCACTGAATAGCTCACATTGCGTCTGAGTGCCTCGAGTTGAGTGGAAACAAGAGGTTCTCGAGTGGCTGATGATGAGGAGCATTGTGTGGAGATTAGGTGCACTCATTAAGAGGATTATCCAGATTGTAGAGGTGGTAAGATACTTCTAAGTATCTAAAGATTATACTATAAGAATGTTTATTTGAGGGGCTTGTGGCTAAGTAATAACAGCCGCTGATGATGATGTTAAGCTACAAACGTCCAGTGGCTCAAATTAGCTCTGGACCGCAAACACTAGAATTCATGGGGAGAAGCCTTTGCCCAGCAGTGGGGTGATACAAGATACAGTAACAGTAAATCTAATTACCTACAGAAGAAGCAAGTACCTACACGACTTCCTTAAAGGTCAGTAATTTATTAGCGAACTCATCAGGTACTTATCGTGGGCGTTTGTGAACTTTTACTGTAGAAAACCTACCTTTATATTAAATTTTTGTATCGGGGCAGGTAAATAGGTTATGCATAACATTACGCCTTTTCCCCAAAGGGTTGGCCATAGGTGTACCTACAGTACCATTTCGCCAGTTATGTTTAAGTCCATGTAATAGGGGGTGAGCCTATTGCTATCAACCGGACACAAATCCAGACTAATAAAAGACTAATATTGAAATTTAATAGATATAATACTCTTTTTACTTCAGTAGCTCAAACATGTAGGTTTTGCTGCCTGAAATCAGTGAAGAAAATGTGATTTTGCTCATTGAGTGAGACCAAGTATATTTTTTTTTTTTTAGAAATCTGCGAATTTCATATTCAGCCTTGGGTTCAAACAATTCGAAACATTCACACTCTATCTCTTTCCCGCCATTAGAAAGAGAGAGAGACAAAGACCAGCCCATTCGAAGTTCCGATTTTGAATTCGACCTCAAAGACAAACACGTTCGGAATTTCGTACTAACTAAAGAAATTTTGCAAAAAGATAATTATGTCTTTTAATGTAATTTATTGAATTTTTAACTTATTGTTGTATTTAAACGAAAATAAGTATTTACTGCAAATAAAACTGATATTTAACCTGTAAATATTTATTTCTAGTTTCAATAATGTTACGTAATATATTTTGAATAATAAAATATCATGGGTGCTATTTCCGAACATACCTTAATTTAAATAAAAGAACGGGAATAAAATTTCGTGGCTGGCGTAAAGAGTTGAATAAGTTAAAACATATTAAAATAATCGTAAAATATGAGTGAAACTAACGACGAGAACAGTATTTTAACACCGGAAGAGTTAAAACAACAAGTTATTAATGCAGAATTAAGTTTCCTACCTGAGAAGTCTTGCGAGAAATATCTGAAAGCATACCATGTCTTCAATGAATGAATACTTAATCGCAAGCAGTTTTTCGGAGACGGTGTTGCTATCTTATTTTTTAGATTTATCACAGACGAGGCGATCATTTACAATGTGGAGTATTTACTCAATGTTGAAAGCTACTTTTAAAAACAAAACATAACGTGCATATTGAAACATACGCAAAACTCGTATATTTTCTAAAAAGAATGCCAGTTAGGTTAAGGCTAAAAAGTCCAAAATTTTCACGGCCCTTAATATTGAAAAATTTCTTAATGAAGCTCCGGACTGCAATTTTCTTGACGCTAAAGTAAGTGGTACCTATGAATCGATGTTGTTAGTTATTAAAATTTGTGTGTAGACTGTTATGTACCTATAAAGGTACTTACTGCCTACTACTAATTTTTGGAGGCGCAATGAATCCTAGTCTGGCTTAGCAATACTGTTAAAATATTTATTACGATATGTAAAAGATGCTGTAAATGTTAAATTATGCATATTAATTATATAATATTTTCATTACAGGTTGTGCTGATCATAGGAATTAGTGGAGCGTGTCGCAATAACGAGCTATTACAGCTAACAGTTAATAATATCGAAAAGCATTCAGATAAATTACTGTTAGTAAAATTGAAAAATACGAAGACGAACCTTGACAGGTCTTTTGTCGTACGCGAAGAATATGTAACTATTGTAGAAAAATACCAAAATTTACGTCCAGCCAATATAAAAACCGACCGATTTTTCATACAATACCATAATAATAAATGTTTAAGACAGCCTATGGGAGTAAATAAAATAGGTGCTATACCGCGAGAAATTGCCACTTTCTTAAAACTGGAAGAGCCTCAGCTATACACGGAGAGCTTTCGGAGAACTTCGGCAACGCTCTTGGCTGATTTCGGAGCCGATCTCACCACTTTAAAACGTCACGGGCGGCGGGTGGAAGTCCAATACGATTGCAGAAGGCTATATTGAAGATTCAATAGAAAATAAGTCGAAAATCTGTAAGCGTATAGTGGTAGTCTGAATTCGATCTCGGATCCTTAGTCTCACCCACGCCCATCCACTTCCAACGACGCACAGTGTACTTATACAGAAAGCCGATCAGAGTCACCAACGTTTACCGTTGTTCCTTCTCATTTCGCCACTGAAACAGAAACCTTAACCCCAGATAATCAAACTCAACTCAATGCAACGATAACGTTGCCAAATAAATCTGTTACTTTTAATTTGCAGAATTGCAGTAATTTTACTTTTAACTTTTAAAATGTTCCATTTTATTGAATTGGTACGTACCTCTACCTAGAATGTTAATTATTTTGATTCACAATAAATAGTTATTTCAATCTATTCCTGTTTATTATTTTATCTCGTGTTCTCACCGCTGAAGTGAAAAGTTATGTGTGTGACACGAGAGCAAAGTTTTTTGCATCTCGTGCCTTTGAATCCCTCGCCACACTCAGGATTCAAAATCAGCACTCGCAGCAAAAAACGACTTTGCTCTCTTGTTGCACAAATAACTATTATTATGTGCACCATAAAAATTACAGACATAGAGGTTGCATAGACATTTTACATGGGGTGACACAATGGGCGGTCTTATCGCTAAAAGCGATGTTTTATAGACAACCTTTGTATGGATTAAAGGGAGAAGGAAAGACAATACTGCAGATAGTCAGTGGTGCACCATTTACTTATACAATAAGTACATATATACATAAAGCATATACTTATCTATATACATATACATAAGTATGGAAGAAAGGGATATGTTGCGCCGACGACAAATAAACTGGAACAAGGGGAAACAGGAGAATGATGATGATATCGACGGTTAAAAGGTAAATAAGGCATAAGTAACATTTTGGTCGAAAATGTGTTATGAATGCCATCCTACTTAATCTCTATTCTTATGTAGTATGGCATTCATAACTCATTTTCGACCAAAATGTCGCTAATGCCTTATTACCTTTTAACCGTCGATATATATATACAATACACTGCCTAGTTGGTCTAATGCAAGCGCTACTGCTGAGCACAAGGTCCGGGGTTCGATTCCCAGGACAGGCAAAGTGCTATTAGGTTTACACAACAAGATATTTTGAGTAATAGCCCACAGGCTGGATTTATGCCCAGCTGATGGCAATAGGCTCGCCTCCTATTACATGGGACTTAAACATAACTGGCGAAATATGAGTGTACTATAGGTACAACTCTATCTTACTCTTTGGGGATTACAGGCATGATATTACGTTACATATACATTAAAACATGAAACAAGAGCAAGGGACTATTGCTTTTACTGTGCTGTGGGTATAGCACAGCATCATGCTGAGTGGAAGCCTTCTTTTCACAGTCATGGCGTGCAGCTGCTGACGACTGTATATTCTGTATTCAAAGACAAAGAAATTTATTTATCGGATATGGTAGGTAAAAAGTTGGCTATCAGTGTTCTGGACAGAGCCGACGCTTTTTTTTTTTTTGAGGGTGGGAAATCATCAAATAACTTCTCCCGCTCTGGGCGGAGCGGAAGGGTGTGTCAGACTCTTACTGACTAAATTCCACCCGTATTCCTTCCTGTTGCCTGTGTTGCGGGGGCCTCGGTGACCCATAAGTACCTTCCCGCGACCCCGGCAGGCATCGGCCCTAGTGGACCCCTACCTATGCGCTGACGACAACTCTTTGAGGGGCGCGTGGAATACAACACGCCGTCGACCCGGGCCTGGTCCTTACCGGACGGTGAGCTACCCATTGCTTACCATCCGCAAACCCGCGCCTACGATGGCCGGAAATCCACCCGGGATTCCCGACGCCCTGGGCGTCTCCTGCGGCGGCTAGGGGCGAGAGGGCGCGAAACTTGCCTTTTCCTCAACCGTCCCGCCTCCTCCTTCGCGAGCATTATTGCTTCGCAGAAGGAGGTGACGGCTGCACATGCCCTCTCGCTCCGTACCATGGCCTGAACCAGGGCTGGACGCGAGGTCTCTGTTGCCGATCGCCTCCACGAGGACACGCCGGTGCTCTGCCCAAGCCGGGCAGACCTCCCACGTTTGCTCCACCGTGTCCTCCGGGCGATCCACACAGTAGTGACACCCTGACGTTTCCTCCTGACTTATCCGACACAGGAACCTCCCGAAACTGCCGTGTGCGGTGAAGACCTGCGTCAGGCGGAAGGTGAGGACGCCGTGGTGCCTCTCTAGCCACTCCTCAAAGAGGGGACTTATCGCCGCAATCGTGGCGTGCCCAGCACTGGGTTGCGACAACCGTACTTTCCATGACGCCATGAGATCCCGCCGGAGCTCCGTCTGCTGTGCCACGATTTCTCGCGGCTCGCTGCCTCACAGGAAACCGTGCGACCATCCGGATGTCCATGACCCTTTGGGCCGCGCTCGACCGGCGGGCTGGCCACAGCGCCAGAGAGCGCGCCCATACAGGAGCCCCGTAGAGGACCATGGACCGCACGACCCCCGCGTAGAGCCTCCGGCAGGAGGCGTTTGGACCCCCTAGTTTGGGCAGGAGCCGCTTCAATGCAGCGCCCGCCCGCTCCAGTTTGGGAGCCAAACGTCGGAAATGCTCCACGAAGTCCCACCGGCTGTCGAGGACGAGTCCCAGGTACTTCATCGTCGACTCGACGCCGATGGAAACCCCTCCTACCGTTATTTGGGACGCCAACGGTGGCGCGTTCCGAGGACCATGAAAACACATGGCCTCGGACTTGTGCAAGGCCACCTCGAGTCCCAATTGCCGGATCATTTCGACGATTGTCGCAACCCCGCGTGCCGCTACTTCGGCCGCCGCCTGGTGTGACCTCCCCTGCGCCAGGACCAACGTGTCGTCAGCGTAGCACACTACGCTGACGCCGCTAGGGAGGTCGGCGCGCAGCACCCAGTCGTATCCGATGTCTCACAGATGCCAGTTCCACACTCCCTGGTGACCGAGGTAGATGACGGACCTGTCCGTCAAATAGGCCTCGACCACACGACAGAGGTAGGTCGGCATCCGATGGTACCGGAGTGCCTCCCTGATGCAACTCCAGGGCATGGTATTGAAGGCATTGGCGATGTCTAGAGACACCGCCAAGACGACCCCACCCTGGGCAACGACAATCCCCGTCGTCAGGGCTCGCACGCGCATGATGGCATCCACCGTAGAGCGCCCTCTGCGGAAACCAGACTGGCTCTCCGCCAAATCCGGCCTCACCCGCACCAGCTGGCCAACGAGGCGGTCTGCAATGACTCTTTCAAAGAGCTTGCCCACCTCGTCGAGCAGCACGATGGGCTGATAAGCGGACGGAGAGTCCGCAGGGCGCCCTGCCTTCTTCATGAGGACCAGTTTCCCCGTCTTCCAACGAAGCGGGAACTGACCACTCTCCAAGCATGCGCTTAGGAGCCCCCTAAGTCGAGGCCCGAGAGCCTCCAAGGCCAGGACCCAGGCCTTCCCAGGTAAGCCGTCGGGTCCTGGGGCGGTATTTTTGGCATTAAGCCTGCGTACCACTGCTCTCATTTCTCCCTTGGTCACCTCCGGAGCATCGTAGTCGTCGGCAGTGTGGTCCGCACCGCAGTAGGCGGAGCCATAGGCGGGGAGGAGTGTTCCCCTCGCAAAGGGAACAGAGCGCTCACCACATCCTCCACAAGCTGGGGCCGGAGACTCTGCGTCAGCGGGGGAGCCCATGGGCGGAGTTTATCCCGCATCACCTTGTACGGGCGTCCCCACGGGTCCCTGTCCAGAGTCCCCAGAGACTCCTCGCGGGCCAAACCCCTGGCCCGCAAGGTCTCCGCTTGGAGGGCGGTCTTCGCCGCTCTGTACCCCTCGTACAGCTCCGCTTGAATGGCTTCCGTATCCGGAGGTTTGATACGGAGCCTGCGGTGCCTGGTATACCGGCGTCGCGCAGCCACGCACGCAGTGCGCAGATCCGTCAGCTCCTGCGACCACTAGTACTCCACCAGTAGTCCACCTGGCGCGAGGCGCGTCCCAGGGCATTGCCACGTCACATATGTCGGACATGGCCTCCCGGAACCACTCCGCCTTGCCGTTGATGTCGGCAGGCCTGTCCGGTGGTGACACCCAGGCCTGCACGATCGAGGCTTCCAGGAGGAGCTCCCGGTCCAGCTGCTTCAGAGCCCACCGCGGACCACTCGGGGCCCGTCGGACCGGCACGTCCGAGGTCTGGGCGGGACAAAGTACGGCTCAGCGACCACGGCGATGTTAATCGACCACTGCGCCATGCTCTGGAGCAACAGATCCTGAGCGGTGGCGCATTGGTTGATGTTCGCCTGGAGGAGGCGTAATGGGGCCATTATTGGCACTCCGTGTCAGCCCCCTCTTGAGCCTCCTTCCTAGCCCCCTGAGAGGGGCCTGCCGCAGCGGCGATGGTGGCTACGGCGACGACGGCGGAAGTGGAGGCGGCAGCGGCGGTGGCAGTGGTGGCGGCTGCGGCGGTGACGGCAGTGGCGGAAGGCTTGCCTCTGGCCCTGACTTTGGCGGGTGGGGCGCAGGCCTTGCCCCCATCCGGTGCTCGGCCGGCTTGCCAGCCGCCGCACATACGGCACAGTGCGGCGTGGCATTGCACGAGCCAGCCTTGTGCCCGGGCAGGCCACGGCGGTGGCAAAGAACGCTGCGGTCCACCTCCGAGGTGCAATTCGCTTGCACGTGGTTGCCCACCTGGCAGCGGAAGCACCTTAGAGGTCTGGGTTCCAGCAGTTTCACCTGCGCGGAAACCCAGCCCACCAATAGCCGTTGGCCCTCCCCGGTCATTTTTCTGGCCGCGACACGGGGCAGCTCACCATAACGGTTTGCAGCCCCGTGGAGTCAGGACGGATGGTGCCTGCCTTCACCTGCTCGGCATAGCACCCCCCGGTCCTAACCACTGCGGCGACCACCTTCTCTTCAGTCGCGGAATCGTCCAGGCCCGTGATGCGCATGCTAGCGCATTTGGTGGGCCTGGACACTCGGACTTCGACCGCATTTAGTGACGCCCTAATCCTTTCGGCCAGGGCGTCAGCGGCCGGGGCACTGGCCTTACCGGGGACCTCCACCATTCGGGCCCCAGTCACCGTTACCTTCATTTTGAGGCCTTTTGCTGCGCCGAGCTCCTCCAGGCGCACCGCCTCACCCACCTTCGCCATAACCGTACTATAGGACACGCCCTTCTTTACCGCATCCGGCTGTAGTGTGATCACTACAGCTGCGGAATTCGGGGCGCGGAGCCTAGCCGCGGCGGTGCGCTCCTTGTGCCGCTGCCGCCTCTCCCTCTTTTTGGCCGCCCTCTTTGCCTTAGCCGCCTTCCTCTTCTCTCCGGCTACTTGCCATTCGGCATCGGCCGGAAGAGATTTAGGAGGCGGGGGCGGCCGTCTCGCCACCTGGACCGATGCCCTCGCCGCCAGGGTCAGAACCCTCGCCGTCGGGGCTGGAGCTCTCGCTGTTGGTGCTGGGGCCTTCGCCGCCTGCGCAGTCGCCGCACCCTTTGGCTGCCCCGACGAGCCCCGTTTGGCCGTGGCACCTGCGGCGGCTGCAAACGAGGCCGGTTTCCGCTGGCCAGAGGGCGGCTGGCTCGCCGCCAACGGGGGGCGCAGGACGATGGCCTCCAGGGTGGAAAAACGACTCAGTCCCTGCTGAGTGAGTGCCATCTCCTGCCGCACCAGGGTCAGAACCCGGTCTTCTACAAGCACGGGCCGTCCCTGTCCCTGCTGCTGCCCCCCTTGCGGCTCCATCCGGGGGCCGGCTCCTCGGAGCCCAGCCAGGTCCGCCCGGAGCTTCTCGTTCTCCTTTCGGAGAAGCTCCATGGCGGCTGTCAAGCGGGCGATCTCCGCCCGCATCTTGGACAAACTTTCCTGAGGAGGCCCGACGTGAAGGGCCTCCACTGCCGCACACAATAGAGGCCGTGGCTGCGGCAATGGCCTGATCCTTAGAAGACCTGAGCCTCTTCACGGATACCACCTTGATCGCGCCGGCCACGACCTCCGCAAACCTGTCCGCACGCTCTAAATTGGAGCCGCCAGCGGCATCCGGTTCACCACCTGAAACCTCTGAGAGGTGGCGCCTCTCGGCTCGCTGGGCTGGCTTGGCTGGGCTGGCTCTGCTAGGCTCACCAACCTCCCTGGTGGTGGACTCTCTATCCCCGACTTTCCCTCCTCGGGCCCCCCCCCGCCGGCTGGAGTGGATCTTTTGCCGCTCTTTCTGGCTCAAGACCCACTCGTCGGAGGACGAACCCGAGTTGGGGCGCTTGCGAGTCCTAATGGACTCACGGTTCCTACCGACCACCTCCTTTTGCACCGAGCTCCGACCTGAGCCCTTTGTGCTAGATGCAGCGTCGGACTCCGACCCTGCATCACTCTCCACACCTTGAGTTTTGTTTTTGTTCCATACTTAATCCCACGAGTATGGGGGATTTAAAAAGTACATCTAGGTTCACCCCCTGTCCCTAGGCAAGTGTACATTTATAACCCAACCAGGGGGTCCACTGTTACCCTGGCTGGAGGTGCGCTAACGACTAATGCGCCACCTACAACTACGAAGTTGCAGATGACACTACTCCTCAGCCATTCATATCCTCGCCGCGCACCAAAACTTGTAATTAGAGAATTTTTTATAGAGGTTATCTTCCTCGCGATCCGGGCGACTAAGCCAAGATCCTCGTCCCGTTCCAAGCCACAAAACATGACTCTGGTCTCTTTACGGATTACGATTTCGACGGTTGCAGGCAGAAGAATCGATTCTCCCGCTGCTAGCTCGCTGGCAGGGTAAGTGCACAGCAAGCACCACCACTCTTCGCCCACTCGACCTGCCCTCTGTAAGCAGAGAGGGGAGTGGACGACTGACGATCGAGCATGAAGCTCCCCGCCACGCAGAAATTAGCCACGGTCAATACCCTCTCCGAAACTTGGAGAGACTATTGGCCGTGCCCAGGATGCACCGGCCCGACGACTGCTCTTTCCCCCGAACGTATTCGAAGGGAACCAGCAGCAATCAGGCACACGAGGAGGTTTTCTGCACGCAAAGACAAAGAAATTTATTTGTCGGATATGGTAGGTAAAAAGTTGGCTATCAGTGTTCTGGACAGAGCCGACGCTAAAGCGGCATACGAATATTTAACAAACAATCGGTATAAAACCTACATTCACATGTGTATAAAACCTATATTCACATGTTTATAAATCCTACATTCACATGGGTACAAAACATACATTCACATGTGTATAAAACCTACATTCACATGGGTATAAAATCTACAAAACTTATATACTACTTTTACTCTATTAAACAATACAAAACATTATTTCGTATGTTTATGGAATTTTCAAACGAATAATGATGTATTCGTTGAAATAAAGTAGAAATCATATTTTTCCGTCCCAGTGGTCTATAAAAGACCAGTCCCAGGTTTTATAGGATCGTCTGTTTGGATAGTAAAGCAACACGCAAGGTCGCAGTATTAATGTAGTTTGGCAAATTCTTATTCATTATAGCTGATGTGATGGAATTCCTGGTTTTATTAGGCAGCCATTAAAATATTAAAACATCCGTTTATCATAAAAAAATATTATAAAAATGCGCAAATAAGTTTTCTGTAGGATTTTTGTACAGTTTTCGTAGCTTACAGTGGATCCGTAGTGGTAGTCCGAGAAATTAAAATTGTCTTACGTTTTTTGTAGTTTGCAGGTCAGTGTCAGGTGGTATCTTGATCAAAATATGATGTGCGACCATAACAAATATGTATTTACAGAACTATAGTCATTAAAATCATCGATACACATCTCTAAGTTAGATTTGTTCCATATGAACTTTTCCATAACAGATTTTGTTCTATCACTGCGGATCCACCGTAAGAGGCCGACAACACCTAAAGCGCGGTCACTGTCGGACTGCATAGAAAAGAAACAGAAGCACGATGACACAACGCTAGTAATTTATTGCAAAATATGAAGCAATAATCGATTTACAAAAAAACTATAGATTGTATAAAAAAAATAAAACACTATTATGCTAATATGTTGCTTCTAGAATAACCTGCCAAAAATCTGAATGATTGCATGTATATTAGTATGGTTTTTAATCGTTAAAAGAAATCTTTAGAGGTATCTTCGTGATTTTTTTCTATCGTATCAAATTAGTTATATTATGTTTTCAACACACTATCTACCTAGCATACATCCTTAAGAATATCATATATTTTTCTGATTATGTTTACTGCAGTGGATCATTATACTTTAAGGCAATATAAACCTTATAAAAGTTGCGTTTAGGTCCTGTAGTCCCCTTAAGACGCTGACAACACCTAAACCGTGGTCACTGTCAGATTGCATAGAAAAGAAAGAGTAGTGCGATGACACAATGCTCGTAATTTATTGCAAAATATGAAGAAATTATCTATTTACTCAAAACTTAGTTGAGTAATCGAAAATAAAAAACAACCAAGTTCTGCATTCAAATAAGACGTTCTTGTTATTAAATAAATACGTAACGTATGTTGATATTTAATACAGATATTTTGGATTAGAACTCAAGGTAAGAGGTTAGTTTAACGTTAGTTTGTATCGACATTTTTTTTTCAAAATGTGTTTTGGCGACAACCAAGTTCTGGGAAATATGTTCAAAATTAACATATATTTTTTCCGCTACCACAAACTATACAGATTTGCCAATTTTTTTTCTTAAGAGAAGCCTATTATGTTCAATTGGGTCTTGTCAGCACCCTAAAGAAATGGAGAAAAAATCCGCATCACCGCGCAAGCCCGCGCTATTACTTCGTTTTTGCTTAGCGTTCTTTCAGACTTTTTCTTTATTGCTCGGCTCCTAAGGGACGTAGCGTGATGTTAAATAGCCTTCAATCTTCCTCAAGAATTGGGCTATCAGGAATTTTCAGATCCGACGGAAGTTCTAAAGGAATTTCAAAACAAAATTGTAGAACCAGAACAAGATATTTTGAAATCTCCACAGAAAGTAATGGCAAAGCCGATTAGGTACTCATTCTATTTTCAAACGAAAAAAAGAGAATATTCTCCGAATATTAATTTTGGTAAGCAAGGAAGTCGAACAAATTGGAGGGTCGCGATAAGCCTCGGTGATTTTAATACCGTATATTTGTAACTTATTTTATACATTTTGCTGGGAAAGCCAATTTACTTTTATTTTATTACTGGCTTGCAAAATGTACTTAAGTACTTAAACCTAGCCAGATAAAATTTAAGTGTATGTCACCCATCCACGGACCAAATCCGGCAAGCGTAGCTTAACCTAATGGATTGACCCGTGCGGCTGTGCCGTGTGATTACTTAGCCATAACGATCTACATCTATCTATCTGTCTCTTTTTTTTTTGGGTGGGATATTATCAAATAACTTCTCCCGCTCTGGGCGGAGCGGGAGGGTGTGTCAGACTCTTACTGACTAAAACCCACCCGTGTTCCTGCCGTTGTTGCCTGTGTTGCCAGGGGGCACGGTATCCCTTTCGGACTTTCCCGTGACCCCGGCAGGCATTGGCCCTGGTGGCCCCCTATACTTGTACTGACATATCTTTGACGCGCGCGTGGAACAAAACGCGCCGTCGACCCGGGGCCTGGTCCTTATCGGACGGCGAGCTACCCATTGCTCATCGTCCGCAAGCCCATATATCTGTCTCCTGAGATACACGATAACTACCTAGTTCGGGAGGCAGAGCTCTTGTGTAACAGTGACACTTACGTTTGCAAATAAATAAATTTATTATTATTATTATTATTATATATATGTCGCAGCCATCTGGTTAAATTTGCCAGCTAATTGGAGGCCTAGGTCCTCGCCTAGGCATACCCATGTGCCTAACGTCATCTAAATCCGTTCAGCCGTTTTTAGCGTGAAAGCGTAACAAACAAATTAGTTAGGATATACAAGTTAGGATGTAGTACAGGCTGGTTTAATTAACTAAAGCAATTCCACAATAACTCGGCTGTCGCCAGGCAGTTAGTTACAAACCAACATTAACATTATTCAGTGCCAGGATGGCAACAAGGCGCGGATGGCAACAAGGCGGGATCGCGCTGAGAAATTAACTGCATTACTGCTTCTGTTTTTAAAAGAAGAGAGATTAAATAATTAAATCTCTAGAGATAAGTATGGGGATTTCTTTTGAGTAAACCTTTTTTGGGTTCCGTAGTAAACAAGGAACTCTGAGCTACAGGGCAGACAGCCGCTTCGTACTGGAAAGCTGTAATTTTGCATAGGTATACATATTAATCACGCCGATAAAGAGCTAGAACAAAATCTAGGAAGAACATTTTTTTAGGGTACTTAGTTACTTGCACGTAATGTGGGGATGATATTTTTTTCTCGTCTATCCCATGGTGTGGGGTATCTTTGGATTGGCAGTGCAAAAATATTGCGGGTCTGTGAACAACATTTTTCGATTTAAGGATCCGTTTGCGTAATATTAAGCTTTAAATTGCAAATTTTTGTTATAGTCAAGTGTCCCATGTCTCCCTGCCAGCTAAATGGTTGTTTATGGAGACGTGAAAAAAATCAGTGTAGTACATATAAGGAAACGAAAAGGAAAACTATCACAGCTAAGTAGCCTTTACAAGTTAACGAGTAATCAAAATCAAAAGTCATTTAGTCAAACTAGGCTGAGAATCAGCACTTTTCGAAAGTCAAAATTACATAAGACAGTCCTCCAAAATGCCCGCCCTTCACCACTCCCTAGTGCTTTAGCTGGGAAGAAGAAGTGGCGAACAAACTTCCCAGCAGCACAGCTGTCTGTTCAGTTAGAGAAGAAAAAAAATGGATTCTATACAACAGTATGCAAAAACAATTTACACCACGTGCAACACAAAGCATTAAATTATTAGCCATATGTCAGCTAGCACACCACTATACCAACAAAAAAAAGAAAAGAAAAAGACCGAAAAGTATTTTCAAGCAGAGATAAAAACGTAAACAGAACTTAAAACCTAAATAAAAGCTTCCAAGTATAAAGGGCGCGCCCGCTTACATATAGCTATAGCTGTAACAGTCACAAATGATGAACTAGGACCATCAAAGTAATAAATAAAAGTAAATAAATAAACAGTTAATTACTAATAACAAAACAAAACAATGGTCAACAAGACGACCAGTCACCACAAGCAACAACCGTTCACGAGCATAACGCAAAAATCAGCCATTACCCCCATAATAGTCGATCAACTTAAATTTGTAGTTGGAGAATTGACCGTAACCTATATCGATGTATGGGAGAACATGTTTTTCAACTGCAATGTTAAGTTTGTTTTTGGGATAAATTTATCCCAACTTCCCAACTACGGAACCTTTCATTGTGCGCCGTCTGACACGCACTTGGCCGGTTTTTTTGTGTCTGTGTTACATGCAGAAGTGACAGGAGGTGAATTAGGGCAAGACTTTCATGAAAAAAAAGAAAAACTATCAAGAAAATCCAAAGATAACAGATTAATAAATATGTCGCACCGTGAGCTCTTGGATCTATTTACACGATGAATCACATACCTAGGTATACAACAGTTCGCGGGAAGGTACTTATGGGTCACCGAGGCACCGCAACACAGGTAACAGGAAGGAATACGGGTGGGTTTTAGTCAGTAAGAGTCTGGCACACCCTCCCGCTCCGCCCAGAGCGGGAGAAGTTATTTGATGATTTCCCACCCTCAAAAAAAAAAAGGTATACAACATATCAAAGACTAATCTAGACGAAAAGCTCAGAAAAATACAACTGGAAATTTTTCTTCCACCTACTGGTCTATTACGAGACATAAGCCACTCTAACGACTATTTGAACAAAAGAATATCTGTAAAAGTGTTTTTAAAACAAACTCATACCTTTCAGTCCTAATTCAATAAAACAAAATACTTTCAGTGACCCTGATTCGCTTCCGAAGGCTCAATCCAATCCACGTAATACCGGGGACTTTTTGTCCCCAAATGAGCCCTGTAAATCTGTATTTGATTGGAAATCGTACTTTGGTAAAACTGTGGTAAGCCTGCTAGATTTTTTTGGGAAAATTGGCAAAGCGGTGTTTGGCAAAGTAAGGTTGTTAAATCTAAATCGTTGTTATTGTTAATAAGATAAAGGACATTCTGTCACTATTGTATTTGGAATCATCATCATCATCATTCTCCTGCTCTTATCCCAATTTATTTGTGGTAGACGCAACATCCTTTCTTCCATACTTCTCTATTAAGTAGTTGTCATCTCGGTAGTCACTAGAGTTGCCGCGAATAGTGTTTATAGCGAATAATCGAATACCGATTAATCGCCATTCACTTTGGCGAATAGTCGAATAACTCGACATTACTATTCGACATAAAAAAAAACATTAAACACATTAAAAATATTTCTAATTTCTTCTAAGGTTGTGAGAAAAGAAAACAAAGTTAAAGAAATCTGTTTCATGTTATACATACCTACATATATGTAGTAAATTTAATTTTCCATTTTTAAATGCTGGCAACCCTTTTCTTGTACAAGTCTTTCTTTACGTTCTAAGTTTAGTTTACGTTACGGGGAATACCCCGTTTTGTATAACCCAGCGATTATTATTGTAGGGGATTTCCCGCTCAATCAATACGCTTGTGTTTAGGATAGGCGGCACGCATTTGTTAATTGATTTTCGACATCGGTTGACGTTTTTTTATTTTTTATTTCTATACTTATTTAAAAATTGCTATTGAATTAAAGACTTGATGAATACTTAATTAGTTAAAGTGTTACTTAATAAAAAAGAACAATCATGCCAAACCCAGGAAAAAAATCTCATGTTTGGCTACATTTTGAAGAGGAAGAGAACAGTGCAAAATGTGTTTTGTGTGGTGTAAAAATAAGTAGAGCAGCAAAAAAAGCAGGAACAACGGCTTTGCAGAATCATTTGAAATTCAAACACCCAGGTTAGTTTTTTTTACCTATATTATTTATTTTACCGTTACTAAGTAATAATAAAATAAGAACGTTATTTAATATAATATTTGTTTCAAAAGTTATTTTCATTTATGAAGTATATAATTGTACTATTGTGAGTTTTGTAGCACATTATTTAAATAATTGCCGCTACCTAAGTTCCTGATTAAAGGTTCTTTTCTTTGTTCGCAGATGAGTATTGTAAAATGTATGGAAGCTCAAGTAGTCATGCTCAACATAATGCTCCCGCAGGAGCATCTTCAAGTACCTCCTCATCCACCCAGTTGCCCAGTCAGCCTTTGGTGCAACAGTCACTGCAACAACTACTTGAAAAAAAAAAGCTTTGGGACATCAACGATAGCCGAGCAAAAAGATATCACTACTTGATTGGTGAAATGATCGCTGTTGACAACGAGCCACTTTCCATCGTCGATCATCATGTAGGCTTTAAACGTCTTCTTAATAATGCTTTGCCGCAATACACCATTCCTGGCAGGACATATTTTACCGAGAAAATAATTCCAGACATGTATGAGAGAGTGGTTAGCAAACTAAAAAACGAGTTAGAAAAGGCTGAAGCTATAGCATTCACTAGCGATCTTTGGACTTCTTCTGTAAATAATGCTGCATTTCTGAGTTTCACCGGACACTGGATATCAGAAAACTTTAAACTGAATCATGCCGTTCTAAACATGGCGCATTTTCCTGAATCACACACATCAGAAAATATCAAAAGAGAACTGTTACAGTGTGTAACGAAATGGGACATACCCATCACTAAAATTCAAGCGATTGTTCACGATAATGGGGCGAATATGGTTAAAGGAGTTAAGGAAACTCTACTTCCTTCACAGCGTTGCTTCATACATACTCTCCAGCTGGTGATAAATAATGCATTAGATAACAGTTCTCCAATAAAAGAAATTCTTACTAGTGCCCGCCGCATAGTGACACATTTTAATCATTCAGGATATACAAAACTTGAAAGTATTCAATCTAAGCTCGGACTTCCTAACCATAAACTGATTCAAGATATTCAAACTCGCTGGAACTCAACATATTACTTACTGGAGCGTCTATTTGAACAAAAAAGAGCAATTTCGGTGTATATTTCAGAATCAAGGAGCGTGAATTTTGAAAATTTGACCAGTGATCAGTGGGAGGTTATAGAACATCTGTTAAAGCTCTTAAAACCTTTCGAAGAGATAACAAAAATCACGAGTTCCACATATGCACCCATATCAGATGTGATACCTAGCACTGTTTCATTAATCAGATACCTAATGAAAGATGCGCTGATTCAACAAACTGCACACGTTGATGATTTTAGAAAGGCGTTGATAGAAAATATGGAAGCCCGTTTTAACTTGGATGATCTATGCTTTACGAAGACATATTACTTGTCGACATTTTTAGACCCCCGCTACAAGAACTTTTACTTTGACGCTACCCAAGTTGAACGGATCCGTAGAGCTGCGCTCAGAGAAGGTCTTAGGCTTTCTTTAGATGACGAAAATGATGATTCGGATCCAGAAACGGCATCCAAAAGGTCTCGTTTAGACAATGTAAATGAGCATGATTCGGAAACTCATAAACTATTTTGGGCATGTTTTGAAGAATCACCTATAGAGCAACCTACTGAAGAGCAACCCAAGAATGCCACTGCTGAAGAAATCGCCAACTACATCGCATTAGCAAAGGCTGACAGAAAAATAAACCCATATGAATGGTGGGCTTTGAGTACCAATAAGAATAGATTTCCTATTTTAAGTAAGCTTGCTAAACGATACTTAATCACACCAGCAAGCTCTGTTTATTCAGAAAGACTATTTTCCGAGGCAGGTTTAATTTACGAGGAAAAACGAAACCGACTTGCTCCAGAACGTGCAGAAAAAATTGTTTTTTTGCACCACAATCTGCCTCTGTTGGATTTTAAATATTAATTAAAAAGCCTTACTAATTTAATTTCATGAATATGATAGGCACAGGCACATATTACAGATAATAATTGATATTGTGTATTGTTTTATTAAGTAAAATAATTTAAAAAATGATTATTTTTTACTCATTAGTTCTTTTGTTCGTTAAAAGTTTATTTTCGACGACTATTCGCCGAATGCCGAATAATACTAGCTATTATTCGGTATTCGACGAATATCAAAAAAATGACGAGTAATGCCGAATACCGAATAATAGCGAGTATTCGCGGCAACTCTAGTAGTCACCCCCTTTCCCGCCATATCATCTTTCACACAGTCCATCCATCGGTTCTTTGTACTTCCCCTACTCGTATAGCCATCTCAAACTCAAACTCAAAGCATTTATTTCAAATAAACCAATTACAGGCACTCTTGAATTGTCAAGGGGTCGGTCAGTCAGAAAAATGAAGCTAGTTGCCCATTCCAAAGCATAGTAGGTACTTAAGGAGAAGAACGGGCAAGAAACTCCACGGAAACTCTTTTAAATCAACATACATTATGGATACAAAATACGAGTATTGTTTACATCATTCATTTTGAAATTCATCACACATTCATACTCAAAACTTTCCTCACGGCGGAGGAGTGAGGAAAATCCAAACTCATTCATCCGCATCACATGCCCATACCTTGACAACCGATTACCGCACAACCGATTCTCGATTGTATTTGGAATACCTTTTCAAAATGAAATAGGAAGTAAGGAGTAATTTTAATAACTTTTGAAATTTATATATTTTTCTTTCTTTCTTTTAAATATTATTGACTAGCTTCTGCTCGCGACTTCGCGTGGAAGTCGAAAGATACACTATATATTAAAATAACAGCCACATTTTTATAAAACTCTAGGCCCCCGACCCACCGCGTCGCATCGCATCGCCCGCCCGAGCTATTACTTCGTTTTCGCTTAGCGTCCTTTCTGACTTTTTCCCCCAAGAATTGGGCTGTCAAACGCAAAAAGAGTTTTTCAAATCCGACTGGAAGTTTCAAAGATTTGCGCGTCCAAACAAATAAACTCTTCGTCTTTATTATATTAGTATATCTGATATAATATCGATGTTATTTTGAACATTTGGTACTTTTGATTAGAACCTAAGTACCTTCTTTTTCATAAAACGTTTCCATCTGAAATATTATGTCATAGGCTACAGTTTCCTGGAACAGCGGTGGCCGCCACATAACGCCCGCAGTGACGGCTGTCATGAAAACTGATGGCAGCGGGGTTTGACTTTAAGGTGCGTGTGAAACCCTAAGCTTAAGGCACTGACAAGAAGTAAATGACCAAAGTATAAAGTAGTCTTCGGTTCTTCAAAGTATAAAGTAGTATAAGTAGTCTTCGGAAAAAAATTGCCAAATATGTATAGTTTGTGGTAGCGGAAAAAAAATATGTTAATTTTGAACATATTTCCCAGAACTTGGTTGTTACCAAAACACGCTTGGCAAAAAAATCTCGATACAAACTAACGTTAAGCTAACCTTTTACCTTGAGTTCCAATCCAAAATATCTGTAAATATCAACGTACGTTACGTATTTAATTAATATCAAGAACGTCTTATTTGAATGCAGAACTTAGTTGTTTTTTATTTTCTATTTCATTTTGACTAAATAGATAATTGCTTAATATTTTACAATAAATTACAAACGATGTGTCATCGCGCTTCTCTTTCTTTTCTATGCAGTCTGACAGTGACCGCGGTTTAGGTGCTATCAGCGTCTTAAGTCACTCACTTGTTAACATTGAACGACTTACTTCTACAGCTAGTTTTCTCACAAAAAAAAAATGACCAGTGTAGAATCAATCCACACAGAGTTTCAATTCATTTCGGTGAGTATGTGCGAATAAAATTGCGTAAAATAAAAAACTGGGCTGAGTTTACACACCGTTCTATGAGGACTCCGTACATAACTTGACAGGAATACAAACATGTATGACAGTCGTGTTTTTATGGTATAAACTTCTTCGTATTTCTTAGTACTGACCTCGAGTTACTCTTTTTACATACAAAAATATCAATTAAGGGGAAAATAATTTAAATGCTCCTTTACGTACGTCGTACACTGCAAATTATGCAGACATAAAGAGAGAATTTAAAAGTGAAAATAGTTACCTACAAACTAAAAAAATGTCTGTCAGTCTGTCCTGTAATACAAAAATAACTGTCGTCTAATTTTCATTCTATGCTGTACGTACTATTTTGCGAAGCGGAGGGGTTACGAGGAGCGTGTCCCAGTTTTAGAATTCAACGCAGTGATAGCCTTGTGGAATGACCGTCGGACTGCAAAGTCATAGGTCGAACCCAAGGCACGCGCTTAAAAAACGGTGAAGGAAAACATCGTGAGGAAACGGGCATGCCTGAGAGATAATTCTCGGCGGCATGTAACGCCAAGGCGGAGGCCCATGGGCGGCTTAAAAACTCTGACACCAGGTTCGTTACTAATCGCGGGTTACCGAGGCCCCTGGCAACACAGGCAATGGAAGGGACACGGGTGGGTTTTAGTCAGTAAGAGCAGGAGAAGTTATTTGATAATTTCCCACACAAAAAAAAAGGTTTGTCACAAACAAACGATTTTTTTTTTTAATAAAACGGAACGCGAAACACTAATACCTACCTTCTCTTTATTCGGATAAAATTTATTAAGACCAGTGAAAACTCAACTAGTTTAAACGTCATTTGTTTGCTTTCTTTTGATATATAAAGAAATAAGAAATGAGATTAAAGACTATTATGCTTCGTTTGTTTCTCTCGAGCAGTTTGAAAACTTAGACGAAGGAAAGTAGTGTGAAGTTCTGGAACACAATCACCGTAGTCGCGTTTTTACTTATAAACTACTTAGTTGTAGTCTGTCCTTTAAATAATAAAGTCGGTCTGATTGCGTAGATAGCAACTTACCTATTAAGGCTCGTGCAGACTGGCGCGATATCGCGGGGGCGACAGACAGCGCGACACTTTCCATGAAGTTTTCATAGAAATTGTGCTACTAGTATCGCGTCGCGCCTAGCTGCAGGAGCCTTTACATACATTGAAAATGAAATCATTCAGTATGGAAAGTAAAAGGAACTCAAAAATATTATTATCAACACAACATACATTTTTTTATAACAATTCATTTTTGTGGGTAATTAATATAATAATTATAATATCTAACAATTCAGCCCCAATTATAATACTCGTACTTCGGTACCCGGTTTCGGAATAGAGAATTTGTGCAAAATTAATTTGTAAAAAAAAAGAGGAGTGAATTAAGTGAAATACTCTGTATTTCATATAATAAATACTCTGTATTAGAATTAAGTGAAATACAGAGTATTCCACTTAATTTGCTCCGTACTTAATAAACAAACAGTTGCACTGTATGTTTATTTCGCAGGCTACGTGCCCGAGAAATTCATGTTTTTTTAATACATTTTCATAGAATAATTTTATACAAAGCTGTGCTTGGATTTTTCTTTTGAGTTTTTTAGCGTTAGTAACGGATAAATCATTTGTTTGAAGCTCGGAACTTCTTCTCGTGTATTAGCATGAGTTTTTATAGCTCAATATAAAAAATGGAAGCATATTATGATACAGGGGATAAATTAGAGCCCAACCGATCGGAATAAACCAAAAGTTACACAAATAATCTGCCTAGCCATTTCCCAAGTATGTTGGGGTTGGCTTCCAGTATGACAGGATGCAGATGAATACCAGTATTTTACATAGAGCGACTGCCTACCTGACCTACACGAATACCTCCTGGGTACTGCTAATCCCTTGGTAAGAATGGTTGTCAGACTTTTGGCCTTCTAACCCGTAACGACTTTTAAAGATCTACCGATGACAGCCGGGACCCACGGCGTAACGTGCTTTCCGAGGCACGGAGGGGTCTCAATATGTAATGGATGATCAACCATTCACGAACCGACCGCAGCAAGCGTAGCTTAACCTTCGATAGACCCGTGCGGCTGTTATTCAAAATCAAAATATATTATTTCACATAAATCTACATGGGCACTTATGAAACGTCAGAAGCTAGGTGCACGGTTTCAATTGGTCGTTTCCTATGGAGAAGAACCGGCAAGAAAATCCAAGGTTACTCTTTTAAAATTAATTGGCTTTTACAATGTTTTCAAATCACAGTGTTAATAGGTATGGGACAGTGTAGGCCTGTCAAGAAGTACCAGGTATTTAACAAAAGATAAATGGTCTACAAATCTAGTCTATTATTAATTAGCTACGAGTAACAAAAAAAAAACAAACAAAAAATATCTACAATGTACATTAATATTATAAAGATGAACAGTTTGTAAGATTTGGATGTAGGATCTCTGGAAGTACTGATCCGATTTCGAAAATTCCTTCACTGACAAAAAGTTACATTATTGCCGAATGCCATAAAGGTATTTTTATAGTATAGTTGACTACCACGCGGGCGAAGTCGCCGTCAGAAGCTAGTGATGTATAATGATGCGCTATTTTATTACCTCTGGATAAGTTTAGGGTACTTAACTTATTGTTTGTAAATATGTGAGCACCATGCATAATTAATTTATCTGTAATTTTTTATTGTTTTACCTATTGTGGTAAAGTAATTTTATTCTAGATGCATCGGCTTCACATATAATTATTATACTATATACCAGTGATGGGCGTAACTAGTTACATAAGTAATCTAATTAATAATTTAATTACATAATAATTTGATTAAAATGTAATCTATTTACATACTATTCAATTACATTGTAATTAGATTACTTTGGATGTGCTATGAAATTAATTACAATGTATTTAATTACAAAATAATTTGATTACAAGGTAACCTAATTACATTGTATTCAATTATATTGATATTATAATAACTTTAAATATGAAATGTCGCATGCTTGCATCGCATTTTTTTGTAAGTATAATTATGTGTTTCATTTTCGTATTTGTCAAAAATGTATTAATTTTTTGTAAGACGCAGATGTCCTATTACGGCCATTACTAATATTAATGTGTAATTACGTTTTATCAGATTACTTATAATATGTAATCTGAAAATCAGTAAATCTAAAATGTAAGTAGGTTAACTTGTAATTAAAGGACTTTGTATTTAATTACAGTGAGTACTCATTGCTATAGAAACTTCTGCAACACCCTTCTGAAAAAAATTAAAAATGAATATGATAGAAATGAACTGCAGAAAGCAGGCAAAAGTTGTAAACTTATTTGGAAATTTATAAAATCAAACACATTTAGAACAAAAATCCCTGACCCTCCACTTGACTTATTGACTATAGAGAACAACCCAATCGAATCAACAAATAAAATTAATTTCTATTTTTCTAACGTAGGTAAAACCTTGGCAGAAAAGACTTTAACATCTAAAAGCTTCTTCCCTCAAAACCAACCTAAAACAGTCCCCAAACTCAAATCGTTTGTCTTACTAGATACGGATGTCGAGGAAGTACTAACAATTATTTCTGGATTAAAGGACGTTTGTGCTGTTGGGTGGGACGGTATTTCAAACAACATACTTAAACACTTCAGATACATACTTGCTCCGCCGCTAACTCATATTTTTCAGTTATGTTTAAGTAATGGTATATTCTCTAAGTCGCTTAAAAAGGCAGTGGTTACTCCTGTTTATAAATCTGGTGACAAAAAATGTGCTAATAACTACAGACCCATTTCCGTTTTATCAGGAATCTCCAAGATCCTAGAGAAAATCATTAATATTAGATTAATTAAATACCTAGAAGATAAAAATTTACTTTCAGATAGCCAATTTGGTTTTAGGTCCAAAAAATCAACTTACCAAGCAGTACATCAAATGACAGATTATATAACGACTAATTTGGATAAGGGCATGCACACCATTGGGATCTTCCTAGACCTCGCCAAGGCCTTTGACACAATTTCTTGTCCTTTACTATTGCACAAGCTTGAAACGCTGGGAATAAGAGGAACAACTCTTTCACTACTTTCTGATTATCTTCCTGACCGCGAACAATGTGTCAAAATTGGTCAGTACGTTAGTTCTGAGCTTCGAAATAGTAATTACGGAATACCACAAGGTAGTATTTTGGGTCCTACTTTATTCCTTGTATATATAAATGACCTGTGCAGCTTGTCACTCCAAAATGGTGTCATAATGTCATATGCAGATGACACAGCTCTATTGTTTTCAGACAAATCTCGAGATGAGGTGTATAAACAAGCCCAGAACGGTTTTAATATAGTGTCTAATTGGCTACATGTAAATCTCTTAACACTAAATGCAGATAAAACCAAACACATTTTATTTACTATTAGAAATACTAACCTGCCAACTACTAACATAAACATTTATGCGCATAAGTGCAACACGTATGCTGACAATGCATGTAGTTGTCCTACCTTAGCAAAAACCGACCATATAAAATATCTAGGTGTAACGATTGACACAAATCTGAATTTCCGTAAACACATCGATTTATTATGCACACGAATGCGTAAATTAATGTACATTTTTAAGAATTTACGATACATATCAGACTACAAATTAATTAAACAGGTATATTTAGTTTTGTGCCAATCCATTCTCACTTATTGTATAACTTCATGGGGTGGGGCTTCTAAATCAATCCTACTGCCATTAGAACGTGCGCAGAGAGCTATCCTTAAGGTAGCCACCTTTCGCCCATTTAGATTTCCCACACACGAGCTTTACAAGGCATGTAAGGTGTTAACCGTGCGTCAACTATTTATATTGAATATAATACTACTCCAGCATAGCAAACTTCCTTATATCCCAATATCTATAGATAAGAGAAGAAAAGACTTGGTTTGCATAAAGCCTCAAACTAGACATACTTTCATAAATAAATTGTATGTATTTTTAGGTCCGTTCTTATATAATAAAATCAGTAAGTCTCTAAGTATATATAGTGTAAATCGTAAAAAATGCAGTGAAATGTTATGTGAATATTTAGCGACATTTAATTACTCAGACACTGATAAAATGCTAGATGCAATGCAATAAGTTTATTAGTGTTAAATAAATATTTATTTTAAAATATAATTAATATGTATCAATGCTAGCACTATGTACAGTACCATATTGTCCACTAAAGCACGCAGCGTTGTTAAGTGATGGCCAGTGATAGGAATAGGTAGTGCCTATTTGCCTAAACTTCGAAGAACAGAGACAAGAAACGGAGACTTCCTTAGGACTAACTTTTTTTCCGAGACATCTGTCCCGAAATTTCGAGACAACACATAAATACATTTAAAAAAAATGTTATTTGGAATAAGTAATTCGTCTATATTTACCTAAAGTTTGCGACTAGATATATCATAATAAATAACATACACAGTCGTTACAACCATAATATTTTCTGAATTTTTTTTTGGAGAACATTTTGTAAATGACTTGTTGATCGTAATACACAATGAATCACAATGTTTGAATAAGAGGCCGTACACGTTTCGAAGTAAATATCTTCTTTCTAGCTCACTCTCGGCTACGTTTAATGAGATTTCTAAAGTTCAAGTGTAAAAAAGGCATTATATGTAACACATAATATGATTTAATGGAGTGTCCATGGAGTTTCTTGCACGTTCTTCTCCATAGAGACCTACTCTTTGGAACGTGCAATTTAGCTTCACTTTTCTTGGACTGACCGACATTTGACTGTTCAAAAGTGCCCGTAAATGGTCTATTTGAAATAAATGCTTTGATTTTGATTTTATCGGTATTTAAAATAAATAAATAATTCATTTATTTGCCAGAATGTAGGTATACAAAGTGGTATGATCTTAATATTAATGAGGTCGCTTTACATTCTACCGATATACATGATGTGCATATATTTAGTTACAAATGAAAATACAAATACCTTTTTTTCTTTCATCTTAATGAAATATATTTCTAAAGTATATTTAAAAATGTGCTTGATATTAAAATAATTGCATAATAATGGTATCACATTATCACATTTTACGGCAGCGCGTTTCGTTATCTATTCTTAGAAATTACAAAAGGTAACCGCCATGGTCGCATACCTGTGCGGCGCGGGGAGGGTCTACATACCCCCTCCCCCCCTACTCCTTACCGCCCCGCGTGCGCGCAGGTTACCTTCACTTCAATCCTGTACTTCGGTTTGTTAAGTGCGCATCTTCCTGTATTGTTTTTGTGAATATTGTTTTTCACCCTCGCTCGTTTTTTGGTTCATTGGATCTTCTTAATACGACTACTTTGGCTTGAATTTATGGATTACGATTTGCTGCAATAACATTGTTCCTGTCTGTCTACATCAAATAATACGGTAAGTCAACATTTATTACTTTTTAATGTTTTGGCTAAACTTATTTATTTTATTTCTTGTAGGGAAACAAACAGTAAGTTAGATATAAAGAAGAACATTAATGTATATATTATTTTATCTTAAACTAACAATTTGACAGTCTAGATTGATATGCAATTGTATGAACTTGATATTTTTTAGTGGAGTTTTTAAGATAATTATTGTGTATGAAACGTAGTTAAAGAAAAAAAACATACGCATTTAACTTTTGGTTCAAATATAAAACTGAACTTCAATAAAGCATAGTAATGTTATATCTTTGGTGTCATAAAGAATTCCTAAGGTGGACGAATTCTATCAAAATATATTATTTTTCTGGCCGGTTCTTTTCATATTTGAACCAAAATGGAATATGTCTTTTGCGCATTGACTAAAATGCGAAAAAAAAATTTCAATAACAATGATGTTACGCGTGTTCATATTATCTAACCGTTTTTCTTTATTAGAGCGTAAAATGAAAGAATAAAATCTTTAAATCGATACAATCGATGCACCTAGCTGGAATGCGCGCACCTCTCCCGCTTTTCTTTCCACCTCCCTGTATCTATAAAGGTTCGTTATTCCTTTTGAGGCATGGAAAACTTAAAATTTTATTTTATTTTAGGTACTTGCCATCGTACATCTTTTTGGAGACCAGTAAGATTGGAGATGGCGAACAAGCCTAAGAAAGCAACAGTACAAAGTTGGATTGGACTTCATCCTGAATTATATTACGACCCGGCCAGTAATTTGATTTACTGTTCTAAGTGCGAGAGCAGTATAACAGCTAAACTTAGTAGTGTCAAGAGGCACGTTAAAGGTCCGAAACACAAAGGGACAAGTAAAAAACCAAATGAAGAATTTTATTTGGACCTAGTACAATTTCTCATATTATGTAATATACCTTGGATTCAAGTAAACAACCCCGCTTTCAAAAAATTCTTCCATAAATATATTTGCTGCAATTGTACAAATCGACAAAAGCTTCCTGAGCAATCATTGCTGAGAAAAGTTTATTTAGATAAGATTTTTAAAACTAAAATTGACTCGATTTATGAACAAATTGCAAATCAAAAGCTGTGGGTATCTTTAGACGAGACAACTGATTTTTTAGGCAGATACATGGTACATTTACTTGTAAAACCTTTAAATGCGATCACACAAAAACCATTTTTAGTTGCTTGCAAAGTACTAGAAATTGTTAATGGGAGCACAATTGCCCAATTTGTAATAGACTGCTTTGAAAATATGTGGTGCGATTTGTATGAATTCAAAGTAGGAGACGTTGCTGTATTATGCACTGATAGAGTAGCATATATGCTAAAAGCGGGACGTGTGCTGAAAAATTATTTGCCCAACATGATACACGTCACTTGCTTAGCATTTGCACTGAATCTCGTGGCAGAAAAAATACGATACGAATACTCAGATGTAGATGAATTAATTTCAAACGTAAAAAATATATTTTTAAAATCACCTAATAGAGTGCGCTTGTTAAAAAACACCTTTCCCCACATGCCGCTTCCTCCAGAACCCGTTATTACAAGATGGGGTACTTGGTTGGAGGCAGTGTCATATTATGCAAAATATTATGATCAAATTAAAACAATTGTAAATCTTTTAAGAAGTTCCGACGCGCTATCTATTAGGTGTGCCAAAAATGTTCTTCAAAAGGAAAACTTGAAATCGGACTTGGACTACATTGAGGAATATTTTAAAGATATACAAATTGGATTAAAGAAATTACAAAAATCGAATTTAACTCTAAGTAATAACAAAAATAATTTCATCACCACTGCTCTCAAAAAACGGTGAAGGAAAACATCGTGAGGAAACCGGCATGTTCTAGAACCAAAAATTCGAAGGCATGTGACATCTACCAACCCGCACTGGGCCCGCGTGGTGGATTACGGCCCACTCCCTCTCGCAGAGAGGAGGCCTGTGTCCCAGCAGTGGGAACATTATAGGCTGATTATGTATGTATGTAATTTAACTCTAACGGAATCCTTTGAAATATTTGATCACGTGAGAACTGTGCTTAGCTGGTGTTCATCTGAGCTTATAAAAAATAAACTCGTAAATGTCATGGACAGAAATCCCGGTTAAGATAAAATTAGCGATAACAGCAGGAAAGGATGAGCGATCATACTATATGTACGCGCCTTTAACCTCAGTTGATGTTGAAAGGTCATTTTCAACTTATAAATGGATTATTAACATAAAAAGAAATCGCCTGACAGTTGAAAATATAGAAAAAATTATGATTGTGTATTTTAACTTAGATGACTCATCTGACAAAGAAAATTTCGGTTCTGATACTGAACTTGACGAAACGAATCACGATGATTAAATTAAAATCGTTCTTTTTTTATGGTATTTGTAACACAAATAAAGATTTTCAAATTCTTAGCAATTTTTGATGCATCAAGTTCTTTATCAAAACCGAACAGTTAGTAGTTCAGTATTAAAACTGATTGTCCTAAATGCTTCAAATATTAATTTGTAAACTTCAAAGGTTAATTTGTACTTTGATTTGAGTAAAAATTGCATCCCTCAACGTCAGTAAAATAAATATGACATAGATATTTAAAGATAGATAAACATAAATTTGTTTCTTAAATCTTTCCTTCTGTACATTTTGTTTCATGGTTTCCAATTACGTCATATTTTAAAATAATATAAATATACATATATTTGTTACAACAATACTCTATGTGTTTTATTTTTCCTTTAGAGCCCATTAATTATTTAATGAACCTAGAGCGATATCGACCGGCGATTTTTGAGCATTTTTTCTTTCGTGTTTTTTTTTGTATAGAAATCTCCAAAAATCGCCAGACAATATCGGTGGTGTGAAAGGACCCTACGTTTTTTTTTTTTTTTAACTAGTTAATTCCCGCGGCTTTTCCCGCGTGTACTATTGTTTTTGTATCCCATGGGAACTATACTTTTTTTTTTAATAGGAAGTAGCCTAAGTGCTATTCCACACCTTAATCTATATCACTACCAAAATCAGCATTTTCAGTGGCATTGAGTAATGGACATCCATACAAACTATCACATTTATAGACAAACTTTAGATAAATATAGACGAATTACTTATTCCAAATAACACATTTTTTTAAATGTATTTAAGTGTTGTCTCGAAATTTCGAGACAGATGTGCCGGAAATAATTTAGTCCTAAGGAAGTCTCCGTTTCTTGTCTCTGTTCTTCGAAGTTTAGGCTAATAGGCACTACCTATTCCTATCACTGGTGATGGCCTAAAACACAGGTTTGAATAAACCTACATCAGGCAGGTCGCTATTGTATAGAATTAGACCCTTAACCAATCTATATAAGTTATACACTAGATTTATTTTAGACATAGTTTAACATTTTCTTACTAATTAATATGTAAGTTTGTAATGATATAATTTCTAGTAATTTGTATGTGAACTTATGAATAAAAATTATTATTATATTATTATTATTATTATATTATTATTTTCTTGTTATTATATTATTATTATTATTATATTATTTATTGCAATTAGTTACTTGAGTAATTTGTTCCAAAGTATTTTAATTACTAATTACAATGTAACTGTAATTTGTTATTATTAATCTAATTACATTTACCTTGTATAATGAATGTACCTATACAAAATATTGTAAAACATTTCAAAAGAGTAACGGTGGAGTTGTTTGTCCATTCTTCTCCATACGAAACGGCCTATCTATATCGGTGAAACTATCTTTTGGAAGGGCCGACTGGCATCAATTCTATTTTTGAAATAAATAATTTGACTTTGTCTTTGACTTTAGGACTCTGAAACAGGCCCCTAGTCATTATTACTAAAAGAAGCAGGGTTAACTTGTTTATCACGCGTACTCTGTGAGATTGCGATATTTTGTATGTTCTGTTTCACTAAAAATGTATGTATTTCTACATCCTCTTAGAACAATCAGGATCAAACAAAACTCAAACATTAATATTTGCGCAAAGTCTCATCAAAACTTTGATTTAGGTAGTAAGCAAGCTTAAGTAATTAAGTATAGCCAAGCTTTCAACAAAGATTTAATGAATATTTAGTGGTCGTATTTATTGCCAAATGCCATGTCTGACTATAAAATACAAGGCCGTGAACTTAGTCGTTCTAATTGTCTGTGGTTTTGTGTTTATTATACGTCGTTAGTTACTTAGCATTCGTTTCTGTAAGGTCACAACTATCTTGAGATTATGATTCATTTTCCAAAATGGAATCATTTTAAAGTTTAAATTGATTTATCACTTAATTGTGCAGGAAATAAGTTCCTAAATAAAGTGCTGAGTAAATATTTACAAAACAGAATAAAATACCAACCACCTCATTTTTACATCATAGATGTTTAAACTGCATCTGGGAGTTCCCAGAAACACTGTAGTTACAGTGAAATTCTACATTATAAACTTACGTATGACGTATGCATGTCCATTCTTATTTCCTATGTACCAGTATTAAAATTAAAAGTCATTTAATCAAACTAGGCTGAGAATCAGCACTTTTCGAACGTCAAAATTACATAAAACCCCAAAACGCCCGCCCTTCACCACTTTTTAGTGCTTTACATGGGAAGAAGTGGCGCAACAAACTCCCCAGCAGCTGCACAGCTGTCTCTTCAGTTGGTAAAGCTTGATTGATGACACTAGTATGCAATGATGTATGCGATGTATGTATCCGATGACACTAGTATGCAAAATAATTTACATTAAGGCGCTGACAAGACGCAAATGACCAGAATAGGCTTGTCTTAAGAAAAAAAATTGCTAATTGCTATTTGCTATATGCTAAATTGCTATTGCTATTGATAATTGCTTCATAAATTGCAATAAATTACAAGTGTTGTGTCATCGCGCTTCTCTTTCTTTTCTATGCAATCTGAAAGTGACCGCGGTTTAGGTGTTGTCAGCGTCTTAAGCAAAATACAAAAGCATTATTGCTCAGTGGATCCCAAATAACAGGAAACGACTACGCAGCAGGCCCAGAAAGAGATGGGGGTGAGCTGGACTCCTTATAGGATTGGCTTGCAATCAAAGTAGACCGGGAGAAGTGGAAAGAGCCTTGGCACTGCAGCGCGGGACAACAAAGGCTTAAAATAATAACCCCACCGCGGTATCTCTACGTTAACGTCGTGGAGGAGCTTGCGCGTTCCCATGTACTCCAGATCTGTGCCGGTAGAGTTTACTTTGCCAAAACAGATCTAGGGTGAGGACCAAGACCACGAAAGATACAAAAACCCGCAGGGCAGTATATGGTGATCTGTTCGGCAATAGCGATCCCACGGACCCTATCTCCTGGAAGTAGTCTTGTTCTTCATCTCTTGCTTGCCTTTATTGACCGACCAGAGTGAACACTGACGAGGAACAGAGCTCCCATCTCTTTCTTGCCTTTATTGGCCGGCTTGAGTGGAGATTCGCAAGAGGAAACATGCTCGGAGGAAGGAAGTATTCCAGTAAGATGCTGGTTGGTATCTTGACCGTACTTTTGAGATTGTCCTGATAGCCGTGGGATACCTTTCAGCTCCTCATAAGTACCTCAGGACATGTTGCCCCTTGTCGCTACGACACTATGTGCTAGCGACAGTTTTCGGAGCCCATTATTGATTGTGCAAGTCACTTCTGCCATTTTATCCATGTATATAATAATATCTAAAACATTGATCAGGTAGGGGCTATAGTCCTTCCATAGTCTAGGTAACCAGTCCATTTTAGCCACCCAAACCCATAGTTCAATATCTTTGTCCCCATATCCTGCAATAGTCCTACACCAACCAGGGGTCGTCCTTGGGTGCACTTGCATAGTGCACACTGGGATAATCGTCGGTTGGTACCTCATTTAATTAAAAGCGTCTAACGGGCCTCTGCGAGTTGGCTGCGGTTCCTCGTACGCCTTCCATAGGTTCGGGACCCTAGAGTCCTGAAATATGTCAAAGACATTTTTAATAATAATAATAACTATCTTAAAAAAAAAAACGGGCGCATAAAAGATTCAACAAAAAATATACATCATCAGCCTATAATGTTACCACTGCTGGGATACAGGCCTCCTCTCGGTTAGAGGGAGCGGGCCGTAATCCACCACGCGGGCCCAGTGCAGGTTGGTAGATGTCACATGTCTTCGATGTTTTGGTTTAAGGACATGCCGGTGTCCTCACGATGTTTTCCTGAACCGTTTTTGAGAGCAGTGGTGATGAAATAATGTACACAAAGTATAGCGCCTCGTAAGTCGGGCCGTTACCACTGGGCCAACACTGCTCAAAAAATATAATACATCCGAATTGATAACCTCCTCCTTTTTGGAAGTCGGTTAAAAAAACAATGCTTAATCAAAATCTTGCTAAACACGACAAATAATCTAGCTGAAGCATTCCCGAATCTGTCCTTGTTACACAAAAAGGCAGACACAAAACAAATTGGTCTCATTAATCGATATAGCATGTTTACTTCCACATTGCCCATCTTCGTCGGCTTACAGAAGTGTAAATAGGGCCATTACTCACCGTGTAGGCAGGATCGCATAATTTATGCGGCCGTCCCTGAATAAGGCTGTTTATCTTTAATACTAATCGGCGTATGTTTGCGTTGTAGGTAAGTAATCGATGAAGGCGGCCTTATGGTTAAAGGAAAATGTGTTTATAGAAGAAGGTATTGTACCACATAAGTATTTGCACCTAGCAAATACTTATGTGGTACAATACCTTCTGTCTAGGGAAGGCAGGGCAGGTAGTATCCATTAGGATATTGGATTTTTACAGCTAAAACTACTCGGTGGCCGTTATCAGCACGGAATCATAGGTAGTATTGGAAGCGATCCTTAGCAACGTTACTGGCATGTGTCAGGAGAATTGTTGATTCCCCAACACCGGAGACCCTATTCAAGCAACTCTTATGGTTCAACTGTTGGGTATTTTATTGGAAATTCTCATAGATACTCTACGTTTTGGGAAGATGGAGGGTAACCATGAGTATGTTGGACTTCTAGCACTAAAGCTATGGTGGTTGTCCTCAGCATTTTTGGGGCTCAGGTATCTCCGGCAGAGCGTGATTCGATATTTAAGCTACGCCGGTGGCACGTTTCATAATAAACTTTAGGGTTTTCAAGGCCCTCGCTATTGACTAAACTAAGTACAGGGATAATAAGGGTAATATGACTAAAAGCCACGAAATAGGGCCTTTGCCCAAGTTGTTTCCAGTCAACTGACTGTTTCGTTAGCAAAATTTGTAGCAAGTCCACTACCTATTTGATATTGTAAACACATAACAAGAAGTTACAGATATTGAGCATGACCATTTTGCATTAGTAAAAATAAAAGTAAGTACAAAAAACCATTTGTAAGACCTAAATTACTCATCAAAATCTTCACACCGTCCGTAAAATATAAAATAACATAATTCTGCCTCCAAAAGCATAATGTATCTAGCGGCAAAACCTGCTTTCAGAGGGTAGAACGGAAGACGGCCAAGCACCTAGTTCCGGAGCCGTACCGCCAATTAGACCCGCAGACGGATTGTACCGCCGCGCGCCGGCTTGCACTGGATCGTACCGATGTAATCTGGATTTAGCCAGATTTTTAGATTTTTGTTAGTTTTAGCAGCGTTTTTAGGGATTTTTTGGGTGCTGTTGTTATTTTTAGGTAGATGGGAATGTTTCGTAATTCTTGTTAGTTTTAGCAGCGTTTTTAGGGATTTTTTGGGTGCTGTTGTTTTTTTTAGGTAGATGGGAATGTTTCGTAATTCTGTTCTCCTTGGTCCATGTATTTGTTGTATTTTATTGCATTTTGATAAAAAAGTTGGTTAATGTGTTTGTAAAATTTTAAATGTTAATGCTGTTATATTGTATTTGAGAAATGTTTTTTCCCAACATAAACTCAAAGCAACGCTCACCTATTTCAAACACCAAGGTTACAAAGCGTTCATTCATAAACTTTCAGGCGGGTACATACCCATCGGGTATGAAACAGGGCTTACTGAACTGTAAGCACGGCCAAAACAGACTGTTTGACATACGGTCCGACCCGCATCCGGTAGCAATCCGGCAAGCTGTGCCGGCCGCAAATTAAGATGTAGGGTTATGCTGATGTCCTAGATGAGTGACGGTTCTGAATATGAGGCAATGAAGATTCCGTCTGTATACGTCCTAGGTATACATACGGCATCTTCATTCCTCCTCGATCGAGTCAGGGAGGATCCTTAAGTAGTTAAGGATCCTCCCTGTGGCTTATGTGCGCGGATTGAGAGTCATAATCGTCAATCGAAAAACTAATGTTGTCAAGGTTAAGTAGAAGTAGGTTATAGTTAAAAAAAATATAGCGATTTAATTTGTATAAAAGAAAATGTTTGAATAATACAAAAGGGTACCTATAAATCTCGATAATTCGAAGCAAGTAAATGCTATTACGTGTGGTGTCGGACGTAAAGAATAGCACAATCCCATTTCTTCCCATGGGTGTCGTAAAAGGCGACTAAGAGACTTACTAGAGAATGGGCAGCAGCATTCTCTATGCATTTTAACACCATACTGCGATCGCCAACCCGCCTGCCAAGCGTGGCGATTATGGCAACCCCCCCCCCCCCCCCCCCCCATATTGGGGGAGGCCTATGTCCAGCAGTGGACGTCTCTCGGCTGGAATGATGATGATGATGATGATGAAGTAAATGCTAAATCTAATATCAATATTGTTAGCCTAATTTAGTCGAATTATTTCTCATGTCGGTGTCATTTATAATCGATTATTTACATTGCATTTTACTATCTGTATTCAATTGACATGCTGTGACAGTTCTCGTTTTTACTATGACAACTGTGCATTTGCATTTTGAGTACGGCACTTGATAATCAGAGGTCGAACAGAACGCATTAAATCCAGATATTGCTACGCAATCTGTGTTTTATTCGAGCAAACCACACTGTTCCATCAATATTTAGTAAAAATATGTTTAACTTTAGAAACAAAACTGTCAATATGAGGCTACAGGCATGCTGTATGTAGACTATTTAGTCAGTCAGATGAACGCACCTGCCAAGGGCGTCGCCAAGGGGAGGCAGGGAGGGGCAGCTGCCCCCCGCTAGAGATAAAAAAGTACCCGAATGCAAAACAACCAAAGCACCCGCTCACTTGAATTCGTCAAATTTTGTGATTTACCGAACATAACAAATTAAATCGAAATTTGGCATCAATTGTATACAACTAACCGTTGTTGATGTCCTAAAAGGGGACCTTTCTGGAATAGGAAAACACTTTGAAAATTTTGATCACTCCACCGTGCACAACGTGTACAATTCATACTTCTCCTATCCTCTATATATCAACTTGCCCTCCCCTGGTTCATCGGCTGGCGACGCCACCTGCATTTGTAAATTCGGTATCGAACTAACACGGAAAACATGATTAATCACCGTTATCCATTAATTTTGGGAATATATCCGACAAAATGCGATACAATGCAAGTTTATTCGATTTCGTTGGTGTCCAACGCTTAGTGCCAATTTAAACAATACTATGAAACTCGACGGGACAGTGAAGCTACGTTACGACGTTTAAGGGCAGATTTAAACAATGAAACGAAACGCGTTCAAGACCTGTCAGTGTCAATATTCCGCAACAAAGATGACACTGACACTGACTCTTGAACGCGGTTTAGATGTGTGCGAAACCAATATAATTTGGGGGCTTTTTCGTACTTTAACCATTTATTTCACTATTACAGTATGACTGTATGGACTTAATTTTTTATATGGATATTTGATTAATACTCTTAACTGAAGGAAAAGGCAATTGGGTTAAATTTCCTCGGTACAATTTATTTCCGAAAAGACCTCTACTTTTTTATATTTTTTGTAATTCTAAAATCCTAAGTAATTGTATTGAAAAATTACATTAAAAAGGTGCGTATTAGGAAATTGAAAACTCTGGCTGTAAATATGTTTGATACATAGCTTAATTTATTTTTAAACAATTTTTATTTGGCGCTCTTACGTTGTTTTATTTTGGTTCCAGCGCATTGTTGCGCTTTCTTTTTTTGCATGTGGAAGTAATTGACTCTGTCACTTTCTTATGCCCGCTCAGTTCGCTATGATTATTTGTTTACGTATCACCTTAAGCCCACATTCGCACGGGCGCTCTTTTTTTCGTACTTAGGCAACACGAAAAAAAGAGCGCCCGTGCGAACGCAGGCTAACTGTCACGTCAAGTTTGGTAGTATTGTCACTCAGCTAGGGCAAATCAGCTCAATATCGGACCCAATTTGTATAGAACTATAGACAATTCACGCAGCGATATTTGATCAGTAATTCTCTTTGCTGTGTGGATTAGTTAATGTTCGAGGGACCATGGTTAGTTGGAGGGAATTTAGTGCATGGCAATGCAATGTGGAGCTTTCTAATTGATGTCTTTGCAATATACGTATAATAATATGATATAATAATTTGATAAATGAGGTTTCGAGCAGCGCATTTTATAGTAAAGTAATTCTAGAAACTATGTACCGTATTTTTTTTTATGGAAACTTTCAAGATTGGCCTTGTATCGCGTGTTTTATGTAATAATACTCTGATGCGTTAAATAAGTCTTCTTTTACATGATGCTTGATACGTATAGTTCACGACTTTAAACGTACGTAGACATAGTACAGTCAAGGAATAAATAATGATTTATTATTATGCTAAGCGGGTGCTTCTTCTTTTTGTGGTAAATTATCACATAATTTCTTCCGCTCTGTGCGGAGCGGGAGGGTGTGTGCTCTTACTGACTAAAACCCACCCGTGTTCCTTCCGTTGCCTGTGTTGCCAGGGGCCTCGATATCCCTTTCGTAGTTTCCTACGACCCCGGCAGGCATCGGCCCTAGTGGACTCCTACTCTTGTGCAGACGACATCTCTTTGAGGCGTGCGTGGAACACAACGCGCCGACCCGGGCCTGGTCCTTATCGGACGGCGAGCTACCCATTGCTCACCGTCCGCAAGCCCGCGCCTACAGTGGCCGGGAATCTGCCTGGGATTCCCGACGCCCCACAGTGGAACGAATGTATGGGAGCGGTTGGACGTAGACATGTCCGAAAAAAAAGAGTAAAATTATGCCAAACTAATGATGCCATCTTATTCGATTACTTAATGCCTTCATAACTTGTGGTGATGAATTTCTTCATAACTCCCATATTTCGGGAGTAATTTGAGAAAATGTGAAATTTTACTATGAAAATGAGTGTATCGAGCTCTCTCCCTCCTGATTCCGGGCTTGTTTCAAGTAGCGGTCTCTAATATCATAATGCTAATACTAAGAGCTATATTTAATACTAAGACACATAGTGCGCCAAATGTGCACTTTCTGGGATAAAGAGTGATGTTTATTTTATAACACAATTTTTTTATTTTTTGTTTATTTTGTTGATTAAAACCGTTTTTCTAAAGGTTTACCTTATTACAATAACATTTCTGAGCAGCCAATTAGAGAAGATATAAGCTAATTAGGATATATAATTAGGGACTTAAGGTTTACATATAAAACTGATGCACTAATGATTACTGATAAGAACATTGCTATTATTTAATTACTAAATGGCTCTTAATACACTAATTTAGCATGCATCATTTACTAATTATCACAATAACTAATTACCTTGCAATATTTAACAAAGGATACCTGGGATACCTGGATTTTATATAAATAGGTCACTATTAGTAACTTTAAAATCAGTGTTGATTTACACCTCGTTGTATCCAAGCTAATCTCGCAATGTATTTTCCAAATTTTAATACAAATCTTGATATTCACGTTGCTTTATGCGCATGCGCACATAAAGATTTACGCGACTTTAACTATTTGTTCAGTGTTTTAAAAGATAACAGTTGTGTTCAGTTATGTGAAAGTGCTGAAACAAGTTTAAAAGACTGGTGTCGTCGATTTTGCTACCGCATTTATGCAAAATGGACACAGTCTGGAAGAAGCACAGATAAGTTTCGGAAGAAACATGAGATTTGGCTACAGGCTGCAATTCAATGGCCGGAATTACAGAATGAAAATATGGAACCTTCTACAGAAAATATAAGTGACGTCATCGAGCCCATAATTTCTCCTGCTAAATCTGATGCTTCAACTTGTACACATCCTAGTCCTCGTAAATCTTTTGAGGACCTTAGTAACCGGCAAAAAAGAAGACGCACTGAAGATAGTCTTTCATGCAGCAGTAGCAGCGCTGAAATTATGTTTTCGGCCGAAAGGGCGCTTCAAAAGGCAGGACAAAGCGATACAGCTTATGTTATGAAATACTTGACGGAGAATCCAGAAGAGGCCTCAAAAATCAAAGCCTTCATTGAAGGTAAATCAATTCAGGTACGGGAAATATCCCCTTTGAAGGCATTGGCTCTTTATGTATCGATGAACTTATCGAAATGGCGCTATAACACTCTTCGGGATTTCAACACTCAAGAAGGAGCTCTTCAATACCCGAGTTACTACATGTTGGTTAAAGAAAAAATTAAGTGCTATCCGGCCAAAGAAGATCTCACAGTTACAGAGAGCTCTGCAAAAATCAAATTACAAGCCTTGATGGATTTAACCTCAAGAAGACTTATTAGGTCGTTAGAAACCCCTGTTGATCCCAATCAACAGCTCGTATTGACCAGCAAATGGGGTTTTGACGGATCATCTAGCCAAAGCATTTATCATCAAAGGACGAGTGAAGATGAGCAAATCGATCTTGCTAGTAATTTTATGATTAGTCTTGTACCACTGCGGCTCGTCTCAAAAGGTGTAACAATTTGGGAAAACGAGCGACCATCTTCCACTTCATTTTGCCGGCCAATATTGTTTAAGTTTATAAAGGAAACCAAAGAAAATGTGCAGAGAGAGATGGCTGAAATCGAAGCAGAGATTGAAGCCTTAACTCCATCCACCATCACTGATGGAATTAGTGTCAAACACCAACTGCTGTTGACAATGATTGATGGTAAAATTCATTCCATTATATCCAATACAGCAGCTTCAGTGTGTGACATATGCAAGGCTTGTCCTAAAGAAATGAATAATTTAGAGTTAATCAAAGATAAACACGCAAACGAGGACATGTATAAATATAGCTTAAGCACCCTTCACGCTTGGATTCGCTCAATGGAATGCTTATTACACATTTCCTACAAATTAGACATAAAATCATGGCAAGTAAGGGGTGATATAGCAAAAAGGCAAGTTGATGACAGGAAGAAAAGAGTTCAAGAGGCTGTAAGAAGAGAAACGGGCTTACTTCTCGATGTTGTGAAACAAGGCAGTGGATCCACCAACAATGGCAACTCGGCAAGGAGATTTTTTGAAAACTACACTAAATCTGCTGAACTGACCGGAATAGATGCTATGCTTTTAAGAAAAATCTGTGTGATCTTGCAGTGTATTTCATCAGGAGAGAAGATCAACGTAACTAAATTCCGAGAGTTCTGCTTTGATACTGCTAAGCTTTACGTGGAGTTATACCCATGGTATTATATGCCTTCTTCACTTCATAAAATTTTAATGCATGGGCCAGACATAGTTCAGAACATGTCAATTGTGCCCATTGGTTTTCTATCCGAAGAGGCATCTGAGGCTAGAAATAAAGATTTTAGAAAATATAGAGAGGGGCATTCTCGAAAGCATAGCAGTATCTCATGCAATGAAGATATTATGCACAATCTTTTACTGTCTTCTGATCCACTTGTTACAAGTATCCGTCCAAAAGGAAATAAGTTTGTAAAAAACTCTTCTTTTAAGGAATTTTATGAGCTTACGGATTCTGAGAAAAGTGATATCGAATTTGTTAACATAAATGATTTAGCGGACATCGATTCTGAATTTGAATTAATTGATGATGATGATGATGACGAAGATAATTAAATGATGTTATTGTTTTAAAATGTGTAACTTAGTAAATTAGAGCTTACATCTTAATTATTTATTGTACTTTTAATGAAACTAGGTAATTTATTATCAACTTACTTAAAAGTCATACTCTCATCAGTTCTTGTGAATATTTTTGTTAATATATATTTCTGTATATATATAATATATTTATAGACCTCTTAATAAGTCTGTCTGCGGTTTAAAGTAAATACAAATGGGGAAAAAACGTTTTTTTTTTTAAATTTTCATTTCCTTTTATCCCAGAAAGTGCACATTTGGCGCACTATGTGTCTTAGTATTAAATATAGCTCTTAGTAATAGCATTACGATATTAGAGACCGCTACTTGAAACAAGCCCGGAATCAGGAGGGAGAGAGCTCGATACACTCATTTTCATAGTAAAATTTCACATTTTCTCAAATTACTCCCGAAATATGGGAGTTATGAAGAAATTCATCACCACAATTTATGAAGGCATTAAGTAATCAAATAAGATGGCATCATTAGTTTGTCATAATTTTACTCTTATTTTTCGGACATGTCTACGTCCAACCGCTCCCATACATTCGTTCCACTGTGCGCCCATGTTAAGCACCCTAAGGTTAATTTTTACTTGCATCTGTTTATTTTTCTGACCATGTCATTAAAAACATTTTGTATGAAAATTACAGTTTGAAAAGATGACATGTGCCGGCTATGTGAGAAAGGAATTTGTTTGACACTATCGTTCCTT
This sequence comes from Atethmia centrago, assembly GCA_905333075.3. Taxonomy (NCBI): domain Eukaryota; kingdom Metazoa; phylum Arthropoda; class Insecta; order Lepidoptera; family Noctuidae; genus Atethmia; species Atethmia centrago. Next base: position 22,234,392 of record HG995379.1, on the reverse strand, counting down.
GACCGTACCTACTACTTTGACGAAAGAACCGAAAAGCCAACGTAATGTATGAGTAACATGTTTTTATAATAGTCAGCCTTTGTAAAAGTCGTTACTGTACGTCACAAAAAGGTTCGTGCCACCAATTGCCATCACATCGTTTACGTAACCTTGATGTCAATCCCGTTTATTTTCGAAAACTTTCAGATGGCGCTGTTTCAATGCCCTACGTACAGCTTATTCCGAAAGCTAGGAATACACTTGCCAGTAAATAGAACAAAGTATGCCAGTCGCTTACATGCCACTGTGCAAGTACCTATCTTGCATGCCATTGTGCAAGTACTTGTCTTAAATGCCATTGTGCAACTACCTATATTGCATTCCAGTATGCAAGTACATATCTTACATGCCATTGTGCAACTACCTATCTTGCATGCATTTGTGCAAGTACCAATCTTGCATGCCATTGTGCAAGTAGGTACATATCTTGAATGCAATTATGCATGCATGTACTTATCTTACATTATGCAAGTAACTTACATGCAATTGCGCAATAAGTACTCGGCAGTCTCCACATGTAAAGTATTATTTATTAGTATTTAGTTGCATCCGGTAAAACTGGAAGCCGACCCATGTATTTAGTTCAGAAAAGGCTAGGCAGATTAATTGATGTACACACGAAACACTTAAACGAGTATGCACTGCATGATAACTGCGTACTTTTGAGCAAGTTACTGGCATGTATATTCCTGGCTGTATGGTTAATGATAATAGACATTTATTTCTGAAAATTGGTGCTAAAAACACTATAATAACACGTCAAAATTACATTATGTTTTTAAAACTATTAGCTGACTATAGTCTGAGAAGTAATACCGAAACAAACTCAGAGGTTACGTTTCTTTTAAGTCCAGACATAATCTTGGTCAGCCCAGGAGGACCATGCAGGATAATGTCGAGATGGTCTTTTGAGGAAAGAATCATACAGATTTGAATGGACTTGTCCAGTCAGTGCACGCATCATCATCATCATCATTTCAGCCGAAAGACGTTCACTGCTGGACATAGGCCTCCCCCAAGCACTGTCTCTTCGATCAGTGCTCGCATTTGTCAGTAATCGTGTAGCTCAACTCAGAACTTAGGTATAATATATACTTACCTATTATATACTATTTTAGAATCTGATCGTGTTAGTAGTTCCTTCCTAGAAGCGTTTTCCTTAAGGCGCCATCTCCACAGACGAGAGAATCGCGGCGATAATCACGTTGTGCCTTCAAAATATCGCCGCGAGGATATCGCCATGTGGAGATTGATTCATAGAGTTTCTATTGAATCTGATGGCCCGACGAAACTATCGTCGCGAAGTTTCTATTAAATTTGATGGCATGACGAGACTATCGTCGCCCGTGGCGCCTAAGGGTTCCCATATCTTTGAAGACGTAGGAATGACTTCCGGGTAGGAAGGGACGATTTAGGGACAGTGTCGTTAATACGGGTTCTTAAGAAAGGGTGTCTTTGGATTCCAATGTTATTGGGCACACATAAGTGAACTTAATCAATATTATTATTATCGATGCTTAGTGGAATACCTCTGTAGTCATTATTACTTATCTTGTACAGCCGATCCCACGACGATGGTAACACTTTGACCTTTAGCTGACCTAGCGTAGTACTACAGAGGCATGAGGAACAGGGTGTAAAGTTCACTCATCCTCCATATAAAAGGGAGGATCCTCCGACCAGACGGGTGTCGTGTCTGGTGGGCAACTGCCCGACGGTTGATGACGGGATGTTGTACATATGCTAGTTGCGCGGTAAACTCTGCTTGCGCGATGCAGGATTTTCGCGTGACGTCAGTGTGATGCGTAGTTCGCATGTGGCGATGTAGATGCTGCCACAGTACGAAGTGTCAACAGAATAACGGGCTAGCTTATAGTGGTTGTGTTACTACTTATGTGCAACGCAGTACGTCGCGGGAGGCAGGAGGCTCCTTTCACTGATCATTGTCTGTTCGCACGGTTGCTAGTAATTACTACGTACACCGAGTGATCAGATTTTTTTAAAATAAGTTTTTGTTATCCTATATGCAAACAACCAAAGTTAAATTATTATTTCGGCGTAGTAATCTGACATGTGCTAGCTGTGACATTGTGTAATAAAATGGTCATATTTGATAGACCAGGGGATCTAATACCTTCTAATAGTTCGTAGGTTGCGAGAAAGGCAAACACTAACTAAAACTACACAGAGAAACTTTAGTGTTAATAGTCGACTTACCTTGACCTTGAGACGGATAAATTGTTGGAAACACTTTGTTATCTAGCAGTACAAAGTAAGTGCTCATATACACGAGTTCATATTCCCGTGAAAAAGAATTGTTTATTTTCTCAATAGAGATGAAACATAATTGGAAATCCTTTGGAGAAGAGTCACTTACCTATGTAAGTGATTCTTCTCCAAAGGATGATACAGTCCCAATTATTGACAACCTAAAAAAATGTCGAGCAGGGAGCTAAGGGTGGAGTTTCATTGAAGAATTCTTATTCTTCAAAGAAACAGCATGAGAATATCCAAACAGAAACGTAAGTTCTGTGTCAGGCAAGCACGTGCATATTACCATACGATATTAGGTACTATTTTAAGATTAGGACTAGCCAACGCAGCAAGCGACGTCATCGAATTTTTCAATTGAAAGAAAAAATTAAAGAAAGAACAATTGTTTATTCTGCACAAAAAAAAAACGCACATTACAAAAATTAACGTAAAATACACACATACGTAGTTAACCCATATAAGTTTGACAATCCTGTGGATTACGTAATATTTACTCTGTGTTGCGACACTGGCAGATGACAACATACAATCAAAACAAAAACAGAATGTCGATTGCTGAGTGGGGAAATAACTACATTTATAACAAATAAACAACTATTTATAGAACAATTAAACAGTGCGTTGCATCTGTGCAAGAAAATGTCGTTGCTCAGCGAAATTCTGTGACTTCGGACAAGCCTATCGTAAACAGCGCAATTGCTTACATCCTTACCTCTGGTAGCTCCCTAAACACCACATTTAATAGCCCCCTAAAATGTATGGCATGGTTATATAATAAAGGACCCAACTTGACGGTTTACCCTATCGAAGTTTTCTCTATGGTTTTCGTTTCATACAGACGAACAATGCGAACAATAAACTCCTTCCTATACAGCTCAAATTGTTTAGTTTTTAGTAGTTTTCTGGATTCAGGTTTTCTGGACACACTTTTTATTTTTTCTTCCTGTCTCAATTTTTTTCAGTATGTCAATGTCATGCACACTGTTATTTTGCACGGTTACTGAAATGCCGATTTTTAGATGTTAGTTTGTTTGAAATGTAAGGGCTCCCACACAAAACTGCGAATTCGCATCGCATCGCAAAAATCTGCGAGCTCGATGTCAGTTTTTCATAATAAAATGCTCGCAGATTTTTGCGATGCGATGCGAATTCGCAGTTTTGTGTGGGAGCCCTAAGTGACAGTGCTGTTGGTGTGCTTATTATAAATAAATAAATAAATAAATATACCTACGGAGAACGCGGGGTCTTTCCAAATAAGTTGAATCATTTTGAATATTTATCCTAAAAATGTTACAGAAGGCTTTTATATATTTGAATGTTATTTTTATATTTGATTTTTCTAAATCTAGAAAAAAAATAAACCACGGTAAAAAAAATGTTTAAATACCTAAAAAAATGGCGAAGTTGTTTGCATTTTAAAGCCTATGCTAGACAGAAACAGCACTACTATTACGCATTTGACGTCACAACGTACACATGAACGTTTTGTGTGACAAGGATAGAAGAATAATTGCAAAAGCACATAACTTCTCTATTTTTCCACTGATTTTATTTGTTTTTTTTTCACAAAACGTCTCTTTTTGTAACATATTTAAAGTAAGTATTAATTCATGTATTTATTTGATAGTCAAATCTGCCGGGGTCGCGGGAAAGTTCGAACGGGATACCGTGGCCTCTGGCAACCCACAGGCAACGGAAGGAACACAGGTGGGTTTTAGCAGTAAGAGTCTGACACACCCCTCCGCCTAGAGCGGTAGAAGTTATGTGTTAATATTCCACCAAAAAAAAGGTAATAGTCAAATACCCCATTACGCTCAGAGGCCCTCAACAGCAAAAATGTAATATCTATGTTCCTTCTTGCTTTAGGTAACGTCCTTATCGCTTAAATCAGCGCTGTGCTGTGGATCCCCCATAGCACAGCATCATACTGAGTGGAAGCCTTCCTGTCACAGTCTCGTTGTGCAGCTTCCGACTATGTCTGTTCTGTGCTCGTGATTATACTGAGATATATTTTGATTATTTTTTAGGGTTCCGTACGCCCGAATGAAAAAACGGATTCCTTAAAGGTTAAAGGGTCATTCCTGTCTATCTTTCACAGCCAATTTGCTCCAAATCTACTGGACCGATTAAGTTGAAACTTGGTTCACATATGAATTTCTGTGACCCAAATACGGACGTGTAACGCAAATAAATGAATTTTAAATATGATTTTTACTTTTGGGGGTAAATTAGGAAAATAATGTGCAGTTGGAATGTGTGGGAGAACATGTATTGCAACTAAACATGGTAGATAGCATATTATTGTACAGAAACCTCACCACGCGAGTTCCACTCGCACTTGTCTGTTTTTTTCTTTATTAGATATTCGAGATAATTATCTTTTTGTCAGCACGTGTTTCTGTGACAAATAAACCAATATTTCTTTCTTTATCCAAAGCATCATGGTAGGTTAGATATACGTCAGAACTTTAACCCGTAACTGCATTAGTTTCACTTGATTCTGTTTGTGTTGTCCTTTGTTCTAAAATCTTCTTCTCTGATAGGACCAGTAGAAACTTTAGTGGAACTTAGTTTGGAGTTCCGTTGGGAACCGATTGGATTCTATTTTTGATTTTACTTGAGTATTTAATTTAATAGTAAGTATATACTTAGGTTAACAATCATCTTTTTGCACGTACAAAATGGGTTTTTTAACCAATATCCGGAAAGAGGAATATCCAACACTTTTGTAAAATTATATGCCAAATACTAGAAAGAAAGAAAGGATTTTTTTTTTCTTTCTTTCTTATGTTTTAAATTCAACAGCAGATCCCATAAAAAAATCAATCGATTTGATTGATTAAAATAAATTCGTTTTTTTTTTTGTAATTATAACGAATTTATTTTAATGAATGTGTCGAATAGAAATACCGCTTCAGCTAACCACAGAATTCGAATTCACGTCATTACACAATAGTTTGGTATTATATTGTGAGCAAAGAAAAATTACAATGAATTATTTTCGTTTGTCATTTAACAGTAAGATCACCGCCCGGTCCAATTGTCTTATTTTATTGAAACAATTCCAACCGGACTGCAAATAAGAATATCAACAGAACACGCAAATTCGTCTGAATATCAACGACGAATTCAGAACAGCGAAACTGCGGCCTGCTAACTAATGTTGCCGAATATTCGGCCAATAAGAAAAACATAAAGCGTTTCCTTCTCCTAAGGGTATCAAAAAAGACTTTGTGCGATCGAGTCTGCAACACGCGAAGTCTGTGAGTTAGGTGGTCATTCCCGTAAAAGTTGTTAACTTTCATGAGTACTAAAATCCCTGAAAGTATGTCCCTCACTTAACCCAACTCTCTATATAGAACTGTCCTTTGACGGTTAAAAAAGTGCGACGCAAAATTCTTTTCGGCCATCTACGGTGCGGCGCGCGACGCCCAATATTCCATAGACTTTTATGTCGTCGCAAACTAGATCGCACAAAAAGTCAGTCCCTTATCTGTGCGGAAACAGGAAATCCCATGACGCGTGCCGGTTCAAGGACGTGATCTCCCTTTCCCGCCTTACCGTTATTTCCCCCTTTTATTTCTCAGCCACCGCAAAACTACTGTTTCCGTTATCCTTGGGTAAGTGAGGGCGGGCGAATAGTGTCGCCTAAGCGTTATTGTGTTTCATGGTTTTTTTTTTTCTTGGAAAATTGTGAATTCGTGGCTTGCTATTATTTATGAGATAAGGTTTTTATTTAGGTACTGGGAGTTTTAATGCCAACATTATGTAACTATCATACGAATATCTAAATGATTCAGGGTGATTACTTATTTTGTTGAATTAATAGATGTCACTTGAGTAAAAATTTAGCTCAAAAATAAAAATTTTGCTCAAAAATAACAATTTAGCTCAAAAATAAAAATTTAGCTCAACAATAATAATAGTACTAAATAGTTTTTAATAGGAAGAATACTGCCCGTTCATAATCTAGTTGTTTATGCCCTTAATTTAGTGGGACACAGATAATACTTATTTATGCAACTTTTGTTTAATAAGGGGTAGGTATTGAAACACGAATGTGGATTTATCACACGAGTGTTTTAATACCTGTGCATACAATACTTTATCTACACATATGATATGAATCCTCTAAAAGAGGTTATGAAACCATAGGGTTGTAGTGTTATAAGAACTATGTAAATTCATGAAAAGTTTCTGTTAATAATTGGTTAGAAATGTCCTTTGCTGCATTAGAAATATCTGGTGGTTTGTTATCAAAGCTTGTATCACTAATTTTTGTAAACAACACAGTAATATTTTTTGCAATACTAATATCGAACAAAAAAGGCGGGATAATTACGTGAATTCGAATAACCTATAAGTTTTTTTTTATTACGGGCACTGCACACTGTGGTGAAACGTGCGTGCATGATAGTGCTCTTTTTAGGGTTCAGTAGTAAACAAGTCTTGAAATATTTGTTTTTAGGGACGTAATGTGGGGATGATATTTTTTTTCTCGTTTACCCCACGGTGTGGGGTATCAATGGATAGGCCGTTCAAAAATATTGCGGGTCTGTGAACACCACTTTTCGCTTCAAGGATCCGCTTGCGTAATATTAAGCATTAAGAGGCCGACAACACAATTAAGAAAACTTTCGGGTATTAAGACCAGACTATCATATAAATCGTATCATATTAAAAATTCAATCAATCTTCTGCCTAATTTAATATATTGTCAAAAACAAGTAGGTATGTTATGTCAACGTAAAATTGGTTGATGCTGAGTAGGAATTTGAACAGCTGATCCAGACTTCTAGGAGCCGACAATTGTATAGAATTTTCCTAGATATAACGCAAAACATACATGGGACTTTAAAGGCTCACAACAGCTATAGCGCGGTCACTGTCGGACTGCATAGAAAAGAAAGAGAAGCGCGATGACACAAAAAAATATGAAGCAATTATCGATTTACAAAATAGCTATAGATTGTATAAAAAAAATAAAACACTATTATGCTAATATGTTGCTTGTAGAATAATCTTACAAAAAATCAGAATGATTGCATGTATATTAGTATGGTTTTTAATCGTTAAAAGAAATTTTTAGAGGTATCTTCGTGATTTTTTTTCTATCGTATCAAATTAGTTGTATTATATTTTCAACACACTATTTACCTAGCATATATCCTGAAGACTATCATATTTTTCTAATTTTGTTTACTGCAGTGGATCATATACTTTTAGGCATTATAAAACTTACAAAATTTGCGTTTAGGTCATGTAGTCCTCTTAAAGTGCTATTTTTTGTTAGAGTCGTGTCCCCTCCCCCAATGCCAGCTAAATGTTTTTAGCAGTAGTACATATAATTAAATTAAAAGGAAAACTATCACAGCTAAGTGGGATTTACAAGTTAACGAGTAATAGTCGACCAACATAAATTTGTAGTTGGAGAATTGATTGTGGCATATGTATGGGAGAACATGTTTTTCAACTACAATGTTAAATTTGTTTTTGGGATAAATTCATACCAACTTCCCAACTATGGAACCCTTTATTGTGCGTGGTTCGACACGCACTTGGCCGGTTTTTTTTTAAAGGAGTTCCTTATTGTAATTTAGTACAACATTATAACACTCGTTTGGATGATATTATATTTACTATGACACACTTGTTTAAATGTTGGCAATAAGCTAACTGTTTCAGAAACTTTTATAGAGAATATATAGCATAGGTGTAGATAAATAAAAATAAATTGACCAATGAGTTCTAACGCAGCTGTCAAAACTATGCCACAATTTGCATAACTGTCAGTCTGGAATAATAAAACTTTACGGGATGTCGAAATTCGATGCAGGAAATAAAAAAGTAGGTTGAATATCGATAGCCAATAGGAATAGAAATGTTGCCAGGTAAAATAACTGGCGAAAAGCCATGAAATACAGAATTGGTGTAGTATCTAGATCTACTATTAGAGGTGTTTATTGATTCCAGGGTGAGACAACAGATTTATTGCTGACGGAAAAATATACGTGGACTAGCCATATTATATTCCAAGAAATTAATGAGAACCCAATGTCAGATGGTTATCATTTAGGTATTTGAAGTGTACTAATTACGGTATCGTTATTCTCACATTATTATCTAAATATTTGTATGAGATCCAACTATTATACATATGTAATTATCAAATCGGTATAAACTTGAATTACGTTGCTTTTCATCTTAAAAAGTGAACTTAATAAAGCTACAAAATTCAAAACAAAACAATTGCTTTTACACGGAAAATTCAAATCAATATTCCTGCTTATCAGACTGAAACAATAGGAAGCTGCATAAATATAAGCTACATAATAGGGAATATGCAAGTAATTCAAAACATATCCATTATTTAAATATATATTGTGTAGGAGTCAAGATACAAATTCCTATTCTTTTTACATTTTTTAATGCATTACTTATTTTACAGTTCATTCTTTTATGTTGTGTTTTTTTTGGTGAAACGGAACGGAAACTCAAAACGCGTCACTTTCGATAATGCCGGAAGTGACGAAAGAAACTATGTTATAAAAATCTATTCTTAGCAAAGTGCTTGAAATCTCACTAAGGTAAGTAAGTGCGATTTCTGAATAAAGCACAACAAATAATTTAATTTATATGATTTGGGTCTACAAACAGATGTAAACTAAGAAGTTTTGTGGCAAATGACGTCACATCATGCCCGCGATAGAAACAGTCGATTGAACTGTAGTAGGAAATTGTTGGAGTTTCATAATTTTTTTGAGCAACAAGCAGTACTTGAATTTAACTTTTATTACTTTTCTTGGGATTATATTCCTGTTTAATAATGATATAGAGAAAAAAAATACATGCATATTCCCTAATCTGCGTAATAAAGTAATTTATCAACGTAAAACAAAAGAGTAGTCAATAAGCCGAGCTATTTAAATTGACGTGTGTTGACGTCACTGGATATGTGACTCGCGACATCCTGCCATAGACACGAACGGGATAATTTCGGTGACATTCGTCATTCGCGCGCGCATATCTGCATTGACAGCTCTGATTCGCGCGGGAAATTAATAACCATTTTGTTTTATTGCTTTCAACTTTCCTTTGATGTATGTTAGCAGAGAATCCGTTTACGGAAATGGTGACAGTTTTATTATGTAATGAAATTGAAGATATTTTAATTAAGTTTCAAATTGTTTGATGACTTTTCGTAATTGGGGGAAACAAATAAGTAGTGATAAAATGATTTATTTATTCCGGAGAAAAAGGTTTTGTGTAGAAAATGTTTCTTTTTGTGAGATCGTGACTTATAAAAAATACTGCGATTTCGTCGCATATATAAAATTACAGTCGCTCTTTCTCGTATTATGATAATTTCGTCATCTTAGATAGTTAGGTTTTTTCTTTCAGACAAATAAAAATTGTGGCCGTGGTTTGTTCACAAAAACATATCAAACACAAGAAAAATGGCACACCAATCGCAAACCGAAGTAAGTTCTGAAACCCGAGCCCCGATTCCTTCTGTAGCCCGTCACGTAATGGAGTTATCTATACACGTCAACACTACATACAAGAGAAACGGAACACCCAAAAAATGGGCTCGCCCTAACAAACGACGTACCTACTTTATATTAGATTTCGATCGCCCAACCCCGACACTGTCATCGGCCAGTACACAAAAATGACTGATAATAGTGATAATCTATCAATCTCTTTATCACAGAGCATGAATGGCTGTACTAAAATTGTTGGGCGAGTGATTTATGTATCTGCTGATTGAGTAGAACAAATATTGTTAAAAGTGTTTCCTAGTTATCGGTTTTTCTGGTTCAAGGAACGCGGAATGTAAAAATGTGTAGTACCTTTTAGCTACTTAAAATGGAACGTAAATGCGTTTTTTTCCTCACAAAGTTGAACTCGGCTGAATACGACGTTACCATTGCCGACAAAAACAATATAGGTAAAAAGATTTCCCTTCGTCGCCTTTGTGAACGCGCGAATGTCAAACAACAGAAGGTTCCTTGTTTACGTTGAGAAAATCAATGAAAATCAGCGATGTATGGAACAGACTTTGGGACGTTTGCTTGGTATACAGTAAATATTATTAATTCATTCTTCTCGGGGCCTCGTGTGAGCAATTAAATTTATTTAACATTTATACCTATCGTTTGTGGCTTGAGGCTTATAATTGTTAGCATCAATTTATGAAAACCCTTTAGAGTTAGTGTACCTTGTGTAAAAAGTGTAGAAATAATAGTGACAGTGAGACACTTATAACACATGAACAAATTGCTTATATTAATATAAATAAAGACATTAAGACATTCTAAGTCAACACCATTCTAAATTATAAAATATCACGTAAAATATTAAGTCGGATTAAAATTGGTTATTAATGTTATTATTCATAAAGGCTACATTGTTATTGATTATTAAGAACCTGGTTCTTTTTAATAAAAGCTTTAAAATATACATATTATATTTTCCAAAACCAATCCTGATCAATTAGACTAATATTTTAAGCAGATTTTATAAGTCTTTTCCCGCCTAATCCGGATTTATGATTTCACTAATCCCATCCAAAATCAGTACCTACAAGCATAAACGACGTAATTACACAATTCCGCCCAATCGGATAAGTCCAAAATTCAGATCGCCCTCCAATAAGGGAAGAAGGTCTATCGGCTTGAAACACCGCAACGGACTCCTGGAGGTCCGTTTTATCTCCTGCTAAAGTGCCCATTTCATTCAGGACCCCTCAAAATTATGTATAACTTAATACCAGGGCCTTAATATTGACCGTTCGTGAGCTACGACCCGTATAAAGGATTATATGGGTGCAGCCGGAAAATATAATATCGTATGAAGGAGATTTATGCAGTTCATTGAGTTTTGTAGTTTGATTACCGCTGTTTGATTTGATAGTTAGGTTTTTTGTTGTGGGGTTTCATCAACTTTCATCATAACTCTTAAGATGATAATATTATAGGTTGTTGATGCGCGTCCTTTCCGTTCCTCGGAAAGCACGTTAAGCTGTTGGTCTCGGCTGACATTCGTGGATCTTTGACAGTCGTTACGGGTCGTCAGAAGCCCGAAAGTCTGACAACCAGTCTTACCAAGGGGTATTGTTGAAACCGCTCCTCTCAACATTGCCGCGCGCTGGCAGCAGTGAACGAGGGGTGCGACGAGTCAGTCGACCGCACGGCCGAGCGCGAGCCCCCGCGCCACACCAGGTATCGTATTACCCAGTAACTGGGTTGTGGAGGTCAGATAGGCAGTCTCTCCATGTAAAATACTGGTATTCAGCTGCATCCGGCTAGACTGGAACGACCCCAACATAGTTAGGAAAAGCCAGGTAATGTTGATGATAATGGTGCGCGAGATAGTTTGGTTTTATCTTGTAGGTTTATGGCGAAGAGGAAAAACACTCTGTTTTTTTTACTGCTCTCGACATTCAAATTTTTCTTCAAAACCGAACTTTCTGCATTTAATTACATGGTGTACTATTAACCAATGTGCAGTAGATATTACCTATCATTGTAGCCGAGAATTATTTCCTAGCAGAATTTGCAGTGTCTTTCAATTTTTTAGCTTGCTTGTAGTCGACAAATTTCCCACGACATCAGAGAATGTTCACTACATTCTGTATCATCATTCTCTTGCCCTTTTGTATTTTTCTTCCACACTTGTCTATCAGTCGTCATTACGGTAGTCACCCCCTTTCTAGCCATATTATCATCTTTCACACAGTCCATCCATCGTTTATTTGGTCATCGGTCTTCCTCTACTCTTATAGCCCTCCACATTCGTACTCAAAACTTAATTACATTCATATCACCTTGATTTATTATGAGCAAAATGCTCAAGAATCAAACACGACTCCTAAATACACAGCAGAATTTATCATTGTCAGAGATTCCTGAGAATGACGTAATCACGAGACTTCAGTAATTTCACTAATTACGCAGACAAATCAAATATTATTTTAACAGAGCTGAGCTTTGCTGAGGAAATCTAATTTTGTTTTACAAGCTTTCCTCTTGGAGAATAATTTATTATAATAGTAACGTTAAATAATGATTTAAAAATACCTAGATCATTAAAGTTAAAGGATATTTGTTTTATTCGTTGTATTTTATCAAGTTATTAACTTACAGCTTTTATTATAAATTATGAATAAAATCTTTTTAAGGAAAAATATTTTGATGAGAATGTTGCCGTTAGGCGTAGATTCGTAACGTAGAATGGTACATCAATCAGAATAAGATTAAGCTATTACGTATCATCGACGTCTTTTGTACGTTTATTTGCACTCCAAAACAGACTCTTCGACTCTTGCAAATAAAAATTACACTTAACACCATTTTTTCTTTTTACTCCTCTATGATTTTAGTACACAGTACAAGTTCAGACAGGGCTCGAACAACCAATAATATTATTGCCGAAAAAGGGATAAGTGATCCCCGGACAAACGGATTAATGGACCAAAACGGTGTCGCCCATCCCCAATATAAAGAATCATTTTTTATTTCACCCCTAAAAGAAAATAAAGCGATGGCGCATTTTCTTTTAAAAAGATTGTTTTGTTTCTTTAGGTGGTTGGTGGATTTTGTTTTTCGTGAAGTTAATAGGATTAAAATGTATTGTTGCTTGGGGACTAAGTAAATAAAAATTGTGTCGCAAATGGAATCAATCTGTCAAAACATAAGTTATATTTAGTTTATACGAGTATCGAGTGTCAAAAAAATATTTTACAAGTTAAATTGCATTTATAACATTTCATTGCAATGTGTTTAAATATTATTTGTAAAAAAGATATATTTTAGAGTTGGTTGATCTATTTCTTGTAGTTTAGTGAAGGCATAAGTATTGTTGAAATACGAAATACGCACACCTACACTGAACCACTCTATTTACTTACCACGGAAGTGAAGGCTATCAAATTACAAATTGGAACAAATTTGTATGAAAAAAATTGGCACTCACGGATACAGTCATGCATATACAGGGTTATTTTAAATTGGCTAGCTAAACCCCGCAGACGCGATGGGTATACGATAAAATAAAAAGAATAAAAATATTTGGCTTTTTTTTGGGAGGACAACGACCGCTGTTGGCGTTTGTTACTTGAAATATGAGCTGAGAAGAACTGTTTTGAACCGACTTCCAAAAGGTGGAGGTTTTCAATTCGGATGTTTATGTATATGTGCACACCGTGTGCTTCTAAAATGGTTACCCATTCGTCAGCGCAGAGAGGTGAGGGCTCTGTCTATGTTGTTCTCTATTCTCAACAAACCCACTTCTCCTTCTTACCTGACTTCCCATATTCAATACTTGTGCTCTGCCCATAGTAAAAATCTTCGTTCCACCAACAATCGTCTTCTTCGATGTCCTTCTCACCGCTCTGGTTTCATTCGCTCTTCTTTCTTTGTCCAGGCTGTCTTTCTTTGGAATGCGCTTCCTCTGAACATCTGAACGGTGACCTGTCGGTTGTCTTTTAAACTGAAGGCACGTGAACATATACGTAAGAAGTTGGCAGAAACATCCCAGCGCTGATATTTTGCTGGATTCGTTTTCTCCTCTACTGATCGATATTTCCCCACTACCGATCGTTATTTCTCCTGACAAAGTTTATTCTGTTTATATGTATGTATCTACGTATGTATTCTTGTATTGTAAAGTTATTTTCGTGTTATCTATCCCTTAAGTTGCACCTGCCATGTGTCTTCTCTGCATCACCCTAAGGTTGACTGGTAGAAAATGCCTCGGGCATTAAGTCCGCCTTTGTACGGTATTATTTTTTTATACTTGTGCATAAAGTTTTAATAAATAAATAAATAAATAAATAATTATAATAATTTTATTCACCTTCAATTATATTCCTTTTATAACAATAGAATATGATCATTTACGCTTAATTTAGTTTTACGGGACATTTGTGTCTGAACTAGATAATTTTATATCTGTATCTCAGACAACAGCGCTCTTCCTAATATTAATATGAACATTTAAAAGCTAACAAGTATTAATGCGGCTCAAACATCATAAAAATTTATGCAAAAAGAAAAACAAAAAATATTTATGAAAGACGTTGGTAAAGGCCTCCTTTTGTGTAAAATGTAGATGATTGAGTGTGTGTGGGAGGGTGAGTGCGAAGTTTTAAACTAGTGTGGTACATTTAGGAGGTTTTCGGTTTCGTCGTAGGTCAGTTTATGGATATACTCAAACAATTTTTTCCTACACGCTTTGTTATATAATGCATCTATGTCGGTAATGATATTCATTTTGTTCTAAAGATATGGGCCTAAGAAGCAGAAGTATTTATTTAAGAACGGGTGTTTAAACATGGATCTGGCAGGGAGGGCCACAGGTTTTCTTCGCCCAGATGGTATAACTGGTTTGCCAAAGCACACTCTTGAATGTTGCTTCAGGGTAAATTATGTATGTTCGGCGATTTCTCCGTCAATTGTAGACTGATTTTAAAAATTATTTTTTTGTTTGTAAGGGTATGCTCCCGAGGTGGTCCCACTGTTACCAACTCATAATCTGATGAGGGGATCCCATGGAAATTGAGGGAAATCTTCAAATTTTAAAGGCACACCTATAGCGATTTGGGTATTTTTATAGTAAGTTGTGCGTTTGCTCTCGGAAAGCACCATTTGGTGAAGTGGAGCTGATGATTAAGACCTCAGATGGCCACCGGAACTACTTAGTTATAAGTATTTAAGAAGTTGCGATTTGATTAGGTACTTAATATGGTTGCCATTTATGCTCATCACAATGCATATAGTGAGTGGCAGTTCTCCTGGTTCTTACCAGGAGAACTCCTCAACAATTTACGTTCGGGAAAAGCAATATTTTGTAAAAGGTGATGAGCAGTTGACATTAGGCTGTTGTAACTTAGATAAACTAAAACTGACCCACTAAAAAGTGAAAAACCCTTTTTTTGTTAAAAATAAATACATGATTTTTCACTTTGTAGTGTTTTTTTTTGGAAGTCAGTTGTTTTTTTTTTGTATATTTTTTATTATGTTTTATTGTGTTTAGGTATCAATACCCATCACGTCTGTTAAGTTTACACAAGAAATCAGTTTTTTTAAACTGACATTTCAAGTGATTAGAATCACTAAGGTTAATGACACCACAAAAATAATCATCAAATTGATTTATTTTTTGTTCTATCATATTGATACCCATCGCGTCTCAAATAAAATACTAATATACTCATACCTATAGCTATACAGGATAAGTTTAAAAGGAGGCTCGAAATCTAAAAAATAAAATTCAACTTCTCATACAAACGTAAGTCACTTGTATGGAAAATTGATTTCCAATTTTAAGATTTCGACCTATGTTCCATGGGGAAAGTTGTCCTAAATAACCTACTAAAATACCCGCACTCCTTTTAAACTTATCCGGTATAGCTATAGCGAGTATATTAGTATTTCATTTTCATACTCAGATCCGCACAGCAACCAATGTTCAAACAAATAAAGCTGTTTACATTTGTAATAAATATCGTAATATCCATATTTATTTCCATAAAATTTTCCAGAGCGCTGGCTGGCTACCTAATACGCATAATGTAATAGTATTTTATTGATAATAAACGTCGAGATTATCTGCTATGAGCGGTTATGGCACAGAGTAATGTAGGTACAGAAGCTTCACTGGTTATTATGTAAACTTTGTAAACAAAATTCAAAAACCAAATGGAGGCAATCAACGGTTCAGGTAAAAGAAAGTTGCTTGTTGCTTAGTGCATTATGCTTGGTGCACTTAGCAATTTAAAAAAAAAATCTATTTTTTCCTTTTCAATGAATTAAACACAAAATTTTCATTGGTGCTGTCTTTTCGATTGAAATACGTTATTTAGTAGGTATGGTCTGGCTGGAAGTGTAAGCTGTTTTTGTTTACCATTCTCATGTACGAACCTAAACAATTGAATCAAATAGCGAATCGAACGATTGAGAATGATGGCCAACCGGTATTTTTTTTTAAATTGCTAATTGTTTTTATCTTTGATGATTTGACATCAAAGCAAGCATTTATTTAAAATGTTTTCATGGAATTTGTATTGAACATTTTAATATTAAACTCAACATCCAAGAAATATACCTAACTAAAGTTTTGTGTACGACCGAAATGGTTGTTTTAATCACCATGGTTTCCCGAAAATACTTTATTATAATACTCTCTTGTTCTGTGGTGACAAGATTTTGAGAAACGCAAAAGAAATATAATAATATTTTGTTTACATAGTTTATTGAGCTTATTGGATAGAGGATTCTAAGAAATCAGTTTATTGTTTCATATTTCACCAGAGCGAGTATGGTATGTAATATTTGATGCAACGAAGGTGGGTACCTACTTCATGAAGCATAAAGAGTTGTTAAATTTATTTCTATATAACAAAATATTATATATTACAAAATATATCTATATTACATTAATTAATCTATATTACATTTTTCAACACATTTTTATTCTTTATTTTTGATATCTTTATTTATGTATATTGATTTTTATTTTGGGATTAAGTATATGATAATTGGGTTTTGTAGACATTATAATTTATATTGATAATTAAATAAAAAGGTAATTTTTGATACTTTTGAATTTGTTTTATTTTATTAATGTATTTTATTAAATGAAATCATATTAAAATACATCCCATTTGAAGCCTATCCACACTACTCTATATTTGTGCAAAATTTCACAACAAAATGTTTAGAAAAAAAAAGTTATCGATTTTTGATCCGAAACAGACCTCGATTTTCCGTAGTGCGGCGACCCGCCCCCCGCCTCACCGCGCGTTCCTAATGCATGGTACAGCGGTTTAGGTCAAACTATAGTAGCTATTATAAAGAGATTTGAATTCGTTAAGCATTTTCCACCATTCTTATTTTGGTTCTATGTTCAAAGTTTATCTATATAAATAAAAATGAAATGTTGTTCGTTAATATAGAGCCATCTAGTATAGGTTTTTAGTAGCTCTCATAAAGTCGCGCCTGTGGGTTGGTAAAACGGTCTATGCGAGCTTAAAAAAACTTCGAAAAAAAAAAGTCAGTTTCAAGGTATCAAGTTTCAAGGGTCCCCCGACCACACACGTTTTTTTTTTTAATTATTAGGATAGTCCGAATTAGGTTTTAAAGGAAAGAAAAATCAGAAGGTTAAAAAAAACTTCCGATTTTTCTGAGATTTATATAAACTATTGAAATAAGGACAGGAAAACGTCTATTTTTAATGTGATAAAACTACAAATTAACGATTTTCGGCCTTTTTCCTTTACTTGCGCTGCGAGACCTTGCTTCTTGCCAAATTTCAAGATTCTAGGTCAACGGGAAGTACCTACCCTATAGGTTTTGATTCACATAATGAGCCTATCATGTTCCCACTGCTGGGACACAGGCCTCCTCTCTGAGAGAGGGAGTGGGCCGTAATCCACCACGCGGGCCCAGTGCGGGTTGGTAGATGTCACATGTCTTCGAATTTTTGGTTTTAGGACATGCCGGTTTCCTCACGATGTTTTCCTTCACCGTTTTGAGAGCAGTGGTGTTGAATTAATTTACACAAAGTAAAGCGCCTGTCCGGATTGGAACCTACGACTTACAACTCGTAAGGGTAGGTTCAGATGACAAGCGCTCAACGCGCGTTTTGATAACGCGCGTTTACAACTACATACATTTTATTCAGGCCGTACACATGCTAACGCGCGTTTTAGTAACGCGCGCGTTCAACGCTGCGCTAGCGCTCGACTGTTGTCAGCGCGCGTCAACGCGCGTTAACGCGCGCTTTGAGATCATTGGTTTTCTATGTTTCCGTTCAGTTGAGCGCGCGCTTTCGACGCGGATAGACGTATTTTAGGGTTCGTCAAGTTCGTCCGAAAATCGTCCGAAATGGAAACCGAAGCTTTTAATACGGAATTATTAATTGGTGAAATAGAGAAACGTCCTGCGATATGGGACATGACAAGTAGCGATTATTCAGATAAGAATTTGAGAAGACGGACTTGGGAAGAACTCGTCCTTATATTTTGTGAAGGACATGACAATGAAGAAAAGAAGAAAATATTATGTGAGTATATATATTTATTTACATTTACAATCGGTTTGTGTTACAAGTTAAATATAACGATCCTGCCAATCTACTTTTCCTTCATTAATGAAATAGTTTGTTAAATGTACTCGAACATTATCCGCCTGTCGCACAGCACGTCCGGTATAATGGGAGGCTAGATTTTCCAGGGGTGGCGTATAAAGTGTGTCTTCAAAATTGTAGCCATCCCTGATTCTGACATAATTATTTAGTGTACATATCGCTTTTACGATCTTTTCTGCAAAACCGATGTTAACATCTAACGGGAACATGATAGGGTAGGTCCCTATAGGTTTTGATTCACATAATGAGCCTATCATGTTCCCACTGCTGGGACACAGGCCTCCTCTCTGTGAGAGGGAGTGGGCCGTAATCCACCACGCGGGCCCAGTGCGGGTTGGTAGATGTCACATGTCTTCGAATTTTTGGTTTTAGGACATGCCGGTTTCCTCACGATGTTTTCCTTCACCGTTTTGAGAGCAGTGGTGTTGAATTAATTTACACAAAGTAAAGCGCCTGTCCGGATTGGAACCTACGACTTACAACTCGTAAGGGTAGGTTCAGATGACAAGCGCTCAACGCGCGTTTTGATAACGCGCGTTTACAACTACATACATTTTATTCAGGCCGTACACATGCTAACGCGCGTTTTAGTAACGCGCGCGTTCAACGCTGCGCTAGCGCTCGACTGTTGTCAGCGCGCGTCAACGCGCGTTAACGCGCGCTTTGAGATCATTGGTTTTCTATGTTTCCGTTCAGTTGAGCGCGCGCTTTCGACGCGGATAGACGTATTTTAGGGTTCGTCAAGTTCGTCCGAAAATCGTCCGAAATGGAAACCGAAGCTTTTAATACGGAATTATTAATTGGTGAAATAGAGAAACGTCCTGCGATATGGGACATGACAAGTAGCGATTATTCAGATAAGAATTTGAGAAGACGGGCTTGGGAAGAACTCGTCCTTATATTTTGTGAAGGACATGACAATGAAGAAAAGAAGAAAATATTATGTGAGTATATACATTTATTTACATTTACAATCGGTTTGTGTTACAAGTTAAATATAACGATCCTGCCAATCTACTTTTCCTTCATTAATGAAATAGTTTGTTAAATGTACTCGAACATTATCCGCCTGTCGCACAGCACGTCCGGTATAATGTGAGGCTAGATTTTCCAGGGGTGGCGTATAAAGTGTGTCTTCAAAATTGTAGCCATCCCTGATTCTGACATAATTATTTAGTGTACATATCGCTTTTACGATCTTTTCTGCAAAACCGATGTTAACATCTAACGGCCTGTGTAAAATGTGCCATTTATTGCACATTATGCCAAAAGTACATTCAACATACCGGCGTGCTAATGTCAAACGGTAATTAAATATTTTTTTAGCATAAGTTAGTGACCTTCCCCCATATGGACGCATTAAATTCTCCATCATGCCAAAAGCTTCATCAGCCACTATCACATATGGCAACGTTGTCGGTCTATTTTGTATTAACAATGCCTTTGGCTCAGGTAGATCTAATGACCTTTCTGTCAGCTTTTTGTACAATGAAGAATTCTTGAATATACCTGAGTCACTGTTTTTACCGTAGGCACCTATGTCAACCCACACAAAACAATAGGTTGCATCCGCTAGCGCCAATAAAACTAGCGAAAAATAATTTTTATAGTTATAATACATAGAACCCGTGTGTTCAGGCTGGATTAACCGTATATGTTTCCCGTCCAAGGCTCCCAAACAATTGGGAAACTTTGAGTTCTTTTCAAATATCGTGGATATTTCACACCACTTTTCTTTCGTTGGTTCACTCATAACAACGGGCCTTAATTTTTTCCAAATAGTTTCACATACATGTGGTATTATAGTAGCCACAGTAGATTTGCCAATTCTATAGTCGTAGCTTAATGTCCCAAATGAACATCCAATGGCCAAATATCTGGAAACAAACATAAACTATTACTAAATACTGTTTTTTTTTTCAGCGTCATCCCTGCAAAAAAAGTGGAAGAGTTTACGGTATAATTATATGAGAGAGGTGAAGAAAATAAAGACTGTCAAATCTGGATCAGGAGCTTCCAAAACTTCGACATATATTCATTATAATAGACTACGATTTCTACTGCCAACAAAGATACAGAAAGTAGTTTCGATGCAGATAATGCATCAACTTCGTCAGAGGTTGCTGAAGTAGAAATAAGTTCTGGCTTTAAGAGTCCTAAATCTACTTCAAGAAAAAAACAAAAATTAAATCCTGCTGATGAAAGATTTGCAAACATATTAGAGCAGAGTTTAGCACAGAAAAATGTGTCTCATCCAAAAGAAGATGACGATGAAGACAAGCTGTTTTGTTTGTCACTCGTTAAAGAGATTAAAAAAAATCCGGAATATAGGCGACTTCAAACTAAAATTGCCATTTATAATTTAATTTTGCAAAACCAAAATGAATTTCAAGGACCACAACAACAGACATATGAAAATCAAAATTACCCGGTATCACAACGAAGAAATTATTCATCACAAGAGCAGCGTCATCAGTCATCAGCTTCTGTTGAAGGATTTCGTTATCATGATTATAGATCACAGCAGTCTAGTGTGTCAAATAATTTTGCACATTATGGTTATACTACAGCAATGGGGTCTCCATCGCCAGTAACACCTACTCCATCGCCAGCACCAACTAATGTCAGCAATGAATCAGAGTTAGAGTTATTCTGCGAGTAACAAAATGTTATTTTTTCTTTAAAAAAATTGTTCCTAAACAAGTTGATTTGATTTATTTGATTTATAGATTATGTTGATTATTAAAAAACTTACCTCAATGTAATTATGAGTTTTTCTTCCGGTGAAATGCTATATCGCACAGCGTTTTTATCTGCTACGAGTTCATCGTTTATGAGAGTCAGTAAGTCATCAAATGACTTGATGGACATTCTGAAGTAGTTAAAGAATTTGGGCTCAAATTGCCTTAACTTAGGATATAAAATAATGTACTGACTTTCAGTCAGCCTGGTTGACAAAATTGGGTGAACCCAATATCTCCGTCTTCTGTTGTGTCGTTTCTGCCGTCTGTATAAAATCACCGATAAAACTGTTTCTACGTCCATCTTCGACAAATGTAGAACTCAAACTGGCCGCAACAACGCGCGTTTAACGCCTGACAAGCGCGCACCATGTGAACACTATACAAAAATTCAACGCGCGTTCAACGCGCGCTGAGCGCTTGTCATCTGAACCTACCCAAGTCGCGGCGCCGCGGCGTTACCACTGGCCGACCACTGCAGTTTGGCCGGTTCGGTTTTGATTTATTTTATCAAAATAATTATGTCGCTTATATGGCCGAATTATTTTATTGCGTTAACAAGAAGCTTGACCTTCAAGAGACCGTAGACCTACGTACTTATTTGACATTAATTTCAACTTGATACCTCCACGCGTTCCTGAGAAAAAGGGTCTTGACAGACAGACAGACAGACGGACGGACAACAAAGTGATCCTATAAGGGTTCATTTTTCCTTTTGAGGCACGAAGCCCTAAAAAAAACCCTTAAAACAAACAATGCCAAACATTTCACTCGTTCTATTTACAAAATATCATAAATCATAGAGAATATAGAGTGACGTCGCGCAACGGAATCAATTACATACAGCCAAGCTTAATTGGAGGCAGCCGCCCCGAGCAAACAAGACGGGACCGCCACTAAACGTTATTTATGTCTAAATCTAGGTAAGTAACATTATGTAGCCTACAGTGAAGGTTTTGGATTCTTCGTTGGTAGAAAGCAATTTATAACACCGTATTACATATTTTCTATTGAGTAAAACATAGTTTTCATTCAGACTCAAACTCAAAGCATTTATTTCAAATAAATCAATTAGAAGCTCTTTTGAATTGTTAAGGGTCGGTCAGTCGGAAAGATATTCCTATGGAGAAGAACGGGCAAGAAACTCCACGGACACGCTTTTTGAAACTGTGAGGTAGGCCTACTTTGGATATTGTTTTTACAGTTAGTTACCTACTTTGGCTTTCCTTTTGGGGTTCCTTAGTCAACAAGGAACCCTCATAGTTTCGCTATGTCTGTCTGTCTGTCTCCGCTGTAGCTCAGAGACGCTGAGAACTAGAAAGCTGTAATTTGGCATGGGTATACATATTAATCACGCCGACGAATTGGTAAAACAAAATCCTGAAAACAACTTTTTTTAGGGTAATGCACGTAATGTGGGGATGACATTTTTTTCTCTCGTCTATTCCATGGTGTGAGGTATCGTTGGATAGGTCGTTCAATTATTACGGGTCTGTATCACAACATCATTTTTCGATTCAGGGATCCGTTTGCGTAATATTAAGCCCTAAAAATTTGCTCTTTTAGCAAATTTTTGTTAGATTCAAGTGTCGCTCCTGCCAGCTGAATGGTTCTTTATGGATATGTGATAAAAATCATGGCAGTAGTATCTACATTTACTTAATGAAATTAAAAGGAAAACTATCACAGCTAAGTAGACTTTACAAATTAACGAGTAATAGTCGACCAACTTACATTTGCAGTTGGAAAATTGACCGTGACATGAATCGATGTATGTTTTTGAACTACAATGCTAAGTTTGTTTTTGGGATAAATTCATCCCAACTACGGAACCCTTCATTGTGCATGGTCCGACACGCACTTGGGCGGTTTTTTAAAAAGATTAAAAAGTTTCAAATGTATTTAAAAAATGTTATAGGTAATTTGACTGAAAGTTCCTCAACTTATCGATGTGCGTCTGCCCCCAATAGTCGCGTAATAATGGATAATTAATTGTTTCTCACTAGTCAATACTTTACACGTCATGTTACTTCAGTAACCTTCAACAAAAATCGCGTTTACAAATACAGTTCAGTAGCTTACAAAAAACCTGCGTCATTCCCTTCCACAGATACCAACAAAACAAAAAAAACCTATTTGTCTACGGTCAAAATGGTGATGATACACGCGCCTAAACCGTAAAACAACGCGTTTAGTTGCCATAGATTGTAAACAAACACGTACTGGCGCGCGTCATCTTGACCTAGAGCGGGCCAACAGCCTTTTGAGTCTATTTCGGTATAGCACTACCCGGTACTGACGTGAAACATATGTTTGGATATTCCAAATTGTTGGAAGATTTACGCAAATTGCAATGACAATGGTTTCGGGAAGAATTTTATTTAGCATCATCTTAGTTTTATTTCTGGCAATGAATCATTTGTTATAGCTTTTGAGAATCTTAGTAATTCCGAATATATGCGAAACTAGCTTTTGCGGCTTCGCTCGTGTTCAATGTCTATCCTTCGGATACAGTAGTTTTTTCAGGATAAAAGGTACTCACTTTTATCCTGAAAAAACACTATTCCCCTAGACAATGTCGTTTTCTGTACCCGGTTGAGACGGTTGAGACGTGAAAGCGTAACAAACAAACTCACTGTGTTTATAATATTATTAGCTGTTACAAGAGTCTTCACCTGCGATCCAGTATGAATATTAGCCTATGTCCTTACATAGGTCATGGTCTATCTGTGTGCCAAATTTGACTCAAATCCGTTCAGCCGTTTTAGCGTGAAAGCGTAACAAACAAACAGCAAACTTGCAAAACTTTCGCATTTAAAATATTAGTTAGGATATTCATAGTTTGGAAGGTATTTTCCTTTAAGGCGCTGACAAGAGAAAAAAGAAAATAAAGAGGCCAATGACCAAAGTAAGCTTGTCTTAAAAAAAAATCTATATAGTTTGTAGTAGCGGAAAAAATATATGTATGTTAATCTTGAACGTATTAAAAAATCGATAGGAATTAACGGTAAACTAACCTCTTACCTTGACTTCCAATCCAAAATATCTGTATTAAATATCAACGTGCGTTGGTATATAATTAATAACAAGAACGTCTTATTTGAACACAGAACTTGGTTGATTTTTATTTTCGATTACTCAATTCTTTTTGAGTAAATAGACAATTGCTTCATATTTTGTTATCAATTACAATCGTTGTGTCTTCGCGCTTCTCTTTCTTTTCTATGCAGTCCGACAGTGACCGCGCTTTAGCTGTTGTCGGGGTCTTAAAGTCACGATACCAATTAAGACATGTGTAACAAGTATTGGTATTTTATGTAACAATGCATACTTTTCATAATTATGATCTTTAGCAATACATAGCTGGACATAGGCCTCCCCATCGCATGCTACGAGTATGTAGCTCGATCCTTGGCTACAGATATTTAGCTGATACTAGGCACCACGCAAATAATTTTGACATCATTATTCAATCTGCCTACCCTTTTCCAAACTATGTTGGGTTCGCCTTTAAGTCTATCCGGATTCAACTGAATACTAGATTTTACATGGAGCGACTGCGCTTCAGCTAAGCAGGAGTGGAGGTCAACCTCCACAACCCAGTTACTGGGTAACATGATACCCAGTAACTAGGTATCATTTTGATAACATTATTACGTTATCAAAAAAAAATATTTAAAAATGTAATACGCTCATCCTTAATGTCTGTAATAAATCATAGTTGGCAGTCCTTGTGCTTCGTAATAAGGATTCAATTTATCATCCACCGTAGATATTAATCTTCGTTACCGCAATTACTGATCAAATCTGACGTTAAGTAGGCTAATCTGTGAAATTTTGATGATTACAAAAGCTTCGCTGATATTATTGTTAAGTTTAAGTTTACTTAGCGGGTTGTATAATGAAAGGTATCGTGTAAGCTTTGATTATGTATATGTCTAGATAATGTCGTGCTGTAAAAGAACTAAAAAAAAACCAGGCCGACTTTATTATGCTGGTGTGCGTGACAGCTACGTCTTACACTCGCGCCACGTCATTGTGCTGTCATTGTGTTGTTATTCAAGTGTGCGTGCATTTTGCGGCCAACAGTTGGACGCAATTTTTTTTGACGAGTTCACATTTTTTACTGTCTATTTAGACATATTTACATTGCGTGTAGGTTTAGTGTTCTTACCAAGGGGCATGGCTGAGTAGAAATTGAATAAACAAGAACTTTCTATAGTGTTTTATTTTTTCAAAACATCTACATTGACCACTGTTCTAGCGCATACCAATAATAGGTATTATTTGAGAGTCAGCAAGGCGTCAACAGGAATTGAAGATCTTATCTTAAATATTTCAACATGAATAAAGATTTTCTCAAGTTTTCTTAAAACGAGACATTTTGCAGATGTTTTGATGAGATGTAGCAACAAATAAAACGTTTATGAAGTTAGTGAAATCATAAATGCATCACTTTTTAAGAGCAAAGAACACATTCTCAAAAATATTTTAAATTTCGAACTGAACTTTTAGTTTCTCCTTATCTTTATTGTTGTTACACTGAGCTTCGAGCGCCCAGAGGCGGATGTATCGCAGTGGAAAATTCGCTCCACATATTCTATGCTATTTTTGTGAGAGATGTTCTATAAGTATGTATCACTCGCTTGGTTGAGTTTGGACGTTTATATTTATTTTTGTTTCCCACCTACTAGGTCCATTTACATAGGTACCAAAAGATTTTTGTTTCTGAATTTGATTTCATTTGTTTGAATTTTTTTTATTCGTATTCGATTCGATATTGACTTTGTGAGCTCTGTCAGATAGACATCAATGACTGATACAAAAAAAACAGATTTCAATTTTAGAGTTCGTCTGAACTCTAAATTCAAACACTGTTTTTTTTTTTTGCTGTACCTACCTATTCTGGGACGATGGTCCTAAATATTGGTTTTAAATCACTACATTTGAGTAGACATTTGTATAAAGTCTCAATTTAAGAACCAAGAATACCGAGAATCGTTCTAGAATAAAAACGCTGACACTGACACTGACATTTTGGCGGTCTATCAGAAAGGTCACGTTCAACATTTCACGATTACGACCTGATATTATCCACATAATTATGGTTGTGTGTTATTAGAAAAACGACCTAACAAAGCTTTTAGTGGGATTTTATCGCCTTTTAACTCGTAGTGCTTATGCCAAATAGCCAAATATGTTTTGGCATGACCTGTTATTTGTTATTTGGAATAGATAATGCGCATGCGTTATTTCCCATTATGTTTTCCCGCTAAAAGTCACTTGAGATTTAGTTGAGTAATATTAATCAGACAGATGGTTTTGTGGCTTTGTAACGGTAGTTTTATGGTGGAATGATCCAGTAGAATTTTTCAACGATTAAATTGAGTCGAGAAAGTAAATATATAATGAACATATACACACAGAACATATTTTTAATTAATAATTTATTTTAATAATGTAATTACTGTTTGTATAAAGTATACACAATTCTGACAAGTTATTTTCTAAACTACCAAAAAAGGTTTTATTTTCTGAATTACCTATAATAAAATAAAATGTAATTGTTTATGAAATGAAATTCTTTATTCTGTAAATAGAATATCGGAATCACTTTTACACATCATATTAAAAAAATAAGCTAGATAGAGTCGACATTTTCTATCTGACTACACCTGAGAAGCAATGGCGAAACAAAACTCAAAGGTACACGGTAAGACTATTATAGGCCATCATCTCAAAGAAAATTGTTTCAATCAATAGTCTCAATTCCAATTCAGGTAAGTGATTTAATTGACATGAATGACATTTTAAACCCAGCAGTCTCAGTTAAATCACACCTCTAGGTAATTCAATCAACGTCTGCTTTAATTAAGTTGGTTTCACTAAATCTGGGTAACCATTTTCTAACCAATGTAAGTAGCTTAGTGTTTGCGTACTAATGGTGCCGATTCCCTTGTTCACAAACTGAACTAAATTTAAGTTCAATGCATCTTTTTCTTTCTATTTCATTAAGAAAAGGACAGAAGATAAATTTTAGTTTAGTCCTGTCAAATTAATCAGCGCCTGTCACTACTCCATACAAGTTTAGACGTGATTAAAAACTTGCCTTCTAAAATTACGTCAATTTACGTCAAGCGCTGATTAGTTTGACAGGACTAAGCTAAAATTTATCTTCTGTCCTTTTCTTAATGAAATAGAAAGAAAAAGATGCACTGAACTTAAATTTTGTTTATTTTGTGAACAAGGGAATCGGCACCACTGTTTCTTCATTATAATTATCAACGATTTTAAAGCTGAGCCGGTGAAAAAAACATTAGAATTACAAAAAAATCCACTGAAGGTCGTGGCCATTGATACATATAATATTTATAAATAGACGAAGCTTCTCTGCAATATTTATTACCCTCCTATCTTCTACCAAGAATTGTTTTTGTTACTTACTCTTCGGGATTTCCGCGGTGGAAATAACATGTAAATCGAATGTTTATTTATCTTTTAGATATAGCACTTCCCACTAATATTATAAATGAAATTTGTGTTTCTATGACTAAACTATTGTTGGTGTAAAGTTAGTAAGCGCAAAAAAAAATACTGCTTTATACTTATTGGTAATTCATATGGTAAATGATAAATTATTTTACATTGAAAGAGAAATCGTTTAGAGAAATTGAGTTTCTTTTAAAAATTGATCATTCGCTATGGTTTAGTATTGAATCCTTTGAAAATAAGTAATTCCTATGAATTCTTATTCAAATTCAGTGTAAGTCAGTACGTTTAGTTAAACAGAACAGATTTTGACGTAAACCGTGGTGCGCACACAGCCTCTTGTAGCAAAAAAAAAAGAGAATTCACCACTTTAACACATATACCTATTAATTTAATTAAAAAAAAAACGAACAAACAAAATATTTAAAAAAAACTTAAGGTAAGAAATACCTTCCACGGTGGTCGGGTAAAATGATAAAAACAGTTGCTTTGGGAAATTTGACCTAAAAAGAAGTGAGTTTACGAGAAAACTTAAGGAACATCAGATGGAAAATCTTTGTCACGCGTTTGGTTAACGAACGAAGGAATCGATTGCTGGTTTCAGGCTCGCGGCCCCTAAATTATATAACCTGTCAAATGAATATTATCTTATAAAGATGAACCTAAGTTATCTCGACCGAAAAAGAGCTGGGTTATAAAATATCCAGGGAATTAGGGTTCCGTAGTAAACAAGGAACCCTTAAGGCTTCTACATACTGGCGCGACTCGTCGCGCGACGCGACGCGACACAAAGACACCGCGTGTAGCGCTACAAGCGGTACCTTTGTGTCGCGACGCGTCGCGCGACACGTCGCTACAATCGATCTACAAATAAATGTATAATAAGTGTAAAAGACTAAAATACCATAAACACAATAAATGTGTCTATTTTATTACACAAAGTGACGGCTAGCACATTTCAGATTACTCCAGTCAATTAATAATTTGACTTTAGAAAATTTTTAATAGTGTTAAAACTATGTAACTATACAGAAGAAACCGTAAGCTCAACTGTCATACATATTATATAAATTCACGCACTTTGGACGTTTTAATTTATATTAATGAGTTCTTAGCCGCCTGACAGGCACATCAGTCTGCTAAAAACAGCTGATAGAAGTTTTGTGTAAAATGGCTGACATGGCTGACATGGCTGCAACTGTTGAAGCGCTACTAAAGTTGGCGTATTTGTCCAAACATTTGTGATTTGTATCCAACACAAAATATAGACTAACTGCTATAGTTATTTGTGACGTTATATTAACTGGCCACTCATAACAAAAGAGGTACAAACAAGGTTATGTGAACTAAAACGAATATTTTTTGCCCTTTTCATTCATGGGCTGGCTTACATTACCTTGTTTCTAAATTCTACCTCTTTTGTTATGAGTGGTCTCTTACTATACCGTGGCCAATTACTATAGCAGTTACCCTACCCTATTTAATTTGATACAAAGTTTATTTTGTAATTATCACAAATTAACGCAAATGTTTGTACAAATAAGCCAACTGCAACCGCAAAAAACAGTTAGTCGTTATTACTCCACCAGACGTTTTCGGACTGTTAACTTGCGCGATAATTTATAAACATAGGAATGGGATTTTATAGTTTCAAGTTTTGGCGGCGATAAATTTTCAGTTTGTTATCTACCCTCCATCATTTTATGCAAAATATTCTGAAGCGGACATGGCAATAAATGAACGCTTTAATTTGCTTTTTGATTGTGAATTAAAACAAAAGCATTATTTTATGACACATAATAATGTGAGAATGAATAGTCAATACAAAACATTATTACCTCTAGTTAATAGAAAATACAATCAATAAAATACTCTCTAATATACCTACATTTTTCGAATCATGTTCAAAATACATCCTCGTGTGTACCGGAATTGAAAAAAAACATTTTGATTTATTTAAATTTTAAATTCGAACACAGATTAAAAATGTTTACATTTAAAAGTAGAATAGGTATCGAAATGTGTTTGGTTTTTCTTTATAGCGATTCTGAAAGGAATTAAAACCTTTTCGTTTAATTAATAAAAATAAAAAAAAACTCACCAAGCGATATGAGGCCACTGTTCAGCATAGGCAGCTTGATGCTGTTGGGGATGGACACCAGGCTGGTAGTGCCTGATGTCCTGAAGTCCTTCTTCTTCGGCTTTTTCTCCATGTCGTATCTTGTGGTGGACCGCGAGCGGTGTTTCCGCTGGCTGGTCGCAACTGACGTGCCACGCTGGCCCGTTCGCGACGACATTTTGGCTCACCCCACGATTTTCCCGCCGATATATACTCAGTCGGATATGAACGGAAGCAGGCGTAATTAATGGCACACCGTCATTTTATATCACGTACAAGATCACTCACAAACACTATTTTCGTTTAGTTATTGTGGTATAAAAATGTATGGTCGCTTTTTATTTTTATTTTTAAAACTAAAATAAGCTTTGCGAAATAAATTTTAAAGCGTAAATTTAATACTTTTATATCAAAACATTTAATAATTATACATTGCTACCCTAAAATTTGCATTATAACTAATATGGCAATGTTTATGTAAGGGTTGCCAGTGGAAATATCATAAGGGCCCTGTCATTTCGGCAGTGCGGTGTGTTGGAGTGTAAAGTCGTCGCCTGAAACAAAGAAAGAAACACTGGTTAAAAATGGCATTTGACAACAATAATAATATACAAAAGAACAAATAGGTGGAAACTAAGGTGTGATTGGCATTTTCTTGGCGATTAGAAGACAAATCGGCGTAAAAATCTATGTTGTCATTAAAAACCTTTACGTAATTTACTTTAACACATAAACCACCACATGTAGGCAACAATGGTTTATATACAAATGTAACTGACATTGAGGCAGACAAGTAAATTATTATAGCTAAACAGTAGGTATTGGCATAGATTGCAACATAAATTAGAAGATAAAATATTTCGATTTAAGTTGAATCCGAAGTGGTAACCCGCGAAATTCAATTTTTTTTACGTTTTTTGCAGTTTGCAGTTCAGTGTCAGGTTGTATCTTCAAAATATGATTCGCGACCATAGGTAACATAAAAATGCGTTTACAGTATTATAATCATTAAAACAATTAATACATCTCTCTTAGTTGAACAAATCTCTTATGAAAACATTCTTATGGAACAAATCAAACTTGGAGATATGTATTATATTTTGATCAAGATACAACCTGAAACGGACCTGCAAATTGAAAAAACTTTTTGAATTTCGCGGGTACTTCAGCGGATCCACCTTAATAAAAAAGTATGAATATAAACGAAAATGGATCGTTTATTTGCCACATCCACACAATTATCTACATTAACATAATCTAAGTAAAATCATTTGCAAAATGGAAATGCGTTCACTATCTATTTTCAATGACGCATTTAATAGTAGGTACTCTGTACTAGGTACACTCATTCAGTTATTCATTTAATTTTCACGCCAACTTTGAACGAAAGCAAAACAAGAGTCATTGAAGGTGACATTCCGTGGAGTTCATAGACAATTCCTTATTTGAAATTGTGTAATGCGCTTGAGCCGAAAACTTTTGTCGCTACACGGTCTACCACACGCCGCTGATAACACTTGAACTACGAAATCAAACGCTTAAGGCAACGGAAGGAATACGGGTGGGTTTTAGCCAGTTAGAGTCTGACACTCCCTCCCGCTCCGCCCAGAGCGGGAGAAGTTATTTGATAATATCCCACCCAAAAAAAAAAAGACTGACTGCCATCCGTCAGAAAAACTGAACATATCCTACTCATTGATCATTTTTGGCAAAGCAATACCGACTTTACACCGTTAATACTTTTATAAAGTGAGCGTTATATCAAAATTTCCCACGAATTTAATCGACGAGGGGTTTGTAATGTGTGGCATCGAGCTATTAACGGGCACTATCAAGGTATTTATAGCAGCTATGATGCAGCTCTACAGATATGCGAATACGTAAGTACATTTAAACGGTAGGTACTCGACTTAGTCCGTCCTCTGTAAATAGCATTTCTCTTCTCGGAAAAGTTCGGATTCTTGATAAATTGCGAGGAAAGTGGATTCCGAGTGGCTGACAAAAGTTTTCGATTGCTGGTCACACTAAAAATAATTGATTCAAAGAACTTGGAACTGGCAGCCTTGAGCTTTGTTTGAAATTGGAATCAGTCACGTTGCATGCGCGCTCTACACGTTTATGAATGAAGCAAACACGGATGACGGTGGAATTCCACGTTTGAAATCTGGAAAATTACCACCTGATATTGCAAACACTTTTTCGTTTCGTTCTTTTTTTTTAAACGATAGTAGTTGTGAATGAGTGCATGTATTTATTATTACTAAGCGTTATTATTAGTCGGACCTACCGTTTTTAACAATTTAAAAAGTAGTTTTCTAAAATGATTGTCAGTGAAAATCGTCATAATTCTGGGAAAGTTGGCATGGATTTGCATTACGTATTTCATTGAAGATTTTACAAACGTAAATGACTATTAATATTGTACGAGATGATAAAAATATCCTACTTATATTTGTAAAGACAAGTATTAATCGTCGTGTGAAATCATTAGGCGACAATAGATTGAAGTGGTTTGTTCTGAAATTCAAAGTATTTGTAACGGTCTGAAAATAAGTTATGTAAAACAATTTGTGTGACGCAAACGAAGTTTTATTTAATATCATAATCGAATTGAATGTACACATTCAATCAAGCCACAGACAAAACAACAAAATAATGAACTCGGCTCTTATGAAATTCGGTAACGAGTTCTAAATTCAAAATGTTTACGTGCGATGACGTAAGATGACATGCAAGAACAACAGTCTTTCAACACCATTGCAACTCATTGGCACCATAGATACGTACGGTGGCATGGTGCCCGCGCTAATTGTTAAATGATAATCTGTCTATGAGTAGGTAATGTGACTGTATTTTGGGTGAGAATATTATAAAGTTATATTCTATGAGGGATAGCTCTACCTAATTGTTTGATTTTTTGGGACCGAAACGTTTGTGAGGAGTTTAAATGAAACAATAAAGGGCTAAGCCTGTGATAATGTAAGCAAATTCAACCGTAGAATATGCCTAGGTCTCACTAGGTACAGTATATTCACCAAAAACTATTAAATAATTTTTGGACACGAAATCGCATACTTACCTAGTTTTTTTTTTTCGAAAAAGTAATATGTACTTAATTAACTTTAAGTAATTGTCTCTTATAACTTTATGGCACACGGATGAAAAGCCAAACATTTCAAATCCTGAAAAAAAAAAACTATAAGGTGGACTTGTACAATTTTTTCACTGTGATCTCCAGAGTTTGTTTCTGCCTTTCTTCTTAGAGAAGTCAGATAGGAAATGCCCACCTTATCTAGTTTAAAAAAAATCAATATCATTATATTTTATTTCACATAAACCTACATGGGCACTTATGAAACTTCAGAAGCTAGGTGCACGGTTCCAATTGGTCGTTTCCTGTGGTGAAGAGACGGCAAGAAATACCACGTCCGGTTTAAAATATGATTGACGTGTAAAAGTGTACTACGTACGTACAAACCTACTTATAGAAATAAAATCATTAATCATAATTATCCTTAACAAATAATGGTACCTACTCATTAACTTCATGACTGTTCCACTGTTACAGGAACAAGCGGTCATAGCAACACAATATTGCTGATCTCTGCCAGAACACGCACAATGACGTGTATTGCAGTGAAGAGAGCGCCATGTTTGTGTGGGTTGCGTATGCGCAATGTGCGCGTGTAACGTTCCCACGGTCAACATTGAACGACATAAAGTTTTAATTATTTTCCAATAACCACGGTGCATTATGAACGTTCAGTGACGTGAATATACGCTGGCTCACGTGGCTATATACGTTCATAGCTTTTACGTATAATAAATTGGTCATAAAACGTTGAGAATATTAATATTTCCTTAAAAATATTAAATAAATCTGTATAATAAGACTTTATATTTCCATATTAGTTTATTATGAGGATAAAAAACTTGAATATTGATGCCATGTTATTCTTATTTTTTCAAGTTTCAGTCTTTCAATAATTTAGTCATGCATGAATAGGTATCTAATACAATATATCTGCGTATAATTCTGAACTTCGGTATTCATACTTTTTATTCTATAGGTATTATTTCCGTTAAGGCTCGTGCAGACTAGCGCGATATCGCGGCCGCGACCGGCAGCAATATGGCTGTTGCGTCTCTAGACTGTCGAAAAATTGTGAACTGCGACAAACCATTTACAACTAAACGATTATTTTTCGATAGTTATATCTATCCATGGGAAAACGACAAGTTGTGAACTGGTGAACTTGCTTGCGACGTAAGGCACCTTGCGCTAATACTAAATAGCCTGCCTAACTGCGAGCAACTTGGAAGTAGTACTCGCCGGCCGCTGCCGTGACACCGCTCGCTTCGCTCGCTCGGCTCGCGCGCGGTTAAATAATACCTATAGATTATAAACTGTTCTCACAATCTTACGGTGAGATATCTAACGCGATACCTACACTAAAATAAGCTATTACCAAAAAGACAATAAAACCTTTACGATCTCTTTGGTATACTTAATTCGTCGTTCTCAACGTCCTTGTAATGTAGACGCCATCAACTGAATAAATAAATAAGGTGTGTGTGCATCCACATTAAAAGCAAGTAAAATAGCTCAATATGAAAATGTAAAAACTATTTGACATTTTCTAGTCATTTTCGCACTGAAATAAAGCCGCTGATGGCGGAAGGTTCAAGTAACCGCGGAGTTTTTTGCCGGCTCTTCTCCATAGGAAACGATCCATTGGAACCGTGCACCTAGCTTCTGGTGTTTCATATGTGCCCGTGTAGGTTTATGTGAAATAAAATATTTTGATTTTGATTGTGGTGGAGCAGGTTTTATTTACTGCCAGCTATTATTGTGAAAGCATAATCTCTAATAACATTAGTCTGTGTAACGCTAATGGAAAATAAAGGAAACAGATGTAATTTAGTTTTTACACGAGGTCACAGTCTCTTTTTTAAAGTCCAGACATAATCTTGGTCAGATCATGTGAAGGCTATGTAGATTGGTGTCTGTAATCGGTGTGAAAAATGAAATGGTCTGTAATCGTGCAGCTCAATTATGGAGCTCAACCTGGTTTTAGGTTTGTTGAACCAGACCTAAAACCAGGTTGTTAAGATTGTTTCTTTTTTTTTGGTTAAGTTATTGCTTATTGCTTATATAAGGAGCGTAGCAGGTGGCGTTCTATAGTTTCTGTCAACATCCATGGGAAGAAGGCGTGAGTTTATGTATGTATGTGTGTGTCTTGCTTTTTATCCGACTTCAAAAAAGGAGGACGTTCTATGTTCGTATGTATTTGTTTTCTTTTTTTATATCCTTTGAAATCGAGATTTTGAAAATATTTTTTTCATTTGGTAGAGGAAGCTTGCGCGGTTGTCCCATATATAAATGTTACTAGGTTTGGTAGTTTTTGGGTTACTTTCAATAATACGTATTTAATCCACTTTGTGTATGTTGATGAAGTTCCTGACACCTGTTGTTTACATAGCAAGTATAGGAATACGAATTTTGTGGGGTAGGTACGACAATATAGAAATTAAAGAAATAAAAAAATTATACTTCCAAAAAAAAACATTTTTTTTCTGTTTTTTTTTAGCTACACTTGAAGCCTATCTACCTATATAAGAAAGTCAGGATCCAAAAACTCAATAACATTGTTCCAACACAATAGATTTTGAAATCCCAATTCCCGACATACGTCACGCATTTTCACGAAAACAATTTGCATTATAAGCCACAATTTCCATATGTGGAACATCACCGAATTTAAAAATAGCATCCGAAAAATAATTAAAAATTAAACGCGGAGGCGACAGAATTGCACTGCGTTGCCCATGATCCCTTGTGGGAAAGTGTACGTGCTCTGTTTGTGAATGGACGGAAATTACATTTTGGAATATTTTACTGAATTTTGGAGAGAATTTAGCGCTTTTTATGTAGGTTGGTAGGACTCCACAATTAACGCAGTTTATACTGTTGTACACATTGCACAATAATGTGTATTATTATGCTACTCGGTGGCAAACACCTAACAAGCAGACGTCGTGGTCCATATGGTATCAAGTGGCCACCGCCATGACCATCAGCGACTAGAGACATCGCGATTACCTTCGCAGACACAAAGCTGACATGTCTTTTCCTAACTAATATTATTTAATACGAAAGTGAGTTTGTTTATTACGATTTTACCCTAAAACGGCTGAACGGATTTGGATGAAATTGACACATGGGTAGACCATGACCTGAATAAGGACATAGGATACTTTTATCCCAATATTCCCACGGGATTGAGACTAATGTAAGTGAAACTGTGGGGCGCAGCTAGTGACTGGATAAATTTGAGACTTGGCAGAGAATAGGCACAATAGAGAATAAACAGAAATTAATCATCATTCTCCTACCGGTATGCCAATTTATTTTAGGGTCGGCGCAACCTGTCTTTTTCTTCTCTCTCTATAAGTCGTCATCTCGGTAGTCCCTATTTAACCATATCATGTTTCTCACAGTCCATCCATCGTATATCATCGTATATCATGTTTCCCACAGTCCATCCAGACCATATCAGACATAGATCTACATGGTCCTCACATGATCTGACCAAGATTATGTCTGGACTTTAAAAGAGACTTTGACCCTTGAGTTTGTTTCGCCATTTCTTCTCAGGGTTAGTCAGATAGGAAATGTCGACTCCATCTAGCTTATTTTTTAATATGACGTGTAAAAGTGATTCTCATATCCTATTTACAGAATAAACAATTTCATTTCATTTCGTTTCTTTGGTCTTCCTCTACTCTCATAGACATCCATATTCATACTCAAAACATTCCTCAAGACACTTTCTATAAACAGATTTTGTTATATCTGACGGTCCACAGGACAGGCTCACAGAATTTATAACGATTTTATGCTAAAACGACAGACCTGGATTAGGACATAGTTTAATTTTTATCCCGGTAGTACGTCCCCGTAGGATCATTTCTAACCTCCACACCGGCGAAACCGCGGGCAAAAGTTAGTGTTATTATATGCCTGTAAAGTTTACACAAAGTTGAAATGACGTATGTGTCTGTAATTACACTGCTTGGAGACAGAAAAACGTATCTTAACTTTTGTAGAACGTCTTGTTAATGCTAAAGGCTTTTGTAGTCTGGGGCGATCGCGCTAGTCTGCACGAGCCTTTACGAGTATAGCATTGGGTTTTAAGATAAGAACTCGAGATTAAAACCTGTTTAAATAAATAGATATAAGTACTGTTATATTTAAGTAGTCAGCAGTAAAGCGAAATAACCCCCTCTGTGGTCTACTGGTAAGACCACCTACCTGTCTCAGACCCAGAGGTCGGTACAAAAGGGTTACCGAAGCCCCTAGCAACACAGACAACGGAAGGAATACGGGTGGGTTTTAGTCAGTAAGAGTCTGACACACCCTCTCGCTCTGCCCAGAGCGGGAGAAGTTATTTGATGATTTCCCACCCAATAAAAAAAAGCGTTCGATTCGATTCCCAGAGGGACAACATTTTCTGCTCGGTTTGGTCGGTGGTAGGGCTTGTTCTAAATCCGCCTGGCTAGCTACCACCATCTTATCTAAGTCTGTCGTATGACGACAGACTTAGATAACAGCATTGTTGTGTTTCGGCAGGTAGAGGTAAGATAGCCAGTTCCTCTGTTGTTGAGGATTCCGGGTGAAGCTCGCTCCCACCTTCGGCCTTATCATCACGTACCATCATGTGAGATTAAGGTCAAGAGCTTTACCATAGTAGTTAAAAAAAATGGCAGATAAACAACACCCTCTCTTGTTATTAATCTTTAACAATTACCAAACTGAACCTGGCATATTTATTTGCAATATATTTAATCTTGTCCACCGATATACAGAAGTGCCGTATATTGAAACCATTAATAAATAAAATACGATCCAAGCCGTGAAGGAGCTGCTATAAATCGTATGTCCCGGTAAGAACTCAAACCGCGGGAACTCGCCGAAGCTTTGCCGAAGTTATGCGATCGGATATACTGTCCGGATTAAACATAAATAATATTCGTTTTGTGAAGATTTCTAATAGATTCGATTTAAGGTGGATACGCAGTGGTAGCCCCAAAGTTTTCACTTCTTTTTAACTAAACTAAGTACATCACTAATTATTGTCATTTAAAGATTCCGTTTTCACGTAGGTAGATTTACTACAGAAAATGTCTTTGAATTAAGGCGCTGACAAGACCCAATTGACCAAAATAGGCTTCTCTTAAGACAAAAAATTGCTAAATCTGTATAGTTTGTGGTAACGGAAAAAATATATGTTAATTTTGAACATATTTCCAAGAACTTGGTTGTTATAAAAACACGTTTTGAAAAAAAAGTCTCGATACAAACTAACCTCTTACCTTGAGTTCTAATCCAAAATATCTGCATTAAATATCAACATACGTTACGTATTTAATTAATAACAAGAACGTCTTATTTGAATGCAGAACTTGGTTGTTTTTTATTTTCGATTACTCAACTCAATTTTGAGTAAATAGATAATTGCTTCATATTTTGCAATAAATTACAAGCGTTGCGTCATCGCGCGTCTCTTTCTTTTCTATGCAATCTGAGAGTGACCGCGGTTTAGGTGTTGTCATCGTCTTAATCAAAAACGGAAAAACAACAATTAATTTATCTTCACAAACCAATTACAAAATTCTCCGACGGAATTGTACCTACCGTATTTATGTGTTATACATACGTAATTCACAGGTCGTAAAAAATACCCGTTTTCAGATGCACTCTACAGAAGACAACGTAGCACTTGATAAAAAAAAAACACTCACATTTTTCCGAAATTCTCAAATTGAATTTAGTTCACTGATGTTACCAATATTACCTCAACAAATGGCATGGAATAAGTATGTACTATATAGTGCACAAACGTTTAAAAATATACTGGTGTATGGCTCACAGACAAGAAAAAATACAGTCGTGTTGTGTCCCCAAAAATTCGAAAAATAAATCTAACTGCGGCGCCCGCCGCCGTTCGTCTATGTGAACTAGGCAGGAAAAACAAAAGAAAATCTTTCAGCTCAACGCGCACTTTGCTGAATGAACGAATGAACGAGTAAACAGTTGAGTGACTCACGTTCGTTATTGAATGAAACGGTTGAGTTCACTCAAGGGCGGGCGCTGTTGTCGAAATAAATCATGGCGGCTTCAGAATGACATGTGCCATGAATGAGTGAATCATACGCATTCTTAGCCGGGAATAGCCGGGGTAATACATATAAAAATGTTTGTTCGGTCATCCGTCGGAGTGTGAAGAAAATGGAAATTTCCAAGACTAAGTAAGTAACTGCCATGATAACTTCTGTTTATATTATGGCTATGGCGTAAAATTCAAATTTTCTTATGTAGCGTCACGTTGTATGTCGATCTAAATATGATTCGCGGCGGATAAAAATCTCGTGTCACGGTGTTTGTGGTCACACTCCTCCGAAACGGCTCGACCGATTTTAATGATTTTTTTATGTATATTTGGTAGAGATGAGAGTAGGTCGTACAGTATATTTCATCCAGATATTCCCACGGGATCGAGACTAACGTGGGTGAAACCGCGGGGCGCAGCTAGTTTATTTATAAAATTATAATCAAGTTCATATTATACCTACGTCCTATTGAATTATAGAAGCATGAGGAACAGGGTGTAAAGTTCAACCCTCCTCCATAGAAAAGGGATAATCCTCCGACCAGACGGGTGACGGACCTCAGGTCGCTGCATGCTGGTGGACAGGAAACCCGTTGCAGCCGTGGGTGCTGGCTGGCTATATGACTCGCCGCTCGAGAGCTTGAGGAAGTGGTAATGATGACGTCACGCTGAAGTAGTTGAACGGAGGCTGCGCTGACGTTGATGTTCGGGGTCACCAGTATTGAGGCCTGAGGAACAGGGTCTAAACTTCACTCATCCTCCATGGAAAAAGGAGGACCCTCCGATCAGACGGGTGTCGTGTCTGGTGGGCAACTGCCCAACGGTTGTTGTCGAGATGTTGTATATTATATATGCTATTTGCGCGGTAAACTGTGCTTGCGCGATGCAGGATTTTGCGTGACGTCAGTGTGTTGCGTAGTTCGCATGTGGCGATGAAGATGCCGCCACAGAATGACTACTTATTTCATGAAATCGTGACATTTGAGGCCAAACTTAAGGAGTTTTATTGCTGATTCTAATGATTATAATTCTGTAAAGCCATATTTGTTACGGTCGCCTATCATTTTTAAATCAACATAGAACTGTATAGTAACCTGCTAATTGCTTAAAATATAAGAAAATTTTAATTTCGTGGGCTACCCTGACGCTTTCCCCTTAAGTCTATGTGACTGATAACTTCTTTTAGGTACTTAGCCTTAACACAATTCAGATAGGTAGGTAGGTATTTTTATGGTTTACATAATAAAGAGTGTCTATTCTATTCTAGGTACCAAGGTACTTTTATTCATAAAATATTACTTATAAAAGGAAAAAAACAAATTATAGTTTTTTACACAAACAACGTCCTTCTATTATGAATTGGAAATTGAATTGAGATTGAAATCTGGTCATAGGTATACAATTTATAAAATTCACAAAAATGTAGTCAAGACCTAATACCAATTATAAAACTATATTTTTGTATCTACTATTCTAGAAAAAATCCGCGGGGATATCCCAACAAGAGAAAACTTACAGAAAATTAATTAATTAATCCGAAACGAAAAAATAAAGATTCCCTTCATAAAATCCATTATCTCCGTCCATAATGTATTACTAACAAACGACAATGAGCTTATCCTAAAGGCCAGCCTTTGTGAAACTTCTCTGCCTTAATCCTAACAATAAAGTATGGGTAGTGCTCCAATTGATCCGGGAAACAAAGTGGGAGTCCCTTTTATCCAATTTCGTTCTATTGTATCAGAGACTAGAGGATAATCTTCTATGACAGTAACATGGACGCCATGTCTCGCCTACGTAATGCCCGGGTTACACGAAGCTAATTTTTGAAGCTAGGATGGCAAAATAGTGCTAGTGAGTTAGTCATTTTTAGGCTAGTAAGCGTGTTGCCTAAAAATGACTAGCTTGCTAGCCTATTATCTAAGTTTGCTAAAAAAATAGCTTCGTGTAACCCGGGCATTACGTCGCGTAGGCGAGACATGGCGTCTATGTTACTGTCATAGAAGATTATCTTCTAACTTCTAATACAATAGAACGAAATTGGATACTAGCGTGAGAAAGGTAGTAAGCTAGTGAGATAGTTTAATAGGATTGGGTTCTTTTTGAGCTCGTAACATCCCCTTCCATTGATTTTACTATCTTGGCTCGTGTACTAGCTTCATGTAGCCGGCGACGCTAGTGCCCCATCGGATCATTTTACTCCCCGGAGTCATCAGTCACGCAATGCTATTTATTAGCTTCAAATATAGTAGCATCGTGTAAACAGCTCTAGCCGGTGAAAAGCCAGGAGTAATCCTAGCTTTGAAAAACTAGCCTCGTGTACCTCGGGCATACATGTTCGTTGTTATGTGAAGACTTTCGTAGTTTAGTTGGAGTATCTATTAGAAAATATTATATCGGGCGATGGTTTGATTATTTTAGGAAATATCGTGGTTGGTTTTGAATGATTTGTAGCCGGGTTTTCATACAAAAAAGTAAATTATATGTTTCGCAACGTGGCCCTGTGCATTGTCTTTAACCTTTTGACCGCCACAGTCATGTATAGATGACAGAGCAAAATGTGCCCAGCACGCCACGGTCACGATTACATGATAGATTTTAAGGAATAATTCGTAGCTTGGCGCCGAGGGCACGTTTTTGCTTTTTTGACGTGGCGGTCAATAGGTTAAACGTACCACGATTCTATGTATATTTGCAGTGGAAACAGAGTACACTGTCCGCTGGTAAGATTTTTCAAAGAGCGCAATTATTTAGACTGACCGCGATCAGTACATTTAACCGCGTTCAAGAGTAAGAGCTGTGATTGTCATGATTGTTGTGGAATATTGACAGCTCGTGAACGCAGTTCAGATATGCTGACTGCGTTCAGGTTTCATTGGTGAAATTGGTACTAAGTCTTATATATACGGCTAAGCAGATAAAAGCAATGAGGATAACGATCCAATTAAAACTGAAAATTATAGAAACACGGCTCACGTCTGTGATCAAAATAGATTACGTAATTTATCTTATTACCTATCTTTTGACTCTGATAAAACAGTAAATAGAACCTTATTACTAATGAATTCGTTTAATGTCAGAGATGACCTTTATTATAAATGTTAGCTAATTTATTTACAATTTTTTTTGGACTTCTTAATTGGGATTTTTCAGATTTTATGAAAGTGAACACCGAGGTCAAAGAATCTTCTGGATATATGGTATGGTATGGTACGTACGGTTTGGTACGTATAGTAACGTGAATAATGAATTAAGATAAGATAAGATAAAGATTTACTGTTCAATTAGGACTAGATTACCTTGCAAGGCTATTTTTCTCTGTTTGCTCTTTTTGTTCTATTAGCTATCGTAGGGATATATATTTTATTTTATATCTCCATCAAATCAGATCAAATATTTTTATTGTGGGGCATATGTTATACAGACAGATGTTAGGTAAATTACAGATCCATTATGTCCTGCCTATTAGGCATACAATAATAAATGAAGGTTCGTGCAGACAAGCGTGAAAGCTCGTACAGACATATTGCTGCCTGTCGCACCCGTGATTTCGACACAGTCTGCACGAGCCTTTATGTCAACATGCAGTATAAAAAAATCACAGGTAGCACTTATGAAGCAAATCTTACAACATAAGAATTAGGTGTATGGTGACAGATTGTAGTAGGTACTCATTATTAAGAAAATCTTAGATCGTGTGCTTTGATGAGCTTTGACAATTAAAAAAATACGCAATTTGAAAAAAAAAATTGCAAAACACTTGACTCTAACAAAAGCTTAATATTACGCAAACGGATTCCTGAATTGAAAAATGGTTTCCACAGACGCAATATTTTTGTACAGCCTATCCAAGGATACCCCACACCATGAGATAGACGAGAAAAAAATCCCCTTTTTACGTATAAGGGAGATAACAAAAAAAAAACATTTTTTATAAGATTTTATATTACCACTTTGTCGGATGATTAACATTGCGAAATTACAGCTTTCTAGTACTAAGAGTCTTTGAGCTAAGACGGGGACAGACAGACAGACAGAGAGACATGGCGAACCTATAAGGGTTCTTTGTTGACTAGGGAATCCTACAAATTGTTTAGCAGATTCCACTAGTCTACATATAATCCTAAGTATATTAATAATACATACCTACTCCTTTGATAGTTCTAGGTAGGTAACCTGTCCACTTTAGCCATCCAAACATATTCATATATCTTTGTTGCCATATCCTGCAATAGTTCTACACCAACCGGGCGTTGTCCTTGGGTGCACTTGCATAGTGCATACATGAATAATCGTCGTTTGTGCCTCATTTAATTGAAAGCGTTTAACGAGTCTCTGCAAGTTGGCTTCGAACCCTCGTACGTCTTGTCAAAGACAATTTTATAAAACATATAATAATATTTCATATTAATATTACAAATGCGAAAGTGAGTTTCTTTATTTGTTTATTTGTTACGGTTTCACGCTAAAACTGCTGAGCAGATTTGGATGAAATTTGGCACATGGGTAGACCATGATGTGAATTAGAACAAAGGATACTTTTAGTCCCGGTATTCACACGGGATGAAGACTAATGCGGGTGAAACCGCGGGGTGCAGTCAGTATATAATAATACCAGGCTATTATTGCCCCACTCCAG
Source organism: Atethmia centrago (assembly GCA_905333075.3). Lineage (NCBI taxonomy): Eukaryota > Metazoa > Arthropoda > Insecta > Lepidoptera > Noctuidae > Atethmia > Atethmia centrago. The sequence goes on along the minus strand of HG995379.1, from coordinate 22,190,766 downwards.
GGCAAAGGCCTCTTCTTATAAAAACCGGCCAAGTGCGTGTCGGACCACGCACAATGAGGGGTTCCGTAGTTGGGATTTGGGATATATTTATCCCAAAAACAAACTTAACATTGTAGTTGAAAAACATGTTCTCCCATACATCGATATATGCCACAGTCAATTCTCCAAGTGCAAATTTAAGTTGGTCGTCTATTACTCATTCAAGATTTCATTTTAGCACTTTGTCGGCGTGATTAATATGTATACTTATGTCAAATTACAGCTTTCTAGTACTAAGCGTCTCTGAGCTACAGCGGGGACAGACAGACAGACATGGCGAAACTATAAGGGTTCGTTGTATACTATGAAACCCTAAAAAGAAGACATGAGCATCGATCTAGAGAATATCAGCAATCTTTTTGCCAAGAATTGGTTAGGGCAATTCCCCTTTGTCCATTCTATGATCATTAATTCCACCATTTAAAAATGTGTCAAATGTCATTGACTATTTGCACTAATGTCTCTTTTCCGCCTATATTCCATCCAAAGGCTGTCTTTAAAAGATCGATTTTAAGGATAAAACCGCCCATTGTGTTACCCTATGCAAAATTTCTACATTTAGGTATATCTGTAATTTGTATGGTGTACATAGTAAAGAGTTTTCTATCTATCTAAGTCGGTAGGATTTTATAAAAATATTTGAAGACGGAGAGAAGTTACGCGCAAAATAAATTCCACGCTGAATTTTATGTGGACAGAATCTGCCTTAAACATTTCACGGTAGACATACCTAGTAGATAATACAAGTCTGTGAACGTACCGCTTGGCTACAATTTGCTTACAAATATTTATACAAAGGTATCTCAAAGGACCGGGGTGCTGCTAAACTTCACAATGCTAGTCTTTGTTACTACAGATTTAGATAAAAACTTAAAATTCTACTGAGGATTTTAGAGTTTAATCTATGATTAGGATTAGAGACAGAAGCAGACGTTATTTAGTATCCAAAGCATAAAAATCTAGGTAGAGCTTGAAATGACTAAGGGTAGTTATCAGACTTGCCAAGTGTTTTTAAAAAAAATACGGTAATTGGTATTTTCTTGAAGGGTGAGCAAAAAAAGACGTTTAAATTGTGTATTTTCTATTGTTACAATACAAATTACCACTGCACAGGAGAACCATTACAAACTGGAGAACATAACAATATAAAATATTTTTTTTCCCAATTACATTTTTTTTCACTTTCATAGTTTCATTACAAGCAAACATTGCACAACAGAAAAAAAAACAATACAGGATCCAGAAAAGAAGAAAAAAAAAAATTTTTCTCACTAGTGCACGTTTCCAGTAGTTTCTTATTTGCTTTAACTGCCTGTGCATTTCGCGACATGAAAGAAGACTGAAGAAGAAGAAAGTGATAGAAAACGATATGCACGATCCACAATCCGCGAAAACAATACGCGTGCCCGAAACGACAAAATCGCATCAACTGACTGCGTCAATCTGACAGTTGAATCGTTTATTAGGGAGAAAGATTAATGAGAAAAAAGCACCGAACCGCAGAATGTTGGGCCACAAAAGGGATGAACGAAAAAAAGATGAGAATATTAAGAGGGATGTGTGGTGTGACACGAATGGATAGAATAAGAAACGAGTAGGTACATAAGAGGAAGTCTGAAAGTGGCACCGGTGACTGAAAAGTTGTGCAGAAATCGGTAGTCATGGTATGGGCAATGAGGAAAATGTCGTGAGGAAAGTCTTGAGTATGAATTTCGATTGCTATAAGAGTAGGGGAAAACCAAAGAAACGATGGATGGACTGTGTGAAAGATGATATGGCTAGAAAGGGGGTGACAACCGAGATGACAACTAATAGAGAAGTATGGAACACAATTAAATTTGGATAAGGGCTTTGGTATTTTTGCCATACCGAACACCGAACACAGTGCTCAATACCTACTCATGCAGCTGGCAAAGAGATGATAAGTGCTTTCAACATAAAGGAAACTTATATAAATTACCAAAACTACTTCACCGTTCCAGATCCGCTAGGAAATATGCGCCTTTGCATACCTATCGATTAATAGGTAACTAGGATCAATCTTGCCTTTTCCCAGATACGGTGGGATCAGCTTTCAGTCGAACTGGACACAGCTGAATACCAGTATTTTACTTGGAGCAGCTGCCTGTTCAACCCAATACGATACCTCTTGGGAAGACTTAGTCGTCAGACTTTCGGGCTTAAGACTACCAGTAACGTTTTTCAGTCATTCAAAGGTCGAATAACTTGAGACATAAGGTGCATTCATTTCCTCTACACAGAGCACATGACGACCCGCATGTGCTCTGTGTAGAGGGAATGAAACCGGGAACATTCAAAAGTCGACATTACTGCGGTGTCTATTCTGTAGAAATCTTAGAGGTTTAAGTGAGTCGTCATTCCACCTGATGCTAGAGATGAAGGGTCGGGTAATCGCCGTTGACCTTGGCCAAACAAATCCGCGTCGCACTCTCGCCCGCTCCGCCGCGCGCCGTTCTATTTCATAGGGAATATTTATTTTTAGCATCGAAAATAGAAATATTTGAAAAAAAATCACAGATTGAATAAATTATAGATAATAAAATAATCCGTTCATATAAAAAAAAAAACATGAAAATATCTTAAGTAGTTTGAAAGTAATATCGTTTTTTATGCTTTGGGTAGCCATTACTTCCTGAATTTATTTCATAAAGTATTTTACTACAATACTTCAATATTCACATAATTATGGAATTGATGGTATAAGCGTTCTAGTTTAACATATTTTTTTTGCATAATTTACTTTAAGAAGGCGTAATAATAGATTTAAAAGTCACTTAAATTATATATTTGCGCCTTAACACAATTGATAGCTCACATTAAGCTTATTTCACTTAAGTTTTCACGTTGAGAGTTTTATAGAATACATCGGCTGGAATTGACGTCGAGGGAATATTAATATTAATATTATTTCTCTTTTTGTCCCGCTATGCTTATTCATCGTCATTTGGGAATTTGGGTGGCAATTTTTGACAACTGCACCCCAATTGCGTAACACACTTTCAATCACAGTCTGAAGGATTTTGAAGGAAATAGCTAATCCATTGCTTCGTAGGATTGAAACATTCGTCTGCTCCACAACGTAAATAATGCAATGAATTTTATTAAACTTTCAAAATTAAAGTCAGTGTTATTGTAAAGTGTGTTACGAAATTACCCCTTTGGTCTTTTGTTATTGATAAAGTAAGATGTAAAAGATAATAAAATTCAAATCCTAGTATGAGAACGATGTTTATGCAAAGTCGATTTGGTACCAGATTTGGGGTTTTAAATCGAGAATCAAGTTTGAGCATCCATGAAATGTTACGCGTAAAATAGCACACGTAAGTGAAAACTCTCAAGTCTCCAAACTGTAGAAAGTCGTGTAAATGCTCAATTGAATGTTCACAATGTGTAACGGTTCTTATCGTTCTCGCTTAGGTACAATTACGCGCTGTAAGTAAAGGATAATCCTTACATTTATATATCGTTACCGCTGAAATCCACCGGTAACTGGTGCAAACTGGAATAATCTGTAAATTTTATTGTTTGAATTGCATGGGACAGGGAACTATTGAGTGCACAGTTTCAGACTAGGCTAAAACTTAGGATTACATAACCCTGTTAAGGCGCAGCAAGTATTATTTACATCTAACTCATAGCAAGGAACTTTAAAGTTAGCACTATTTTTTATACAAGGGCGACACTGAAAGTTTTTGTAAACGATATCATAAAAAAAACAGTTCAAATTTTGAAAATGGAACTCTGCCAGTATTATTGTGTATGTATTTTATTCATTTGTCATTTGTTTACGATTTGGCGGCAAATTGAAAATTGTCTGTGTCACGTCAGCATGAAATAAACGCGAAAACATTTTCGTACAATATTTTTTTATGACTTCCGATGTCATTTAAGACAACAAGAAAGTTATGATAGACTTCGATTATTAGTGCATTTGCCGATAGTTATGAATCAAATAGGTATTAGTCAAAAAGGAAGACCAACCATCACCAGGTCACATCAAACTATTTCGTCTGCTTTAGAAAGCGTCAACCAAATTCCTTTGCTTTACTACTCCGTGCAAAATTCACCAAGGAGGTACTATTCCGTGGCTTGAACCCAAAGATAATTAATAGACAAAACGGTAGCCGAGCACCTATACTTGAAATAATCAAGGAGACCCGACCACTGCCTTCGGGCCCGTGATTACCATCGAAATTGACTTTGAAACACAATTTGACGGAAATCACGAGACCCACTAACGAACAACCTCTTTAGACTTTACCACTAAGGCGTCCTATTCACTTGTTCGGGTTGGTATGACTCGGCACGATTCACCCGAGCAAGTGTGTAATAGGAACATTTTGTTAAAGACTCGATGGGGTAAATAAAAACATAACATCACACTTGTATTCGCTGAACGGGTAGGCAGGGGTATACCACAATATACGAGGGCGGGTCAATAAGTCCGTGACTTTTTGAATTTCTGACCTCTTTACTGAAACAGCAACACTGCTCCTGTCAACAGGCATCTGTCAGTTGACTCCTGTCAAAATTTAAACTTGCTACGTCAGTTAGTTTGTGTTTGACAGCTATTTTTATCAGACTACTCACTAATTTGAGGAGAAAATGGAAAAAAGTGAATTTCGTGTGCTTATTAAGCATTATTTCTTGCGAAAAAAAACCATTACCGAGACCAAGGCAAAGCTTGATAAATACTATGGGGACTCTGCACCATCGATTTCAATGGTAAAAAAGTGGTTTACTGAATTTCGTTATGGCCGTACAAGCACTGAAGATGCCGAACGTCCTGGACGCCCAGTTGAGGTCTCTACACCCGAAACAATCGAAAAAATTCACGATATGGTGTTGGCCGACCGAAGATTGAAAGTGCGAGAGATTGTGGAAGCCGTAGGGATCTCGCATGGCTCAGTGGTTTCAATTTTGAATGATCACTTGGGCATGAGAAAGCTTTCCGCAAGATGGGTGCCGCGTTTGCTCACAGTCGACCACAAACGCAATCGTGTAACAACTTCACAGGAAGGTTTGGCGTTGTTTAATCGCAATATGGAGGAGTTTTTGCGCCGTTTTGTAACCGTGGACGAAACATGGATCCATCACAACACACCAGAGACCAAACAACAGTCAAAACAGTGGGTTTCTAAGGGTGAATCGGCGCCGAAGAAGGCCAAGGTGGGTTTGTCAGCCAATAAAGTTATGGCGACTGTTTTTTGGGATGCACGCGGGATAATCCACATTGACTACCTTCAAAAGGGAAGAACAATCAATGGGGAATATTATGCCAATTTATTGGACCGATTCAATGACGATTTGAAAAAAAACCGACCTCATTTGGCCAAGAAAAAAGTTCTTTTCCACCAAGACAATGCAAGGGTGCACACATGTGCAGTTGCCATGGCAAAAATCCATGAATTGGGCTATGAATTGCTCCCTCATCCGCCCTATTCTCCAGATTTGGCTCCGAGCGACTACTTCTTGTTCCCAAACCTGAAGAAATGGCTTGGTGGAAAAAGATTTGACTCCAATGATGAAGTCATCTCGCAAACAAAGGCCTATTTTGAGGACCTCGACAAATCATTTTTTTTGGAAGGGATAAAAAAATTGGAGAAGCGTTGGACAAAGTGTATAGAGCTCAAGGGAGACTACGTTGAAAAATAAAATTATTTTTTTATCAAAAAATCTGTGTTTTATTCCAAAAGTCACGGACTTATTGACCCGCCCTCGTACTACTATGTTTAGCCAGTTATTAAGAGACTTATAGAGGGGCTTGTGGCTAGGTAATAACAGCCGCACGGGTCAATCGATCAGGTTAAGCTACGCTTGCTGCGGATGGTCCGTGGATGGGTGACCATCTTTACATACCAAGACCCCTCCGTGCCTCGGAAAGCACGTTAAGCCGTAGGTCCCGGCTGTCATTTGTAGATCTTTGACAGTCGTTACGGGTCGTCAGAAGCTCGAAAGTCTGACAACCAGTCTTACCAAGGGGTTTCGTGTTACTCAGTAACTGGGTTGTGGAGGTCAGATAGTCAGTCGCTCCATTTAAAGTACTGGTATTCAGCTGTATCCAGTAAGACTGGAAGCCGACCCCAACATAGTTGGGAAAAGGCTAGGCTGATGATGATGATGAGAGACGTATAACTACTTTTAAAACATGGGTCACTAAATTTATAATGTAACGTTAGAGCTGATGGGACCGGCAAAACCGGCAGCGGTGCGGCAAACACATTCAGTGTGAAATAATTTTAAACTCTATCTATATAATTAAAAAACCAGTATCGCTTGAAAAGCTTGAAAGGGTCGCGCGGCCGCCCGCGATGTTGCGAGGCCGGTCGCGTCGCCGCAAGCCGTCTCGCGGCCACGCGTGTCTTGTCAGCGGTACAGCCCGCGGCTGCCTGCGTCGCGTCACCGCTAGCTTCTGCCATTCCGGTGTGAATCGGCCCTTAAGGGGACTACAGGACCTAAACGCAAATTTTGTAAGTTTTATAATGCCTTAAAGTATATGATCACAAAATCAGAAAAATATATGTTATTCTTCAGGATATATGCTAGGTAGATAGTGTGTTGAAAACATAATACAACTAATTTGATATAACGATAGAAAAAAATCACGAAGATACCTCTAAAAAAATTTTTAACGATTAAAAACCATACTAATATACATGCAATCATTCTGTTTTTTTTTGTCAGATTATTCTACAAGCAACATATTAGCATAATAGTGTTTTTTTTTTTTTATACAATCTATAGCTTTTTTGTAAATCGATAATTTCTTCATATTTTGCACTAAATTACCAGCGTTGTGTCATCGCGCTTCTCTTTCTTTTCTATGCAGTCCGACAGTGACCGCGCTTTAGGTGTTGTCGGCCTCTTAACCGCACATAGTAACGCATTCTGGAAATTAGTTACTGACTTGGAAAAATCCACTTAATTCCTTCCACGAAAACCAAGAAACAAATGATCTCCCTATAACTACATACCAGGCCCTAGTATAAATAGGATTGCATAAATAAAGCTAAACATTAGGAGGGATTCCGCCATGCTTGCGTTTTTCCTTCCAAAGTTACAAGTACGATACTACCGTATTTCCCATGAGAACCACGTCTATATTAAGAAATAAAGCCCACTTGTGGGACCCCATTGGATTGCTTTTCGTGATTTCCAGCGATTTCGGGAAAATAATGTAGGAATACTGTGACAGCGAACATGGGAAGTGAATATATTGCATTTGTTAAATCGGTGCGGTGGTGAGAATCAAAGACTGAAACTGGGGAGAAAAATGTGGAGATGCGAACAGAGGAAAGTAAAGATTGATATACAGAGCGATTAATTAGTAGGGTAGTAATATGTTAGGTTCTGACCCTTGAACAGAAATAAACGACATACATACATACATAAACTTTTGCCTTCTTCCCATGGGGGTAGGCAGAAACTATAGAACACCACCTGCTACGCTCCTTACATACTCCTTTTGCTTCGTTTACGTTCATACATCTGGTCATACACTCACGCCGGTTGCGAGTACTACGCAACTGACCTTTTTGAAGAACATCACCAATGAGGTCACTATATATATTTCTTTCTGCGGCGTCACCTCCCGGCGTTTACACTCACATCTGCCTTATAAATACTTTGTTAAATAAACAAACAAATCTATACTGACAATTTCAAGTTACCTACTATACTATCATCGGCCGTTGATTCCGTAGCTGTACTAACTCCAAATTATGTTCCAATCCAATATTGTTAGTAAGGACATAAACAACTAACAACCTAGTGTTAGTACTTAAACCTCTTTCAATTAGTACATTAAAAAAATGTTAGAACGATAGTAATAAGAATAATAATTCATCATGATTCATTCACAATAACACTACATACACTATTTCTGGGCACGGTTTGAAGACAACACTATCATTTCATCATTACCTCTGTGAAGCTTCGCTAGCAAATTTATTATAACCCTGTATATCTAATCGTTGTATATGTAATGATTCGCGATGGCCCAGTAGTTAAGGCCACGCGTCTCGTGCACGAGGTTGTGGTTTCAAATCCGGGAAAACAACAATGTGAGCTTTTAGGGTTCCGCAGTAAAATAGGGTCTGTGACCACCATTTTTCGATTCAAGGATCCGTTTGCTTAATATTAAGCTTTAAAGTGCTCATTTTTGTAAGAGTTAAGTGTCCCCCCTTTCAGCTAAATGGTTGTTTATGGAGATATGAAAAAAATCATGGACGTAGTACATATTATAATGAAATTAAAAGGAAAACTAGCTTTACAAGTTAACGAGTAATAGTCGACCAACTTATATTTGCAGTTGGAGAATTGATTGTGACGTATATCGATGTATGGGAGAACATATTTTTCAACTATAATGTTAAGTTTGTTTTTGGGGTAAATTCATCCCAACATCCCAACTACGGATCCCATCATTGTGTGTGGTCCGCCACGTAATTGGCCGGTTTTTAATGTTGTTTTTGGCTTTATCTTGGATATTTCTGCCACGGATAAGGGAAAACAGCGTGAGAAAACCTGGACTTGGAGTTAATATAAGTCTGAAATCGCCAACCTGCCTTGAGCAAGCGTAGTGATCGATGCTGGTGTCTTCTGCGTATGAGAAGAGGGCTTTGCCCAGCAGTGGGGCAATAATAGGCTGGTAAAATATATACAGGGTGTGTCGTAAATAGTGGTCCAACGTTAAGAGGCCGATACACCGTATATTCAGCTATCACATACCGCAATTTGAGGGGCTTGTGGCTAAGTAATTTTCGTGGCTAAGTAATTGTCAGACTTTTGGGCTTCTGTTGACCCGTAACGACTGTAAAGATCTACAAATGACAGCCGGGACCAACGGCTTAACGTGCTTAACGTGCTTAATGTAGCAATAAACAACCGTAATATTTTTCTAATATTTATTTTTATTTAAATTTTTGCCGGAATGTCGGCGCCCGCGTCTCTGTACTTGTCACAGCGATGCCATCACCACAGAACACAAATAAGTAGTACGATACCATAGAGTACCACAAACTCAAATGGCATTGACAAGTAACTGATGTTACGTCGGGTTGTCAGAACCCGACGTAACATCAGTTACTTGTCGCGGTTTAGTATTATATGAATATTTATTTAATAACTATTTATTTTTATAGGTTATTTCATACGTTTATTTTATTTTTTATTTATGTCTGTATCTATCCGTGATATCACAGTGGGCCCTATCAGAATACCAGCGCTGCGACACTTATTTCTTAAGTACTGCAGCATTATGCTGAGATGGGAGCGTTTTGGCCTCGTACAGGACTTTTTGTTTTTATTTTAATTTTACTTTTTGTTTTTTTTTTATATATTTCTATGAGTGTTTTTTTTTTTTAGTTTAATGTGTGATCTCCTGTGCGAGTCCCAATAAATACTTTTTCTTTCTTTCTTTCTTTCTGAGGCACGGAGGGGTCTTGGTATGTAAAGACGGTCACACTCATCCACGGACCAATCGCAAGCAAGCGCAAGCGTAGCTTAACCTGATCGATTGACCCGTGTGGCTGTTATTATTTAGCCACAAGCCCCACATTTATCTTGCAATATCAAGAGTGGAAATAATGTGTTATTTTTAACACTTTGAAGAAGACTTAACGCCCACGACGTCATAACAATAAAACTTATATGTGTATCGTTCAGTGTCCTTGAAGCTGTTAATAATAACATAAGCATAGTATACCGCCAGTTGAGCGCGGCCCAAAGGGTCATGGCCATCCGGATGGTCCGGGGATACCGCACGGTCTCCTGTGAGGCAGCGAGCCTCCTTGCCGGATTGCCGCCATGGGATCTGGAGGCAAAAGTCCTCGCGCACGTATGGGAGTGGCGCGAAGAGGCGAAACGCCGGGGCGTTAGTCCGCTGCCGCGAGAAATCGCGGCACAGCGGACGGAGCTCCGGCGGGATCTCATGGCGTCATGGAACGTACGGTTGTCGCAACCCAGTGCTGGGCACGCCACGATTGCGGCGATAAGTCCCCTCTTTGAGGAGTGGCTGGAGAGGCGCCACGGCGTCCTCACCTTCCGCCTGACGCAGGTCCTCACCGGACACGGCAGCTTCGGGAGGTTCCTGTGTCGGATAAGGCGGGAGGAAACATCCGGGTGTCACCACTGTGTGGATCGCCCGGAGGACACGGTGGAGCATACGGTGGAGGTCTGCCCGGCTTGGGCAGAGCACCGCCGTGTCCTCGTGGAGGCGATCGGCGGCAGAGACCTCTCGCGTCCGGCCCTGGTTCAGGCCATGGTACGGAGCGAGAGGGCATGGGCAGCCGTCACCTCCTTCTGCGAAGCAGTAATGCTCGCGAAGGAGGAGGCGGGACGGTTGAGGGAAAGGCAAGTTTCGCGCCCTCTCGCCCCTAGCCGCCGCAGGAGACGCCCAGGGCGTCGGGAATCCCGGGAGGATTTCCGGCCACCGTAGGCGCGGGCTTGCGGACGGTGAGCAATGGGTAGCTCACCGTCCGGTAAGGACCAGGCCCGGGTCGAACGCGCGTTGTATTCCACGCGCGCCTCAAAGAGATGTCATCAGCACATATAGTAGGGGTCCACTAGGGCCGATGCCTGCCGGGGTCGCGGGAAGGTACTTATGGGTCACCGAGGCCCCCGCAACACAGGCAACAGGAAGGAATACGGGTGGGTTTTAGTCAGTAAGAGTCTGACACACCCTCCCGCTCCGCCCAGAGCGGGAGAAGTTATTTGATGATTTCCCACCCTCAAAAAAAAAAAGCATAGTATACAGGCAGATTTTATTTTTATTTTGCATGTGTAGTGTAGTAGTGAAAAAAAAATGTCTATAAATAGAAATAGTTTCCCGGAGGCTATTTAAAAGAAAAAAAACGACATCAAAATTTAAAATAACTTCTAGCAATTTTAAACCAGTGATTTTAACATGATTTAAAGATGTTTTTTTTTAATGGGTTATAAGGCTATAAGGGTTCCATTTTTTACTTAAAAAGGAAAAAAGGGAACCCTTATAGGATCACTTCGTTGTCCGTCAGTCCCTGTGTCAAGACCCTTTTTCTCAGGAACGCGTGGAGGTATCAAGTTGAAGTACGAAGAAGTTCAAAGAAAATCAAATATACGGTCCCTTGGATCTTTAAAAAATCAAGCTTCTAATTAAACGCAATACAAAAATACAGCTATTTATGCGACCTATTTTGATATTCGCAAAATAAATGAAAACCTATAGGGAACATCCCGTTGACATAGAATCATGAAATTTGGCAAGAAGGAATGTCTCAGCACACGTAAAGGAAAGAGTCTGAAAATCATTAATTTATAGTTTAATCACATAAACACCATTTTTTTGTGATTATAAGCTTACATTTCCAGTTCAAGAATTAACGGTGACGTATATTTTCGTAGGATAAATTCATCCCAACTAGGAAACCCTTTATTGTGAGTGATCTGACACGCTTTGTCGGTTTTTTCTAAAATCTTTTTTATTTTCTGTAAAATTAAGGCCATGGTTTTTCACAGCGTTTTCTCTATGACCATAGAACTTACTCATACAGGCTCGAAAAACACTGTATACCTACTAGACTTATGTTATTATTATTAAAACCAGTAGGTACCTACTGGATCTATGTCACAAGTATTTGAGAAACCATATCATGTACTTATGTATTTCATCTCAACGCTCTATCTTGACAAGGGTAGACAGAGTTAATGTAATAATTTCTTCCGTTCAGAAATATTAAGGTTTGAACCTTAGTACCTGATAGGGTATATACAGTTAAGCAAGTATGATATGAGAACTATAAATTATTTAAGAGCTGACGGACTGCTTATAAAAGAAAAAGAACCGCGATGGCACAACGCTGGTAATTTATTGAAAAATATGAAGCAATTATCTATTTACAAAAAATCTATTGATTGGATAAAAAACATTAAAGCAATACGTCGGTGTAGAACTCCTTCTTCATCAATAAATCTCTATCAACTTTCATCTTTAGCAGAATAGCTTAAATGGCAGATAGCTGTTCTGTTTTTTTTTTTGTAATATTTCCCACTCCTGGGCTTCCCTCTACTGCTTCCATCGTTCGCGAGCCCGTGCGTCTTGCTTCCAGTTTTGGCGGAATCTGTCCAGTGCCCGCCATCTCTACATGGCCTGCTGCGACCCCGCCTTACTGTCTCTGGGTTACCGTTTTATGTTAAATTAAAATAAATAAATAAACCTTTAAACCATGGTGTAATTATATGGTAAAAAGTGGTGAATTACGCCACTTTTCTCGCATCTTTTTAATTAACTTTACCCGACTAACGCGAAGCAATAAGGAAGATTATGATTTTGACCGGTATGTATGTTCATCTGTTCTTTCATAGTTTTTAAACTACTAATCATAATTTGACAAATGAGGTATCGTTGAAGCGTCTTGATCGTCCACTGGTTATAGGATATGTGGCGTCACATTAAGAGGATAGCCGAAGTCGTATACCACCTACCCTGACAAAAAAATACATTCTAACAATAGTAAGAGATCATAAGCTTTAGGCCAAAGTGAATACGACCACGGCTATCCTCTGAACATCACTATGAATATGTATTAAATACATTAAAATATATTACGTGTAAGTTGTTTATTGCATTATCAGCCTATAATGTTCCGACTGCTGGGATACAAGCCTCCTCTCTGTGAGAAGGAGTGGGCCATAATCCATCACGCGGGCCCAGTGCGGGTTGTTGGATGTCACATGTCGTCGAAATTTTGGTTCTATGACATGCCGGTTTCATCACGATGTTTTTTTTACCGTTTTGAAAGTAGTGGTGATGTAATAATTTACATAAAGTAAAGCACCTGGCTGGGTTCAAACCTACGACTTACAATTCGTAAGTCGGACCGTTACCACTAGGCCACCACTGCTCTCATGTTGTGCATGCTTATATCCAATAAATTGTATTTAGGAGATCGTAACTTTTGATCGAAAGTTTATGAAAATTTATAGGTTGCGCTGTTAGTTTCAGGAAATTGAACCTGCTCTGAAATGAAATGAAATTGTTTATTCTGTAAATAGGATATGAGAATCACTTTTACACGTCATATAAGGAGTCGACATTTCCTATCTGACTACCCCTGAGAAGAAATGGCAAAACAAACTCAAGGGTCAAAGTCTCTTTTAAAGTCCAGACATAATCTTGGTCAGATCATGTGAGGACCATGTAGATCCATGTCTGAAATGGACTTTTGAGGAAAGAACCACACAAATTTGAGTGGACCTGACCAGTCAGTGCATTTGTCAGTAATCGTGTAGCTCAACTCAAAACTTAAGGAGCTCTCACCAGTTGTTTATTGAATAGAAGATAAATATTGAATAGTTCGTTCATAACTATTCCAGATGAGAATATTTTCTTGTTTCATACTTTTTAGAGCGTCATTTTTAATTAATTTTTGAACTTACTTTTTTTACTAGTGAAAATTTTTACACTAGTAAAAAAAATAAGTTCAAAAATTAAAAAAACCGGGAAAGTGCGAGTTGTACTGGCGTGGTGAGGGTTCCGTAGAATGAATATGTTATCTACCATGTTTTTTATCCCAAGATAATTGATCCCAAGAACAAACTTAACATTGTAGTTGAAAATCATGTTCTCCCATACATTCCAAATGCAAAAGTAAATTTTTACGCACAATATTGACAGATTTACCAAGTTATTTTAACACCATATACTTCTTATAGGTTTTCCTGTAATCTATAAGTATAGAACTATTTTCCGTTTTTTTTCAACATTCTCGGCACAGTAGTTTCGGAGGTACGGGCCCCGAATGGTAAATTTTCATCTATTTTCTTAAATAACTTTAAACCTGTGTATTTTTATCTGTAAATTTTTACACTAGTAAAAAAAGTAAGTTCAAAAATTAATGAAAAATGTCAAATGTCTGCTTTATATTCTATCTTGACATTCGTCCAGAAAGAATATAAAGCAAAGGCGCAGATGAATTCAGAAACGAAAGAGAATCTTTTATTTTCAAATAAACAAGCGAAACTTGAAATTCAGAGCCAACAAACAAAGCCACAAACCGTGGAACACCGCAAAGCATTCGGAAAATTCTAATTAAAATTAGTCAACTCTGTTTTGAGTGCGGACGCAAAGCGAATCAAAAATAAAATGTACCGTCCGCTCTAAATCCCGGAGTCATAACCACAGAATTTCGAGCGAAGTGCAATTTAATTAACTTTTGCTCACATTATTGTTTAGTCCTTCGAGTGCTTCACTTTATATGTGGTAAAGCCTAAAAAGGGATTTTCGCCACATTGAGTTAAAAAGAGTTAAAAGTTGGATTTGTGCCCGGTTGGTGGCAATAGGCTCGCCCCCTATTACATGGGACTTAAACATAACGTGCGGAATGTGAGTGTACTACAGGTACACAGGTACACCTCTGCCCAACCCTTCGGGGAAACAAGGCGTGATGTTGTGTGTGTGTGAGTTAAAAATAACAGGCAATCACTCTTTTAAAATTAAGTTGGTCTAGACAGCCTTAGTGGTCTCAAGCATGGGATCCTGCGATCAATATTCGAGTCGAGAAAAGTGTTGTTGGGCTTTTTTAATAAGGAATTTCTAGTAGCCCGAAATATAGTTTTTGGTCTGCTATACAACTTAAGGCAGAGAAGGCGAAAATGAGGAAAATGTCGTGAGAAAAGTGTTGAGTATGAATGTGGATGGCTATAAGAGTAGGGAAAGACTAAATGAAACGATGGATGGACTGTATGAAAGATGATATGGCTAGAAAGGGGGTGACTACTTTTTTTTTGTTGCGTCGGAAACTATCAAATAACTTCTCCCGCTCTGGGCGGAGCGGGAAAGTGTGTCAACTCTTGCTGACTAAAACCCACCCGTATTCTTTCCGTTGTCTGTGTTGCAAGGGGCTTCGGTATCCCTTTCGGACTTCCTAGCGACCTCGGAAGGTGTGACTACTGAGATGAGTACTTAGAGAAGTATGGCAGAACGAAACATGTTGCGCCGACCTCAAATAAATTAGGATAATGGCAGGAGAATGCTGATCATAACATAAGGCAAGGTTTTCTTTATGACAAGATCGTCATTATCATATGGGACTTATACAATAAGGAAACCTACTTTTTTGTTTTTTGCATAGATAGATAGATAAAACATTTATTCAGTGCACACAAAAGACATAGCACGACACACAATAGCACTGTTATTATTTATTTTATTATTTATTTTGGGTGGGAAATTATCAAATAACTTCTCCCGCTCTGGGCGGTATGTCAGACTCTTGCTGACAACACCCACCCGTGTTCCTTCCGTTGCCTGTGTTGCCAGGGTCCACAGTATGCCTTTCGGACTTTCCTGCAACCCCGGCAGGCATCGACCCTAGAGGACCACTATAAAGAACCCAACTAGTGACTGCGTAAATGATCGGACACGTAGTCACTTCTAATCAATTATTTTTAGTTTAATAATTACAGTTGTTTAATTAAATAATTATAATTATTATAATATTAATATAATTTAATTATTTCATCACCACTGCTCTCAAAACGGTGAAGGAAAACATCGTGAGCAATCTGAACCCCTATCATCATCTGCCTGCCTTTTCCCAACTATGCTGGTGTCGGCTTCCAGGCTAACCGGATGCAGCTGAATACCAGTACTTTACATAGAGCGACTGCCTATCTGACCTCCACAATCCAATTTACTGGGTAACACGATACCCTTGGTAAGACTGGTTGTTAGACTTTCGGGCTTCTGACGACCCGTAACAACTGTCAAAGTACAAATGACAGCCGGGACCAACGGCTTAATGTGCTTTCCGAGGCACGGAGGGGTCTTGGTATGTAAAGATGGTCACCCATCTATGAACCAACCGCGGCAAGCGTAGCTTAACCTGATCGATTGACCCATGCGGCTGTTATTATTTAGCCACAAGCGCCCAACCAATCAGAACCCCTAATTAGAGTAAAAATAAAGCTCAAAATATAAATTTCACACCACCAACCACGTTAAAATATAATGAAGAATGAAAAAACGACTCAACAAATGGTGCTTGAATTATTTCACGAGAGCCACTGAATTTATATTCAAAATTCGTTCTTTCCATTTCGGTATATTCATAATTTCATGAATTTTTAAAACCCACTCGTTTGTAGAGCTTGCCGCAAAGTGTGTAATGAATAAAATATATCTATTAATAATTTATTATTTTTGGGACGGCTTAGTTGTGATGTTTCTGGATTTATTATGAGTGGTATCGGAGGTCATTATGTAAGGATCATAAAAAAGTTGATTTATTAGGTGGAAGACAAATGGCATCGTACAAATTCATGAGTTTAATAGACAAAGTGTATTAATAAATACTCGAAACCAGTGGCGTGCCTAGGGTTTCAAAATAACGCAAGCCCAATAAAATTTTAACCGATTTCAAAAAAAGAAAGTTCAGTTTTCGACTGAGTATGTAGGTACCTACGTATCTACATATGTATCACCGCAATTTTCTCATAAACTACTGGTTAGGTACAATAAATTCTCTATCGAGCATTTTAGTAAGGCATGCCGGCCGGGCTTTTGGGCTTATATGAAGGTACCGCCACTGCTCGAAACTAGATATTTCTACATAAAAAAAGACCTGCAGGCTTAACATGACGCTTTCTATTTATTCGAATAATAGACACGGCTCTTTCTATACAAAGTGATTGCGATCGGAATTTCTACGGTGCGATGTCAAAAAAGGAGAAACGAAATGTCACTTTGTATAGAAGGAGCCGTGTCTATTATTCGAAGAAATAGAAAGCGTCATGCTAAGCCTGCTGAAAATAAAGGGCGATGATTTTTGCTCTTATAATTAAGGTACCTACTAGCTACGTAGTGTCAAAATCAATCAAATACAAAAGTCATTTATTCAAACTAGGCTGAGAATCAGCACTTTTCGAACGTCATAATTACATAAGACATTCCTCCAAAACGCTCGCCCTTCACCACTTCCTAATGCTTTAGCTGGGAAGAAGAAGTGGCGGAACAAACTCCCCAGCAGCACAGCTGTCTGTTCAGTTAAAGAAAGAAAAAATGGATTCTATACAACATTATGCAAAACAATTTACACCACGTGCAACACAAAACATTATTAGCCTTATGTCAGCTAGCACACTACTATACCAACAAAAAAAAAACAGAAAAACACCGAAAACTATTCTCAAGCATAGATAAAAACGTAAACAGAACTTAATACCCAAATAAAAGGCATAAATAGCGTGCCCTTTTATTTATACATATAGCTGTAACTCAGTCACAAACTATGAACTAGGACCATCAAAGTAAAATAAATAAACAGTTAATATTACTAATAACAAAACAAAACAAACAAAATAGTGTTTTTGTGAAGCAAGCTTGGCAAAATACAGCTTCTAAAAATTCAACTTTTTAAATAAAGCATAACGCTTCTTCCGCGACTCCATTTTCTAAAAGAGCACCGCGTTTGCCCATTCCATAAGCTTCCATAATGTCTTTTCCACCAATGAGATCTTGTAAGTCTATAAAAACCCAAGACTCAAAGCCCAGCGAGTAAAAAGATATCCAATTAGCTGTTGGACGGTCACAAGAAGAGGTATAAAAAATTCTTGCTGGTCGGCGATAAGTTGAATAAAGGTACGATTCCGAAGGCGACGGCAGTCCTTAGTGACACTACTGGTTTATATGTAGGCTATACCGCGACCGAGGAAAACTGTGCCTCCGTTATACAGTTTATACTAGTACGGGGGACAGAGTGAATCAGTTCCGTATAAACTGTAATGTATTAAATAAGACTCAGCTTAATTTACATTATTTTTAGTAGTCTTAATGCTTTATTTTAAGCATGCTTTTTATATGCGTTGGTACTTGTTATGACCAAACGGGCGGGCGCGAATAAAACAGGTGCGGTGTTGTCAGAGCGGAATATTACATCGCGTTTATGAATTTATTACGGAACAGTAAAAAAAAACAATGAACTTTCCTTCATACTTTTCAGGCTAGTGTGTTAGTATATACAACAATTATAGGCGTATTTAATAATTTAGTTTGTATGTACTTAATCAATATTGCGTGTCCTATCACTGTTTATTTACACCAAAAAAGCACGAAGTAAAACATTCTTTATTATATTGTGTTACGTGAGCCGCCTGAGATCGCAATATCGCAAGCGATGCGTAAAAAGATTACGCACGCGACCGAAAGCAATCGCTAGCAATAGCATGCGACTACTAGCCACCCGGCGGCCGGCACCCACCACTTTGCCTGGTTGCTTATTGCTTATTACTACATGCGCTAGCGATGAGCGACGGACAGAGACAGAGAGTGCGATGTAAAGCAAAAAGCAAATAGCAACAAGTGAGAGCCACGATAGCATTTGCTTTATGTTAGGTATGTATGATTGCTTCCGTAGATGGCCGCAATGCTGCCTGCTGCTGCAGTCGAACGGCACCTGCAGACGGCATAGCAGTAGTGCTGACACTAACAAGACGTATTTTTTTGTTTGACAAATGAGTTTCATGAGAGAAGTGCCGGTGCTGTCGACGCTATCGTAGATGTGACGTCGTGCTCGGAATTAAGGCGCTGACAAGACCCAATTGACCAAAATAGGCTTCTCTTAAGAAAGAAAATTGCCAAATCTGTATAGTTTGTGGTAGCGGAAAAAATATATGTTAATTTTGAACATATTTCCCAGAACTTGGTTGTCACCAAAACACGTTTTGAAAAAAAAATCTCGATACAAACTAACGTTAAACTAACCTCTTACCTTGAGTTCTAATCCAAAATATCTGAATTAAATATCAACATACATTACTTATTTAATTAATAACAAGTACGTCTCATTCTAATGCAGAACTTGGTTGTTTTTTATTTTCGATTACTCAACTCAATTCTGAGTAAATAGATAATTACTTCATATTTTGCAATAAATTACAAGCGTTTTGTCGTCGCGCTTCTCTTTCTTTTCTATGCAATCTGATAGTGACAGCGGTTTAGGTGTTGTCAGCGTCTTAAGACCGAAGCAGCACTGTTGCTTGCGGAAATTTTTAACCGCAACGTCACTGCCCTCTACGGTATGCCGTTGTCTTCGGAAATGTACCTTAAGGGTAGGGACAAATCTGCACGGAAAAAGGCGACGGTATATCTCGCGTGCTTTTCCGTTGAATGTGACAACGTCGCTGACGCGGTTTTTGGCACCCCTGATATGGCACTCATGGAATATTTAGGTACGAAAGGAATGTAAGATTTAACGCGCGCTAAATTCTACGGCGTTTTTCAGCTTAAGTTTGTCCTACCAGAACATTGAACGGAACAGAAAAAACTAAAAGTTTGCCTGTATTCCAACATTTTTTGGTGCTAATGCTTATTTTAATTATGTAAATATTGTACCTATATAATTTGGCTTAAAGTTACGTGTAAATGTTAATTTCGAAATAAAAGGGTAATTTATGTAGATTTAATCAAAGTATTGTCCTGAAAGTAGAGGTTATAAGTTTATAAGTGTAAATCTCAGCTGTTCCTGGCGCTTCAGAAGAACTGGAGGTTTGTTTTAGTAAGGTAAGGTTATTTTTATGTTTTTATTATAAAGAAAATTGATCTATATGCTCTCTGAATTATTTATGAATATTCACAGATTAATGTGCTTTCAAAATATGTATTAATCGGTCGCCGCTGGCGCCGCCTTAATGATTATTTTCCCACATCAAATACACTTTGCAAATTGAGCTTGAATACGCTTCATTACATTCATAACGAGACGTCCACACATCGAGTCATAACTCAGTTTCAAAGAGCTTACACATTTAAGTCTCACTTCGCAGACTTAGGGTCAAGAATGCCATTAACCCTGCGTTGGCCAAGTAATTTTAAAGGGTAAATTTTCCCCACGCCCCTGTGCGGTCGCTTGAGTTTTACTTTTAATATTAAAAGCCCTGAGATAATTGAAATCCTCGCCGATTCAGCCTTGCCGCTAGAAAGGAGAATGAAGATGAGAATGAACTGTAGCTCACTTGCAAAAAAGCTTATGTTGCTCTTTATGTCTTTTAATTTTTGAACTTTACATTTTAGTATGAACTAGCCATCACTACTATTTTATTATAACCTTTAACATAATATGTTGTAAAAACTAACTTTCTGGGGCAGTCGGGTAAAAACATTATAATTTTAACCCGTAAAACTAGGTGGGCCAAAATGATCATCCATTGTTTAGTACTAAATTTTGAACAAGCGTATTTTTAATAATAAATCCATTGAACCAAAACATATCAATAAGTTCATGAGTGAAACTAATGCTATGTTAAGGCTCGTAAGTGTAGGGGTCCACTAGGGCCGATACCTGCCGGGGTCGCGGAAAGGTACTAAAGGGTTACCGAGGCCCCTGGCAACACAGGCAAGAGGGAGGAATACGGGTGGGTTTTAGTCAGTAAGAGTCTGACACACCCTCCCGCTCCGCCCAGAGCGGGAGAAGTTACTTGATGATTTCCCGCCCAAAAAAAAAAACGCTCGTGCAGACTGGTGAGATATCGCGGGCGCGACAGACAGCGCGACGTGCAGCGCGACACTTTCCATTAAGTTTTCATAGAAATTGTGCTATAATGTGTCGCGTCGTGCTGTTGCGTCGCGCCTGTCTGCGGGAGCCTTTCGTGTACCTATGTAGGTATTTGCAGAGTTCAAACCACTGACTATTTATTCGCCGCATGTGATTTATGTTACCTACTGAACGTATTTTACAAAGCGAATTTGTCACTAATTGAAAGTAAAGGTCAGTAGGAATTTTACGCGTAATTTTAATGTAAAAACAAATTCATTTAGAATCAATCATAATTATCATAAATGTAACGTATTGCAATATAATTCAATAAATCTCAAAATTACCTGTACCATGTAACTTAATTGTAAAAGTATATTTCCCTGTTATTGAAAAGACGAAACAACATTTAAGACAACGCTCACATTATGATGTGATTTATTAAATTCGCGAGCGAGTCGCGATCTTTCCGCGTTGGTGCCATGCGACCGCGCACGGCCTCGTCTCGACCCCGCGTGTCTTTCATCCCGACGTCGTATTTACTCGGTAAAATGCGTAGCAGTAAAACAATAGCAATAGAGGGTTAGAACAACCGAGATGTAATTTATTACCAAAACGTTTTCGCGTACGAGGGACGTAATATGACATCAACATTGACTTTATTGTTTTTAAAAAATCTGGCGTATTCAATAGGCTTATTCAATAACTCTTGTATGGAGGTTGAATTTAAATGTGGTTTATAGGGTTGCGTTTCGGTTTGATAAGACATTTGAGAAGAATACGAATAATGGAGGTAAGGTTTTTACAGTACCTAGATATAAATCCCATGATGTCATAATACTGACTTGTGTCTTTTGTGTCCTATTTGGCAAGGGCCTGCGCTCCGTCCTTCCACTTACCCGTATCTACAGCGGTACGACGCCAATTTTCAAAAAAAGAGTCGCGTTCGTCCCGCCAATCTCCCTGGGCCTGCCGCATTGCCGTTTGCTGTTGTTTGGGGGTCCCAAACAGCAGCAAACGGCAACTGCGTTAATGTTTTAGCCCATAGCTTTAAAAATTAAGAAATGTAAATAAAGTACATTATTATCAATTTTTTTATGAATATGTTATTCACTCTATTTCAATCTCAAAGTGTTAAAAAAATAAGCAAATCCAGTATGTTTTCGAATCTCAAAACATACATAAATTACAACGGAAGCAATCTAAATTACTACCTAATCTATACAAAGGATCAAAACCATTCTAGTTGCCGCCACATAGTAAGATGAAGGATAGCCAAGTGAATCTCCTCGGACACTGCCGGTCGGTAAACTAATCAATGTTCTGGATAGAATGGTAACATGTGAGCTGTCGTGTTAGGTAAATGGCACACAGAACTTGAGCCAGTTATTCTGGTCTGGACGTAATAATAGTACACAAAGGATCAAGATTGATGGCGGAGTTTGACGGGAAGATTTGGTAAGGTTGAAATTGATTTTGGTTGGTGTAAAGTATATGTGCCAGGACGTACGTAATACATTTTGTTAAACTATGGTTTTCTCTTGGAATTTAACTTGTAAATAGGTTCATCTATATCGGGGATTCCCAAAGTGGTCGACCCCTTGAGGTCGAAATCGGTTTCCCAACATAAACAAAAACTTATTTTGGGGGTCCACGAGCTAAAAATCGACCCCTATTAATGTGGTAGTACTTTTTAGATCCCTCCAAATACTAGCATAGATAAATGCAAACATTTTTACAGAAATAATCATTATTCCCCTACCTAACCACATACCTACCTATTAACCTACCTAATCAATCAACTCAGCCTATCGCAGTCAGTCCGCTGTCAGACATAGCCGCACCAAGCTTGCTGCCTTTTAAGGTCGTCGAGGCACTAATTGGAGGGCATCTCACGCTACTAATAAACGTATTTTCTTTCTTTCTTTTCTCTTCTACGATACAGTTCTTTTACAGCAGTTTTTGTTTTACCTAGCCTTTGCTCTTCCACTCCTTGGCAAAAGCCTCTCTCTACTCCTTCCATCTTCTGTGAACCTCCTATCTACGCAGTCGATCAACTCATCCTATCGCAGTTCGTTGCTGGACATAGGCCTATATCCCATATCCCAGGCTGCGAGACCACCCTGTCCTGTGCCTCCCGCATCCAGTCCGTCCCAGACACCTTCTTAATTAACACAAGTACTTATTTGAAACTTTCAAGATACTGTATAAAATGTGTTACGTGTCCCAGCTTGTTACAAGAATGACTAATATTATAGTAGGAAGTATCATTGTTGTACTTTTAAAACTCAACAAATCGATAAGCGTGCATAACTTCGTCCGAGATGAAAAAAATTGGCTATGGGGGTCTGAGGTATCAGTTCATTTTGGAAAAGGGGTCTCTTGCCCAAAATAGTTTGGGAATCCCTGCTCTATACTTATATTATGAAGAGGTATGTAAGTTTGTATGTAGGGGGTAATCTTTGGAACTACTGATCCGATTGCGAACACTCTTCAACTAATGGGAAGCTACAGTATTGCTTAGAGTCATTTATACTTCTATACTAATATTATAAAGAGGAAAGATTTTTTTGTTTGTTCGTACCGAATAAGCTCCGAAACTACTGGACCGATTTTAACCATTTTTAAGCAATAGAAAGCTTTTGATTTTAATTATCAGAAAGTAACATAGGTCGTATTTTATTTACAAGTTAATTGGATATCCCTGCGAAAGTAACAATAACGTACCTCAAGGTATCAAAAATTTGCCTATAAAAGTCACTATTTAGCGTGCGCTGCGAAAACTATTAATGATACATAATAATAATGTACTACATGTTTATAGTACCTACTCACCATTACCCCTAAAAATTCCGCGGAGTATATGTCTAACTATTATAGTTAAATCACAATAACCGTTTTTGTTCAAATTAGTCAATCAAATCACGGGTAAAATCGAAAGATGATGCGCGATGATCTTTGGAATTGCCAGTCGGATTTAAAAGATTCTTTTTGCATTTTATAGCCCGATTCTTGGGAAAGGTTAAAGGCTATTTAACATCACGTTACAACCCATGGGAGCCGAGCAAAATGGAAAAAGTCCGAAAGAACGCGGGCGATGGGTTGCGACGCGGTGGGTCGGAGGCCGAAATGACATGCCAGTAAACAAGATGGCACAAGCTAGTAAACAATATTTTTCCATATTTTAACTTGATTTTCGTAGGGGTAACTTTCAATCTTAATCAATGTATTACGGCTTCTGCAGACTGGGGCAATATCGTGGGCGCGATAGGAATATTGCTGTCTGTCGCGCCTGCGATGTCGCCGCAGTCTTTATATTCTGATCGAACGCCGTTTGGCCTCCATCCTTGTAAGAAGTCGATAGCCATATACAAGATGTCATTTTGTATCCTCATCAAATTTCAGGAGGCTGCTAAGAAAGACATACATATGTAATCAAATAAAATTACGATACCTGCTCAATAGTTAAAACATACTTATTTTTTTAGTTATTTAAGTTTGATAGTATTTTAGAATAGACCATTTTCACAGAACAGAATCACCCCGTTGCGTATGCGGTAGCATGTGTGTAAAAGGGCAGTTACAGTGCGGTATCACACGGGCCGCGTTTTAACATGCGTGTCCCACACACGGAAATTTCCGAAAATTAGAAAAGAAAAGACCGACTTATTTTATTATTGATTCATGTCGAGAATCATTAGCATAGTAACCTCCTTGAATTTGACGAGGATGCAAAACGACACCATGTATTTAGTGTTAAAATACAGTACAAAATACAGACACAAATATAAGAAAATGTTGTGTCTCAAATCATCAATTTATTCACTTTTTAAACAAAAATTCGCATCAAAACGGCTTCAATCCTATGTAGTGGTGGAAATTAGGGTGTACATTGCAGTACCTACACTGTACGCCATACACACCGGTTCGCAGTTAAGTCCCCGATGGACAAAACTCAATTTTCGATCGGAATATTAATTCTAACATCATAGGTACAGTCGCCAGCACATCAGGTTATACTAAACTGTCAAACTCCAAATTATTTGAAACCTTAAAATGTTGACGGTTAATTTCAAAATCGAACGAGAAAATTTTACAGTTTGTGGTAACTTGATGTGCTGGCTGGCGACTATACATGATTTGAGGTATAATCTTTCACATCATTTATTGAGCTTAGTAAGTACTTAAGAGCCTACAATACCTCAAATTGCTTAGCATAATCCTCTGTTATATCGAAAATATTGCAGCATTAATTTTAAAATAAATATATCGTAAAGTTGAGGATTAATGTTAAGTACATGGGTTTTATGAAAAACAGTACAAAGTTGCCTCCAAACCGAACAATAAACCGAATAATAATATAGTATTGTATTTATCATGAAACTTTGCATAGTAACTGAACGAAATATAAAGCAGATACTATGATTTTTTAATTACCACCTTTAATTTTCACCGTAAAAATAAATTACCTAAACTATCGGCGCCTTAGGAGCCTTCTCCCTGCCGCCCCGTCTCGCATGCTCGCGTGACCGCGAGCAGTAGTGTGCTAGCGAGATAACGAGTGAGGTAGCACTGAAGTATTATGGTGTCTTAAGGCTCGTGCAGACTAGCGCGATATCGCGGGTGCGTCAGGCAGAAATATGCCTGTCGCGCCCCCGATATCGCCCCAGTCTGTAAGAGCCTTTAAGGTTAGTGAATGTTATGAATTATAAATGTATATTGATAGATATTCAAAGTTGTTTATTACGTACAAAATCACACAAACATTTATAAGAAGGTGCATTTTTGCTGCTTATCGAGTAACATATTATTTACTTAAATTTCACTAACCAAGTATTCACACAGTCACAGACTCCCATTTCGTAGAAATCCATATGTAGCAATAAATTATTTTCTCAAATCAAATAAGGCTTACAAAAATATTCTATAAACTTGCTTCGCTACGAAATAAAAGTGATGTTTTCGCTAGTTTAAAACTTGAGAGTGGAATCGAGACGGTACTTAATTTATCCTGCTCACTGCACTGCAAGGAATCACGAACGATAATAATATACCTAGGGAAGGTTTACCCACAAGATATTTTTTTAGGGTTCCAAAGTCAACAAGGAACCCTTATATTTTCGCCATGTCCGTCAGTCTGTCTGTCGGTCAAACTGTCTGTCTGTCTCTCACTGGCCTAATTCGACACACTTTTTTTTTTTTTTTGGGGTGGGTAATCATCAAATACCTTCTCCCGCTCTGGGCGGAGCGGGAGGGTGTGTCAGACTTTTACTTACTAAAACCCACCCATATTCCTTCCTGTTGCCTGTGTTGCCAGGGGCTTCGGTAACCCTTTAGTACCTTCCCGCGACCCCGGCAGTCCCGCGCCGTCGACCCGGGCCTGGTCCTTACCGGATGGTGAGCTTCCCGTTGCTCACCGTCCGTAAGCCCGCGCTTACGGTGGCCGGAAATAGCCTGAGATTCCCGATGCCCAGGGCATCTCCTGCGGCGGCTAGGGGCGAGAGGGTGCGAAATTTGCCTTTCCCTCAACCGTCCCGCCTCCTCCTTCGTCAGCATTACTGCTTCGCAGAAGGAGGTGACGACTACCCATGCCCTCTCGCTCCGTACCATGGCCTGAACCAGGGCCGGACGCAAGAGATCTCTGCCGCTGATCGCCTCCACGAGGACACGGCGGTGCTCTGCCCAAGCCGGGCAGACCTCTACCGTATGCTCCACCGTGTCCTTCGGGCGATCCACACAGTAGTGACACCTGGACGTTTCCTCCCGCCGTATCCGACACAGGAACCTCCCTAAGCTGCCGTGTCCGGTGAGGACCTGCTTCAAGCGAAAGGTGAGGACGCCGTGGCGCCTCTCTAGCCACTCCTCAAAGAGGGGACTTATCGCCGCAATCGCACTCTTAATACTAGTTTGCTGTAATTTGTCATGGGTTTGCTGTAATGGGCATTTTTTTAGGGGTACCTCCCTTGCACGTTAAGTGGGGATGATATTTTTTGTTTCTCGTCTATGCCATGGTGTGGGATATCGTTGACTCTAACAAAAGTTAGTACTTTAAAAGAAGATTTTTGAACGCCCTATCCGTTCAAAAATCTTCCGGGTCTGTGAAAAACATGTTTCGATTCAGGCATCCGTTTGCGTAATATTAAGCTTTAAAGTACTAACTTTTGTTAGAGTCAAGTGTTGTCCCGCCATGCCAGCTAAATGGTTGTTTTTGGGTATGTAAAAAAATTCTAGCAGTAGACGGTATCAATGAAAAGGAAAACGATCACAGTTAAGTAGGTTTTACAAGTTAACAAGTAATAGTCGACCATATCATATTTAGAGTTGACGAACTGACCGTGACGTACATATATTGATGAAGAACTTTTATTTAACTACAATGTTAAGTTTGTTTTTGGGATAAATTCATCCCAAATACGGAACCCTTCATTGTGCGTGGTCCGATACGCATTTGGCCAGTTATTTTATGGTACGAACCTTTGTACCTAGGATAACTTTTCGTCCATCTGATCACAGAGATTACTCCCGAAATTTAAATTTTGGCATAATTTTAGGTTTTGACGATGCGCGCATATATCGATAAGCAAATGCCAAAAATATATTTGAATGTTTATTCGAGGGGCAAATCAATCCTAACATTTTTTTACGAATCTAGGTTGAGGCTAAAATGCTTTCTTTAGTGATTCTAAAACTATTTAAATTACTAGTTGCACCCCGCGGTTTCACCCGCATAAGTCTCGATCCCGTGGGAATATCAGGATAAAAAGTATCCTATGTAATCCTAATCATGGTCTACCTATGTGCCAAATTTCATCCCAATCCGTTCAGCCATTTTAGCGTGAAAGCGTAACAAACTCACTCACATTTATTTAGTTTTATGTAATAATCTTTAAAAAAAAACAAAGTTGTAAGAGCTTCGTCTTACACATAGTTGAAACCAGCATTTATTAATCAAAACCCGAATCTAAGTACCTACTTTAATATAAATTGCATATTTCTGTCAAAAGCCTCCCAAAATATGAAGATCATATCGAAATCGAGAGCAGTTGTAGTGTAGGTCGTAGGTTCGAACCCTGACAGGCGCATTACTTTGTGTAAATAATTTCATCACCACTGCTCTCAAAACGGTGAAGTAAAACATCTTGAGGAAACCGGCATGTCCTAGAACCAAAAACTCGAAGATATGTGACATTTTCCAACCCGCACAGGGCCCGCGTGGTGGATTACGGCCCACTCCCTATCGAACAGAGGAGGCCTGTGTCCCAGCAGTGGGAACATTATAGGCTGATTATGCTACTCGTATAACGAAATCAAAACATAAGCCCGTCCCCAACACTGTTACCAACGACGGCAGAATGATGTTATCTTAACTATCTGTCAAATATAATTTTGTTCTAAAATCATCTGTATCAATTTCAATAAAGTTAATAATGAAGATAGATCGCTTTTTTCACAGTTTATTAAATTAATTTAGGTCTAGTAGAAGGGAAGCTTTCTAAAGATATTATTATATTGAGAAAAGTCGACTTTTCTCAGAGCTGTCTGTAGTAGTTAGATTATTTAGTATTCGTTGCTTTTGGCTGTCGTACACTTTTTTTTTTTTTTTTGTGGGTGGGAATTCATCAAATAACTTCTCCCGCTCTGGGCGGAGCGGGAGGGTGTGTCAGACTCTTTCTGACTAAAACCCACCCGTATTCCTTCCTGTTGCCTGTGTTGCGGGGGCCTCGGTGACCCATAAGTACCTTCCCGCGACCCCGGCAGGCATCGGCCCTAGTGGACCCCTACTTTTGTGCTGATGACATCTCTTTGAGGCGCGCGTGGAATACGACGCGCCGTCGACCCGGGCCTGGTCCTTACCGGACGGTGAGCTACCCATTGCTCACCGTCCGCAAGCCCGCGCCTACGGTGGCTGGAAATCCGCCCGAGATTCCCGACGCCCAGGGCGTCTCCTGCGGCGGCTAGGGGCGAGAGGGCGCGAAACGTGCCTTTCCCTCAACCGTCCCGCCTCCTCCTTCGCGAGCATTACTGCTTCGCAGAAGGAGGTGATGGCTGCCCATGCCCTCTCGCTCCGTACCATGGCCTGAACCAGGGCCGGACGCGAGAGGTCTCTGCCGCCGATCGCCTCCACGAGGACACGGCGGTGCTCTGCCCAAGCCGGGCAGACCTCCACCGTATGCTCCACCGTGTCCTCCGGGCGATCCACACAGTGGTGACACCCGGACGTTTCTTCCCGCTTTATCCTACACAGGAACCTCCCGAAGCTGCCGTGTCCGGTGAGGACCTGCGTCAGGCGGAAGGTGAGGACGCCGTGGCGCCTCTCCAGCCACTCCTCAAAGAGGGGACTTATCGCCGCAATCGTGGCGTGCCCATGCTGTCGTACACTAAAGTTCGTTTTTTTTTTCCCATTTCTTCCCAGACTAATTTGACATTTCAAATGATTGTTGTTCGTTTTTTCAATTTGGAGTTTGACATTTGCTTGTGTCAATTTAGTCTCCGAGATTAAAAAACAGACTTTAGGGACGTCAAAATGCAAAAAGCGCCCAGGTGCGAGTTGGACTCGCACGTAAAGGGTTCCGTACCGCCATACAACATTTAAAACTACATAATTATTTGTTGTTATAGCAACCATACACATAACAATAACATAACATACAACATATAGCAACAACATATAATGTATAACATTACACTATGAACATTTCAAGTGTCTACCTATTACTGTTCAGAAGACACAGCCATGTGACAGACACGGACGGACAGTGGAGCCGTAATAATAGGGCACCCTTTTGGGTCATCATCAGAGATCGGATATTCGGATGCATATTTACCTAAAGTGAATTTATAGCTATGAAAGTATGGAAGCGGCTTCTTAAAATATTTTTCCTGTAAAAAAAAGTCCCCGGATGCCAGGAATACCGGGAATGCATAATTAGTCGTATGTAGGTATAGTATGGAAGCGACTTCTTAAAAAAATATTTATTAAAATAACCCGGGGTTTTTTTGTGTTGTTGTTATGCAATCCACGATCCACGAGGATTGCATAACTATTTAGATAAAATTACTCTAAATGTATGTGGTCCGTTATCTGATCTTGACGTTGTTTGCTATTGCAGTTTAGTATCTACCTACCTCCTTTACAATTTTAGGTAGGTAGATATGCATCCGATTCTATAGTCAGAAAAAAACACAAAATTCCGGAATCGCGGGATTTTTACGATCGATACAAAAGTGCATACTTTTAAATGTTGGCTTATATGGATATAAGCCAACATTTAAAAGTAAGTAAATATACATCCGATTCTATAATCAGAAACCTAAATCAATCCCGGAACTGCGGGATTTTGTCGATACAAAAGCGCATTCCATATTAGCCAACATCTCAACTTTAGGTGAATATGCATCCGAATATCCGATCTTTAGTCATCATCTGCCTAGCCGTTTCCCAACTATGTTGGGGTCGTTCCAGTCTAGCCGGACGCAGCTGAATACCAGTATTTTACATAGAGCAACTGCCTATCTGACCTTGTGACCAAGGTTGTTACCAAGGTTGTCAGATTTTCGTGCTTCTGACTACGCGTTACGACTGTCAAAGATCTACAAATAACGGCTTAAAGTGCTTTCCGAGGCACGGAGGGATCTTGGTATGTAAAGATAGTCACCCATCCACGGACCACACGCGGCAAGCGTAGCTTAACGTGATCAATCGACCAATGCGGCTGTAATTACTTAGCCACAAGCCCCTCAGGGAAAGGAACTTTAAAAAAAATATGTATTTTACTAACTAATAGTTGATTCACAGTGTCCCAGTAGCTGACACCTAAACAGTGTTTTGACATAATAATCTTTCTTAGACCGAGAGATTTTTATTATATATCAGCTGCGCCCCGTGGTTTCACTCGCATACATCATGTTCTAATACAGGTCACGGTCTACCCATGTGCCAAATTTCATCCACACCCATTCAGCCGTTTTAGCGTGAAAATTTTAAATGCAAAAGTGATTTTATTTTTATTTGTTTGTTTTTACAAATAAAAAAAAATCTCACTTTTGTATTTAAAACTTTAGTTAGGATAAGGATGAGATATAGATAAGATTATTCTTCTTTAAACTAGGACCATATTACATGGCTAGGTAATGTATAAAGCACAGGCATAAAGTTTCTTAATCAAGATAGAGGGTGCCGGACACTTCTAGATAGGTCACGAAATCATTACAGTTCCTGAAAATAATGGGCAGCAAACAACACATTAATAACTAAGTTACCAATATCCTAAAATCCTCATACAGAAATTATGGCGTGAAAGCTAAGAACGCATAAATCCGGGGATTTTCCGCGGAGGATGATGTATAGTGGAGTGTGGGCGGGCTGATCTCCAACTATTGATCAACCTTACTTCGTACATTGGTTAACTAGGGCCCGTAAAGTACTTTATGGCTATGTGCTTATAACTCTATTATTTTGTGAGTTTGTTCAGCCTTAAGTAGTCTAACATGTCGCGGGAAGGTACCAAAGGGTTACCGAGGCCCCTGGCAACACAGGCAACGAAAGGAATACGGGTGGGTTTTAGTCAGTAAGAGTCTGACACACCCTCCCGCTCCGCTCAGAGCGGGAGAAGTTATTTGATGATATCCCAACGAAAAAAAAAACGAAAAAGGAGTCTAACATCAGTAAAGTTAAACGGTCATCTCTCTAAAATAGAGTTGAGCTAGATTGCTACTGTTTGCGTCCGTTTGTCAGGAGTGGTCAACTCCATAAAATGCCAAAAGCTACGGCTTTCTAGAAGAGTGGTGGCCCCCACATAGTGTCCGTAATTTACCTTTTTAGCTTTTTTTGTAATGTGTGTGTTTGTACAAACGTACTTACAGAAATAAAATCATTTATCATTTACCTGCGAATGACGTCATCGAAACGTTATACAGGGTCAAATTGAGTTAGATAGCCAAACTCCGCAGATGTGTTGGGTAGACGCTTTGGAATGGGCGACTAGCTTCATATGTTTGACTGACCGACCCCTTGACAATAGGATATTTTACTATATACGAGAAAAAGTCTATAAATATATTATTGAGAAAATATTATTTTTAGTTCATAAAATAAGAAAATAAATTTTAATTCAATTCAACGTTTTCAGTTTTTTTAATCTGTTAAAAAACACCATGAAATAGTAGCCGCCATGTTATTACTATGTAAACTAAAACGTGTCAACTGTCAACTGATAGTTAGTTACTAGATCAGCGCATTTGTTTACATAGCCAAGTGACGTCATGACCACAGAAGAACATGGCGTCCACTGCGTCCAGCGTTTTCGTCAAACTACGCGCGAAATTTGAAAATGTAAAATTTAAATGCATTTTTATGGCACTTATCGATTGAATAAAAATTTTGTGATTTTTTTGGGGGCATATTAGCACTATCGGGTGTAAGACCCTATTCAAAAGTGCCTGTAATTGGTTATTTGTTATTTATTGGTTGTTTATTTATTTTAAATAAATGCTTTGAGTTTGAGTTCGAATGCAGAATTCTTGATCTTTCTTGAACACTAGAGTGACTGTATAAATAGATATTTTCTAAACAAAATACGGCCCAATAAAATAGGATTCAGTATGATTGGAGTTTTGAGTTTTGCTTGGACATTACTGACATCGGAAAGGAAAAAGATCGTGAGGAAACCTCTACATATAGTTAATATAAGTTTAGTTTTTACTGTTGCTGTTTTTAAAAGAAGAGTGAAAGAACACTATCTTTCCACTTTGCCATAGTTGCATATTATGTATTTATTATTTTATATATAGGTATTTTAGTGCTATTTATTTTAGAAGTATGTATTTATGTAAGTATATTCTCTTATTGTATAGGTATTTAAATTAGTGAATAGTTTTTTTTGTTGTTTTTATGTATTTTGTTTTCTCTTCCACTCTTACACACGGTGTCTACATCTCTTTGTCTACTGTCCTATCGCAGGTATGCTGGAAGAGATTTCTTTAGAAAAAACCATCACCTTTGTACGTATTTTTCTGTTCCTTTCTTCTTGTCTGTTTATATGTGTGTACATATACTGTTAAATAAAATAAATAAATAAAAAAAAAAAATCTCCAACCCTTCTTGAGCAGGCGTGGTGATCACTGCTCGTGCCTCCTCTGTATGAAAAGACACCTTTGCCCTCCACGAGATAATTATAGGCTGGTATTATTTATTTTTATGATTGAAGGGCCATGTTCGATTCACTATTGATTGTATTCGTATTTCTACTAGATAAAGTTTTCGTCAACCCCACCCGATAAGAAACCGCAAAAATCTAAGAAAGGCGACAATCGAAGTTCAGTGTAGAACTATCTTAACATCACTAGAAGAAGCCTTTTGATGGATTATAGCAAAAAACTTCCCGCTTCGCCTCCCACTGGAATTACTTTTACCCAACTTTTATTTGGTCTAAGTGTGTTACTATAGTACTTCTGTGTATTAAATTGTCTATGTGTATGCTACTGTAGGAATGAGGTTTTCAGGTGTGTGTAACAACTCATTCAATTGTATCTGTACTATCATGAGCAACTTTACCCACATACCGCAGTGTCTCAAGACGAAAGTCTTTGACCAGTGCGTGTTGCCAGTGATGACCTGTGGCACTGAAACGTGGTCGCTTACAATGGGCCTTATTAGAAGGCTAAAAGTAACCCAAAGGGCAATGGAGAGGGCTATGCTTGGAGTTTCCCTACGTGATCGAACCAGAAATGAAGAGATCCGCAGGCGAACCAAGGTTATTGACAAAGCCCCAAGAATTGCCAAACTTAAGTGACAGTGGGCAGAGCACATTGCTCGCAGAATAGTACTTAAATATCTCTTGATTATTCAAAATCTGTTCCATATAGTCGATTTTCTACTTTTGTATCGCTTTAATATTAAATGGCGGCATCAGATTTTTACTAATCGAGAGATATTTAAGTACAGTACTCATGGGTAAAGCTGCTCATGGAAAGTAAAAATGCCACAGTTAATCGTACCTAGACGGTGAAAGTGAATTCTGTTGGTTACTTATGTACTGACCTGACTAAACACGAAATTAAAATCATACTCACAAACTGGTTGCAGAAGTAAATTTGTGACGAAACCGAGAATCTTATTACTGAATCAGTCAGTGGAAATGTTTCTATGGTATTTTTTTATAATTCTACGGATCGATAACAGTCTTATTACACAAGAATTTAAGTACTTATAAAAACTTACAACACGCCAATCAAAAAACTTCTCTACAAACAAATTTAGTGCGCAATCATTAATTTCTCCTACGTAAAAGAAACCCCACAAAGTAAGTTATAAACAATACTTATAATTCCAGTTATACCCAAGAAAATATCCATAAACATTACGAAATCACAACCTGTACAACTTTACAGGGAAAAATATAAAAGAATAGCGAATCAGGCTATAGCTATCAAGACTTGAACGTAAATATTTACTTAAAGGCAGAATAGGAGTTTAACGTTGGACTCGGAAAAAGTCCGACAGACTCCTTTGTGAC
Source organism: Atethmia centrago (assembly GCA_905333075.3). Lineage (NCBI taxonomy): Eukaryota > Metazoa > Arthropoda > Insecta > Lepidoptera > Noctuidae > Atethmia > Atethmia centrago. The sequence continues at coordinate 22,156,685 of HG995379.1, read as the reverse complement.
CTTTCGAGTCCAAATGACCATTTCCTTTTGAGTATCAAGTTGGCGAGACTCGAAACGGTGACTTAAATAAAAATAAAGCCCGATAAGTGGACTGCAGAAGTTGTGTGTTGGAAGTTATTTTGGGGAAGAAGGTCATTTCAAAGGTCTTACATAAAAGGGTTCAGAAGGAGGTGTTACTAATTCAGCTGACCATTCAGTTAACGTGCATCCTTTAAGTATTTTATTTTAGTATTCATTGAATATAACCAGGCAAGTGATGATTACATAATTTGACCTGACCTCGTAGCTAAGAAATAACAGCCGCGCGGGTCAATCCAGATTAAGCTACGCTTTCCGGGGTTGGTCCGTGGATTGGTGACCATCTTTACATACCGAGACTTCTCCGTGCTTCGGAAAGCACGTTAAGCCATTGGTCCCGGCTGACATTCTTGGATCTTTGACAGTCGGTACGGGTCGTCAGAAGCCCGAAAGTCCGACAATCAGTCTTAGCAAAGGGTATCGTAATACCCAGTTACTGGGTTGTGGAGGTCATATAAGCAGTCGCTCCATGTAAAGATCCCAACTTAGTTGGAAATAGGCTAAGCGGATTGATTGGTTTAGACAAAGTGGTATTCTATGAGTTATAACTATGATGGAAAGTCAAATGTAAGTGATGCTACCGCAAAGCTTATGTTGAATGTAATTGTAGAAATACGAAACGCTTTGGAAGCGACTGCTTGCCTAGGCCTTCTGCTGATACCTATATGTACAAACCCGCTGAATTTGAAAGCTGAATAACCACGAGAAGCCATACTTTGCAACCTGGCGCTAGATTTTATCAATCAATACCAAAATAATCAAACAACAATTCAAACCATCAATCAAGCTTCAATCTCAGCGCGTATTTCAACACTTCAAAAACAAAGCCACCTAGCAAAGCTTACAAAGCGTATCTAACGCGTATGGTTCGTTCCGTGTGTACGAACACCTTCCATTGTCACGTCAATCCAGTCCGCTTTGTGGAACAAACTCAACGATAAACAGAAAATACTAAAACATTTGCCATAAAACGAGGATGAAGTTAGTGGAAAAACGTGTTTTTGGTTGAAAAGGATTCACATTCTTTGTGTTCGAAAATTGCGTTTGAAGGGTTGCTTCTAGTGGAGTTTTCGAGGTTTTGGGTCTGAACATATAGAGTGTTGTTATTTAATCATTTTTGTAGAGTCTTGGCTTTGAGAAGAGGGTTCGATTGGGTTAAGTGACGGTTAAGTGCAATTGACTTCGTCAGAGAAGTATGATGCGATTGAATTCATGTCCGATATCAATAATATAAATTTACTCACGACGCGCGAAAACACGTTACGTCTTGTCAGCTCAAACAGGATGGCGTGACGGGCGTGACGCTACGCTAGCAACATGGTGGCCGGTAGGACTATGCACACATGCAAAGGCGAGTTTGTGTGCCGTTTAGTCTTTCTGTTTTACTAACTGTACGAATGTGCCCCGCGTACGAAGGGTGACCACCTTCCCCTATAGACTTGGCCCAAATATCAATATTCTAAAACCCCTCGTAAACAGGTACATACATTACTACTGGTTAAACAGTCATTTGAGGTCTCTATAATAACATAACTAGTAACCCCACGGGTTCACTCGCATAAGTGTCGATCCCGTGGAAATATCGGGATGAAAAGTATCCTGTGTCCAAATCCAGGTCATGGTCTACCTATGTTCCAAATCCATTCAGCCGTTTTAGCGTTAAAGTAAACTTTGTTTTAGCACAGGGTCAAAAAAAAAAAATTGTATTTTCTGACAACGAAAAAAAAAATTCTGACATGTTTGCACATGTCAGAATTCTTTTTTTCGGCAGGCATAATTTTCCAATGCAGCATTTCTTATCGCGTTATCACGTAACGTTACAAGCGTAAGAAAAAAAATAACTCACTTTCGCATTCATAATATTAGCTAGGATATATCATTACGCCTGTATTCCCCGAAGGGTTAGGCAGTGGTGCACCACATACACCTACATTTCTCCAGTTATGTTTAAGTCCCATGTAAGCAAGCCTTGCCATCAACCGGGCACAAATCTAGACCCCGGGCTGTTACTGAGAAATTCCAGACGGAACATCCAATGACACTTTGCCCGACCTGGGAATCGATCTCAGAACCTCATGCTCAGCAGTAACGCTTGCGACCACTAGAGCAACGAGCCAGTAAAATATTTATAAAATAAAATAATTATAAATTTGTCTCTAAAATATTTTTGTTAGTTACAAAGCAAGATGTGTTGTCGTTCTTGTAACTCTAAGAACGCGCCGTATAAGATTGTGGAAAGTAATCTCATTCCATCTAATATTATTCGGCTAATTATTTTCCAGGCGACTAACAACTTAAAGGGCGACTAACTATTTGCTACTAAAAAAATAAAATGGGTAGCAAAAATAATAGGTTGGCAGCCACAGTGAAGTAGCATTTAAGTAAAAAATAATTTGGGTTAGGTTAGAACAGTGACCACTAACGCACGAAGGCGAGCGAGCGAAGCGAGCGTGCCGCGGCAGCGGCCGCCGAGCGTCCGATCCCCTCGGTTGTTGGTGACTCTCAGTTACCAAAACAAAAACTCTTCACTGTCTGCTGCCAACCTATTATTTTTGCTGCCCATTTTAATTATTTTTAAAACCCTAAATCAGATTAGTTTGTCGCCGCGTTAAATACATGCCATATTATTCTAGTCCCAACGTCTTATGAATTTTGTACAACTACATTTGGTATTGTGGGGATTGTGCAATGATGACAGACAATTTTTTTTTAAGAGATATTTCATATAGACATATGAAATATCTCTTAAAAAAAATATATATAAACAATAGCTACTGCCCGCGACTTCGTTCGCGTGAAGTCGTAAGATACACAATATACTAAAAAATCACAGTCACATTTTTATAAAACCCTCTCGGCCTCTGACTCACCGCATCGCATCGCATCGCCCGCGGGTCGGGTCGTAGCGTGATGATAAAATTTGCTTTATTATATTAGTACCTACAGATTTTAAATATGTAGATTGCATAGTTTTTCACTTCCGTTAAAGTAAACTTTGTCTTTAAGCACACGGCCAAAAAAAAATTGTAATTTCTGACTTGTGAAAAAAAAAATCTGGCATGTGCAAGCAGGCAACATTTTCCAATGCAGCATTTCTTATCGCGTTATCACCATTTGACGTTCTTGGGATATCATTATCAAGTTCCAGAACTGCAGATTTTAGTACTTTTTTATCGTAAACTCCAAAGTCCAATATCATCGACGTTTTCGGTAAACGACATCGTGTCTGCTATTCTGCAGGTTCTAATCTTCAAGAAAAACTGCTGACTTAGTGCTGACATTGCACATTTGACGTTACATTAGCTGAGATAGAAGGAAAATGTGGTTTGGGACAGTTTATTTATGGTACCTTTGTCTTATTTTGTCCTATATATATGTATATACCTTAGTCATGTAACAGTGGCAGATTATATTATTATTAATGTTTGAATTAACATTGAAATATTTAGATAAACAATCTGGTAATATAAGAAAAGCTGAAGAGTTTATAGAAGGTCAAAACATTTAATAAACATTAGAATATACAGGAATTGATGCTACTGAAGGCGTCAAACAAGAAGGCAAATTTAGGACCGACTGAATGTAGATTGATGTAGATATTCTTAGCGTGCCATCATTCTAAAAAGAAGAATATAGATATGCTATAGATAAAAATGCTATTAAACTAATACACACTGCAACTGATACTCATTTTTCCGCACACTCCACTATAAAAACCAGATCTGATCAACACAGTATCTGATGCAGCAATCGCACACAATCTGATTGCGCAGAGGCGTCGCCATGTATCTGGCAGTCTCATCTCGATCGCTCGCTGCATGTTCTGACGCAAAAACAAAGAACTAGCAATCATACCTCGCAACGTAGACACGGATTGTAAACGGAATTGAATGATGCACAGGAATGGAAGGAAAAGCTGTATTTACAATCGTGGTGACTGGAAAAACATTGAAAATTAACATCTACCGATATTTCCAGAAGGGTTAGACAGAGGTGAATCTACAGTACGCCCCACCCACATTTAGCCAGTTATGTTTCAGTAGTTCTATGTAAAAGAGGGTGAGCTTATTAACATCAACCAGGGACAAAACCTGACTTTGGGCTAATACTAATGAATACTTTATGAAAAACCAAATCCCACTTTGCTCGACGTTGAAAATTTCAAAGAAAATATTCTAACAGACCAAAATATTCAACCATCTTAAAATAAACAAAACGGTGATAGTGACAATATTGAAAAACACGAAATTCTAAATGTGAAATGTATGGAAATACAAAATTCAAAACTGAACTCATGGGCTTCAAATAAACTGGTAGGATTGAAAACAGGAAACACTTGGTAAAGTCTTTTATACATAGGGAACATGCAGAAGTTATAAAAATATGATGTATAAATTCTAATCTTGTTAGATTTAAAACAAAACAAACCAGAGCACTGGAGATAACTGGAAATTGAAAGAGATAAAGGAACGGGAATGTTAAGGTCAATAATAATGTGCAATAAAGCTACAATACCAGTACGGTATGGCAGACGTCTGTAAAGACATAATGACATATGCGTTGGAGTGATCCAACTCGATATAGGAATGAGTATTTACTGTTGAGATAGGTTCAATTTTTTCTGAAATTGCATTATTATAGGTATCTACAAGTTCATCACGTGAACATTTGAAAAACCCACAATAATATCACTTTGTGTCGCTCGTTTTGTTACATTACTGCATGAACACACATCACTCTTATTCAACAGACAGCTGTGCTGATGGGGAGTTTTTTTGCGCCGCTTCTTCTTCCTAAAGCGCGTAAAGTGAAGCGCGGGCGTTTTAGGGGACTATCTTTCGTAACATAGACGTTTAAAAAAGTGCTGATTTTCCAGCCTAGTTTTAATAAATTACTTTTGATTTTGATTTTTGATTGGTAATGTAATCTAACGTTAAAATATGACACACTTTCATTCCGATAAGTCAGAATAGAACAGATATTTGTTCGTTAATAATTGTATGCATGATTTTGCTTCATCAATGGAAGCTTTATTGTTGCCAACATCTTCTATATTATTACAAGTAGGTACAGAAAACTAATAAAAGCCAACAGATCCGACAAAGCAACAACCTAGTGTACTGTCGCCAGTACATCAAGTTACCACGAACTGTCAAATACTCTCATTCGATTTTGAACTTAAGCATCAACATTTTAAGGTTTAAAATCATTTGGAGAAATTTGACAGTTTGTGTGCTCAACGTGCCAAAGCGTTTGGCAACCGGATATAACCGCTGTGTCTGCGTTATATATCCTAACCGACTACCACTAGCCATTACCTGGCATGCCAGCCTTTCATACCGTAATACGAAAACATGAACATTAGAATATAGATCTCCCCATTTTATTACGATAAAATATGTATGGAACCCTTTTTATTATGAATTGAATTCTTATTATAAGTAACAGGTGGAATATATTATTTTATTTCTTCATCCTTTTTTGTGATATTTAAAGACGAGAGTTAAAGAGAGGAGCTTGTGGCTAAATGATAACAGTAGCACGTGTTGATCGAAGGGTAAGCTACGCTTACCACGGTCGGTTCGTGGATGGGTGATCCATTACATAACCGAGACCCTTCCATGCCTCGGAAAACACGTAAAGCCATTGGTCCCAGCTGTCATTCGTAGATCTTTGACAGTCAGTTGTTACGAGTAGTCAGAAGCCCAAGTCTGACAACTAGTCTTACCAAGTCGTGTTACCCAGTAACTGGGTTGTGAAGGTCAGATAGGCAGTCTCTCCATGTAAAATACTGGTATTCAGCTGCACACCCCACTGAAACACTGAGGTTACACTGGAATCTGACCACAAAATAGTTGAGAAAAGGCTTGGCAGGTTGATTTAAGACGAAAGTTGACTATCCAAATTTATCGTAAATTGTGTCTATGTTTTAGACAAGTTTAATTGTGTTATCAAAGACTTTATCAATGTAACATAGCTTTGAAAGAAATTGAAGTTAGAAACAAATTGATTTAAATCGGATCACACTTTTACAGCAGAAATATTTATTGCATGTTCTACGATTTTTAATAAAAACTGATTTATTGTTTATTTTCAGAAAGCAAGTGTAATATCTCATGAGAAATTGCTGATCATGAAAGCGAACTCGACTTGTCTTATATTTAGTTTCATGTTATCAACAAGAATAATGTACGAGTATAATTTAAACTCTAGAAATATTCATGTTATTTTTAAAGTTGGATTACCGTATGACTTCATTGCTATCATCTTATATTAATACTTCTTTGTTCTCAGCAGAAGGCAAAAACGTAAAGGGATCTTAGATATCTGCATAAAAATCTGAAAGAACTTTTGTTTTAGATTTTGCCATTCAAAAGCATTATATATAAATTAACTAGTTACCTTCAGAAACCCTCCCGTGAAACCTTCAATAAATATTCAAAATGGCAGAATCAGGGAGGGATATTACCTATAAAGGCCGTTTTAAACAGCCAGTTGAAGCTAGGTCGGTCTACCACAACCTTTAGATTTATAGCTTCTTGAAGAACATCGCCTGTGGTCACATTTATTATAATTATTAATACATTCTGACGACCTCGTTGCCTAATGGTCGCAAAGGCTACTGCTGAGCATCAGTTTCTGGGTTCGATTCCCAGGTCAGGCAGTGTTATTGGGTTTTACAATAAGGAATTTCTCAGTAGCAGCCCGGTGTATGGATTAGTGACCGGTTGATGGAAATAGGCTTGCCCCCCTACATGGGACTTAAACGTAACTGGCGAGATTTAGGTCTATTACTCGTATAGGTACACGAACACGTCTGCCCTATAAACCCTTCGGGGATGGCAGGCGTAGTGCTATGTTTATGTGTGTATAAATTATCACTAAGTACGTAATAGTATCTCTGCTTGTGTGCGTGGTATGGAAATTGTCAATTTAAAGAAATTTAAAATGGTAAGAATGCGTTTTCCACTCTTCTTAGAATTTAGAAGGATTTATGAAAAACCAAATTATAAGTTAGGGCTACTTGTCTCATAACATCAGCCCATAATGTTCCCACTGCTGAGACACAGCACTCCTCTCTGTGAGAGGAAATGGTCCACAATCCATAGTGCAGGCCCAGTGCGGGTGCGCCGATGTCACATGTCTTCAAATTTTTGATTCTAGGATATACCGGTTTCCTCAAGATGTTTTCCTTCACCGTTTGAGAGCAGTGGTGATGAAATAATTTACACAAAGTGCCTGCTTGGGTTCGTACCCACGACCTTACGCGGCCGTCACCACTGGGCCACCACTGCTTTGGCCATAACATTTAGGTAAAGTTAATTATCTTGAGGCTAATTCCATTTTCTTTTTTCCTTTTTTATTAGAAGAGAAAATGAAAAAAGAAATATTATGTATTATGAAATTACTTCCCTAAGAAGCTAGTTCTAAGACTGTGGACATCATTTTCTTTGCCAAGTTAAATCTTTGAGAACAAAAACAATTGAACCTGTTGACACAATGTTTCAAACACAAGTATATCACAGCTCTACTAATATTAGAACAATGTGAATTTAGAAATGGCAATGGGCCGGCCATATTAGCCATAGAACCAATGACCGTTGAGGTAGAGGTGTTTTTGGGTAGAGACCGTGTATCGGCACACCTAAGGTAGGTAGGACGCCCTCAGGCTAGCTGAAGTGACGATCTTTGCAGGGTGGGTGGTATTGCAGCTGGAACAGAGTTGCTGATAATCCAGTTGAATGTAGTATGATTGGAGAGGCCTTTGTCCAGGAGTGAATTGCTGTACACTGATGGTGAAAATGATGTGGATTAAGATGCAGTTCACACGATAACTAACTACCATAAAAAACGACTGACCTCTGCTGTAAAACTTTAAGAGCCACTAGAGTTGATGGGGATTCCTCTTCCTCATCCTCATAATGCGGTAGTTCCTAATTAGTTCGATTTTGCGATTCCTCATCCTCTTCCATATCCCTAAAATTAGGCATAAAATATTCCTCTTCCTCTTCCGCTTCCTCATTTATTAAGAGGAATTTATGAGGATCATTAATATTATCTGAAGAAACAACTCCTAAGTTAATTTTCATTAAATTCAACCTCCCTTTGTTAATTTTGACTATTATATTGTATTTATTTTCATCTGAAAATTAAAGGGCCCAATCGCAATTGTACAATTTGATTTTTTTTAAATCACAGGTTATATCTTCCTCATCCGCATCCTCTTCCTCATACTATTCCTCCTCCACGTATCATCACTTTTCATCCACTTCCTCAAAACGTATTTCTAATACTTCCTCATCCGCATCCTCTTCATTTATAACCACTTCCTCATCATCCCTAGTTTCCACTATTCTCTGCTTACTTTAAATTGGTGCAACCAACCTCTATAAACGTTTAGATTCTATGTCTTTTTCGTTTTCTATGTCTGTTATATCTTTATTTGAGATTTCGCATTAGTAAAACTGGTGTGGAATTCAGCAGAGTCGTGTATTTTTTATTTAAAGCTTACAAATTAAAAACATGCCACACATTACATACATTGCATACATTAATTTAGCTTAAAAACAGGGGAACAAAAAGTAAGAATTGAATTTAGTACAATTATAGTACTAAATTCAATTCTTACTTTATTAACAATTCGCTTTCATACAAAAGCTACAATAGTATACAATAGTATACTATTGTAGCTTTTGTATGAAAGCGAATTGTTTTATCAAAGATGTATGTGTATTGTATGTTCCAAAATCTTCTTTTATCTGATAAAAAATAGTTGCATTTGTCTTACCTAATAATATATTATAAACGCGAAAGTGATATTTTTTAGTTTGTTACGCTTTTACGCTAAAACAGCTGAACGGATTTGGATGAAATTTGGCACATGGGTAGACCATGACTTGGGCATAGGACATATGGTACATTTTATGCCGGTATTCCCACGAGATAGAAACTCATGCGGCTGAAACCACGGGGCGCAGCTTAATCAACTCAGCCTATAGCAGTCCACTGCTGGACATAGGCCACTCCCAGTCTGCACCACAACACCTTGTCCTCCGCCTTCCGCATCCAGTCTGTCCTTGTCTGTGTGACCTTTTTAAAGACGTCGGTCCATCTAGCTGGGGGCGTCCCACACTACGCTTGCCGATACGCGGTCTGCACTCCAGGACTCAGCTAGTAACATATATAAAAAAATATATACAAATATTAAGAATATTAAAACATACATATACAAATATTAAAGTTAGTATGTTTGTTACTCAATCACGCAAAAACGGCTCACACGCGGACATAAACTATTTTATGTCCTGCATTAAGACATAAAAAAATGTGAATATATTTATTTACATAACCAAATTACAAGATGATTATTAAAATTAACTAAATTAAATTAAAACTAAGTTAAGCTTAAAAAAGGCCCTCGGGGCATTGTACCGAGGATGCTGGCGGCATTTCCTCGCTGAATTGCAATGCTGATGCGTTGCGCGAGAAAGCCGCCAGCTTTTCGGTCACCAGTTACATCAACTAGACGTTTCGCGATTTCCGCAAATAACTTATGCGCACTGGGACCCCACGGACCTCGGTCTCGACGCCAAAGGGCACAAAGTTGTACTCTCTGCCAAGGCCTCCATATTTAATAACTTTCAGATTTTCGGCATTTTCTGCCGCTCCACCCGCTTTAGAAGTAGTCCGTTGGAGGTGGGACGGTGCCAGAGTGTCTACACAGGTAGCGTCCCACACAAGCATCCGTCCCAAACTCCACGGGACCAAAGACACACCATCAGGTCTTTTGCCATCATCTCTGACAATGCCAGTCGGCTCAAGAAGAGCAGGCACATTGATGCTGGCAAGAGACCGGCGGATTATGTCATTAAGTGTCGCATGTCTTGAAAAGCGGCCTGCACTTTTTTGACAACAAAGACATAAAATACTTTTATCCAGGTAGTACGTTTCGTTTCTGTGGAACAATATCCAACTTCTACGCGAGCTGAAGATAGTGATCAATAAGACAGAAAACATAGACAGTTCTAATGGATCATTACTCCAAGCTTTAACCTTATTGGTTCGCCATAATCGCATTTCATCCATCTATCCCCTCGTTGATGGGTAATAAATTATGTGCGAGCTTCGTATCGGACTGTCGACAAAGATTCAAATCGCTCGATTTTCCCGCACCGTACTTAGTCACGCGAGAAAGTGTTCATACTAGAGAGAGAGAGAGAGAAGATTGAGCTCACATATTATTGATAGGGATTCCATGACAATCAGGTCAAGTCATTACATCATTGTGACGTGTCAGAAGTGTCAAAACGAAATAGAAACGCGATTATCTTTTGACGCGGGCGAATCGAACTATTTAAATGTTTGCCTGTCGACGGATAACTGCCACGATAACGGGATTCCATTGTTATACATCAACCTTTGAAACTTGTTGGCGCACTGAAATGAAAACTTGATTGGAAGCCGGGCCATATTTCAATACGGAAGAATAGTATACTAAGGTAACTATAGCCCGGGCTTTTGTTGTTGACATTTCTTTTCATGTCGCCTGTTTATTAATTATTGGTCGTTTGGAAGTCGATTGAATTTTATGTTCTGATCCATCCTTAAAATTAATAATGTAGAGAAAAATATTCGTAAGTATAATGATGTTGGTAACATAAAAACATAATTAATAATTTAATTAAGCAAAACTTTTCATAACATAAAAATCAAATTACCACACAGCTGGTAAGTATACACTTTTTTCCATTTCATTAAAAACACTACAAAGTGAAAAATAACTTCAATTTCGGAAGTCGGTGGCAGAAAAACGAATGAAAATACAAAACCAAAGACACCGACTTCCGTGAAATTAGTTTTTTATTTTCACTTTACAGTTGTAGGTACTACAACTCTAAACGAATTTGTATAGGTACCACTAATTCAAAATCAAAATATTTTATTTCACATAAACCTACATGGGCACGTATGAAACGTCAGAAGCTAGTAGCACGGTTCCAATTGGTCGTGTCCTATGGAGAAGAGCCGGCAAGAAACTCCACGGTTACTCTTGGGCTTTTACAATGTTATCAAAATGCAGTGTTAATAGGTATGGGACAGTGATGCTATGGAAACAGTGGCTGGCAGTTTCATAACATAATAAACTTAAACAAAGTGGATTAAATACGTAGGTATTATTGAAGGTAACTCAGAAAGTATCCAAAAAAAGTTAATACAATTTATAAGTATGGGACCACCGCGCGAACTTCCTCTACGATATAAAAAAGGACCACGTAAATCGGCCCGGTAATTGGTTTACGTACAAGAACAGAAACTCTACTGAATGGAAGGAAGGTTTCCTTTTGAAGTCGATTAAAAATATATTATATATTAAAATTTGGTTTGTAATCATTTGCCTTGATGAGTAATGTAGGTAAAAAATCGGTTTTAGCGATATGACCGCCCCATGTAAAATTTCTACATTTATGGCCGTAATTTTTAAGATATACGTACATGTATTAAGGAGTATTCTATAATATTTGGGTCAAGCTTGACCCGTGATAAATTGCCTTTTTGTCGTATCACTAAATTACAAAGAGTGACGTCAAGAAGCGATAATACATGGAAATTTACTAATTATTGGATCAGGGAACAGCTACGACTGATTAATTGACGAACTTCACTCCAGGGCATGTGAAACGGCTTCCAATCGAAATGTATTATGCCCCGAAAATTACTTTATACGCGCTGATAACTATTGAGTAATTTATATTGTATCTAATGCATGCGATGAGTTTTGGTTTAAAGCTAAATTGACTATGGTTTAAAGCAGTTTTGATTTAAAATTAACAACAAAGTTACGGCGTTTGTTAATAAGTGAATAGATATTGGAAGAATCGCCTTTTTTTTGAGTCGGAAATTAGGGTGTGTCAGACTCTTACTGACTAAATCCCACCCGTGTTCCTTCCGTTGCCTGTGTTGCTATGGGCCTCGGTAACCCTTTCGAACTTTCCCGCGAATAAGACTCGCCTTAAAAAGAGAACCCGCAGGTCTATTCTGTAAAATCTCTCCGTGAAAAAGTTAGGTGAAGTGAGTTTGAAGTACGCTGTCATCCTACCTAATGCTAGGGATTGACCCGTCAAGCTCACTTCACCAACTTTTTCACGCTGATATTTTTTATAGAATAAATCGGCTGCTCTATTTATTAAGAGTCCATACTCACTCTTCATGTCACTCGCACACTACTGCTCGCGGTAACGCAAGCAAGCGAGACGGGGCAGCAGGGAGAAGCCTCCAATTTTTTTTTTTTTTTTTGAGTTTGGGAAATCATCAAATAACTTCTCCCGTTCTGGGCGGAGCGGGAGGGTGACTGACTAAAACCCACCCGTATTCCTTCCTGTTGCCTGTGTTGCGTGGGCTTCGGTGACCCATAAGTACCTTCCCGCGACCCCGGCAGGAGAAGCCTCCAATGCGCCGATAGTTTAGGTCATTTCTTTTTACGGTAAAAATAATAGTAATAAAAAAAATCATAGTATCTGCAACATATTTAGTTCAGTTATTATGCATGATCTAATATGAAGTATTTTTTTTAATACTAGCGGTTTATTGTTGGGTTTGGAGATAGCTTTGTATTTTAATTGTGTCGAGAAAATTTTATGGAATCGTGTTTTTGTCATACATTTAAATATTCAAAATTAATCATCAACTTGGCTTGAAACGGTGAAGTAAAGCATCGTGTGGAAACCGGGCATGTCCTAGAACCAAAAAATCGATGACATGTGACATCTACCAACTCGCACTGGGGCCGCGTGGTGGATTACAGACCACTCCCTTTCACAGAGAGGAGGCATGTGTCCCAGCAGTGGGAACATTATAGGCCGATTATGTAGGTAGTACTCAACTTTAACCTATATTTATTTCAAAATTAATGCTGCAGTATTTTCGATATAACGGAGGATCATGCTAAGCAATTCGGAGTATTGTAGACTCTTAAGATATTTCGAGCAAAATATACTTCAAAATCTCACAGACATGACACAGACCTCATTTATCGTCCTTACCCTCAGACTCCTAGAATTGTCTAGCTCACGTCAAAGGTAATTTATTTTACTAGATTGTAGGCAAAGCTTGACTGTGATCGTTTAGGCATAAAGCATTTACATCTTTACATTAAATATGATTAGCCTCACTGTTCTAGTGGTCACAAGCGCTACTGCTGAGCGTAAAGTCCTGCATGGGTTCGATTCCCAGGTCAAGGAAAGTGTTGTTGGATTTTCCATTTAGAATTTTTCAATAGCAGCCCTGAGACTTAGACTTTTGCTCGGTTGATGGCGATAACTTTACTATAACTCTATTTTAAGGGACCTAAACATAACTGGCGAAATGTGGACGTACTACAGGTACATCTCTGCCTAATCCTTCGAGGAAACAGGGCGTGATGTTATGTTATGATTGGCAAGTAACCCTTTTTTTATGTGTGAGATTTTATCAAATAACTTCTCCCGCTCTGGGTGGAGCGGGAGGGTGTGTCAGACTCTTACTGACTAAAACCCACCCGTGTTCCTTCCGTTGCCTGTGTTGCCAGGGGCCTCGGTAACCCTTTCGAACTTTCCCGCGACCCCGGCAGGCATTGGCCCTAGTGGACTCCTACACTTCTGCTGACGACATCTCTTTTAGGCACGCGTGGAACACAACGCGCCGTCGACCCGGACGTGGTTCTTACCGGACGGTGAGCTACCCATTGCTCATCGTCCGCAAGCCCGCGCCTACGGTGGCCGGAATCCTGCGGCGGTTAGGGGCGAGAGGACGCGAAATTTGCCTTTCCCTCAACCGTCCCGCCTCCTCCTTCGCGAGCATTACTGCTTCGCAGAAGGAGGTGACGGCTGCCCATGCCTTTTCGCTACGTACCATGGCCTGAATGGCCTGACGAGGACAGGGCGGTGCTCTGCCCAAGCCGGGCAGACCCACCACCGTATGCTCCACCGTGTCCTCCGGGCGATCCACACAGTGGTGACACCCGGGCGTTTTCTCCTGCCTTATCCGACACAGGAACCTCCCGAAGCTTCCGTGTCCCGTGAGGATAGGACGTTAGGCGGAATGGCAAGTAACCCGGTGTAACCGTTCTGTGTTCTGAGTAACCCTGTGTAACCGTTCTGTGTTCTGTAATGTCACAAGAATGAGGCATTGTTTCAAGTAATTATGTTAACCTTGTCTTTGGTAGATGTACTCGTAAGTATGGGTTTATATTTCGCTGTTGCTACAGAGCAGTAACTATATTATGTCGATACGAGAGGTGCCATTTTTCCGTTCATTGCGTTTCATTTTGCTGTAAAGGGAAGATAGATGTATAGAATATGCTTTATTGTACACCAAAATTTAACAAAGTATTACTAGAATTGTTTATTATTCATTGTATGCATGTATTGTATGTCTGGAATTTCTCAGTAGCAGCCCGGAGTCTGAATTTGTGCCCCGTCGATGCCAATAGGCTCGCCCCCTATTATATGGGACTTTAAAATATAACTGGCGAAATGTGGATGTACTACGGGTACACCTCTGCCCAACCCTTCGGGGAAACAAGGCGTAATGTTATGTATGTATAAATGTATTAAAAATATGTTACGTGTGTCTTATGATGTTTGCTGGCAATCTTTAAACATTCATTCTAATGTCATACATGACAGAATGTTCTTATCTAATCTGTGGTCACTGCCATATAGCCAACTCTTTATTAATGTGCTATCTGACTCGTCCCTTTTGTACGTCCGCATAGCAAAGTTCTTCGTACCTGTACTGTTACTTTTATTCAATATATAACATTTATTTTGTCAAAAACCTCGTTTAATTTAACACCTTTGAGATATAGCAAAAAAATCTCTCTTTTTTATACAAAACGCCAATGAAAATATGCCGAAAACTTCCTAATGAATTCAATTTCGGCGAATCGGTATGTGAGGGTAATCTTCAGAACTACTGATCCGATTCAGAAAATTCTTTTACTAACGGGAAGCTACATTAACACAGGATATATTCTATGTTAAAACAAGAATTTTATGCGGACGAAGTCACGGGCAGAAACTAGTCTGAAATAAACTAGACACATCCCCATTTGCGTCGCGAGAAACAAAAACTGAACACCGGGAATCGATGTCAAAGACAATAAACCCTCAAAATGTATTATTTGGAAATCTTTCAACACATTACCCATCTCATTTGTCGAGTCGGAGTAACTTTTCCTCGTGAAACAAGAGCAATTAAAACAATGCTCACATTTAATGCTTTTCAGCAAAATAACGAGTGTTTTCGTGTAATATTACTGTTAGACTACAACGAGGTAATTTATTAAATTAAATAAGATTTCGCATTAAATGTCAGTTAAGAATGGGAGGATTATTGAGAGTCCTGTGTTATTTATCACAATTAGTTACTAGGAGACAGAAATTAGTTTGGGATAATTCATAGATCAAGTAATTTGGTGTTGAAAGCCGAAAAATAACTTTCTTTTCTAAAAATGTTGTCTCGTGACAAAATACTTGGAAAATATGAACAATAATGATTATTATTATAAGTGCCTGTGACATATCTTGGGACCCAGGGGTCCCGGACCTTTGGAAAGCGTACAAGGGGCCGAAGTCAACTCTCAGAGGCCCGTTAGACCCTTTTTTTAATGGGACTTGAACATAACTGGCGTACCCACGCCAGTTATGTTCAATTGGTGTTATTAATAGTAAATCCTTACTATTAATAACACTTCTGCCCAACCCTTCGGGGATAACAGGTGTGATGTTATATGTAACGTATAACTAAATTTGTTAGTAACTAACATTGCGTTTAGACAAGCAAGCCAGAATGACACAGAAATCTGAGTCACTAAAGCTATACGGTTTCCTAAAAGACCGGTGGCTGCAGATAGCGTCCAAAATTTACGGGTAAATGACGTCACTAAAACTTTATTTATAAAAGTAAGTTGGTGTGTCTTCCTAGCGAGCGTTCTTAACACCGTAAAGTTAAACCCCGCTACCCAAAGATTTAAATCGCTATAAGATTTGCCCTCACTGTACCGTACACTTACATAACATACGTATATAATCAGCCTATAATGTTCCCACTGCTGAGACTCAAGCCTCCTCTTTGTGAGAGGAGTAATCCACCACGCGGGCCCAGTGCGGGTTGGTAGATGTCAAACGTCTTAGATTTTTTGGTTCTAGGGCATGCCGGTTTCCCCACAATGTTTTCCTTTACCGTTTTGAGAGCAGTGGTGATGAAATCATTTACACAAAGTAAAGCGCCTGTCTAGGTTCGAACCTACGACCTACAATTCGTAAGTCGTGGCCGTTACTACTGGGCCACCACTGCTCTCCTACCTACTTAGTCACACGAAATAGTGTCTGTACTGAAATTAATGAGAACACACATCATTAAGTAGCTATTCCATGACAATCAAGTCAAGACACTGCGTCATTGTGTGTCAGAGATGTCAAAAAGAAACAGAAACATGCCTATCTTTTGACGCGTAAGGTGAATCTAGATGCTTATCCAGATGACGCGATTTACGTGAAAGTTGACTGGCGCGTAAGTACTTGCACTGCGACCGCATGGAGCGTTTTATGCACGCTATTTTCGCGCGAGTGATCTGGGACGGTTTAATTAATTCGTTTTTTGCATACATGAGATGTCACATTTATATGTGAAAAACAAAAGAAAAATATTTAAAATAAAACTATATAAAAGAGGTTTTACACTTCTTGTTGGCTCTAACAATGTTTTATTCTTAATACGTCCCCCACGCCAACTATCGTGCATGTACTGGACGAAACAATGGCATTCCTAGTATCTCGAATCACGCGTAGGTTGCGCGCTAATCGCACGAGTCGAGAGTCGGACTTTTGGACAGAATGTATGAACCACTAGTACCTCACAATCCCACGATTGTCTACGCGCGACTCGACCCGCGCATGAATCGCGTCATCTAGACAAGCTCTTACGATTTAAATCTTTACCGCTGCCACCATTTTCACGACAGCCGTTATGTCCGGCCACCCGCTCTTTTGCGAAACCGTAGCTTTACATCGACTTAAAGCGTTACTCTCACTATGTACGCCTTAAGGTCTCCACAATTTATGAGGGAAGCTCGTTAAGGCCATGCCGGATTGAGTTATAAATAAAGGCTCAGAGGAAAACACCTGGGTTATTGCCCTTCCCGATTGATTGATGTCCCACTCTAAGTGCCCAGAAATAAATTGTATAAGGTTACTTTGAATAATGATTTGAGCCTATGTATGAACTCTTGCTGGGCGCGATCTTTAAGTATTTTTTTCTGGTGATAATGGGTGAAAAAAGAAGAAATATTCGAGTTATTTTACATCAGTAACAAGAATAATTGTCCAGAATGAATGCTCCACGTCCTTAATTGTAATAAAAGAGTAATTAATTCGTTCTGAAACTAAATACTTAGCCAAACATAACCAACATACGTACACGATAACTGACAAATCTCTGTGGTTCTTTCCACCAAAGACCACAGACAAACTGCGAAAACGGTTTTGCGGGGCATAGTTCTTAAGTTAAGATTTTTATAAACTTTTTTTTATAATAAATAAATACATAAAAAATCTCAGACATTAATCTGTATGGTCCTCATATTATTATGGCCTGACCAAGATTATATCTCGACTATAAAAGAGACTGTGACCTTTGACTTTGTTTCGGTCTTTTTCTCAGAGTAGTCAGATAGGGAACACCGCACTCATCTAGTTTTTAACTATAAGTTATTTTTGACGTGTAAAAGTGTTTGTTTTAACCAATTTACAGAAATCAGCATAAACCTTTTTTGTAAATTAATAAATAAATAATCATTAATTAAGGTTTATTCTCGATGGATCAATTTCTGGTATTCTGAAAGACGTGAATTTGATTAACATACATACTTATATGTCAGAACATATACCAAAAACGAACAAAAACAGTTGAAATACAGCTTAATATTTTTTTACAATGCATTCAACATTTTTCTGATGTATTTGAACTTTATTAAAAATTTGGTGGGTGTTCATATTTTCAAAAGGGAATTTTCGTAGCCAAATGTTTCCTCATAAATTGTTATTATAATTCGATCTCTTTTAATAAGTAATATTGAAATACGACTTGAATGAAATTGGATAATGTATCAGGAAAAATATTTTTTTTTTTTTTGTATGTTTGTTTGTAATGGATTAACTCTAAAAATAACTATCTATTTTAAACACTCTATCACTTAAAGAAAGCTACATTATCAGCGAATAACACGTGATGTATTTTTTTTTTCAAATATAGATCCTACGAAAAAGAATTAATATAACTCAAGGTATCAAAAAATGTACTATAAAAATCATTATTTGGCGTGCGCTGCGAATACTATTGATCAATGATAAGTACATTAAATAATGTCCTATATGTTTGTAGAACTCATCATTACCCACAAAAAATATGTCTAACCACAGTTAAGTCATGATAACCATTTTTTGTTCAAATTAGTCAATCAAAACACGGGTGGAATCGAAAGATGATGGACATTCGTATCGTGATATTAATCCTTATACTCGTACAACTAAATAGTTTAATAATCAAGGATGTTTACGTACATGTAAATTCCTCTTTAAATTATTCGCATCGGACCTTTGGTTTAGAAGTTACGACGTGTAAAAATGCTAAAAGTAAGAAAAATACCGCGATGTGAGCAAACAGCCCTACGCTTAGTCTATTAGTTACCTACACATTTTATTTTTTGTCGATTAACACATAGGATTTACTACTTTTAAATTAGTAAATCCTATGTGTGCCCGACCGGCGTGGATGTCGGAAAATATCCCACGGGCACGTCCCCGCGGAATTTTTGCCGACATCCACGCAGGCGAAACCGCGGGGATAAGCTACTCGGGAACATACTATTGATTTTTAATTAAAATACTTTAAATTAATTAAGATATTTAATAAAATACTTCACAGTCATTATTGTTTACTTTTTTTTGGAATTGAGTACCCATTTTTTTATTCATAACGACATAGTACTTATTTGAGATATCATGAAGTACATTTTAAGTTTTGAAACCAATTTTAAAGATTTTGATGTGGTAAGAAAATCATGTACACACGGCTACATATATCAACCTATAGAGATCCAGTTTAAGCTGATCTCGCATTGTACAGGATTTCCGTACAATGAGAGGTAGCTTGTACTGGAAATCAATAGCTTGATATGTAGCCGAGAATACAATATTAATACAATAAATATGACCATTTTATTACACAGCTAGCAAATGGCAGATTACTCCAATGAATTAATATTTAGAATTTAGAAAACTTTAGTTGAGAATTCTCAAGACTAAACGAATCAAGAAATAGTCAAAGGCACAGCAGGCGTAGAAAAAACAACAAAATCTGATAAATTCCTAGAGAAAAGTTTTAAGATTTTATCAGTTGTTTTTTTTCCGTAAAATGTAAGGAAAAAGTTTTCAGAAGCTGAAAATGTATGAAAGGAAACAGCAACACTTCTTGAAAAAACGCTGAAGAAAATAACTTGTGAGAGCTTTTAGAAAAATGGCGTCTAAACCTTAATGAAAGGGAACACCTCCGACGTGTGAAACAAATGAAGTTTACCGTTATATAACCCACATTTCATTCCACAAATATTTGTGGAATGAAATTCATGTGTAAATAAAAACCGGCCAAGTGCAAGTCTCGCGCACGAAGGGTTCCGTACTATCTCGTATCTATAAAAATGGCAAAAAAATCATGTTTGTTGTATGGGAGCCCCTTAAATATTTATTTTATTCTGTTTTTTTTTTTGGATTGCTGTTATAGCGGCAACAGAAATACATCATCTGTGAACATTTCAACTGTCTAAGTATCACGGTTCATGAGATACAGCCTGGTGACAGACGGACAGCGGAGTCTTAGTAACAGGTTCCCCTTTTACCCTTTGGTTACGGAATCCTATCCTAAAAACGGAAAAAGTAGTAGAAAGACAAAGAAACTGGAAGAATAAAATAATAAGTTGGTAAGTTAATAATTACGGTACTTTTATAGTAATATTTTTTTAATATAATTTTGTATGTTTCTTCTTATAAGTATACATAATAATTATAAATTAATGTTACTTTTTTGTCTATGTGACCGCGTTATTTTTTTAAACTACGCAACAGATTGTTGCGGTTTTCACCGTCATTTAGGTAATTTATTCCTAAAGGTTTTTGTGTATAAAGAATAATATTGAGCTTACATAATTAAGGAAATCTAGATGTTTTCTCAAGTCGTAACAACCGTGCGAAGCAGGGACGGGTCGCTAGTTCAGTTTGAGTATTTTTTGCGCCCTAGCCAAATGTCCTTTCTTTGGTATTGTTCGTTGAATCGTTGAGCTCCTTTAGTTCTGAGTTGAGCTGCACAACTACTGACAAATGCGTGCACTGACTGGATAGTTCTAGTCAATCTGTGTGGTTCTTTCATCAAAATACCATTTCAGACACCAATCGACATGGTTTTCACATGATCTGATCAAGATTATGTTTGGACTTTAATAGAGACTGTGACCTCTGAGTTTGTTTCGGCCTTTCTTGTCAGAGTAGTCAGATAGGAAATGCCGACCTCATCTAGTTTAAAAAAATATGATTGACGTGTAAAAGTGTTTGTACAAGCCTACTTACAGAAATAAAAATCTTTTATCATAGTTAATTTTGTAATAGTTCAAGGTAGTCTTATAGTTAAACAATGCCCCACAAACGAACAGTAGGTATTCTAAAGGCTGTGAAACGACACATCACCATGCCGAAATCTAATAAGAATTATATGCCAATGAATTAGAAGGACTACGCTTAGCAGACCTACCAAAGTTTTATTGTTTTAACTAAAAGTTTTGCTTTAATTTTCTCCGAAAGAAACACGTGACCCTTTCGAACATCTCTTTCGCATATTTTTTCATACGTTCTAAATATAAAACATAATATTACGCCTGTATTCGCCGAAAAATAAGGCAGAGGTGTACCTATAGTACACCCACATTTCACATTTTAGGTATGTTTTGTGGTTCATGGAAAAGGGGGCGGGCCTGTTGTTACCAACCGGGCACAAATCCTGAATCCAGGCTGCTACTGAGAAATTCCAGATGGAAAAACCCAATAACACTTTGCCCAACCCGGGAATCAAACCCAGGACCGATCGGCCGATCTGCCCGGCTTAGGCAGAACACCGCCATGTCTTCGTTTAGGCGATCGGTGGCGAAGATCTCTCGCGTCCGGCCCTGGTCCAGGCCATGGTACGGAGCGAGAGGGCATGGGCAGCAGCCACCTCCTGCGAAGCAGTAATGCTCGCGAAGGAGGAGGCGGGACGGTTGAGGAAAAGACAATTTTCGCGGCTTCTCGCCCCTAGCCGCCGCAGGAGACGCCCTGGGCCACGGTAGGCACGGGCTTACGGACGGTGAGCAATGGGTAGCTCGCCGTCCGATAAGGACCAGACCCGGGTCGACGGCGCGTTGTGTTCCACCCGCCCCTCAAGAGATGTCGTCAGCACAAGTGTAGGGGTCCACTAGGGCCGATGCCTGCCGGGGTCGTGGGAAAGTCCAAAAGGGTTACCGAGGCCCCTGGCAACACAGGCCACGGAAGGAACATGGGTGGGTTTTTGTAGGTAAGAGTTTGACATACCATCCCGCTCCGCCCAGAGCGGGAAAAGTTATTTGAAGATTGCCCACCCAAAAAAATAAATTTCTCCATTAAAACTAAAACAAAGAGAAATATTCGCAGAAATAAGGTATCTATTCTATCTTTTTGTTCCAAATTTCTAAGTGCTTAGAACAAACGAGCTCAACAAATAGAAAGAGCTTTTTCGTTAATTTCACTGGAGTTTTGTTAAAAAAAGCCATTACATTTTCATACGGGGCTTCATATTTACACATCAGCTGTTTTATAATATAGTATATTTTTGATTAATGATGATATAATGTTGCACTAATGGAAAATTAACCTTTTTTATTACAACGATCAAAATTGTCTAATCACCACGAATTCCCACCACTATTTCACTTTCAAGGCGATTGGTGAGCGTGGTTTTCTGTTATTATTAAGGCGCGGACAAGATGGAAATGACCAAAGTTGGTTTATCTTGAAAAAATATTGCCAAATCTATATAGATTGTGGTAGCGGAAAAAAAAATGTTAAATTTGAACATATTTTTCAGAACTTGGCTGTGTTACCAAAACACGTTTTGAAAAAAAAACTCGATACAAATTAACGGCAAACTACCTTGAGTTCCAATCCTAAATATTTATTTATTTCTCACATGACATGTATTAAATATATATCTGTATTAAATACCACGTACCACCAACGTACGTTTGTATTTAATTAATAACAAGAACGTCTTTTTCGGATGCAAAACTTGTTTTTATATATTTTCGATTACTCAACTCATTTTTGAGTAATATGATTGCTTCATATTTTGCAATGAATTACAAGCGTTGTGTCACCGCGTTTCTCTTTCTTTTCTATGCAGACCGACAGTGACCGCGACCTTTAGCTGCTGTCAGCGTGTTAACTAATAGAGGGAAGCTACTGTGCCTATTTTTTTTCTAAACCTCTCAGACCAATAATAGAACATAATATTAATAATAATATTTTATATATAATAATAGTTTATTTCCCACAACAATTACAATATAGAGGTGTTTCAAACATTAGAGGTACAAAGGTTTGTGGGAGAGTAGTTGTGAAACATTAGATAAATAAATAAGAAAACGGTCGTGACGGTCAAAATGTTACACTTCTTTCGGTCTAGCTCTCATTCCCCAAGTGGGCAGAGTATAACGTGCTATTTAACGAACTTTATTCCAAAATAAGTGATTTATGAAATCTACTAATACAACTCTTCTCTTTCTTTACATCGTTTTCATAAGAACATAGCATTTTTCAGTGCAAACTGCCATGAATTGTTTCTGAAAAATATCTCTGCAGCTCTAAGACGAGTAGTCGAGTAATTAATTAAATTATCTTCAGCTCAGCAGACGAGAGGTACTCGTATATCTAATTCAGTAATGTCTTCCGCTCACGAAGTTAAGTCAATATGTTTGCTTATTCTAACAACATTTATGTAGACACGCTGTGTTTGTTCAGACATCTTTCTACGTTTTTATTTGACGGCATATTTTTATTCAATTCTTACGAGTATGTATAGAGAGACTTGAAAATATCCACAGTCACACAAGAGATAACCCAATACAGCGGCAAATACCAGAACAGACTCTTAAAACATCAAAATAAACTTGCTCTGAAACTAAGTGGTGATCTGTAATTTAAGAGAATAAGGATACATAGAATCCCGACTCTTCTGGACTGATATATTCAGCTGATTGGAATGAGAAACTTAACTGAAAAGTTATCACCAAGCACCATAACCTAATAAAAACCCAGAGATATCGGACAAAGAAGTAGCTTATTGTTGTTAACGACAGATTGCTGCGAAGCAGAAGGAACAAAATTTTTTTTTAAAAACTTATGTGTCGACACCCTCGCGCCATCCCATATTCCTAGCACTGCACTAGCACTTCCGGCTACTATAGGAGCTTAAAACCTCAAATGGCGCAAATATAACAACCTTAGGAGCTATATGTTTGAGCCGTTTGGGGTTGAAATACTAGGGCCTTGGGGTCCGACTGCTCATCGAGTATTTCGGGACATCGCCAAACGGTTGATCGACTCTTCACGTGACCAGAGCACTGGCCTATTTTTAGCCCAAAGAATCAGCATTGCCCTCCAACGTGGCAATGCTGCCAGCCTTTTGGGCACTTTTTCCATTGACAGCTATACGGACAAATTTTTAGATGCCTAATGAGCTCTTTCCCCTTTTTTTATTATATACTCTTACTTATTATATATATTTTAGTGTTAGCTTGTGTATTTTAATTAAGGATCAATTGTAAATAACAAATAAAAAGAAAACTTATGTATGATTTATTTATTGGATAACATCTCGTTTTTAGACTTACGGGTTTATGAGTCACAGATTTGCATCCCTATAGCAAGTATTTGTATTGCCGTCAGTCGATCGCTAGGAGCCGAGGCTCTAACAAAATTATCTTTAAGTCATTGTGCTATAAGGCTTGTTTAAAAATCATTATGCATTGCCAACAAAAAAAAAAGGATATATAATGCTTTGGTGGTAAACAATATATATTATTTAACCCCAAAGCATATATCCTCTTTTGTAATCAATATTCCCTTTCTTCTCGCTTAAAAAACACGAATAATAGAAAATATGATCTATGAACGAGTTGGTATACTTGGACAGTTAACCCAGTTGCAGGTTGCCAGTCCATTCTGTCCGTCTACTAAAACTAAACACGTATTTGCCCGTCTACCGCATAAGGCCGTGCTCGGAAATTATAAATATACACAAATTAATTTTTTCACATGGTCCACTTACTACAACTACAGCATGTCGGCGCGGGCAAGCCGGTGACGAGAATCCATAACTTTTTCCCCTACCAAAAATCGCACAACGCGCCTAAAGAACTTTACACTTCAAAAACTACTTAGTGGCTGGCCACATAACACTAAACACGTGTTTGCCCGCATAAGGCCGTGCTCGGCTGTAATATAATGCCCGTGTCATGTACTGGCAATGGATGGACATTAACCGCTAGACTGCCGTCTCACGGCGAACGTCGCTTGTCATGTCAGTGTCGGTAAAACAGAGTTTGGTATTGCATGTCGCTTGAAAGCGGGTTTTCCTTTTAAAAGCATGGAAAATAAGGGTACGGTTTCCGGTTTTTACATAGTTTTATTCCGTTTCATAACCGTTTTAACTGTAGCTTACTATGAGTCCAATCGTAGCATCGATTTTTCACGGACTTCCTGTAATCCGGATTAGTTCAATATGTTCTTACAACATTAAAATGGTACATTGATGATGGTGGCAGAATATGGGTTTAACTAAAGTCAACTGCAAATACTAAACAAGCCTTTAAATTAAATGTAATATATAAAAACCTCGTGTTACGGTGTTTGTGGTCGCACTCCTTCAAAACGGTTCGACCGATTTTTATGATTTTTGTTATGTACTCGTATATTTTGTAGGTGTGAGAATAGGTCGTAAAGTGTACTCGTATTTCATCCCGATATTCCCACGGGATCGAGACTTACGCGGGTGAAAATGTGGGCCGCAGCTAGTCTACCTATAAATTAAAGTCGCTTTTTGTGTCTGTCTGTGTTCTTCTAAACCACGCAACGGATTTTGATGTGATTTCCAACATCATTTAGAGAATTGATTCCGGAAGGTTTATGTGTATAATAAATTATTAAAACTTTCATATAATTGAGAAACCTCGACGTTTTATCAAGTCGTAAAATTGTGCGAAGCAGAAGGTTTTTTTTTTCAAATAACTTCACCCGCTCTGGGCGGAGCGGGAGGGTGTGTCAGACTCTTACTGACTAAAACCCACCCGTGTTCCTTCCATCGCCTGTATTGCCAGAGGTCACGGTATCCATTTCGGACTTTCCCGCGACCCCGGCAGACATCGGCCCCAGCGGCTCCCTACACTTGTGCTAACATCTCTTTGAGGCGCGCGTGGAACACAACGCGCCATCGACCCGGGACAGAAGGAGGTTGCTAGTGAATTAAAGTGAAATTAAACTTGGAACTGAAATGTAAGAGTTCTAGTTACAAAAAAATAAATGTTGTTACAACACACACACATAAATTATTTATAACTCAGTGTGAATTTGTTCAGCATAAATATTGTATCAGAAACAACATCAAACAAATTAAGTTTCAGCAAATAACGCAGTACAACATTATGTATTTATTTTCTAAACTCAAAGCAAGACTTTTCTCCGAGTCAGCGTCTAGTTAACATTCAATAACTTTCACACTAATTACGTTAACTAACTAGAATCTAAATAAATACATCGTAATTGTTGATATTTTCTTTGTTTGTTTTAAAGTCTCTGTGGTACAGTCAGCCTCAAAATTATCTACCTATCCAGCGACAAAACAAATCATCAATGTGTAATATTTTTTGTGGCACACGCATTGGTACAATAATAAGGTTCAAACATTTTAGACAGTTAAATTTGTTCTTGTCAATGTGCCTAGAAAGAAAGAAAGAAAGAAAGAAAGAAAATACGTTTATTTGCGGTAAACATGGCACAAAGAAGGAACACAAATACAAAAAGAAACAATTTGGGGGAGAATATGCGTCACATCCACGCAAAACGGCTAACGCTCAGCATAATGCTGCAACCCTATGCGAGACAGAGCCCCCCAGCGCTGGTTTTCAGCGATAGCCGGTGCGTTGACGTGATGACGTCGACCGGTGCAGCACACAGTGAGATAGTAATAAGAAAAAATAAATAAAATAAATACAAATATTTAAAATGGCAACATTCCGTACCGACGGCAACGGGCGTACCTATACAAATACATTTGTTTAAGGCTAACTGTACCCATATTAATTAAGTTTAAGGACTACGCTTTTGAGAAAATATTAATTAACTAATTAACGTTTTGTAAGGTTATTTTTTGCGCGTAATTATGTGGTTTAGATTTTATTCAAGTATAGTTTTTGCTTGTGCTCCTGAGTTCGATGCCAAGGTTGAGAAAAGTGTTATTGAGTTTTTCCATTCGATATTTATTGCTTAGTGGCCGGTTTATGAATTGAATTCTGTTACCTGGTGAATTCTGGAAGTACTATATACTTCTGCCGTCCCCTTCGGAGAATGAACCGTGATGTTATTTTTTATGAATTCCTTAAGCAAATTTTTTGTTACACAATAAACCATCATAACTACCTACTATACTACTACTATAATATATATTATATACAATAATAAATAATAATATACAAAAATCATAAATATTATATTTTAATATAAATATATTGTCCTCTTCACCGTGTCCGGCAACAGCCACCCAGATTAATTTTCATTCCTGTCTTGAGCTCTGTGATGATTTGCAAAACCAAATTTAATCTTGAAAACCCGGGCACATCGTGTACAACATTGATCAGCATCATTGTTTATGAAGGCTTCGGGCGACTTTTGCGTAACTACATACTACCTACCAACTAAAAACCACCTCATAACTCAAATACAAAAATAATCTTATAAACTGAGAAGATTATTGAAAGCTTCTGCTCGGAAATGCGCCAAGTCGCCAAGTCACAAGAATCGCCAAGACTCGCCAAGTTTCATAGAAGGCTTACGACATACGTTGACAACTGGCGACTGCTGGCTGTTAGTTGGCTTTGCCTGTTATGTAGGTACCTGTTTTGTGACTTTATTATTGCTTGTATTGTTTTGTTGATAAGGTGTTGAAATTTTAGATGGGTATTTCTCAATTTTGGTTGCATCACAGGCAACATGGACCTTTCTAATGTAAAGTACATGTGAAAGGTGCAGGGTTCATGGTACCTGGTCCGTGGAGTTTCTTGCCCGTTCTTCTCCATAGGTACCTACTACGCTTTGAAATGAGCAACTAGCTTCATATTTCTAACTGACCGACTCCTTGACAGTTCAAAAGTGCCTGTACATAATCAGCCTATAATGTTCCCACTGCTGGGACACAGGCCTCCTGTCTGTGGGCCGTAATCCACCACGCGGGCCCAGTACGTGTTGGTAGATGTCACAAGTCTTCGAATTTTTTGGTTCTAGGACATGCCAGTTTCCTCACGATGTTTTCCTTCACCATTTGAGAGCAGTGGTGATGAAATAATTTACACAAAGTAAAGCGCCTGCCTCGGTTCGAACCTACGACCTACAACTCGTATGTCGCGGCCGTTACCACTGGGCCACCATTGCTCTTAAAGTGCCTGTAAATTGTTTAATTGAAATAAATGCTTCGAGTTTGAGTTTGTGGAAGAAAATCTGATAATGTAAGAAAGCACTGGCCCCATACTGGTTTCGTAGAGACATATAAATATGTTAAAACTGCTTTTGTTTGAAAATTTTATTATTGATCTATGAAGATCAACAAAGCTTTCATAATCTCCAGTTCAAAGCATGACCTACTTCAAAATATTTTAATGGAAATGTCGGTATTGGTAATTTCGAACATTTCAGTTTTTAACTCAACATAAAAATTAAATTACGAAATGGTATCGACATGCGCAATAAAAACGGATAACCATTAAACGAAAAAGTAGTTACACAAGTACTTAATACATTTAACGAAACCTACATTACTGTGACTGTGATGGATAGAGTACACTATCCCATTTGTCGGCATCGGTTGAAGGGTTCGTGATGAATAACCACTTACAACTTTCCACTATCTACGACATACTATGTACTGATAAGCAGATATCTCAATTTTCTTACTAATGAAATATCCTTACGGGATCTTCTGTCTAGACGTTTCCCAAATACTGAAGCTACGAACAATTTTGACCTTTTAAGTATATGTTCTTGTTTATTTGCAAGTGCAACAAACAAGATGATTAAAATTTTGATTATGTGATTATTTATCTATTTACAGGATTGCCTCGTTGTTCTAATGGTTGCAAGCGCTGCTGCTGGGCGTAAGGTCCTGGGTTTGATTCCCGGGTCGGGCAAAATGTTATTGGCTTTTTCTATCTGGAATTTCTCAGTAGCATCGCAGAGCCTGGATTTGTGCCCTGTTGATGGCAATAGGCTCACCCCCTATTACATGTCGCGGGAAGGTACTTATGGGTCACCGAGGCCCCCGCAACACAGGCAACAAGAAGGAATACGGGTGGGTTTTAGTCAGTAAGAGTCTGACACACCCTCCCGCTCCGCCCAGAGCGGGAGAAGTTATTTGATGATTTCCCACCCACAAAAAAAAAAAAAAAAAACCCCTATTGCATGCGGGCCTTAAACATAACTGGCGAAATGTGGGTGTACTACAGGTACACGTCTGCCCTTCCCCAGGCGTGATGTTATGTTATGTTATCTATTTAGTTTTATTAGGAGAATCTTTAAACAAAAACGACTAAAAAATAACATAACATTTCGCCTTTTTTTCCCGAAGGGAGGAGAAATAACAAATAACTGACGAGGTGTGACTAATAAATATCACTGCCAATGTCAAACTCAACTCAAACCACAAGTAAGACATAATTGTTTTATCTTCTATAATTCCGATAAAAACTATTTTTGTTTCCAAACAATACACTATCGTATTTTTAAGCAGACTAACTTCCGAAAAATTGTTATTATTATTCCGTCGTAGCAAGCGTATGTTGAAAGTTTGGAACAATGCCTTCATTATATACCTAATTAACCTTTAATTCTAGCCTATAATTTAGATTGTTGCCTTCATTAACTTAGGACGAAGCTCCGCAGCACTAATGAAGGGTCAACAGTTCACGCCTGTGCAAGGCTGCATGCCTCACATAATGTTGCGCGTAGCGATCGTAGCAAATGCCTATCCTAGCGGATCTCGTAGCAATGTCCGCGTAGCACATGCCTTGCGTAGCAGGTCGCGTAGCAAGACGCGCCTGTCATTGTAACTTAGATCAATTTATAAGTACTGGTTTGAATATCTTAGTATTGTTAATAAGTTCTCAGATACAGAACATTTTTCTCAGAATTAAAGTATCAATAATATTTTTCTTGTATTCGAGTCAAAATAATGTTCTGTCGTCTGATAAAATCTCCTACTATGTTATATTCCACAATTTTTTAGAAAGTCTTATGCCGAAGTCTATAAACGTTACTTTTTTTTGTTAGCTTTGGGTCTGGTGACTAGGGACATAAAGCTTTATAAAAATTAGGTACGTATAAATTGTGCCGTATTCGTGATAAAACCATGACTGTTGTCTCGTCTGATATTATCAAACATAATTAAAATTTGATAAAATCAGACGAGAGACTGTTTGAAGCAAGTTTTTAGCGCATAATTTTTCAACAACATGTGTTACTGAGCTGCTAAAGTTTTTAGGTGTCCGCTCAAGAGCTTCAACGTTTTTGATTTTCTAGGACACAAAATGTCAGTATGACGTGTGTGGTGTAACAAGCTATAAGGTGATGTGGTAAAGAATAAGAGTTCCAATAAAGTCATATTCATAGTGAATGGGAAATTTTAAGCATGCATAAGCTATTGTTTGATTTTTTCTAGAAATAAACAATTTCTTCCGTTGACAAGCAAGTTTTGAAACCTATTTTTTCCCTATCCTCTACCTAAACCGGTACCGAGTTTCTAACACAAAATTTAATAAAATTTTGCTTTAGTGCTTTGAATTTTTAAACAAACAATTTTCTTTCGTTCGTTATACGAGTAGCCACTTCTAAGCAACACAGTTACAACTACTCAAACTTCCCCAAATTCAATTATAACTCATTCTTCCATCCACTACTCTATTTACATGGCACGGTAACCCACCACAATAACCCGCATATTACAGGGTAAACAGGGTAAACAGTAAGTTTTACCGCGGTTTGTCCCAATTACCCAATCGTTTGTTCCGACCGGCTGGCTGGAAGGGAATTAGTCTGCGTTCACCGGGGTGAATAGAACGATCACTTTGTACATGGGGCTGGGAAGTTTTGTAATAATGTGTGTTGTATATTACGCCGGGTACATGGTGAAACGTAACATGAAATGTAACACACGCTGAAATAAATTCGACTAGTTGTTGCGTTGCATTTCATGTTACATTGCATTTTGTACGGCTCATCTGTGTAACATTTGTTTCACCATTCTGTAACTGTATTTTTAAAGAAATGTAAGTTCGTGAAGTATTTTATCATTGTCTCCTAATATTGATAAGTGATCAACACTTATTTTCAATTAAAAAAAAAATGGTTGTCTGTAAAGTCGGTTTACGGTGGTAATGTTACGTGATAACGAGAGAGAGATGCATCACAAGCCGAACGCTTAGGCCGACCGTGCCCCTCTATCGCTAGTTCTGTGCTCTCGCTTGCTCGCTAGGCCCAGGTGGAACGTGACAATGAGTCATGCTTTTTCGTGCGTGCAGCCAGCGTTCATTGATTTATAAGACGTTATCACGTCAATAATCTCTTTTTTGGAATTACTGAGGGAACAATGTATTTATATTATTGTTGCGTAAATGACTGAAATCACTAAATCAATTTGGCAAGCTCGAAGTGCTCTTTGATAGTCTGAGGAACTTGAGGCCAAAATCCAGTACCTGCAGTACATAAGACTTGTTAGCGTAAATATTTGAACCTATTAAACCGACTTTCAACCAACAAATACCTACAAGATGAAAGACTCCTTGATTTCCGTGAGATTCAATTAACACGCAACTATACCTTCCTGTTTTGCCCGACTTTGAAACTGACAAGTAATTTCTATGAAACAAACAAATAAAAATAAAAGATTTGTACTGGACGCGCTAGAAAGTAATGGATTTTGAAGGGAAGTTGCTTTTTTATTTTTCAATTCCGCTCTTCGTAGTTATTGACAACAAAGAATCCTCACTTCGCTGTAAATGGGGACAGTGGCGTCCCCATACACACGAGCGTAGGGCTGGTCCGAACATGATTTTCTTTATTTGTTTTCAAAGAGTTTATTTTAAAAAGTAGATGTTCTATACGAGGGTTTCATTGCGGCATATTATCTTTGTGGGAAAACAATGGGTGGGTTAGGCTAGCTCAAGATTGAAGGAATGACGTCACTTAGAAGAACCACAATATTTGTTGACTAAAGTGAAACAATCATGGTAAAGCCATTAATTTACGTTTCAAAGGAACACATAATTTATTATTCAGGTTTTTATACCTAATAATAACTAAATATAAGCTCATGATAGAACGGGTCCAACGAAAATTTGCACGCTACCTATATAAAAAAATATATGAGTATTATCCCTATTTGTATCCGTATCTGTTTGTTGCAGGAATAATAATAATAAGTTTCACAAACTCATTAACTATTTTTTTACACACTAAGTTACATGAAATAATCAAATACAAATAGGTACAGAGTTAAATATAGAAATTATAAAATTATTCAAACAAAACTTCAAATAGGTACTTAATGGCCTACCATTAAGTACCTATTTGTTGTTGCAATACGTTGGAGCTGAGACGTAAGTATGCGCTGTAAATTCTACGAGGATTCTACTTATTGCTCAATAATAAGATCGATGACGCGATTACTCTCGTTTGCTCCAGACCAACTGCGGCGGTCGCGCGTCGCTGTTCGCGGCTCCGCTAGTGCCTACCCATACTGCTCGATATGCTGCCACAACCCAGGCCCCAGATAAATCTCCTGAACGCCCTGATTGCTCAGGTGCCTTTTTTTTGGGTGGGAAATTATCAAACAACTTCTCCCGCTCTGGGCGGAGCGGGAGGGTGTGTCAGACTCTTACTGACTAAAACCCACCCGTGTTCCTTCCGTTGCCTGTGTTGCCTGGGGCCTCGGTAACCCTTTTGGACTTTCCCGCGACCTCGGCAGGCATCGGCCCTAGTGGAACCCTACACTTGTGCTGACATCTCTATGAGGCGCGCGTGGGATCGTGTAATCGGACGGCGAGCTACCCATTACTCACCGTCCGCAAGCCCGCGCCTACGGTGGCCGGAAATCCGCCTAGGATTCCCGACGCCCAGGGCGTTTCCTGCGGAGGCTAGCGGCAAGAGGGCGCGACATCTGTCTTTTCCTCAACCGTCCCACCTCCTCCTTCGTGATGCTCAGGAGCCTGATGTTGACATATTTATGTCTAACAGTAAATCTATGTTTAATGTCTTCATGAAGTTTTTTTAGGTTAAATATTATGTTGTTGGCTTGCTACACGCTTTGGTGTTTATTGTAAGTGCAGCAAGTAATTTTTTTACATATGTCGGATCCGGTCATTATTTATTACGGACACGAAACGAATCGCAAGGGCGCCAACTGGCGACATCGCGTGATCTACCCACACCTACAGCGCGCTTCTACAGAGTCGTGATGTTTTAAGCTCACGGCGAGGAGGATATTCAATGTCTGATCGCATCGGAGTTAAGACGTCGCGGAACTGTACTCGATTTGTTGTGCTCAGTTATTGTAAGTTGTAGTTATTGCTTTAATTGCTTTATAATAAACGCTGTGTATCGCACTCAGTGTGTTTTCATTGCATGAAACTCATCTTCTGCCCACATGATGTCAGAATCTAACTGAGTAAATCCTGACGATCCTACATATATAAATTACAGAGGCATGAGGAACAGGGTGTAAAGTTCACTCATCCTCCATAGAAAAGGGAGGATCCTCCGACCAGACGGGTGTCGTGTCTGGTGGGCAACTGCCCGACGACGGTTGATGTCGGGATGTTGTATATATGCTAGTTGCGTGGTAAACTCTGCTTGCGCGATGCAGGATTTTGCGTAACGTCAGTGTGTTGCGTAGTTCGCATGTGGCGATGTAGATGCCGCCACAAAACAAATAAGGGTGAATACCACCATGAAACTGAACGCGGTTTAGATGTGCTGATCGCGTTCATTTTCATTGGTGAAAATGGGTTTTAACTTCACTATATTCTTTAACGTATATCTAATTTATCACAGCTAATCTTATTCAACACTTTACTCTCACCCGTTCATCCCTACCCGCACGCTGTCACCTAGACAGCTCTTACCATCGCGGGCCACATTTTATGAGCGACCATCGATTTTACATAAAACTAAGCACCTTGGCACACCCCTAGGAAGGTAATAGAATACCTAACATGACGGTGAATGTTTAAAACTTGGGCCAACGGGTGTTACTGCAAAATAAGGTGGAGTTATTTTTTTAAGTTTACACTTTAAACTTTAAGTTGTACGCTTAAAACTTTGACAGCCACTCACGTAGACACGACGTGATGCCGCTCATTCCACAGGACGCCGATCACGTACGGAATACGTGATCATCTTTCATATAGTTTAGATAATACATAAGAGAAATAAAGTAAATATAATGATGCATATAGCACTCACAGTTATTTTTTTTAATCTTACTATATTTTCAAAAATGCCAGGGAATGCGTGCTAAAAGCCGGCCGGCTGTCAATGTTAACATCACTTACTTCGTGTATACATACTCACTACCTTATACGATCCTGTTATCACAAACAGCTCGTCATTTTTAGCTGAGACTCTTTGTTATAATCATGTAGGTATATTTACTTACACGATAGTTTCCCACGACTGTGGTCGGTCGAAAGCACATTGCTTTTGAACACACCGATTGCTGAGTGATGCTTACCCTGAAACGGAGAGAAATATCTTATTAATAAGCATGTTGTTAAAATCCAATATTACACTATATTATTTTTAATTCGTTTAAAATTAATTCTCATTATTTTATTTAGTTAGGCCATGTTTGAAAAAATTAAATTAAATGTGGGTCCTACTGGAATTAAGAATATCAAGACGTGTTGTCGAGGGGCTTGTGGCTAAATAATCACAGCCGCACAGGTCGATCGATCAGGTTAAACTACGCTTGCCGCGTTTGGTCCGTGGATGGGTGACCATCTTTACATACTTAGACCCCTCCGTGCCTCGGAAAGCACGTTAACCCTTTATAAGGCACAAGAATCTGTTAACTGCTAATATGATATCTAGGAAGTCTTTATAAAAAATACGTTTTTTTTTAAAAAAAACATGTTTTCCATATGGAATTCGTTTTTGATCTATTTTTTTTTTTGTACGTTTTGTTTTTGCTAACAAACTGTCAAATCACAAAGTAAAAAAGTTGAATTTACCTGACGTTTCATTCAGCCGGCAAAATTGAATTATTATGGTGTCCAAAATATGGACAGAGCCCTACAAATGTAAGGTTAAGCCGTTGGGCCCGGCTGTCATTTGTAGATCTTTGACAGTCGCTACGGGTCATCAGAAGCTCGAAAGTCTGTCAACCAGTCTTACCAAGGGGTATCGTGTTACCCAGTAGCTGGGTTGTGGAGGTCAGATAGGCAATCGCTCCATGTAAAATACTGGTATTCAGCTGTATCCGGTAAGCCTGAAAGCCAACCCCAACATAGTCGGGAAAAGGCTAGGCAGATGGTGATGTTGTGGAGTTCTATAAAACTATTGTCGACGACATTATAATTAGGATACAATAAAGCTGAAATCTAACCAAATAATTACAGCACCACACATAAACGAAAATGCTTCTAAACTGTAACTAATCGTCTCCTTTATAAAATAAAATTTAAGGCCCGGTATTCCACCATCCACCTTTATTATTTGAATAATAAAATCCGCTTGAATCCATTTCATCATTATTACTTGACGGCAAGAGGGTAATAGAAATCGGTTATCAGGCCAAACTGAAGAGGCGAGGCGTCCATCAATGATTCCGGTTCAATGAACTCGTTATTGCCCCAGCGAGGCAATACTGGGGCACTCCACGTCCTCTTGTTTTATGTACAAACTAGTATATTGCTTATCCTATGTGTTTGCTGATATACAGAGATTAATTGTTACTCTGAAGAGCTTGGGATTAACCATAGCAACATTCAGGTCATACTGTACGCAGATAATATTATGAATTGTCAGTTTGTGGCCATTTCACGATTTTTCCTATGATTCATAATATTGTCCTGTTATGATTATACCAAAGCGGCCTTTTTAGACCCCCTGATCGTAATTATTACAAAGTATTACATAGTATTATTACATGCTAGCATAGCATAGTATTATAACATCACGCTTATATGCTCCGAAAGGGTAGTTAGGCGTGTAAATACTACCTACGTGTAAATTACTCGTACATGAAAAAAAGTAACTAAGAAAAGTTACTGAGAAGTCTGACGTAAATATTGAAAACAGTCGGCCCGGCCACCAACATTTTTACCACATTATGGATATTAAGTCAGAGAAATTATTTTTTGATCAAATTAACCACCAACTGGTAATTATTTTTTTATCAAATTAACTACCAACTGCAGGCTTAGCATGACACTCTCTATTAATTCGAAGAATAGACACGGCTCTTTCTATACAAAGTGACATTTCGTTTCTCAGTTTTTGACATCTCACCGTAGAAATCCTTCTACAATCTGTCATCTTGTCTTTCGTTTGTAACGATCTTTGTCTAGGTCCTTTTTTATGTAGAAGGATTTCTACGGTGCGATGTCAAAAAAGGAGAAACGAAATGTCACTTTGTATGGAAAGAGCCGTGTCTATTCTTCGAAGAAATAGAGAGTGTCATGCTAAGCCTGCAGGTACTAAAAGGTTACCATCCAGTGAAAGTATATTTCTTAAAACTACCAAGTAAACTTGTCCGTAGGTACACTCAATCAAATGACAACACCGTTTCATACAATTAATTGACAATTGTATATAAAAGTCTGTAACACGTTCGGTAAATTGACGTTGTGCGTCAATTTGAGGAACAATTTATTTCCCTGCCGGTATTTCGTGGAGTTTGTGCTGTAAAAGGAATAACGTCAATTTAAATCTCTGTAGGTATGTAGGAAGGTAAGGTGGTGAAGGGCGGGCGTTCTGTAATATTGACGTTCGTAAAGTGCTGATTCTCTGCTTAGTTTAAATTAAATGACTTTTGATTTTGGTAAGTAATCATTTGTTTGATAGGTTCTTAATGATTTAATATATTATTTATGATGAGGATAAGTTCGAACCGATCGATAGACAAATACGTCAACATTAATTTTATAAAATATTACAAGTTTGCCTTTTTATTTGGAAACAATACCAAGTCATACTATAACATACCGAACCATTAGTTTAATCCGATAAAAATAATAATATACCTCTAATACATGTTCGCAAAGCAATTAAAACCACCCGTTTCGAATTTCATTGCAGTATAAATTATTTTCATCGCCAATTAGCAATAGAGCTTCGCTATCGGAAAAATACAACGAGACAAAAAACAATGTGAAAGAGAAACAAAACCACCTAGTGCGAGTAGGGTTCCGTACCACCGTATAATTTATAACAATATTATCTAAAAACGCCGAAAACAACACGTTTCGTGTATAAAATTAAAAATTTAAGGGCAGGTTTTTAATTTAAATTTTATTTATTTTTTATTATTTATTGTTATAGCGGCCATACTATGTACACCACATACACACCTAATCAGCCTATAATGTTCCCACTGCCGGGACACAGGCGTCCTGTCTATGAGAGGGAGTAGTCCGTAATTCACCACACGGGCCCAGTGCGGGTTGGTAGATGTCAGATGTCTTCGAATTTCCGGTTCTAGGACATGCCGGTTTCTTCACGATGTTTTCCTTCACCGTTTTGAGAGCAGTGGTGATGAAATAGTTTACACAAAGTGAGTATTATGGACACACTCTGTGAACATTTCAAGTGTGTAGACACTTGAAATTCTCTCACAGATATACCTATTACGGTTCAAGAGATACAGCTCTGTGAAAAACGGACGGACGGAAAGCGAAGACTTTGGGTACGGATCCCTAAATCCAGCGAGATATAAAGTAGGTATATGTGAAAGATAAACACGCAAATAAGTTCGTAGGTGGTGCGAAGTGGCATCGTTTTCAACGGAAATATCGAGTTACTGTTTTACTGTCAATATTGATTTCCAACATTCCAAGTTAAGAAGAACCTGTTCTGAAAACGGTTTGTTTTGCTTTTCGCACGCTTAATATAATACTGGCTTAATTAACTCAAAAATTAGATTTTTGGGAAATCGCCGTTAAATGTTTTACATTGGGGTCTAGTCGGCTTATAAGCCAATATGATAAATATGTAATTTACAGTTAATTATAACGCGGTTCGGCTGTGGAATTCACTTCCGCCTGACATTAGGGACTGCGAAACTGTTGCTGTTTTTAAAAGAAGAGTGAAAGAACACTATCTTTCCACTTTGCCATAGTTGCATATTATGTATTTATTATTTTATACCATTAATTATATATAAGTATTTTAGTGACATTTATTTTAGAAGTATGCATTTATGTAAGTATATATTATAGTAAGTATTGTATATTTAAAATAGTGCATAGTTTATTTTTTGTTGTTTTTGTGTATTTTGTTTTCTCTTCTACTCTTTACACACGGTGTCTACATTTCATTGTCTACTGTCCTATCGCAGGTATGCTGGAAGAGATTTCTTTAGAAAAAAGCATCACCTTTGTACTTCTTTTTCTGTTCCTTTCTTCTTGTCTGTTTATATGTGTTTACATAAACTGTTAAATAAATAAATAATACATACTTTTCAAAAACCATTGATTAACACTGTGCAAAAAAAATGCAGAAATCCTAACTTTGACTCAAGCTCTAATAGATCAGTATTCTATTAAGCGTGCGATTTGTTCTGAGTTTAATCTAACTATTTCTTGCTTTTGAGAATGATGGATTATGTTTCTACCGTGTTTTGTCTGACTTGAGAGGTTTTTACTTTCTAATATACGCTTAGCATGACGCTTTCCATTTCTTCTCCACTGCAGAAAAGAAATCGCCTGTCGCGTATATTTCTCGGTAGAAAACTGTCAACTGTCTACACGGAAACGTCGTTTTTGTCTACTCTTCCGTCGATAAAACGCTTATTTACGGTTCCCATCCCATTATTGAGCTTGGTGATCAGCGCGATTTCCATAATGTAGCTACAGTATAAGCGTAATCAGCCGTTCCTTGCTGGGACATAGGCCTCTTCTCTGTGGGCGTGAGTGATCCGTACCCACCGCGCCGGCCCAGTGTGGGTTGGTGAGTGTCACATGTCTCTGAAATGGTAACAGGACATGCCGGATTCCTCTAGAATCTGGATGTTTTATTCATCTTTTTATTTTTTGCTAATCGATAACGTGATGTTATGTATTATCTCGGATGTGTTTTGGCAGAGGTTTAGCTATAGTATACCTGCATTTCGCCAGTTATGTTAAGTGTCATATAATAGGGGCGAGCCATAGCCATGAACCGGGCACAAATCCAGGCTCTGGGCAGAGAATCCTGATTGAAAAATCAAATTCTACTTTGCCCGACCTGGGAAGTGGGAATCGAGCCCAGGACTTCTGGTTCAGTAGAGTGGCACTTGCGACCACTAGACCAACAGCATTTGTTTTTTGATAATGTAGCATAATATTGATATACAGGATAAGTTTAGAAGGAGTGCGGATATTTTAGGAGGTAATCAGGGTCATAGAACTGAACTACTTTCCCCAAGAAACATAGGTCGAAATCTAAAAAAATTAATTGAACTTCTTATACAAACATAAGTCACGTGACCAGTCACTTTGTATGAGAAGTCGATTTTAAATTTTCGACCTTTTTTTCCTTGGGGAAAGTTGTTCAGTTTTATGCACCTGATTGCCTCCTAAAACTTCCGCACTACTTTTAAACGTAGCCTGTACTGTACCCTTGGTGTAAAATAAACAACACACTAAAAATCAAACTCATTTTCCGTAAATTTCTCTACACTTTACCTTTACTCAAATAACATCAACAACAGCATGAACGACAAAACATTGTGTACAGATGAAAGTATGCTAACAAAAATCCAGGTACTAAATAAATTTTAAAAGGATTAAACACAAACAAGCCATGTTGGTCCATCCAATACCTAGTATAAATAGGTATAAAAATATTGCACCAACATTTTTAACAAATAAAAGTTGAGTCCATTACTTGATGGAAAAGCTGGATAAATTTTAACTGTACTGAAACGCATAGTATGTACTTATAAACATGTAGATATATATGTGGGGCTTGTGGCGAAATAATAACAGCCGCACGGGTCAATCGATCAGGTTAAGCTACGCTTGCCGCAGTTGGTCCATGGATGGGTGACCATCTTTACATACCAAGACCCCTCCGTGCCTCGGAAAGCACGTTAAGCCGTTGGTCCCGGCTGCCATTCGTGGATCTTTGATAGTCGTTACGGGTCGTCAGAAGCCCAAAAGTCTGACAACCAGTCTTACCAAGGGGTATTGTGTTACCCAGTAACTGGGCTGTGGAGGTCAGATAGGCAGTCGCTCCATGTAAAATACTGGTATTCAGCTGCATCCGATCAGAAGCTGACCCCAACGTAGTTTAGAAAAGGCTAGGCAGATGATGATGAAACATGTAGATATAAAACGGTGATATATATCTGTAGTATATTTTATATTTATTTTAGTAGTAATTTCTGGCTCAACGCTGGTCCTGGGGGGTAACCATCACCTCTTATAGCAGTATTATTTCAATATTACTTCAGCGAGAGAAAGAGATGGAGCTATAAGTCCTGTATAGCTCCATCACTTTCCCACTGTGAAGTAATATTATAATAATACTGCTATAAGAGGTGATGGTTACCCCCTGCTCTACAAGGGCGCAAAAACGAATTGATTAGCATTTGAAAGTACTGTTGGAGCTGCTGAAGATTTCAAAAACTATCTTTGCATTGTTTATGCTAGATGATAAATGATTTATTTTATGTAAGTAGGTTTGAGCAGTGGTGGCCCAGTGGTAACGGCCGCGACTTACGAGTTGTAGGTCGTAGGTTCGAACTCAGACAGGCGCTTTACTTTGTGTAAATTATTTCATCACCACTGCTCTCAAAACGGTGAAGGAAAACATCGTGAGGAAACCGGCATGTCCTAGAACCAAAAATTCGAAGACATGTGTCATCTACCAACCCGCACTGGGCCCGCGTGGTGGATTACGGCCCGCTCCCTCTCACAGAGAGGAGGCCTGTGTCCCAGCAGTGGGAACATTATAGGCTGATTATGTATGATGATTATGTAAGTAGGTTTGTACAAACACTTTTACACGTCAATCATATTTTTAAAATAAAGCTAAATGAGGTCGGCGTTTCCTATCTGACTACTCTGAGAAGAAAGGCCGA
Source organism: Atethmia centrago (assembly GCA_905333075.3). Taxonomy (NCBI): domain Eukaryota; kingdom Metazoa; phylum Arthropoda; class Insecta; order Lepidoptera; family Noctuidae; genus Atethmia; species Atethmia centrago. The sequence goes on along the minus strand of HG995379.1, from coordinate 22,115,912 downwards.
AACAAACTCAGAGGTCACAGTCTCCTTTAAAGTCCAGACATAATCTTGGTCAGATCATGTGAAGGCCATGTAGATTGGTGTCCGAAATGGTCCTTTTGAGGAAAGAACCACACAGATTGAGTGGACCTGTCCAGTCAGTGCACGCATTTGTCAGTAATCGTGCAACTCAACTCAGAACTTAAGGAGCTCAACGATTCGACGAACAATACCAAAGAAAGAACATTTGGGTAGGCCGCATAAATTACTCAAACTGCCAGACCATGATTAATACTAAATGAGAAAAAAACAACAACAATGACCCACATAGGTATATAAATTCAATCTCTTAGTTAGTATAGTTGCACAGCACATTATTATGTGAGTACTACTTACCTACTATAAAGCTGCCATTTACTAAATACGTCTTTCATTGACTTGAATGTGCCCTGGCGGCTGGGAGTATGTCGTGCTCACTCTAATGTCTCGCTGATGGTGGCGCGTGTGTTGGATCATTTAGCTCCCTTCAAAATGGTTGAGCTGAATGGTGCTAATCCATGAGACATGTTCGTGAACGGTCGCCGTCAGTAGAGACTGGTCATCTCTTAGCTGCCACGGCTTATTTTAATTTTTAAATTGATTTTTTTTTTCTTGTTTATAATTTTATTACTGACGCTTTTACGTTTTACATCGTTCTCACATGTATAATTTCACAATATTTTATAACCATAATTATGTTGATTTAAAAGAGTGTCCGTGGAGTTTCTTACCCGTTCTTCTCCATGGGAACCTACTACGCTTTGGAATGGAACTAGCTTCATCTTTTTGACTGACCGACCCCTTGACAATTCAAAAGTGCCTGTAATTCGTTTATTTGAAATAAATGCTTTGAGTTTGAGAATAGAAAGTAAAATATTAAAAAAAAAAGAACGGTTTCCTGACAATTTTTTTGGTAAAATAAAGCACAAACGAATCATGAATACTTAAGCCATAATAACAAAGCGTGGTGATGGATGCTCGTTTTTTTATGTTTGAGAAAAGGCTTCTGCCCAGGATTGCGATATTTATGTCCAGGATATTTAGGCAGATTATTAAATTGTGACTATGCAGTTTATATTTAAGTGGTACCTAACTACCGATACGAAATGGGTAACAAGCTTAGGGTGAAGTCCCGTAGCGCCGGACGGCACCTACCGCCGGACACTCGTCCTATTCAAGCAAGTTTAAACCGGTTCGATTCAAAGTACAAGTGAAAGGGGCGCGGGGGGCACACAGCAACAGGATCACGCGCCGCGGCTCGCCGCCAGTGACGCGCAAGGCGACGCACACTGGTCCCAAATGATAAAAAAGGGGACATTAAGAAATTTTTGACAAAAGGTCAACCGATTCAGCTTATTTTTTTTTTGTAGACAGCTGATGCAATTACAAATCACTTTTGTACATTGAGTTTTTGCCAAAAAAGCCGTATTTTCAGAGAAAAAAAATATTCAAATATTTTTTGTATGAAAGAAATCCTAATTTTGTCTTTATCTTCCAAGATTCAAACGTATTCAAAATAAAACTTAGCGCAGCTTGTAGAGGGGCTAATTTCTCACTACTTTGTCATAGACACTCAACTGCGATTTTGTGCTCCTTTTGAGTTACATGCACTTTAAATATTTTTTGTATGAAAAAATCCTAATTTTGTCTTTATCTTCCAAGATTCAAACGTATTCAAAATAAAACTTAGCGCAGCTTGTAGAGGGGTTAATTGTTCATCACTTTGCCATAGACACTCAATTGCGATTTTGTGCTCCTTTTCAGTTACAGGCACTTTAAATTTTTCGTTGTCGGATGAGCTTTACTAGTTTTTTGTAGACAGCTGATACAATTACAAGTAACTTTTAAAGATGTATTTTTTGTTAAATAAGCCGTATTTTCAGAGTTAAAAAATTAATTCAAAAAGTATTTCTAGTTCTGGGAGTATTTGTGGTAGCTTCTGATGTAGATGCACCCGCTTCCTCTTCGTACGATAAATTATGCTCTTCTACGTCTACTGAAATGTCCTCTATGGTATATTCTGGATCAAACAACATAGGAAAATTCACAGAAGTTAAAGTTGGCCACAAAATTTTAGACTCCAACCACTCCTTGTTTTTAACACCAAATCTTTCGTTTCTACCTGAATTGTCCCATCTTCTAGCTAGGTTTGACGTATAATTTTGGCAAAACTTTTTGATAATACTGAGCTCTTCGTTTGGAATTTCACTTGAAATACGATTTATAATGGTTTGACACAGTAAATCACTATTTTTAAGGCACCCACTATTACTCAAAAAAGAAAAAATGTCTAAATTAGTCACAAATGTAGTCATTTTGATACAAAAATGTTACAGGCAAATAAATAAAAGTTACAATGTGGTGATAGTTGATAAAAAATTGTGTTGTTTTTACGAGCACAAGACGCGTAATGAACAAAAACGGGTTCCGCTTGCCCTTATACTATTGATATATGACTCATTACCCAACTATCCCGTTACTTAATGGGGTAGTTAGATAATGGCTCATTACCTAACTACCTCATTACTTAATGGGGTAGTTAGATAATGAGCCAAATATTCTTGCAATTTGGATGAGTCACGAGAAAATAAAACATACTAAGATGTTCTCCTACATAAATACCGCAAAACTACAAAGGGAATTTTTAATTGCAATTTATATACCTATTCATCATTCAGCGTTTTCGACGCGTTCGACTAGATGACCAAATAGAGCCGAAATCGTCACTTATAGGGTAATTAAGCAATGACTCTATACAAAAAAAAAATTACATACGAGTCACACAATAACTTACTTGTACATAAACATGTCTGAACACGTTTTGAGATTTCCTTGTTTGTTTATTTGATACTGATAATTTCATATATTTGTAAGAGTTACTCTACAAGCTGCGCTAAGTTTTATTTTGAATACGTTTGAATCTTGGAAGATAAAGACAAAATTAGAATTTTTTTATACAAAAAATATTTAAAGTGCCTGTAACTCAAAAGGAGCACAAAATCGCAGAAGAGTGTCTATGACAAAGTAGTGAGCAATTAGCATCTCTACAAGCTGCTTTAAGTTTTATTTTGAATACGTTTGAATCTTGGAAGATAAAGACAAAATTAGGATTTTTTCATACAAAAAATATTTAAAGTGCATGTAACTCAAAAGGAGCACAAAATCGCAGAAGAGTGTCTATGACAAAGTGGTGAGCAATTAGCTCTTCTACAAGCTGCGCTAAGTTTTATTTTGAATACGTTTGAATCTTGGAAGATAAAGAGAAAATTAGGATTTTTTCATACAAAAAATATTTAAAGTGCCTGTAACTCAAAAGGAGCACAAAATCGCAGAAGAGTGTCTATGACAAAGTGGTGAGCAATTAGCACCTCTACAAGTTGCGCTAAGTTTTATTTTGAATACGTTTGAATCTTGGAAGATAAAGACAAAATTAGGATTTCTTTCATACAAAAAATATTTGAATATTTTTTTTCTCTGAAAATACGGCTTATTTGGCAAAAACTCAATCTATAAAAGTGATTTGTAATTGCATCAGCTGTCTACAAAAAAAAAATCAGCCGAATCCGTTGACCTTCTGTCAAAAATTTCTTAATGTCCACTTTTTTATCATTCGGGACCAGTGTGCGACGGCAGGAGCGGGAGTTTGCTGCTTTTGGCGGGAAATCACGGCGTCAAGTAAAAATCGATGTAAGTAATTCTGGCACATTTATGCGTTTACATTTTAATGGTATTCAAAAATAAATGTAGTACTTGATTGTTATCCGTAAACTGATAGAATGTTATTAGATTATTTAACTAATTTTGGTAGGTACCACCTAATGTACGAAATCATCTGTCCCTTAGTACCGGACACTAAGTCATCCCTTAGCACCGGACGGTAAACATATTGATATATCTCGTAAGAATTAACGTTATTCATTCTAATTGTTTAATTTTGTTTTAGAACATAGAAGAATGAATAGAATTGAAATGGAAGAGAAGAAAAAGAAAGGATCGTGGGAGCCACAGAGCTTACAAACTGCTATCAATAAAATTTTGACCAAACAATTGAGTGTAAGGCAAGCTGCAATGCGATACAATATTCCAAAAAGCACTGTACATGACAAAATAAAGGCGCTAAATCGAGGAGAAGAAGAAACGCCGTACAAAAAAGTGGCAGAAGAAAAAGAAAATGAAAAGAACATGAGAGACAAAAAGAAGGAATTAGGATCTAAGTTTAAAGCAGTAATTGGAAGCAATGGAAAGCAAACCAAAGGAAAGAGCGTAGATAAAGGAAAAGAAGCGGAAGACGTGGAGCCCAAAGAAAAAATGGAAATAAAGTGGAACCATTAACTGAAACATCTAAAACAAACACAACAATTTGCGTGGTTTGTTTAGAAGACACTGAGGAAGACCGGATCCAGTGCTCCTCCTGTCTTGGGTGGGCACATGCAGCATGTGCAGACGTCCCAGAGTCAGGAGATGGCTACATATGTGATTGATGCAGGCTATACTGAGATGTCCAGTGCTTTTGGTATGGCACAAATATCCGTCCGGTACTAGGTGCCACTTTTATAAATTACATTTTTTGTAACCAAAGTCTGATTAATGGTGTTAATTATTTTTAAGCAGAGGTTGTGTTTTTTTTAGTTTAATTTGATTTCTAACTTTTTTATCTATTGTAAGTCATAAATAAGTAATCATTCCTTAAAATATTTTTTATTTTATTTCTAAAAAACCTTAAGTGTCCGCCACTAGGGGACTTCCCCCTAAATACATTATGATAATTTAATATGATTGTGTTGAATTTGTATGCAACGTAGCCGTGTTTGTATCCTTTGTCGCATAAGAAAATCATATAAACAAAAATTCTTTCACAAAACGAGCTTTCGTTAACGATAATTAAATCAGCACAGTTAAATAAGTTTAATATTTTGCAAGTGAAAGCCTCTGCGGCTGCCCTTCACACCGTGTCGTAACAGCGAACTCATGAACAATTCAAGCCAAGTTACATCTCATTACTCTGAGCAGCGAGCTAGAACATTTATTATTTCTTAGAGATTTCAAGGGACTTAATAAATCAAGATTATTTTACTTTATACATGAAGATAAGAAATGTAGGTATAAATAAAAGTTGGCGGATTTATTTTTTTGTTAAAGATTACCTACTGTTGTAAAATAGGTCCTGTTTATTCATGCTTGAGAAATAAGTATGAATTAAGCTTAATTCAGCTCAAAGTCTGACAGTAAAAAAATAAAAAAAAAGTTTTTTTTTGGCACTTTATTTATCGCTAGCAAGGATTTCAGAGTATTCAGTCCAAAAAAAACCTACACATTTATTTTATCCGCTAACGAAGTTACCGATAATTCGATATCAAAGTTCACCTTGACCTTTCCAACTAACTCAGACACGGCGACAAAAGCGAAGCAACACAAATACTAACTGCAAACATTACGAACACAAACACGAAAGCCGAACACAATCAACTCTGTTTATTTATTTACCATTATTCGGCGTTCCGTTATCGGTAAATAGTCGGACGTTGTGATAGGCGGATAGGTTTATTGAATAGGCGGCCTCAGTCAATATCGGTTGTCATGCAAATATACTCCTTCATTGAGATTCCCTTTGGTTGGAACTCATGAAGAGTTCGGTAGCTCTTTAAAACCGTTAATTCGTTTGGAATTTTAAACGCCAATGTCAATTTCAATCAGCAGGCTTAGCATGACGCTTTGTATTTCTTCGAAGAATAGACACGGCTCTTTCTATACAAAGTGACATTTCGTTTCTCCTTTTTTGACATCCCACCGTAGAAATCCTTCATAAAAAAGAACCTAGACAAAGATCGTTAGAAACAAAAGACAAAATTACAGATTGTGGAACAATTTCTACGGTGAGATGTCAAAAATGGAGAAACGAAATGTCACTTTGTATAGAAAGAGCCGTGTCTATTCTTCGAAGAAATACAAAGCGTCGTGCTTTTATTTTTTGGTCGGAAATCATCAAACAACTTCTCCCGCTCTAGGCGGAACGGGAGGGTGTATCAGACTCTTACTGACTAAAACCCATCCGTATTCCTTCCGTTGCCTGTGTTGCGGGGGCTTCGGTGACCCTTTAGTACCTTCCCGCGACCCCGGCAGGAAAGCGTCGTGGTAAGCCTGCTGTTCGTCTTGGGGTATATTTATATGATAAGTTACCTACAGTACAGTTACCGTTATTGATAAGTTACCTATGTAAATTAAATAAAAACTTCTACAAACAAGGTAGTCTAAAATGATCTATTTTTATAATTTTAAAATTAAATCTTATGATCCGAATTTACTCACATCTGGTTAGCCAAAAAAGTTGAGAAGAATCATCTTATAATGCGAAAGCGTTAAATGATAAATTATTTTATTTCGGTAACTACGTCTTAATCAGTAATGAATAGTTCCGCAGGCGAACCCCGGTAACCAACGTAACTCGATGAATTGCCAAACTTAGTGGCAGTGCCGGAACCTACCGATGACCTTGTAGGGATCCGCTGGATGCGGGAAGCACAGAACCGGTCGATGTGGCGATGCTTGGGCGAGACCTATGTCCAGCATTGGACGTCTTTCGGCTGAAATGACGATGATGATGATGAATATGGATCAGTATCGTGTTACATAAAACCGGGCTGCGTTTTTATAAGGAAAAATATTTTTTTATCAGAAGCCTTTATCTGGTTCGATATGACAAAATAATCCCCTGTTACGACAATCGGGGCAGTGAAACACTTCGTAGTCATTTTATCGATAAACAGTTTGGTCATAAATACGTAGGTATAGGTAGGTACTTACACTGTTTGGCGTGCCGGAGAGTAAGTTATTTTTAGAACTCTTATAAATGTTAGTATTTCATAAACTTAAGCATAAGTAAAACATTTACAAGTATTAACCAAATAAAGTATTACATTTCCTTAACGACTGAAGCCCGGCTCGTACCCGATTTGGTGTTAAACAATAGAAAATCAATTGTGTCTCATTAGCTGTCCTTGACCGATTAAAACTGGCCAAGTGCGAGTCGGACCACGCACAATGAAGGGTTCCGTAGGTGGGAATTGGGATGAATTTATCCTAAAAACACAATTAACATTGTAGTTGAAAAACATCATCTCCCATACATCAAAATTAGCACTTTAAAGTTTAATATTACGCAAACGGACCCTTGAATTAAAAAATGGTGGTAACAGACCCGCAATATTTTTGAACGGCCTATCCAACGATACTCGACACCATGAGATAGACGAGAAAAAAAAATATCATCCCCACATTACGGAAGGTACTCTAAAAAAATACTTATTTTACCAAAATTGCCAAATTACAGCTTTCTAGTAGGTACTAAGCATCTCTGAGCTACAGCGAGGACAGACAGACATACGGACATGACGAAACTATAAGGGTTCCTTGTTTACTACGGAACCCTAAAAATTAATACTAATAAAGTAGTCCCAAATGATCGTCCTAGTGTGGACATTGCAAGTTAAAAGATAAAAATTACTTAAGTTTCCTTTTGAAACAATAATTTGAGACTAGTTTATTAGTAAGAGTTTTTAAGGGTCGAAACGTCGGGGTCATGGGGTCGGGTCGGGGTCTCTATGGAATTTGTGTTTCGGGGTACGATACTGTATTGTAAAGGGAATAGCTTATTACGTTTTGGTTCGATTGCACATAATATATTGTTAGAATTAGCATTTTCATTACCCGTCAAACGATACAAATGCTAATTCCTCTGTTACGACGTCTGTAAAAGATCGCTTTTAGCGATAAGACCGCCCATTGTGTCACCCCTTGTAAAATTTCAACGTTTGTATCTGTAATTTTTATGGTGTACATAATAAAGAGTATTCTATCTATTCCATCGGTTGCCCATTCATTTGTTACTTCAAGCTTAACTACTAAGCTGTAATCTATTGCGCTGGATGCAACTTGGGTACCATAAGTACCGGTGATCTATTATTCAGGTTCTCTTCGTAGAATTTCCACTGGTAAGGTAAATAAATAACCATAAAATGGTAGTAAAACCATTCGAGTTAAAAGGCATCTGGGATTTAAAATGCATTTAAGAAGATATTTATACAAAGACATTTCCATCGTGTGAATTTCCAGAAGTTACTAGATTTTTTATTACTAAAAATATTCATAATCATTTATTAAATTGCGAATATGGGTACAAAAGAAATTTTAATATTTTGCTATGTAACTTATTAAAGAGGTTTGTATTTTTTCTAACAAACATTATAACCTCTAATTTAAATAAACATGTTAACGTAAGAATATTAAATTTTAAAATAGATAGGTGAAATGAAATGAAATGATGATGAAATGAAATGAAATGATGAAATGAAATGATGATAATGAAATGATTTTATTTTCTGTAAGTAGGTTTGTACAAACACTTTTACACGTCAATCTTATTTAGAAAAAAACTAGACAGATACTAATTACTTTATAGACATAAACGTAGGTATTTTATTCACAAATAAAAAATATTTATATATGAACCAACACTAAGAAGTACCCCATAATTATTTATTTACATAACCAAATTACAAGATGATTATTAACATTAACTAAATTAAATGAAAACTAAGTTAAGCCTAGAAAAGGCCCTCGGCCATTGTACCGAGGATGCTGGCGGCATTTCCTCGCTGAATTGCAATGCTGATGCGTTGCGCGAGAAAGCCACCAGCTTTTCGGTCACCAGTTACATCAACTATTACCATTACCCAATAATTAGATCAAGGAAGTGATATTCAATAAAGTATCTAATTATTAAATCTGTTGTTGTGATTAGTTTACCAAAATACGAGGAAAAGCCTGAGTAACAAACACCTAGCACCATAAAACAAGCTCTAATTAACCTTAGCGAACTCATAAAATTTCACGTTACAAAGTGAAGTTTCCCGCTGAGCGGAAATTATAGGCTGAACACGGAACATTTGTCATTGTCTCCCCATTAACGTCGGAAAGGAATCCTGTTCCATCATTCATCTTGTAATAAATTCTTCGAAGTCTTTCGGCCCTTCATATTACTATTAGGGTCGGTGCTAAAAACTTTTCAACAGCTTTCGACTGTCTATCAATTTTGTTGTTATGTCATTTACTGGACATGAATGATAATTTAAGTCCATAGATTTTTAAATCAATGAAATCCTAACTATGAATGCGAAAGTGAGTTACGCTTTCACGCTAAAACGGCTAAACGGATTTGGATGAAATTTGGCACATGGGTAGACTATGACCTGAATTAGGACATAGAATACTTTTATTCCGATATTCTAACGGGTTGCGGGTGAAACCGCAGGGCGCAGCTAGTACGTTATCAGCTAAAAACAGTCTTAAAAAAAAAATATGTACACGTATAAATAAGGGGGGAAGGTATCATAGGGCATATACAATTCATCCACAACGCTGTCAACGGGAAAAGTGCCCAAAAAGCTGGCAGCATTGCCACGTTGAATGGCAATGCTCATTCTTTGGACAAAAGATAGACCAGCTCTTTAGTCATGTGTCAACCGCTTGGCGATACCCCGAGAAACTAATTAGGCACTCGAATTCCGTGGTTGGTTTCCGTGTTTGAAGCTCAATCGGCTCGAACATGTAACTCCAAAATTGAATAATTGTATGTGTTTGTGGACGAATAATCATTCTATTAACTCTTCTGGTCGAACAGAAACTCATAACAGTTGTTAGAGGTATATAGCGTCAAGAACATGATAGTCTGACAACCCTGAGGTAACTTAGGATTTAGACATGTCCTGTACCTAAGTTGCGGTAAAGATAATTATTGGTACTTAGTTTAGGTGAGGCTAGGTAGACAAAACAAATAAAAGAAAGTCAAAAATGACAAAAATTCGAGGACATGTGACATCTACCAACCCGCATTGGGCCCGCGTGGTAGATTACGGCCCACTCTCTCTCGAAGAGAGGAGGCCTGTGATTCAGCAGGGAGGACTTTATAGGCTGTGTGTGACGAACACTGTCTACACTGAATATAGAAGTAACCTGTGGCGCTAGAAAACGTAATTTTAAATTTGAAAACACTCATTCCGCACATTTTTTTTTATATATGGCATCTCGCAGGTCAACCTAGGAAGTTGTCGGCTGCTTAACCTAGTTTGCCTGTGGGTGCCTCGTTAAATGAAGGCCTCCAGCCAGGGCATAAAACTTAAAACTATATTTATTTATTTAGGCAAACCTAAATACACACAAAGACATTCATAGTACATAAATCATTTACAAATACAATAGCATTGCATGCATCTAAATTAAAGGTTCACAGCATTTTATTTAGATCTCACTGTGAAATAATAATGTATATAAAGATGGATAACAATGTAATTATTTTTATTTAGTTTTAAGACTTCACTTATACCTATAGTTGGTACGATTATTGTACTTGCCACATACATTTAAACCAAAATATTATAGGATAGTTGTATTTTTTATTAAAAAAATCACGTATATGTTTACTTCGAGCGTAAGTGCTAGGGCCCCTGTATAGTATTTTTACTGATAAATCTTTCTCGTTCTTCGAAGTACAAACAAAATTGTAACTGTAAAGACTTTTTCAATGAAAAATTAGGCTTCATGGCAATGCTTTGACGCGAAATCTAATTAAGCTTTTCCTTGGCTTCCGGCTTATTAAAGCATGGTTTTGCTTGGCAATGTGGTTTAAACGGCTTGGCTGATTAATTCCTTTTCGCTTTCAACTAGCTATGACGACCAGTTTGGCTCATTGTTAGTGTACGCTGCATCTGAACCAAAAGGTCGCGGGGGGGAATCCCGCACCGTAAAACGTTTGTGTGAATGAACATGTCTCTTTTTATCGGTCTGGGTGTATGGTGCATTTAATGTATTTATCAGTTGTCTAGTACAAGCTCTGCTTTGTTTGGGACTAGATAGTTTTGTGCAATATGTCCCGGGATAATAATTTATGGAATATCTGTGACGAATTTATGTGGGCGTATTTTTCTTTTTGGACGTCAGGATTAATCATGACAGGAATGTGGTGAAAAATTTTTCATGTAGTTCTCTTAAGACAAATTAAGCCACAACGATAAAATGGATTATTATTTTAAGTACTTTTTTTTTACCGAAAGTTTCATAAACAATTACTACGTGTTTAAAATACTAAGATATGTATAGTGGCTACTTAATTAACAGTATGTTACAGTTTCTGATCAGGCGATAATTAGCTGATTAATTACCCGTCTGCTACACGGCTTCGTTAATCTATTTACTCAAACTATAATATATGACACGTCAGGTGCACCGAACTGCACGCTATTGGCTGGCTTTTAACCACGGACGCTCGATCCGAAGTAATTGAATCATAATAATTATTTCTGGGAACTGAATCAGGCACGCTACATAATCAACCTATAATGTTCCCACTGGTGGGACACATTCCTCCTCTCTGTGAGAGGGAGTGGGCTGAAATACACCACGCGGGCCCAGTGCGGTTTGGTACATGTCACATGTCTTCGAATTTTTTGGTTATAGGTCATGCCGGTTTCCTCACGATGTTTTCCTACACCGTTTTGAGAGCAGTGGTGATGAAATAATTTAAACAAAGTAAAGCTCCTGTTCTGTGTGGTGCCGGACGTAAAGAATAGCACCATCCCATTTCTTCCCGTGGGTGTCGTAAAAGGCGACTAAGGGACTTACTAGAGAATGGGCAGCAGCGTTTTCTATGCATTTTAACACCATACTGCGATCGCCAACCAGCCTGCCAAGCGTGGCGATTATGGCAAACCCCCCCCCCCCCCCCAATATTGGGGGAGGCCTATGTCCAGCAGTGGATGTCTTTCGGCTGGAATGATGATGATGATGAAAGCGCCTGTCTGGGTTCGAACCTACGACCTACAACTCTTAAGTCGCGGCCGTTACCACTGGGCCACCACTGCTCTCGACGGACCACAGACTCTCGATCCTAAGTAATTTTTTTTTTTTTTTTTTTTTTTTTTTTTTTTTTTTTTTTTTTTTTTTTTTTTTAAACGTTGCCCCACACTAGGAATTTCTTCCTGTATCGTGGGTGTGTTCACAAACATAGAACTCACAAACACTAACACCCAGACCCGGAACAATTACTTGCAGATCATACAAATATTTGTTCCGTGCGGGGATCGAACCCGCGACACGCTGCGCAGCAGTCGATTGCTCAGCCATTACGCCAACCGTGTCGTCAAATAAATCATAATAATTATTTCGGGGAACTGAATCGAACTAGTTAAATGATAAATGGGAATTTTCGAATTTGGTCAATCCGAGTAGTTTGATGTTTGTTAATCAACTGAATTTTAAGTTATCGGGAGAATTTTTAATCACGCCTGTGTTCCCCGAAAGGTTAGGCAGATGTTTCCCTGTAGCACACCCAGATTTCACTAGTTATGTTTAAGTCCCATATAATAGGGGGCGAGCATTTTGCCGGGCACAAATCAGACTCCGGGCTGCTACAGACAAAATTGAATTCCTGAACTCATAAATTCCTGAATTCCTGACACTAGAGTTAAATTCTGACACAGTTGTATTGATAGGTAATAATAGGCTCTCTCGCGCTCGGCCCAGGTCTTCTCTCGCGTCCGGCCCTGGTTCAGGCTATGGTCCGGAGCGAGAGGGCACGGGAAGCCGTCACCTCCTTTTGCGAAGCAGTAATGCTCGCGAAGGAGGAGGCGGAACGGGTGAGAGAGGCAAATTTCCCGCCCTCACGCCCCAGCCGCTGCAGGAGACGTCCTGGGCGTCGGGAATCCCAGGCCGATTCCCGGCCACCGGATTCGGCTTGCGGATGGTGAGCAATGGGTAGCTCGCCGTCCGATAAGGACCAGGCCCGGGTCTACGGTGCGTTGTGTTCCACGCGCGTCTCAAAGAGATGTCAGCACAACTCCTACAGTTGTGCTAGGGCAGATGCCTGCCGGGTCGTGGGAAAGTACGAAAGGTATAACGTGGCCTCTGGCAACACACAGGCAACAGAAGGAATACGGGTGGATTTTAGTCATTAAAAGCCCTTCCGCTCCGCCCAGAGTGGGAAGTTATCAGATAATTTCCCACCCAAAAAAATAAGGTTATACTAGGCAAAAATGGCACTATTTTTGCAAACTATAACGTAACTGGGGCCTTCCAATCTACCATTAGTCAAATAAAATTCCTACTATATAGTGGCTTATAAAATATTCCATTGGATATCAAGTTGCCTTTGCTTCACTTCAGCTGTGAAACCGTGTTCGGTAAACCGTGGCTTTCCTAAGTGAATGCATAATTTTGAATATTTTTTACACGAATCCTGTAAATCAGGGTGCCATTGCAGCGTTGCAAACGTTGAAAACGTTGAACAATTGCTACAGACAATAACGTAAACAACAATGATTCGATTTACCTCCACGTTTTGGAATTATAAAATGCCTGCGATTTCGCCTTCTGTCTGCGACTACGAATGCGTTAAATTTCTCTGTCGTATCGCATCGCCCGCCTGCGCTATTACGAGTAGGTACTTCTTCTTCTTCTCATTGATCTTTGTGAGATTTTTTTATTATTTATTTATTTTCGGCTCCTAAGGATCGTAGGGTGATGTTAAATAGCTTATACATTCCTCAAGAATTGGGCTATCAAATGCAAAATTATTTTTTTTTAATCCGACTGGTTGTTCCAGAGATTAGCGCGTTCAAACAATTAAAAACTCTTTAGCTTAATTCTATGAGTCACAGAAAGATTCCAATCCGAAATCAGTAGGTAAATACCGTAACCAACGACTAAAAACCGTGACCTATATCTTCGAAATATTTGCTTGTATGAGGTCTCTCGAACTGAACAGGATTGGCGGAATATAATCTAATACCTGCGCCCCGCGAGTTCACCCGCATACGTCTCGATCCCGTGGGTAAATAAATAAAAAATTATAATAATATATAAAAAATTGTCCTACACATGTGCCAAATTTCATCCAAATCCGTTCAGGCGTTTTGGCGTGAAAGCGTAACAAAAAATAAACTTACTTTCGCATTAATAATATTAGTTAGGATTTATCAAATATGTTTTCTTGAATAATAAGTATAAATTACGGGGTACATTCTTGCCTCCACCTAACCAGTCTACTGAAAATCTCTACAATACCCACGTACTCATCCATAGAATCTTTATAATATAATCATAATTATGATTAATCAAATTACTCGTCAGAATGGACTCACGGTCTGACACAAATTGAATTATATCCACATGTTTACTCAGTTATTGAATTCACCTTTGAAGGAGCATAATCTTAATGCTAATATGGACTAGCGAGTAGTTCGCATAGTAGGTAAGATAAATATGTATTATCTTGAACACAAGAGGCTTTTATTAACTGACTAGCTGCACCACGCGGTTTCACATAAGTCACGATCCCGTGAGAATATCGGGATAAAAAGTATCCTTCGTCCTAATCCAGGTCATGGTCTACACATTTGCCAAATTTCATCCAAATCTGTAAAGCCGTTATAGCGTGAAAGCGTAACAAACAAACTCACTTTTCACAAAATCATATTAAGTAGTCAGGTTTAGGATTAAAATAGATAAGGTATGGGTAATTTTCAGGAACTAGAGATGTTAATAAAACGTAAATCAGGTTCAAAAAGTCGAAATGGCTGGAACGAATCCAGAATGTGCGAATGTAGCAAAATAATAATTACTAATAAATATTAAGAAAAGATGAAGAAGAATGAGAAGACTGCTTAATAGCTTAGAAAAGAACGTATAGCAAATAGGAATAATTGCTTTACGAATTTGTTAATATTTTAACTTTGTTAGCAACTTTATTGTGAATGGTTTGGTCCCATAAGTGAAGGAGTAGGTACACCTACTTAATACCTAAGGTTGCCCTCTAATTTATGTGTCGAGTAAAATTCCTAGTAGACGGTAGCTTAAGAAGAATTCCACCGGATCTTAACTTGACTTTGCTTCACTTCAGCTGTGGAATCGTGTTCGGTAAGCCGTCGCCTTCCTAAGTGAACGCATAATTTTGAATATTTTTACACGAATCCTGTAAGTCAGCGTGCCATTGCAGCGTGGAAAACGTTCAAAACAATTGCTACAGACAATAACGTAAACAACAACAATTCGATTTATCAACGACTTCTCCACGTTTTGGACTTATAAAATACGAGCATTGTGTTTTGTTAGAGATCCTAAATAATTAAAAATTAACCACTTAGAAGAAAGAGAGATTGAAAAAATGATTCACAATTATTTGATAAACATCAGGTATCTGGGAATAAAATCCACGCCTCACAGTTATTTAGTTGGAAAAATCTATAAATATAGAAATAGAAATGGCCAAATATTGAAGAAGAAGAGGTCGCCGGCGATTCCCATGGCATGGCAGTGTTAATGGGTCTTATTAACACTCTCCCTGCCATGGGAATCGCCGGCGAACCCCAAAAAATTTTGTTCAGCAGGCCAAAGCACATTTCTTAATACATTTATTTGCGTACCATTAACAGCACGCCAGTAGTTGTAAAAATTATTTGAATTCTGGAGGTCAGGGCGGATCCCACGGCGACTTGAAAGATTTTTTTTTGGACCCGCCGGCGGCTCCCACGGCCTCTTGTAATAATTTTAACTTTTGACTCACAGCGTTCACAATCAGCAAATTTGGGACCCGCCGGCGACCTCCAAGGCCTCCTGCAACTTAAAAAGCTTGATATATTGTCGGCAGAGAGAGTGTTAAGAGCAATAATGCCTACAAATGTAACAAAAAAAATGTATGTAAGACTGTCTGTTGTAGTTTAAGAGACACACAAAAGAAAAATAATAAAACCAGCCCAAAAACATGCAACACAAACTAGTGCTGGGTTCACAATTTTAATTTTAAATTCACAGACACTTTCCGTGGTCCAAGCGCGACCTAATTCGGGTTTGCATATATATTTTTGTGAACACAATTCAAGATGGTTTAATTTTCATATTGCTTCGTTACATAAATGAGTTTGGTTTACTGAAAATATATTTTCTTTTAAAAGTAGCTCTGTAACAATTATACAATCTAGTTTCAAGATTGTTTATGTAACCACCTTAACTAAGATATTCTCTATACCATGAGGGTGTGTTTAAGATAAGTTTAATACTAACCATGGCTAAGTCTCATCAATTTTGCGCTATGGCATCTAATTAAAAAAGTGTTTCGAGCTCACAAAAAATGCGTCCGCTCAGTTTGTGGAGCGCACCCACTGGACAGTTGTGTTCCACTATTTAAAAAAACTTAAAATATTGCCACTTCCAGCACTATACATTTTTGAAATTTGTATCTTTGTACACCAAAACAGACATGAATTTGACTTGTATAATGAAGTTGCATCCAGACCCAGCCGCAAAAAGCATATGCTTAATTTTCCTAGGCGTAGAATTAAACTGTTTTCTAATAACGTACACTGCATGTCCATTACTGTTTATAACAAATTACCTGATGGCTTCAAAACTCTCAGCCTCAGAACATTTAAATGTAAATTATTTAACTTTCTTTTAAGCAAATTTTATGTACTCGACGATTTTATGAATGAAATATTTGACATTAAGACTCGTGCAGACTAGCGCGATATCGCGGGCGCGACAGGCAGCAATATGCCTGTTGCGTCCGCAATATTGCCCCAGTCTGTACAAGCCTTTATTGCCTATAAATCACGTTTTATATCCTTGAACTGATTGAATTTTGACTTATATAATTAAGTAATATCTTTAAAACTATTGTTATTTTTTTTTATTATTTGTAATTCTAATTGTAATGATTAATAATTTAATTTTAAAGTAATAATGACCCACAATTTTACAAACCATATTTGTACGCCGGAAATGGCAGAATATTATGATCGTAATACACACATAACAACTTTGTACAATATTCTGACAAATAAATGCATTCTATTCTATTCTATTCTATTCTATTCTAACATAACATAACATCACGCTTGTAATCCCCAAAGCGTTAGGCACCGGTAGGACGGGTGAAATGGTGTTCTATAGACATATAGAACACCATTTCACCCGTCCTGTTGTGTTAAAGTCCCATGTAGGGATTTAAACATAACTTAAGAATAGGGGGCGACCCTATTGCCATAATCGGGCACAAATCTAAACTCCGGGCTGCTGCTGAGAAATTCGTGATGGAAAAAACCAAAAAACACTTTGCTAGACATACTAAAAACGCATGAATGTACAATCACCTTACTTGAGTAACGTGAGGGTCTTGTGGCTAAGTAGTTACAGCCGCATGGCTCGATTGATCAGGTTAAGCTACGCTTGCCGCGGTTGGTCCGTGGATGGGTGACCATCTATACATACCAAGACCCCTCCGTACCTCGGAAAGCACATTAAGCTGTTGGTCCCGGCTGTTATTTGTAAATCTTTGACAGTTGTTACAGTTCGTCAGAGGCCCGAAAGTCCGACTACCAGTCTTACCAAGGGGTATCGTGTTACCCAGTAACTGGGTTGTGGAGGTCAGATAGGCAGTCACTCCATGTAAAATATGTACTGGTATTCATCCGGTTTGTCGACTATGAAAAAAAAAACGGAGGTGAAGACATTTTTATCTAACAAAAACAGTATTAATAACGATTAAAAAAGTCCCGTCATGGGGGGATTTTATGGATTTACACGTGTTTTTTTAAATAAATACAGATTTTTTTTAGAAAAAATGTTAGCTAATCCGATAAAAGAACTGATAAACTTAGCAAATCGAGCGAATAACATCGGGGATATGGTAAAAAATGTAAACCAAGGTCACAAACGCTAATCAAAAAATAAAAAAGAATTGAATAACATGAAAATATTAAAGTTAGAAATCATCGAAAATATTCAGAAAAATACGGGCGCTCACATGCCCATGGGTGGCATTGTGTACAGGCCTTTTTGAATTACTCATAAGTAGAGCTGACGCTTCTGTTTTATCAATGTTGCATTGTTGCCACCCATGTGGTGGAAAGAAGATGAAGAATATTGCCAGTTTCCTATGGAGAACGAATATAAAAAAAAAGAAAAAGAATAAATAAAAAAATATGCTGTTCTTATGTAAGCCCATCGTTTTGTTACAGTCTGAATAAGGTTTTCAGGAAAAATGAGAAAAATCGGGTTAAAAACTGAATGTGCTTTTTCCTATAAGTTTTTTTGAATGAACTTTTGGACTGGACAACGTATGTCTGGTCAGCTACTATTAATTAAATATTGCCTATCTAAGTACTTCATAAGAAACCGCGTATGTCCAACTTTGAAATCTGTAACGGAGCAGGTACTCTGCATTCCTCGAAAGGTCTTCAACACAAACTTCAAAATCAATCAAGTCTTGCTTGTTACAGAAGTTTAGCCCAATTCCTCCCAATCCCACGCATTTCGGAGTACAAAGAATATTGACGTCACGCCGCTGTAAAATGATGGCGAGGAGCGACATCGTAGCTTCGTTCACTCGTTGTTATGGCTACTATTTTAGAATAAAATCAATATTATGACGTCAAAACATCTCTGCGAAGGAAGTATATCGAAAATAGGTAGCGTTAACCCTGTTCGTATATTTTAGCGGCGGTTATCTGCTAATATTAAAACTCGTTTACCTGAAACTATGATAAAATGTTGTTATTTTAGGTAATATATAAAATTATATAGCTTGTATCATATTATCCGTACTTCGATTAGCAACTTTTGCAGATAAAGTTTATGGTTTCTTTTTCTTTTTTGTAACCTACATATATGTCCGACTCCTGGACAAAAATCTCCCCTATACTTTTCCATCCATCTTTTTCGGCTGTCTTTTCCGGCCAATCAGTCGAGAACGAGCCTAGGTCGTCGCGCCAGCCTTTCTTAGGCCTACCTCGGTGACGACGTCCATCCTTAGGCATCACTACATGACGACCCTGGCCCATCTGTCCTGATGCATCTTGTAGGTGTGACCCGCCCAGTCCCTTTTCAGCTTCGCGGTCTTATCACCAATATCGGCAATGCCTTTCTTCGGGCGTATTATTGTTTTACGAATTCGCTCCATCACTCTTTAGCAGACCTTAAGTTTCGACTTCTGAGCCTCGGTCAAAGATGTTGATTGTTCCAAAATTGTACAACATAAATTGAACACAGAGTAATACACTGATCCTCACACTAGGATTCCCTGTGTTGTGGGTACCAAGATCTTGCATCGCTGAGATAGCCCGAGAAATTAAAATTTCAAACAGACCTGCTGAATTGCAAAAAACTTTGAGAAAATTTAAATTACGCGGGGTAAAATGAGAAAGAAAAAGAAAACAATTAAAAAAAAAAAACGAACACCCAGTTAAACTAAAATTACACGTGGTAAAGAATACGCTTCGTTTTCCAAAATAGGAACAGATACATTATTTACATTAGGGAACGAGTTGAACGCCGTGAGCATAGTAATACAGTTTTGAAAACTAATTGTCTTTCCATTTAGCTAGAATCACAGGCCCTGAGCGGTTTCGTAAGCGATCAAGAATACGCCTTGAAATAATTGGAATTATGCAGAGTTTTAGATGGGAAACATTATTGGTTATAAGCGATATATATCCATGACTTGAGTAACAAGATTTAAGCTATTAGGTGTTGTGTAATGAGTAGTTATTCGTTAAGCTGCATAATGAAGCTTGAATATTAATTTGAAACTGTGCTTTGCTTGATTAGTTTCAAGCACACAGCGCCAATTAGTGTTCATATAGGTGCCGATTTTAACTCTGTCTCACTCACAGATCATGAGTGATTAAGAATGTTTTTGAAGATAATTCCCAATATTGTACTTACGGTACGTACCCACTACATTATAAAAATTACTGGAATTAACACTATAAAAATTCCGTACTATAATAGTGTTAATTTCAGCATAGCGCATTCGTTAGACTCCTTCAAGGGCGCCATCCTTGTGGCGGGATAATTACTAGGCTATTAAGATTGCCGAAAAATGGTAGAAGGAGCTTTGGCAGACCCATCGCCAGGTCAACGACCTACAGAAGATCGCGGGGCAGACCTGGATGAGACTAGCACAAATGATGGTATGTGCAAGTCTCATCCAGGTCTGCCCTTGTGTGGGTTGAGTCGGGGTAGCGAGAATAACTAGTGTCCGTGTACATTTTAAAAATAGGGTTTTCCCTACATGATAGATTCGGCCCCCAGGAGTACTTATGTGTTTCCAGCCAAAATTGACAATTTTGGCCACTGTGTGGATTGAGTCCTTTCTGCTTAACTAAACCTCCTAAGTCATGTTTTACGACGCTAGAGGGTGTCCTACTTATTGCCAAGAACCTAAACCAGCGAAGTTTATTAAACACTTATTACTATCCTCTCTGTTACTTTCTGAATCAAGTCTTTGCTCCCTAAAGACGTGTAAACTTCTTGTTATTACGTTACTCTTATATTGCCCCTCCAATTTCGACTTAATATTACCGTCACGACCACAATATCGTTGTCCCAGTTGCTCTCAAGGGCGTAGAAAGGGAACAAAATAAAACGAAAGAAATCTAACGAATCTCTGAAGAGCAGAACTTGTGTATTAGCTTTTTGTTTCTTAATTAAAGTGGTTATAATAAGAATTGAGTGGCGCGATAAATGTGGGCCTTGGATTGTAGTACTGTTAATACTGTTGAAGATGAAGCCGTGGATTTATTCATCATACTTATAAACAACCTACTTTTACGAGTATAATTTTAATTGCTATAAGTAATTATTAAACAACTGAATATACAAAATACCATAAATTGTAAGGAATAGCAAAAGCCCTATAAAAATAATAAAGACTTTTTTTTTTTTTTTATATTTGGGAAATTTCCCAAATATTTTTTTTTTAATATTTTTACTTGCTTTGATTTATGGGGATTTAGGAAAATAAGTTTCGGCAACCCTTTTTTTTGTGGATGGGAAATCATCAAATAACTTCTCCCGCTCTGAGTGGAGCGGGAGGGTGTGTCAGACACTTACTGACTAACACCCACCCGTATTCCTTCCGTTGCCTGTGTTGCAGGGGCCTCGGTGACCCATTAGTACCTTCCCGCGACCCCAGCAGGCATCGGCCCTAATGGACCCCTACATTGTGCTGACGACATCTCTTTGAGGCGCGCGTGGAATACGACGCGCCGTCGACCCGGGCCTGGTCCTTACCGGACGGTGAGCTACCCGTTGCTCACCGTCCGCAAGCCCGCGCCTACGGTGGCTGGAAATCCGCCCGGGATTCCCGACGCCCAGGGCGTCTCCTGCGGCGGCTAGGGGCGAGAGGGCGCGAAACATGCCTTTCCCTCAACCATCCCGCCTCCTCCTTCGCGAGCATTTCACTTCACTTGCACTTCGCAGAAGGAGGTGACGGCTGCCCATGCCGTCTCGCTCCATACCATGGCCTGAACCAGAGCCGGACGCGAGAGATCTCTGCCGCCGATCGCCTCCACGAGGACACGGCGGTGCTCTGCCCAAGCCAGGCAGACCTCCACCGTATGCTCCACCGTGTCCTCCGAGCGATCCACACAGTGATGACACCCGGGGATTTCCTCCCGCCTTATCCGATACAGGAACCTCCCGAAGCTGCCGTGTCTGGTGAGGATCTGCGTCAGGCGGAAGGTGAGGACGCCGTGGCGCCTCTCTAGCCACTCCTCAAAGAGGGGACTGATCGCCGCAATTGTGGCGTGCCCAGCACTGGGTTGCGGCAACCGTACTCTCCATGACGCCATGAGATTCCGCCGGAGCTCCGTCCGCTGTGTCGCGATTTCTCGCGGCAGCGGACTTACGCCCCGGCGTTTCGCCTCCTTGTGCCACTCCCATACGTGCGCGAGGACTTTTGCCTCCAGATCCCATGGCGGCAATCCGGCAAGGAGGCTCGTTGCCTCACATGAGACCGTGCGGTATCCCCGGACCATTCGGATGGCCATGACCCTTTGGGCCGCGCTCAATCGGTGGGCTGGCCGCAGCGCCAAAGAGCGCGCCCATACAGGAGCCCCATAGAGGGCCATGGACCGCACGACCCCAGCGTAGAGCCTCCGGCAGGAGGCGTTTGGACCCCTAGATTGGACAGGAGCCGCTTCAATGCAGCGCCTGCCCGCTCCAGTTTGGGAGCCAAACGTCAGAAATACTCCACGAAGTTTCACCGGCTGTCGAGGACGAGTCCCAGGTACTTCATCGTCGACTCAACGCCGATGGAAACCCTCCACCTACCGTTATTTGGGACCCCAACGGTGGCGCGTTCCGAGGACCATGAAAACACATGGTCTCGGACTTGTGCAGGGCCTCCTCGAGTCCCAA
Source organism: Atethmia centrago (assembly GCA_905333075.3). Lineage (NCBI taxonomy): Eukaryota > Metazoa > Arthropoda > Insecta > Lepidoptera > Noctuidae > Atethmia > Atethmia centrago. The sequence goes on along the minus strand of HG995379.1, from coordinate 22,093,652 downwards.
TTGCCGGATCCTCACGACGATTGTCGCAACCCCGCGTGCTGCTAATTCGGCCGCCGCCTGATGCGACCTCCCCTGTGCCAGGACCAACGTGTCGTCAGCGTAGCACACTACGCTGACGCCGCTAAGGAGGTCGACGCGCAGCACCCAGTCGTATCCGATGTCCCACAGATGCGGTCCCAGGACCGATCCCTGTGGGACACCTTACGACATCTCTTGCCGGTTCCACACTCCCTGGTGACCGGGGTAGATGTCGGCCCTGTCTGTCAGATAGGCCTCGACCAGACGACAGAGGTAGGGCGGCATCCGGTGGTACTGGAGTGCCTCTCTGATGCAACTCCAGGGCAGGGTATTAATGGCATTGGCGATGTCTAGAGACACCGCCAGGACGACCCCACCCTGGGCAACAGCATTCCCCGTCGTCAGGGCTCGCACGCGCATGATGGCGTCCACCGTAGAGCGTCCTCTGCGGAAATCAAACTGGCTCTCCGCCAAATCCGGCCCCACCCGCACCAGCTGGCCAACGGGGCGGTCTGCAATGACTCTTTCAAAGAGCTTGCCCACCTCGTCGAGCAGCACGATGGGCCGATAAGCGGACGGAGAGTCCGCAGGGCGCCCTGCCTTCTTTATGAGGACCAGTTTCCAACGAAGCGGGAACTAGCCCCTCTCCATACATGCGCTTAGGAGCCCCCTAAGTCGAGGCCCGAGAGCCTCGCAAGGCCAGGACCCAGGCCTTCCCAGGTAAGCTGCCGGGTCCGGGAGCGGTATTTTTGGCATTAAGCCTGCGTACCGCCGCTCTCATTTCTACCTCGGTCACCTCCGGAGCATCGTCGTCGTCGTCGTCGTCAGCGGTGTTGTCCGCATTGGGCACCGCAGTAGGCGGAGCCATGGTCGGGGAGGTGTGTTCCGCTCGCGAAGTGAACAGAGCGCTCACCACGTCCTCCACAAGCTGGGGCCGGAGACTCTGCGTCAGCGGGGGAGCCCATGGGCGGAGTTTATCCCGCACCGCTTTGTACGGGCGTCCCCACGGGTCCCTGTCCAGAGTCCCCAGCGACTCCTCGCGGGCCAATCCCCTGGCCCGCAGGATCTCCGCTTGGAGGGCGGTCTTCGCCGCTCTGTACCCTTCGTACAGCCCCGCCTGAATGACTTCCGTATCCGGAGGTTTGATACGGAGCCTGCGGTGCCTGGTGTACCGGCGTCGCGCAGCCACGCACGCAGTGCGCAGAGCCTTCAGCTCCTGCGACCACCAGTACACCTGGCGCGAGGCACGTCCAGGCCGGACCCGGGGCATTGCCACGTCACATATGTCGGACATGGCCTCCCGGAACCACTCCGCCTCGTCGTTGATGTCAACAGGCCTGCCCGGTGGTGACACCCAGGCCTGCGCGATCGAGGCTTCCAGGAGGAGCTCCCAGTCCAGCTGCTTCAGCGCCCACCGCGGACCGTTTCGGCAACCCTGGACTGTATTATCCGGCAAAATTTGGTAGTCCCTTTTGTGGAAGAACACGGTATGACAATGATACAAGTTTAATTGGTAGTGTTTTTTTATCGACAAATTAGAAATTATATTTTTCTTCGGGAAGCCATATTGTTTCATGTGACAGCAATTTATATCCGATCTTGAATGTTTTGCTTTTTTATATCTTATTAAGTTATATTAACCGTAAAGTAGTGTAAATATTAGTTGTTTTTTATTATTTTTTTTATTTACCTACCTAACAATGGTGTTCTGTTGTGAAGTTTGCGCCGATAATGTTGGAAGTTAAAAGCAGTAAGTTTTCGCAATTATCGTGATAAGATTCAAGTTGTGTCTAAAGGTAGATGTGTGCCCGTTTTACGAGAATTACCTAATCCAAAAATATGATAATTCATGAATTCAGATATCTTGCAAGTGACGTGTTCCGTAATTATCACCCACCCACTTGGTTATGATATTTGAGGTGGCCGAATCATTCATCTGTTTGCATCGTCAGAAAATCGTGTTTTGAACCTTGAATAATGTGGTGAGTTCTTGTATTTATAACTTGTTTTTACAGAATTATTTTCAATGTTTTTTTTTTCAAAAATTATAAATCAATAATGATTACTTTGAGGGTCATCATATGTAGAACGACGCTGTGATGTTGCGCGAATAAGTTTTTTTGTCAGTATGCGTGGCCTACCCTCCGTGGAGAACCACTGCACGCCACTGAATAGCGGTAGGTGACCTAAAAAAAACTTATAATCTTTTTATTTTATCGTGATTAGATATCGATGCGCATCGCGTCTGTGGAATTAGCTAGGTTAATTAAATAACCCTGTATATGTTTACAAAAAAATGCACTTAAAATACAACGTAGTTCTTATTTTTAACCCCTTGCCTCTGCGCTAAATAAACCTAGTATATGGAAAGCTTTCTTAAAGTCTTACTTATTCCATCTTCTGCTGAGACATGAACTTTACATTTCTTATCGTGAACTAAGCGAAGAGTAAGCACCCGTCAATGGTTATTATGCCCTTAAATTTTGTATCCCTTTCAACTTATTGGTGTACGTGACTTTTCCCAAAGCGCTTTTGCAGTTTGATTTTTTATTCTTTGAATATCACAAAAGAGAGAATGGAAAACGATGGATTTTTGGAATTGCGTCATTTTGTTACTTGCCGCTACCAACGGTAGCTTATAGCAGACCTTGCTTATTTTTATTTGTTTACTAGGTAGAACAAAAAAAAAAACCGGTCAAGTGCGAGTCGGACTCACACACGAAGGGTTCCGTACTGTATTAAGATCGAGTAAAAAACACCGAAAGAAGACCGTTACCTTTGGGGACCCTTTAATTAATAACTCTATTTAATTTTTATTTTTAATTGTTATAGCGGCAAAAGAAATACACAATCTGTGAAAACTTCAACTGTCTATCTATTACGGTTCATGAGATACAGCCAGCTGACAGACAGATGGAAGGAGGCTTAGTAATAGGGTTCCGTTTGGCACCCTTCGGGTACGGAACGTTAATAAGCAAGTTCAGGACCAATTTATTTGGGGTCATGTTTTCTTTTTTCATATATTTCTATCAAACTCCATTTTTGTATTAACTTCCTTGCAAGCCACATCAATAGCCATTAACAATATTAAATTAACTAGGGCCAATTCTGGGTGAGGCTAGCCTTTGTACATAAGCTGTCTTTATAGCTGTAGTGGTAGGTGACCTCGGTCGTTCATAGGTGCAATCCTATTCTGTAAATATATAATTACAAATACAATGTAACAACAAGGACTGCTTATGTGTATACAAAGGCTTCACGCAGAATTCATCATAATCAGCCTATAATGTTCTCACTGCTGGGACACAGGCCTCCTCTCGGTGCGAGGGAGTGGGCCGTAATCCACCACTCGGGCCCAGTGCGGGTCACATGTCTTCGAATTTTTGGTTCTAGGACATGCCGGTTACCTCACGATGTTTTCTTTCACCGTTTTGAGAGCAGTGGTGATGAAATAATTTACACAAAGTAAAGCGCCTGTCAGGGTTCGAACCTACGACCTACAACTCGTAAGTCGCGGTTGTTACCACTGGGCTACCATTAATTGCCCTAATTAATTTAATATTAATTTAGAAAGCAAGTTAATACAGAAAAAAACATTGATAGAAATGTATCGAACAACAAAACATGCTGCGCCAACCCCAAATAAATTGGGTAAGGGGCAGGACGGTCCGAGGATCGCGGAAGTCACATAAGATCCCATGACCCCCGGTGCAAGTGTGGGAAGGGAACACTGGGGTTGTTTTTTAGTTAGTAAGAGCCTGACAGACCCCTCCACCCGGAGGACATTCATGAGGATTTTCCATCCAGGAACAAAAAAAGGGGGCAGGAGGGTGATGATGTTATTTAATTTGTAAAGTAAAGTGACTGTGCTGTTTGTGTGCTTATTATAAATAAATAAGTAAATAAATCATTTGTAGAGGCTCATCTAATACAAGAAGTCATTTAACACGATCCTTATTTCTACCTGTCTACACACCTATCAACCAATACAAGCCTACCAATTATTACTTAATACAATTACATCTCCCATACCCAATCCTACATACGTGTACGCACGAACTATGTATTTTTGCAAAAACTTAAGTTTTCAAAATAAGAAGTTATTTCCATAAATACACGTAGTTAACATGAAATTGTGATACCCAAAAGATTAACAAAAACAAGCAAATCATTTATAGTAGTTATCAACAGTATCCGCTTTTATAACAAGTTGCCAAAGTCGGTAACAGAACTTAGCGATGGAAAGTTCAAAACCCACTTCAAACGCGTCCTTATCAAAAACGCATACTCATTATAAGATTTTTGTTGAAGATAAGGAAGTTGGCAATAATTCCTTCTGCACATGTGGCTTCCCTGGTGCCACTTAAACGGCATATCTATGTAAATATGTCTTCTAACTGCTCCCCAATTACGATGTTTATTTTTTATACATACCTTTTTGACATAATATTTTAATTATTTGACAATATATACCTACAATTTTGACATCAAACTATTTATTAGTTGCTTTTGTGGACAGGATATTAGTTCAGACGTGTTACAGTTTTTTGTTAAGTACTTGGTACTTCTTGACAGGCCTACACTGTCCTCCCATACCTATTAACACTGTAATTTAAAACATTGTAAAAGCCAATTCTTTTTAAAAGAGTACCTAACCATGGAGTTTCTTGCTGGCTCTTCTCCATAGGAAACGACCAACTGGAACGGTGCACCTAGCTTCTGACGTTTCATACTCGTAAGTGTTTTTACAACGAACAAAATATGGTGAACACGAACATCGAACACGGAACATTTGGCTCTAACGTGTGGACGTAAATTAGCAAAGCGAACACGAACACCATAAGAACACTGTAGAACTTGTGTTCGCGCTCAACCGCCCCGGTGTCTTTAGTAGCCATAGATTCGCCGTTGGACGTGGTCGATAATGAAGTAGCCAATTTTTTTTTGCTAGTCGTAGTGATTCACGTAATATTATACATAATATTTTTTATTTTAATACAAAAAGCGAAAATAAAGTACATTCATTTTAGAGTTACATAATCAGCCTATAATGTTCCCACTGCTGGGACACAGGCCTCCTCTCTGTGAGAGGGAGTGGGCCGTAATCCACCACGCGGGCCCAGTGCGGGTTAGTAGATGTCACATGTCTTCGAATTTTTGGTTCTAGGACATGCCGGTTTCCTCACGATGTTTTCCTTCACCGTTTTGAGAGCAGTAGTGATGATAATAATTTACACAAAGTAAAGCGCCTGTCTGGGTTCGAACCTACGATCTACAACTCGTAAGTCGCGGCCGTTACCACTGGGCCACCACTGCTCTACTGTTATTTTAGAGTTAAGTCACGAGAAATTAGTGGACGATGTTGCATTAAATTTCTCCGAACACCATCCGAATAGGAAAACGAAATTGGATCGTTACGAACATTTTTGACGAACATATAGTGTTTGATGTTCGTTCGTGCGTACACGCCTTACGACTACACCTCCACATACCTACCAATAAATATCCAAAGAGATTCCACACTTTGAGACTATCTCTTCAAAGTAGGAAGGTAACCAGGGGTTGCGAAGGATCCAGATTAAGGGATAACGTGAGGCATTCAACAAGGAGGCGTGGAGCAAAGAGACTGTTTATCTTAGAAGCGTGAAACGGCAGGTGTTTAATGTCTTTGTTACTGAGCGAAAGGGTTTGTATTGTGAACTGTGGGTACAATTGGATGTGTAATATGGTTGGGTGTATAGAGCCCTGTTGTATTTATCGGGTTTGGGACTTTCATTTGTTATTGGCGATAACAGACACGATACAAACATAATCAGTCGGGCAATTTTTTGTGTGAATTCACCACCAACCTAGTTCAGGCATATAACACAATTGAATTTTTCGTTGATGTAAGGCGCTGGTAAGAGGCAAATGACCAAAATAGGCTTGAATTAAGAATAAAAATTGCCAAATCTGTATAGTTTGTGGTAGCAGAAAAATATATGTTAATTTTGAACATATAGGTATCTCTGAGAAGGATAGAACTTGGTTGTTACCAAAACACGTTTTGAAAAAAATATCGATACAAACTAACGTTAAACTAACCTCTTTACCTTGAGTTCCTATCCAAAATATCTGTATTAAATATTAACATACTTTACGAATTAAATAATAACAAGGTCTTATTTGAATGCTTGGTTGTTTTTTATTTTCGATTACTCAACTCAATTTTAAGTAAATAGATAAAAAGAAGCTTCATATTTTGCAATAAATTAGAAGCGTTGTGTCATGACGCTTCTCTTTCTTTTCTATGCCATCTGACAGTGACCGTGGTTTAGGTGTAAGTTAGGTAGGTAAGTCAGGTGTTGACAACACCTAACTTAAATTGCTACAGTTGCAGTTCGCACAAATTTTTTGCCAAAAGGAATAGATATGCAAGGTCACTCTATTACGCTAACCATCACAATACAATGTATGACAAAGCTTTACATTTAAAAAGAATATTGCTATATAAAGTACGTAGATGAAATTATCCCCCTTGTATATATAGTCCGCATGAGCATGAGGTCCTGGGTTCAATTCCCGGGTCGGGCAAAGAGTTATAGAGTTTTTCTGTCTGTAATTTCTCAGTAGCAGCCCGGAGTCTGGATTTGTGCCCGGTTGATGGCAATAGGCTCGCCCACTATTACATGGACTTAAACATAACTGGCGTAATGTCGGTGTACTACAGGAACTGCTCTGCTCAACCCTTCGGGGAAACAAGGCGTGATGTTATGTATGTGTTTTGTATAGTCGCCTTAAAAATTAAGAGGACTAAAGTTTTAAAAGGAACATAGTGTAAACAAAAACGCCAAGTACCAAACTTCAAACGGATTTTACACACCTCATTACTTTACAAAAAAAAGAGGAAACTCACGCCCAAGTAACCTCGTTTGAAAACTCGGACAAAATGTGGTTGAGGAGGTAATGATAAAACTCGGTAGCCCGTTTGCACATTTGATGATAGCGCCACAGAATAGTATAAAAGATGTACAGAATATTATTATAATGTACGTTTTAACCGCGTCAGTTAACTATAATGTAGCACTGATCTTAATCTAAATAAATGTTATCATTTACAATCAATGTTAACAACTATTTAACGTGTTGAAATTGTTAATTGTTTCCCTATATTTATTTTTATTTAACATATTAAGTTCTTTTTGCTCTGCCCTACAGGATCCGTAATTTTATTATGGAACTTACAAATATAAGAATTCCATACAATGAGCGAAAACGCACGCACACATAGACACGCTTCACGTACAGCGAGTGCAAGTGCACTCACGACCGGCTTTTGTTTGTGATCGCCGTACGTACGCGTCTTTGTGTGCGTGCGCCCGTTCTTGCTCGTTGTATGAAGCCGGTCTTCTGGACATATCTAAGTATATTTTGTGGCGTTATCAAGGAGACTTTCAGCCATATTCTGCAGAATTCATGAGCTGTCGGTAGCTTTAGAATATTATCTAACACTCACCGAAAGTTTTCAAGTGGGGTAACTTTAAACTGAGCTTGTTTTAAATTTTGTTTTCTGTGAAACTGAAGTGGTGAATAAAATGATGGGGGAAAAACACAATGACAAAATTTTAAGTTTCCATTACACTTTTACAGCTTAAAAACTTAACTAACGGAGAAGAAAACTGAAGTATTTGTGAAATAATTGATCACGAAAGCTTTATTTTAGTAGCCCTGTAGTTTGCACATGCTAATAAACAAAAACACGCAGCGTAATCAGTTTTTTTAAACATTTTATGGTTTATTAAGACACACTGCACCGCGCTCCATCACTTAGCGCGGGGCTGCCATAGCAAAAAATCTGCGCACAGGAGCGCGTCCCGCATGCAGATTGTGTTTTCTATACAAACTGATACAATCTTAAATCTGTCACCCCGCACTACGCGACGGAGAGCGGTGCAGTGTGATAATCATCTAATCATTATTAAATGAATATACTCGTAACATAGAAGGGTATTCACTACCTACTTCCCACACCAACTACGCATACTCATAATATAACATTATAGGAACACGTTACAGCTAACACACAATCAATGTAACAGCGTTGTAAAACCCCATGCTTCTCGCAATTCCCGCCGTTCTCGTTTGCATAATATTTCTCCGTTTCTCTCAGATATTTTTATAAAACCTTCCTACGCTTGCAGGGATTTTGCTCCAGTTTTAGCAAAAGGGATTTGGTTCAAGGTAACGTACTTTGTTTTGACAGATTTTCGTCGTATGCCACATAGAAAATTTGTTGGCATTGTGAGTGGTACAGTTTTATTTTATGTTAAAAGTATTGATGGTGTTTTTATTATTTTTACCAGACTACGCGACAGCAAAAAGAGGGTTATGTTAGTGTTTTATCATCAACCTAAGTCTCTTTACGAATGATTTTGATTCAAACTGAAAGCTATTGGTGCCGATTCCCTTGTTCACAACCTAAACTAAATTTAAGTTCAGTGCATCTTTTTCTTTCCATTTCATTAAGAAAAGGACAGAAGATAAATTTTAGTTTAGTCCTGTCAAATTAATCAGCGTTTGACGTAAATTGACGTAATTTTAGTAGGTAAGTTTTTAATCACGTCTAACTTGTATGGACTAGTGACAGGCGCTGATTAATTTGACAGGACTAAACTAAAATTTATTTTCTGTCCTTTTCTTAATGAAATAGAAAGAAAAAGATGCACTGAACTTAAATTTAGTTAAGTTTGTGAACAAGGGAATCGGTACCGTTATTGATGTTCTTGACGACAGCTGACTAAAAACTATTGATGCCCTTAAAAAACTCTTTATAAACGTTAATATTATCTAATTCAGACCTTAGTAATGTAGGAAGTTTTTCTGACCTAAGTTTCTTGAAGCCGGTTTCGAGAGTTACGTAGGTATTTTAAAGTACTAGTGTAAGTAACTACTGTAGGTAAGTTAGTATTTCTAAAGCCCCCATATACTCGGTGCAAGTTTTTGAAACTTTCAAGAACAATAATCGCATGCTATGGCACGTTCAATTATTGCCATTCAAGAATTGCATACAAGTTTTTACACGCGTGCGATTTCCATAAAATGCATGCGACTTCTGTACACAAGGCATTTGTTGCAAGGCGATTGTTGCAAGCAAGTTTGCTTAGTCTAAACACAGAATTGCTCGTTCTTGTACAATTGATTCAAGCGCTGCCAAATATTTCATGAAATTTTATTGAACGTGTTTTTTTCATGAACTCACCATCACTCATCGCACCATGTTTCAATGATAGAAAATTTTCATGCAAGAATTGAATGCGATTTTATTGTACGTGCTGTTTACTCCTATATTTACCAGTTTTGAACGGAAACTAACTAGCCCGTATCTTGCAACAATTGCACGTGTTGTTAGGTGGTGCCAGTCAATTATTTGCTTCAATTGCACCGCGTAAATAGGGATTAACGATTGGCAGTTGAACGCCAGACTCCGGATACCTAAGTTCTTATGCACCAATGGTGTATCACGCGACATTAAAGAGATACCCATAAGCCGATGTAAGCACAAATGATTTTTACCCGCGGGGTTTTTTTTTTCACACATTTGTTTTTTGCGCTCTGCTCAGTGCCAAGAGTTGTGTGATATTTGGACGCGCTGGGATTCACTCTGTTGGATTCTCAATGCTCGGCTCAACATCGAGAGTTGAAAATCCAGTGGCTGCAGGTACCTAATGTAGTTATTTCACGAACATCTTAGTTCTACAATTTCTACATAAATTCATGTAGCTTAAGTTCCACCTGACTAGCTTAACTCAAGTTATGCAACAAGTAACCACAATTTCGAAACTGTACAACTTCAGTTAGAATAGTTAACATTAAAGACTTTAACTAAACTATTACGACGTGTTAAACGCAATTAGTCAAATGTCTAATACTCAAAAGTTAAAATACACAATTTATTATACATATTATACGTGTTAGAATAAATTGCATGCAACTAATAAAGTTAAAATTCGTAAAACACGTTTTCTTTTGTACTCAGCTGACCGGTGTCAAGGTGCCTAGCTCCCTAATCACTAAATCCGTAGTTTCGGCTGAAGTTACCGGCGTTTCCAACTCCGTATCACCTACGGACATAATATTACTTCGGAGTCCGAACTGAGAATGAATGACAACACGATTTGACAGTTCGTTAGTACGCAGTTTGTGACTCGCGATATGTTTTTGTCCGTTCAAAAAAAATATTTTATCACTTGTTGACGGATCAATTACTTCCGGACGGGCCCGTATCTTCATTGACGGACTTAGAGAGAGGCCCCCAGGAGCGCATTCTCACATCGGATTTTTTTTTGGGTGGGAAATTATCAAATAACTTCTCCCGCTCTGGGCGGAGCGGGAGGGTTCGTCAGACTCTTACTGACTAAAACCCACCCGTATTCCTTCCGTTGTCTGTGTTGCCAGGGGCCTCGGTAACCCTTTCGATCTTCCACGCGACCCCGGCAGGATTCTCTCATTGGCTGGAGTATAAAGATTTAATGAGGCTTTTTCAGCCCATTACGATAAGTCTACTCCATTTACACTAATTTTCCCTGCTCATTATTTAAAATCATTACCTATCTCCTCTACTTCTACGAATTATCCAAACAAAAGCTTCATAAATCTTTAACGAACACCCAAAAGTCACAGCCACAAACGTGATATTCAGAACACAACACAATAAAACATAACATCGCCCGGAAAAGATTAAGAATTTTCTCGTTCCCTTAGACGACAGTGATAAAACGACTTGAAAGGGCAGAGCAGATTAATTTATATACAAGTGACGTCATAATAAAGTCATCAGCTATAACAGCTTCTTCCCTTCCCGCCCCTCGGGGTTATTAACATCCCGACACGTTCCATACGAGGTCAACATGGAATTAAGATATGTAATAGGGACAGAGCAAAAGAATCTCGGGGACATTTAAAGTACTTGCTGTCATTTTTAGGGTTCCGTAGTAAACAAGGAACCCTTATAGTTTCGCCATGTCCATCTGTCTGTCTGTCTGTCTGTATGTCCCCGTTGTAGTTCAATGACGCTTAGTACTAGAAAGCTTTAATTTGGCATAGGTATACATATTAATCACGCCGACAAAGTGCTAAATAAAGTAAAGTCTTGAAAACAATATTTTTTAGGGTACCTCCCTTGCACGTAATGTGTGGATCATATTTTTTTTCTCGTCTACTTCATGCTATGGGAGTTATCGTTGGAGAAGCCGTTCAAAAATATTGCGGGTCAGTAAACACCACTTTTCTATTCAAGGATCCGCTTGCGTAATATGCTTAATATTCCCAACTACGGAACCTTTCATTGTGCGTGCGTACTTGGCCGGTTTTTTTTATTGAGTACTAGCTGCAGTGGCTTTTTCTAAAATGAAAGTAGCATAGGTTACTCTTAATAACATCAGCTATCTGCCAGTGAAGATCCCGTCAAAATCAGTTCAGTCACTGGGCCACCACTGCTCTCTACCTATAGTACACCCACATTTCGCCAGTGATGTTTAAGTCCCATGTAATAGCGAGCGAGCCAGTTGCCATCAACCGGGCACAAATCCAGACTCCGGGCTGTTACTGAGGAATTGCCAGTAGAAAAACAATAATAATCCGTTACAATCAGTAATAATCGAAGAACAGTGGTGGCCCCGTGGTAACGGCCGCGACTTACGAGTTGTAGGTCGTAGGTTCGAACCCGGACAGGCGCTTTATTTTGTTTAAATTATTTCATTACCACTGCTCTCAAAACGGTGAAGGAAAACATCGTGAGGAAACCGGCATGTCCTAGAACCAAAAATTCGAAGACATGTGACATCTACCAACCCGCACTGGGCCCGCGTGGTGGATTACGGCCCACTCCCTCTCACAGAGGCGGCCTGTGTCCCAGCAGTGGGAACACTATAGGCTATATATATATATGTAATCAGTAATAATCAATCTACCTAGCCTTTTTCGAAATGTGTTGGTATCGAATTCCAGTCTAAGTGGATGCAGCTGAATACCAGTATTTTGCATAAAGCGACTGCGTTTCGGACCTCTACAAGCCAGTTACTGGGTAACACGATACTCCTTGGGATTGTCAGACTTTTTGGGCTTTTATCCGTTACGACTGTCAAAGATTTACGATTGACAGCTGGGACCAACAGTGCTTTTTAAGGAAAGGGAAGATCTCGATATGTAATGGATGGTCCATCCACGAACCGACCGCGGCAAGCGTAGCTTAACCTTCGATCGACCCGTGCGGCTGTTATTATTAAGCCCCGAGCCTCCAGTATGTAAGTGTGCCTAGTAGTGTGTTGTAGTAATAATCAGTAATAATCAACGACTCATATAAATAGCACAAAAAACTATTTTAGGTACCTACTATTTCATTTATTATTTTTCTAAACAAGTAAGCGCCATCACCCTCTCTCCTAATGAAATGTTTTGTAAATAATTGTAAAAATTCACTTTGCTGTGCCCGACAGGGTCCATAATTGATTCTATGTTTAACATACCAACTGTTTTTATGTACACATTATGGCATGCAATAAAGTATTGAGTATTGAGTTTCCGTTAAAATTATCCAACTTCAGCGTAAATCTCATAAACTGACAATTGATCGCAATGGGTTTCATTTTGACAGTTCACCCACGTTCGTTGCGTTATTTACGCTGCTGAGCAGACGAATTTTTCAAACATAAGAAGCAATGGATTAGCAATATCCTTCAAAACTCACGGATTGTGATCGAAATTGTGTTACATAATTAAAATCTCTTGCAGACTGTCGCGCCCTTTGCTCTCTGCGCTGGCGTATGGGCAACCACTTTAAAAGCATTATATAGAAGAATTATTTCCAACACAATACATAACAGTTTCTTTCAGGTTACAAACTTTAAGGCCTAAAGTTTGCTGTGCTTAAAGTTTAAGCGCAGCTGCCCTAGCTTACTTCTAACATAAATTATATATTTTGTGACCAAAGTTAAGCAAAATATTCTGTTTCTTAAATATTCTTATTTCTTTCATTCGGTTTTATACAGAGGAGAACTTCTGTTCCGTTTTATTTCTTTCGGCGTTTGAATGGACTTTATCACGTCTCATCTGCCTAGCCTTTTCCCAACTACGTTAGGGTCGGGTTCCAGTCTATCCAGCAGGCTTAACATGACGCTTTCTATTTCTACGAAGAATAGACACAGCTTTTTCTATACAAAGTGACATTACGTTTCTCCATTTTTGACATCGCACCGTAGAAATTCTTCTATATACAAAAGGACCCAGGCAAAGATCGTTAGAAACGAAAGGCAAAATGACAGATTGTGGAAGGATTTCTACGGTACGATGTCAAAAATGGAAAATGTCACTTTCGAAATGTCACTTTGTATAGAAAGAGCTGTGTCTATTCTTCGTAGAAATAGAAAGCGTCATGTTAAGCCTGCTGATGCAGCTTAATACCAGTATTTTAAATGGATCGACTGCCTATCTGACCTCCACAACCCAGTAACTGGGGAAAACGATACCTCTTGGTAAGACTGGTTGTCAGACTTTCGGACTTCCGACAACCCCTAACGTACTGTCAAATATCCAACGGCATAACGTGCTTTCTGAGGCACGGAGGGGTCTCGGTAATGTAAAGATGGTCACCCATCCACGGACCAACCCCGGCAAGCGTAGCTTACCCTGATGGATCGACCCGTGTGGCTGTTATTACTTAGCCATGAGCACCTCCCTGGGCTTTGATAAAGGATTTTATATTCTGGTGCTTGTAAACTTATTTATATAAGTACCTACTAGCTTAACCCGGCCCGGCTTCGCATGGGAAGCACTAAGTATCTACCCGACCTTTCCTACCTATCCCACCTTCCCTACCCTACCTACCCTACTTAGAAATAAGGTATTAATTTGTATTGTATTTATGGCAGATTTTTTTCCTACTTACTTGACACATCAGTATATTTTGGACAATTCACACAATATCTTTATAAATTATAGCCTATGTGTTATTCTGATGTATAAGCTACATTATTGTAAAGTTTCATTAAAATCCATTTAGTAGTTTTTGCGTGAAATAGTAACAAACATCCATACATACATACATACTCACAAACTTTCGCGTTTATAATATTAGTAGGATTATACCCACTTCTATTCTTATACGTAATGCTAGCGACCCGTACCTGATTCGCACGGGTACAATAGTGGTTTTTCAAAAAATTGAGATTTCTGAGCTACATTTAAGATAAACTAATTGCCGCGTTGGTCTATCGATCGCAAGTGCTACTACTGAGCACCTCATGCTCAGAGGGTGGCGATTTAGTCACCTGCATCCGTCGAGGAGTGATTCTCAATACTCGGTATATTCATTGCATTCCACAATGTGAATTTAGGTGGTAGGTTATACAAAGACATGACTATTGTAGGCTCAGGCTCAGCTAAGTAGGACAGAGGAAGAGGGCTTTGATCTGCTGAATTAGTTTATTGTTGGTTGTTATATGCTTTATGTATGTTTGTATTTATTGTATATGTAACTGGTACACCACTGACTACCTGCATTATTGTCTCTCCTTTCCCCTTTAATCCATGCAAAGGTTGTCTGTAAAAGATCGCTTTTAGCGATTAGGCCGCCCATTGTGTCACCCCTTGTAAAATTTCAACAAGTATATCTGTAATTTTTATGGTGTACATGATATTGATGAGTATTCTTTTCTATTCTATTAGCAAGCGCTACCGCCGAGCTTGAGGTCCTGGGTTCGATTCTCTGGTCGAGCAAAGTGATATTGGGTTTTTAAATTAGGAATTTCTCTGTAGCAGCCCGGAACTGTGCCCGGTTGATGGCAATAGACTCGCCCCCTATTACATGGGACTTAAACATAACTGGCCAAATGTGGATGTACTTTATGTACACCTCTGCCTAAACTTTGTATGTTATTTATTTAAGTTAAATATTAATATATTATACATCATTCGGAATAAATGCTGAAAACAAATCAAAATCCATTGTGTAGTTTAGAAAATCTTAGCAGGCACATACTCGTAGAGCGACACGAAAATAAATGCTGTTTATTGTATAGATTTTAAAGCACCTATAAGTAGGATATCTAAAATATTATTTTTGTAAAAATCATCGAGTGATAGGAAACTACCTATTCAAGACTTAAGGCGCAGATGATTTTAGTGAATTTTAAATCTGTTATTACGCCTTCATATAAAGGATATAAGTTATGCAAACGCTTGTTAAACTAGGATGCATACACATCATTATTCTATTTGTGAATATTTAAGTATTGTAGTAAAATACTTTATGAATTCAGGAAGCAAGGACTACCCAAAGCACAAAAAACTGTATTAGGTACTTTCAAGCTTATTTTTTTTCAGTATGGACAGACTATTTTGTTATCTGTAATTCTACTTGTGATTTTTTCAAATATTCTTATTTTCTTTACTAAAAACAAATATTCCCTGCGAAACCGAACGGCGGCGGTGAGCGCGATGCTAATTTAAGCATACATATCAACATATTTATGCGTTCTAGTTTAATATATATTTTTTCTATGCATTATAATGAAGGCGTAATAACAGGCGTAATAAAAGTCACTAAAATCATATATCTGCGCCTTAAAAGAGAGACCTTCAAGCAGATGCCAACATTACATTAACAAAATTAGCGCACTGTCACATAATTAAATTATATCCAGATGACCAGACGAGATGAATTCTAGTTCTTAGATAATAAACCTGACGCAGTGAAGGTCGGCCATTTTGTTTCGTAGCATCTGTTTGTCACGGACTATACAGTGGCTTGATTAATGGTGTTAACTGTCGTCGCTTTATCCTTCCGGTCTCTGTGATCATCTACTGCCTTTATATGTACCTACTTGTGAGGACCTACGTACATATAGTGTAGGTATTATTAGAAGGATTTGCTGTTAATCATGAGAGGGCCATTGCTAAAATATTTTGTTTTTATCGATTCGCAAATGAAAAAAAACTGATGAGGCATCCATTATAAATTCGAAAGTAACGCCTAAACCACTGAACGGATTTCGATAAAATTTGGCAAGAAGATAGATCATCCTGGGGAAGGTCATAGACTACTTTTTGTCTCCAAAATGATCCTAAAGGGGATGATACAGGGGATAAATGTTATCTGGATTATTGTACTTTTTTCATCAAATATAGATTAGTAATCTATACAAGTAAATAAAATTGAAGTGTCTGTTTTTAATTTTCAAAATAACAGCTTTTTACTAAATGCATATAAAAGTATACACGGTACTTACAAGGGGAAAAAAAAACGTTTTTTTTTGTCTGCCTTTTTTTGTTGGGTGGGGAAAATTATCAAATAACTTCTCCCGCTCTGGGCGGAGCGGGAGGGCGTGTCAGTCTCTTACTAACTAAAACCCACCCATGTGCCTTCTGTTGCATGTATGTTGCCAGAGGCCACGGTATCCCTTTCGGACTTTCCCGCGACCCCGGCAATGTTTGTCTGTCTGTTCCGGCTAATCTCCGAAACGGTTGGACCGATTTTGACGGGACTTTCACTGGCAGATAGCAGGTGTTGTAAGGTACAGTAAGTAGAACTAAGGCTACTTATATTTTAGAAAAAGCCACTAGTTTCACAATATAAATACAGGTACAGCGTGTATATATCAGAATTGTGTGGTCATATTTAAGGGTCTGGTACAGACTAAGTAGGTATAGTGATAACGATGTTGGTCCCATTGAGAAACTTGATCAGTTTGATGGTATGGACCCCACCCCTAAATATGACCACAGATGTCTGAAAACAAATTCACATAAAATTATTAAATTTTTTTTGATTCATCAAAATATGTTTAATTTGTTCGCGGAGGAGCGCACCGCCTGTTGTCACGTGACTATGAGCAATGAGCAGGCGGAGCATTTCTCTGGTGCGCAGAGTACGGGCCAGCTCCAATACAATCCTGGTGATGATTGCTGACAGGATGGACTGCCCCTAAACGCTACATTGCTGCAGCAGGCATGTTCAGGCAACGCCGTTTGGCAGGCGTTATTAATGCTTGAGTGTGTCTTTGTATGTATATATTTAAACTATCGTTATTTAATTTTCAATTTTTAATGCTATCTTATTATATTTTGAATTTTTGACATTTATTATGAATTTTATTATTATTATTTTATTAGTGTGAAATGTTTTGCAAATTGTCTTTATGGTTACCGGAAATAAATAAAATCGTATTCTATTTATTTTTATTCACGATTCATCATCACATCACTACGAATTTGTGGCAAGAGGAGTACCGATAGAATATACAGCACTAATTCAGAGTAGTAAAGTGTTTCGAATGGATTCAATGAACCTTAAAATTCGTACAAACGTAGGTAGATACTGAGGGATGGAATATACATAAATACAATTTACAAGAGTAGGTATAGAATGATAAAGCCGTTACACGGTTCGATTTAATTGCTTGTGGAATACCATAAGTTGAAGCAATAACAGGACAACTTGCATCGTTTAAACAGTTTTTATACGATGCTAGTCTTGTTGCTTCAATTTTATTGTATGTCCCAGGCAAGAAACTTGCATCGTATTAATGAGGCTCTAAAGGTGAACATCCATTGGTCCGCACCGGTCCCAACGCACGAAGGCACGCAACTTTTGGTTTGCTGTGTTTAAATTCATATAGGACTGCGTCCACTATCGATATCGGTACCGAGCACTGGCATGTATGAACAAAATATGCGTTGTGAGTCGGTGACGTCACATGGATTAGTTCACCGCTTGCATCAAGCAGATTTATAAATTTATATCTTGACAGGTGAATGTAATCAAAAAATCTTTGTCAATCATTATGAAGTAAATCAGGAACAAATAATTAATGATAATTCATGAATCCACATTCTACGTTTAGTTTTTCGTTCTTCTTCTGCCAACAAGCAGCTGATAATAATAATAACTTCGTCAATCTCCATGACAGACGACGACTACTAACCACAACAAAAACACTCATGACTAAATTAAAAATCCGGATACAGTGGATGCATGCCATCGGCAAATCCGTTCAATACGTTACGTGCGTGCGTTGTGGCTATGCGTTCACGTTCACCCTAAGGTGACGCACGCATGGCACGTAACATATTGAACGGATTTGCCGATCGCATGCGTCCACTGTATCCGGATTTTATCTCTTCCTTGTAAAATTGAATATTGTCGATGTTTTAGATCATACAATTCTTCATATCTTTCTACTAATAGAATTAAGAGTGAGTCATCCGTTTTACAATGTTTTTGGTGGATCTCACCTCAATTATAGTTAAAACAACGTGCGGCAGTGTGCGATGCACGCGGTGAACTAATTCATGTGACGTCACCGGCACGCAACGGATTTTTATTCATATATGCGCTTGGTGGTGCGGGCGGTGCCTAAATACTTATTTAGGCAAACCAAAATGCGTAGCGTACCGTGCGCGCGTTGCGGCTGGTGCGGACCAGTGGACGTGCACCTTTATTGTGACTTACTTGCCCGAGAACGTGCTATGTCCTTATTTCCCTTATTTTAAATTTCTTCTTGTACTGACTAGAGACTTTAGATAAATGACAGGTCGTATAGCAACATATCTTTCGGTTTTCGTTTCTACAACTTGTCAAAATAAAATAAAAGCTTACATAACATACATAATCAGCCTATAATGTTCCCACTGCTGGGACACAGGCCTCCTCTCTGTGAGAGGGAGTGGGCCGTAATCCACTACGCGGGCCCAGTGCGGGTTGGTAGATGTCACATGTCTTCGAATTTTTTTTTTTGGTTCTAGGACATGCCGGTTTCCTCACGATGTTTTCCTTTACCGTTTTGAGAGCAATTAAGTAATTCCTCCCCTAAATCCCTTTGCCACAATCCTGTAGAATTATTTTCATTTTTTTTTAATTTTTATTTTAGTATAGGTACTCCAACGACTTATTCACTAATAATATATTACTTAAAAGAACTTATACATATATCTATTAGTATGGTGAATTTGTCACTTAAAGAAGTACACAGCTTCCGTAGATAAAAAACACATACCAATTAAGATAATTAAGTAATTTAAAGAGATTTAAAATGAACTAACGATTTTTTTTTTGTTACAATGAAAGGTTACTCCTATGGGGTAACTCGTCTCACATTCAAAGAGCTTTCATAGTGCAAAAAAAATGTCTGAGAGCAATAACTGGGGCGCCTCCATATGAGAGCTGTAGACCAATCTTCAAAAAGTTAAAGGTTTTAACGCTAGCTTGTATTTATATTTTAGAAATAGCCATATTTGTTAGGAAAAATTCACATTTCTTCTCCACAGTAGCCGAAAACAATAGATTTACAAAAAGGGACCCCACCAAGTTAAAAAACCAATTTTGTAACAGCACTCTCCACTACAGAAATAGCTACCTTATGTCCATAAAAATTTACAACCATATTCCTAAACTAATAAGAGAACTACCATTTAATTTCTACAAAAAAAATCTAAAAACATGGCTTCTCCAAAATAATTTTTACACTGTGAAAGAACTGTTTGAATTTAAGGGTAATTACAAATTAGATATAATTAGTTAATACAAATGTTGTTGTTATTGTTTTTATACCTGCCTATTGTTTTATTTTCTTGTTCCTTGTTTGTTTTGTATAGTAGAGTATAAATGTATCTTTATGTCTATAGTGTAAGTGTTTTGTATTGATTATTAGAGTAAAAGTAGTTTATAAATTTTATAGGTGTATATAGGTTTTATACCCATTGTACCCTAGATATTCGTATGCCGCTTTTAGCGGCGGATGTGTCCTGAGCATAACATTGATAACCAACTTGTACCTACCATATCCGACGAATAAATGACTTTGTCTTTGAAAGATATAATAAAAGCTACTTTACTATAAGGAGACAGATTCACTTAATTAATTAATCATCAGATTTACTTAATTAATTAATAAATAATAGATACTCAGTTTAGTTTTGGTGTGATTATTATACATAAGACGACTGCAATAAATGTGATCAAATGTTATGAATGGTTTGGGAATTACAGGTACCTATTTAGTATGTGCCATTAGTTTGAAAAGCACCTTGATTTTTGTTGCATAAACAGAAACATTTACTTCTGCTTTGAATAAAAACAAACAGGAAAGATACAAAACAAAAATCGACAGACCATGCTCAAATCGAGAGAAATGCATGCAATTTAAATTGTTTGAAGTGCATGACAGAAATACTCGGACATACTCACATATGTAGGTATGTCTGATATTATCATATCAAAAGCGTAGATACTTTCAAAGTTCCAGAGCTATGAAAAATGGCTGACATAAATATATTTGACATTTGTTTCGGCAGCCCCATACTTGAAATGTATGAAATGTATGAATGTCGAAAATATTTCAGCAATGATTTACGATCGTGCCTTGTTTCAGTATATTTCGGTTTGTATAATGGCATAGGAATCATTTAAGTGATGGCTTTCGTGAGTGACTCGTGGGTTCCGTAGTTGGGATGAATTTATCTTAAAACAAACTTAATATTGTAGTTGAAAAACATGTTCTAGTACATCGATATACAACGCGGTCAATTCTCAAAGCCTACTTAGTTTTCCTTTTAACTTCGTTATATATTCTCCGTGCCTCGGAAAGCACGTTAAGCCGTTGGTCTCGGCTGTCACTCATTGACAGTCGTTATGGGTCGTCAGAAGCCCGAAAGTCTGACAACCAGTCTTACCAAGGGATTTCGTATTACCCAGTAACTGGATTGTGGAGGTCAGATAGGCAGTCGCTCCATGTAAAATACTGGTATTTTGCTACATCCGGTTAGACTGGAAGCCGACTCCAACGTAGTTGGGAAAAAGGCTAGGCAGATAATGATATATAATAATAATAATAATAATAATAATATTTATTCAAAAAAATATAAGGCATAAAAATTAACTTACAGTTTTGCTTAAATGTATATACTGCTGCTACACATATCCAAAAATAGTCATTTAGCTAGCAGGGGGGGGACACTTGACTCTAACAAAAATTAGAACTTTAAAGCTTCATAATACGCAAACGGATCCCTGAATCGAAAAATGGAACTGCCTATCCAACGATACCCCACAGCATGGGAAAAACAATATCATCCCCACTTTACGTGTAAGGGAGGAATGCTACAAATATTTTTTTATAAGGTTTTATTTAAATCGGCGTGATTACGAGTATGTATACTCTTGCCAAATTACAGCTTTCTAGTACTAAGAGTCTCTGAGCTAAGCCGCGGACAGACAGACAGACATGGTGAAACTATAAGGGTTCCTTGTTGACTACGGAACCCTAAAAAGATGAAGAGAGACCTTATAGCGGAATTGTACATAAGTGAGCCACAGAGCACTATTATGACGATAACACACCTCGCGAAACCATAGCAGCAAAACTGCAACAGTTCAATTCAATTGGCTCGCGTCATGTTGCGCTGCTATGGTTTCGCGGCGGAGGTGTGCTGCCGGCGCATTAAGAAAAAAGCTGAGCATCCGAAATGCCAACCGCTGGACTACCGACGAAAAAGTCGTGTCGATCTTAGTCCATCCCTTGCAATTTTGTCATCAAACGACTCCTTGATGCTTTTTCCTACAAAAGGCAATCGAGAGAGATATATCGCTCATTTGGAGCGACAGTGACACAACTGCAAAAAAATGCGAAACTGACCTAATTACATTAAAATTATCTGCTTTATTAGGCAGATAATTTTGATGTAATTAGGTCAGTTTCGCATTTTTTTGCAGTTGTGTCACTGTCGCTCCAAATGAGCGATTATGTTGAAAAGAGACCTTAACCTTAAAAATTGCAGAACCCACATAGGGGTGTTTGGGTTTTGCATTTTTTTCGCATATGTATTAATACAGTTACAGGTCGTCAGAAGCCTGAAAGTCTGACAACCAGTCTTATAAAGGGGTATCGTATTATCCAGTGGGTTGTGGAGGTCAGATAGGCAGTCGCCTCCAAGTAAAATACTGGTATTCAGCTGTATCTAGTTAGACTGGAAGTTGTACCCAACACAGGCAAAGGCTAGGCAGATTGATTGATCAATCTCTAGCAGCTTTACATTAGTAATAGAATTAGGTATGAGTCCGTGCTCAGGAACATTATACATTAAAAAACAACAAAGCTTCCTTTAATTCGTCAATATGAGTTGAAAAGATACACACACGCATACACACACACACTCACTAGAGATACACACTCACAAACCCACTCACACACACTATTTTAGGATATATCTCTAAGATTATTATTTTTTATTTAGTTATAGTTAAGTCTTGTCTTGTTTAGTTTGAGATTTTGCCAGTAATTTTTTGTTTAAAGTCAATTTTTTTGTTCGTACACCACTTTTACCATTTCATAATTTGTCATTGAAGAGCGGGATCTCCTAGCACAAGTATATCTTTTACGTAAAAGGAGGTCCCTATGTAAGATTTTTTGTAAAAATTGTACAAGTTTCTGCAATATACCATTTTATTTATTATTATTATTTTCTAATACCTTCATTAGCTATTAACAAATCTCTCATATGCCTCATATACATCGTCATTCGGATTGCGACCCAACGGCGCGTGTATTTGTGACCGCACTGCTATCAGTACTAGGTACCTAATCAGTTGAGTGTGGACTGTAAATCCCTTAATAGTCTCATTACTAGTAACATCAGTTATGGCTGTACCGTAGTTATGTTTAGGTGATGATGTGATGCTATTTATTGTTTGATATTGAAGATAACAACTTGACATACTTCAAAAAGATGTATATTGTCGCAGCTAACTAGCTCAATTAGCCGTTCAGTTAACAGCCTAACCGTTAGAAAAAGCGCTCGCTCGGCTAGCGCGCGGTCGGGTGCTCTGGCATAGTTAGGTACTACTACCGTATCGCCTCGCGTGTGGTTGGTCACAGTTCTAGTTGTCCTTCAGCTATTTAATTGGGTGCCGGCGTTTAATGAACGGCCTAGGCGTCCAATTAGCTGGCTAATTTAACCCGATAGCTGTGAAATATACATCAAGAAGAATTCATTTAATTGTCAAGCTAAATCATTGTGTTCCATAATAATTATTGTACATATTCATGTGTAAGAACCCATAAAACACATTGGGTACTTAATCGTAGCTACACATCCAAACAGTAAAAGCTCGTGCAGACAGGCGCGATATCGCGGGCGCAACAGGCAGCGCGATACTTTCCATGAAGTTTTCATAGAAATTGTGCTACTAGTGTCGCATTGCGCCTGTCTGCAGGAGCCTTAATCAGGAACACAAATTGTTGACAATCAAATGAATTTTTGTTGATATACGAGTATCTTGCACACTATGATCTGTCAAAAAAACCCGCGAAAATTCAAAATAAGACCGCGATCCATTTAAAATGTACAAAAATTTTACGGTGGGCGTTTATGACCATAGACTTTATTTTAAAGCTGAGCCTGACAAGGGATTTTATTATGTCACAGGGGGTCTCAGGAGGCTAGCGTTAATATATTATAATTTAAAGAAAATATAAAATATATTTATATCAAAATAAAAATAAAAAACCAGTATCTAATTAACCAGGTAACAAAATTGTAAATTTAGAAATAAATGCTAAAATAAACTTACTTAAACTTTAATCAACCTCATTAATAAGTAATGAACATAACTAAAATCACAATAATCAGTCTCAATACAGTAATTTTAATTATTCGGCGTTATTATCCTTTATTCTGTATCTCTATCAGTAATATTATGAAAATTGAAAAGAGATCAAGCCACGTCTGGAATATCCTGAATGTTCCACAAACACACATTCTATGTCCTTAAAATCAACTTCTGTCACATCGAGTTTTTTTATTGCTTGTTAGATTTGTTTATGTCTTATTTCTTGGTGAAACGTAGCATGAAACATACGTTTTAGACTATTACAAACAAGCGTGACACGCGACGCGACACAAAGGCACCGCTTGTAGCGCTACACGCGGTGCCTTTGTGTCGCGCGACAAGTCGGGCCAGTATGTAGAAGCCTTAAAACAACTTCGCCTAGTTTTTGTGTTATATTTCATAGTGTTATGTTACATAGCATAAATCAGTAGGGTAATTGCCTAACACACTTAAAATAGCAATGGCTTTCATTTTGACAGTTCAACAACAGAGCAGACAAATATTTCGAACATAGGTATAATAAAATAAAATAATAAATAAAATGTTTTTATTTATATGAATTTTAAGCAATGGTTTAACATTATTCTTTAAAATCATTCAGATTGTGATTAAAGTGTGTTACACAATTAGAGTGCAGGACGCCTTATCAGTGTTGCATTTCACCAAGCTGTTAAAATTAGAGAAAAAGGCTTTAGAGAAAATCAATAACATAATGGTGCCGAACAAGGGAGTTCACAAACTAAACTAAATTTAAGTTCAGTGCATCTTTTTCTTTCTATTTCATTAAGAAAAGGACAGAAGGTAAATATTAGTTTAGTCCTGTCAAATTAATCGGCGCACACACACACGTTTGACTTTGCCATTGTTTTGGCCAGTACCGAGAGCTCCTACGCTTACACACACAGCGTGTTTGTAGACTAGGTAACCACAAGCTAAGCGCGCGTCGCTTCATAAGATAAAAATAGTGTACTTGAATTAAACTCGCTACCAGTAAATCAGTCGTAATTAGTAATGAGGGGTTCTCTCTTCAACCGTTTTTCTCTAAACATACCTACTTAATAAAAATCTCAAATTCACTGACAGACAATACACAACCTAAATTGCTGGGGTTAGAAGGGTGAAATTTCGTACAAGAGTTCCTCATATAGCAAAAGTGACCAATAATGAAGCACTTTGAAAATGTATCCCCTAAGGCCCGTTGTACATGCCACGGTTTGTTTACGGTATGCGTGTTAACTGCGCCTTAGAAAAATCGTGTGAGCTATGGTGACGACGGCGCGCCGTGCCGTAATGCCGCCATGTCTGTCAAGAGGCTTCCATAGTGATCCATACAACACTGACGACCGGGTCTACACACGGCGAATCAATCGTAGTTTTTAACGGCAAAACCCGTAGTTGTTCAGTGCAAATTCGTAGTTTTTCATGGCAAAGCCATATAATTTCTCGGCAAAAAAACGTGTGTGTACAAACGGACTAAATAGGCTAAACCGGGGATGAAAGTTTGCATGGAAGTTAGTCTTTTTGCCGATTGGAAAACCGATCGGGCACACGGCTTGTCACATATAAACGGCCGGGATCGCGGGTCTGCCGAGGTCGCGAGAAAGTCTGCCGTGGTCGCGGTAAAGTCCGGAAGGGATAACGTGGCCTCTGGCAACGCACAGGCAACTGACACGCCCTCCCGCTCCGCCCAGAGCGGTAGAAGTTATTTGATTATAATTTACCACCCAAAAAAAAAAAACACGGCTTGTCACATATAAACGTCAAGGGACTCAAATCGCCTATCTGACGGACAGGGCCGTCATCTACCCCGGTCACCAGGGAGTGTGGAACCGGCAAGAGATGTCGTGAGGTGTCCCACAGGGATCGGTCCTGGGGCCGCATCTGTGGGACATCGGTTACGACTGGGTGCTGCGCGCCAACCTCCCTAGCGGCGTCAGCGTAGTGTGCTACGCTGACGACACGTTGGTCTTGGCGCAGGGGAAGTCGCACCAGGCGGTGGCCGAAGTAGTGGCACGCGGGGTTGCGACAATCGTCGAAAGGATCCGGCAATTGTCACTCGAGGTGGCCCTGCACAAGTCCGAGGCCATGTGTTTTCATGGACCTCGGAACGCGCCACCGTTGGGGACCCAAATAACGGTAGGGGGGGTTTCCATCAGCGTCGAGTCGACGATGAAGTACCTGGGACTCGTCCTCGACAACCGGTGGAACTTCGTGGAGCATTTCCGACGTTTGGCTCCCAAACTGGAGCGGGCGGGCGCTGCATTGAAGCGGCTCCTGCCCAATCTAGGGGGTCCAAACGCCTCCTGCCGGAGGCTCTACGCGGGGGTCATGGGCGCGTTCTCTGGCGCTGCGGCCAGCCCGCCGGTTGAGCGCGGCCCAAAGGGTCATGGCCATCCGGATGGTCTGGGGATACCGCACGGTCTCCTGTGAGGCAGCGAGCCTCCTTGCCGGATTGCCGCCATGGGATCTGTAGGCAAAAGTCCTCGCGCACGTATGGGAGTGGCGCGAGGAGGCGAAACGCCGGGGCGTAACCCCGCTGCCGCGAGAAATCGCGGGATAGCGGACGGAGCTCCGGCGGGATCTCATGGCGACATGGAGAGTACGGTTGTCGCCACCCAGTGCTGGGCACGCCAAGATTGCGGCGATAAGACCCCTCTTTGAGGAGTGGCTAGAGAGGCGCCACGGCGGATCACCTTCCGCCTGACGCAGGTCCTCACCGGACACGGCAGCTTCGGGAGGTTCCTGTGTTGGATAAGGCGGGAGGAAACGCCCGGGTGTCACCACTGTGTGGATCGCCCGGAGGACACGGTGGAGCATACGGTGGAGATCTGCCCGGCTTGGGCAGAGCACCGCCGTGTCCTCGTATAGACGAACAGCGGCAGAGATCTCTCGCGTCCGGCCCTGGTTCAGGCCATGGTACGGAGCGAGAGGGCATGGGCAGCCGTCACCTCTTTCTGCGAAGCAGTAATGCTCGCGATGGAGGAGGCGGGACGGTTGAGGGAAAGGCAAATTTCGCGCCCTCTCGCCCCTAGCCGCCGCAGGAGACGCCCTGGGCGTCGGGAATCCCGGGCGGATTTCCGGCCACCGTAGGCGCGGGCTTGCGGACGGTGAGCAATGGGTAGCTCACCCTCCTGTAAGGACCAAGCCCGGGTCGACGGCGCGTTGTATTTCACGCGCGCCTCAAAGAGATGTCGTCAGCACAAATGTAGGGGTCCACTAGGGCCGATGCCTGCCGGGGTCGCGAGAAGGTACTAAAGGGTCACCGAGGCCCCTGGCAACACAGGCAACAGGAAGGAATACGAGTGGGTTTTAGTCAGTAAGAGTCTGACACACCCTCCCGCTCCGGCCAGAGCGGGTGAAGTTATTTGATTTCCCATCCAAAAAAAAAAGGGACTCAATTCGCTATACTTATGTAATGCTTATAAAAATACCCATAAAACCCATACTAAACCAATCACTAAAAACCGATATAGAAACTAATTAAACCCTTGGTATATTATTATTTAACCCTGCAATACCCGAGGGATTTATCTGAAATGCAATTAGTAAAGTGTCAGCCCTGACAAAGCAGGGTTGGTAAACACGGGTGGTCGGGCGACCCCCGGGCAGACAAACGATAGTTGAATCTACGTATTTAGGATATTCGGTGCCTACTGCCGACAATTGGGTTAAATTACCTGTATGTTCGGATACCTGTCCCCAAATTGCTAAGGGCAGTGTAGGTACACCTACCTTGAAGTATATAGATCAATCTATAGAGTCATCTTAGGTGGGTTTCAAAATGGTTCGTATGCTAATAAGAAAAATGTTAAAAAGGAAAGAAGACCAGGCTAAATTGTTTTATTAAGGGGACTAAACGCAAATTTTTATGTTTTATAATGTCTAAAAGTACACTCACACTACAGACACAAACAAAATCAGAAAAATATTTGATATTCTTCAGGATATATGCTAGGTAGATAGTGTGTTGAAAACATAATACAACTAATTTGATACGATAGAAAAAAAACACGAAAATACCTCTAAAAAAATATTTTAACGATTGAAAATTATACTAATATACATGAAATCATTCTGATTTTTTGGTATATTATTCTACAAGTAACATATTAGCATAATAGTGTTTTAATTTTTTATCGAATCAATACATTTTTTGTAAATAGATAATTGCTTCATATTTTGCAATAAATTACCAGCGTTGTGTCATCGCGCTTCTCTTTCTATGTAGTCCGACAGTGACCGCGCTTTAGCTGTTGTCGGCCTCTTAATAAATTGAGATTCAACTATATCTCTACTTAACTCATATTTGCGAAAAAAACATAATGATTCCGTACACAAAGGGTGCCAACGAGATTCTAATTATTCCATACCACCGTACAATATACACATACACATTTTACTACATATTTTTTCGTTTCTTGTATCGGTAAAAAACTAAAGGGGACCCCCTTTAGTTTTTTACCGATGCTGCATACTTCGACTTTAAAAAGCGATTGATTTGGTCGATAATGACGTATTACTGAAAAAGTTATTAGGGGTCGGTTTCACCCCACATTTACTTAAGTTTTTTGCCGGTATTATCAGTAACAGGCAACAGTATGTTGACTATGCAGGATACCAATCGAAGGCATACTATACTAGATCTGAGTAAGTCAGGGAAGTAATACAGGGCCCCTTAGGTTTCTCTTAATAATAAATGACCTACCAAGTGTTGTACAAGGTGCTAATTGCTTACTATTTGCCAACGACATCAAACTTTCTCTCCCCATAACGAACATGGATGACTGTGAAAGACTGCAGAGATATAGACAGAGTTGTAACTTGGACGCCCATTAGACATAGTTATACGGTGGACGGCGTATCGATGGCTGAAGTGAGGGATTTGGGTGTCCGCTCCTCCACTGGACTAACGTTTCGTGATCAGAATGATCACGAAACATTAACGTTGATGATGATGAATGATGAGATGTTCAGGTATGCAAAAAAACATATAGAAACCTGGGATTCGTTAAATGAGAATGGTTAAAAACTTCACAAATATGAAAGCTATAACGGCATTGTATAATGCTTTAGTAAGAAGCCAATTAGAATGTAATGCAGTTACATAATTGGGCTCCGCATGAAAATAAATATAGTCTCATGTTGGAGCGCGTACAAAGTAAATTTATTAGATATAAATATATGAGATATAATTTTTCTCAAAATCCAACACAAAAAAACGACACTATTTTCTTTTTTTTCATTGGTAATTTTGTGAAAACAAGCCATTTACTTGGATTGACTAAATAGTTGTTTTTTTTTGTTCCAGTACCTACTTTTAATCAAGACCATCTTACTTATGTACTTAGTACTGAAACAGATTACTACCTACTCTTGAATAGGTAAAATATAATTCATCCCTGTCAATTCAGTTAAGTTTGTCTCACTGTGGTCGGAGGTGGAAGTTGTCTTGCTAATTGAGCCTCCCCCACCTTCGCATTCAGCCCCTAATCAATATGTTAAATTATTCAACGGTTTCATTAGAAATTTCCGTGTTATTTCGTCGTATCTTTATGTTTTGGTCTCTATGTAGAGGTATACTTCTATATTTACATATTATAAAAAAGTCTCCTTGCCGCGTCTGTCTGCCTGTCTGTCTGAACGCGATAAACTCAAAAACTACTAAACGGTTTTTCAAACTGTTTTCACAAATGGACGGAGGAAGGTTTAGGTGTATAATTCATTAAAGTTTTGTGTTAATTCGCTGAAATATGACGATTATTGTTGAGGACGTCGGATAAAATCATGCTGACTTTGATTTACTGGCGTGCACCGCGTGAATCGTATGGGATACATATGTATGTTCACCAGGATTGTACATCTTAAAAAGTTCAACAGAAAGTCCACGATAGCATATGTCATTCTTCTAAGAATCTTTGGAAGATAGACATAAGCTACCGCGGACTTTTTAGTTGAACTTTTTAAATTCTTAAAGATAAAAATTTCATTGTTATTTCCGAAGCAATTTTAAACGGTATTATATGGGCGTCGGGAATCCGGCCACCGTAGGCGCGGGCTTGCGGACGGTGAGCAATGGTTAGCTCACCGTCCGGTAAGGACCAGGCCCGGGTCGACGGCGCGTTGTATTCCACGCGCGCCTCAAAGAGATGTCGTCAGCGCATAGGTAGGGGTCCACTAGGGCCGATGCCTGCCGGGGTCGCGGGAAGGTACTTATGGGTCACCGAGGCCCCCGCAACACAGGCAACAGGAAGGAATACGGGTGAGTTTTAGTCAGTAAGAGTCTGACACACCCTCCCGCTCCGCCCAGAGCGGGAGAAGTTATTTGATGAATTCCCACCCTCAAAAAAAAAAAGGTATTATATTAATCCTTATCCAATAAAATTCGTTATTTAAATTGGGCATTTAATTCAGATTAAAATATGCATCATATCATTAAAATAAATGCTTTAAAAGATATCACAGATTAAAATGACGCGTAACAAAATACATCATTATGGTTGACGCAGCGCTCGACTATGAGGTGTTTTTTTTTTATTGGATGGGAATTTATCAAACTTCTCCCGCTCTGGGCGGATCCGAAATCCACGCTGGCGAAACCGCGGGCAAAAGCTTGTACTAAATAATAATATTGTAAAGAGGTAAAGTAGGTTTGAATGTAGGGGGGTAATCTCCGGAACTACTGATCCGATTCCGAACTGGTTGTCAGACTTTCGGTCTTCTGACGACCCGTAACGACTGTCAAAGATCCACGAACGACAACTGGAACCAACGGCTTAACGTGCATTCCGAGGCATGGAGGGGTCTTGTTATGTGAAGATGGTCACCCATCCACAGACCAACCGCAGCAAGCGTAGCTTAACTTGATCGATCGACCCATGCGGCTGTTATTATTCAGCCACGAGCCCCTCCATCAAACACTATCAAATATTATCAAGCTTGTTATTCTTATGCAAGTAATTTCTTTTGAAAATAACACCCAAATCCTCTTCCGCCGACTTCATAAACGAATAAGATGTTTTTTTTCCGCGCAATCTCTTTTATCAAAAATCCCTGTGTATGCCTTTTGGCATACCTGTCAAATGTTTTTGATAAGGGGTGATCTTTATACAAAGGTTTAATAATAACAGATGCGAAAGTTCCTGTGTTATCGCAAATGCTTAGCGCTATAGATAACTGCTTATGTTATTTATCATACGGAGTAATCGTTTCGATCAATGCTCGTACATACCTACATAACTTTCTTTTCGTGGGGATATCCTCATGGGAGTATTTACAAGGCAGAAGTGAGTGGAAACGGGAAGGGACGTCCTAGAAGGACATAGTGAAGTTTTTCAGAAAGGTCAGGTGCGTAGTACCCACTCGCAAAGTCGCAACTTGCATGCATGACCAGATGAACGTTAATGAAGCAAAAGGAATATGTAAGGATCGTAGCAGGTGGCGTTCTGTAGATTCTGCCTTCCCACCTGGGAATAAGGCGTGAGTTTATGTCATGGATTCGTTTTTCTACTTTACCTACCTACATTTGAAGATACCTGCAGACATTCAGTTAGACATTAACAGGCTTATAAAATTATATATTATTGTATAGAATCAAGTTCTTCTAAATGAACAGACAGCTGTGCTGCTGGGGAGTTTCTTGCGCGACTTTTTCTTCCCAGCTAAAGCACTAGGAAGTGGTGAAGGGCGACTGTTCTTATGTAATTTTGACGTTCACAAAGTGCTTATTTTCAGCCTAGTTTGTTTAATGACTCTTGATTTGATTTTGATTATACAATTATCATTATTGTTGAAAAGGATTACCTACTAAAGCAGTAAAATTGGTGCAACCGCATCATAATTGAACTAATTAAATTCTGCTTAATTTACGTAGGTATGCACTTATTGGTTTATCATCCACAGTCCGACTTCACCTCTGCTGACCATAGGCTTCTCTTTTCTTGTGCCAATGCCCCCACTCCTGAGTCAGCCTCATCCTGCTTTTGCCCACGGAAACAATGTCATCCGCCCTAAGGGATTTTAAAGAAGGTGTACCTTATTAATGCAATTTCCACACATAACATAACATTACGCCAGTATTCCCGAAAGGGTCAGGCAGGGTGTAGGTATCTATAGTACACCTACATTTCGCCAGTTGTTTAAGTCCCATGTGATAGGGGGCGACCCTATTGCCATCAACCGGGCTCGAATGCATTTTTCCACACACAAAAATACATTTGAGCACTAGTGGCCCACTAGTAACGGCCGCGACCTAAGAGTTTGTAAGTCGTAGGTTCGAACCCAGACAGGCGCTTTACTTTGTGTAAATTATTTCATCACTACTGCTCCCAAAACGGTTAAGGAAAACATCGTGAGGAAACCAGCATGTCCTAGAACCAAAAATTCGAAGACATGTGACATCTACCAACCCGCACTGGGCCCGCGAGGATCCACCATACGGACCACTCCCTCTCACAGAGAGGAGGCCTGTGTTCCAGCAGTGGGATCATTATAGGCTTTTAAAAAAATAAAAATACATTAAACATAGGTCTCGCCTTCCTTGTTAAACAAAATTAACCAGAAAAGCAATTATTATTTAAACCATAATTAATGCATGTACTTGTACACTCATTATGGTGATTTATTAAAATGACAAGTACATTACAGCGCGGTTTACGACCGGCCCATATAAATTGTAGGGTTAAATCTGTGACGTCATAATAAAACGTGTCATAGTACCTATACGGCATTATAATGCGTATAAAACAAGCATAAAGTGATGCTTTGGTCCCATAGGGGTAGGCAGAAACGCCACGTGCTAGGAGCCTAGCTTTTACCGTAGCGGGGTGTGATTGGTCCACAGAGGCCAAAAGTTCGTTCTCATAAAGATAAGTAATTGACATTGATCACCACGCTTGCTGTTATCAATTCCAAACCATTTTAAATTTAGGTTTCATCACAATATTTCTTTTACCCAAACCACCATTAGACTACCTGCAGGCTTAACATGACGCTTTCTATTTCTACGAAGAATAGACACAGCATTTTCCATACAAAGTCACATTTCGTTTCTCCATTTTTCACATCGCACCATGGAAATCCTTCTACATAAAAATTGACCTAGATAAATATCGTTGGAAACGAAAGACAAAATGACAGATTGTAGAAGGATTTATATGGTGCGATGTCAGAAATGGAGAAACGAAATGTCACTTTGTATAGAAAGAGCTGTGTCTATTCTTCGTAGAAATAGAAAGCGTCATGCTAAGCCTGCTGCAGTATGGTCTCTCCTTCTCCCTTGAATCCATCCAAAGGTTGTCTTTATAAGATCGCTTTTAGTGATAAGAACGCCCGTTGTGTCAGCCTATGTAAAATTTGTACATTTATATGGTGTACATAATAAAGAGTATTCTGTTCTATTCTTCACCTTCAGCAGGCTTAGCGCGAATAAACGCTTAAAACGCGCTATTAACGCGCTATTTCTACGAAGAATAGACGCAGCTCTTTCTATAAAAAGTGACATTTCGTTTCTCCATTTTTGACATCGCACCGTAGAAATCCTTGTAAAATCTGACATTTTGTCTTTCGTTTCTAACGATCTTTGTCTAGGTCCTTTTTTATGTAGAAGGATTTTTACGGTGATATGTCAAAAATAGAGAAACGAAGTGTCACGGTAGTCGCTGCTCAGTTGCTTATTAACAAGGTGAGGATGTCAGATGTTACACGTCACATCATATGCGACTACTGTAAGGCTCGCTTTTTTTAGAGTGATATCTGTCTACAGACATGGTACATTGTATAGACTACGTGTAGACAGGTCTACACGTAGTTTTAATACGTATAATACCTATGAAGCTGTATTATACATATATCGCGTCATAATACCTCTTGTTTGCGCAGCCCGGGGCAATCGGCTGCTGGAAGTTGGCTTATTAAACGGGAAGCGCACTGTTTCAATATAGATCCATGATTTACTTTTAAAACGTTTATTAGCGGTCGTTATTGTGCAGGGTATAGTATAGTTTGTTCCAAAACTACTTATCTGATAAAAGTATAGATAAAAATGCTGAGATTACATTCTTACGCAATCACTTACTAAACGGAAATGGTAACATATACATCTGTATTTATAAGGTTTAAGGTAACTTTATAATTCACCAAAAAATATAACATAACATAACATAACGTCACGCCTTGTTTTGCTGAAGGGTTAGGCAGAAGTACACCCACATTTCGCCTCCCACAGTTATGTTTAAGTCCCATGAAATTCATAATCATAATCATTTATTAATTTGCGAGTATGGGTAAAAAAGAAAAGGTCTTAAACAAACAAACAATATGGTATATACAATACGGTAGGATAAGGCAATAGGTAAGCATGCAAATTTACACACATTATATAATATGTTTATTCAGTGATAGAGTAATACGCTTTTTTTAAATTGGAGGCGAGCTTATTCCCTAATGTTTATTTTCCATTTTATTTAGATTAAAGTCAAATAAAAAGCATCTTTAAAGTGATAAAAATTATAATTTCTGGTTTTAGTATTCAAACAATAAAATTTTAATCAAAGCACTCAATTTGTAAGTGGCACTACAAATTGACACAATTTCTAATCCATCTGTTTACATTTTCATTAGATGCTTTTAGAACAGACTATAGTTCATATGAGGGACCTACTTAAATAGAAAGAGATATTTTGGTAAACACAAACTTTTTGTAACCCTTATTAGGTTACCTTTTTACAGGTTAACTTTCCTGTAATACTATTAGGTTTTAGAAAAACATAACTGGCCGGATGCATTGCCTCCTCCTTTTCAGTGTGAAGTCGGCTAAAAAGTAAGAAAGCACTTGTCTGATGTTAGGTACGTTTTACTAACCCTGATCAGTAATACTAACTGTTTATGAAGTAAATTGCCTTCAGCGACTATTTCATGAATCTGTAACTTAATGCTGAAATATGAAAGCTATCGGTTACTAATAGGAACAGAATAATACCTAATAACGATTTTGATTAAAATTAGACACCAAAATGAAACCTGTATAAGTCGGTCATTCATTTCATAGAGTTCGTAGTAACTATAGTTCCCAACCCGCACTGGGGCCGCATGACGGATAAGCCCACGTTCCCACAGACGTAATAAAATCGCGGTGGAATAAAATCACCAAGCGTGATTATTTCCTGCCTTTAATTGATTGTACGAACGAGCGTTGAAAAACTACTTCGACCGTTCCTGCAGTGAGGACGTACAATGGATTTCGCAACAATATTCACGGTAGCAATTCGTGAACCAAGGAGCCTACAAGAAAAGCAAAGAAAATGTTGGGTATGCACCCAACATTAAGGGATGCCTTGAATTTATTTATCTATATTTAAAAGTCCAATTTATGACGCCGTACAATGATTTAAGAAAATATCCTAAAGAATCATATTATAAATGATTTGTTAAATAGCATGTTTATTATGTTGTATTTTTTCAAAACCCGTTTAGTCTTTATTTATTTTCTTTATAATGTTGAACTCCACCCATATTTTTTTTAATTTTAAATAATAATAATCATTTATTTTTAACCAATAAAAGAAAAAACAACTTAAAAACTAGTAAGCTATTATAAATACAATACAATGCAGGAGCATCTCCTGAGATCGCTTTTAGCGATAAGACCGCCCATTGTGTCACCTCTTGTAAAATTTCAACATTTATATCTGTAATTTTTATGGTGTACCTATAACTATATAAATAATTAAGAGTATTCTACTCTCTCTTATTTTCGGTCTGATAACTAAGGCCCCTTTCTGCAACGTGTCGTCGCGTTTTCGGTTGCGTGCGCAAGTGACCGGCGCAATCTGTATGTAGCCTATGGCGGGTTTCACTGGGCCGCGTGCGGCCGGTCGCGTTGTTCGATACTCCGGCGCAATTGCTTGACCGATGCCTGCGCTTCGAGTGTGCCGGTTGGCGTGCGGGCCATAACAAAAATCAAATCAAAATCAAAAGTCATTTATTCAAACTAGGCTGAGGATCAGCACTTTTCGAACGTCAAAATTACATAAGACAGTCCCCTAAAACGCCCACCCTTCGCCACTTCCTAGTGCTTTAGCTGGGAAGAAGAAGTGGCCAACAAACTACCCAACAGCACAGCTGTCTGTTCAGTTAGAGAAAATAATGGATTCTATACAATAGTATGCAAAACAATTTACACCACGTGAAACACAAAACATTAAATTATTAGCCATATGTCAGCTAGCACACCACTATACCAACAAAAAAAAAAGAAAAGAAAAAGACCGAAAACTATTCTCAAGCAGAGATAAAACACGTAAACAGAACTTAAAACCTAAATAAAAGCCTTCAAGTATAAAGGGCGTGCCCGCTTACATATATCTACAGCCGTAACAGTCACAAATGATGAACTAGGACCATCAAAGTAAAAACTAACTTTAAATAAATTACTTTAATTAGTGACTGATTGTTCCAATGTAGTATTTACCTACGTATTCTTCGGCTAGGCATCGCCGTGCGCCGCAGTCTTGAGCATGCGGCACGTAGACACTACGAACCGGCGGCGCACCGCACTAGCCAACGCACGCGATTGTTTCGCGCCCGTCCGAACACAAGTACCTACACCATCATCATCTGCCTAGCCTTTTCACAACTATGTTGGGGCCGACCCCAACATAGTTGGGAAAAGGCTAGGCAGATGATTTAGACTGGAAGCCGACTTCCAGTCTATTTGGATGCAGCTGAATACCAGTATTTTACAAGGAGCGACTGCCTATCTGACCTCCACAACCCAGTTACTGGGTAACACGATAATGGTTGTCAGACTTTCGGGCTACTGACTAACCGTAACGACTGTAAAGATCTACAAATGATAGCCGGGACCAACGGCTTAACGTGCTTTCCGAGGCACGGAGGGGTCTTGGTATGTAAAGATGGTCACCCATTCACGGACCAACCGCGGCAAGCGTAGCTTAACCTGATCGATCGACCCGTGCGGCTGTTATTACTTAGCCACAAGTACCTACAGTACTTCGTATATCGCATTAATTCAGCGAATCAGCGCTCAACGCCAAGTGTTGAAAATCCAACACCATGTGATCAAAAATCGCGGCCGTGCGAACGGATGTATTGATTTCAATTTGTTCTATTCCAAGCGCAGCTCACAATTTTATCCCGTCGTGATTTTTACGTCTGTGCGTACGTGGGCTTATGGCCCACTCCCTCTCACAGAGAGGAGACCTGTGTCCGAGCAGTGGGCACGTTATATGCTGATTATGGATATGCATGTATGTAGTACTGAGTATGAGGCCCTGGGTTCGATTCCCGGATCAGGCAAAATGTTATTGGGTTTTTACATCTCGAAACTATCAATAGCAGCCCGGAGTCTGGATTTGAACTATGCAGAACCACCAATGTGGTAATCGACCGATTGACGAACCATTCATAATTTTTAATCATTTATTATTCACCCCGCACAGCATTTAAATATACCAATAAATTATTAATGAATTTACATATATCGCATCACTAATAATAACTTAATTATTATGATGATGAATAAATCTGGAACGATTAAAACATTAATTTCACTACGCTTGCAAAATGGGAATATTGATAACCGGCTCATTTATCAGTTATGAACGAATCAATTTTGAGGTTTTTCCAATATTTGGTGGCATTATGTTTTGCTATTTATTATTTTTATTTATTTGGTAGTTAATGAGGGTGCAGTGCGGGGCAAACTTAAATTTAAATTAACGGTTAGAAGGTCCCTATTGATTGATACATATGCGTGGTAATGAAACCATCCAGCAAATAGGTGGTCCAGCGAAAAGTGAAGAAAGGAAAATGTATTCTTTCACGGGATTAAGAACGAACTTACGATTTAAATTAAGTAAGTAGTTACCTAACAGGGCATTTAAAATAACCATCACCCCTGTTCTCCACGAAGGGTTTGGCAGAGATGTACCTATAATACACACATGGCATTCAATAAAGCTAATTATTTTCCAGGCGACTAACAACTTAAAGGGCGACTAACTATTCGTTACTAAAAAAATAAAATGGGAAGCAAAAATAATAGTTTGGCAGCTACAGTGAAGTAGCATTTTGAGTATCATTTGAATTATTTTTAAAACCCTAAATCAGATTAGTTTGTCGCCGCGTTAAATACATGCCAATTAATAAGAGCTATAACACGATTATTTTCAGTAAGTTGTCTTTGATTTTTTGCTAAAAGCTAGTTTAAGGCCTATATATTTTTTATAACGGCCTCCTTCCTAAAAACTACAGTTTTAACAGCACCCTGCTAGTTTCAGAAATCTCGAACCGCAAAATAAAATCATAAAATACATCATTATAATCTCTTTTATTTACAGAAGCACAACTTCGGTATACACATTACACCACAGAAGCGCTGCTTCGTTAGCCGTATCAAAAACTGTTTCGTCTTCAAAGTTAGCAACACTGCAAGCTTGTGTTCTACCCTGTTTCGAAGTACCGTGAACTGTATCTACTTGTACACAGCCTTGTACTTGTGTGGTGCTTCGTAGGCTCAATTTACATTGCCACGCAACGAAATGGAAATGAGTTTTTATAATATTGTACATAGCAAAATGAGCTTTATGTCAATTGTGTAACGTACGAACTAGATACGAGCTTGTAACTGCAGGAATTACCGAGAATGTGCGAGAATTCTCCAGAAAACGCCTGTTATTTGGCTCGTATCTAGTTTGTACGCTCCACTATTGACATAACGTTAATTACTACTAAATTAATAATACTAGTTAACAGTTAATTAGTCCTATTGGCATTAAGTCCGCCTATGTACATTTTTGTGCTTAAAGTATTAAATAAATAAATAAATTATGCATTGTAAAAAATTCCATTCCGTTCCGCGGCGATGTAAATTAAGCCTTAAGCGATTTAAGTACGTGGAATTTTGTATTCAAACAACATCATGCCTTGTTTACCCGAAAAGTTTATCAGAGGTGTACCTATTAAGTACACATCGCCAGTTTTGTATTTAATTGGTCAAGGACAGCTAATGAGACACAATTGATTTTCTATTGTTTGACTCTGAATCGGTGTCGCGCGGGGCTTAACAGGTTAAAATAGCGATAAAAAGTAGAAGATTATGAAATGTTTAAAAAATCATCCTGTTTTAATTTTAGAATTAACAGATCTTTATTAAGTGCAGATAACAACACAGCGAAATTATAACCTATTGTAGGTACTACCTAGTAATTTAAGATTTAATTTAATTGTTACAACAACGTGTTAAAATTGTTAATAAATAACACATAACATAACATAACATAACATAATATAACACAACACCTGTATTCCCCGAAGGTAAGGAAGACATGTAATGTAAGTATGTATAGTAACACCCACTTTTCGTCAGTTATGTTTGATGTCCCATATGAGAACATAATAATAAGACGATTAAAATAAATGCCATTCTACACAACACTTAGGTAAACATTTTAAATGTCATTCAAAGAGCTCACACATAAAAGTTCTCATTACTACCCAAATTAAATTTAGTCTTAACAAGTCTGAAAAGTAAAAGTTTATCAAAGCAAAAACTATGTTGTTGTGAACTTTATCATCACAAAGAACTTCTACAACTGAATTCAGCTTTAAACTCACACATCAAGAACTAACTGAAATTGAACGACGTATGCTTATGAGCTTTCCATATCAACTACCTAGAATTTCTAAAATCATTGCTTGAATCTTCTTTTATTCGCTTTCGCAGAATTATGCAGACAGATAAATAAATGCACCAATATAACATCACACCAGTCTTACCCAAAGGGGTAGACAGAAATGTTCGCTCACGTTTCACCTGTAAACATAATTATTTACCAAGTACCTACCATGGTATATATATATATACGTACATGGTAAACATCGTGAAGAAACCTGAACCCCTTTTTTTTTGGGTGGGAAATTATCAAATAACCCCCCGCTCTGGGCGGAGTGGGAGGGCGTGTCAGACTCTTACTGACTAAAACCCACCCGTGTTCCATCTGTTGCCTGTATGTTGCCAGAGGCCACAGTATCCCTTTCAGACTTTCCCACGACCCAGGCAGGCATCGGTCCTAGCGGACCCCTGCAGTTGTGCTGACATCTCTTTGAGGCGCGCGTGGAATACAACGCGCCGTCGACCCGGGGGTCCTTATCGGACGGTGAGCTACCCATTGCTAACCGTCCGCAAGCCCGCGCCTACGGTGACCGGGAATCGGCTTGGGATTCCTGACGCCCAGGGCGTCACCTGCGGTGAGGGCGCGAAATTTGCCTGTCCCTCACCCATTCCACCTTCTCCTTGGCGAGCATTACTGCTTCGCAAAAGGAGGTGACGGCTTTCCATGCCGCGGACGCGAGAAATCGCCGCCGCCGATTGCATCGTGCACGAGGACACGGTGGTGCCCCGCCCAAGCCGGGCAGACCTCCACCGTATGCTCCACCGAAACCTGAATCCTAACTGCATACCACACTATCAATCACAATCTGAATGATTTTGAAGTATATTGCTAATCCACTGCTTCATATGTTCGAAAGATTTGTCTGCTCAACAACGTGAATAATGCAATGAATGTTGTTGAACTGTCAAAATGAACCCATTGCTACTGGTAGTTTGTTACGTAATTACTCCGCTGGACGTATAATTAATACAAGTCTGAAATCACCAACCCGTTATGAGCAAGCGTGGTGATCAATGCTTGTGCCTTCTCTGGTTGGTCTAGTTGGTTGGTTAGTTGGTTGGTATACCAATAGAGATGTAGCCAGGGTAAAAAAAAATAGTCCGTCAGTCAGATAATAAAAAAAAAATAGACACGTACTTTGACATATTAATAAAAAAATACTTTGATAAAACGCAATACAGTTGGAGAGTGGGGGGGCTCTCTACATCACAATTCAGTATAAAATCTAGCAAGGCATGACGTCATGACAAGTTTTTATTTAATGTAATCTTTTGATTACTCTTTTCTTCCCATGGGGGTAGGCAGAAACTACAGAACGCCATCAGCTACGCTCCTTACATACTAATTTTGCTTCGTTTACGTTCATACATCTCGTTATACCCGCACGCCGGTTGCGAGTACCTGGCCTTTCCGAAGAACATCACCAATAAGGTCGCTATTTATGTCCTCATAGGGCGTGGGGTCCCGGCAACATATAAAAAAATAAAGCTTTCATCCCTCCCTTTTGATAAAGATCTCATTCAACCTTGACGTTTCGCAAAAAACATGAGCAATTCGAGGAAAAAATGGCGCACCTATCTCGGAAACGTGGTCGCGTTTTGTTAAAACTTCCAAAGTAAGAACGTGAGATGTGTCCAGGAGTAGAGCGTGCAGCCTTTTTAGCTTATCTATCAAATAAAAGGCATGTTGCATACCTAAAGGATGAATAAGTGATTTAATCGTATCAGCAATAAAGATTTCATTGCTGAACATCCAAGAAAGTGTACCTGCCATTTTATTCACAATTTTTTTTATTCCTAATTTTTTAACAAAGTTCCTAAACGCACACTTGCACACTCGGTGAATAAGAGCTAAACCAAAAAAAAAGTGTAACTTTTTTGCTATAAATGTGTGTTTGTGTGTTTACAAGCGTAGTATACTGTAGTATAGACAAGCGGGATCAGCTCAGCTGTATTTTCTTTTCTTTCATTTAATTACTCTCGAACGTTGTTAATTTATTTATTAATACTGTGCTTGTTATTTAATACATAAAACACAGCGAAAGGAACTTCATTCCAACCGAGTGTCACACGACACCTCTCGACTTTTGTAATATGTTTGTACCACTTACTGTGGTAGGACACCGTGGTATATTGCGTATTTTTTAAATTGACAAAGCCTACTACACGATCCAAGATTTTCTTAATAATTAGTACCTGCTACAATCTGTCACCAATACTACAATCTGTCACTAATTCTTTTTGTAAGATTTGCTTTATAAGTGTAAGTGTATAACATAATGTATTATTGTATGCCTACTAGGCAGGACATAATGGATCTGTAATTTACTTAACATCTGTATGTAAAAGATTTGATTTGATACCTATTTTTGTTGTAACCTTATAACCTGTGTGGACAAATGAACACATTTCAGGTTTCAATCTAATTTAAAAAAAACTCTTTTTAATGCTGTAATATGAAGGAAAATGTGCTCGCGAGTGAATCATTACTTATTTTTCTATCGAAAATTAAACCGTTTATTTATTCAACCGTTCATCAAGGTTAAATATAATTACAAATTTCTTGAGTATATTTTTATCTGCCAAGACCTGTCATCAAATCTCGTCTAAACTTTGACAGTGTTTGATTTTATATTTTCTTTAACTCCGATAGGCGTTAGAAAAACTACGAACTGTTTACTCGCGAATCTAATATTAGCTTATAGTTTTTGTGTCAATGTCAGAATCTGTAAATGTCATTGCCGCTTGGTTGCTAGCCTGCCATTGCCAGCCCGGTCGCGATCTGCCGACCAACCGAGCTAGAGAACGCTATATCGTTCCAATAAATTTATCGATTATATTGTAAATACGACATACCTTCAAACTGAAAGACTGAGAGAAGAATAAGAGTAAATGAAGATTGACGAATGAAAAGACTTCATTTAGTCCTGTTTTACCCTAATTGAAACACAAAGAAAATTGGAAAACTATGGGGGAAATCTTTCCCCAGCATCTATCAACGTCCAATGCTGAAGATTGATATAACTATTATAATTGTTGTCTTTAACTGATCAACAAAACCATTGATCTCCCAATACTGACAGCCTAAAATTAAGGTTACAGTGGAAATTTTCCATAAAAAACCGTGATTTGCGACTGACAATTATTGCGAAGATATTGTTTTTAAAAACACCAAAACTTCTGTTGTAACACAGTAACTTTATCATTCTATTGATACAAGAGAACACAAGAGTATAATAATACGACAACGAGTCAGATTTCGTGGAAACAGATATTTGAAAACTAACTGTTTACGACTGTATTCCGATAGGATCCAATCTGACGGTAACTGGTATTTTTACATTCTGTGTCCAAATAGAGCTGAATTTATTGGGTATTGTCTGAATACTCTATGCATAGGAAATGTTTGTATGGAACAATGAAAACATATTTTATCCGTCCTTGAATTCCTCATGGATGCCTCTTACTAGCGAATAACACTCGTCTGTTTAGCCCTTAGTTTGGGTCTAGCTTTGATGGCCATATTGTATTAATAACTTATAAATTGTGAAGATAAATGATCATCTTCATTCTTCGATCAAATTTTATAAAGGTTCTACAAATCCTTAAATTCAAAAATTCCCTCTGTTGTTTAGAATCAACAATTTTTCTCTGATGTTGATGCAAATCATATTTAATACAAAACAAACTTTGTTCGCTTCCTCTCTAAGTTCCTTATAACAATAAGGAAAAGAAAAAAGCTTATCTTTTTCCTTAGAACAAGGAAGCTACAACTAAAAAATGCATCCCGCAACCATCTCTCAAATGAATATTTTTAACGAACGTACCATAAATTCAACAAGAAGGTTCTATCTCTTTTCTAAAAAGTAAAAAGAAAACTATTACATCGTGGTATAAATAAAAAATGTTTACTAAGCTCTACCGTCGTTTGTATTCAGACTTTACATAACATACAGAATTAGCCTATAGGTAATGTTTCACTGCTGGGACACAGACCTCCTCTCTGTGAGAGGGAGTGGGTCGTAATCCACCACACGAGCCTATTGCGGGTTGGTAGATGTCACATGTCTTCGATTTTTTTAGTTCTAGGATCGGTTTCTACACGATGCTTTCCGTCACAACATTCAGACCATTTGTACTACATAATGCCTTCAAAACCATAAAATATAGAGCAGGAAAAGTTACCGTAATCAATAATAATTATTTCTTTATTTACACTTCAAAGTCACAAACAACTGTGGAGCCCTGGCTTTTGTTCTAGGAGTTCCTGTATCACAAGAGCCAGACTTCTCAATTTACAGGGAATATTTTATAGAAGCACTATAGACAAACAATAAAAAAAAAACCGGCCAAGTGAGATTCTGACTCGCGCGCGAAGGGTTCCCCCTACCCTTATCTAAATAAAAACGGCAAAAAAATC
Organism: Atethmia centrago; assembly: GCA_905333075.3. Classification (NCBI taxonomy): domain Eukaryota; kingdom Metazoa; phylum Arthropoda; class Insecta; order Lepidoptera; family Noctuidae; genus Atethmia; species Atethmia centrago. Next base: position 22,049,885 of record HG995379.1, on the reverse strand, counting down.
ATGTCTGTTGTATGGGAATCCCTTTGAATATATATTTTATTCTGTTTTTTAGTATTTGTTGTTATAGCAGCAACTTATATGAAAATTTCAACTGTCTAACTATCACGGTTCATGAGATACAGCCTGGTGACACCCCGCCCGGGGATCAAAATCCATACATCGATTTTCGGTAAACTGTTTTATCCCCATATGTTTTTAAAGCACCCGTGTCACAAGCATTCAAAAAAAATGCTTGAAAGTGTGTTTTCTTGTCATGAATTTCGTTGAACTTACGACGAGGCATGACCCTCATATCGAAGATATACATATACCGGTATATATCGGAGAAAAATAAGAAAACATGTGAAACCCAAGGACAAACGAAACTCCAAAAATACTGTCACGACACAAAATGTATAAATACGTAATGTATATGAGATTATACCGCGTATAAGTGATAATATTCGTGAGAATATACTCGGCAATAAAAACAAGCGGGTCTTAACGCCGGGTAGGGGAATATCGCACAGATGGCATGAATGTGCGGAATTAAAGAGGTGAAAACTGTACGAATTTTGTAAATGCTACTGAATTTCGTACTGGCAATTATTATGATGAGTTGTGAAAATTCTTTCGGGGTAAATTAATGAGGATTTTGCAGATTCCTTGAGGCATACACATTCACCATTTAAATTTTCATTTTATTTCGAGGAAATGATAAACAAATTTTGCTATCAAACAGATTTTCCAGTACCCAGTGCAGTAACTGCAGGTATTAAAGTTCTTGGAGGTCGAGTAAAGTGTAATTATATTTCAGTCCAGGCAAAAATGTGTGTGAATTGGACTTTTCATACGAAACATTTTTATTTGGATACATTACAAAAAGAGACAACATTGGTCATACATAATATCATCATTGGTGTGTTATTGTTTAATTCCCCGTATCTACTATATTTGGTTGCATTTTTTGTAAGTACTTGACGACTAAGTTATGAGCCGAATGCCACCCCATTCGGCAGTCACCATCCTTGGCTGAGTTTTGTGATCGCATTTAAAAATGTAGTCTCTAATTGATATAAATTGCTGGATCTCTACGAGACACATATTAGCGTTTCTACACTGCTATATATTAACTGAAATCGGAAACATAGATGGCAATGGCAGCCCCGATGGATTTTCTTGGGTTAGTCATTATGTCACTCAATTTCATCGTGGGTAACAGTAGAAGCCTCAAACGACACCCAGAGAAAGCCGGATTGGGAAACATACTTTTATCAAACTCCGAAAGAAAAAAACTATGACATCAGCAAATATACCTACTGTTAACATCTACATTATGAAGATGTGTGGTATGTATGTGAAGCCAAATAAACGAAGCCATACAACGCCTTAATATCCACCATATTACATTCCAACATGGCGGCCATTCCAATGATAATTCAGAGATGAATCCAATGACACTAATTCGAATACCATTCAGTATGTCTTTTTATGATATTGGGTGGAAACAGCAGGTGGCTCTTCTGATGGTAAGTGATGGACAGCCGCATGTGGCCATTATTTATTTATATATACTTTATTGTACACCACAAAAATACATAACAAAAAATAAATCAAACACTACAAAATATACAATGGGCGGCCTTATCGCTTTCTGCGATCTCTTCCAGGCAACTTTGGAATGGACAGTGATTTGCCTCATGCCTGGACATAAAATGGGGTTGTCTTTGGTGCAAATAATATAAATATACAATATACAAAAATTTGCAAGTACCTACTTATTATTTTTTATTTTCATTGTCATATTAATATGAAACAAAAAACACTTAAACTAAGACGTTTAAGGCTCCTGCAGACAGGCGACACGCGCCGCTTGTCGCGCCGCGTGTCGCGCTGCCCGTCGCGCCCACGATATCGCGCCAGTCTGTAACGAGCCTTTGTTTTTTTTTATTTTTAAAATTTACACACTAATTCAGATACTAAAATTTTATTTTTAATTATAACACTATCTTCAACTAGAATCACACTTATTTCTGTGGATTTTTTTAAACCTGTTTGTTACAAAAGTCGTTATTTTTACACTCTTTTTTTTTTTTTGAGGGTGGGAAATCATCAAATAACTTCTCCCGCTCTGGGCGGAGCGGGAGGGTGTGTCAGACTCTTACTGACTAAAACCCACCCGTATTCCTTCCTGTTGCCTGTGTTGCGGGGGCCTCGGTGACCCATAAGTACCTTCCCGCGACCCCGGCAGGATTTTTACACTCTGCTATGGGCATTTTGATTTTGTTTGTTTGTTGTCAGTTGCCAGGGTTGTAACCACAACACAGTAATTACGCAATGTAAATTATCTTTGGTTCCTGGCTCCTGGTATCAAGTAATGGGCAAGATTGTCGAACTATTATTGCTTAAATGCAAGAGTTCTGGCTACTTTAAATGTGTGTATTTTATGTATATTTTTTTCGTTTTTGTTAATAAACAATGTTTCTCTCAGTCTTTTTATCAATACTAAAGGAACTTGGGTGCGTTGCCATCCTAGAGGCAATGCTGAAAGGCCGCATGTGCCCCGTATTTATACCGGCACCTTACCCTTCAAACCGAAATAAAGCCACAATGCTAGGCTGAAAAAATATATTTAGGGGTAGCACTTTCCTGGACGAGGTGGGGCTCGTGGCAAAATAATAACAGGCACCTGGGTCGATCGAAGGTTACGCTACGCTCGCAACGGTCGGTTCATGGGATCATCCATTACATATCGGGACCCCTCCGTGTTTTGGAACTTTGGTCCCGGCAGTCGTTCGTAGATCTTTGACAGTCGTTACGGATAGTCAGCAGCCCAAAGTCTGACAACCAGTCTTACTAAGGGGTATCGTGTTACCCAGTAACTGGGTTGTAGAGGTCAGATAAGCAGTCGCTTCATGTAAAATACTGGTATTCAACTGCATCCGGGTAGACTGGAGAAGCCGACCCCAACGTAGCTGGGAAGAGGCAAGCAGATTGTTTGATTTTCCTGGGCGAGCTTCTTCTCAAATAGATCTCCAACTATCTATAGCGCTTGTGTATAGACAACTCAAGCTAGTGATGCACTCAGGCGGGAATGCAACTGATTTGTTTTTTCCCGTCTGATAGTATTTTTAAACTCCGGAAGTCGTCGAATTAGGCAAAGCTAATTAATCGTAGTGTCTTTTGGTTTGTCGGTTTGTTTTTTACATAGGTGCTCTTTTTATTTGACACTAGCTTCTGCCCACGATTTCGTCCGCGTGAAATTTCAGCCCCCGACCCACCGCGTCATATCCCGTCGCCCGCCCGCGCTATTACTTCGTTTACGCATAGCGTTATTTCTGTTTTTTTTTTTAATATTTGCTCGGCTCCCAAGAGTCGTAGCGTGATGTTAAATAGCCTTTAACCTTTCTCAAGAATTGGGCTATAAAATGCAAAAAGAATCTTTTAAATCCGACTGGCAGTTCCAGAGATCATCGCGCATCATCTTTCGATTTAACGCGTGTTTTGATTGACTAATTTGAATAAAAACGGTTATTGTGACTTAACTATAATAGTTAGACATATACCCCGAGGACTTTTTTGTGGGTAATGATGAGTACTATAAACATGTAGTACATTATTTTTATGTACTTATCATTAATTGTTTTCGCAGCGCACGCTAAATAGTGACTTTTATAGGCAAATTTTTGTTACCTTGGGTTTTATTATTGTAATTAAGGTTGGGATCTAAATTTAAAAAAAAAATACAGTTGATGTTACTTCCCGATAATTTAGCTTGCTATTAGTGAAAAAAATGGTTAAAATCGGTCAAGAAGTTTCGGAGCTTATTCGGAACAAACAAACAAAAAACATCTTTCCTCTTTATAATGTATGTTAGATGCTTGTACTAAATAGAATTTGCGGTATTTGAGTTGCAGCTCAGTCAGAGAACTATTTTTATGCCTGTTATGGGAGGTTTGAGTTGGATTTGAGCTAAAGCTAAAGGGTTCGAGCTCACAAATAATACAATGATATGAGATTTTTCAACAAAGTTTCTGAGTACGAGCGCAAAGCAATATGGTGCAAGGCATATCCATTGTAACGAAGTATTCCTAGTATTTGCCACATAATATGTAGGAGACCGAAATCAGAGTTTAAAAAAAAAGAAGGTTAAAATGTTAAATTCCTAGATGTGGTGACTATTGAGCCATTCAAATAACAACAATCTGCCTAGCTAGGTCGGCTTCCAGTATAACTGGATGCAGCTGAATACCAGTATTTTTCATGAAGCGACCGTCTATCTGACCTCCACAACCCAGTTACTGGGTAACACAATACCTACGCCTTGGTAAGACTGGTTGTGAGACTTTTTGGCTTCTGACTAGGTAGTCAGAAGCCAAAAAGTCTCACAACCAGTCTTACCAAGTTAGTCTTATCTTTGACTGTCGTTACAGGTGTAACGACAGTCAAAGATCTACGAATGACGGCCGGGATCAACTGCTTAACGTGCTTTCCGAGGCACGGAGGGTTGTCGATATATACTGGATCACCCATCCACGAACCGACCGCGGCGAACATCGCTTAACCTTCGATCGATCATTGCGGCTCATCATTTAACCACAAGCCTTTCAAACAACAACGTTAATCAAAATATGTCAAAAATAGACAGAGCAGCCATTTTTGTGGTACGTAACGACTTCAGTATGGCCGACATTGTTGGTCGCTCTGGTCAATAAATATACTATTATGAGCAGATGCGAGCTCCCCACTATATTTAGATCTTAGCTGCATACAGCGGATGAGTGATCGATTTTAAAGCGTTGAATGATATCACTGTGTTCAAAATAATAAAGAATGTTGTGTTTATTTAGTTTTATTTTTGCTTGAGTCTGCTTGGATGTGAAGTTTTATTTTCTAGTATGCAAAATGCCGCATGTCCTTTCTATACACAATCGATTAAGTACAATACATACATAAATAAACTCTTCCCATGGTCGGCAGAAACTATACAGAACGCCACCAGCTACGATCCCTACATATACTCCTTTTGCTTCGTTTTCTTATAACGTATAAATACATAGTCTAGACTGCCTTGATCTCTCGCCCCTAGCCGCGACGGGAATCACAGGCGGATTTCCGGCCACCGTAGGCGCGGGCTTGCGAACGGTGAGCAATGGGTAGCTCGCCGTCCGATAAGGACCAGACCCGGGTCGACGGCGCGTTGTGTTCCACGCGCGCCTCAAAGAGATGTCGTCAGCACAAGTGTACGGGTCCACTAGGGCCGATGCCTGCCGGGGTCGCGGGAACGTATGAAAGAGATACCGAGGTCCCTGGCAACACAGGCAACGGAAGGAACACGGGTGGGTTTTAGTCAGTAAGAGTCTGACACACCCTCCCGCTCCAGAGCGGAAGAAATTCTTTGATATTTTACCACCCAAAAAAACAAAAAAATACTGCCTCGATAATCTAGTGGTCGCAAGCGCTACAGCTGAGCATGAGGTCCTGGGTTTGATCCCCAGGTCGGACAAACTGTTATTGGGTTCCATTAGGATTTCTCGATAGTAGCCCGGATTGTTTTTTTGTCCGGTTGATGGCAATAAGCTCGCATCGCAATAAGCCTCTATTACATGGGACTTAAACATAACAGGCGAAATGTGGGTTTAGTATAGGTACACTTCTGCCTGACCCTTCGATGAATACAGGAGTCATGTTATGTTATGGACATAGTTTAACCCTGAACCCGTACCGATTCACATTTTATAACAAGATATTAGACTTTAATGGGCCTTATTAGAAGGCTAAAAGTCACCCAAAGGGCAATAGAGAGAGCTATGCTTGGAGTTTCCCTACGTGATCGAATCAGAAATGCAGAGATCCGCAGGCGAACCAAGGTTACCGACAAACACCCGAAGAATTGCCAAACTTAAGTGACTAGTGCCCTGCTCACAGGGCACATTGCTCGCAGAACATGGCCGATGTCGCCGAGAAGTTCTGAAGTGGCGACCGCGTATCGGATGACGTAGCGTTGGAAGGTCTCCTAAAAGGTGGACCGATGACCTGGTGAAAGCCGCAGGAATACGTTGGACTCGGAAAGCACAGAACCGGTCGAAGTGGCGGTGCTTGGGGAGCCCTATGTCCAGCAGTGGACGTCTTTTGGCTGATGGATTTTGATAATGATGAATAGACTATACTCGTAATATAATGTAGTCAAAGCGCTTGTTATTGCTATATTTCGGCCGCTGAGAGAATGCGACATCTGTCAGTTGGACACGATTAGGAACTAATAAAGTTTAAATTCGTAAAACACGTTTTCTTCTGGGCACAAAAGAAAACGTGTCTCGGCCGGAGTATAGAACAAATGATCTTATTAGAGCACCCCGGAACTACACGGAACAGAGTGGCTCGAACTATTCCATATCATCTTGTATATCTACAGGGTGAAATTGAATTCATGGGCAACCTCTAAAGGAAATCGCGAAAAAAAAATCTGCTGTTCCGCAAAATTTTGACGAGTTAAGCGAACATAAATGTATGGAACAGCAGATAGGGGTTTTTCCCACAGTAAAAGTTGTTCAGTATGATGAGTACAATGACCGTGTCGGACATATATACCTGACGCTGCATATAGTATTACATCACTAATAGGTACCAGAGACTAATACTCAGTGAACCATGTATATGGTGCATATATGCCGTGGTATGGATATGCATCTCTCTGCTTCCTACAGATTGCATTACTTATTAGCTCGAGGATAGCGCTGCTGAATATTTCAAAAGCAAAGCGTCGAGTACATCAATTTTTAAGGCTCGGCGCAAACGAGCCACCGACCACGGCCACCGGTAGCCCAGCTAAAAGCAGTTCACAAGCTTTCTTATACGTTTTGTATGGATTCGTCGCAAACGTGTGGCCGGTGGCGGCCACCTGCTACTGCTAAACTCAACACCGCAGCAAGAGACGACAGCCACCGATGGCTGTAGTCGGTGGCTCGTTTGCGCCGAACCTTAAAGTACCTAGTTTTTTTTTTAATTTAATTTATAAGAATGATATCAAAGCGCTGGCTTTTAGCAAACCCTCACGTAGAACTTCTTTTGTTTTTAATCCCAACTTCTGAGATGTCTGTTCTCACGTAAACACTTTAAATCTTATTTGCCTGCTCTAGTTTCCTCTCAACTATTTCTTGTGCTTATAACTTAACCATTGTTAAATCAATGACAGCATTGACTTAACTTAACAATGGTTAAGTTATTAGCACAAGAACCAACAGACAACAGGCATGCATACAGATGCCTGGATATTATACTTGATGGACTTCAGGTGCTGTTAAGTAAAATGTTATTCTATGCGTGTTCACTTACATATATGTATTTAATCTGAAACAAATAATTATTATTAACATTACTTCCATAACATCACGCCAGCAATCCCCGAAGGGTTAGACAGAGGTGTACCTATAGTACCTACACCCACATTTCACCAGGTATGTTTAACCGGGCACAAATCTAGAATCTAGAATGCTACTGAGAAATTCCTGATGGAAAACCCAATAACACCTTGCTCAACATGAGAATCGAACCCAGAACCTCTTGATCAGTAGTAGATCCACTACTAGACCAGCGAGGCAGTCTGTATTATTTATTATTGTTATGTCAAAATGTAAGTCCAACATTAGGTAACTCAAACAAGTTAAATAAAAGCTTGTACAAAAAAACAGCCATTAATCCTGGGAAAGAAAAAAACAACACAAACGTTTGACGTACCGACGGCAATCCAAATCTTGTTACCTTCGGGTCATCATCTGCCCAGCCTTTACCCAACCATGTTGGGGTCAGCTTCCAGACTAACCGAATGCAGCTGAATACCTGAATATTTTACATGGAGCGACTGCCTATTTGACCTCAACAACCCAGCTACTGGGTAACACGATACCCCTTGGTAACACTGGTTGTCAGACTTTCGGACTTCTGGCGTAGTTACGAGTATTGTATTGTAATAATAAAACATAAGACAGGTCCGTAAAATTCAATTTTAGTACAGAAATTAAAACAACTTTGTTGTACAACAGAGGTAATATACGTGCTAGCATTTTATATGGGTGTATAAAATGCGAAATGGTCTCCTTGGACATTTCAACAGAGACACTTAATTCTTCTGGAATTATTGTTATGACCGTGTTAGACAAAGAGCTTTGGCTGATACACGTGTTCCTTGTCCTGTCTTGTTATTGTATTAAAGTTTATGTAGACGCTACTGAAAATGACAAAATCGTCGCCAAATTTTGGGAAGAAAGTTTATGCAGCGTATTTCAGAAATGCGTGGTCATATATGGGGGGGAGGTACAGACTATCATATTGCACAACTTTCTTAGTGGAACCAACATCGTAATCGCGAAAATATCATCGGCCGACTAACTATGTTCTATGTTATAACTATGTTATTTATAATAAAATAAATTATTAAAAAATAATATTCAAACTCAAAGCATTTATTTCAAATAAATCAATTACAGGCACTTTGTCAAGGGGTCGATCAGCCAGAAAGATGAAGCTAGTTGCCCATTCCAAAGCGTAGTAGGTACCTATGGAGAAAACGCGCAAAAAAACTCCACGGACACTTAAAAGAGTGTCCGTGGAGTTTTTTGCCCGTTTTGGTTATGGTTACAAAATATTGTTTACATCATTCATTTTGAAATTATACATGTGAGAACGATGCAAAACGTAAAAGCGTCTATAATAAAAACATTAACAAAAAAAAAAAACAATTAAAAAATAAATTAAGCCAGTGGCTGCTTAGAGATGACCAGTCTCTACTGACGGCGCCCGTTCACCGTTATCATCAAAAATAAAAAATCTAATGAAATAAAACTAATTGAATATTTTATATTATTAATAATTTAAAATAAACTTATTCATATTTCCATTCGTTCACTGGGGAAGTCAATTAGGGAGATATGTGCTTATATTTTTCCTTATAATTAGATATATTTGTTTTTTTTTTTTTTTAAGTAAGTACCTGTATTTAAAAGTAAATGAATATTTGTCCTTGTACATAATATTTGCATGGCATCGTGTAGGGCGGAGTATGGGCGGAGTACAATGAAGAAGAATGGCAGATAGAAGTTATCAACAGTGTTAAGTAAGAGGGTCGAACTCACGACCTCTCACTCGCTATTCACACTTTTACCATGGGGTTCTTGACACAAAGAGAAAGTGAAATTACATCATCCATCTTGACGATGATGAAAAAGACACTTGCCTGGTTTTTTTTTTTTTTTGAGGGTGGGAAATCATCAAATAACTTCTCCCGCTGTGGGCGGAGCGGGACGGTGTGTCAGACTCTTACTGACTAAAACCCACCCGTATTCCTTCCTGTTGCCTGTGTTGCGGGGGCCTCGGTGACCCATAAGTACCTTCCCGCGAACTTGCTTGGTTGACGCCAATAGGCTCGACGAATTTGGACAACACGAAAATCATGTACAATTCGCACGTCTTGCCGAGTCCACATCGAAGAGTCGCTTCTCGAAGTTGTAAAGGAGTACGTTTACCTAGGACAAGTTATCCAGCTTGGTAGGCACAACTTTGAGAAAAAAGCCGACAGGAGGATCCGATTGGGCAGCGTTTGGAAAACTTCGTAAAGTCTTCTCCACGCCAATCCCGCAGTGTTTGAAGACTCAGGTCTTCAACCAGTGCGTCCTGCCCGTTATGACTTACGGTGCCCAAAAGTGGACACTGACAGTCGGGCTGGTCCACAAATTCAAGGCTATGCTCAGAATTTCTTTCAAGGATAAGATCAGCAATGAAGCTATACGGAAGAGAACCGGAGTTACCGACATTGCCTGCAGCGTAAGCTAGCTGAAGTGGCAGTGGGCTGGTCATGTTTGTCGAAGGATCGATGGCCGGTGGAGCAGACGAGTCCTGGATTGGAGACCGCGTATCGGTAAGCGTAGTGTGGGACGCCCCCCAGCTAGATGGACCGATGACCTTAAAAAGGTGGCTGGGACAGACTGGATGCGGAAAGCAGAGGACAAGGTGTTGTGGCGCAGCCTGGGAGAGTCCTATGTCCAGCGGTGGACTGTTATAGGCTGAGTTGATTGATACTTATGTCCATCTCTGCCTAACCCTTCGGGAAATACGCGTAGGCGTGATATTATGTAATGTCTTGGGACTATGATGTTTTGTAGTTATCCAGCATTTTGAAACCTTAATAAACCATTTCATTAGTGCTTAAATACACTAGTGCTAACATGTGTCATGTCATCATGTGTCAAGTATTGTCACGTAGGTACGTCGTACATGTCGTAGGTAACAAACCTTCGCATATCAACCTAAGTTTCTATATTCATGTTCAACTTGATCTTAACTACAACTTATGAAGGCGGAATAGTTGTTGACACGAGATGAAATAGTTTCACCAAGTATCGTGATTATGATATAAGTTTCAGCCAAGTTAACTTAGATATATGACAGTTATTGTAAGTCTCATGGAGCAGTGGTCGCCCAGTGGTAACGGTCCCGACTTATGAGGTCGTGGGTTCGAACCCAGGCAGGCGCTTTACTTTGTATAAATAATTTCATCACCACTGCTCTGAAAACGGTAAAGGAAAACATCGTGTCCTAGAACCTAAAATTCGAAGACATGTGACATCTACGAACCCGCACTGGGCCCGCGTGGTGGATTTCGGCCCACTCCCTCACACTGAGAGAAGGCTTGAGTCCCAGTAGTGGGAACGTCATTGGCTGATTATGCTATGTAAGTTTCATAACAGGTATAGAATGCTAAGCTCTTCAATTCTCAGTCATGAGCTCATCAAATAAATTAAAATTATAAAACTGCATAAGACTGCTACTTTAAACTGTTTAGATGCTTATTATTATTATTTTATTTACAAAAGGTATGCTTAGTTTCAATATTTAAAATTATTAGGACATATCTTGGTAACCAATCTATTTTATTCCTTGAATTGATCTCTCTGTGAAACGTATTCAATATGGCAGTTTCTCCGTTGACCTTTTATTGGAGCTATCTTTATGAAACTATTCTAAGCAATAGAGCGAACCTATATCCGAGAAGGTAACCAATATACAGAGTGGAATTGAATTCATTTGGTCCCATAGTAAAATTTGTTCATAATGATGAGTACAATGACCCCTTAAGAGGATGCCCATGAATTGAATTACACTCTATAGAGAAAATATTATTTCAAAGAAAAATCTTCTGACAGGATACCTTGCTAATTTAGCACCATCCTTACCTATATCCCTAGCCTTTTCCCAACTATGTTGGGGTCGGCTTCCAGTCTGACTGGATGTACCTGAATATCAGTATTTAACATGGAGCTACTGCATTTCTATCTGACCTTTGATAAGGCTAGCCTTTCAGGCTTTTAACTACACGTAACGACTGTGGAAGATCTACGAAGGTCAGCCGGGACCCAAAGCTTAACGTGCTTTCCAAAACTCGGAAGGGTCTTGGTATGAAAAAAAATTAATACTTTTAACAAAACGTTGTAGGAAATCAAAAACCATATTTTATAACGCTGGGATCACATTTTACGTCGTTACAGTATTAACAACTGACGAAGGTTCCTTTCACCGCAAGCGGGCATTACTAAGCGTTTTCAGTAACACGTATAACCTTTTAAAAACCCCACAGTCCATGATTGTGATTCCATTACTTTTCAGTGTTTCACAAACTGAATTATGAAGGGTTATCAAACAAAATGGTGGTTGAATCGACAATACTTCAATTTGATAGAGCGAGGTCAGTATGGCGGCCATTTTAAAAACCTATTAGATATTGTTTACGCATGGAGGCTAAAAGATATTTGTTGGTTTTAGCACGTTTGGTGAGATGATATTTAAACAAGTTGGGAAAAGGCTAAGCAGACGATGAGCACATTTGATGGAAAGTTTTGCGTAGATAAACTAGATTTGCGCGGCTCGATTATTCATGGGTTGCAGCTGAAAATCAGCGTCAGGTGGTACACCTTGTGTTTTCTGTTTTTTAGGGTTCCGTCAACAAGGAACCCTTATAGTTTCGCTATGTCCGTCTGTCTGTTTGTCCCTCCCTGACTTAGCTCAGTGACTCTTAGTACTAGAAAGCTGTAATTTGGCATAGGTATTAATATATATTAATCACGCCGACAAAGTGGTAACATAAAATCTAGAAAATAAATATATTTTAGTTTGCCTCCCTTACACGTAAAATGGGGATGATGTTTTTTCTCGGCTATCCCACGGTGTGGATAGGCATTGAAAAATATTACGGGTCTGTGTAATCATTTTTTCGATTCAGGGAACCGTTTGTGTAATATTAAGCTTTAAAGTGAAAATTTTTGTTACAGTAAGTGTGTTCACATATCCGAAAACAACCCTTTAGCTGGCAGGAGACCAGCTTAAGGGTTGTTTTCGGATAAGTTCGGTAAGTACGAGTAGTAGAACTATCACAGCTAAGTAGGATTTACAAGTTAACGAGTAATTTATAGTCGACCAACTTACATTTGCAGTTGGAGAATTAACCGTGACGTATATCGATTTAGGGGAGAACATGTTTTTTTTTGTTAAGATTGTTTTGGAGATAAATTCATCGCAACTACGGAACCCTTTATTGTGCGTGGTCCGACACGTACTTTCCCGATTTTTTTATACATTCAAGGTGTTTTTATTTTACTGTAATGCCAATAAACACATTTTTCTTTCTTTCTTTAATAACAGTCTTTCTCCAGAAAAACAACGCTCTGTGATTTAATTATTTTTAACAAAGAGAAAAAACGGAAAACTGACAAGATACCTTCAGCTTTCTTAAATATGCGTAGAAGATTACGTAGATATTTTGCGTGTATCAGATTCATAACGAATGCTGTTTTTTAAACCAAAAAAACAAAGTTAAAATATTACATAGGTATGAAGCTAAAACCACAGACACAGCTAGTCGAGCTATGTATAGAGCAAAATATTTTCCTATTATATAGTGAGTACCCACTCGCCATTTTAAAAAACACTTTTTTGTTCTAAAACCTTCTGACACCGAACGGTTGGCTGGTGAAGCAGAAAAAGCCATCAGCGGCGCCCCGCGATGTCGACAGGAAAAATAGGGGTGGATTGAAAATATATTTCTATAGGTAGTGTTTTTTTACCTTTTCTCGTCAAATTAACAGGCATTGAGAGGCTGATCATAATAATATCTCTACCGACTTTGTAGAAATGAAAATCTTTTTTCAATTATTTGGTATACGTTTGCCTGGGAAATAGCAGTTTCAATACACAGCAATGTTTCTTCATGTTATTGAGAATCGCATTGGCGGTAACAGTAGTTTCGTTTGGTAAGTTTTTAGATTATAAAAATATGTTAAGTTTAGGTTGAAATTGAATTGAAATATTTGTAAATTATTCATGATCAACAGTCTGATTTCAGTCTTCCGTCTGAGATGATGATGTTTCATGTGTTTTAGAATTTGTTCTGGCTCTGAAAGTTCATTCGTATTATCTTCTTTACCACATTTTAGTTGAATATACATACATACCTACATATTATAGTGATTTAGGTACTTCAGAAAGGTCAGGTGCGTAATGCTCGCAACCGGCGTGCGTGTATGACTAGATGTATGAACGTAAACGAAGCAAAAGGAGTAGGTATGTGGAGATCGTAGCAAGTGGCGTTCTGTAGTTTCTGCCTACCTTTATTAAGAAGAAGGCGTAAGTTTATGTATGTATGTATACCTTCATACTAACTTGTAAGTTAATCATGTGTAGCGTGATACACAGCCTGTCAAAATGAACCTTTTGCATGGCTTCATCGGGCGACCAATCATTTTTCCAATTATCATCACACAATGGCCAATAATAAGGTTTCCTGCATATGCCGCAGATATGTCATTATTTCACGCTGGAGTTACCGACCACTGCACTCAACTCAACACGCTCGCAATTTTGTAGCCATTTAAAATCGTACGAATGAAACTCTCTTTTATGAAACTTGATTAAAAGCAGGATTTATTCGATATTGATTGATATGACATGATTGATTCACGTGTTGAATACCGACTGTAGATTTGATGGGGAATTGGTGTTACGGCTAATGTAGGTCTATTTTTTTTTAGAGTTTTTTATACTGTTCATTTTTATTGTGTTTGTATTTTCATGAATAATTATTGTCTTTCGTTCATATACTTGAACCTAATTTGTACTAACAAATTTTAGTTAAAATAAATAAAATCAACCGATGTTGTAGAGGATTTAATGAATACATTATGACTTCATGTTTCCATGAACTTATAATGCCAAATGGAAACACTGCTGCGTAAGCGAAGCCGCGGGCGCAGCCAGTCATGACTGACGTAGTCAATTTTTCAGTTTACCAACGCAGTTCACTACCTACTCGATCAATTATCTGCCATGTTATGTCAATCTTCCAGTCTGTACCATTTAAGATAACAGACATCTCGTCGTGTGCTTTGGCTCTGAAGTTAGATTAAAGTAAGCTCTTAAACTAATAAACTCCAGCAAAGTTCAAGAGATTCTGTCGGAAAGCGTATCAAAAGAGACGAAGTACATAACTCTTAAAGTCGCTGCTAAGTACCCTCACGGACAAATCTTCTAAACTAGTTGCACTTTTTTGGGTCGAATGCGCGTCTTAACCCTCTCATCTCGCCTTTCTTAAAGCTCATTTACACGAGGAACCGATTCTCGCCTCCAAAAGACGACTGGCAAAGGCAGATAAATAAAAAGTTGACTCGTTTATACAGTACGTACATATCTGTGTGGCTATGACGAAATACTCGTTTAAACAGTACGCAGATACCTATGACGAAAGGCGAGTTGTCTCTTACCTCAAAATTTTTTCAGCGTGTTTTAACAAAAATCTTATTTCGAGCCGTCAAATCGCTTCAATCAGTTGTCAGTTTGAGAAATCGCCTAAAAGCTTAGTATGGCATAATAGTAAGCGTGTTTTTGTTTCTCACTTGAATGTAGACAAATGAGTATGCGATATACATATATATTATATACTTATGGCCTGTCCCACCTTTGATATACGTACCACTTTGAACGTTGCCACTTTTGGACAGGCGAAAAACTCTCTTCGTGTAAAGCACGAAGAGAGTTTTTTGCACGGTACACTTTCTAAAAGTTAACTCTAACCAGCAATCCTAATTTAACGAGAAACGGTAACATAAAAGTAACTCTCCTTCTCTCGCGTCCTCTTAAGCTGATATTTTAATCTAGTTCTTTTAACATCTGTAGAGGCTAGACGTAGCGATGATTCTTAAAACTATGTGGATGACTGAATGGATTTAAACAGCTTTTGTAGTTTTAGTAGTCCGTATGTGAAAGAAATCTTTTACAACTTTGAGTATAAAAAACTTGTTGAGTTACTTTACCTTCATTAAACCACTTTGTTAAAGGGACTACAGGACCTAAACGCAATTTTTATAAGTTGTATAATGCCTTAAAGTACGAGTATATGATCCACTGCAGTAAACAAAATCAGAAAAATATATAATGTTCACGAAGATACCTCTAAAAATGTCTTTTAACGATTAAAAAACATACTAATATACTGTATGCAATCATTCTAATTTTTTGTCAGATTATTCTACAAGCAACATATTAGCATAATAGTGTTTTATTTTTTTTATACAATCTATAGCTTTCTTGTAAATCGATAATTGCTTCATAATTTGCATTAAATTACCAGCGTTGTGTCATCGCGCTTCTCTTTCTTTTCTATACAGTCCGACAGTGACCGCGCTATAGGTGTTGTCGGCCTCTTAATAATAAAGTTAATTTTGCTATCAAATTGTATGAACTGTTATTCCCCTCCCCCTCCCAAACCCAAACCCAATCCCTTCCTTGATGACTTGATAAACGAAAAAACACTTTCAGACTCATGGGGATTGGCGACAGAAGTGTGAAGAAAACTTAAAACTTTGGAATATAACACACATAACATAACGTCACGCCTTGTTTCCCAGAAGAGTTCGGCAGAGGTGTACCTGTAGTACACCCACATTTCGCCAGTTATGTTTAAGTCTCATGTAATAGGGGGCGAGCCTATTTCCATCAACCAGGCACAAATCCAGACTCAGGCCTACTACTGAGAAATTCCAGATAGAAAAACCCAATAACACTTTGCCTGACCCGGGAATCGAACCCAGGACCTCATGCTCAGCAGCAGCGCTTGCGACCACAACAGGGAAACGAGGCAGTTTGCCAACTTGAGGCAGCTTTGGAATAACATATATACATAATATTATGCGTATACATATACACAGGCCGCTGTGCGTCACCAGTCTGGCAAAACACGTCCTATTAGCAAGTCGTGGTTAGCATGTCGGTGACGCGAACCCATAAGTTTTTCTCCTACCACAAATCGCTCAACGCGCCTAAAGAAGTTTTCGCTTCAAAAATTTTTATTGTAATATTGATTATAAAATCCAATAGCTAAAACCCATCACTAAAACCCATCACTACAGTCGAATTATTAATTCACTGGAGTAATCTGACATGTGCTAGCTGTCACTTTGTGTAATAACATAGTCATATTTATTGTAATGGTGACCGTTTAGTTTAATCAATTTATACAAGGTGTTTTTTTTATATCCCATAACTCTAGGGTATGAATGATACCATATCAAAGAATCAAATGGCATATGAATTATTTTTAAATTATATTTTTTTTTGTTCCTTTTTATCTTACAAAATAATTCGACAAAGTCACGATTGCTAATCATAATGTATAAATAATAATAAATAATATTAATAAATAATTTTATTTTATTAATGTAAAACACTTACGTGAGATATGAAAATAAATAAATATGTGGGGCTTGTGGCTAAATAATAACAGCTGCACGGGTCAGTCGATCAGGTTAAGCAACGCTTGCCGCGGTTAGTCCGTGGATGGGTGACCATCTATACATACCAAGACCCCTCCGTGCCTCGGAAAGCACGTTAAGCCGTAGGTCCCGGCTGCCATTCGTGGATCTTTGACAGTCGTTACGAGTCGTCAGAAGCCCAAAAGTCTGACAGCCAGTCTTACCAAGGGGTATCAAGTTACCCAGTTACTGGGTTAAGGAGGTCAAATAGACAGTCGCTCCATTTAAAATACTGGTATTCAGCTGTATCCGGTAACACTGGAAGCCGACCCCAACATAGTTGGGGTAAGGCTAGGCAGATGATGACCTACGAGCACATAAGTAAGATGGATTAGGTCTGAAATACACACATAATAATAATGTAGATTAGAAAGTAGTTCAAAGTAATTTCTTTGAGCAAATGGATCGTAAAACACGAAGATAAACTTAGTACACTTGTGGCTAGTGACGTAACATTATAATTAACACTTTGACAGCCAATCACGTAGTGAATACGTGATGCCGCTCATTCCACAGGACGCCAATTACATACGGAATACGTGATCAACTTTCATATAGTTTAGATAAAACATAAGGTAAATAAAAAAAATTGGACTGGAAGCCGACCACAACGTAGTTGGGAAAAAGCTAGGCAGATGATGATGATGACTCTTACGTGAAATACGAGTATGACAACGTCGCATTTTCTTAGCTTTAAATATAAATGATTGCATTGAATGAAAATTAATTGCTCGTATTTATCAATGAAACTTAGATACCGACACACAACAATTCCCTTATTCATAAAACTTAGCATGCCTAGGTTTTGTCACTTTCTAACAAACACATATGTCAAATGGATAGATAAGGACAAACGAACTTTAGTAGCAGTTTAACTAAAATAAGTTTGATGGACGTTTATGAATAAGAGCCCAAGAGTCTAGTGATAGTATTATTATATCTTCAAAACTATGCATTTTTGGACCACATATTCTAGGACTTTTTGTATTATTTTTACTTATAGAATATAACCCCAGAGTTATGGGATATCAAAAAAAAACAAGTTGTATAAGTGTAAAATAACTGACTTTTACTCTTATTACGCATAATAAGAGTAAAAGTCTAGAATACAATAAATATGATCACTTTATTATACAAAGTGACAGCTAGCACATGTCAGAAAACTCCAGTGAATTAATAATTCTAGTTTAATGACTGTGAGACCTCTGAGTTTGTTTCGGTCTTTCTTCTCAGTTAGAGAACACCGAACTCATCTTTTTTTTTAGTATCACAACATTGCAGACATAGGTCCAAGTTATTGCACAGTTAAATTTCAATAAACAACAGACATATTCACAATAAGCGATGTCAAAATATTATGTGTGGTGGACATGAGATTTTGAAATCGCTAGCGAGTCGCCGCCGCCGGCGACTAAACCCGCTGCGTGTGTACACACGGCTCCACATCAAGCTATACATTTTCAGTATAAGCTGATCTCGCATTGGATTTCCGTACAATACGTGTAGCCGTGTGTACCATAACAAATCACAGAAAACCAAACTAACATTTTCTCTTTTCAATCGTGATTTATAATCTAGAAACTCAAACATTGTGACCGCTGTATATGACCACCGCCCGCTGTATATAGGACCACTACCCGTCCGCTGTAAGGACCAGCGCCCGTATACAATGCCAGTAATACTATTTTATATTTTCCGACCGATTCGTACGATGCGTTCGTTTCCAATTTCGAGTCGCAATCATAAATTGCTGTTACAACACAAAAACGAGAAGTTTACAGAAGATTTATTCCATGCAATGTCCAAAGTTTACCAGCAGACCAGACCCTCGATTGGGAAGTTTTCAAAATCGAAAAACCGCTCAGTTTTTCTCAGGTTCAATTTGAATAAATATGAAAGCTTTTCATATTTTTCAAAATTACCTACTTTGAGAACCTCATCAAAATCCATCTGCTAAGTAAATACTAAGAAAATATCAACCCTGACGAACACCTTTTTTTATTCTTTAGAAAAATGATGCGCTAAAGTCATCATTTTTTTAACATAGTATTTAAGGACTAGTAATTTCTACGAGAAGACGCACATAAAACTTCAAATGGGCAAACAATCTATAGGGATAAATTATGACTGATGAGATTACAAAGAAATGTGTGTAAGCGAATCGAACGTCGAATAATTTAACGGAAGGTGCTGAATCAGGAGGCTGTAGGGAATGAAAATATTGCTGAAATGTATACTCAGCCCCAGCATACAGCTTTGCATGCAAATGATTGGTTAAAATGGAAATACATGCACCTGCAGCCTGCAGCAGGACCGATTTCGTAGTCGCGAGGCTCTTCCTTCACAGGCAGTGACGGTAAAAGGAAATTCAACCACCAAGCTAAACCGGTTAAACTGCCCCAGAAGGAGGGTAATGTTTTTCGAGAGTATGTATGTATGTATGTTTATTTCTTTGGCACGCTCTGTAGACTAAACGGCTTTATAGATTTTAACATATGAGGTGTCGTTAGATTCGTCTTAACTGTGGGAGTGACATAGGCTATATAATATTGATACATTGCATCTGCAAATACAAAAAAAAAGGAGGGAAAGTTTTTTTTTAATAAATTGCAACAATATTGATATCAAATAAAAGCTAGTCATTTTCCAATATATGTATATGTGTATTTAAATATTAATACAACTAAAAAGCTTGAAATAAAATAAATTATTTAAAAAAACAAAAAACCCGACTGCAAAAACTCATAACTGAAAAGGGAAAAACAAGCATTATAATCTATATAATTTTGGTTGCAAGACCAAAATTATATAGATTATAATGCTTGTTTATTGGGCGGGGGACAAACGAATAACCTGAAATATGGTGTAACTTTTGATTGTCCCTGCGTGCGATACCAAAATTCTATAGATTATAGATAATGCTTGTTTTTCAGTTATGTGTTTTTGCAGTCGGGTTTTATGTTTTTTTAAATAATTTATTTTATTATTGGATGACCAAAACAAAAGCTTACTGATAGGTGACATGAGATGTCACTATATACTGTACGCGCGCTTGGTAGCACTGAATTTTGCAGTCATGAGTTCAGTGTGCAGTTCTGTTCTATCAGTCGCCATTTTGAACTGTATTCGTATTGAACTGCAAAATTCAGTGCTACACGCGTCAAGTTATAGTGACCGCAATTTATTAGTCAAGTTCGAAATAATCTCTCAGAACATGGCCGCCATCGGTCAATCTTCAAACGCTGAGTGCATTTCAAGCAAAACCAGCGGGGTAATTACGTTACACACTTAAAATGGCAATTGATCGTAATTCCTTTCATTTGGATAGTTCAGCAACATTCATTGCGTTATTAACGATGTTGAACATACTAATTTGTCAAACCTATGAAGCAATGCATTACCTCTAAAACCTTTCGATTATGTTTAAAAGTGTAATACGCAAATGGTAAATGACAATTTTTTTTTGCCCTTCAGGAACCAAGATTATTAAAAAATATACGACACGTGTTTTTTATTCAGAAGATTACGGCGATACATTAAGTTAAAATGTGACATGACGTCACGCCTTGCTAGATTTTACACTGAATTGTGACGTAGCGAGCCCCCGCTCCCCAACTGTAATGCGTTTTATCTAAGCAATCTTTTATTAATACGATAAAGCAAAAAATACATGTTTAATATTTTTTTTTTATCTGACTGATGGACTAAATAGGATTTCTTTTTTTTTACCAACGCATATTCCCTATTAGGGTGCTGGTAACTTGGGTGCCTGCAAGACTGTACAAACTCCTGCACTAATTGGTTACCCACTTTGTAAACGTTGAAGGGTCAACATATATTGAAGGCATCTGTACTAAGTCTGCTATGCCTGATTGTCCATTCTTAACGTCTAATACGCAAGCAAGATGTATTCGAAGGAGTGGACATTCAGCATTTACACTTCAGTGCCAAAGTACAGACCGAACAGCACCACTTTAAGATCATTCTTTACAATAACAAATGTGTATTGACGAGGATTTTCAACGATTTTGTTAGTCGCCGTTAAATCGTTGGGACTGGTTACAAATCGCTTTCGCTATGTAACCGGCGACCTAAATCTCCACGGACATTGGAGTATTTGTTTAGCCGTTTACAGGAACGGAAGTGGATATTCTTAAAAGGTATTTTAGGGAGGAACCTGGGAATGCTTTTTGGTTTGTGTCTGTTTAAAGATTTGGGGTAGTTAATGTTATTGTTTGTTAGTGAGAACGTAAAGGAAAATGCAACATTATTAACTTGGAATAATAATTATTAGGTAAGAAAGTTAAATCCTTAAATTATTTAGCTATGGTTATTTATCGTTAGTGTGTTTTCTTTGTCTATTCCCGTGGTTTGCATAAGAAATACATATGAAACTCAGAGGCCAGTTAATAAACATTTGAATTATTGGATAGCTCTGTCGCTCGCACATTAGCCAGAAAATGACAATAAGTATGTCTTCATGACTTGTTGGTTACAAGCCATGAAGACCGCTAAAACCGTAACTCATTCCTAATCATGACTGCCGATGAATATAGAGACAAGCCTTACTTCGACAAAAGCTTAAGAGACCAAAATTGTGCAGGTTTTTGTCGTCGGCTTTTGACGTTCGATTAAATAATTCCCATTTTGTTTTTCTAAACATATTATTGAACACTGTATTATAATGAACGCGTCTTTTTTGTGAACCCCAAACATAATTCCTATACACAGATTTTTCCTAAAACTACTGAATAGTTTAGTTGGTATCTGTGACCAACTTGCATGTAGCGCTCGCCGGCCGCTAACGCTCGCTTCGCTCGATCGGCTCGTGCGCGGTTTGTCACAGTTCTAACCTAACCTGTCCCATTTGGTCAGCTTGCTCCAGCTTAGTTAGGTACTGCGGGATGAAACCTGGACTTATAGTTAATATAAGTCTAAAATCGCCAACCCGTCTTGAGCAAGCGTGGTGATCACTGCTCGGGCCTTCTGTGTATGAGAAGAGGCCTTAGCAGTAATCTAAAAGCTTGTCCACATCACCACATCACGATGTTGTCAACGCGGAATGGTGCAGTGTCGCGGCGCGGTGCATAGACGCGTGCTTATGCACGGTACGGCAACGTCGCCGCGGAATGACGCGTCCGACGTCGTCGGAAGCAGTACGTGACGAAGCGCTCGCTCAGTTGCAAGATATGGGTGCACCCAGTATTTTCTTTTCGTATCTTATTTTTTTCAAGCGTCATCTTAACAATAGCAGGAGCAGAATACATCTTGTGCGGTCCATATCTAGAAAGAGACTGCTATTTCACTGGTTCGTCAGTGAAAAATGTACCGGACTTTTACAAGGCACGTCATAGTGTAATGGTTTCGCATCGTGCCGTGCATTTGTACGACAAGGTAACCTAAATTAGCACGTCACGTCAAGATGCCGCGCCGCGACACCGCACCGTTCCACGTTATCGACGTCGTGACGTGGTGATGTGGACAAGCCCTAAGGCTGGGATGACTACTACTTACGCATAGCGTGAGCTAATTAACTCTCAATAAACAAAACCTAAATCAGTGCAAAAGTCAATAATCCCAATTGATTCACTCTATTGTCTGCTTCTGACAAAGGAAACTCGATTAACCTTTCCTATAAAAAAACCATCGACGTACCCCACTCCTTAAGTCCCATTCTCCTCAAGCCTATACATATAGGTATGTAGTTTAATTTGACATAAGCTAGGTTTGTAATTGAAATCGAGCGTTTGGGGACAATCGGCTAATTGGACGTAGACTCAACTGACTGCATGGTCCACCGCGGATTAAGGCCCGCTGTGATTAGGCCAAATTGGAATAAATTGAGGTTTGCGGTCTCTTTGTAGATTTTAGTTAACGCTGTTAGTGTGCGGCGTTAGTGGGTCAAAGAAAAAAAGAAGAAAGAAAATACATTTATGTAGCACAGATATACAGCAGATATTTTTTTGATAAATAAAATTCAAATAAAAAGTGTAAAGTACGATGCAAGAAATTTGCAGAAAAGTGTGCCTCAAGGTTGCGCCAAAAAGGGCCAGTTCAGCAAAAATGGGCTGGTTTTCAACTGGACCTGAAGTGTGAGGTGACGAATGTAAATCAGTTGGTCAGAGGTGTTACTGGTTATTCGTTTGAACGGTTACTGTTGTTGATGTGGATCGTCATTTTCTGATGAAGCCTGCTTATTAGGTACCTACCATCAGCAATTAAGTAGGAACTGAATTGTGTCACTGCTTCCTTTGATACGGAGGCAGAAAAAGCATTGATTTTTACGATGGTACACCCTTTTTTTTTTGGGTGGGAAATTATCAAATAACTTCTGCCGCTCTGGGTGGAGCGGGAGGGTGTGTCAGACTCTTACTGATTAAAACCCACCCGTATTCCTTCCATTGCCTGTGTTGCCAGGGGCCTCGGTATCCCGTCCGGACTTTCCCGCGACCCCGGCAGAGAACGCCACCCTTACGGGCCTCTTTCATGGTGTCGACGTACGAAAGTTCAAACTTCCAACTCAGAGCAACTGAAATTGATAGTAACTGCTTGTAACACACTCCGAATGTCATAAAACGACTATAATACAAAACATAAGCATATTAACACACAGTAACAAAGTTCCAGGGTATCTCCACGAGACGGAGGAACCGCGCAAACGTTCCCTTTCGAAACAATCTAATTCTAAGTTGAATGAAGTTAAGCGACGCGTGCCCTCATAATTATCAAGTAACAGGGCCTGAACGGGCAACCAAGTAAATACGTACTAAAGTTTAGTGAGCACTGGCTATGTATTGTGGCGTATGAACGGCTAACTTGTTACAGGACTGTCTGAGTTATGGAATGTCTGTAGTCCGCAAACTTTTTATTTAATTTATCAAAACTAATGTATTAATCAGCTGATTTGACGGATGATTCTAATAGAAGGGTCCATTCCACTGTTTAAAAAGAAATTGTGAGACTTATTAATTGATAAATGTTATTACCCCATTTGTGAACTTCTAAATGATAAAAATGTATAGTTATCTAACTAATTAATCATGACATCTTTAATTATTTATTTTATTTAAAAAAAATAAAATAAATATTGCAATAATTAAATAATAAATAAATTCTAATATTATACTCAATTGACAATATTATAAAAATTTTCATACTGACAGTATTTTAGGCTATTAAGCACTTGTACTAAATGTGTGCATGCCTTAAGGTTGAATGTATAAGGATCTCTAATTAAAAAAAAACATCTGCATTTTTTGTACCTTCTTTCTATGCAAATGGAGAGCAGTGGTGGCCCAGTGGTAACGTCCACGACTTGCGAGTTGTAGGTCGTAGGCTCGAACCCAGACAGGCGCTTTATTTTGTGTAAATTATTTCATCACCACTGCTCTCAAAACGGTGAAGGAAAACATCGTGAGGAAACCGGCATGTCCTAGAATCAAAAATTCGAAGACATCTGACATCTACCAACCCGCACTGATCTTCTTTGTTTACTAAACCACTCGGAAAAGTGCACTGTTATGAGATTACCGACGCTCTATCGGTTTTTTATTAACTTGAGTGTCACAGCCCCCAGAATACTCATAACTTAATAAGAGGTAGGAGTAGCACATAAAACAACAGCAAAGTTCATTTTAGAAGATTCTATCCCAAGACAGTATCCGTGCGGATTGAGGAGCCGTGTGTCATATTTAAACGCTACTAAAATTCAGTACCTAGTAAATTAGCCGAATTTGTAGGCCCGTTCCTGGAATTTGTAGTACAACCCTTAAAAAGTTACAGTTAGACGTCCGTAGTACCCGCGTTGAATAACTCATGTCATTTATTACTTAACAAAATACAATGGCGTCGATTCCCTTGTTCACAAACTAAAGTAAATTTAAGTTCAGTGCATCTTTTTCTTTCTATTTCATTAAGAAAAGGACAGAAGATACATTTTAGTTTAGTCCTGTCAAATTAGTCAGCGCTTGACGTAAATTGACGTAATTTTAGTGGGCAAGTTTTTAATCACGTCTAAACTTGTATAGAGTAGTGACAGGTGCTGATTAATTTGACAGGACTAAACTAAAATATATCTTCTGTCCTTTTCTTAATGAAATAGAAAGAAAAAGATGCACTGAACTTAAATTTAGTTTAGTTTGTGAACAAGGGAATCGGCGCCATTGTGTTTATAAACTTTAGTGACGATCAAAAAGAATTGTAAAATTAAAAAAAAAAAATAGAAACATTACATTCATGTTTAAAATTTATTACACATTTAAAATGTATCAATAATTCACAAACTTTTTTTTATTCTAGGTCAATATTTCAGTAACAATAATTCAAAAACCACCAACATTACATTTAAATAAAAAATGAATTATCTAATATTAAAAAGAAGAACAACGAAATTATATAAACACAACTAACAATTCATAAATCATTTAATGTGTTTGCGGCTGCGGCTGTTGTTTGTCATCTATGCACTCATCGTCATCGATACTGTAATAGCCCTTCCTGTTTTTCATTTTTTGGCAACTTGTTGTATAAAAAGACAGTTGAAATATGAGACATGGCTCCTCAATCCAAACGGATACCCAAGATATGAGGACCTACCTACGTACTGTCAGTGACCTGCATAACTCGACGCCTCTTCCCTTCAACGTCTTTTTATGAGGAGTCAAGTAACGTAGAGCACTGACCGTATTGACGCTACGAATCATTGCTATAAGTTAGTGAAATGACAAAAATCAACAGCAACACAAGTCCTCTGTTAGTTTCTGATTTTAACCCTCGACGCAAAAAAAGAGGGTGTTATAAGTTTAATGTTTGTTTGATGTGTGTCTGTCTGTGGCACCGTAGCTCTTATACGGGTGAACCGATTTGGATGCGGTTTTTTTAATCTTTGTTTGTGTTTTGTTACATTAAAAAGAGCATTTCTCCCAAAATGTAAATGTGGCTAATATTCTCATCTTAAATCGGGTCCAATCGGTTGAATACCTATTACAAACGGGACCGGTATAAAACGGTACGTTCGGGGACATTTAATCAGGACAAAATGTCAATCACGACGGCAGGACCCTCTAATTTAAGTCAATTGTTGGTGGGACCGGAACTTTTCCCTTTAATGTGTGATCACCTTTTACTCTACCTGAATTTAGATAGGATTTGACGATCAGTTTATGGATTAACTACTTCCTTGAACAAATCTGAATGTCTTTGTTTGTTGTTGAAACCGCAATTATCTGTTTGGTTTTCGGTTTAGATGCTGTTTTTTTTTTTGGGTGGGAATCATCAAATAACTTCTCCCGCTCTGGGCGGAGCGGGAGGGTGTGTCAGACTCTTACTGACTAAAACCCACCCGTATTCCTTCTGTTGCCTGTGTTGCGGGGGCCTCGGTGACCCATTAGTACCTTCCCGCGACCGGTTTAGATGCTTGTGGTTTTAAATACGAACGGCGGTATATTTATTTATTCAGTTATTTGGTTCACCAACAACTGTATACACTGGTATAAGCAAATGAAACCGAAGCAACAAATCAGAATAAAATGTAACAATAACTTAAAGGTAATATCTCTACTTCTACAACAAAAAAAATAGAAACAAGACTTGACTTAGAACTTAATAAATCAATTAAACTAAGTTAAAATTAAATTCAAACAAACTAAAGTGAACAAAACTAGGTAATACGAAAGATAAGTAGCCTAAATTCACCCTCCCAGTGAGATAACGTAGGGCTAAGAAACTCAATGTTCGGGGAGATTATTAGGCATTGGTCCCGTCGCCGGCGATTAGCGAGGAGCGAGTAGGGCTGGCAACTAAAAAAAAACGGCCAAGTGCGTGTCGGACCACGCACAATGTAGGGTTCCATAGTTGGGATTACTTGGGATGAATTTATCCCAAAAAAAAACTTAACATTGTAGTTGAAAAACATGTTCTCCCATACATCGATATATCACGATCAATTCTTCAACTGCAAATTTAAGTTGGTCGCATATTATTCGTTAACTTGTAAAGCCTACTTAGCTGTGATAGTTTTCCTTTTAATTTCATTATATGTATATATAATGAAATTAAAAGGAAGGAAAAAATTCACGGCAGTAGTACGTACTACTGTCGTAAATTTTTTCACATCTCCATTAACATTCTCCATTTAGCTGGGGGGGGGCTGCCAGCTAAATGGAGAATATTGAAACACTTGACTGTAAACTTAATAATTAGCTTCTTAAAGCTTAATATTACGCAAACGTATCCTTGAATAAAAAAATGGTGTTCACAGACCCGCAATATTTTAAACGGCCTATCCAACGATACCCCACACCATGTGATAGCCAAGAAAAAAATATATAATCCCCACATTACGTGTACTAGTATGCTGTGCGGTGTAAAACCCACATTCCTACCCGGTATAGTAGACCAAGTAGTTTTTACAAATGTACCCAGGATTTTGTACTTAATACAAAAAACATAATCAGCCTAGAATTTTCGCACTGCAGGGACACAAGCCTCCTCTCTCTGTGAGAGGGAGTGGGCCGTAATTCACCACGTGGGCCGAGTGCCTGTTGGTTGATGTCTCATGTCTTCGAAGTTCTAGGACATGCCAGTTTCATCACGATGTTCTCCTTCACCGTTTCGAGAGCAGTGGTGTTGAAATAATTTACACAAAGTAAAGCGCCTGTCTGAGTTCGAACCTACGACCTACAACTCGTAAGTCACGGCTGTTACCACTGAGCCATCACTGCTCGGATTTTGTAATAAGTGTCTTCATTTGAAAGAGTCCTTGCAGTTTCTTGCCCATTCTTCTCCATACTTAGTGATCTAATAGAGTTTTGGAATGGGCAACAAGCTTCAACTTTCTGACTTCTTCTTGACAATTCAAAAGTGCCTGTAAATGGTTTAATTGAAATATATGCTTTGATTTTGGCGAAACGTAGGTGTTGTGAAAGTACACCTCTGCCCAACCCTTCCCCCCTCCCCCGCAGGCTTTCTTATTGGCGTAATCTTATGTTTTTCTAAATGGTTTGAGTTTCAATGGGGATACATTTCTGTGTGGCTCTAAGGACTAGATCCTAATTCACAGACCCCTCTGTGTGTTATGTAATATATCTTTTGTTTTCACCCAGACACTAATCTTCCTAACGTTATTGATTACAAGAGTGAACCGCGGTGAGCACAGGGTTTATTAGTATTCAGGAGATTGTGAGGATACAATACGAAAAGGATACCGTGGACCCTGGCAACACAGGCAACGGTAGGAACACGGGTAGGTTTTAGTCAGTAAGAGTCTGACACATCCTCCCACTCCGCCCAGAGCGGGACAGGTTATTTGATAACTTCCCCCCCAAAAAAAAGTATTTAATATGAAGATGGATGGCAATATCTGGTACCCAGTTCCATTAGTAAGAGCCTAACTAAACGATATTTCAATATCGCTAAATCAATTATCGATAAATTCCTTTTAGCCTTTATTTCCCACTGCACGACTAATTAAATCTTTAATCAAAAGTAACAATCCGACGGAAATCCACTAAGTTAATTAAAGTGTTTCACAGCTAGAATCTAGACCGTATTGTGCAAACTAGATGACAGACGTAAAGGTCAATCGAGACTTGATTGTAAATGTAGTTTTAATAAATTAAATGTCTTTTGAAATGGACTTTTTAGGTTATATTTTCTCTCGTGTGAAAAGGTCGATTGGTGGGGTGAAAAGATCGGATACGAAGTATAGTCGACCTAGTAACCAATATAATATTATAAGCTATATTATAATTATCTGTAATTTTTGTTGTGTACATAATAAAGAGAATTTTCTCTATCTATCTATCTATCTATCTAGAAATTTCTTTATATTTTTTTTAAATCCCCACTAAAATAAAACTTCACTAAGGTTGAAACTATCTTACAAACTGTCACTTAGACAAATGGACCTTGTCGTTTTATGACGTGTAAGTGACATTCAACCTTAGAGTGTTCATTTCAAGGTCGACTATACAATTAAGTATTGTACCGTAACGGATCATCTTTTTCTCTCATACCAGCATATTATCTTATCATTTATCCTAACTAATATTATAAATGTGAAAGTGAGTTTGTTTGTTTGTTACAATTTTACGCTAAAACGGCTGAACAGATTTAGGTGAAATTTGGCACATGGGTAGACCGTGATCTGGTTTACGACAAAGGATACTTTTTATCCCGATATTTCCACGGGATTGAGAATTATGCGGGTGAAACCTGTGGTGATAAAAATATGTATTAGTCTGTCAAAAATATGGACTGCGAGGCTGACTGTCCAAGCGTCGAAACGTATTTTTTTTTTAAATGGTGTTCTTCTGCACAAACTATAAGACAGTAGGTTTGAAAAATAAGCAGTCAGGAAGTCGTATGAACTGTCTACCCCTGGCACGGACTTACATAGTGATACCACTCATGGCAACCACTTGAATACCTCCGAAACATGAATAAATCAAACGAAAAATAAAACTTTAAAAATCGAATTTCAATTTTCGTCTAACCACGTTGTCTGACCACATCCCTACATATATCCGGAAGCGTCCACGGCGCACGTAATATCCGTCCACCATCCATAACCTGATAGATCCATGTAGCGGTGTTTGTTCCTGCACGAAGCTTCGCCGATGATAAACGAATCACTTCGTGTGTTTCCACCGCTCAGTGAGAGCTGTCAAGCAATTGATGGCCATCCATCACTCCGATTGTTAAGTGCTGCGATTTGAGGAATTGGAGATTTCTTTTATGGAAGAAACGGATTGAAGATACATCCAATCTGTATAATATTAGAATTTACTTTCTTTTGGTTCTTATTTTTAAAAGGTTAAGGTTAAATTTTGAACCAATTTGGTTTCTAAAAAAAAATATGGTCACTTGGTCGGCAGTTTGCGTTTTATTTCCGATACCAATTGCGTTTACCTTTCTCTGTCTGTCTGTTACCTTTCACGCTTTAACGGCAGGATTTGGATGATAGGTATACGGACAGGCCATGACCTAGATTAGGATAATTCTTATCCCAGTAGTACTTACCCGTGGGATAGTTTCCATTTTCGAAATCTACGCGGGCGAAGCCGAGGGCAGGAGCTAGTTTTATGACAAAGCAGCTAATAAAGTTTTAAAACCTACGTAAAGTTGAATTATTCATTCACTGAAGTAATCTGACATGGGCTAGCTGTCACTTTGTGTAATAAAATGGTCATATTTATTGTATTCTAGACTTTTACACTTATTATTATAGATTTATTTTACACTTATATAAGTCGATTAAACTAAACGATCACCATTACAATAAATATGACCATTTTATTACACAAAGTGCCAGCTAGCACATGTCAGATTACTTCAGAGAATGAACAATTCGACTTTAGGTATTTGGATGTCTCACTCAGTGAATGAAATATATTTGATTTATTATACATCTTTATTCACGAAATACATTATTTTAATTACAGTGGCGTCACTAGGCTTAGTTAAAGACTCAACTACCAGTAAACAAAAATTCTAAAATAATCAAACACAAAGTAACCATAAAGTATTTTAAAAGTTGATCTCTTATATATTTTTTTTGTAAAGTTTAGACTGTGATTTCATTTCATTATTGCTAACATATTTTACACTTAGCCTTTTAATTTAGCTTTTACTTTATTTTTTTTTTATTATAAAAATAATCAATGAGTTCTTCATAACAAATAAAGACTTCGTGATTCGTTTATAATAATTATGTTTTTTGTATTTTTTTTGTGAACTAATGGGGTTTGTGAACTTTTTTTTTGCACATAAGCCCATTATGAACTCTATGACGCCTCCAAGGGGATTTGTGGATGAAAAGTTCACAAATTCTCATTGATGTGGATTGCCAATGAGGATTAATGGAATAACCTAATTTTACGGGGTATGCTGCACGCTGCTTCGGGAGATGCAAATCGCGAGGCAAGAAGCAATGGCCAGTTATAGCCTTAATCGTTAAACAATAGCCAGTTTTGCTTTGGCCTGATGCATAATACATTTGGCTAATGGATATCAGATGGGTAAACTATTTAGGATTGGTAATTAATTAAACATCGAATTGTTTCATCAATCGGTACGAATAGCATTTAAATTCGAAAAAGAATCATCTCCACTTGGATTTTTAGTTTCCAACGAAATGACAGTCATATTCAATGTAATATCTCTAGTTATCAAATACCATTTCCCCAATAATTTCACTAAAGAACTGCAAACATCAAACACACATCAGCTGTACAGAAGACTGGGTATAAGCAGAGACGAATACAAAAGAATCCATATAATACATAATTCATTTGTTGCACACATAAAATCAATACGTGATCCCCTAATTGCGAACGTCGGTTCAATTAAATGTGAGTAATCGCTATTCAATAGTAGGTAATTGCTTTCGTATTGAACGAACCTACCTCGTTGTAAAATAAAACGAATTCATTCAGAAATGGAGAAAGAATCAGCACACCAATTTGTTGGGTACTAATTTAATTTACTGTTCAGTTGAAATACGGGTTTTTTAGGAAACAGAACCAGTTGGATAGATGCTTATTTTGTGTTGAAATCAATTAATTTTCCAGTTTTAATTGACATTTTTTTTTTGTAACGTATCTACACCTTGTAAGTACCTATGAAACTGCCGGACAAAAGACTCTTCTCGTTTAGAGAAGAAGATTGACTTTCACTATCGCAGGCTTTCTTATGGCTATTTCTGACTACCCCTTTAAATGTAGACGTTCAATGATTAACGTCTAAACGTCTCTTAACTTTAATCGGTCAAGGACAGCTAATGAGACACAATTGATTTTCCATTGTTTGGCTCCGAATAGGATACGCGCCAGGCTTCACAAGTTAAGCAAAGTTTATAAAAAAAAAACCCTCATGTGTATAGTCCAGAGGGGCTTGTGGCTATGTAATAAGAGCCGCACGGGTCAATCGATCAGGTTAAGCTACGCTTGCCATCACCATGACCATCTTTACATACCAAGACCCCTCCGTGCCTCGGAAAGCACGTTAAGCCGTTGGTCCCGGCTGAGATTCGTGGATCTTTGACAGTCGTTACGGGTCGTCAGTAGCCTGAAAGTCTGACAACCAGTCTTACAAAGGGGTATCGTATTACCCAGTAACTGGGTTGTGGAGATCAGATAGGCAGTCGCTCTATGTAAAATACTGGTATTCAGCTGCATCCAGTTAGACTGGTAGCCGACCCCAACGTAGTTGGGAAAAGGCTAGGCAGATGCTGGTGTGTATAGTCCAGGTTTTTTAAGATATTTTTCTACACTCTTTGTGAAAGACGTCTTAAGATTACTGAAGGAAAACAGTAGGTATAACATGGGAAAACTCATATTAGTACTAGCCAGGTTTTCTGCGTCCGTGTGGTGCCGGACGTAAAGAATAGTACCATCCCATTTCTTACCGTCGTGGGTGTCGTAAAAGGCGACTAAGGGACTTACTAGAGAATGGGCAGCAGCGTTCTCTATGCATATTAACACCATACTGCGATCGCCAACCCGCCTGCCAAGCGTGGCGATTATGGCAACCCCCGCCCCCCCCCCCTTATTGGGAGAGGCCTATGTCCAGCAGTGGACGTCTTTCGGCTGATATGATGATGATGATGAGGTTTTTGAACCTGTGACCTCACTTTATCTAGCCTATATAACTAACTAAGTAGTCTGAAAACATTGGGCCACTAGGACTACGACTTTTTGGCCAGTCTCATTGTTTCTATCTATAATTTGTAAGGACTTATTATGTTTTCCTCTGTATTCAGTAGCAATCAATAGTAGATAATAGTGCAAAAAATTCTAGTTCATTGTCAGATTCTGGGAATCAAGGATCATTAATTAAGTTCTAACAATAGCCTTCTAGTCAAATAAATTCCTACATTTATTTAGGTGTAACAGAGGCTATAAAACAACAACATAATCGTATGTTCGTGACTAAAGCCCGATTATATCAGAACTTTAATAAAGTGTGAAATAAATAACACATATACTTGCCCGTTAACTCATAATAACAATATTATGTTTTCTATTTTCCAAATTACTAACTGAATCTCATACTACGAACATTGCCAATGTTTTTTTACGATTCTGACAACGTTCGTAAAACGTAGAGCTGTACTCGTATACATCTCTAGTAGAGTCATCAAGACTATTACACCGCATTCTTTTCTTTTCATACCTGTAAAAAACTCAGGAATAAAAATAGATAAGTAAACTTTATGATCTCGTAATGGCTTCATCTTCTCATTTTTCGCACTTTACGAGCCGTCTGAATACTAACGTGAATATAACAAGGTGTCAGAACCTTGACATAAATATCGCCCTTGTTTTCACACAACTTCCACAATATTAATCGTTCGGAGCTAATACAAATAAATCTTGCAGCCCAATACATTAATGAAATTCCTTCCACGCTATTTCTGTAGTACGCTGAACCGCGCAGAGTCACAGAAAAAATCATAAGATCAGCTGCGACTTTCGAGTCACAATGACCAAAATACTGACAACGACTCAAGGTTGAGCGCTCGTATAAAATGGCCGTAAGCTCGGCGGATGATTGAGATAAGTCGCCGTCAAAGTTTGTGGAGGTACTCACTGTGAGGCGACGTCCGGGGGGCGGCTGCTGAATCACTAGCACTGTACGGTCACACTTCACTATCAGGTCAACGGTATGTGGCAGAGGAGAGTTACTGGCGTGTAAAATTAGCGCGGCTGTGCACTGAGCGGCATGCGTCTTCGCTGTAGCAGCGGCGGGCGGCGACTGGGGCGTCTGGCCGGCGCCCGCCCAGCCGCCGCCCGCCCCGCGCCTTATCACACGAATAAAATTTATTTAATGGATCACCGGCCCGACGATGGGATGTCCATTGAAATTTTCCCGTTTTACGACGATTATTAATGACTTAAATGGTGTTTGGCATATTGTTGCCGGCTCGGTGCACAATTACGATTATCGTTAGCGTTTCATTGAGGCTATTATGGAATTATTGATGATAAAAGTGTGATTTTGTTAGGGTTTTCCTGTTGAACTGGAAGTAGGTCACAGACTCCGGATAACCCGACGTTTTAGAAATGAAACGTGATTTGCTGCGATACATCTTACTAAGTAGTTGCTTCGTGATGTGTGAATGTTGTTCATAAATAATAAGTTGAACGCATTTTCCATCTAGCGTTTTCTCAACAATGTTTGATTCGGCTATCAATGGTCAGATTCGGCTGAATGTCTGTAGATATTTTCCACGGGGTGATTGCCATCTGACCCAATTGCTGGGAAATATTGTAAAGCAAGACTGTTTGTCAGACTTTCAAGCTTCTATCTACCGAAACGACTGCCACGTATGTGTCCAATTAATTATCTTTTAATAATATATAGCTGCGCGTATGACTCTCGGGAGTAACTTAAGAATAGATAAAGAATTCTTATTGTTCTTCTCAAACAGAGCACCTGCCAACTTATCTCTTCACCACCCTTGGTTGACTGGCAGAGAATGCCTAAGGCATTAAGTCCGCCTTTGTAGCTTTTTTGACCGTAAAATGTTTTTAATAAATAGATAATTATTTGCGTCTCATTAGTCAACAAGAATAAATACCTAATACTTATCAGCGCTGAGCATGGGGTTTTCAATCAGGAATTTCTCAGTAGAGGCTCAAATATATGGGTGTATTGATACACCACTGCCCCTTCCTCTTCGAAGAAGTCAGCCGTGATGTTAAATTAAATTATCTTATTTGCACATTCTGAATCTCTTGCAAACATCTCGAGCGGGTATTCTGAGGGATCCTTATAAAGAAATGCTCAAAATTCCCAGAGGGACCAGGTAGAGAACTCGTTTCTTTGAAGTCGGTTCATGGCCCGGCAGCGATCGGCATCTTAGAACAGATCTCGTTTTCCCGGAAGCGCTCGTATGAAACACGCTTCAGAGGACTTTGATTGCTCTTCATTAGTCAAGGAGGCATTACTTGATTATAAATTAACTAGCGACCGGCCCCTGCTCCGCACGGTTTTTACGGCTTGACAACACATCGAGAGTTATTTTTTAGGGTTCCGTATCACAAAAGAAAAAAACTTTTGCAGGATCACTTTGTTGTCATCTGTCTGTCTGACTGTCAGTCTGTCAAGACCCTTTTTCTCAGGAACGTGTGTAGGTATCAAGTTGAAATTAATATCAAATCCGTAGGTTATCGTTCCCTTAGAGCTTACAGTATTCGTATATGTAACATCTGACATCTCACCTTGGTAATAAGCAACTGAGCAGCGACAGAAATTGAACTCGAAATTTAAAAAAGCTTAATACTGAAATAAATAAAAAGCTTAGGACTAAATTCGACGCCCTCTACTTAAAATCTATATATTAGGTACTTACAAATTCCAGGAGGACACTAATTCCATGCTATTATAAAGTACTTACTAATTCTATGCAAAAAAGTACTTACTTATTTCATGCTTAAGCTGTCACTTCCTGTCTACACATCAACAATACATATGTTGATACTCGCAAATAAATCAAACTTTCCGTTGAGCTAGAATCATGAAATTTGGCACGAAGCAATTCAATTTGTAAAAAAATAAGGCAGTTGACTGATATACCCATAGCCAGGAACTTTGCTTATTTCCACAGTATTATAGCTTATGGTGTTCTGCTGTGGGGATCGGCAGCTGACGCAGATTCAATTAACGTTTTACAAAAGAGGCAATCAGCGCGATTTCGAGACTTAGGACTTATCAAAATAAGAAGCGATTTCCATAGTATAAATACACATAGTAAACATGAAATTGTGATACCCTAATTGAGATTACCAAAACTAAGCAAATAATTTCGTATCAACAGTATCCGCTTTTAAAAAAAGTTGCCAAAGTCCGTTACAGAACTTAGCGATGGAAAGTTCAAAACCCACATCAAACGAATACTTATCAAAAAATAAAGACTACATTAATAAAAGGAAGTTTGGCAATAATTCCTTCTGCACATGTGGCTTCCCTGGTACCTCATTAATGTCAAATATATGTGTAAATCTATATATGTGTCTATGTTTATTTTTATTTTATTTTTTTACATACTTCCACAATTTTTTGAGCAGGGGTGGCCATGTGGTAACGGTCGCAACTTACGAGCGGTAGGTCGTAGGTTCGAACCCCGACAGGCGCTTTACTTTGTGTAAATTATTTCATCACCACTGCTCTCAAAACGGTGAAGGAAAACATCGTGAGGAAACCGGCATGTCCTAGAACTAAAAATTCGAAGACATGTGACATCTACCAACCCGCACCGGGCCCGCGTGGTGGATTACGGCCCACTCCCTCTCACAGAGAGGAGGCCTGTGTCCCAGCAGTGGGAACATTATAGCTGATTATGTATTGTATGTTATGTAATGAAAAGATCTTGAAACGTCTAGTTGATGTAACTGGTGACCGAAAAGCTGGCGGCTTTCTCGCGCAACGCATCAGCATTGCAATTCAGCGAAGAAATGCCGCCAGCATCCTCGGTACAATGCCCCGAGGGCCTTTTTTAGGTTTAACTTAGTTTTAATTTAATTTAGTTAATATTAATAATCATCTTGTAATTTGGATATGTAAATAAATATATGAAAAGATTTTGTCAAGGAAGTATATAAAAAGATAAAATAAAAATAAACATAGACACACATAGACATTATATACAGCTACAATTTTAACTTTAACTATTTATTAGTGGCCTTTGTGGATAGGATATTAATTTAGACTTGTCACAGTTGCAGCAATAGGTTTAAATAGGTTTTTACTTTCATTATTTTAATAATGTTTTTTAAAGATTATTTTATATTTTGTGAATGTGAGAACATTGTAGGCTTAATATACTGTAGATTTGTAGACCATTTATTTTTTGTTAATTACCTGGTACTTATTGATAGGCCTACACTGTACTCCCATACCTATTAACACTCTTATTTAATAAAAGCCAATTATTTTTAAAAGAGTAACCGTGAAGTTTCTTGCGGGCTCTTCTCCATAGGAAACAACCAATTGGAACGCGTACCTAGCTTCTGACGTTTCTTAAGTGCTATGTGAAATAACATCTTTTGTTTTTTAATTGAGTAACCTTTTTTTTTGGGTGGGAAATCATTTGGGACTAAAAAGAAACGTAATCATCAGAGTCGTTGATATCCTTATGATCGTGTCGGCCTAATCCATGATGACTTAAATAGGCATATCTGATGACATAAATCTGACAACTTTGTAATCTCAGATTTGGACAATTTTTAAAGAATACCTTTTCAGGGCAAAGAAAAGTTATTATGCTCAATAGTGTAACAT
This sequence comes from Atethmia centrago, assembly GCA_905333075.3. NCBI lineage: Eukaryota > Metazoa > Arthropoda > Insecta > Lepidoptera > Noctuidae > Atethmia > Atethmia centrago. The sequence goes on along the minus strand of HG995379.1, from coordinate 22,012,773 downwards.
GACCTGATAGTGAATATATGAATATCTGATGGATTGATGAGTCTTTTGGAAAATATAACGAAATTTCATTGATTTAGGAATCTACCCAAAAGTGGTCATAATTTTTCATTTACCTCTAAACCTACTAATCCAATAGCTGTGCCTATTTGCCTATTTCCTACTGTTTCATTTTGAAGTACATTCCTACTACAAATAATAATATAACGTAATTTGAAATCCCTGCCGAGAGAAAAACATTTTGAATGAAGACATTTTTCGAATGAGTTCTTTCTATTTCAGTGGTTGGAATAGGTTTTGGACGACGTACAGTAGGCCGCACGTCAGTGGTAACACTCTGACCTTGAGCTGGCCTAGTGTATTGAAGATTTTTAATAGGATAAGAGGTTATTTTTTTTTTTGTTTTAATCTGACTATCAAGTTGATCATTGTTGTCTAAATCAACAAATTTAATTTATACTGGTTTCGTTTACACTGATGTGCGGCCTCCTGTGGTACAGTTAGGCCTAGGAAAGCAAGTACCTAAATCCAAAGAAACAATTTAATATAATCCAGAGTCGACCATTATAATTAGCACCTAAGTACATATGTACGTACGTCCACATCAAATAGACTTCCAAATACGATTTAAGACTAGAGAGACACAGTAATCTTAAACCAGGAGACGTAAAATGAGCGACCATAAAGTTAGTTCACCGTGGGCGATTCAAACGAGAATGTATTGTGTTATTAATAGTACTGGCGACGTGATAATGGTCCCAGTTCTGTGATGTTAACATGTGTTGAAAAGTAGTAGAAGGTGGTGATTTGAAGGTGTTATTGTGACGTTGATTCTTCGAGTTACGATGAGCACTAGTTGCCCCAATATAGAGTTTCATTCATTTAAAACTCAAACACAAAGCATTTATCTATTTCAAACAAACCAATTACTCTTTTGAATTGTCAAGGGGTCGGGCTGTCAGAAATCAAACTTAAACTCAAAGCATTTATTTCAGTTAAACCATTTACAGGCACTTTTGAATTGTCAAGGAGTCGGTCAGTTAGAAATATGATGCTAGTTGCCCATTCCAAAGCGTAGTAGGTACCTATGGAGAAGAACGGGCAAGAAACTCCAAGGACACTCTTTTAAATTATTTTGTTGCATAAATATTAGTACCTATAAATAATGTTGAATTTATAAATAAATGTGAGGACGATGTAAAAAAAAAACGCGTCCATAGTAGCAAAATAAACAAAAAAAAAACAATTACAAAATAAAATAATTACAAATAAGCTGAGGAAGCTAAGAAGTGACCAGTCCCTACTGACGGCGCCCGTTCACGAGCATGACGCATGGTTAGCACCATTTTGAAGGGAGCTAAGTGATCCAACACACGCGCCACCATCAGCGAGACATCTGAGTGAGCATGACATACTCTCAGCCGCCAGGGCCCATTCAAGTCAATGACATATTAACCAGTAAATGGTAGCTCTATTATATAAATATGAAGCTAGTTACCCATTTAAAAGCGTAGAAGGTTCCTATGGAGAAGAACGGGCAGAAACATCACGGACACTCTTTTAAATTATAATATTATTACAAAAAAAATATTTTCATATAAACATAACATCACGGATGGGATGGAGAGGGACAAGAAGGCCAAAGAAAAGATGGATGGATTGTGTGAGAAATGATATGAAAGAGAGTCGCATTCTCCCTGTCAACCGTCACGCTATCATTCACAGGGAGTGAATGATCACGCTATCGCGTGACGGTTGACAGGGAGAATGGAAGAAGAAAAAGCGTGTTGCGTCGACCCCTAGTAATATGGAACAAGGGCAGGAACATGATGATGCTAAACATAACATCAAGCCTGTTAACCCCGTAGGGAGATGCAGTCATTGCACACATTTTGTCAGTTATGGAAAATGATTGAATAATGTCGTTTAGTCCACTCTCGGCCCCTCGACCCCTAAAAACAGATTCGTTTTTTTGTTCCCTCATCATCATCTGCCTAGCTTTTTCCCGACTAGGCTTTTCCTATGTTGGGGTCGGGTTTCAGTCTAATCGGTTGCAGCTGAATACCAGTATTTTGCATGGAGCGACACCCTATCTGACCTCCACAACCCAGATACTGGGTAATACAATACCCCTTGGTAAGACTGGATGCCAGACTTTCGGGCTTCTTACGACCCGTAACGACTGTCAAAGATACACGAATGACAGTCGGGACCAACGGCTTAACGTGCTTTCCGAGGTACGGAGGGGTCTTGGTATGTAAAGATGGTCATCCATAACGTAGCTTAACCTGATTGATCGACCCGTGCGGCTGTTGTTACTTAGCCACGAGCCCCTCCCAACCATTAAACATAGTTCACACTCGACCCCCAGGGGACTGAATTTTCATACAAAGGACAGGCATACCTTGTCCACTTTCAACCCCTAGTAAAATTAATATTTTGGTACAGTAAGGTACAGACTAAAGGCAAAAGTCAGGAATTGATGGTTAAGGTATTTTAAAGCAGTATGTTGAGAAGATAATGTTTAGCGGACACGTTTTAAACAAGAGCATAACGTAAGTCAGCAACAGTCAACCTAATCTCATATTGCAAGAATTTGATTTCAAAGGAACCAAAATGCCATGCATAATCAGCCTATAATGTTCCCACTGCTGGGACACAGGCCTCCTCTCTTCGAGAGGGAGTGGGCTGTAACCTACCACGCGGGCCCAGTGCAGATTGGTTGATGTCACATGTCTTCGAAGTTCTAGGACATGCCGGTTTCCTCACGATGTTTTCCTTCACCGTTTTGAGAGCAGTGGTGATGAAATTGTTTACACAAAGAAATGTGCCTGCTTGGGTTCGAACCCACGACATACAACTCGTAAGTCAGGGCCGTTACCACTGGGCCACCACTGCCATAACAGATAGACAAATACAGACAATGAAAAGAATACTCCAATATTTCTGCCGCAATGACGCATCACATGCGTGGGCACTATAAAGCTTTGGTCACATTTAAAGCGATTGGAGCAATGACTAAGTGGTTCGCGGAGCCTCAAGTATATCAACGACTAGGTTATGCTCTTGGCTTCGCCCGCGTGCATGTTGGGACCTAGGTCATGACCTAGGTACATAGGATACTTTTTATACCGGTAGCACGTTCCCGTGGGATAATTCCCGACATTCACGCGGGCGAAGCCAAGAGCATAACCTAGTCGTTGATATACTTGAGGCTTTAACGCTTTAATTTGTATGATAGGTATACGGATAGGTCATGGCCTATCCGTATACCTATCATACAAATCAATTCAGCCGTTAAAGCGTGAAAAATATACAGACAGACAGACAGATAATAAACAAGAAATGCAAAGAATCGTCTTTTTTTTAATAAAACATGTTTTTATGATTATAAATGTCTAAATTAAAAATAATCATAATTCATTTTAATACTATTACCATTCATTTGAAATTCTCTCGTCGCGCCACCATTGACCACGTAATATCTACATATTAGCTGTAAAGGCTCGAACAGACTGGCGCGACTTGTCACGCGACGCGACACCACTAGGAAAACTCTATGAAAACTTCATTGAAATTGTTCTACCGGTGTCGCGTCGCGTGACAAGTCGCGCCAGTTTGCAGGAGCCTTAACTTCAAATTGTAATAACTTTTAAGCGGGTGGACAGATTTTAATGAAATAAATACTAAAATAAATAATGCGGACTCTGGCTATACTTTCAATTCCTTAAATCTCATAAAATAGGTACACAAAAATGTCAATAATCATGTGAATTTTAAAATCATGTCCTGTTTTAGGGGATGATTTTACAAAAATGCTAAAACACAAACTTATTTGTTTATATCAGATTCAGATGCAGATTCAGAGTATTTATTTGTAAACATTGTAGGTTACAGATACACAGGTGTGTGAGAGGTTACATTTTTTGTGAGTGCTTAGCCATTAGGCGTACAAATGTTAGTTTACAATTATTTCATTATTCATTTCACAATATCAAATAACAATTGTAGAAAGAGCTAATGTTGGATAAATCAATATAATGTATGTAAATAAATCAAAAGCATACATTATAATTTTCACATTTTTAACTTAAGAAATGCTTTCTGCATACAAACGTTATATACAGTAGGTACTACTACCATGAACTTTTTCACATATCCAAAAATAACCATTTAGGATATTTTTTATGGCTTTCCCATGGTGTGGACCACGGGATAGCTGAGAGAAAAAATATCCATAGGTATCGTTGGATAGGCCGTTCAAAAATATAGATAGTTTGCGTAAGATTAAGCTTTAAAGTACTAACTTTTGTTAGAGTCAAGTGTTCTTCAACCCTGCCAGCTAAATGGTTGTTTTTGGGTATGTGCAAAAAATCATGGCTATAGTTTATTTAACGAAATTAAAAGAAGAACTATCACAGGTAAGTATAAGGCTTTAGAAGTTAATGAGTAATAGTCGACCAACTTACATTAATTTGCAGTTGGAGAATTGACCGTGACGTATATCGATGTATGGGAGAACATGTTTTTCAACTGCAATGTTAAATTTGTTTTGAGATAAATTCATCCCAACTACGGACACCTTCATTGTGCGTTCGAACACGGACTTGGCTGGTTTTTATTTCACTGCAGTACGTAGGTATCTAATATTTTAACGCTTTTGAAAAGCGAAAATCTTTCGATCTAGATTTAATTAAAACCTTGCTCGTACGTAAAGCAACAAGGGTTCTTCCATTGAGAAGCGAGCATCATTCCATAGATGGGTATTGTCAGATGGGCTACTGCCCGATGGCTGCTGTCCCGCGGCAGTTGTTGGTTTAGCAATGCGGATTTAGCTATGCGGATTTAGCTATGCGGAATTAGAAATGCGGATTTAGCAATCCGGATTTAGTAATGCGGATTTAGCTATGCGGATTTAGTGAAGAATGTAGCATTCTAAGAAGACAATCTTGATTGACATCTGCAACTTGTGGTTAGATATCAGGCATGTTTCGTAGTTCGCATGTCGACGATGCAGCAACAGCCGAAGCGTTCCCTCTATTTACATAACCGTGGTCTTACCCTGAGGGTTCCGTAAGGGCGGAGGGCCATGAATGTGAGATGATATTCGAGTAATTCAACGCAAGTGCAAACATTTGTAGACATCACGATGAAATACCGTTAGGAGTGTACTTGTAGGTATGCGTCACAGCGGTTTTATGCGAAGAGCTTTGATAACGTACCTAAAAGGTAATGTTGTGGGCGGAATTAGGTTACATATATTGTTTGTTTCAATCATTCTGTTTAGTATAATAATAAGCGACAATGAACTCTAAGTGGTGTCTTTTAATGTCTACACTGGGATTACATTTCAAGGTTGATTTTCTGCAGTGATACATACCTCGTGACGTTTTCTGAGTTTTCTTTTTAAGAAGTATTGATGCTTCATAACTTCATAGGCAGTGGGAAGCATTTTACATTGCTGTTGCTAGGTTACATTGCAATTATTTTAAGTCTGTCTGACAGATAAAGACAGACTGGTCGCTTTACAAAATCAATGTTATACTACAACCCCCATGCCTGCTGGGGTCGCGGAAAGGTACAAAAGGGTTACCGAGGCCCCTGACAACACAGGCAACGGAAGGAATACGGGTGGGTTTTAGTCAGTAAGAGTCTGACACACCACGCTCCGCCCAGAGCGGGAGAAGTTATTTGATAATTTCCCACCCAAAAAAAAAACTACAACTCCAGAACTGCAGGTATTCATTAAGCCTGTCGCTTGCTGTCTAATGTACATACTTCCTATTTAATAATAGGAATATTAGGTCAAATCAATCAAAACTAACTTTCTAACTGCTTCTGTTAAATAGCATAACCAGCCTATCATGTTCCCACTGCTGGGACACAGGCCTCCTCTATGCGAGAGGGAGTGAGCCGTAATCCACCTCGCAGGCCCAGTGTGGGTTGTCTTATGTTATGTCACATGTCTTCGATTTTTAGGTTCTAGGACATGCTGGTTTCCTCACGATGTTTTTCTTCACCGTTTTGAGAGCAGTGGTGATGAAATAATTTACACAAAGGAAAGCGCCTGTCAGGGTTCGAACCTACAACTCGTAAATCTCGGTCGTTACCACTGGGCCACCACTGCTCTGTTATTATTCCGAGGTATAAAATTGGTACCCCATCATCACATTTTTAGAACAGTAAGTGATTTTTTCTCCTATTATTCAAATTCTCTGAAACAGTTAAAGTAGTAAAAAATGGAGAATTCGCTATTCCGAGATCCGTAAGGTCTGAACAAACAGCATTGGCTGCTGCTGATGGAGGACATTATTCATACAGCCCGGCTAAAGTGGTAACTATTCCAGTTGAATGTTTGAACTACGACTACGAATCTCGTCACAAAAGTGTTGAATGCACTTTTTGATTTAATCTTGAGAATTAATGTAGTTTTAAAACTGGTAAGGGATAAAAATAAATTTGTTTTTTGAAATATTTATTTTGACAATTTAACGTAATTGGACGTTTCATGAGTAATGTAATGAATAGACTTTTTCATCCCATCTATTTGAAAAGAGGCGAAGGGTTCCTCGATAAGTGCGAGCAAAAGCGGGTCATTCCGGCGCACTTAATAACAGTGACAAAATGACTTTTGAATTTGGAACACTATTCAAAAGTATAGACGCAATTCGCTTCGATAAAGTCCTGGCCGGTAATAAAAAAAGCGCGCCTGCCGACGCGGCATTGCTTAAACAAATAAAAAAAAAATACGTGGGAACTTCAACTTCTTATTCGTTTTTTCATTACTTTTGGTCAAAATATTACAGAAAATTTTAATTTGATATTAATATAAATTTGTAATTTGGTTATGTAGGTAAATATAAATATTCGTCACTACTGTCATGATTTCCAAATATTAATAAGATTTGTAGTGATTTTAAATACTAAATATAAAATCTAAAGTATGTGATTTGCTTCAGGGTAGTCATAAAGTTTAAAAAGTATCTAATTTGACAGTTACCGTAAAAGTACCGGTTTTTTTTTTTAACAGAACCGAATGGAAAACATGATATATTTGGTGAGCCGCGTAGTTGCTAAGTTAGTTCTCTTCGAGCCTCGGAATCTACAGATTGTCTTCAAGAAGCTAAAGTGTATTCTGATATTATATTGTTAAATACTAAGTTTTTATGTGTGCAAGAATATAATTACAGAAAGGTGTTTTCATTTCACTAATAAAAGCATCTCTTATTTATTTTTCTCATAGAGAGAGATGAAATGCAGAGTGTGCCATACGGTACCAAAATTACTTAACCTCGAGCGAAGTACTTTGAATCCCTCACTACGCGAGTGGCGCGAGGAGACGAAACGCCGGGGCGTAAGTCCGCTGCCGCGAGAAATCGCGGCACAGCGAACGGAGCTCCGGCGGAATCTTATGGCGTCATGGAAAGTACGGTTGTCGCAACCCAGTGCTGGGCACGCTACGATTGCGGCTAAGGATAAGTCCCCTCTTTGAGGAGTGGCTAGAGAGGCGCCACGGCTTCGCCTGACGCAGGTCCTCACCGGACACGGAAGCTTCGGGAGGTTCCTGTGTCGGATAAGGCGGGAGGAAACGCCCGGGTGTCACCACTGTGTGGATCGCCCGGAGGATACGGTGGAGCATACGGTGGAGGTCTGCCCGGCTTGGGCAGAGCACCGCCGTGTCCTCATGGAGGCGATCGGCGGCAGAGATCTCTCGCGTCCGGCCCTGGTTCAGGCCATGGTACGGAGCGAGAGGGCATGGGCAGCCGTCACCTCCTTTTGCGAAGCAGTAATGCTCGCGAAGGAGGAGGCGGGATGGTTGAGGGAAAGGCATGTTTCTCGCCCCTAGCCGCCGCAGGAGACGCCCTGGGCGTCGGGAATCCCGGGTGGATTTCCGGCCACCGTAGACGCGGACTTGCGGACGATGAGCAATGGGTAGCTCACCGTCCGGTAAGGACCAGGCCCGGGTCGACGGCGCGTTGTATTCCACGCGCGCCTCAAAGAGATGTCGTCAGCACAAATGTAGGGGTCCACTAGGGCCGATGCCTGCCGGGGTCGCCGGAAGGTACTTATGGGTCACCGAGGCCCCCGCAACACAGGCAACGGATGGAATACGGGTGGGTTTTAGTCAGTAAGAGTCTGACACGTCCTCCCGCTCCGCCCAGAGCGGGAGAAGTTATTTGATGCATTCCAATCCAAAAAAAAAAAAAAGTCTCGAACAGAACTAACTTAGCAAGTTCGCGACACACCAAATATATCATTCCGTTCAGTTAAAATCAAGTGATACAAAAATCATTTGAAGCAAATCACATACTTTTAATTTTATATTTAGTATATAAAATCATTACAAATCTTAGTAGGTACCTAATACTTGGAAATCATGTCAGTCTACGTACCCATATACGTCCTAAGTATTATGGGATAACAGGTATTACGGAACGTAAATTGTTCTGAAATGTCTAATTGATTAATTAGGTACAGAGTAAATATTGTTGATGGTTGGCAGAAAGATCAATATTGGTTTACGCTGAGCACTAGCACAGTTTAGTTCTAGATGAATACCTCTTTTTGATCTAGATCTATCTTACGTAGTATAAACATTACAATTAGGAATATTTTTATTTTTCTAAGCGATAATCCAAAATCTCTGATCTGATTTTATTATATTTTATTTTATTAAAATATTTGGGATTCCTCTTACATCCTATGTTTTTTCGTCCACATTTTAAGTTGAGGTTATTCGAGTTTGTAGGCCATTGAAACGCTATCTCGGCCAGATAATTTCCTCGCTAAGGGTGCGTTTCCACTGACGCGAAACTAGGCGGAGTGGAGAGGAGTGGACCGTGAATTGGCCAATCACAAAGCTGGAAATCTCCACTCTGCATATTGCGAGCACTGTGATTGGCTAATTCAAGGTCCACTCCTCTCACCTCTGCCCAGCTCCGCACCTAATTTGTTCATATCTAACTTCCGCAATATATAATTTTATCTAATTACATGTCAACGTAAAAAAAAAATCGTACTCCGGTATTTTCTGAAAACTTAAACAGTTGGATTTAAAACCCGTTAACATTAAGTGGAATTTTAGATACTCTTTAATAAACCGCCACTGATCAGTTAATTTTAAATCTTTTAAAAGATGTTGAAAAATAATATCCCTAATATTATATGCGAAATTGAATTGGTTTGTTTGAGTGTTACGCTTTCACGTTAAAACGTTTTAATGGATTTGGATGAAAGGAGATTGCTCTGCATCCATACATCTTCCGCCCCAGAACCAACTGAGAAGAAAAATTACTTTGCGTATTCTAAATTACAAGTTTATGCCCGTGACGACAAAGTTTTATGACGGGCAATTTGCTGAGAGAAATTATTTAAAAAGAAAACAAAGATTTTGAGGTTATATTTAGTAAGAAACAATCCTTTTAATATTTAGAAATACATGCTAATAAATGCTCGTCACTAATGTTATTTATATTCAGTTGTTATAACATTTAAGTACACAATTTTGTACCTATCTCATTTCGTGTTAATTTTTTTTTTCTCATTGGTACTGAACCGCCGTCGACTATTCTGCCAGCGCGGCAGCGTCATGTGGTGACTAGCGTTTTACTCATTTGGTAAACCTTCTTGACAGTTGAGTTGATTGTCTTGACATGACAAGGTTAGGGATGCCCATACATTAGATCCGTATCGATATGTTTTAAACACAATCGATACTGTTCAGTAGGTACTTACCCAGCGTGTTATTCTATTTGAAATATTATAACGCATCTCACTTATGTTTAGTAATTATAAAAAAAGATCATGGATGCTTTTGCAATTGTAAAAGCAGGTTTAGTAATTGTAGAAGGATGGATGGATGAGGATATGAAAATCGGTTGTCTTGTTAAATTCTTTTCGAACCTAAAAAACGTCGCACAAGTCACTACAGAAACGAACCGAGCCGAACCAAGAGCGAAAAAGGTTGAAAAGGAAAGTACGAATGCGTATGACATCCGTGAGCAGGTGGCCAGCGCAAGTAATCTTACTCTCGATGTGTGTGAAATGAAAGGTTGGGCATCACTAATTGTCATGTCAAATCTAATTGTCAAAGATGGCGGCATTTTTCATGTGATGGCGTTACTCGTTACACCTCTTTTAATTGTTCATTATGAAACCGCAGAATGTCCGTTTTAGATATTCGCAATTAGTATAATAAAATATTTGTATAATTATTATGTACAGTCGATAATACCTACATCTGGTTATACTAAACTGTCAGATTTCTCCAAATGATTTTAAACCTTAAAATGTTAATGGTTAAGTTCAAAATGGGATGAGCAAATTTGACAGTCGTGTAATGTTGACAGTGATGTGTTTGTTGGTCCTAGGGCGATCTACGACGATGTCCTTTGGCACATGGGTAGACCATGACCTGGATTAGGACATAGGATACTTTTTATCCCGATATTCCTACGGGATCTTATGCGGGTAAAACCGCGGGGCGCAGCTAGTATACACTTTAAATTTAAATAGTATTATTCTTTAATTTAACTAAGAATAGGTACAAGTATCTCTATTATTTCATTTGATATTTTACTATAATCTCTCAAGATCTACAAGTGTACAATCTTATCTCGACGACGAGGCTAGAGAAAATTAGTGATTAGACGAACTTACCAGTAAGTGAAATTCTATCATAATTATATAATAGCTTTGTCCGAAGTGATTAGCAACCCATCCTTCCCTTTACTTTTCAGTAGACTCCTGGTAGTAGATACCTACTACTGCTGGATCACTAGCATAACTTTTCTTGATACGACACCGCAGAAACATTTTCCTCTGATCGAACGCAACCATTATTTACACTACCCCTTTTAAAAAGTGTGATAAGGCAAGTGTTTTCCTGCTCCCCCCTTTTTATGACCTCCTAAACATCGTTACAGGCGTTATCGAAAGCATAAGATGCTCAGATATTCAAAGCATAAACCGTTTACAGCTAATAGGGCTGGCTCATTGCCTTATCAGGAATTAGGGGAGTTCAACGCATCTGTCTCTTTTTACCCGAATGTCCCATTTTGAGGGTGCGTAGTTTTTCCTTGTTTTTTTGTTTACAAAACGGGAAAATGCATTACCGGGGAGCTTTTTGCTTGTTTGCGGAGTTTGTTGCGCCACTTCTTCTTCCCAGCTAAAACACTGGAAAGTACTGAAGGGCGTTTTGGGGGACTCAAATCAATCTGCCTAGCCTTTTCCCAACTATGTTGAAGTCAGCTTCCAGTCTAACTAGTTGCAGATGAATACCAGTATTTTTACATGGAGTGATTGCCTATCTGACCTCCAACCCAGTTACTGGGTAACACGATACGCCTTGGTAAGACTGGTTGTCAGACTTTTGGGCTTCTGACTCCCCGTAACGACTGTCAAAGGTCTACGAATGACAGCCAGGACCAGCGGCATAACGTGCTTTCTGAGGCACAAAGAGTCTCGATTTGTAATGGATGGGCACCCATCTACGAACCGACTGCGGCAAGCGTAGCTTAACCTTCGATCGACCCGTGCGGCTGTTATTATTTAGCCACGAGCTCAGATCGAATGGGGGACTATCTTATGTAATGCTGACGTCCAAAAAGTGCCGATTTTTAACCTAATTTAAATAAATGATTTTTAATTATTATATTAATTTTGAAAACTTGTGTTTTTCTTTTGGAATTACAATAAGAAAACGCTTGGTTGGCTTTACTTATTTAAATGTCTTATTATGAAATTAAACTATTCAACAATTTTAGTATTTTCACATTTTATATCGTATATAATCTGTGATATCGTGATACCGTGATCAAAAGGGATTAGAAATGTTTATATTTTCTTATTAAATCGAACTCTAGCTAACAAAAGATGAATATGTATAACGAACTTTCGAAATTCAAACGTCTAACAACCCTAAGACATGAAGGTCGCAGGGTAAGTGCGGGTCATTCAGAGCCTTTCAGCATTCCAGGGTATTCAACTGTAACCCTCTCTAATACCTACTAACGAGCAAAAAATAATAATGTAATTAATGGCGCCTCTGCCAAATGAGGTCAGTTCATTGCGGTTTTAGGGATTTTTCGTTCTTACGTCATCATATCGTTCCGTGAATCGTGAATCGAACAATGATTGCTAGAATGTATAGTGAAAAAAATTAATTGCGAATTTATTTACTATTTATTTATTTATTTATTGACTCATCATCACTATCATTACAGGGATTTCCTAATTCGATAGTGTGGTCATAGTTACCGTTTTATTATTTACCATAAAATAGTATGTACAGTGTGGTTTTCGTGAACTCACTCAGAGAACAAGTAAAAAGATCTATGCTGTCTGCTACGTCATTAAGTACACGCAAGGTACGCGTTATAGGGGTTTTACTAAGTAGATTGTTCCTAAGTCGAATCTAATCACTAGGCATGATCATGATGATTTAATTGCCAGAATGTGACGTGATATTAATGACAATTGGTTAATATTATAATTCGATTTTTCACCAATTCATCAGATCGCAGTTTGTTGATATAATGCAGACGGAATCCTCATCCTGCCTGCATTATATCAACAAACTGTGATATCATGACTCTTTCCTATAGTCTGGATTTAGTTTAATCGGATTGTTTACGACACTCACAGGATAGGGCGGCCTTGGCCTGGATTAAATGGGACATCCAGCATTCGTTAAGATATTATTGACTAGGACAGAGAAAGAAGAAGAAATATTGACTCATAAAATCATAGGATACAATACTTATTGACTAACGCATGAGGCGATTAATCATATTTACCTATTTATAAAGACTAAATTTAATAATTTTCCGAGATTAAGGATCGTGCAGACTGGGCGTAATCGCGGGCGCGACAGGCATATTACTGCCTGTCGTGCCCGCGATATCACGCTAGTCTGCACGATCCTTTAGTATAAAATAAAATGGCAGACTGCCCAATTTAATGAACACAAAAAAATACTCCAAGAACCTACGATCTTTTATTTTTCTTATAGAGCCCAAAAAACCGACTGCCTATATTTAAAATCACTAAATCTTAGTAACCCTGTATATTTTGATGCCGTCACTAGCACATGCCGCCTCACTGTCGGCCTTGCGACCCGCCCCCTGGTCCCCTTTTGTGATGAATGGCTCTTTGCATTATGGCCCTCCCTAAACTCCTTGAAAAAAGCTAGAGAATGAAGTGATAAGGTTGTTAAAAGGCTCTCAAATGTTGTTTTATCGTTGCAGAAGGTAGGAATTAATTTGGGTCGGGACATTGCGATGTGAATGAATTTTCATTGTTGTAGTAATTTTATAGGCTATGTTCTACTCGTTTTCAGCTTCACACATAGTTATTAGCATTTACTAAAATACTTAGTCTGTAAGTTTGTCTGGTTACTTCTGAAACCTCATTATCATCTGCCAGCCTTTTCCCAACTACGTTGTGGTCGGCTGCCAGTTTAACCGGATGTAGCTGAATACCAGTATTTTACATGGAGCAACGGCCTAAGTGACCTTCACAACCCAGTTACTGGGTAACACGATACCCCTTGGTAAGATTGGTTGGTTGTCAGATTTTGGGCTTCTAACGACCCGTAACAACTATTAAGATTTTAAAAAATACAGTTGGGACCATCGGCATAACGTGCTTTCCGAGACACGGAGGGGTCTCGGTAAGTAAAGATCACCCATCCACGGACCAAGCGCCGCAAGCGTACTTCACGGAATCCTTGGGAGGAGACAAAAAACAAACATAGACGAACATTATATCCTTCTCTTTTTAGGGTTCCGTAGTAAACAAGTAACCCTTATAGTTTCGCCTTGTCCGTCTGTCTGTCTGTCTGACCCCACTGTAGCTCAGAGACGCTTAGTACTAGAAAGCTTTAATTTGGTATAGGTATACATATTAATCATGCCGACAAAGCGCTAAAATAAAATCTTGAAAAAAAATCTTTTTTAGCGTACCTACTTCTACTAGCTCAAGGAAAATGTTAATGTTTGCGATTCGGAATTTCATTTTGAACATATTACCTGTAGAGACATAATTAAAACCTTTCACACTTTAAATGTAAAAAAGACTGCAGATCTGTGGGGTAATTCTGTAGAAGTTGCTAAGTCAATTATTGACATTGTAGCTCCTACTTTATCTCCTATCTTTAATAATTGCATTGACTGTGGGGAGTTTCCTGACCTTATGAAAAATAGTAAAATAATACCTTTGTTTAAATCAGGTAGTACATCAGACCCCACCAATTATAGACCTATTTCAGTACTACCTACCTTTAGTAAAATTTTTGAAAAAATAATTTTAGTCCAATTACAAAGATTTTTTAATAAACATAAATTATTGCACAATAAACAGTTCGGTTTTACAAGGGGTCGTTCGACTACTGATGCCGGTGTGGAACTTTTAGGACATATTTATAATGCATGGGAAGATAAACGCGATGCATTGGGCATCTTTTGTGATTTGTCCAAGGCATTCGATTGCGTTCTTCACGAAACGTTAATCAGGAAACTCCGCCACTACGGGATCCGGAACACCGCTCTGGATCTTCTTACTTCATACTTGAGTAATAGGATTCAGAGCGTTGACGTTAATGGGAAAAGATCTTCCGGATCTATAGTAACAATGGGAGTCCCACAGGGCTCAATTCTTGGTCCTTTCTTGTTTCTTATTTATATTAATGATTTGCCATACCTCATAAAGGATAATCATGATATAGTGTTGTTTGCGGATGACACTTCACTTTTGTTTAAACTTAAACGTCAGCAGCTGGTTACTGACGATGTCAATAGTGCGATCTCAAAAGTAGTTCACTGGTTCAATGTTAATAATTTACTTCTTAATGAAAAAAAAACCAAATGCATTAAGTTTACGCTACCTCACGTTAAGCAGGTGAAAACTAACGTATTGATAAAGGGCAAAGAATTGAACCCTGAAGATAGCACAGTATTCTTGGGCTTAACTTTGGATGCTAAGCTTCAGTGGGGTCCACATATAGATAAATTGTCGAAAAAGCTAAGCTCCGCAGCATACGCTGTTAGAAAAATTCGTAATTTAACTGATATAGAGACAGCCCGTTTAGTGTACTTTAGCTATTTTCATAGTGTAATGTCGTACGGTATTCTGTTGTGGGGAAATGCCGCTGACATTCAGACTATCTTCGTTTTGCAGAAAAGAGCTGTTCGGTCAATTTATAGATTAAGTCCGAGACACTCTCTCAGAGAGAAATTTAAGGAGATTAATGTAATGACTGTGCCCTCCCAGTATATTTTTGAAAATCTTTTATATGCCCATAAAAATATAAAATTGTTTAAAAAATACAGTGATATCCATAATATAAATACTAGGAACAAACACAAATTTGTTGTACCTACAACAAGGCTCAAGAAAATAGGTGGCTCATTCAGATGTCAATGTATACGTTTTTATAATAAACTTCCAAGCCACGTTCAAGATCTAAGCCTTAATAAATTCAAATCATTTATTAAAAGTAAGTTGTGCCAGAAAGCCTTTTATACTATTAAAGATTATATTGAGGACAAAAAGGCTTGGGATTAAGCTGCTCCAATTATTGCATACTGAAACTTTTATTTTATTTATATACCATTTTGACATATTTACTTTGTGGAGTTCAATATACTGTTTGGAACTTAATATTTACTTGTAAAGTATTATATTGTTTTCAATTATTGTGAATGTGAAGCCTATGTGGGTCATTATTGTTTTTTTTTTTTTTTTTCTCATTTAGTATTAATCATGGTCTGGCAGTTTGAGTAATTTATGCGGCCTACCCAAATGTTCTTTCTTTGGTATTGTTCGTCGAATCGTTGAGCTCCTTAAGTTCTGAGTTGAGCAGCACGATTACTGACAAATGCGTGCACTGACTGGACAGGTCCACTCAATCTGTGTGGTTCTTTCCTCAAAAGGACTATTTCGGACACCAATCTACATGGCCTTCACATGATCTGACCAAGATTATGTCTGGACTTTAAAAGAGACTGTGACCTCTGAGTTTGTTTCGGCCTTTCTTCTCAGAGTAGTCAGATAGGAAACGCCGACCTCATCTAGCTTTATTTAAAAAATATGATTGACGTGTAAAAGTGTTTGTACAAACCTACTTACAGAAAATAAATCATTTATCATTTATTTATCATTTGACGCTTAGTACTAGAAAGCTTTAATTTGGTATAGGTATACATATTAATCATGCCGACAAAGCGCTAAAATAAAATCTTGAAAAAAAATCTTTTTTAGCGTACCTACTTTGCACGTAATGTGGGGATGATATTTTTCTTCTCTTCTTCGCCATGCTGCGTCGTTAGATAGGCCGTTAAAAAATATTGCAGGTCTGTGAACACCACTTTTCGATTCAAGGATCCACTTGCGTAATATTAGGCATTAAAGTGCCAATTTTTGTTAGAGTTGAGTGTCCCCCCCCCCCCCCCCTGCCAGCTAAAGGGTTGTTTATGGAGATGTAAAAATTCATGGCAGTAGTACATATAATGAAATTAAAAGTAAAACTAATTTTTGTTAGAGTCAAGTGTATGTCCCCTGCCAGTTAAATGGTTGTTTGTGGAGATGTAAAAATAATCATGGCAGTAGTACATATAATGAAATTAAAAGTAAAACTATCACGGCTAAATAGGCTTTACAAGTTAACGAGTTCTAGACGACCAACTTAAATTTGCAGTTGGAGAATTGACCGTGGCATATATCAATATATGGGAGAACAGGATTTTCAACTATAATGTTAAGTTTGTTTTTGGAATAAATTCATCCCACGTAATCTCAACTACGGAACCCTTTATTGTGTGCGGTCCGACACGCACTTGGCCGGTTTTGTAATGTATGTTCACCGATTTTTCCGTCAATCATTGACCGATTTTGATAATTCTTTTTTTGTTTGAAACGGTATGCTCCTGAGGTAGTCCCATTGTCCCCAAGTCAGAACCAGATGAGGGGATCCCATGGCAATCGAGGGAATCAAATTTTATAGGACACACCTATCTAGTGATTTGGGTATTTTTTACAGTAAACGCACGAGGCATTTGCTCACGGAAAGAACCATTTGGTGAAGTGGAATTGAGGATGAAAACCACAGACGGCCATCGGAACTATTTCTCGTAATAATAAGTATTTAATGGGTTGCGATTCGATTAGGTAGGTACTTTAATATGGTTGCTAAGAAATTAATGCTCGTTACAATGCATAAGGTGAGTGGCTGTTCTCCTCGTTCATACCAGGAGAACTCCTTACCAATTAACGTCCCTGCATCGGGAAAAGCAATATTTGTAAAAAGTGATGAGAACTGCTCACTACTTTGACCCACTAGAAAGTGGAAAAAAACTAAAATACAGATCCGAAGACACCGACTACCGAAATTAAAGTTCACTTTGTAGTATTTTTCTGGAAGTCGGTTGTTTTTTTTTGTAAAAAGTTTTTTGTAAACTATCGGAACGAATTCTATAAAAATATATTTTGAACATAATGCTATTGTTATACTATTGTAGATAGATTTATACGTGAGCAAAACAAGCAAACTGTGGGCAAATGCCTAAATAAAAACACAAAAAAGCTTTTTCAAACGAATAAAATAAAAAATAAGAAACAAGTAACTGACACCTAATTTAACATAATTAAGCTCACATTATAATGTTGTACAAGACTACGTGACTTCGCTGAATAAGCCTAATAACGCGTAAGGGTAGATACGTGTACGTGTTTACGAGAAAAAGTCGCGTCTTTGCTAACTTACAACTTTATTTAACACCCCGTTCACGGCCCCGAGCGAAGCGACTTGCGTGAAGCGACACGCGCGCGCTCGTCACCTGTTTCCGTCGGTCTCCGGCAAATCGCGTCACGGCAGTGCTGCCAACTCGTCTAAGCAAAAACGCGCTGTTAGCTTTTTAAAAAAGCGCTAGAAAGCGCTAAATGGTCGCTGTCAATAAAGCGCTGTATTCGGCGGCAAATTCAAATAAAACGCCTAATAAATTGAGACTTGGGTGTATAAACGTATTTCGCTGAAATTATTCGGTACCTAGCTAGATTAGACAAATTGATTATTTTGAAGTAATTAATAATAATTCAAATGAATGGATGATTTTTTTTTATTGAATCGAAATATATCACATAAAAGAGTTACATACATTAGAGTTAGTCACATTACTTGTTTAGAAATCATAAAATAAAGTAATAATGTGTTAATAATTAAATAAAGGAATTAAATTAAATCATCATCAATGGTCTGATTCTACTACAATTGCTTCCGCCGCCGAAGTAGATGGTTGGTCTTGATCAGTTTTGGACTTAAAGGAGATGTTTGATTTTGGGCTATCACCATGTACACTACATAGATAAATAGTAAAAAATAGGGGATTTTCATAAAAATACAAAAAAAAAATAATTTGAGGAAGAGTACAGCCGTACAAAAAGATTATTTGGGAAGATTTTTAATATGATAGGGTCGATTTCAAATTTGGGGCCAAAAAAGTGTGAATTGCATGATATTTGAAAAATGTTTGAAAAATAATGTTTAAATATCTGGGTGCGTTCATTAGTTAAAAAAACACATGCTAATCAAACAAACCTTTAATTTCTTCCAATAACAGGGAAAATACAAATTTTTGAGTGACACGAATGAGCAGCATAATTTCTCTAATGATATTTTGTGATTTACTAATGAGATCTCTGGTTACACTAATGAAAGTTAATAAATAATCAACAAAACATAAAATATTTGTCATTAACATTATTAGTAGCAGGTGCAGTGGTCAGCGCTTCAACCTACCCTCAACCTACTGACAAATTTCTATAAAAGATTTTCAATTTACTGCAACAGTGTAAAAAGTGTCAAATTCCATTACCTGGAAACTTTGACAGGTTGGGGTACCATTTTTGTGCTGGTCACCGTACTACAGAATTTTAAACTTAATTCCAAACTTATTCAACTAAGCTAATCAATGGTATACATTTTTGATTTCAGTCTTCAAGATTCGTTAACGCTAATCGTTTTTCATTGCGAATACAATAACAATATTCATATTTTTAATACCTTCTTAATTTAATCAATGGGATCGTCATCATCATCTTCACATTTCTTTAAAAAATCAAGAAATTCTTTTTCATGATCTGTCGCTTTTGTATGATTATTTATAAAAGATTTGTTGGTCCACGAGTGTCGAACACTGCGGATACTTGAAGTTGATGGCATGCTGTCATGTAACATTGGATCATCGTTATTAGCATAACGAATGGTAACATCACTTAATACCTTAATTATTATGTTTTCCGGGATGACCTTTACATTTTCCATTGTAGATTCAATGGGAGTATTATATATTTTAAAAAATCTCATATGTTTGCCATGTTTACAAGCGACATTTAAACATTCGAAACAGCTCTGTTGTCTAAATTCTAGATAAGCAGAATCGGCAGCCCAAACGACCTGAAAGAAAAAAATATGTATTATTATTACATTGTGTATGGTAACATCAGTATATTTTTTAATGTTTAATTGTTGTATAAAATATACCTGATGAACTGTCATAGTCCCATTGAAAGTGGCAATATCTTTAGGCAACATTAATTCCTTTAATTTAATTTCGTGCTCTTGAATAATACCCATTTCTACGTTTTTTATATTTCTTCGAATGATGTTAACAAAGGCATCAAAGTCTCCGACATCATGATGACACCTTAATTCATAATCCGCAGTCCTTTTGATCACTGCTCCGATGCCATCAGGAGCACCCTTGCCGTGCCCAGCTTCTTGGTAATTCCATGTGATAAGATTTAGTTCTGGGAAGTCATTCCTTAATTGGGTTAAAATATAAAATATGTATTTATTTCTATACTGGCTTGAGGGACTATCTGTTAAAATGTGAATGCGATTAATTTGTGATGATCTGTTAAACACAAATTTAGTTAAATAATTTAGATGAGCCCACACTGCCGCTGCATCATGACGGGTGCATTCACTGGCTGTGCAAACAGAGTAGGCTTGAGCAGCATTGGAATCATTTTTTAAATAAACCACTGCTGTATGAAGTGAGACTTGACCACGGCTGCCACCAAAGTGCATGCTTTGTACTTCCTCCGCATATTTATAAGAATAGTTTTCCGAAAAATCCATATGAATCAAGGCTTCATTGGTAGTTAGAGCTTCTTTCAAACATTTAATAGTAGCGTACTGGTTGACAATGTTACTCGTGTGGGACAAAAATTTTGGCAGCATATTTTCCAGTTCAATTATCAGGTTACGAGCAGGTCTCTTTGCTTTCTTCTTGATTATTTTTATTTCTTTCGTATCTACTTTTTTGGTGTCTCTTTCCCATACCATGTACTGTATTTCTTTATCATTTCGGAATTCTTTATATGGTACTGTTTTATTTTTACATGAAGCGCATTTGCGATTAAGACAATCTAGGCTATATTTATTACAACAGATTTCCTTTGTCAAATTCTGACTATCTTTTACATCAAGAATATTATTCTTATTAAGAGCCGCTATTAATAAGTTAAAGTTTGTGTGCAATAAGCAGGCGCACGTATCACGGCCGTCAGTTGGAAGAGAGACCCAAAATGGTCTGAGTCTTGTAAAAGTCGTGTAACTAATTTTAATGTTAGTATTTTCAGCCAAAAATTTCTTTTGCAAATTTTTTATAGAATCTAAAAGATATCTGACTTGTTTAACGGTTCCATGTTTCTTCTTATATTGTTTCTTGCCTGGAGTAATGCGACTGTTAATGTCGTCTTCGTAAAACTTTTCCACTAATTTTTGAACGTTGATGTTATTTCGTGCATTCTTCTTAAATCGTTCTCGGAGATGAACTTTGCGAAGGTCAGTAGCAACCTTAATTTTTTTATACTTCTCTTTATCAATTAAGTTAGTGATAACGCGTTTGTCTTTCCTGTTTGCAGTTGTTGCAAATTTCCGTGTTATTTCAGCACTTAGAAGTTTATCAAATAATTGTTTCTTGTCTTCATTTTTTGTATTTTCTGATTCATTACTTATTTCTCCTGTTAGTGTAGATATTTTTCTTTTTAAATAATTTACCCTGAACCTGTACCTGTTTAATAATAATATATAAGTTCGTTTTTCTTTCTCGTGCTGTATTTTCATTGTTTTGATTTTTTTTATTAATTTTTGTTCACGCATACTTAGTTTCGATTTTATTTCTTGGTTTTCTATGTTTAAGGGATCTGTATTCATGTTAACATTTTCAATATCACAACTTTCTTCAGTTACTGCAACGTTTTCTATCATCCTTTGACTTACTTTCTTTCTATAAAACTTTTTGGCACTCGTTTTCCATTTTCGTCTTTGAATTCTTTGCTCGCGTGGACTCATTTCGTTAATACTTTTATTTTTTTATTCTCCTTCGCTTTTAAGTAATATTGTCTTTTTTTTCTTGCTCAGCAGCATATAACTCAAGATTGTTTTTAATAGTTTGATATTTTTGTCTTCTAGCTATTCTACGTCTCTCTAATTCTTCCTCACTTTTTTGTTTTTTTGGTTTCGCCATTATATAATACTAAATCTAAAAGTTAAAAAAAAATCATTAGTGTGACTTTCAATATAATTTGTGTGAATCGTCAATCGACACAAATGAGAGTGACACGAATGAGATTTTTGGAAGTAATTCGAATTTATTTCGTAAATAGAACGTTCTAGAACGTTTTCGTACATTGGAAACAAAATATGCTCTCAATGGTTTGTAAGGCAGCCAAATCAAAAACAAAAAACACATTTAACTAAGCACGATATGTGACAAAACACTAATGATATAAATTTGTTACAAAAGTCAAAATCTTACCTGAAATTTGGAATTTCTCTTAAAATAACGCCACACACAATAGACGAGCACGCGCGTTCGGTCACGACTGAGCACACGGGATGCGCGCGGGGTAAAGGTCGGGTAAATCAGGGACGAATTCTATTTACTGGTGCATTTTGTTACGATCACACAAATGATACTTTAAAATGAAACAGTTTTAGAAAGCTAAAAAAAATCATTTTTTTTTATACCCAGCATTGTTTTTAATATCTAATTATTCATCTTTGAAGTGTATACTTAAAAGTACCACGATAAAATTTGAATTTCCTCGACACGTTATTTCGTTTTTTAGAAAGATTAAGAAAAAATAAGACTTTGGAGCATTAACACTAATGAGAAATAGGTACTAGTTTTAGATCTATCTTTTTAATTTACAATTATAAAAGATTCGTTGTAACTGGCGTTTGGACGTCTCATAAGACTACATGATTTAAAATAATTTTAGTTACGATAAATTCTACACCATGAGAAATAAATGAAAATATATGCTTTTGGCCCCAAATTTGAAATCGACCCGATAACCCTATTTTTATGGCAGCTATGACGGCTGTGTTTGTCATGACGTTTAACGACTGACAGTTTTAAGTTTCGTGACGTGACGTCTTTCTTAGACTTTGGCAGTTGGCTTACATATTGTAGTCTGTAGTTGGCTTTGAAACGTTGAATCGTTGTATTCGTGGGTTTTGGATTGGACGTGTTTCGGAGTTTCTAGTGATTTTTTTTATTTTGCGTGATTGTGATTTGTGATTGTGATTTGCGTTTGTGATTTTTTTTAGTTGTCAAAATGACATTTCGTGTATTCCTGATCCACCATATTTATGTTGTGTTGCTCTCCTTGACAGAGTTAATTTCATTTTACATTAAAACGAAGTCAAATTATAGAAAATTAACATTACAAAACGGTAACTATATTGTGAAGCGATATTTACATATAGTGTACATAAAACTGGCCCAGGCTCCATACATTTCTGGAACATCTCCTTTGTTGTTTAGTTTCATTCCGTGATACGCATATAATACGAATAATAATAGTAGATGTGCATATCATAATATGATTTCAAAAAGCGCTAGATTTAGCGCTAGGCGCTAGAACGCGCTATTGAACCAAAAAAGCGCTAGATCTGGCGCTGAAAGCGCTAAGTTGGCACCACTGCGTCACGGTGACTCATAGCATGCTATAAAACAACTCCTTTCATTTGTTTTCTCCACAGTCGCTGTCACAAGACGCGAGTCGCTTGAGCGTGTAGCTCGTGGCCACGGGATTATGAAGTTAATATGTTAGGTTGTCATCAATTACATGTTGGGTAATGTACGCGCAAAAAGTATACGCCCTGAAGTTGCACGCGAATGGCCTACAAGTACAACATGCATAATCAGCCTATAGTATTCCCACTGCTGGGACACAGCCCTCCTCTCTGTGAGAGGGAGTGGGCCTTAATCCACCACGCGGGCCCAGTGCGGGTTGGTAATAATAAATAATATAATAAAATCTTTATTTCTCCAAAAATGCATTTACATTATTTAGATCTAAGAAAAATGGCTTAAGCTAGTGTTCCAGAGTGAAAAACCCTGACTTCTAAACTGGGTTTATGTGGGTCTACCCTGTAAGGCAGAACGTTTTTTGTCATAATATTATTTTGCATAATAGCGGACAGCATAAACATCATTTCGCAGAAAATCGTTTGGCAGACACTCATTTATCATACATTCAAAACTCATAAGTTTGTAAGTCAGAATCATCTTTAGGCATAAATTTTATATCCATTATAATTAAAAAGTAGAACCATCATATCGCAGAAAGTTCACAGTCAGAATCGTCTTTTGGTATACATTTCATATCGAAAGTCATTAAATCAAAACGTCCGTTAAACGGTCAGGGGATATATTTTGAAACAAGCATACACCATGCATGCAGCGAGCATGCAGCATGCAAACAATCATACACCATGTCGGTTTTGCAGAGATTCTTTTCTGTCACTAACATATTAACTATTTTTCATAGTATGCCAAGTGAAATTGTACCAAATAATCGTCGCTTTAAATAAAAGTTATGCTAAATGAAATTATGCGGAATTTTAACTTTGCCAAAGGTAATTATGCCAAATAAAATTCTGCCATCCATTGTAAATTCGGACATATAAACATTGGGCCAAACAATAATTATCTTAAATAATTTTTATGCCTTAATAATATTCGTTTAAAGAAAATTATGCCAAGTGTGTTATGCCAAATAAATTTCGGGGCATCTAGATTCTGCCAGATAGAGGGAACCCGGTTTATGTACCTGTATTTTAGAAGCCAGTGTCCCTTCAAAGTGATGAGCATATAGAAAATAGGACACACATTGTACACAAACATCCATTAGGACTATAAAGAGAAACAGAAAAACTAAACGAAAAAGAAAAAAATAAAAATAATAAAACATTAATGAAAGTGTCGTGAATGTCTCTAGTGTGTAAAGTAGATGCATGATCACATGTCCTCGAATTTTTGGTTCTAGGACATTCCGGTTTCCTCACGATGTTTTCCTTCACCTTTTTGAGAGCAGTGGTGATGAAATTATTTACATAAAGTAAAGCACCTGTCCGGGTTCGAACCTACGACCTACAATTCGTAAGTCACTGGGCCACCACTGCTCTAAAAGTATATTAATAGCTAATTATTTTATAAACATAACATAACTTAAAATAACATTTTTTATAGTACCTATATCAAAATCAAAATCAAAAGTCATTTATTCGAACTAGGCTGAGAATCAGCACTTTTCGAACGTCAAAATTACATAAGACAGTCCCCCAAAAACGCCCGCCCTTCACCACTTCCTAGTGCTTTAGCTGGGAAGTATAAATTGCGCAACAAACTCCCCAGCAGCACACCTACAGCATTGATAGGCTACCCGCATCCAGCGGATTCCTGCGGCCTTCGCAAGGTCAGCGGTTCACCTTGTAGAAGGCATTCCAACGCTACGACTTACAGAATTTTTCGGCCCCATCGGCCATCTGTTCTGCGAACAACGTGCTCTGCCCACATAAAAAAAAAAATATCAAATAACTTCTCCCGCTCTGGGCGGAGCGGGTGGGTGTTTCAGACTCTTACTGACTAAAACCCACCCGTGTTCCTTCCGTTGCCTGTGTTGCCAGGGGCCTCGGTATCCCTTTAAGACTTTCCCACGACCCCGGCAGGTGGTCTGCCCACTGCCACTTAAGTTTGTCAATTTTTCGGGCTGTAGGTTACTTTGGTTCGCCTGCTGATCTCTCCATTTCTGATTCGATTACGTAGGGAAACTACAAGCATAGCCCTCTCCATTGCCCTTTGGGTTACTTTTAGTCTTCTAATAAGGCCCATTGTGAGCGACCACGTTTTAGTGCCATAAAGATTTGAGGGGTTTGCCATAATCGCCACGCTTGACAGGCGGATTGGCGATCGCACTATGGTGTTAAAATACGTAGAGAACAGTGCTGTCCATTCTAAAAGTCCCTTAGTCGCCTTTCACGGCACCCATGGGAAGAAATAGGATGGTGCTATTCTTTACATCCGGCACCACACGGATTATATGTACGTTAAAATGCCTATATAGTTACCGAACAATCTCTAAAATTAGGTGGACATAACATGGTTACGAAATTCATTCAATCAAATCTAATGATGCGCGTATAATTCCAATTTCGTTCAATCCGTTTTGTGGTAGACCTCGCAATTAACAGACGATAGACGACTAATAAAGCGAAATAATCCATAAATGTATTCTCTAATTTGTTGTTTGTTGTTTATTTCATCTATATCTCATCATCGTCTGCCTAGCCTTTTCCCAACTATGTTGGCGTCGGCTTCCAGTCTTACCGGACACAGCTGAATACCTATTCAGCTGTGTCCGGTAAGACTGGAAGCCGACCTACTGGTACCTACCAGTATTTTACATGGAGCGACTGCCTATCTGACCTCCACAACCCAGTTACTGGGTAACACGATACCCCTTGGTAAGACTGGTTGTCAGACTTTCGAGCTTCTGACGACCCGTAACGACTGTCAAAGATCTACAAATGACAGCCGGGACCAACGGCTTAACGTGCTTTCCGAGGCACGGAGGGGTCTTGGTATGTAAAGATGGTCACCCATCCACGGACCAACCGCGGCAAGCGTAGATTAACCTGATGGATTGACCCGTGCGGCTGTTATTACTTAGCCACAAGCCCCTCGTCATTTTTTCAATTTTCAACTATGTTTATAGCTACATAATATAATAAAATACAAGTCAAAACTATACACATTGAATATAAAAAAAAAATTGCTTCGAGGTGTGGGAATGAGTCTGATGCCGAAAATATAGTTTTTAGAATGTTAGTCCGTGTCTCTGGATGTATGTTCCGGATTGGCGCATAAACGGCTGATCAGATTTGGATGAAATTTGGCACACACATAGTTTATGAACCTGGACTAACACGAGGGTACTTTTAATCCCGGTAGTCCTTTTCAGTGGGACATTTTCCGACATCCACGCGAGCAACGCCGCGGGTAAATGCTAGTATTATAATATTATTAATCCATATGGCTTTCTATTATTCACCGAAACCCGATATAGTTAGGAATACTTTAACTTGTAACAACCTCATACATATTTTCAGTATTTCGAACATTCGCGCAATATCCGTATTCAGATATTGTTGGACGTATTATATTACGAGCACTAGGATATTTGTATTTATTTTATTCTTTTTTTTTCTTATTACAATCTCACTGTGAGCTGCACCGGTCGACGTCATCACGTCAACGCCGGCTATCGCTGAACACCAGCGCTGAAGCTCTGTCTCGCATAGGGTCGCAGCATTATGCATCGCATATTTTCCTCCAAATTGTTTCTTTTTGTATTTGTGTTACAACAAGTAAACAAAAGTATTTTCTTTCTTTTCATTTTTTCTTTTTTTAAGATAGGTTTTTTATTGACCTAAGTCATCATCATTCTTCTGCCCATATCCCAATTTATTTGTGGTCGGCGCAACATGTCCCTTTCTTCCATACTTCTCTAGTAGTAGTCATCTTAGACTTACTTGTTTAAAGGTACAACTTGTTAACACTAACAGAAGACCTAAGTATTAAGATATATGATAAGATATACGGGTCTTTGGCCTAACACTATCTATAGTTTCGAATCCCTAAAGATTGTGGAGATCAAGATCTGAGCAGGGTTTTAAATTATTATTTTAGTAAGAAAATCTCACACTTTAGGTCAGCATGGCTATAATAACATAAATAATTAAGCCCATACCCTGTCTTATTCCAGCTTATGTATAACCCTTTAGCGTTCTGTGGGAATACTGCAGATAACCCCAGCTTACTGTTTGAAGAAATATTTATATTAAAGGAAACTACATTGTTCTTATAGAAATCTTGACGTATTCATGTGGGAATAAGATGTTTCATATTAATAAACAATCATTAATTATTGTTGATCAATTTATGTAATTTATTTCTTAGTAACATAGTGTATACCTAAGTAAAATTGTTACTAACAAAGTGGACTGTACATATGTCTTTTTTTTTTTTGGCTGGGAAATCATCAAATAACTTCTCCCGCTCAGGGCGTAGCGGGAGGGTGTGTCAGACTCTTACTGACTAAAACCCACCCGTATTCCTTCCTGTTGCCTGTGTTGCGGGGGCCTCGGTGACCCATAAGTACCTTCCCGCGACCCCGGCAGGCATCGGCCCTAGTGGACCCCTACCTATGTGCTGACGACATCTCTTTGAGGCGCGCGTGGAATACAACGCGCCGTCGACCCGGGCCTGGTCCTTACCGGACGGTGAGCTACCCGTTGCTCACCGTCCGCAAGCCCGCGCCTACAGTGGCCGGAAATCCGCCCGGGATTCCCGACGCCCTGGGCGTCTCCTGCGGCGGCTAGGGGCGAGAGGGCGCGAAACTTGCTTTTCCCTCAACCGTCCCGCCTCCTCCTTCGCGAGCATTACTGCTTCGCAGAAGGAGGTGACGGCTGCCCATGCCCTCTCGCTCCGTACCATGGCCTGAACCAGGGCCGGACGCGAGAGGTCTCTGCCGCCGATCGCCTCCACGAGGACACGGCGGTGCTCTGCCCAAGCCGGGCAGACCTCCACCGTATGCTCCACCGTGTTGTACATATGTCTGAAATAAAGAATTGTTATTATTATAAAGGTGTACAATTAATTTAGTATTTTTAAGGAAAATACCCCAAACAGCAGACGTTTTATAAATTGTATAACACTTGTTCGCATTTCATTGAGATACAATTACCTGAATACAATGTGGCGTGAAAGCAAGCACGGTTGTAGGCAACAAAAAAACGAGTGAACCTTACAATAGTCTCATATGATGGATGTGTAACTACTAACTGTTGATAATAAGCAACTGAGCAGCAACAGAAATTAAAAAGCTAAATACTGAAATATTTATTCGAATTATATTTTTGATTACTAGTGGTCGCCCACTGGTCGAAATTTGACCCCCTCTAGTTCATCATTCTCCTGCCCTTATCCCAATTTATTTGGGGTCGGTGCAACATGTCGCTTTCTTCCATACTTCTCTATTAACTGTCATCTCGGTAATCACCCCCTTTCTAGCCATATCATCTTGTCCATCCATCGTTTCTTTGGTCTTCCTCTACTCTTATAGCCATCGACATTCATACTCAAGACTTTCCTCACGACATTTTCCTCATTCCTCCGCATCACATGCCCATACCGTGACAACCGATTTCCGCACAACTTTTCAGTCACCGGTGCCACTTTCAGGCTTCCTCTTATACAAGATGCAGTTTTGAACCTGCAAAACATTTCAGGAGGTTGTTATGAAACTCGTAAATAATCATATAACAATAAGATACCAAGTCAATAATCATAGTTTTAGATTTTAAAATGTTATCTTCTTTTTTTTTTTTTTCCGCGTTTTAATAACGGGAGTTCAAACTTACCGATTTCCGTAAATAAGAATAAAATGAAAAAAAATACCTGCCCATTTTATTGCATTATTTTTGCAGATCCAAAACAACACCTTGTATACTCATTTCTTATTCTATCCATTCGTGTCACACCACACATCGCTCTTAGCATTCTCATCTCAGCTGCATGCAATTGCCTTTCATTCATTCCTTTTGTGGCCCAACATTCTGATCCATACAAGACAGCAGATCTTACCATTGTTTTATATATCTTCCCCTTAAGTTTAAGGGGAATGCGGGAGTCACAGATTGTTCCCGTGACCTGCTGCCATTTCATCCATCCAGTGTTAACTCTATGTTTAACCGTCCGATCTACTTCGCCATCGCTTTGCACGAGTGAACCGAGATACCAAAAGTCAGAACAGACTGGGAGTAGCGCGCCATCAAGCGCTATGGCTCCAGAACTGGAGAGACCGCCGAAATCGCAGAACATATATTCAGTTTTGGTTCTGCTGATTTTCAAGCCAACATTATCCAGCTTCTGTTGCCATTTCTCCAATCTGCTCTGGATCTCAGGTCCATCTTCACCGACAAGAACAATGTCATCGGCGAACAGCATGCACCAGGGTGCCTCTTCCTGTATGTCCGACGTCAAGGCGTCCATAATCAACAGGAAGAGGTAAGGACTTAACGCCGACCCTTGGTGTAAGCCTACAGCCACGCTGAACCCGTCGGTATTGCCAGCACCCGACCGGACGTAGGTTCAACATTGGCTGTACATAGCACGAATTAACTCCACATACTTCCCGGGCAAACCTTTCTCTTTCAAAGCCCACCACAACACAACACACATTTGACCCCCTCTAGTTACAATCTATATAGTACTTACTAATTCCATGCTATTAAAAATTACTTACTTAATCCATGCTCAAGCTGTCACTTCCTGCCTACACACTTCCGTCCCTTTTCACGAATTCTCTCCCACAGAAAGCGAGAAAAAAGATGCTACTCATCAATAAGTCGCCCCCACAGGGGGTGGCCATTGCGTGTAATTGCTTAGTCTACAAGTTTTATGCCCTGGCTGGAGACCTTAATTTATTAAGTCATACACAGGATAGCCCGGTTAGGCAGCCGACAACTTCCTAGGTTTACCAGCGAGAAGCCATATATAAAAAGAAAGGTGGGCCATAAGTTGCGTAACATAAGTAATATCGCGACCAGTGCCTCATTAAGTTCCTCTTCGTCAATAGAAAGAAAGAAAAAGTATTTAATGGGAATCGCACAGGAGATCACAAATTAAACACAAACAAACAAAAAACAACAAAAACAAACAACAACAGAAAATCACAGATTCTGCAGTGAATCTTTGATTTTCTACTGTGTGTGTGCGGTGAACGTACTAGAAATTCTAATAGAAATTCAATTACCAGACAAACTACCTAAAACAACGCTCAAACGCGCATCTGCGCGTGTCTGCTTCCTTACACGATTTATAACATAACTTATTCCCACATTTCGCGAGTTCTGTTTAAGTCCCATGTAATAGGGGGCGAGCCTATTGCCATTAACCGGGCACAAATCCAGGCTGCTACTGAGAAATTCCAGATAGAGAAATCCAATAACACTTTTGCCCCACCCAGGAATTGAACCCAGGACCTCATACTCAGCAGTAGCGTTCGCGACCACTAGACCAATGACGCAGTCAAACCTGTGCTCTATTAGGTACCTCTAGGTCAATAACAGAAAATCATGTGTCTGCATTCACCGTACTTGAAATTCTAATTGAAATTCAATTAGCAGACAAACTACTTAAAACAATATTCATCCACTCAAACGCGCATTCCCTGCGAGTCTGCTCCCTTACTCGTTTATATGACTTGTAGGTCACACACACTTTGCAAAGACCGGAGTTTCGTGAACTACTTAAATTGATTCCTTTGCTCAAAGAAATTTCCAGGATTTTAACGTCTTTATTGATTAAATTGATATCAAATTGAATCCGTAACATGCGCGTGTTCGGAGAATTCCAGGAAATTACCTGTCAATTATATATGTCTCCAATTACCTCCCTATTACGTTGTTTGAAAACCAAACATAAGCTTTCAAATTAGGCTGAGAATCAGGAATTTTTGAACATCATACATATGAGAGATTTCCAAAACTTCCAAGTGTTTTAGCTGGGAAGAAGTGGCGCAACAAACTCTCCAGCAACACATGTGTCTGTTTGTGTTATTTAGCTGGTTATTTTTTTACAGTATCTTATAACTGACTGATTTATCTATCTGCTTGACTTCCTTTCAAAAGATATCATTCATATGTTCAAAATGCGCTATAACTTTTATGAGCTTTGGTATTTGTTACTATGCTCTTTATATTTCGTATTTCTTTATTATGGGTTTGACCAGGACCCTAATCAATATTTATTTAAAACTAACTTCTGCCCGCGAGTTCGTACACGTTTTTAGGGTTACGTAGTAATCAAAGAACCCTTATTGTACGGGTCAACCACCATACAGTACGTTTACCTGGGTCATCATGATTGCGCCATCCACTCAGTATGTTTCCATCATTTATATTATTGCACTTACACCGCAATAAGTCAGTACGTAATTCGGCGACATGCAGTGCGCGTGACTCATAACCCCATATCGTTCACCCTTCATTCTACTCGTAGTATAAATATTAATCTTAATCTCATATTTGTGGAAACAGACAATACAGTGAATTTATTAATCTAGAACCGACTTTCATCTCTTATCTCATCCTTTATCTCTATCTAATCCCAACCCCGAACATTGGTCCTTCGAGCACGTTAGCGGGACTGAAACGCGTGTGCAGAACTTTTTGCTAAGTGTGCGTTTTACCGGTTTCGTTATACGCAATTAGAAACCTTGGAAAATACAGTGTGTGTGTTATCTCGTGATCCTGTTCAACCCCGGTGCCTAGAAAGGCGCCAATTCGTCTCATTTCATGATCCCGGTGCCAAGGAAGGCGCCACTTTGTCACATCTCGTGATCCTGTTCAATCCCGGTGCCTAGGAAGGCGCCAATTTGTTTCATCTCGTGATCCCGGTGCCTAGGAAGGCGCCACTTTGTCACATCTCGTGATCCCGGTGCCTAGAAAGGCGGCACTTTGTCTCATCTCGTGATCCTAATCAATCCCAGTGTCTAGAGGGCGTCACTCATCTCATCTGGCGATCCTGTTCGACACCGAAGAAACCCTACAAGTAAGGTATCTTTCTTCTTACTTTTACTATGACTACAATGGAAGACATTTTAGCTACTCAGCAGCAAATCATTGAAGGCATAGATAGACTTTACTCCAACTTCAAGAAAGATGGAGCAGAGCGGAAGACACCCGACTACCTACGTCGACGATTAGAAAGCCTAGAGCAATCTTTTACGGAGTTTCATAATAATCATATAAATCTGTTATCTTTTGGTGATCGGTCTCATGCGTATTTCACTACCAATCAGCATGATCAAATGAAGGTGAAATATAGCAATATCAAAACAGCCATTCAGAATTATAAGCCTTCCACAGACAGACCTCAAACCCCTGTTTTGAAACCCCCTACTTTTCAACCGTCTTCAACATCTCAAACCTCGAACCTCTCATCCCAAAATAATCCTCCTAAGGATAGCGCAAATATAGAAGACCTTTTAAAGAAACAGGCTACCAATTTTAGAGCATTTTCAAGAGAAGCTGCTGACATTGATCTCAATCTTGAAACAAAAAGTGGGAGTTTGAAGACATCCTAAAGACTTTGAAAACTCGTTGGGCAGCTATTGATACCCTACACTAGGAACTGGACAACGAGCTCAACGGCTCCAACGTCCAGTACGACGAACAATTCTCAAACTACGAAAAATGTTATAAAACCCTGAAAAAAGATATTAACCGAAAGATGTGGTCGGTGGCTCATATTGAGAAATCGACCCCAAAAATGGAAATAGATACCTTTGAAGGAAGCTATACGTCGTGGATCTCATTCAAAGATCTTTTTACAGAAACTGTACACAATAATCCCTCTTTATCAAACGCCCAAAAAATGCAGTTCCTGAAAAGTAAAATCAAGGGCGAGCTGGAAAAATTGATCAACCATCTTCAAATAAGTTCCGACAACTACCCCGTTTGTTGGAATATTCTTACGCATCGCTATGACAATAAGCGTCGTATTTTTATATCTCATCTCAAATACATTCTAAATATCCCGACATCTGAGCAAAAATCAGCGAGTCACCTTAAACGGATCCACGATACAACGTACGAAAGCGTGAACGCTATATAACAAATCTCGGAGTCGATGTATCTACATGGGATCCCTTCCTTGTATATATCCTAGCGGAGAAGTTAGATTCCGAAACCAACGATGACTATATAGATTCGTTGAAATCCCCGAAAGAATTGCCAGTACTGGAAGAATTTCTCCGGTTTTGGAGAATAAGTTTACGTCGCTGGAAACTTCAAGGAAGAGACAAGAACCCTTCATTCAAAAGTCGTCTCCTCAATCCCAACACGCATCTTCATCATCTAAAGGTTATCTTAATAACCAACAATATAATTCGAAAGGATTTAATCCTCGATTCAATCAAAATAACAATATCTCTAATCACACCTATTCGACAAACCAGGTCATTTCGCAATCGTCAAAGTCCAATTGGAAAAATAACGAAACACGTAAACAGTGTGGTATTTGCAATGCAAGCGATCATCGCATACAAAATTGCCCAAAGCTGGCAAAAATGCAACCATCGGCACATAGAAACGCAATTGCAAATTTGAACCTTTGTATCAACTGTATGCATTATCACGAAGGTAGAAAATGCCTTTCGGAAATAAAGTGTAAAGAGTGCAATAAAGACCACAATACGATTTTACATGAATGTTTTACGTCAAGAAATGCAACATATGATGCGTCACGATCGGGGCCGAACACGGCAACTATTACGAAATCTCCACCTCAGAAACAAGACATGAGCAACTTAGTATCTATGCAAAATGATCCTACAGAAATACTCCTCGCAACAGCAATTATTAAGGTTCAAGCAGCAGACGGATCCTACGAAACAATGAGAGCTCTTTTAGATCAGGGATCTCAGACCTCAATTATTACTGAACGAGCAGCACAGCTTCTAAAGCTGCGTCGGCAAAAATGTACTGGACTTATCTCTGGAATTGGAAACAACGAATATAGCTGTAAGGGCAAGATCTCCATTAAGTGTATGTCGTTAATTAATGACTTCACTTTCGAATCCGACGTATTTATAATGAAAAGACTAGTCAAGAATTTGCTTAGTCATACCTTTACTAAACCCAACTGGCCATCCCTTAACCAAATGACCCTAGCTGATCCAGAATTTTACAAAAGTAGGCCAGTTGAGATCCTATTCGGCGCCGATGTTTATTCCCAAATCCTATTGGATGGTATCTGCCGTTCCGAGGGAATGTTACCCATTGCCCAGCAGACACAGTTGCGATGGATCCTAAGCGGTAACTGTAAAACATTTCAGTGCAATGTGATCCTAAATAATCTCACCGATATCCAACAGTTCTGGGAAATGGAGGATATTCGCGAACCCTTATTTGATAAGGGTTCGCGAATATCCTCCATATCTTCTTGAGATATTGATATCTCAAGAAGATCAAGCTTGCATTGACGTCTTTCAATCCTCAACCTCAAGGCGCGAAAACGGCAGCTATGTCGTGAAAATACCTTTTAAAGAAAATTTTGAAGAAAAGTTGGGCGAATGTAAAAATAAATCTTTTGCGCAATTCTTTCAAATAGAAAGGAAATGAATTAGGCAACCCAACCTGGCACGTGACTATAAATTGTTTATATCCGAGTAGTTAGAGCTCGGACATATGATCCCCGTTGCGACAAACGTCAACGTAACCTCAGATTGCTACCTTTCGCATCATTGCGTACTTCGAGCTGAGTCATCAACTACAAAATTACGAGTTGTTTTTAATGCCTCTGCAAAAACCTCAACAGGTCACACCCTCAACGATCTTATGTGCAGGGGGCCGAACCTGCAGCAGGACCTTTTAAGTCTCATCCTAAAATGGAGACAGTTTAAATACGCATTTACGGCTGACATCGAAAAGATGTTTTGTCACATTTGGCTACATCCTGATCATCAAAAGTTCCAGAAAATTATTTGGAGAAATCATCAATCCCAACCTTTGCAAGAATATCAGCTAGCGACTGTCACCTACGGTACAAAGGCCGCTCCTTTCCTGGCCATGATGACACTGAAACAACTTGCCATCGATGAAAGGCCAAATTATCCCAATAGCAGCGGTCCTGATATTTTAGAAACCTCTTTTTACATGGATGATCTCATGCATGGATCTCATACCGCGACAGCTGCTAAACATCTCAAAGCAGAGATGACAAACCTCCTTAAGTCAGGCGGCCTCAATCTTAGAAAATGGCGCTCAAATTTGCCTGAACTTTTAGACGACCATATTAATCCTCAAGACGAAGAGTTTTATTTTAAACAGCCCGAATCTACAAAGGCTTCTTCAGGTCTTCGCTGGAACCCAAAAGAAGACTATTTTATCTTTCATCCAATAGAAATTATCTCAGAAGACATCCCAACAAAACGGCAATTCTTGTCGGAAATCTCAAAAATCTTTGACCCCTTGGGCTGGGTATCACCAGTCACAATAAAACTGAAAATCTTATTTCAAGAGACATGGAAAACGGAATTCGGTTGGGACCAACCGATTTCTCATAATATTGCCCTGGAATGGAATAAAATAAAGGCCGACTTACCTTATATATCCCATTTTAAAATACCTCGATGGATTTTTTTTTTTTTTTTAGGGTGGGAAATCATCAAATAACTTCTCCCGCTCTGGGCGGAGCGGGAGGGTGTGTCAGACTCTTACTGACTAAAACCCACCCGTATTCCTTCCTGTTGCCTGTGTTGCGGGGGCCTCGGTGACCCATAAGTACCTTCCCGCGACCCCGGCAGGCATCGGCCCTAGTGGACCCCTACTTTAGTGCTGACGACATCTCTTTGAGGCGCGCGTGGAATACGACGCGCCGTCGACCCGGGCCTGGTCCTTACCGGACGGTGAGCTACCCATTGCTCACCGTCCGCAAGCCCGCGCCTACGGTGGCCGGAAATCCGCCCGGGATTCCCGACGCCCTGGGCGTCTCCTGCGGCGGCTAGGGGCGAGAGGGCGCGAAACTTGCCTTTCCCTCAACCGTCCCGCCTCCTCCTTTGCGAGCATTACTGCTTCGCAGAAGGAGGTGACGGCTGCCCATGCCATGCATACCTCGATGGATACAAACCATGGAGAATGATATAATCGAGCTTCATGGGTTTTGTGATGCTAGTACAAAGGCCTACGCTTGCGTTGTTTATTGTAAAATTACAAGACAACACAAGACATACGTAACCCTAGTTGCAGGTAAATCTAAAGTGGTACCTTGGAAAAAATCTCAATCTATACCTCGCTTGGAACTCAGTGGAGCACTTTTATTATCAAAACTTATGGCCAAAATAACCTCATCCCTATCTGATCTCAAAATCAAAGCTTATGGCTGGGTAGATTCAATGGCAGTACTAGGATGGATAAATGGTGAACCGGAGAAATGGAAACCCTTTGTTGCCAATCGAATAAAAATGATTTGCGAAATTATCCCAAAGAATAGGTGGCGGTATGTGAAATCCCAAGAAAATCCCGCAGATTGCGCTAGCCGTAGTCTGACTGCATCCCATTTAGCAAATCATTCACTTTGGTGGCGCGGACCCGATTGGTTACCTCAATACAATCCTGAAAAAAAACCGGAACCTATCTTATATAAAACAACTGAAGATCTCAGAAAAGAAAAGCTAGTAAACACTATTACTGCTGACTCTAGCAACACAGTTATAAAACAATTATTAGAGAAATACAGCAGCTACAAGAAAATCATTCGAGTTTTAGCCTACGTAAACAAATTCAACGACATCTTGATCTACAAGAAAAAGCGTGAAAACTATCTAACTCTGCATGAACTCAAACGAGCGACGGAAATGTTAATAAAACATGTGCAACAAGAATACTTTTTCAAGGAAATATCGCAACTTGAAAAAGGTGAACCTTTGGGCAAGAAAAGCCAGATCTTGAATCTCAATCCTATCTTAGATAACCACGGAGTACTCCGTGTCGGTGGACGGCTAAAACACTTGAGTTTAGACCCCGAAATGAAGCATCCTATTATCATCCCAAATCAAACCAAATTAGCTGATCTTATAATAGACGAATCTCATAAATTAGTATTCCATGGTGGAGTGAAAATGACGAGTGGATTTATAAGACAAAAATATTGGATAATTGGAGGAAACCGCGCTACAAAAAAACGATTAAGAGCGTGCGTAAAGTGTAAAGGACACGATCCCATACTAAAACATCAACTCATGGGTGACTTACCTTCATCCAGATTAAATCCTAGTCGACCTTTTTATCATACCGGGATTGACTATACTGGACATGCTTTGGTGAAAGCGAACAAAGGTCGTGGCATCAAAACAGTTATAAGGGATACGTTGCAGTGTTCGTATGTATGGTTACAAAGGCCATACATTTAGAACTCGTATCTGATCTCACAGCGTCGGCTTTTATTGCTGCGCTCAGACGTATGTCAGCTAGAAGAGGAGTTCCTGGGCACCTCTACAGTGACCAAGGAACTAACTTCATTGGAGCTAACAAGATCCTAAAACAAGAAATCTTAGAAATCTCAGAAATCTTATCAAGCCAAGAAACATTATCTAACGTCTCAGAAATTAACATTGAGTGGCATTTTAATGCTCCGTCATGGTCTTCTGCTGGCGGACTTTGGGAAGCTGCGGTGAAAAGTTTAAAATATCATCTTAAGCGTGTTGTCGGTGAGCAAAAACTCACCTACGAAGAATATAGCACCCTCCTATCTCAACTCGAGGGTTGTTTAAATTCTCGACCACTTTGTCCTTTGAAGGAGGATCCCGAGGACATTGACTTTTTAACCCCGGCGCACTTTCTGGCAAGTGGGCCTACCTTAACGATCTTTGAAACCGAAAATGATCTTAGAACTCGGTGGCACTTGGTACAAAAAATATATAGAGATATTTGGGTCCAGTGGAAAAACAAATATCTCTCACAGTTATCCATTAGAGCTAAATGGAGATAACCTCAAAGGAATCTCAGTCTCAACGATATTGTTATCATCAAGGATGAAAACCTCCCACCTGGGAAGTGGGCTCTAGGGCGGGTTGTAGAACTGCATCCTGGATCTGACGGACATGTCAGAGTCGTTACCCTTAAAACCAAAAATGGTTAAACGGCCTGTTGTTAAGTTATCTCTATTACCAGCAGACATAGACAAGAATCCTCCAAGTGACAAGAAGCTTATGGATGAAGCACCAAGAAAGAAAAATCCCAAGCGTATCTCATTCTCGACTATAGCCCTGTCTGTAACGCTATTCTTATTGTCACTAATAAACTTATCTCAAGCATCTTATAGTTTTACCCCTTTGATCAACAACAGCGTTTATTTCGATAAAATCTCCAACATGCATCTTATTCGAGACGATTGGCGTTTAATTGTTTATTATGACACATATCCCTACATAGAAGGCACATCGGCACTCGAGAAGTATATCAAATATCTTGAAACATTATGCTTCACTATTAAAGAACACACACCTTGCCACGGTATCATCTTACAACTCGGGCACGAGCTCGAAGAAATTAAACATTATTATAGTATGTTAACAATAAATGAATCATTTGCAACTGGAGACGAGCGGCGGCGCCGGCGGCCGCGGCCTGGTAGACGGAGTAGGCTACGTTGCAAACAGCTTGTTTAGCGTGCAGATCAGCGTTTTGCGGAGAAATACGCACAAGACATCGAACATTTGAAATAAAATGATAAACATTTGTATAACCTCTGGAAAAACCAAACATCAATCGTAGAAGCCGAATTTAATCTGATGAAAATAATGGAGAAAGCTGCGAGCAAACATCATAAATCCATAAATCAAAAGTTTAATTATCTTAAAGAATCCTATCAAGATTTTCAACGCCATGTACAGAACCTGACTCTAGTTACCGATTTCTTAGTCTCCGCTCTAACGGCGAATAACTTACTCTATAGCCTCAGGAAAATACAAGACTCCATTCTAGACACGGTAACTAATATTTACAATGGAAAATTGGACTTCCATCTGATATCTCCTAAACAGCTGAGAATGGAATTAAGCTCTATATCAGCACATATCCCTAAAGACATGGTACTCCCTGTCAACCATTTGAATCTCAAGGATCTCTACAACTTGATAAAGGTGCGGACTAAGTACTATAGTAAGTACTTGATTATTGAAATAAGAATACCCCTCATCGAGAGAGACCTTTACGAAATCTTTAACCTCATCCTGGACTGGTCCCACGATTATTGAACCACGACATGATACAAGTGAAACTTATCTCAAGTTATGCTGCCATTAACCTCAGAAAGGACTCATACGTAACCCTCACTGATGCTGATCTCCAGTCTTGTGTAAGACAAAATTCTATGATGATTTTATGCCATACAAAAAACCCTATAAATATCTTAAAAAATCATCACAGCCTGTGTAAAATGATACCACACTCAAGAACCTGTGAAACTATTGGAACCCCTTGCAAAGACATTTGGAAGGAATTAACAGCGGATAATAAATATTATTATTTTTGCTGCAATGGATGCAACTTTAAACTTATCTGTGACGGTAAAATTACCGCCAATAAATTGATGAATGCAGGTCTGTTGAATGTGGAGGAAGGCTGTATGATAAAGACGGACAATTTCATTTTCCATTCTAACAAAATGAATATTGGTGCAAGAATTATTGCGCCACAAATATCACCTATTAATCATATCTTCAACATATCTATCCCTAAATCTCCTGAAATTAACCCTAATAATTTTGAAATATTGCGTCAATTCGAAGATATACAGAAAAAAATAGAGATCTTGAAACAAATTGACCTACATCTTTATAGCGTCTTGTATGCTCTAATCTTTGGAATCCTGATAACTGCGGCGGTATACTGTTGGCGGCGTCACCGACGGCCAACACGTCGAGAATCCTCGATGCCTGCTGGAGAGGCATCTACCGCGATCTCTTCACATCACGGGAATGAAAATATTATAAGTGAGTGTAGGGAGGTTAGGGAAAAAAGGCAATCTTTAGTCAGAGTGAAAAGTGCAGTGAGTGAGTGTTGTGATCTTAGGGAAAAAGGACAATTTAGTCAATCCGTGAAAAGTGATCCCCAAAACCTTATTAAATCCAGCGAGTGTTTACAAACGGAAGATAGGGCCTCGTCCCCTGTTTTTCGCGTATTTTCGCTTCCCGATCTAAGCTCTAGCAACTATTTGTGATCGTTCGAAGTATTGTTAATCACTCATTACTAATCCTTATCCCTGTCATATAGTTGATAAGTTGAATATTGTCTATCACCTTGTTAATCTCATCTCCATCTTTATCCTACTAACCCCTATCTTTGCCCCCGGGAACATGTACGGGTCAACCACCGTACAGTACGTTTACCTGGGTCATCATGATTGCGCCACCCGCTCAGTATGTTTCCATCATTTATATTATTGCACTTACACCGCAATAAGTCAGTACGTAATTCGGCGACATGCAGTGCGCGTGACTCATAACCTCATATCGTTCACCCTTCATTCTAGTATAAATATTAATCTTAATCTCATATTTGTGGAAACAGACAATACAGTGAATTTATTAATCTAGAACCGACTTTCATCTCTTATCTCATCCTTTATCTCTATCTAATCCAAACCCCGAACACTTATAGTTTCGCCATGTCCATCTGTCTGTCTGACTATCCTCGCTGTAGCTCAGAGACGCTTGGTACTAGATAATTGTAATTTGACATAGGTATACATATAAATCACGCCGATAAAGTGCTAAAATAAAACCATGAAAAAATTTTTTTTAGTCTACCTCTCTTGCACGTAATGTGGGGATGATATTTTTTCTCGTCTATCCCATGGTGTGAGGTATCGTTGGATAAGCCGTTCAAAAATATTGCGGGTCTGTGCAACATAAAATATATTCTAAACCAGTCGGCAATAACATACGTTCTATCAGTGAAAGAATTTCTGAAACCGGATGAGTAGTTTCTGAGATTACCTCCTACATCCCAATTTACAAACTTTATCTCTGTAAAGTATTAGCATAAATTCATATCGATGCAACTAACTAGTAAGATTGAATATATCTTTGTAAATGCGCAGACAGGTGGAATGCAATTTTAAATTGCCTATTAATTCCTTTCCCTCAATGCTGAGGATAACGATCACATACGATGCGTCTCCAAGCTATGCGGTCTTCTGCAGTGTGGACCGCTCGGTAAATGCTACCTTCAATGGCCTTCCTGATCGTGTCTGACCATATTGCCGGTGCCTTGAGCGCGTTTACCTTCCACCCGGCCCAGTATCATAAGCCTTTCCAGAACATGCTTAGGTGACCGCACAATATGGCCGAAAAGCTAAGGGCCCGCTCCTGGCACATTATAAATAGTCGATTGGTGACCTATTAATTTACCATACGATTAAATATATACATCCACGGATCATCCACCCTTATTCAAATATAGGGAAATTATTTCCCACCTGACTGTGTTAAACATACGAGTATGTGCTTTTGATTTCTTAGTCGATACTTTGAAATATTTTGAACACATCCTAAGTTTTAATATTTACTTTAATTTATGGCAATCCTTTTTTCCCAAATGTCATTCGTCTAATGTCAAAATATGTTCTAAGTGAGAGTTATACTTTTTTGTCGGATTTTGGCGCTAAATTAGAGTTGTAAAGTGGTTATCGTCGAACTTGCAAAAAAAATCTCGTGAGTACGAAACTGTCTTTATTTTAATTAGTAGACTATATTCCTAGTATAATTACGTAGTAAACATTATATAAAACTAAAAAATGTTGGAGTTTTAAGAGTTCAAACGTGGTGGAAGTTTTTTCCCTATATCCATTTAGGTAACTACTAAGTAGGAAAATGATTCCCTATAACCGTGTTGAGTTAATTGTTAAATCCATATATATGAAATGTTGATTCAGTCTGTTTATATTGAAATTACCGTTGATGTTTTTAGAGGCGTGAAGTTCGAAAATGTCAAATTGTTGATAATTTATCTGTAAAATTTAATCAAAGCCGGAGGCGACAACTAGTCACGCGGGCATTGCAGCATAGGATATTGGGACATCATTTACCACGCATATATTACAGAATATAGGGCAATCATTTCCCACCAAAAAAAAAAAAACCCAAAAAATAATTATGTCGTACATATACCCACCAGAAAAACAACAACTTACATTGTGTTTTATTTTAATTATAGATATATTAAAACTACCCATCAAAGTGAGATAAAATCCGTTTTTACATCTTTGAAAAGTCTTGTATAGCGCCGCGTTTGTTTAAGATAATGACTATATAGCCTTTAATTCTCTTTGGTTTAAGGGTTAACAAGTATAGCAGTTCTTCTACAAGGATTCAAAATGTCAAACAAGATTGATGCGTTAACCCTTCACCGTAAAATAGTTTATAATAATGTTCAAACTATCATAACATCCCATGAAAGTAGCGCCAAGGGGATAACCCTTTTCCTCGGTCACCTGTTACAACCCTCCCGGGACTATACGAATGGGATGTAGAGAAAATGAGTTTTTGCTTTCAACATCGGCAGATCACAAACGTCTTTCGCGTAGAAGCGCAAAATGTGAATCAAGAAGAACCATCATAAAATATGCAGTAAAAGTGCCACCACGAGGAAGGTACATTTGTCTGCCGTATCCTGGACGTGGACACGGGCAAGTCAATTCAACCATTTTAGTATTTTTCTTACAAACCACTAGCTTTTACTTCGCCCGCATGGAGGTCAGAAAATAATCCCACGGAAACGTACTTACTACAAGGATAAAAGTATCTTATGTGTTAATTCAGGTTATTAACCACCTGTGTGCCAAATTTAATCCGAATCTGTGCAGCCGTTCTGTCGTAGTAATAGCCGAGGAGAAGGTCTCTGACTCGCGTGCTAGCGCCGCGCCGCCGTCAACCATAATTATTTTGATACACATACCCAGGGCTTGTTAACGTTACCAAATAACAAAATAATAACCATTACGTAACGTTAATTTTAATGTGATACCTTACTAACGTTACAAAAATTTTAACGTTATTTGATAACATTAACGTAAAATATGATAATAACGTTAATTTTATCGTTAATTTTGCTACGTTGCCATTCCGTAGGTTTACATTTTGTGCGCTCGCTTAGCATTGGATCACTTTAGGTACCTACACTGTTGCCACTCCGCCGCCGCACTATGGGAAAATCGCGTATGTTTCGTCTCAATACTCCGTATCTCAGTTTGTTTCAAAACTAAATGAGCTGTAATTTTGCACACGTATTCTTGGATGTATAATATTTAATATTTATATTATATTATATTTAATATTTCTATTTTGAAAATTCTGTTTATTAATTAATTACAAAAATAAAACTTGAAAAAATACATGCATACTATAAGAAAAAAAAAACAAGATTTGTCTTTTTTAATTTACTTAAAATGGAATAATTGAAGCAAACGAGAAAAATAAAGTACACAATTCAGAAAGCTCCTACA
Organism: Atethmia centrago; assembly: GCA_905333075.3. Classification (NCBI taxonomy): domain Eukaryota; kingdom Metazoa; phylum Arthropoda; class Insecta; order Lepidoptera; family Noctuidae; genus Atethmia; species Atethmia centrago. Next base: position 21,969,349 of record HG995379.1, on the reverse strand, counting down.
GATTTTCGTTGATAGCAAGAAGGGCCTTGGCTTCATCTAAAAGTTCTTTCGATATTGTTTCTGAGTTATTTCTCAAACTTGATATACAATATTAGTTTTTGTTTACACTAAACCCGAAAAGGGGTCATTGAACTCATCATTTTGAACAACTTTTTCTATGGGACCAACCTTAAAATCGCGAAAAAAAATCAGCTGTTCCATACATTTTGTCGATTTTTTTTTCGCGATTTCTAAATCTCAACAGTTTGGGAGCTAAACGTCGGAAATGCTCCACGAAGTTCCACCGGCTGACGAGGACGACTCCCAGGTACTTCATCGTAGACTCGACGACGATGTAAACCCCTCCTACCGTTATTTGGGATCCCGTCGGTGGCGCGTTCCGAGGGCTATGAAAACACATGGCCTCGGACTTGTACAGGGCCACCTCAAGTCCCAATTGCCGGATCCTTTCGACGATTGTCGCAACCCCGCGTGCCGCTACTTTGACCGCCGCCTGGTGCGACCTCCCTTGCGCCAGGACCAACGTGTCGTCGGCGTAACACACTACGCTGACGCCGCTATGGAGGTCGGCGCGCAGCTCCCAGTCGTATCCTATGTCTCACAGATGCGGCCCTAGGACCGATCTCTGTGGGACACCGCACGACATCTCTTGCCGGTTCCACACTCCTTGGTGACCGCGGTAAATGACGGCCCTGTCCATCAGATAGGCCTCGACCACACGACAGAGGTAGGTCGGCATCCGGTGGTACCGGAGTGCCTCCCTGATGCAACTCCAGAGCAGGGTATTGAAGGTATTGGCGATGTCTAGAGATACCGTTAAGACGACCTCACCCTGGGCAACAGCATTCCCCGTCGTGAGGGCTCGCACGCGCATGATAGCGTCCACGGTAGGGTGCCCCCTGCGGAAACCAAACTGGCTCTCCGCCAAATCCTGCTGTACTCTATGCGTATTTACCGAACTTTTTTGAATTAATAGCCATTCCAGATGACATACATTATTATGTACATTCGTTTTATAAGTTCTACGTCTACACCTATAATGTCTGCAGAGCAAGAGTAATTCCGAAATAATCTCCGAGCTGTGTTGCCGTCATTACTATTTCCAGTGCCTTGTCGAGGTTTATCGACATGCAGTCCCATGTCCTCTCTAAACCACTTTTGTACCAATTTTTTCTTTTCATCTTTGTTTTTTTTTAATTTTCAGGTGTAGTAGCTGACCACTTTTCAAAAGACAAATTATAAGAAATGTGTAAGATCGTCTCCATATCCAAGCATATAGTGTTGACAGTCCCTATTGAAATGAACTTTCGTTGACATCTTGTGTCCTAACTGTCTCCAAGTTATTCATACGAGGACTAGCACTACAAACTGTACAAGAAGCGCTCGAACGAGTTTCAGTTAAAACTTTTGCCACTTTACCATCAATCATGGGTAAATATAGGTCATGAGTTATTTCGATTACCTCGTCATTCTTATTTATCAGGGAAAGAGACAGATTATGTTTTTGATTGTTGATATCAGCCACAACAGACGCGGTTTTTTCAGGAGTTTCTTTGGCAAATTCTAACAATATAAGTCTGCAAGTTTTCTTCTTCCAAACAACAGTATTAGTTGTCTCATCTATGAGTCTAATGGGTACAAGTGAAGCAATAAAAAGGTTTGCATATGATATAAAATCGCTTTCTTCGGGCAAAACTTGCTTGTACTCACTCTGCCCGGATGACCCGTCACAACCCCATTTAAAGAATAGTTTCAACTTTCTTAAACCATTTTTGTAAACTGAACCAATTAGTAATTTACGTGCCACAGTATGAACCAACAAGTCCTGCAGATTGACTTTTGCACATAAGTTAGTAATGGTTATGCTCGAATCTGGTGGGTCTTACACATCTTCTTCGCTTCAACTAAAGTTAGATAAGAAGGAAACACTGAGCAGCTTTTTTCCGCCAAACAAAGTCGAAGTTTCCCATACTGTTCTTTGTTAAGGTTTCAGTCGCAAATAGTCGAAAATAGGTATTAAATGCTTTTTAGGGCAACTGAATATTTGACCAACAAATGTGAATGTTACAGGGCTCACCATCCTTTTATAGGCATATGAAATAGTACTATGTGCAAAAAGATAAGATACTAATAATTTGCACTCTTCCCATAACCAACCTGTTTTTATTTCGACCCTAATAGATAGTGACCATATTTTATATGTAAGGTGGTCAAAACTGTATTAAAACCACAAAGAACTATTAATAATAATCATCACTTTAATTAACTGTTTATCAATTTGACCTCAATAGATAATAAATGATTTTATGAGAAATAAAAAGAAATTGAAAAATAAAAATATAATTTTTATCTCGCGATATGTTTTAGCACCGTGTCAGAAAAAGAGCAAGTATGAGCAATTTTTTGTTCTCCTTGCGTAAACTTATAAACATACCATCTTAAACTATGTTGGTTATTTTATTGTATCATAGTAAAAAACAAAAAAAAAAAAAAAAAAAAAAAAATAATAATATATATTCAAAAATATAAGGTACAGAATTAAATAACAGTTTTTCTTAAATCTAAGTCAAGTTCACACATGATTTGTGGCTGAACTAGGAAATCCTGTGTTTCAGGCGATTGGAGGTAACATTAATTGAATAAATAATCACATATCATATTAATATTATTGGTACATAAATGTAAAATGGTGTCTAAAAATTATAGTATCTTAACCTAACTAAATAAAAAAAAAAAAAAGAAATAACAAACAATATTTTACTTTAGCACTAGTAATAACTTCTCTGTATCGTCATAGGACATAGTTTGAAGAGTTTCCTTAAGGATTTTCTTGCAGTTCCTATGATTTACGGAGTAGATGTTTCCTTTTTCATTTAGCCTGTTATAGAGTAGTGGACCGAGGTACATATAAAATTTGGCTGTGAAAGCATGTTTTGTACTTTTTTGAGGGCAAACTATATCTTTCCGTCTCTTTTTAGTAAATTCAGTGCTGTATGGAAGTGCTGCGTGTTGTTTTAGTACCGTGCTCATTATAAATAACTGTCGAACTGTTAGTACTTCACAAGATTTATACAGTAGGTTAGTGGGGAATAGGAAAGGTCGGCAAGTAGCCACCTTGAGAATAGCTCTTTGAGCTCTTTCAATGGGCAATAACAAAGTTTTACTTGCCCCACCCCATGAAGTAATGCAATAAGTCAAAATTGACTGACAAAGAGCAAAGTACACTTGCCTAATTATTTTTGGATTTGCAATAAATCGTAGCTTTTTGAATACGTATATCAGCTTACGAATTCTATTATTTAGAGCTTCCATGTGTTGTTTAAAGGATAGAGTATCATCTATTATTATACCCAGGTATTTTATTTTATCTGTCTTTTTAATATTGGGACACTTACACTGGCTATTTGCAGAGACTGGGCAACAGTGAGCATGCAACGCTGAAGGGTTCTTCGATATTTGCTTGCGCATCGAAAACTGAATGTATTGTGTCTTCTCTGCATTTAGAGTTAGTGAGTTATTTTGAAGCCATTTATTTACAATATTGAATCCGTGTTGCGCAAGATTGTAGACTTCATTTTCTGAGTCAGCTGAAAAAAGTAGAGCAGTGTCGTCAGCGTACGTTATGATAGTGCCATGCTCTAGCTTTAGATTGCAAAGGTCATTTATGTAGATCAAAAACAGAGTGGGTCCTAAAATACTTCCTTGAGGAATACCGAAAAATGTGTTTTTTTGAACAGCGCTGAGAACATTGCCAATCTTTACGCACTGGGAACGATCTTCTAAATAACTTTTGAACATTTTTAGCTGGGTGCCTCTTACACCAATGATCTCAAGCTTGCGCAACAAAATTGGAATGGAAACTGTGTCAAAAGCTTTGGCGAGGTCCAGGAAAATTCCTACTGTGTGGTTCCCCTTGTCAAGTTCTTTCGCTAGATAGTCAGTCAGGTGGTGTACCGCATCGGCAGTTGAAACTTTAGGCCTAAATCCAAACTGCCGTTCAGACAGAATTGATTTATCTTCCAAATATTTCAACAACCTTTTGTTTATAATTTTTTCCAATATTTTTGACATAGAAGGCAGTAAAGAAATAGGTCTATAATTTGTCACTTGCTCTTTGCTGCCTGATTTATAGACAGGGACAATTAGAGATTTTTTGAGACACTCAGGAAAATGACCTGAAGATAAACAAATGCGGAAAATGTAAGTCAGTGGTCGTACCAAAATGTCCTTGAATTTTTTGATAATTTTATTCGATATGTTATCCCAGCCAACTGCACAGTCTTCTTTCAAGGTCATAATTATACTTTCTACCTCAGTTTCGTCAGTATCTAGCAGCGTAAAGGATTTTAAAGCAGTGGTGTATGTTAAAGGAGTGCTCTTTGGGTTTTGAGATTGACCCAGATTTTTTTCTGCGAGACACTTTCCAACATTAATAAAGAAATTATTTGCTATGTTAGCAGATTCCAGCGGTGACGAGTGTGCTTGTAATAAACCTGAAGATGACTCATATTGTTTTGTGTTATACGTTGCGTCTTTAATATATTTCCAGATCTTTTTACTATTTGTTCCAGCCTTTTCCAGTGCCACTTTGTCGTAGTTGCTTTTAATTTTTTTAAGGAGATCATTACAGAAATTTCGATATCTTTTGTACGAAAATTGCAATACTGCATTAACTGGATTAGATTTAGCTTTCATATGCAGTTTATCCCTATGTTTCATACAGCGAATAAGGCCTGACGTGATCCATGGTTTTAGGTTGTGATTAATTAATTATGAAACCTTATGAGGAGATTATAAGCATTCCAAAAATACTGGTACATTTATATCAAAAACTTTCGAGTTATGTGGCATTGAATTGCAGTAACGTATTGTGTCAAAATTACGTTATTGAACAAGAATTAGCTTTTAAGTCTATTTACAATACATTATGATTAACAAAAAAAATAATTGAGAATAGAAAGCTTATTTATTAGACTATATTAACCGATAAAGCCCCAATGGCTCCGAATAGGAGCCCTCGCGGCGCGCGATTTGAAAGTAGTTATCGAATAAAAATGTTTTTTTTGAGATTGAGAGATGACGTTATTGAGCCACGGGCTTGAGCGGTTAATGTATTATTTTTATTCCATAACAACGACATTCACGTGAAACGGTTTTGAGGCGGCTTTGTATGGGGCTTGACCATAGTGCGGTGGCACGATAGTCTATTAAATCCTGCATGTGTAAAATGACTATTGTAATAAATATAAATAAGAATCATTAATTAACTTGACTATTGTCTGCACTCATTGATATTGAATTGATTTGATCAGTTATCACTGACTAAATCAGCTCACTATACTATCAGCACTTCTCACGCGTAAGAATCAGGCAAGGCAACGTTTTGATCGGCACGATATCAGCGCGGTGCGAGGGCGCGTGGCGGGCGGCCCACCACGCGCCTCAGGCCACGCTACTTCCACTTTACCCGTTTAAAAATAACGATAAAAGTAACGTTAATATATAATTAACGTTAATAAAAATTAACGATAAAATGTAGCATAAATAACGTTAAATCTATTACCGTTATTTTAATATTAACGGTAACGCTGTCAAATAGAGATAACGTTATGAAAAATTTACCGGTATTTAAAGCCCTGCACATACCTACACGTAATACTAAATTTGTGATATCTTTTATAATACTATAAAAGATATCACTAGAATGATGTCAGTCATATTTTAATCTAAATTAAAAGCCCAATTTAAATAACATAATATATTGGATAATATACCGGTCAAATTAGCTTCGGAAATAACAATGACATTTTTATCAAATTCTGAAAGATAAAAATGGTTACTGTGGATCATCCTTAGAAGATAGACATTATATGCTATCGCGGAATTTTTGTTAAAATTGTTAAGATGTATAATCGTGTAGAACATTAATTTTATGTATCTCTTATAGATTACGCGGCGCACGCCAGTAAAGCTCCCAACCAGCATGTTCTTATTCGACATCTTCAACAATCGTCATCATATTTTAGCCCATTAACACAAAACCTTAACACGTTCAGATTAGGACAACATGAACGGTAAAAAAACGGCAAATCTTCACATGGCCACCGGTGGTGCATCACCGCCCCATAAACCAAAAGTCCTGCCTAACAATGGCGCCGATTCCCTTGTTCACAAACTAAACTAAATATAAGTTCAGTGCATCTTTTTCTTTCTATTTCATTAAGAAGAGGACAGAAGATAAATTTTAGTTTAGTCCTGTCAAATTAATCAGCGCCTATGACTACTCCATACAAGTTTAGACGTGATTAAAAACTTGCCTACTAAAATTACGTCAATTTACGTGAAGCGCTGATTAATTTGACAGGACTAAACTAAAATTGATCATCTGTCCGTTTCTTAATGAAATAGAAAGAAAAGGATGCACTGAACTTAAATTTAGTTTAGTTTGTGAACAAGGGAATCGGCAGCATTGTCCAACTCCTGAGCTACACTATGAATATTTGTCAATTTTACAGGCGGGGACGTTAACTACAACACGTTCTCTCAAGGCGGCGCTAATTTCTTAGAACATTGAAATTCTAGTGTAATGTAGCCACCGGCGGTATACGCCGCCATATCAGTGAGTACTCCGTACTCCACCGGTGGTACACCCCAGCCTGAACGTGTTAATAAATAATATACCTAAACCTTTCTCAAGAATCATAGGTCCATTAGTGAAAACCGTATGAAAATCCGTTCAATAGTTTTGAGTTTATTGCATCCAGACAGACAGACAGACAGACAGACGCAGCGGGAGGACTTTCGTTTTATAATATGTAGTGATGATGAAAAGAAATTTTAAATCGAACTTGTACTGATAAAAGATGACTGCAAGCTAATCTTTTTAAAACTGCCTGAGCTAATGTTACTTAATGGTTGTCGTTAATGTTAAAATTGCAACAGACGGCATCGGTGCTGCCGAATATTAGAACTCCTTGTCAATTGCTTTGCACGTTTCCTAAAAAAATAAATCATAAATAAATAAAAGTATCAAAATGATTCGTGCAAACGGTTAAGCGCTCACGCACACAGAGTAACCATTGTAGTGTGTCGCAGTGTGTGCCATTTGATAGATCGTGTAGATTTTGACTTGCGCTAAATTGAACGCGCGCTTTTAAAGAGGATTATCATTTAAAAGCGCTTCCACAAGTAACGAACCTTAACACCCAGCTTGCAGACTGGCTCATATTTTACAGCACGATACCAGCTATTCTAGAATAGTGCGTGCTGAGTCTAGAGAAGAAGGATCAGTGGTAGCCCAGTGGTAACGGCCGCGACTTACGAGTTGTAGGTCGTAGTTTCGAACCCTGGCAGGCGCTTTACTTTGTGTAAATTATTTCATAACCACTGCTCTCATAACGCGGCGAAGGAAAACAACGTGAGGAAACCGGCATGTCTTAGAATCAAAAATTCGAATACATGTGACATCTATCAACCCACATCTATCACTAGATCCGCGTGGTGAATTATGGTCCACTCCCATTCACTGAGAGAAGGTCTGTGCCCCAGCTGTGGGGACATTATAGGCTGATTATACTAGAGAAGACAGATTACGTGGGAAGATCTTGTTACCTAAAATACCTTAGTCACCAACCCACTGCCTCGATCGACATCAAATGTTCTCTGTCGGGAAACATAAAGGCTCGTGCAGACTGGGGCGATATCACGGGCGCGACAGGCATATTGCCAACTACGAGCCTTAAAGCCGTTAAGTATGTAACACAAGGACATGTCTTCGCTTTTACATTCGTGGGCGTTAGATGTTATACCATTACGTTTTCATCGTTCACATAATTATGTAATGAAGGTAATATTTATGTAGGTTAAATACATACAGACGTACGTATTTAGTTACACGATTATCTATTCAATCTATTTTTGGAACTTATTTTCCAGATTTATCATCATTGTACTGTTCATTTGTATTTCCCAAAGAGTTAGCGGATATCTGAAGGCCTACTCCCTATGCACTAAATCCGTAGTTTGCGGGCGTTTCATACTCCGTATCACCTACGGACATAAGATTACTTCGGAGCCCGAACTGAGAACGAATAACAACAAGATTTGACAGTTGTCCCTACTCGCAAGCTATTTGTGCCCGTTCGAAAAATTGAATTTGTCACTTGTTTTAATGGATCAACCTCTTTCGGTCGGGCCCGTATGTTCATTGACGGACTCAGAGAGTAGTCATATTCATATTCATATAATTAAAGATATCTTTAATTGCATTCCATAATGTTTTAAAGGTGTTACAAAGGCTTAGAGCTAATGTACAATTACGGACAATGTCGGACACAGCAAAATATTAAAATTAAAATAATTCTTAAAATAAAAATAAAATTAGGAAAGAAATTAACAATGAATAATTTTTAACATTTTAAATACACTATTAACATTAATTAAGTCAATATAACAATTCATTTTGTTTTGTTGAGATCAGTTATAGCTTGATTATGGTTGGTACATCTTAATTAATATATTTGGTCAGGTCAATTAAACATATTATATCATATTATACATATTTATTTATGTATCTATGAATGAATCTATGACTAACCGTGAATAGTGTCTGCTTGTATTAAGTATTTTTTTTGTCGTGTATGTTTTCGTTTATTATTTAGTATGCTTTTTCAATTAATATTTGCTTGAGTTTACTTATAAATGTCGTATCGCTGATCTCATCTTTTAATGCATCTGGTAGATTATTAAATATTTTCATGGACATTACGTAGCGGCTATTGGAATGTAGTTTCATGCGCGAAGAGGGTAGCATTAACATATTTTTGTATCTGACAGATCGGTCGGTATGTTTATCGCCACGGGTTGTGAAAAATTTTATGTATTTTCTAACAAATTTGCATATTTCCAGGATATAGATAGATGGTAAGATGAGTATTTTATGTTTTATAAAAAAGGGTTTACAGCTATCGGTCTGCTCTATGTTGACAATGATCCGAGTTAATTTCTTCTGGAGAATAGAAAGCGTAGGCGAGTCTGTGCTATTCCCCCACATCATAATCCCCATAGCTGAGACATGCATGTGCGTAGGCGTAATAAGTAGTAAGTGCTGTTTGCAAGTCGGTAGATTTTTTTACTTCTCGAAGTGCGTAGGTGAATTTAGACAGTTTTGATGGTATTTTTTTTTATGTGGGGCTTCCATGAGATGTGTCTGTCTATTGTGAGTCCTAATAGCGTAAAGTCGTTAACTACCTCAATTTTTGTGCCGTTTGTTGTGAAATTAACTAATAAAGGGGATTTTTGCTGAGGGTAGAAAATCATTAGTTTTGATTTTTTATAATTAATCTCAAGGACAACCTTGAGATTAATTATAAAAAATCAAAACTAAATAAAACAACAAAATGGATGGAAAAGCACAAGCTTTTCCATCCATTTTGTTGTTTTATTTAATATCGTGTTTAATTGATCGTTAGTATTACTATTAGTTTGGCATGTAGTAAGTAAAGATATATCGTCCTTTAGCTTAGTAGTTTAGTCCGTTTCCTTAGCCTATGATAAATTTAGTTTAGGTACCAGTTTTAGCCAGTTATGTTTAAGTTCCATGTAACAAGGGGCGAGCTTATTACCATCCACCGGGCACAAATTTAGTCTCCGGGCTGCTGCTGAGATATTTCTAATGGAAAATTGACACTCTGCCGACCCGGGAAGCAAACCCAGGTTTTTTCGGGTTTTTCGACACTGTTAATTTAAAGACGCACATTTTAATCATTACTTTTTGTGTGTTCAGTTGCGTTGCTTAAAATTGACAGCTTGAGGCCTATACACGTAAAATGTTTAATGTTAACACGCTGCTTAAGCGTTCTTCCAAAAACACTAAATAAAAAAAAAACTTAATTTGAAATACTAGGAAAATGTTGACTACCCCTGAACTGTCACTTTGACAATGACATTTCTTTGTTTACATTTTTGATCATGAATTCGATTTTTTGGTTTAGTGCTAAATACAAGCGTTGGCTACATAGATATTTTTACACCTGAATGACATTGACAGCGTTCTGATTTGTGAAATTGTGTCACAGAAATTGTATTGACAAAACAAGATGGCGACGTTAATTCCGATTTTGGCCACGCGCCAAAGTAACCGTTTGTAGCGTTGTTACTGTTTTTATAACCAGAAAGTTGATATTGATACTTGGGTCACGGGTGTAAAAAACGCTTAACGAAGCCGAGAGTCACTAGTTCTTCCCGTCATTATGATATTTTTTTTTTGTACAGGACCTTATGACTTACTAATACTCCATAAAATTATAAATGGTTCCATAGACGTACTCGTACAATTGGTAAAATATTTTCACTTTAGGTCTAGCCAACGTAGTAAGCGTCATCATCCTATTTCTGAATTGCCTACATCCACCTTAAGGCGCTGACAAGACCCAGTTGACCAAAACAGGCTTCTCTTAAGAAAAAACATTGCTAAATCTGTATAGTTTGTGGTAGCGGAAAAAATATATGTTAATTTTGAACATATTTCCCAGAACTTGGTTGTTACCAAAACACGTTTAAAAAAAAAAACTCGATACAAACTAACGTTAAACTAACCTCTTACCTTTAGTTCTAATCCAAAATATCTCTATTAAATATCAACATACGTTACGTATTTAATTGATAACAAGAACGTCTTATTTGAATGCAAAACTTGGTTGTATTTTATTTTCGATTACTCAACTCAATTTTGAGTAAATAGACAATTGCTTCATATTTTGCAATAAATTACAAGCGTCGTTGTGTCATCGCGCTTCTCTTTCTTTTCTAGGCAATCTGACAGTGACCGCGGTTAAGGTGTTGTCAGCGTCTTAAATACAACATTTAATACTCGTAGTCCCATAATACGTATGGCAAAGTCCACCTTGACAGATTACCCTATTGATATTTTCTCCATGAGTTTCGCTTCATACAGACGTTCTCTATTTAAGGGTCGGGTAATTGCCGTTGACCTTGGCCATACCAAAGCGCGTCGCACTCACGTCGCACGGTGGGCTGAAAATCGGCTTTCATAGACTTAGGGATTTCAATTTGCAAGTGCCGGCCGGATTTTTTGCCGGATATCGCTTCTATTAGTTATTACTATATAAAAAAATAACACTCGAGTTAATTCTGTACAAAAACGAAGGAATTATATTTTTTTACGAAAAATTTGTATGAAGCTAGTATGAAAAGTTAATTATCTCGTAAACAGCAAGGAAAACCGTAATATCCTTACAGGTGGTTATAGTACTAATTTATTTATGATTTTTTGACATATGTCATCTAACGGTTATCACTGCTATTTATTTTTTTTAAATCGTAAAAATATTTTTACATATGAAACGGTTCCTTTTAGTGACTAAATTAAGAACATTGTTAATTATGAAGAATGTCATTGACCCAAATATTAAGAATACATAAAACAAGAAAAATATAAAAAAAAAATAGCAAAAATAAAAAAATGAAATCAAATATTAAACATTTTCCTTGTCACTGTCATTGTCGAACTCCAATTCTGAGTCAGAATCCAGATTGGATATATCTAAAAACTCAAACTCACTTTCCTGAAACTGAATTAAGTCGAGAGTTTCAGCAAAAAAGCTCTGCTTTCTCTTGGCATCTAACTTAGGCCTTTGTGCACTTAGGAAAGGATCCGATAAAACAACAAGCATATTTAAGATATCTTGATTAGAATCTTGCCTGATTCTTTTCTGCGAATGATGTTCCCGGAACCTCCTAAAATCTTTATTTCGAGACTCTGAGGCTTCTTCCGAGAGAGTCCCAATCGACACTATATAATTTTTCTCGATTATGTCAGCCCTGTGTATTAATAATTTATGTACGGTTGACGACATGTAGTACCAGACGTACAATTCCACGTACTTTTCTGCTGTTTTGCGAGCAAAATCTTTAAATTTTATTACGTCGATCCTCTCGCCAGATGTTATCGCTTGCAAAATCACAGCTAATTTTTTAATAGATCTTCGGCCAACCCGGTAATAGCTGCAGTTTTATTGGGAAACTCGAAAAACTTTCTTGCGGTATTCCCGTCATTGGTAGTTCCCGAGCCTTGTTTCACAATATCAATCAACAGATTGAGCTGATCTTTAAATTTATTTTGAATACATTTTTTCTGTTCTGCAACATTTCTTTGTCCTCATTACTTCTCGCTGCCCACCGTTTGAAGTCGAGCCTGTACGCAATATGTAACAGATATTCCATACAATTTATACGTGCGTGTAGGGATGACAAGCCAAATTTGTATATGTCAGCACACACAGTCTTTGATGTTACAACATCTAAGCGGTTCATTTCCGCAGGTTTTGCTAAGCACAGGTAGCACGTTGCATTTGATCTGGCCTCAAAAAGGTACGTGCAGACTTTGGCGTCGATCATTGTCATCATTAGTTGATGAGTCACCATGTTATTATTACAGACTGCACTCTGTGGGGATAACGGCCTGAATTTCCTCATCCATTTGTCTTTTGAGACCAATGACAACTGCTTCGCTCTTCTTTACGAAAGTAAACTAAACTGGACGACACTACAAAGTTGAGCATGGTTTTGGGTTCGTCCATACAGTATTATCTCCATCTGTCAGTTTTAGTGGCACCAAGGAGGTCATGAAAATGCTTGCATCATCTTGCTCACCCTCCATTTTCTGCTTGTATCTGGCTTTGGTTGGAAGCACCATCAAATCCCCACTTGGATATCAGCTTTAGCTGCTTATTTTGCACATCGGCATAGTCAGAAAGACTTTGAAGGATCCTCGCCTCGGATCGTCACCGTGATGTCAAGTAAAGCTTGAAGTGTAATCCTAGCCGAGGAATCCGTAACTGACACTGATTGCTTCGGAGGGTAGCAATCAAGCTTAGTTTGTTGCACTTTATAGTAGGATGGATAAAAATCCTTAGCACCTTCCCGAATGGCAGCCTCTCGCAAAGTAATATATTGCCACTTTAACAGTTTTAGTGAAAGAAACAATCCAAGCGCTTTCTCTAGTGTAAATATGACTGTTTCCACTGGTTTCTTAAACGTTTCTTTAATTTAACGTCTGCTTCAGGATTTTTCATCATGTATTCGATCACAGATGCGATATCCTCATTCCCTTCTTCTTTTAAACGCGTTGCATCTGCTCATTCACTGGAGTCTTTGCCTGTATGATCATCAGATCTTCTCTTTTTCTATTTACTTCCCAAATCTTCGAATGGTTTTCGGGACCTTTTTGTCATTGTTCCAACGGACGATGGTGGCGATGACGACGGTTCTTGAGAGTCTGATTGTGCTCTTGGTATCTCATCAACAGTTGGTTCTTGGTTCTACAAAAAATTTACTTCTGCTAAACTGCAAAGTAGTTTGTTGGCAGATGTAGCTTACATATTTTATATTTATACAACTAGCTTCATCAATTCAAAAGTGCCTGTAATTGGTTTACTTGAAATAAATGCTTTGGGTTTATTATAATAAGAACATTTTAATTAATATATATTAGTTATTTATTTTATTTTATTATTTATCTGCGCCTTAAACAGTGCGAAGAGTGCACGTCTAGGTAAGTAGCTCAAATTGGTTTGTTTTGTTGTGTTCTAGATTTAGGTCTACTAGAAACACTTTTTTTTATTTTTGTCTCCAATATTCTTATGCCAATGTCATGCAAATAGAATTATAGAGGTATGAGGAACAGGGTGTATGTAACGTTCACTCATCATCATCATCATCATTTCAGCCGAAAGACGTCCACTGCTGGACATAGGCCTCCCCCAAGCACCGCCACTTCGACCGGTTTTGTGCTTCCCGCATCCGGCGGATTCTTGCGGCCTTCACAAGGTCATCGGTCCACCTTGTAGGAGGCCTTTCAACGCTACGTCTTCCGGTACGCGGTCGCCATTCCAGAACCTTTCGGCCCCATCGGCCATCTGTTCTGCGAGCAATGTGCCCTGCCCACGTTCATTCATCCTCGTTAGAAAAGGGAGGATCGTCCGACCGTCACGTACGTCAGGGTGTCGTATCTGCCGCAACTGCCCGATGGTCCGTTCATCGGGATGTCACTGCGCCCCCGTAAGGGGGCGCGGCCTGCGGATCCGGAGCATCGCTCCCTGGCCGCGGAGGGTTTAAGGTGGTCCGTAAATACGGACCCCTCATTATTGGGGCCTATAGCGGCGGTCTGAAACGTCGGACGCGTTTTAACGCGTCCGTGTCACTGGTTGCTATGTGTGATAGGTGGTCCGTTGATGTCGGGATGTTGTATATATGCTAGTTGCGCGGTAAACTCTGCTTGCGCGACGCAGGATTTTGCGTGACGTCATTGTGTTGCGTAGGTCGCATGTGTCAATGTAGATACCGCCACATGCATACCTGTTATTTGCATAGTTACTGAATACTGAATGGTTACTGAATGCAAATTTTAGATGTTAGCTAATTTAAGTTAAATTGTGACTGTGCTGTTAGTGTGCTTCTTATAAATAAATAAATACCTGGGAACCTTTTGTTTACGGAGATATTGAAGGTCAAAGTTCCAACTTTTTTGATGATTTTTTAAGAGAACAAGTTTTAAATGTTATAATTATAAACTTTACTGTGAATAATCTCACGATCCCTGTACCGTTGCATGTACCCATAAGAACAATGTTTTGCGTGCGTACATACATTGCGTACTACCGTAAACATTTCACATGAAAAATTAAAAAATCCCCCACTTTTTCCAGTAATTATTTTTGAACTATGTTACTTAGGTCCGTATTACAGAAGGTTCCTCAAGTCTAGTTTGAGCGTCAATCAGTCGATCACTGTTTAATTATAGAATCAGTACTCGAGCATCGGTCATATTCTAGAACGGTAATCAATCTCTATTCAGCTGAATCGAGACTCAAATCGCACCTCAAGCAGAGATGTGTATTGTCTATGTATCAGCCTGTTTTCGTTTACGATTTATTTTATTTACCAACTTTGTTTTAATCTTCATTGGATTAGAAATATTAAAATATATCATAAGCGCCCAATTATTTAGGAAATCTGCGTTATTAGTTCGGTCCCGAATACTCGTAGTACAATTGCTCATTTATTTAAATAAAGTATAGTAATTTTATAAGCATAATTATTGTAAGGCTTAAAATATATCTATGGCCATAAATAGGTACGCTATTTAATAAAATTGTCAGTATGTCAAACAATTTATGCAAATGAAAACATCGTAGATATTTTGATTAGTTTTGTTATTTTTTTTGCTGATTATTATTTATTCTTAAATGGCAGGACGAAAGAAAAATAAAATACAAGAATTTGCAATTCTGGGGCTAGGGGATGCCCACGGTTATGTGGTTTTCTTAAATCGTGGTCTATCATAGGTAGAATTAAATATTTTACCACGTCTTGTCATGAAAATCTGTACCTCTTTATGAAGTTTTCACAATTATATGGGTCCTGTGTATCTCTTAAATATCTGCTTATACTTTAGAGGAACGCTAAAGTTCAACCTTCTATTTGCATCATCATTGAATAAATTATTGTAATGATCTACTTCTTCAAATATATCCATTTTGATATTAAAACTCGACAACTTACGCTTGAAACAAAAATTGGCATGACAATTCTATGCTCAAGCGCGGTCTAGACCACACTTGGGCGATTACAGATCAAATCACCGCTTGGGTTCGCTTTACGAACTGAGTAACGTTCTAAAATAAAGCGATACTCAGCTGAACTATGATCAATGAATCTATGCTTGAGGAACGTTCTAAAATTAAAACTTGACTTAAAACTAGTTTTAAACAGAGATCAATGCTTGAGTTTCCTTCTGTAATACGGGCCTTAGTCTCCAACAGAATGCGTAGATAACGGGTTCGTGATGGGTTCCTTTATACCTGTATAACACGACGAATGATAGGTAGTTATTTGATCTCCACAACCCAGTTAATACGAAAAGCCGATATTTTCGTTAGATCTAAATTGTTGGAATTTCAGGTATCAGACTTGTTTCTGCAATAGACTCTCCAACTACTAACACAGGTCGTATAACATTCCTGGTAGAATTAACATGGTACCTAGGTATTCCACACCGTTGAATACCCCTTCGGAAAATGTAAATAGGTACAAACGTGTTTTTGTCTTGTCTATAATCTACTAGCTGAGCCCCGTGTTTCACCCGCATATGTCTCGATCCCGTGGTAATATTGGGATAAAAAGTATCGTATGTCCTAATCAAGGTCATGGGCTGCCCATGTGCAAATTTCATCTAAATCCGTTCAGCTTATTTAGCGTGAGAGCATAACAAAGAAACTCACTCATTTATATTAGTTAGGATTCAACAGGAAGAACACGATTTGGGTCTTTCTCCCGGATATTAATTGGTCGCTCCGAAGCTATTCACAAAGGTACGATACGGTTTCGTGCCGTATCGTATGTCAATGTTATCGACGAACTCCTAACGTTATTCACAAATCCGAAACCGTACAATTTTGACAGTTCAAATACGGTATGAAGACATCGATTCTTCCGACAGGTATTTGATGTCGGAAGTGATATCGAACAACAAATATTCTTTAAACAAAACTAATTTAGGGACTATCTGAAGTTAGTATACTTAATGTAATGTAGGTATGTAAAGTTTTATTATTGTTTTGACCGATGCATAGATCCAAGATAAGTATAATTTGTAAAGACTTATATCACTTTTTAAATGTGATATTATTCATTGTAATTTTATTCGATTTTTTTAATCTAAACCAATAGTCATTTATTCAAACTAGGCTGAGAATCAGCTCTTTTCGAACGTCAAAATTACATAAGACAGTCCTCCAAACGCCCGCCCTTCACCACTTCCTAGTGCTTTAGCTGGGAAGAAGAAGTGGCCAACAAACTCCCCAGTAGCACACCTGTCTGTTTAGTTATATAAACTTGATTCTATACAAATCATAAGCAAAGTAATTAACATTACGAAACACAAAA
Organism: Atethmia centrago; assembly: GCA_905333075.3. Taxonomy (NCBI): domain Eukaryota; kingdom Metazoa; phylum Arthropoda; class Insecta; order Lepidoptera; family Noctuidae; genus Atethmia; species Atethmia centrago. Next base: position 21,952,384 of record HG995379.1, on the reverse strand, counting down.
CATTAAATTAAATTACTTGCCATGTGTTAGCTAGCGCACGCCAATATACCAATAAAACAATGAAAACTGTACTCAAGCAGAAATAAAAATTACAACATAAAAACGTAAACAGAACTTAATACCTAAATAAAAGCCTCCAGGTATAAAGGGTGTACCCGCTTACATCACAATATTTTAATTCCTAATCACTTGTTTTTTTTTTTTAATCATGCTACTACTCATATTTGATTAAATTGTTGTGCCCGACAGGGTCCTTGTGATCTTTATAACTGTTTTATTATTAAGACCTTGTAAACATATGTGTTATGCATTAAGATTTGAATTTAAATAAATAAATAAATTTTATTTCGCTTTCAAAGTACCTACAACAAAACCTTAATCTATGAAGTACAATGTATGAACATCAAACATTTAAGCAGAGATGATCTACCAACTCAGACGCTAGTCAAGCTAAGTCAAGCTTGTATTTTGAGAAAAATTTGAAAGTATATTTTTAATTTTATGGTTTTTTAGATGGTGACATTCGAAATACGTAACACTTAAATTTGTTCTAGACACAGATTCAAATTATTTTGGTAGATGGAGGACGTGGTTCTATTTTGTTACGTAACCACGTAACAAAATAGACAGCACGCACAAAAACAAAATCTGGTAGACTAACCAGTCTACCAGATTTTGTTTTTGTGCATGCTGCGTCCGGTTTTGAGATATGGCCTCATGAATGCAATAAGCATCTGCCGCTTCTCCACTGACACTCTCTGCAAATACCTTTGCATTTTCAACTACGATAAAACAAATGAACATGAGCAATTTAACAAGAAATATTCTTTAATACACAGTGATAAAATACACACAACCATTTTTCTGTAAACTTCTTTTTCACAGATAGGTAACTATAAACAAGTCAGAGATTTGTTTTGTTCAAAGTTAATCAAATTTCAAAATGAAGTCGAAGTTGAAGTTTACAAAACAAGTTTAATAGAAATCAGGTAAATTTTATTTATTAATAAAATCATTGTTTACTGTTTTTTTTGGTTAATAGTTACTACGTAGGTACATGTACTTATATTCTATAGTTGCACTTAATAGAATACTCAATAAAAATATTTTTTTCTCAAAAATGCATGGAAATATTGTCATTATTTTCGAAAAAAGAACACGTGAAGTATAGAATTTACGGACAAAGAAAATCAAATCCATTGCTGGAGCGTTTTTTTTTTTAATTTGGAAAATTACAACGCTCCAGCAATGTTGTATGAAACGGCGTGTTGGGGTTATTAAATACTCTTTGATTGGATCTCTTTTATCATTCTTGGCACACTAAAGTAAGTCTCTTTGCGTAGTACAAATTGCGTTCACGTGGCTGTATGGAGAAATGCGTTTGCCTTTCGACACAGGTGATAAATAAAAATATTGGCGGCAAAGCTGAAAATTCAAATTGATTTGTTATTTACATACTCAATAAATATAAATTTAATAATTACAGTGATTACGGATTAGAGAGTGAAATGGAGAATTATTGTACTCCACCAGATTTAAGATCAGAAGCCAAATTGGCAATGGAAAATCTGCTTCCAGCGAAGTCAAAAATATGAATTAAATCAAATGTATAATATAAAAAATATGTTTTATTTCCCTGCATTCTTTTGAGAAAATCACTATATGCCTCGGCGGAAATGGTAATTGTCTATTTCACGGCCTTTGCAATAATGTACTATTACCACTTTAAATATTCTATCACAATTATCTATTTACAACCATTTTTTAGAGTTCCCCCAAAACACGCCTACGATCAATTAAAAAAATATCCTTCCCCACGGATCTATGAATGGCGTTTTGCCAGTCCTTCGGTTCAGAAATCAGGTTATGAAACAAGTGCCGTTGTCGATACTGTAGCGAATCGTACCTTTGTGAATAGCTATGCTGGTCTCTACTGCTTGGTTAAAATTGAGGCCAATATAAAATCTGGGTATTGGAGCTATCCTTATCGAAAAAAAAGGAACACTATTGAACCTACATAAAAATACCAGAGAAGTCGACCAAATAAGCAGATTTTGGAGAACGTACCCATACTTATGTAATTAACTCGAAAAACTAAACCAATATCTTGGTTTCTCTAACTCAATAGACTATACAAACTGCCTGTTTCTTCATCCTACTTGATATTCAGCTCAGCTCGGCCGTCACAATTACTCGCTAATGGTACATTTAAATGCAAAGACCAGCGGTCGCCCCTCCGAAGTCGTGCCGCAACTGAACATGACTGAACTGAAGTTGTATTCAAGACAATATCAGTGAATATCTCTTAATGACACGCTACTCTACCGGGCTAATTTTAAGGAAACTTATTTTTAAAAGAATAACTTATCCAATATTTTTTTTTAGGGTTCCGTACCTCAAAAGGAAAAAAGAACGGCCAAGTACGTGTCGGACCACGCACAATGAGGGGTTAGTTGCGAATTTATTCCAAAAACAAACTTAACATTGTAGTTGAAAAACCTGTTCTCCCATAAATCAATATTTGCGACGGTCAATTCTCCAACTGCAAATTTAAGTTGGTCGACTATAACTCGTTAACTTGTAAAGCCTACTTAGCCGTGATAGTTTTCCTTTTAATTTCATTATATGTACTACTGCCATGATTATTTTTACATCTCCACAAACAACCATTTAACTGTACATACACTTGACTCTAACAAAAATTAGCACTTTAACGCTTAATATTAAGCAAGTGGATCCTTGAATCGATATTTTTGAATGACCTACACAACGATAACCCACACCATGGGGTAGACGAGAAAAAAAATAGCATCCCCACATTACGTGCAAACAAAACATTTTTTTTAGCGTACCTCGCTAAAAAAATTTTTTTTCTAGATTTTATTTTAGCACTTTATTGCGTATAGCGTGATTAATATAATATGTATACCTATGCCAAATTACAGCTTTCTAGTAATAAGCGTCTCTGAGCTACAGTGGGGTCAGACAGACAGACAGACAGACGGACATAGTGAAACTATAAGAGTTCCTTGTTTACTACGGAACCCTAAAAACGGAACCTTTATTTATAGCATCTATGCTATATTTTAGAAGGTTTGGTTTCCGCACTTAATCCTTCAGGCAGACCATTCTGCGTGAGCCATGGCGGCCGCAGTACTTCGTTGTCCGTCCGTCCATCCGTACGTCTATCTGTCTTTCAAGACCTTTTTTCAGGAACGTGTAGACTGTGTAGAGGTATCAAATTGAAATTAATATCAAACACGTAAGTCTACGGTCCCATGGAGCTGTGAAAAAATCAAGCTTCTAAGCCATAGGTCTTCAACCCGCGGCCCACGTTGGCTCGACCGGGCAATATCTTTGCAAAATTAAATTGTTTTTTTATTATTCACCTACTTATAAGTTTATAATGGAATATAATCAATTTCCCTTGTGTTGCAGCCCGCCGAACCAAAATCAAAGTATTCTTGGCCCTTGAATTCAAAAAGGTTGTTCTAAGTCAACGCAATAAAAATATACGGCCATTATGCAACATATTTTGATACTCGCAAATAACTCAAACCTATAGGGTACTTCCCGTGCAAGAAGCAAGGTCTCGCAGCACAAGTAAAGGAAAAGTCCGAAACTCGTTAATTTGTAGTTTTATCACATTAAAAAATACGTTTTTGCAATTCCAAAGTTACATATGCAGTTGGGGAATTGACTGTGACGTATATCCATGTATGGGAGAACATTTTTTCAACTACTAAGTTAAGTTTGTTCTTGGGATAAATTCATCCCAACTACGGAATCACCATTGTGCGTGGTCTGACACGCACATGGCAATTTTTTTTAGTTTCATCCATTGACTAAAAAAAATCGCCCTCAATAAAGATACTTTTTAATCAATGTCTTTCTTGGCTCCTTCCCCACACAGGAATCCTAAGATAAACCTAAAAGTAGTAGGGTAACTGCTATAGTAATTGGCCACGGTGTAGTAACTGGCCACTTATAACAAAAGAGGTAGAAACAAGGCAATGGGAATACTTTTTGTCCTTTTCATTCATAGGCAAAAGAGGTAAAAACAAGGTAATGCAAGCAATGCATGACCTTGTTTCTACCTCTTTAGTTATGAGTGGCCAGTTACTATAGCGTGGCCAATTACTGTAGTAGTTACCCTATATGCGTAAACATGTTACCACATTAAACTAAAACTTTTTGCAACAAAAAACCAACTGACTTCCAAAAAAAAATACGAACTGAAAAATAACTTCAATTTCGGAACTCGGTCTTTGGTTTTCGTTTCTTTTTTGCCACCGAGTTATTTTTCACTTTGTGTTTTTTTTTTTTGAAGTCTTTGTTTGAAAAAGTTTTTATTTTTCTTCTTGTAGTTGTGGTACCTACCCCCATTCACACAAATTCTACCCCCTACCAAATGAAAAAATAATTTCCAAATTTAAAGAAACTGGACCTTTAAAACTAACTGTTAGAGTCAAGATTTCTGTTCAAAAAGGAGTGTTTCACTTCACATTTTGTGCTTCACAGTTCACGTCTTTCTTGTTTTGGTGATGCGTTGGTACAAACGGGACTTTGAACTTGTACACTAAGCATTTTTGTCACTTCTTCGATGAGCAACTCCATCGATAAGAACTTAGGTTCTTTCCGTTTTCTAAGACTTTTGCTACGCCCATCCACAGTCATGAAGATGTAAAGTAAGTGATAATCATCTCCAAACCACGTATATTTTTGGGCCAACATCACCACAACACCATTTCTTTATTCACAGTTTTCAAACAGCAAAACTTCCGAGCCTCCAAAAAGAAAATCGATTTTCATTTCTACCCAATTTCGTAAAAGGTTTAGTTGTTCCAAGTGGTCCATTTTCGCGACTCCCACGCAATAACTGTCTATTTCCATCACTGTCACATCCGCTCCAAAGTTTACAAAGAGCGCGAGGTCAACAAGTTTAAACAAGCCTCTAGTTTGGTCCTTCTGTATTTACATTAGATTCTTTTACACACTTCAGCGTCCGATTTGCGAGATATACAGGTTGAAATTGAAAACTTGCGACAAACTGAAATGGGACATTGTATACATCATTATTAACAACTTTCACTAAGGGACCAAAGCTGTAATCCCAAAAAAAAATCTGCTTTTCCTACATTTTGATGAGGTATTGCGAACATAAATGTAGGGGACAGCAGTTTTTTTTTGGGATTGTAGCTTTGGTCCCTTAATAAAAGTTGTTCATAATGATGAGTACAATCTCCCATTTCGATTTGTCGCATGTTTTCAATGTCACCCTGTATATATAAATTAGTGTTGAGAGTGAATTACTAATCAGTAAAATTGCTAGAAGAATTATAAAGTATTCTTCTAGCAATTTATTTAGTAATATTATTAGTATTATTATTATTATTTTTAGCAATAGTACTTCTATTGCATGGGACTTAAACATAACTGGCGGAATGTGGGTGTACTATACGCACACCACTGCTTTACCCTTCAGGGATTACAGGCGTGAATGTTATTTTATTTTACTATTGGGTTGGTGATAATGGTAAGTAGCTAGATTATCGTCAAGGACTGAACTACACTTGCTCACTGAGTGTGGGCCATTTCACACCAATACGTAATAAGTACCCCAAATGAACTCTCTATAGCCTTAAAAAGTCACATCAATCTATGCCAGATATTGAAAAGTAATGCCATCGCCACCGCCTTTGAACAACGCTTAAAGAATACTTACTTAGTCATTCCAAGTACTGAATGCAACCTGTTAAAGGATTATATTTATTATGTCATAACAAACAAGCTTATGAAACATAGTGTTTTATGATTGTTTACCTACAGTTTTATATTGTCGCCAGTTTCAGTTATGTTCTCGGGAAAATCCCAAACATGCACACGAAAAACAACCGACTTCCAAAAAACACTACAAAGTGAAAAATAGCAGTCTTTGCTTTTGTGCTTGCGTTTTTTGCCACCGACTTCCAAAATTAAAGTTATTATTCACTTTGTGTTTTTTTTTTTTGTAAAAAGTTTTTATTTTTCACCTTTTAGTTTAGTCAGCCTCATAAATACGAGTATTCGAATAGCACTACCTGCAATGAAATAACTGTGACGGAAAGGATTTACGTGGTGGAATAAATAAGACCACGTAAAGTTTGCAACATAAATTTAATTATATTTTTTTTATAAAAGAAAGGTAGATAAGTTTATGGTCACAAGATTCCTTTAATTCCCTTGGGAGTAGCGCAGTGCTCATCTGGCTCAGCCTGGTGTGACGATGACCACAGCGGGTGTACCACACTGTAGACGCCCGGGATGGTGATGGTCGGCGGATGATCACGCCAGACCCGTGAGCTACGTTTCTGGGGTGACGCGGGTAAAATAAATACCCGGCACGGAGCTTGAGGGTTGCCGGAAACGCTGGAAGGTGGTGTCTCGGAACACAATTGTCGAATACCACCGATAAATAGCGATTGCTAGCCGGAACTTAGAATATGGTAGCCGGAACTTTGGATGGTACCCGGTAGATGAACCGGAGCTTTGGATCTTGGATATAATGTCCAGTGTCATAAGGTGGTGATGGAGGTGATTGTGACACCAAAACATAAGTAAAGCGACTATAAAATGTAGGTCCTGTACTTTTAAAAAAACTGAATCAATAATCTAACTTAAAAAGAGTTAGTAAACCAAATTGCCAAACCTTGACAAATTCTATAATATCGATTATAAAAAGCGAGGAAGAAAAAAGTTAAATGACAAAAAAATAAAAAAGAGGGTAAATATTGAACAAGTCTTATGAAGAATACTCCGACTATTACAAGTTAAAGCTAAATGAGCAACGTTTTGGTTGTTTTCCTATATAAAAAACTAAACAAAAAAAAAAATAATTAAAAAAAAACACAAATCTAAACAAAAATTAAAAAGCAGGTGGCTAATGTGTACGCACGTACTCGGTAAAAGAAACAAAATAAAAAAAGTTTTGTTCCATAAAATTTTTCAATAAACAAATTTTGTTGTTGACTGTACCCAAAACAAAAAAAAAGTTAAAATTAAGTAATGACTAATTAAATTTAAAGTAAATAAACTACTTTGTCGAATAAAATAAATATTATATTGCTAATGACAAATGAGTAGTCAAAACAAGATGTTTATTGTACTATCATTAGTGATCTTAGTCTAATGTGTACGAGTTGAAAGTCCATGACCTCATTTTACAATACTTAAAAGTGTTTTTATTTAAAAAAATATTCGGTTACAACTGGCCATTGAGATTTTTATTACTGAATAAATGGTTGTACAACCGTTAAAAAAGTTTTAAAAAGACAGCTTTCTTCAAATTTCATTCAACCTGTATTTTAGTTTAAGAAAAAAAAAAACGAATAAAAAATAAATACATGAATTAAAAAAAATGTGCCAGTAGTCACACCCGGCTCCCAAACCCTTCAAACCGGCACACAGCAAAGCTGCTTACCGGGGGAACTGGGAAAGATGGTAGTATTTCCCCAGGGTGAACTGTTCACAAAAGCTCTACTACTATGATTGATGATACTAACAAATATGGCTCGAGCACCAGAAGGTGTACATTATTTTTTTTCTGTGTGCCTACTTTTTTAACAATATTAAAAAAAAACGAGTTTTGTCTAAAAAAGCAATGTGCCTACATACTGTGCGTGCGTACACTTTAGTTGCTGCCAACCATAAAAAACAAAACGTTTTACAAACAATAGGAAGACACACACCATTAAAAAAAATACCCACCAAGAAAAAAATAACACGTTTTTGGGCGCCAATGTGACGTAAAGTTGTCAACATAGAGTACGCCATTCCAATCTGGAACCCCTTCTACGACAAATATGGCTCTAGAATTGAAATGGTACAGAAGAAGTTCCTACGATCTATGAACTATAAGTGTTTCCAGTCAAAAGTTCCATATATGCAGCTATTGAAACGGTATGGAGTTCTAGATTTGGGGTCCAGGCGGTTATTACTTGATGTCATAACCCTGCATGGTATATGTAATAATAAATTTGATTGTATCGACCTTAAAAATAAGTTGTGTTACTGGTGCCCCGAAGTGTTATTTTGAGAGGGGTGCGCGTGCCTCAACTGTTCCACAGAGATACATATATGCCAACTAATGCCGGGGAACAAGCACCTCTTCGCCGTCTTGTTGATACATACAACACACATTTTATGGACCTGGATATATTTTATCTGTTTAAGCAAGTATTTAAGAAAATGGCTCTGGATATTTTGTCTGCAGAGTAAATTAAGTTACCTACACTAAGCAATGTCAGCAATATTATGACAACGATTCTTTTGTTTTGTCTTGTTTATCTTTTTATTATCACTTGTCTTTTGTCACTTCTCTTAACTTTTAGTTAATACGTGGACAATGGTGTGGGTTGCATGTTTGACAATTACTAGCTTAAGTAATTCTCTGTATTTTGTAGCTAATAACTGTTTTTTGTCCCTAATAAATAAATAAATATAAATAGGTATCTGATAAAAACGTGAAAGGGGTAAGTAAGTTTATAGGGTGACAAGATTCCTTTAATTCCCTTGGCAGTAGCGCAGTACTCTCCTGGCTCAGCCCGGTGCGACGATGACCACAGCGGGTATGCCACGCTGCAGACGCCCGGGATGGTGACGCCAGCCCCGTAGCTCAGCTTGACGTGGCCACGCGGGTAAAATAGGTAAGTACCCGGCACAGAGCTTTGGGTTTGCCGGAAACGCCGGAAGTTGGTGGCTCGGAACACAATTGTCGGATGCCACCGATAAATAGCGATTTCTAGCCGGAATTTTGCATATGGTAGCTGGTCCTTTGGATGGCAGCCGGTAGGTGAACCGGAGCTTTGGACCCTGGAAATAATGTCCAGTGTCATATGGATGGCCTATGCCTATGGTCATCTTCGCTGATTGTGGCACAGAAGCATAAGCAAAGCGAGATGTAGGTACTAGTACGCTAATGAAGCGGTGTGTGGATATCACAATCAGTACGCAGTTTTCAAATGGAATGGACTTCTCAATTCCGTTTGTAAACTCCGTACTGATTGACTTGACATTGACACGGTATAACTTGCACATTTTGAGTGAAATAGAAAATACAATATATCAAAATGCACAGAGCTGAAGGCAAATAGGTTGCATAGTAAATATTTAAGCAGAAGGCATACTAAGCTAAACAAAGTTATTTCATTATTAGGTAAACGATAAATGATAAATGATTTTATTTCTGTAAGTAGGTTTGTACAAACACTTTTACACGTCAATCATATTTTTTTAAACTAGATGAGGTCGGCGTTTCCTATCTGACTACTCTGAGAAGAAAGGCCGAAACAAACTCAGAGGTCATAGTCTCTTTTAAAGTCCAGATATAATCTTGGTCAGATCATGTGAAGACCATGTCGATTGGTGTCTGAAATGGTATTTTGATGAAAGAATCACACAGATTAAGCGGACCTGTCCAGTCAGTGCACGCATTTTTCAGTAGTTGTGCAGCTCAACTCAGAACTTAAGGAGCTCAACGATTCAACGAACAATACCAAAGAAAGGACATTTATCTAGGCCGCAAAAAATACTGAAACTGCCAGACCATGTTAAAAACAAACTGAAAATAAAACAAAATTAAATAATGACCCACATAGTCTTCATATTAACAATAATTAAAATAATATAATACTTCACAGAGTAAATATTCATGTCATTGCATAAATAAAATTCATCAATGTCAATGTGTATATCCGGACATAATCTTGGACAGATCATTTGAGGACCATGTAGGTTGGTGTCCGAAATGGTCTTTTGAGGAAAGAACCACACAGATTTGAGTGGACCTGTCCAGTCAGCTCACGCATTTGTCAGTTATCATGCAGTTCAACTCAAAACTTAAGGAGCTCAATGATTTGACGAACAATACCAAAGAAAAGACATTTGGGTAGGCCGCATAAAGTACTCAAACTGCCAGACCATCATTAAAACTAACTAAGAGACAAAAAAAAAACCAATGAGCCACATAGGCCTCACATTCCTAATAATTAAAATAATATAATACTTTACAAAGTAAATATTCATGTCATTGTTTATATAAAATGTTATATAGAATAAGAAAATATAAATAGCTAACAAAATAAAAAAGAGTAAAAAACAACATTCACTGTAAATTTATTGGAGCAGCTCAATCCCAAGCCTTTTTGTCCTCAAAATAATCTTTAAGAGTATAAAAGGCTTTCAGGCACAGTTTCTGTTTTATAAAACATTTGAATTTATTAAGGCTTAGTTCTTGAATGTGGCTAGGAAGTTTATTATAAAAACGTATACATTGGCATTGCGCAATCGCAATCATCGCAAGCTGCTTATTTTTTTGAGTCTGTTGTGTTTGTTCCTAGTATTTACCTTATGCATGTCACAGTCACTGTCTCACTTAAAATGTGTGTTGCAATGAAGGTGGGAAATTTAATCCGTGGGTTAGCTTAGGAGTACACTTTTCCTCGCAAGTGTGTAGAAACGCGTAAGCATTTATCATTACACTCTTGACTCCATTACACTTTGGCTCGGACTGCAGTCACACCTCGAAAGCAATAAACAAACTTTGCGCACTTGTATCAAAATGCACTATTTTAAAACATGCTAATCCAATGTTATGCAGTGGTATAATTAAGTATCACCTCCTGATAATTCCTGGTTAACTATCAGAAACATGCAAATTCTGTTTCTTTTTTTCAGATAAGTAGATGGTGCTAATCCGGTAAGTAGATAGGTTATCAACAGCCTGCATGCAATGGAAAAATCCTACAAAACGAATTGTCCCGCATAAAACTAAAAATGTACAATATTTGACATACTAATAATGATTATCTTGTTAGGACCGTACAGTTATCTTATCTATGCAAGTACAGTGTACTTACTGGTATTTATTTTATGCCACTGACATTAATATTGGCCAAGGTGTCCTTGTTTGCTACAACGCTTGTACTATGAACCTGCTTGAATTAATTTATTCTGTGTGGCATAGTAACAAAAGACTAGAATAATATGGGTCTCACTTTCCCTCTGTAGGGCTAAGGCCTCTTCTCGTACAGAGGAGAAACGAAGATTGATCTGCACCTTTGTTCATATGGCGGGGTGAACGACGATAAAGAGAAACTTAGAAACTGGTGCCGATTCCCTTATTCACAAACTAAACTAAATTTATGTTCAGTGCATCTGTTTCTTTCTATTTCATTAAGAAAAGGACGGAAGATACATTTTAGTTTTGTCCTGTCAAATTAATCAGCGTTTGACGTAAATTGACGTAATTTTAGTAGGCAAGTATTTAATGACGTCTACACTTGTATGGAGTAGTGACAGGTACTGATTAAATTGACAGGACTAAACTAAAATTTATCTTCTGTCCTCTTCTTAATGAGATACAAAGAAAAATGCACTGAACTTAAATTTACTTTAGTTTGTGAACAAGGGAATCGGTACCACTGTGTGCCAAATTTTGCCCACATAATATGATGGGCAGTTAGTAGCCTATCAAGCGCTGAGAACGAGGGATAAAAGGATTGTCAATATCACGGAGAGAGACACATTTGTTTGAAGGGAAGGACTCGGTGAAGAAGAAGACCCAGCAGTGGATAAAAACAAAAAAACCGACTGCTAAAACACATAACTGAAAAGAGAAAAACAAGCATTATAAATCTATAGATTTTTTTTAGCATTCAAGTTCTTTGTTTTTTTAATAATTTGTTTTATTTCAAGCATTTTAGTTTTATTAATTTATATATAGAATTGACTCATTACTAGTTATTATTCTATATCAATATTGTTGTTATTTATTCAAAAAAAACCTCTACCCTTTTTATGTATTTGAGATGCAATATATAAATATTATATAGCCTATGTCACTCTTAGAATGAAGACAAATCTAACGACACCTCTTATGTTAAAATCCATCAAGCCGTTTAGGCTATAGATCGTGCCAAAGAAATAGACATACATACATACTCTCGAAAAACATTACCCTCCTTCTGGGGCAGTCGGGTAAAAATAAACAAGCTCCACCACATGCAGTCACAAGTATTAAAACAAGAGCAATAAAGTCTCAGATAAAAGGAGCTGCACACACTATTTATAACTTACTGAGAGTTGGACGCGAATAATGTCACAAGAGCCATTACAGTATTTACCTCCAGAAAAATGGTGCGAACTTCAGAGTGCCTTCAAGAAAGACTGGCCACGAGGAGTGTCAGGGTTCTCGGTCCTGGCCATGCAGAAACAGTGGCTCGATAGAGGGATTGACAATGTTTTTAAAGTTTATTGCCCTTTTGGCGATGTGCAAAGTGGAATGGTTGCTGTGAATGAAAAGGTAGGTAACCCTTTCATAATTGACGGTCACTCCAAAACCAACTTAGAAAGCATAGTGATAAAGTAGGCAGTTGATTAAGTGGCGATGCAATGAAAATTATCTGTGTTAATTATTAATTCAAGTAAAAAAAAAGTTTTTTATTTCTCTATCAGCTCTTCTGTTACAGGCATCTCCATCTCTATACTTAAAAGAAAGTCTCCAATATGTATGAGTTAAATAAACCTGTTGATTACGAAATAAACTCTGATAATATATTAATGGTAATATTCTAGTTATTTCTAAAATGTATTAATCCAACGTGTGTTATACCGATTTTAAGTGTTAGCTAGGTACCTATCCATAGTTACCAAACGCGATTATCTATTTAGGTAAATAATCTAAAGATAATTACAATTTGATAAGGAGTATCCACCAGCTGGCGAAAGGAGACTCATAATATTTTCTAAATGTACTTATAAATATTATAAACTACCATCTGGCGGTATTATCGCAAACTAATCTCGAAGTAAACTATCTAAACAGCACATAGATAGAGCTAGTGTTCTACCAACACATTTAAAATGAGATTGGATCTTATGAGACATTGTTCCTTTGATAAGTAATTTAATTCGAAGAGCAACACTGTGGTGGATGAACACCGTGTTGCTCTTCGAATTAAATTACTTATCAAGGGAACAATGTCCATCCTTTAAAATTGAGATAATTAGGTATGTTATTTTCATCTAAACTAATAATATAAAGAGGTGAAATTATTTATAATAAATATTATATTTTGTAAAAGGTAGGTACCTACTCAAAGCATTTATTTCAAATAAACCAAATTACAGGCAATTTTGAATTGCTCTGCCGGGGTCGCGGGAAAGTCAGGGTGGGTTTTAGTCAGTAAGAGTCTGACACGCCCTCCCGCTCCGTCCAGAGCGGGAGAAATTATTTGATAATTTCCCAAACAAAAAAGGCTATTTAGAATTGTCAAGAACAGGCACTGTTGAGTTGTCATGGAATTTTTCTTTTGAATAATCTCTGGAAGTACTGATCTGATTACAAAAAGTCTTTTACTTGAAATTTCATAGAGAGCTACAATTTTCCGAGTGCCTTAGGACATGTTTTATGGATCTATAAGGTGTTTCAAAACTGACCCGACAAAGTTTAAGGAGTTTTTGAGACCATCGAACTGAATAACTTTTACTATGGGAACAACTTTATAAAGGTGAAAAAAAAAACATAGCTGTCCCATACAGTTTAGAATAGTAAGTATTAAACGTTAGTATGGAACTGCAGATTTTTTTTTTTCGCGATTTCAAATCATCTCTGCTTTAGACCAACTTTGAAATCGCGAAAAAGAAACCTCTTTTTTTACGGTTTTAAAGCTGGTCCCGTAGTAAAAGTTATTCAGTTCGATCGATGGTCTCACAAACTCCTTAAAGTTTGTTGGGTTAATTTTGAAACACTTTATACAGGGTGACATTGAAAACATGCGACAAATCGAAATGGGAGATTGTACTCATCATTATGAACAACTTTTACTAAGGGACCAAAGCTACAATCCCAAAAAAAAAAACTGCTGTCCCCTACATTTATGTTCGCAATACCTCATCAAAATGTAGGAAAAGCAGATTTTTTTTTTTGGGATTACAGCTTTGGTCCCTTAGTAAAAGTTGTTAATAATGATGTATACAATGTCCCATTTCAGTTTGTCGCAAGTTTTCAATTTCAACCTGTATACAGGGCGTCCCACGACTGCCACATGGAGGAAAAGTACCTTAAACAAACTTCCACGCGGACGGTTTTCAATAATAGATATGAAAAGTTTTATGTGTCCTAGGTATGGACATTGATGCCAACAACCTACATTGTACTTTTCTGTTTCAGAGTGCTTTTTACGAAGTGATCATACAATGCCCCAGCAACGACGTCACAAACCTCGGAACTGCATTGAAGAAAACAAAAATCATTGATTGGAAAAGATCAATTATAGTGCCATTTGTCCCGTACAACATAATTGAATTAATTAAGATAATTTCACAAGACGTTAATGTGGAGATAGAGCTAATATTACCTTCAGCAACATTTAAATTGGACACAAAAACGCCTTATCAAGATGTTAAGTAAGTTTTTTTTTGTTTCCCATAGTCGTAGGCAGATAGCATGGTGGGCGGAGGGGCAAAGCGATCAGTTTTTAACCGACTGCGCGACGACGCAAAGGAATGTAATGTTTTTATCAGCCTATGTACCTATGTTTGTTTGTTTGTGGCGTTCTAGAGACCAACGACGTGTACCGATTTTGATGATTCTTACGTCTATCGATTTGTCTTACCTAATCACACCATTTGACAGTAATTAAAACTCATTAACCCACGAGACGCCAAATTGAGAAAAAGAAATAAATTAAAGTCTACGAACTATGCCAATCATTGTAAAGGTATTTGAAAAACATCTTTCCATCAGGTTTCTCTAATCATTTTTCATTTGTAATGACCATTATGGACCTAGAACGGATTAAAGTTGGTCAGCCCATTCTCACTAAAATTTTCAAAACTTATAATTAACGTGAAAAATAATTATTAACACGTATAAAATAAAAAAGTAAATAAAAAATCTAAAACCAGACTGCTTTAAAAAAGATGGCAACTAGATGACCTATTTCTTGATGTATCTAAATCAAATAATCTCAAGCAGTCGGAGGTTTTGCCTCCTTTTTACGCAGTCAGTTTTTTTTTATTATTTTATTTTTTAAGCTATGGGTAAGTTTTAAGGATTCATTCCAGATGTCCCCCCCCCCCCACAGCTCAAAACAAAAAAACTAGTTTTCAATATCTCAAAACATTCAAATTACAGCTGTAATTTTTTGACAGTAGAATTAAATGATTACAACACGGCAAATTGACGTAGTTTGATAATGTAATAATCCATTTATTTCTCAGACAGTAAGTACAGACAGCGTCAAAAATATCGGGACGAACCGACTGTTCAAAATGATCTCAACAACTAAGAAACTTAAACTTTATCTCGATTTGATAAAATTCTTGTCAGAATGACAGTTGCCGTGTACTTTCTTCATTTTGAAATAGTTCTTGTGTCATTGAGTTCATATTTAATTTTCATAGTTATTTAGATCATTTTGAACAGTCTGTTCGTCCCGATATTATTGACGCTGATTGTAGGTACATACGAAGATATCCCTGGCAGATTTTCGTCTATATATGCACTCAAAATACATGTAAAAATCTGAGTGTAGGACAAAGATTTTTATTGAAAAATATATCACTAGATACTAACATTTCGCCAGTTATGTTTAAGTCCCATGTAACAGGGGGCGAGCCTATTGCCATCAACCGGGCACAAATCCAGACTCCGGGCGAGCAGAATAAAAAATTCGAATAAAATTACAATGAATAATATCACATTTAAAAAGTGATATATGTCTTTACAAATTAGGTATACTTATCATGGATCTATGCATCGGTCAAAACAAAAAAAACTTTTTATACCTTCTTTTTTGTTTTTTTTTTTTTTTTTATTTTTTTTTTTTTTTTGTTTTTGGGTGGGAAATCATCAAATAACTTCTCCCGCTCTGGGCGGAGCGGGAGGGTGTGTCAGACTCTTACTGACTAAAACCCACCCGTATTCCTTCTTGTTGCCTGTGTTGCGGGGGCCTCGGTGACCCATAAGTACCTTCCCGCGACCCCGGCAGGCATCGGCCCTAGTGGACCCCTACTTTTGTGCTGACGACATCTCTTTGAGGCGCGCGTGGAATACGACGCGCCGTCGACCCGGGCCTGGTCCTTACCGGACGGTGAGCTACCCATTGCTCACCGTCCGCAAGCCCGCGCCTACGGTGGCCGGAAATCCGCCCGGGATTCCCGACGCCCTGGGCGTCTCCTGCGGCGGCTAGGGGCGAGAGGGCGCGAAACTTGCCTTTCCCTCAGCCGTCCCGCCTCCTCCTTTGCGAGCATTACTGCTTCGCAGAAGGAGGTGACGGCTGCCCATGCCCTCTCGCTCCGTACCATGGCCTGAACCAGGGCCGGACGCGAGAGGTCTCTGCCGCCGATCGCCTCCACGAGGACACGGCGGTGCTCTGCCCAAGCCGGGCAGACCTCCACCGTATGCTCCACCGTGTCCTCCAGGCGATCCACACAGTGGTGACACCCGGACGTTTCCTCCCGCCTTATCCGACACAGGAACCTCCCGAAGCTGCCGTGTCCGGTGAGGACCTGCGTCACGCGGAAGGTGAGGACGCCGTGGCGCCTCTCCAGCCACTCCTCAAAGAGGGGACTTATCGCCGCAATCGTGGCGTGCCCAGCACTGGGTTGCGACAACCGTACTTTCCATGACGCCATGAGATCCCGCCGGAGCTCCGTCCGCTGTGCCGCGATTTCTCGCGGCAGCGGACTTACGCCCCGGCGTTTCGCCTCCTCGCGCCACTCCCATACGTGCGCGAGGGCTTTTGCCTCCAGATCCCATGGCGGCAATCCGGCAAGGAGGCTCGCTGCCTCACAGGAGACCGTGCGGTATCCCCGAACCATCCGGATGGCCATGACCCTTTGGGCCGCGCTCAACCGGCGGGCTGGCCGCAGCGCCAGAGAGCGCGCCCATACAGGAGCCCCGTAGAGGGCCATGGACCACACGACCCCCGCGTAGAGCCTCCGGCAGGAGGCGTTTGGACCCCCTAGATTGGGCAGGAGCCGCTTCAATGCAGCGCCCGCCCGCTCCAGTTTGGGAGCCAAACGTCGGAAATGCTCCACGAAGTTCCACCGGCTGTCGAGGACGAGTCCCAGGTACTTCATCGTCGACTCGACGCCGATAGAAACCCCTCCTACCATTATTTGGGACCCCAACGGTGGCGCGTTCCGAGGACCATGAAAACACATGGCCTCGGACTTGTGCAGGGCCACCTCGAGTCCCAATTGCCGGATCCTTTCGACGATTGTCGCAACCCCGCGTGCCGCTAATTCGGCCGCCGCCTGGTGCGACCTCCCCTGCGCCAGGACCAACGTGTCGTCAGCGTAGCACACTACGCTGACGCCGCTAGGGAGGTCGGCGCGCAGCACCCAGTCGTATCCGATGTCCCACAGATGCGGCCCCAGGACCGATCCCTGTGGGACACCGCACGACATCTCTTGCCGGTTCCACACTCCCTGGTGACCGGGGTAGATGACGGCCCTGTCCGTCAAATAGGCCTCGACCACACGACAGAGGTAGGTCGGCATCCGGTGATACCGGAGTGCCTCCCTGATGCAACTCCAGGGCAGGGTATTGAAGGCATTGGCGATGTCTAGGGACACCGCCAAGACGACCCCACCCTGGGCAACAGCATTCCCCGTCGTCAGGGCTCGCACACGCATGATGGCGTCCACCGTAGAGCGCCCTCTGCGGAAACCAAACTGGCTCTCCGCCAAATCCGGCCCCACCCGCACCAGCTGGCCGACGAGGCGGTCTGCAATGACTCTTTCAAAGAGCTTGCCCACCTCGTCGAGCAGCACGATGGGCCGATAAGCGGACGGAGAGTCCGCAGGGCGCCCTGCCTTCTTTATGAGGACCAGTTTCCCCGTCTTCCAGCGAAGCGGGAACTGGCCCCTCTCCATGCATGCGCTTAGGAGCCCCCTAAGTCGAGGCCCGAGAGCCTCCAAGGCCAGGACACAGGCCTTCCCAGGTAAGCCTTCGGGTCCTGGGGCGGTATTTTTGGCATTAAGCCTGCGTACCGCCGCTCTCATTTCTACCTCAGTCACCTCCGGAGCATCGTCGTCGTCGTCGGCGGTGTGGTCCGCATCGGGCACCGCAGTAGGCGGAGCCATTGGCGGGGAGGTGTGTTCCCCTCGGGAAGGGAACAGAGCGCTCACCACGTCCTCCACAAGCTGGGGCCGGAGACTCTGCGTCAGCGGGGGAGCCCATGGGCGGAGTTTATCCCGCACCACTTTGTACGGGCGTCCCCACGGGTCCCTGTCCAGAGTCCCCAGCGACTCCTCGCGGGCCAACCCCCTGGCCCGCAGGATCTCCGCTTGGAGGGCGGTCTTCGCCGCTCTGTACCCCTCGTACAGCTCCGCCTGAATGGCTTCCGTATCCGGAGGTTTGATACGGAGCCTGCGGTGCCTGGTGTACCGGCGTCGCGCAGCCACGCACGCAGTGCGCAGAGCCGTCAGCTCCTGCGACCACCAGTACACCTGGCGCGCGGCACGTCCAGGCTGGACCCGGGGCATTGCCACGTCACATATGTCGGACATGGCCTCCCGGAACCACTCCGCCTCGTCGTTGATGTCGGCAGGCCTGTCCGGTGGTGACACCCAGGCCTGCACGATCGAGGCTTCCAGGAGGAGCTCCCGGTCCAGCTGCTTCAGCGCCCACCGCGGACCACTCGGGGCCCGTCGGACCGGCGCGTCCGAGGTCTGGGCGGAGACGTCGAACCGGATATACCGGTGATCGGAATAGGTCTCCACCCCCTCTATGACACGCCAGTCAACTACACGCGGCGACAGAGCGGGGCTGGCGAACGAGATGTCCACCACTGATTCACCCCGCATCCGCACACACGTGGGGACAGAACCCCGGTTTAGGACGACCAGGCCTGTCTCCAGAGCCCAGTCCTCCACCATCCTGCCCCGTGTGTCCGTTAACCGGGAACCCCAAGCCAAATTCTTGGCATTGAAGTCCCCGAGGACGAACACGGGGAGGGAACCAAACCCGACGACGACGTCTCTCAACTCCGCAAGGGAGTTGTGGAGCTCGGCAAGAGTTCGGTTCGGAGAGAAGTAGACCCCTACCACGACAATCTCCCCGAACCGTGCTGCTACTCAACCCCGTCCTCTCTTGACGGCCTCGAGGGACGGAGTACCGGCGGCGGCCGACAAAATTAGGGTCACTGAGCCGCTCAGGTCCTCCACCCAGTCATCCCTGGGCGGGACAAAGTACGGCTCAGCGACCACGGCGATGTTAATCGACCACTGTGCCATGCTCTGGAGCAACAGATCCTGAGCGGCGGCGCAGTGGTTGATGTTCGCCTGGAGGAGGCGCAATGGGGCCATTAATGGCACTCCATGTCAGCCCCCTCTTGGGCCTCCTTCCCAGCCCCCTGAGAGGGGCCTGCCGCAGCGGCCACGGTGGCGACGGCGACGACGGCGGTGTTGGAGGCGGCAGCGGCGGTGGCAGTGGTGACGGCTGCGGTGGTGACGGCGGTGGTGGAGGGCTTGCCTCTGGCCCTGGCTTTGGTGGGTGGGGCGCAGGCCTTGCCCCCCATCCGGTGCTCGGCCGGCTTGCCAGCCGCCGCACATACGGCACAGTGCGGCGTGGCATTGCACGAGCCGGCCTTGTGCCCGGGCAGACCGCAGCGGTAGCAAAGACCGCTGCGGTCCACCTCCGAGGTGCAATTCGCTTGCACGTGGTTGCCCACCTGGCAGCGGAAGCACCTCAGAGGTCTGGGTTCCAGCAGTTTAACCTGTGCTGACACCCAGCCCACCAATAACCTTTGGCCCTCTTTGGCAATATTTTTGGCCGCCGACACGGGGCAGCTCACCATAGCGGTTTGCAGCCCCGCGGAGTCAGGATGGATGGTGCACACCCTCACCTGCTCGGCAGAGCACCCCCCAGTCCTAACTACTGCGGCGACCACCTTTTCCTCCGTCACGGAGTCGTCCAGGCCCATGATGCGCATGCTAGCGCACTTGGTGGGCCTGGACACTCGGACCTCGTCCGCATTTAGGGACGCCCTGAGCCTTTCGGCCAGAGCGTCAGCGGCCGGGCCACTGGCCGCACCGGGGACCTCCACCATTCGGGCCCCAGTCGCCGTTACCTTCATTTTTAGGCCAGTGGCAGCGCCGAGCTCCTCGAGGCGCACCACCTCACCCACCTTCGCCATAACAGTCTTGTAGGACACGCCCTTCTTTTCCGCATCCGGCTGTAGTGTAATCACTACGGCTGCGGAATTCGGGGCGCGGAGCCTAGCCGCGGCGGTGCGCTTCTTGCGCTGCTGCCGCCTCTCTCTCTTTTTGGCCGCTCTTGCTGCCTTACCCGCCTTCTTCTTCTCCCCGGCCACTTGCCATTCGGCATCGGCCGGAAGAGATTCAGGAGGCGGCGGCGGCCGTCTCACCACCAGGGTCGATGCCTTCGCCGCCAAGGCCGGAGCCCTCTTCACCTGGACTGGAGCTCTCGCTGCTGGGGCTGGAGCCCTCGCCACCTGCGCTTTTGCCGTGCCATTGCTCTGCCCCGACGACCCCGGTTTGGCCGTGCCACCCGCGGCAGCCGAGTATGAGGCGGGCTTCTGCTTGCCCGAGGCCGGCTGGCTCGCCGCCAACGGGGGGCGCAGGACGATGGCCTCCAGGGCGGAGAAACGACTCCGCAAGGAAGCCATTTCTTGCCGCACCAAGGTCAGAACCCGGTCCTCCACAGACACGGGCCGTCCCTGTCCCTGCTGTTGCCCCCCTTGCGGCTCCATCTGAGGGCCGGATCCTCGGAGCCCAGCCAGGTCCGCTCGGAGCTTCTCATTTTCCTTTCGGAGAAGCTCCATGGCGGCTATCAAGCGGGCGACCTCCGCCCGCATCTCTGACATGCCGTCCGGAGGAGGCCTGACGTGGAGGGCCTCCGCTGCCGCCACAATAGAGGCCGTGGCCGCGGCTATGGCCTGATCCTTAGAGGACCTGAGCCTCTTAACGGATACAGCCTTGATCGCCGCGGCCACCACCTCCGCAAACCCATCCACACGCTCCGAATTGGAGCCATCGGCGTCCGGCCCCCCGCCGGAAACCTCAGAGAGGGGCCCCTCCATGGCGAACTTCTCAGCTCGCTGAGCTGGCCGAGCTGGGCTGGTTGCCTCGGCTGGACTGGCTCGGCTCGGCTTTCTGGGGTCCCTAGAGGAGGGCCCTCTGTCCACCCCTTTAATTCCTCGGGCTCCACCCCGCCGGCTGGAGTGTATCTTCTTCGTCCTCCGCCCGACCCCTTCGTCGGAGGACGACCCCGAGTTGGGGCGCTTCGGGGCTCTTAAAGACCCTCTCTTCCTGTCCCTGGTCTGTTCGCGCTTTGAGCTCCCAGAGCTCTTTGCGCCGGATGCAGCGTCGGATTCCGACCCCGCATCGCTCTCCTCCTCTTTACGTCCGGTTGTTTTTTTTTTGTTTTAAAAATGTGTCCATATTGTTCCCACGAGTGTGGGGGATCTATTCAGTCCACCTAGGTTCACCCCCTGTCCCTAGGTAAGTGTAAATTTATAACCCAACCAGGGGGTCCACTGGTACCCTGGCTGGGGGTGCGCTAACGACTGATGCGCCACCTACAACTACGAAGTTGCAGATGACACTACTCCTCAGCCATTCATATCCTCGCCACGCACCAAAACTTGATATTAGAGGAATTGTTTATAGAGGTTATCTTCCTCCATCTTCCTGCATTATGTGTACTTACTTCAGATAGTGCCTAAATTAGTTTTGTTTAAAGAATATTTGTTGTTCGATATCAATTCCGACAGCAAATACTTTATTTTTTTGGGGTGGGAAATCATTAAATAACTTCTCCCGCTGTGGGCGGAGCAGGAGGGTGTGTCAGACTCTTACTGACTAAAACCCACCCGTATTCCTTCCGTTGCCTGTGTTGACCCTTTAGTACCTTCCCGCGATCCCATGTAACAGGGTGAGCCTATTGCCATCAACCGGGCACATAAAACTAGGCAGGTAAGTAGACTAATAGGTATTATAAAGAGAAAAGATTTGATTTTTTGTATGTGACGCTAAAACATCCGTTTTAGCGTCACAAAGAAACGGATTTTAATTGAAATTTGGCACACGGATAGACCATGATTTAGGTTAGGCTTAGGACATAAGGTACTTTTTATCCCAATATTCCCACGGGATCGAGACTTATGCGGGTGAAAGCGCGGGGCGCTGCTAGTGAAAGAAAAACGGTATTTTTTTGGTGCATTACGGACTCTTACGTCTCTTATGTCATTTTATGATCGTATTACGTAGACATCTTCAATAAGTCACAGTTAAACAGAATTAGCATATGTAAATCATATGGTTATGTATGTAAATAGCATGCTCGGATAGAGTTATGGCCATATTATGCGGTTACCTGGTATCTAATGGCCGATATGGCTACCCAATTTTTTTTAGAACTGAGCTGCTGTCAAAATTGCATTGCCCTACTTTGTGGGAAGTTATGTCATTATCTTTATAGTTTTATCATGCTTCATACATATTTGTACACGTTAAATGATAAAATGGGACTTTACTCAGTTAACCCTTCATTACTCGCGCTAAAATACTTACATTGTCATTCATGCGGGGTCTGATAGACCCCAATTTTTGATTACTAATGAAGCACTGAAAAATCTGCTAATAAGCATCTATTGGAAAAGAAAAGGCGGTAGACTTAAAAATCTCAGAAATATGAATGCTTATTACCAGCGGGGGTCTGTCAGACCCCGCGCGAGTAGGTAATTAAGGGTTAAGAAAAAGTACAAAAATGGCAAAAGTTAAACGGTCCGGTGCAACCACTATCCGGATAACATTATACCTCAGATAAGCAATTTGTTCTTGGAGCGGCAAATGGCTAAATAATAACAGCCGCACGGGTTGATCGAAGGTTAAGCTACGCTTGCCGCGGTCGGTTCGTGGATGAGTGACTATCCATATCGAGACCCCTCCATGCCTTCGGAAGCTCGTTAAGCCGTTGGTCCCGGCTGTAATAAGGAATATGCATGTATTTTTTTTTTCACTAAATTAATAAAATACAGTCGTATAAACCCAAGAAAAGTATTAAAACCTAAATTCTGACTGCTTCATCAATTTTCTACTACATTTCAAACGTCCGTTTCTGTTGCGGTCATGATGTGACTTCATTTACCACGAAACTTTAAAAAGAATCAGTACGCAATTTTAAAAAGAAGTTATCAACATTATTGATTAGAAAAAGTTAACACTTGATTAACGATTTTCTAAATGACAATGACTGAAATTTATCCTAATGTAAATTCCAAGTATAATATTTTTATGCAATTTAACGACATGTCGTTGGTATGTATACCAACTTACTTAATTGTACCCGTATTGAAATGTAATTCGTAATTTTGTATTACCTATGACACTATTTTTTTCGATTACCTATTCGTTTACTTCATTCATTAATGTTTGCATGCCTAATCTAAGGTAAATTGTATAAAGGTTACATTTTTTTTTAAACCTTATCTCATGTACCTACAATTTATGCAAATAAATAATCTATAGTTTACTTTACTGCTTTGCTTACATCTGTTTTTTAGCCCCAAATCATATAAATTTAATTATGTTTGGTGCTTTATTCATGCAGAAATCGCACTTACTCACTTACCTTAGTGAGATTTTAAGCACATTGCAAAGATTAGATTTTTATTCACATAGTTTTTCCCGTCACTTTCGGCATTGTCAAAAAGACAACTTTGAGTGTGTGTTATGTTCCATCAAAAAAAAAAAGCAACAAAACAATGAATTGTAAAACAAGTAATGCATTAAAAACAGTAAAAAAAATAGGAATTTGTTTCTTGACGTCTACACAATGTGTATTTAAATAATAAATACGTTTTGAATTACGTGCATATTTCCTATTCGTAGATCTTTGACAGTCTTTACGGGTAGTCAGAAGCTCAAAAGTCTGATTTCCCAGTAACTGAGTTTTGTAGGTCACATAGGCAGTCGCTCCATGTAAAATACTGATATTCAGCTGGATCCAGTTAGATTGGAAGCCGACCCTAACGTAGTTGGAAAAAGGCTAGGCAGATTGATTGATAAGCAATTAATTCCTGCTGATATTAGAGAAGTATTCTACAAGAGCTCACACCATTCTTTTTCTTAACAGCCTTCCATTGGACATAACCTTCGAGTTTCTAACAAACAAATACCTAGACATTATCGACTCCACATGGCCGCACCGCTACCCCTCATCATCTACGTACTTCGAACTCCTCATAGAAAACAAGTATGGGTACGGCCTCTTCCTAAACAATACTTTAATCTGCTGGCTCCTTATCAACGAATCTGGGAACTTATTACATATGTACACAGTCAAGGTTAGTATATAATATTTACTTTATGAAGTATTAGGGTCTTTTTTTTCAGTGATTTTTTTAGTTTAGAGGCCTTCCCAAATGTTCTTTCTTTGATATTGTTCGTTGAGTCGTTGAGAACAATTTCATGAAGTTTTCATAAAAAATGTTCTACTGAAGTCGCGTCGCGTCTGTCTGCCTTTAAGTTCTGAGATGAACTACACGATTCTTGACAAATGCGTGCACTGGCTGGAAAGGTCCACTCAAATCTGTGTGGTTCTTTCCACAAAATGCCATCTCAGACACTAATCTGCATTCTGACCAAGATTATGTACTTTAAAAGTGAATGTGACCTCTGAGTTTGTTTTGAGGAGCGGGAGGGTGTGTCAAACTTACTGACTAAAACCCACCCGTGTTCCATCCGTTGCCCGAAGCCACGGTATCCCTTTCGGACTTTCCCGCGGCAGTAGTTTACCTAACGAAGTTAAAAGTAAAACTATCACAGCTAAGTAGGCTTTACAAGTTAACGAGTAATAGGCGACCAACTTACATTTGCAATCGGAATGTTTGGGAGAACATGTTTATCATCTACAATATTAAGTTTGTTCTTGGGATTAATTCATCAGAATTACAGAACCCTTCATTGTGCGTGGTCCGACACGCACGCGGCCCACTTTTTTAGACTTGTCGGATAAGAAATAGGTCCCAACCTCGTCTAAAGTTGGTTTTTTTATCCCAGATAGTAAGTAATTCGACATATAAAATCGTTGACGTTTGTTTTTTTTTCAATTTGGAGTTTGACATTTGCACCTGTCAGATTACATCTGGGATTTAAAAAAGAACTTTGGATTTAAAACATAATTTATTTTTGACGTGTAAATAGTGTTTTTTGAACCAATTTACAGAAATAAAAATCATTTCAGGAACATAGGCAGAAAGGGTATGCAGAGCTGCTACTTAAATTAGTCAGTAATGTTTTGATAAAAGATGGTAAGATTGTGTGTGCGTATTGCCTGGAAGATAATTATAACGCTTGTAAGTTGTATAAGAAAGCTGGGTTTGTCAGAAGTGAAGGTGTCGCATGGTGCTATTTGCGTAGTACAATAAATTAAATGTTTCCAGGAAGTATTGCTGTTTTATTTGGATCTTGAAACTTACTTGAGCGTTAGATAATTATTATACAGGTTGGCCGGTGAAGTGACGTCTAAAGGTAAAATTTTGATGCCTTTTTATTTATTTATTTATTCCCTCCAAACATTCAAATATCCTTTAATACTTAATGCACACATAAAAAAAATAAAAAAATAATAATTGTACACTTAAAAATTACATAGTTCCACTGCTTGTGCCATGACAAATTCTACATTCTTTCAAATTCGACCAAAGCGCAACAGAATATGTCGTTGTCATCAGCAATGAGGTTGAGAGTGTGGAGCGCACTCTTCAGCGGCGCCTCACGCACAAGTTAGTTCGGCGGTACCGCCAGCAACCCGCTGACGACGACGACCCACATACCCGTCTGGCACGACTAGTTCCTCCCTTCGCAAAATATCCGCATTGTGTATCTTCCCTCTAATTATCTTAAGTAACTAGTGTGAGTTGCCTTCTGACCCTCAGTTCAAAATATCCGACCATACCTAAGATAAATAGTGTGTGATACATCAACGGATAAAATGGATACACCCCATATTCCCTCATATATTGATATCTAATAAATTTAGTACGCGCTCCAATATGAGACTATATTTAGTTTAATGCGGAGCCCAGATATGTAACTGCATTACATTCTAATTGGCTCCTTACTAAAGCATTATACAATGCCGTTATAGCTTTAATATTTGTGAAGCCTTTATTGCGGGACATCCAAATCACCCCATGTTCCGCGATTAGGTATTAGTAGTTTAGGAGATAGATTTTATTTAATGATTTTTGTGATAATTCATCACCATAATGTCAAGTACCCCCTTAAAAATTGTGGTTTATCTGGGCCATATGGAACATGACTGAAATTGAGTAGAGAGTTCAAAATTACTACTGAAGGGCTTCACAATATTAAAAGTATGAGGAACAGGGTGTAAAGTTCACTCATCCTCCGACCAGATGGGTGTTGTGTCTGATGAGCGAAGTCGTACAATTCTATGCTAGTTGCGCGGTAAACTCTGCTTGCGCGATACAGGATTTTGCGTGACGTCAGTGTGATGCGTAGTTCGCATGTGGCGATGTAGATGCCGCCTCAGGTGTTTAAGATCCTATTGACTTGATTTACTTTTGTTTCCTTTGCTCCATTATAATAAAGTCACAAATCAAGGCCCAGTTCTTGACTGACAAAAGCATCTATTTATTGTTCAACTGATATAATAAACCTGTTCCTTTTCGACATAAGGATCAAGTTTACAAAACTGCATTTCTCAATAAGATAGGTAAATGTAGCGTTGTTCCACAAACAATGGGACACTTAATATTGTGTTTAGCGTGACCTGTTGTCTGCCGTCTGATGGACGCTACAGAAGGTGCAGATTGCCATACGCACGCTAAAGGTGGCTTCCCACGGTTCGGGATATTGTGGATTATCCATTAAGTATTCCATTATGAAACCGAACGGGTGGTGCGGCGAGAGCGGGACGCGGATTTTTATGGCCAAGGTCAACAGCGTTTACCCGACTCTTACGAAGAATAATTAGATAAGTACAATGTAGATTAATTAAATTAAATTAGATAAGTACCGATCGAGTCTAGAAAGGGGCTGTCACACAAGTGTGAATGACACAGACGACGCAAAAACTACAATGCCTAACTTTTTCTAAAACCTATTAGCTACGGTCGGTTACTACCATAGTTTCACGACTATACTCCTGTAAAGTCAACCCTACCTAATCGGGGGCAACCCACAAATGTCCACTACTAAACACGGGTCCTCCCTATAGACCACAATTAACACTTTGAGGAGAATACGCCTGCAATAACTTGGTCGGCAGGCAGTTTGAAGACCAAAGTATGATAAGTTTGGGATGAAGGTCAATTATATTTTCCTTTAGAGGATTGTACATTTTTACTTCATAAGATAAAGATAAATTTAGACATACACATATAGATGGAAACATAATTTTACCGGACTAACATGTTTATTTTTTTACCCGACTGCCTCAGAAGGGTAATGTTTTTCGAGAGTATGTATATAATATATGTATGTATGTAGGTATGTATGTGTGTGTATGTCTTTTTCTTTGGCACACTCTGTAGCCTAAACGGCCTGGTGGATGTTAACATATGAGGTGTCCTTAGATTCGTCTTAATTGTGGGAGTGACATAGGCTATATAATATTTATAAATTGCATCTGCAAATACAAAAAAAGGAGAGGAAGGGTTTTTTCTTAAATTAATAATTGCAACAATATTGGTATCAAATAAAAGCTAGTAATGAGTAATTTTCAAATACATATATTACTAAAACTAAAAAGCTTGAAATAAAATAAATTATTTAAAAAACAAAAACCCGACTGCAAAAACACATAGGTAACTGAAAAGGGAAAAACAAGTATTCTAATCTATAGAATTTTGGTCTTGCAGGCGGGACAGTCGAATAATCTGAAATATAGTGTAACTTTTGATTGTCCCCCGCCTGCGATACCAAAATTATATAGATTAGAATACTTGTTTTAACCCTTTCAGTTACCTATGTGTTTTTGCAGTCAGGTTTTTTGTTTTTTAAATAATTTATTTTTTTATTAAAAGAAAAAGAAAAAAAATGTTTTGCCTCACTCTGCGTACAAAATGTTTGTTATTAATGAAATGGGCAATTATTTTTTATTTTTTTTGAGAATATAATATAATATATTTAGATAACCAAATTACAAGATAATTATTAACATTAACTAAATTAAATTAAAACTAAGTTAAGCCTAAAAAAGGCCCTCGGGGCATTGTACCGAGGATGCTGGCGGCATTTCCTCGCTGAATTGCAATGCTGATGCGTTGCGCGAGAAAGCCGCCAGCTTTTCGGTCAGCAGTTACATCAACTAGACGTTTCGCGATTTCCGCAAATAACTTGTGCGCACTGGCTCCATGCACGAAAAAAAAAACAATTTCTACAAAAATTTCTTATCTAATTGTGAGAAAGCTTGAAGTCATTGAAAAATTTGTCTGTGTAACTATAAAAGTATAGTTTTCTTGGTGCTAAACCATTCGTATCACTCACAGCACCTGTTCATAGTACATAATATACGCGCTCTCGAAAATATAGGATATTTCGCTTTTGGTTTACATAATGAAGACATTGTTCATAAAATAAATTATTGATTTTATCTGCTAAAATTCTATAGATATGCTTGCTTTTCTCTTTTCAGTTACGTGTTTTTGCAGTCGGGTTTTTTGTTTTTTTTTTAGAAAATTGTTTTTTATTGGAAGCTTTATAGTTTTATTATTATATAATTATATATATGGAATTGACTCATTACTAGCTTTTATTTGATATCAATATTGTTGTATTTTATTTTTAAAAAAAACCTTCGTCTCCCGTTTTTGTGTTTGCAGATGCAATATATAAATATAGCCTATGTCACTCCCACAATTAAGACGAATCTAACAACACCTCTTATGTTAAAATCAATCAAGCCGTTTAGGCTACAGAGCGTGCCAAAGAAATAGACATACATACATACATACTCTCGAAATACATTACCCTCCTTCTGGGGCAGTCGGGTAAAAACGTATGACGTTACAATACGTTCAGCGTCATCCCACTTTCTACGTCGCTCATATACCTACTTACCTATGCATAATTAAATAGAGCTTTGCCCTACTACAGACTGGTATCAATTACGTCATCAAAATTTACGAAAATGTCAGCAATTAGTGTCACCGTAGACGCCGAGAACATCAAGAGATAAGAGATTTATCGGTAGGTAAATTAATTATCATTATTTACATAATACATGATTGGATGTGTGTTTTAGGGAAGTGTAAATTGTTTAAGTAATTGGTTTTTTATAATAATGTTTTTTCTTCACACTGAAAATATTTTGATAGCACTCAATGCAACGTAAAAGGTTGAAATAAGCTGGAAATACTGACATGGCAATAATTTTAACTTTAAATTGAACGACATAATTTTTTAAATAAATACTTACCTTTGACTAGGTTCCAATTATTAGGAATCAGTTTATGGCTCATACATTGAAAATTCGAATTCAAACAGTTTCATCCGTCACCTTACACTTCAGGTTAGGTTAAAAACCAACGTCAGGCACTAGTTGTGTTTTTTTTTTTGCTGAACTGGGCCTTTTTGTCACAACCGTGAGGCACACTTTCCTGCTAATTTCTCACTTAAAACTTATTATTTGTTTTTTTTTTATTTGTAGTATACGAGTAAGTAGCTGTGTTGTGTGCCCTTTTAGCCTGTGCTAAATAGAAGTATTTTCGTTCTTTTTTTTACTTTCAAATTTTCTCTCGTATAAAATCAAAGTCAAAGTCAAATTATTTATTTCAAATGGGCACATAGAAGGCACTTTTGAACGCAAAATTTACAAAAAAAATAGAATTGATTCTTGTTGCCCCCTCCCAAATGTAGTTTCGTATGGAGAAGAATGGGCAAGTAACTCCACCGATACTCTTTTAAAATGTTTTACAAAATTTTGTATAGGTACATTATATAATTATATGTGAAGACGATGCACCTAGAATAAAATTACTATACCAAAATAGGTAAAAAAGAATTAAAAATGAAAAAATGACATAAATTAATTGTAAAAGTATACGTTTTCCTAAAAATAATAAATAAAGTAATAAAGTAATAGGTCGGTGTGTGAGATAAAGTAAGTATATGCGAAGGTATACTGCTTTTTATATCTGAACCATTTCATAAGACGCCGGCGGCAAGTGGTCTCAAATCCAACAGTCTGCTAATTTTGTAATATAGAAGAAAAATGTGTTGTGTGACCTATTAATTCTATTAATAACAATAGAACGTGTTTTATTTTGTTCCTATAATTTATTGGTGTCCATTACTATTCTATTTTCTTTCTTTTATTCAGTAACCAGCTTTTGCCCGTGGGTTCGTCCTCGTGGATGTCGGAGAATATCCCACGGGAACGTACTACCGGGATTACTATATATATTAATCCAGGAACGCAATTCTCGCGCATCTCGTATTCGTTATAAACTATATGTGTGCCAAATTTCATCCAAATCCGTTCAGCCGTTTTTGTACCAATCTGGAACATACATCCAGATAAACGGACAAAAATCCAAAAACTATTCAGGTTTGGCATTAGACTCGTTCTCACACCTCGTAGCAGTTACTTTTTTTCAAAAATATTCAGTGTACAGTTTTGATTTCGTTACTGTTACTACCCTCGACGAAAAAGAGGGGTGTTATAAGTTTGTAGAGTGTATCTGTGAGTCTGTCTGTGGCATCATAACTCCTGAACGGATGACAAGATTTAGTTTTTTAAATATATTAATGATTTATTTTTATGAAATCAATCAATCAATCAATATCTTTATTATGGATCATAGGTAGGTACATAATACGGGTCTTAAAATAATTTTGTGATCAGCTATGTCCCGCCCATATGGCATACAATAGTCAATGACATGCAAATTACAAACATTAAGAATACATAGTTTACAAATGATTAAATTATTAAAATGTCACATAAAATGTTATTAAGCTATAGATGATTACATTATTAGAATGTCACACAATTTTAAAGAGAACAATAAACACAGGTTGGTACACATCAGAGGACTACTGAACGCGTCGTGACTGAGGGAGACTGTATTGGAGTAGAGATTTGTCTGATAGGAATTCTTTTATAGAGTAGTAGCATTTGTTTACTAGCAGATCATGGAGATTCTTTTTGAATTTTGTTATTACTGGTAATATTCTAATAGGTCCCGGAATATTATTAAAGATGCGACCAGCTGTACAAAAGATACTTTTATTCATTAAATGAGTCTTGCTAGGTACTATGCGTAATTGGTCCTTGCGCCTTATACGAGTGTAGTGGTTATACAACTCAATATTGTTTTTGACAAACATTGCGGTCTCAAATATATAAATGCATGGAAGTGTTAATAGGTTCATCTTTTTAAAAAATGGCTCACGTGAATCAGTTTGATTTATGTTAAATATCGCTCTGATGCAACGTTTTTGAGCAATGAAAGCACGCTTCTTGTCTGTACTGTTGCTCCAAAATATTACATTATATTATCACATTATATTATTATATTATCTGAGGGTAGAGCTTACGTATCCGTGGTAAGCTGTTAATAGTGTAGATTGACTTTCTAATTTCCCTAATCTGTGAAGTGCATATGAAAACTGTCCCAGCTTTTTGCATACATGGTCAATATGTAATTTCCAATTAAGATTGTTGTCGATATGTAGCCCTAGAAATTTTGTTACTTCAGTCTCACCTATGTTGTTATCTAAGTAAGGGATTTTTAAAGTACCCGTACGTCTAGTTCGTATTTTAAAATTCATTATTTTAGTTTTGTCAATGTTAATCTTTAAATTATTCGTTTTAAGCCAGTCTATAATTAATAATATTGTTTGGTTAATGTCTGATTCTAAATTAATTGTATTATCATTAGCAAATAGTACAGTGCTATCATCAGCAAATAGTGTAATGTCATGTTTTGTTACCGAAGGCATGTCATTTATATAAACAAGGAAGAATAAAGGACCCATAATACTCCCTTGTGGAACGCCGAATTTAGCAGTTCCAGTTTCAGAAACATATACTTGTTCTGTTTTAGTAGAGGGATTTATCCTCCTTACTTCTGTGAGCTGTTGTCTGTTGTTAAGGTAATATGATTCTATAAGTTTGTACACATTGCCTCTAACTCCATATGCATACATCTTTCTTAAGTGAATCTTGTGGTCAACTCGGTCAAAAGCTTTCGACATATCCATGTATAGCGCTACAGACGGCAGCCCTTTGTCCAGGTTGGACATTACCTTATGTAAAAAGTTATATATTGCCATATTAATGGCTTTGTTTTTCCTGAAACCATATTGGCTGGACGTTAGAATATTGTGTGTTTCAAAGAAAGTATAGAGACAGTTAAACATCACTTTTTCAAAAAAAATTGCAGAAATAGGTATCAGTGCTATGGGCCTATAGTTACTCATATTTCATTTATCTCCTTTTTTAAATACTGGCTTTGTAATCAGTGATAGGAATAGGTAGTGCCTATTAGCCTAAACTTCGAAGAACAGAGACAAGAAACGGAGACTTCCTTAGGACTAAATTATTTCCGGCACATCTGTCTCGAAATTTCGAGACAACACTTAAATACATTTAAAAAAATGTGTTATTTGGAATAAGTAATTCGTCTATATTTATCTAAAGTTTGTCTATAAATGTGATAGTTTGTATGGATGTCCATTACTCAATGCCACTGAAAATGCTGATTTTGGTAGTGATATAGATTAAGGTGTAGAATAGCACATATGCTACTTCCTATTAAAAAAAAAGTATAGTTCCCATGGGATACAAAAACAATAGTACACGCGGGAAAAGCCGCGGGCATTAACTAGTAAAAAAAAAACGTAAGGGTCCTTTCACACCACCGATACTGTCTGGCGATTTTTGGAGATTTCTATGCAAAAAAAAACGAAAGAAAAAATGCTCAAAAATCGCCGGTCGATATCGCTCTAGGTTCATTAAATAATTAATGGGCTCTAAAGGAAAAATAAAACACATAGAATATTGTTGTAACAAATATATGTATATTTATATTATTTTAAAATATGACGTAATTGGAAACCATGAAACAACATGTACAGAAGGAAAGATTTAAGAAACAAATTTATGTTTATCTATCTTTAAATATCTATGTCATATTTATTTTACTGACGTTGAGGGATGCAATTTTTACTCAAATCAAAGTACAAATTAACCTTTGAAGTTTACAAATTAATATTTGAAGCATTTAGGACAATCAGTTTTAATACTGAACTACTAACTGTTCGGTTTTGATAAAGAACTTGATGCATCAAAAATTGCTAAGAATTTGAAAATCTATATTTGTGTTACAAATACCATAAAAAATAAAGAACGATTTTAATTTAATCATCGTGATTCGATTCGTCAAGTTCAGTATCAGAACCTAAATTTTCTTTGTCAGATGAGTCATCTAAGTTAAAATACACAATCATATTTTTTTTCTATATTTTCAACTGTCAGGCGATTTCTTTTTATGTTAAGAATCCATTTATATGTTGAAAATGACCTTTCAACATCAACTGAGGTTAAAGGCGCGTACATATAGTATGATCGCTCATCCTTTCCTGCTCTTATCGCTTCACATATGTCTCTAATTTTATCTAAACCGGGATTTCTGTCCATGACATTTACGAGTTTATTTTTTATAAGCTCAGATGAACACCAGCTAAGCACAGTTCTCACGTGATCATATTTGATCACGAAAAATCGAATTTAACTCTAACGGAATCCTTTGAAATATTTTTCAAAGGATTCCGTTAGAGTTAAATTCGATTTTTGTAATTTCTTTAATCCAATTTGTATATCTTTAAAATATTCCTCAATGTAGTCCAAGTCCGATTTCAAGTTTTCCTTTTGAAGAACATTTTTGACACACCTAATAGATAGCGCTTCGGAACTTCTTAAAAGATTTACAATTGTTTTAATTTGATCATAATATTTTGCATAATATGACACTGCCTCCAACCAAGTACCCCATCTTGTAATAACGGGTTCTGGAGGAAGCGGCATGTGGGGAAAGGTGTTTTTTAACAAGCGCACTCTATTAGGTGATTTTAAAAATATTTTTTTTTACGTTTGAAATTAATTCATCTACATCTGAGTATTCGTATCGTATTTTTTCTGCCACGAGATTCAGTGCATGTGCTAAGCAAGTGACGTGTATCATGTTGGGCAAATAATTTTTCAGCACAAGTCCCGCTTTTAGCATATATGCTACACTATCAGTGCATAATACAGCAACGTCTCCTACTTTGGATTCATACAAATCGCACCACATATTTTCAAAGCAGTCTATTACAAATTGGGCAATTGTGCTCCCATTAACAATTTCTAGTACTTTGCAAGCAACTAAAAATGGTTTTTGTGTGATCGCATTTAAAGGTTTTACAAGTAAATGTACCATGTATCTCATCTAAAGATACCCACAGCTTTTGATTTGCAATTTGTTCATAAATCGAGTCAATTTTAGTTTTAAAAATCTTATCTAAATAAACTTTTCTCAGCAATGATTGCTCAGGAAGCTTTTGTCGATTTGTACAATTGCAGCAAATATATTTATGGAAGAATTTTTTGAAAGCGGGGTTGTTTACTTGAATCCAAGGTATATTACATAATATGAGAAATTGTACTAGGTCCAAATAAAATTCTTCATTTGGTTTTTTACTTGTCCCTTTGTGTTTCGGACCTTTAACGTGCCTCTTGACACTACTAAGTTTAGCTGTTATACTGCTCTCGCACTTAGAACAGTAAATCAAATTACTGGCCGGGTCGTGATATAATTCAGGATGAAGTCCAATCCAACTTTGTACTGTTGCTTTCTTAGGCTTGTTCGCCATCTCCAATCTTACTGGTCTCCAAAAAGATGTACGATGGCAAGTACCTAAAATAAAATAAAATTTTAAGTTTTCCATGCCTCAAAAGGAATAACGAACCTTTATAGATACAGGGAGGTGGAAAGGAAAGCGGGAGAGGTGCGCGCATTCCAGCTAGGTGCATCGATTGTATCGATTTAAAGATTTTATTCTTTCATTTTACGCTTTAATAAAGAAAAACGGTTAGATAATATGAACACGCGTAACATCATTGTTATTGAATTTTTTTTTTCGCATTTTAGTCAATGCGCAAAAGACATATTCCTTTTTGGTTCAAATATTAAAAGAACCGGTCAGAAAAATAATATATTTTGATAGAATTCGTCCACCTTAGCAATTCTTTATGACACCAAAGATTTCATTACTATGCTTGGTAGTATTGAAGTTCACTTTTATATTTGAACCAAAAGTTAAATGCGTATGTTTTTTTTTCTTTAACTCTGTTTCATACACAATAATTATCTTAAAAACTCCACTAAAAAATATCAAGTTCATACAATTGCATATCAATCTAGACTGTCAAATTGCTAGTTTAAGATAAAATAATATATACATTAATGCTCTTCTTTATATCTAACTTACTGTTTGTTTCCCTACAAGAAATAAAATAAATAACTTTAGCCAAAACATTAAAAAGTAATAAATGTTGACTTACCGTATTATTTGATGTAGACAGACAGGAACAATGTTATTGCAGCAAATCGTAATCCATAAATTCAAGCTAAAGTAGTCGTATTAAGAAGATCCAATGAACCAAAAAACGAGCGAGGGTGAAAAACAATATTCACAAAAACAATACAGGAAGATGCGCACTTAACAAACCGAAGTACAGGATTGAAGTGAAGGTAACCTGCGCGCACGCGGGGCTGTAAGGAGTAGGGGGGGAGGGGGTATGTAGACCCTCCCCGCGCCGCACAGGTATGCGACCATGGCGGTTACCTTTTGTAATTTCTAAGAATAGATAACGAAACGCGCTGCCGTAAAATGTGAAATGTGAAATAATTGCATAATAATGGTATCACATTAGTGATACCATTATTATGCAATTATTTTAATATCATGCACATTTTTAAATATACTTTAGAAATATATTTCATTAAGATGAAAGAAAAAAAGGTATTTGTATTTTCATTTGTAACTGAATATTTGCACATCATGTATAACGGTAGAATTTAAAGGGACCTCATTAATATTAAGATCATACCACTTTGTATACCTACATTCTGGCAAATAAATGAATTATTTATTTATTTTAAATACCGATAAAATCAAAATCAAAGCATTTATTTCAAATAGACCATTTACGGGCACTTTTGAATAGTCAAATGTCGGTCAGTCCAAGAAAAGTGAAGCTAAATTGCACGTTCCAAAGAGTAGGTCTCTATGGAGAAGAACGTGCAAGAAACTCCATGGACACTCTTTTAAATCATATTATGTGTTACATATAATGCCTTTTTTACACTTGAACTTTAGAAATCTCATTAAACGTAGCCGAGAGTGAGCTAGAAAGAAGATATTTACTTCGAAACGTGTACGGCTTCTTATTCAAACATTGTGATTCATTGTGTATTACGATCAACAAGTCATTTACAAAATGTTCTCCAAAAAAAAATTCTGAAAATTTTATGTTTGTAACGACTGTGTATGTTATTTATTATGATATATCTAGTCGCAAACTTTAGGTAAATATAGACGAATTACCTATTCCAAATAACATTTTTTTTAAATGTATTTATGTGTTGTCTCGAAATTTCGGGACAGATGTCTCGGAAAAAAAGTTAGTCCTAAGGAAGTCTCCGTTTCTTGCCTCTGTTCTTCGAAGTTTAGGCAAATAGGCACTACCTATTCCTATCACTGTTTATAATAGATATTTATAGTTTATCTGGAAAAGTGCCTCCTTCTATACATAAATTGACAATGAAGCTTATTGGTTCAGATATAATATATGCTACATCTTTGACAATATTTGTCGTAATGCTATCGTAACCAGCACTGTTTTTATTTTTAGAGCATATATTATTTTATTAATGTCATCAGGGATAGTCGGTGTCAAAAATTGAATTAGAATTATAAGTCAGTTTATGGGAGGATTTCTGGGGTACACTAGTATTATTATTATTGATGTCAAGAAAAAAGTAATTGAATAAGTTCGCGATAATTATAGGATCATTTATTATTTCGTCATTTATAATTAATTGATTTATGCCTTCATTTGGATATTTGGTTTTGATTTCATTTATGACTTTCCAAGTAGCTTTGTTTTTATTTTTGGCAGACTTAATAAAGAAGTCGTTTTGAGATTTTTTTGTCAGCCTGATTATAGTTTTAAACCTCATTGCATAAGCTTTGAATGTAGTTTTGGTGGCTTGGTTTGGATTAATTCTGCATATTTTTATGCCACGCGAGATCCATTTTGGTCTAGATTTGTTATGTATCCTGATTTTCTTTATAGGAAAACAGAGATCGTACTACATAATGAAATTGTCATGGAATTTGTTGTAGGCATAATTCGCATCCGTACAGCTATAAACGTCACTATTGGTTAGCTGTTTTAGATATTTTATAAATATTGCTCTGTTATCTTGCGAGTAATCCCGTTTTATTATATACCAATATTTTATGGTGCAGGCCTTTTTGACCAGAACCTTTATGATTTGCGCATTATGGTCTGATAGTGCTAATTCCTTGATAGTGCCTTTGCATGCTCTTATCTTATGGGCTATGTTGTCTATGCACGTTTGACTAGCAAATCGCGTTACTTGCTTGAATTTTAGTGTCAAATTATACCTAGTTAAGAGTTCTATAAATTCTCTGGAGAGCTTAGTGTGCTCCAAAGTATCTATCTATGTTGAAGTCTCCGCATATTAAAATCTTTTTACCGTTTGAACATAATTCATTTAATATTTTATTTAAAGTTGTGAAAAAGCTGCCTATACTGCCAGCAGTGTTGTTTGGAGGCCTATAGATACATAGAACAATTATTTGATGTTCCAAAAGCTCGATTGCAGAGCATTCTAATGTGTTGCTTATTGAAAGTTTTGTGATGTTATGAAGGGTTTTATATTTCATATTATTTTTAATTAGTATACAGGAGCCTCCGTGTCTGCTACCTCTCATATAATAAGACGCAAGTTTAAAATTTGGTATTGTGAGATACACTTCGTCACCGTCTGTCATGTTGTGTTCAGTGATACATAGTATGTCAACAGAATTGTCCTGGGTAGCTAAGTCGTTAATGCAGACAGAAATCATATCCGATTTATTGAGCAATCCATTAATATTTTGATGAAGGATAGAGGCAAATCTATAAACGAAATAAATTAATCGGGTTTGGATTTTCGATCTTGTCCATCTCCCAGGATAATTACCCTGTGTTTGTTGGACTGTGTCCTAACTGGTGGACTTTCCGTACTTATGGCACATTGTGTTTTCTTACATATTTTATTCTCAACGTCACAACGTCGGCTTTCCATTTGAATATCCGTATTGTATTCTGATTTGTCCTGCTGGGATATACGTGCGGGGGGGGGGGGGGGGGGGCTACTTGTGCAGACCGTTCTTTTAGCTAGTCGTAGAGGAGAGTGCCGAGGAGTGTTGAATCTCATGCTTAATATTCGTCTCGAAGCAGGAGTTGAGTTATTTTTGCGCTGCGGGGTAGCACAGGTATTTTTTTTCAGTAGTTCTATTTGTCGTTGTTGTTCCTGTATAACCTGTTTCAACTTAGTATTTTCACAGTTAAGATTTTCAATTTCAGTGTCAGCGCTATTTAATTTTAATTTTGC
Source organism: Atethmia centrago (assembly GCA_905333075.3). Taxonomy (NCBI): domain Eukaryota; kingdom Metazoa; phylum Arthropoda; class Insecta; order Lepidoptera; family Noctuidae; genus Atethmia; species Atethmia centrago. The sequence continues at coordinate 21,913,664 of HG995379.1, read as the reverse complement.
TTTAATTTCATTTATTTCTCTCCTTAGGTCTACGGAATATGACTGATCGTAGTTGTGAGTATCACTCTGGATACTCAACATAGTCGAATCTAACATGGTAGAGTTCAATAGATCTTGACTAGTTGATGGCGACAAGTTCATGTGTGATTGTGATCTTATCATTTTTCTAATCAAACAATCCTTATCTGTTTCTAGAGCAAACAAGTATAGATCAGAGTTTTTTGCAATTTTAAATAGGTACGGCGCGAGTCACTCAGTAGTAGATAAGGATCGGCACAGATCGACACAGAACGATGAGTTCAGAAATTATTTATTTTCTACAAAATACAAAAATATTTTTTTAAGTGGTATCCCTAATCATTGGTTTTGCGCCCCTGGTGTCGAGTAGCGGTACTATATATTGGAGTTCAAAGGTCAACTTTAAAAATATTTTTCTTAACGGTCTTAATATTGTCGTCTTTTCTAATTATTGCACTATTTTTAGTATTAAACTGCACTCATCTTCAATGTTTGATATAAACTAGGGTAATGTTAATTTGATTTGTTTTTGTAACACTGTATTATTGTTTGTGAAGTGTTTTGAACGGTCACATCATATTGTTGATTTATTTTATAAATACACTTATCGTTAGCAGTCACCAATAATGTCACTCGTTTATAATAGTTATTGCACTGAGTCCCACTACTTTTTAGTCAATTAGGAGTATATTTTATATTTAATTACAAACTTTAAATATGCAGGTCTAGTAAACATTGCCAGTGTTGCCAGCACCAATGAAAATAAATACCTACTTTCTGGCGAAGGAAACAACGAAAGGAAACCTCGATTCATTAAATAAATAGACAAATCACCAACACGCGGTGACAGGTTTTTTTTTAATTTTTTTTCCGTTTATTGCGAACGGAAACAATTTTTGGATACAGGGATCCGTTTGCGAAATATTAAGCTTTAAAGTGCAAATTTTTGTTAGAGCCCCTCCCAATCCAACCCTCTAAATGGTTGTTTTTGGTTATGTGAAAAAAATCACGGAAATAGCACATAATATAACGAAGTTAAAAGGAAAAGTTAACGAGTAATAGGCGACCACTTACATTCATTTGACGTTTGAATGTATGGGGGAACATGTTTTTCAACTACAATGTTAAGTTTATTCTTGGGATAAATTCATCCCAATTACGGAACCCTTCATTGAGCGTGATCCAATACGCTCTTGGCCGCTTTTTTAACAGACTTCCAAAAACACTACAAAGTGAAAAATAACTTTAATTTCAAAAGTCGGTGGCAAAAAAACTAAAATACAGATCCAAAAACACTGACTCCAAAATTAAAGTTATTTTTCACCTTGTAGTTTTATTTTGGAAGACGATTGTTTTTTTTTTTTTTGTAAAAAGATTTTTATAATCTTTGCTGTTCGTTTGTTGGAAATAAAGATTTTCTCAAAATGGTAATGTAAATATAAATTCAAGCAACTTTCTAACATGCCCCTATAATATCCATTTCATTTCATTTAACTACATCTAGACTTAACAGAAACGAGTACCTATAAATCTTGTGATACTAACTCTAGGAAGAAAACTACGCCCAAGGGAATTCTGTGAGTCATTCGCTGTAGTGCTAAAACGTAGTCGAGCTCGTCCTGGAGTTTGCCTTACTTATGTCTACCATCAAGCAATAAATTTAAAAGTACCAAAAGTGGACTTTCGAATTCATAAACCAATTTTTCTGAAGTATGGCTATAAGTTTTATCTGATTGATTTCCTTCGTGAATTTTGACTACGTATATTATAACATAACGTCAGGCCTTGTTTCCCCGAAGGGTTGGGCAGAGGTGTACCTGTAGTACACCCACATTTCGCCAGTTATGTTTAAGTCCCATGTAATAGGGGGCGAGCCTATTGCCATTAACCGGGCACAAATCTAGACTCCGGGCTGCTACTGAGAAATTCCAGATAGAAAAACCCAATAACACTTTGCCCGACCCAGGAATCGAACCCAGGACCTCGTGCTCAGCAGTAGCGCTTGCGACCACTAGACCAGGCAGGACTACGTATATTCATATTCATAATATATTTATTTGTATTCCATAATGTTTAAAGGTGTTACAAAGGCTTGAAGCTAAATGATAAATGATTTATTTTCTGTAAGTAGGTTTGTACAAACACTTTTACACGTCAATCATATTTTTAAAATAAAGCTAGATGAGGTCGGCATTTCCTATCTGACTTCTCTGAGAAGAAAGGCCGAAACAAACTCAGAGGTCACAGTCTCCTTTAAAGTCCAGACATAATCTTGGTCAGATCATGTGAAGGCCATGTAGATTGGTATCTGAAATGGTCCTTTTGAGGAACCACACAGATTGAGTGGACCTGTCCAGTCAGTGCACGCATTTGTCAGTAATCGTGCTGCTCAACTTAGACCTTAAGGAGCTCAACGATGCGACGAACAATACTAAAGAAAGAACATTTGGGTAGGCCGCATAAATTATTCAAACTGCCAGACCATGATTTATTTACTAAATTAGTAGAAAAAAAAAAACAACAATGACTTATTCAAACAATGAATTATTACTAAATGAGAAGATAAAAATAAAACAACAATGACCCACATAGTTAGCTAAGGTATATTATGGACCCAGCCTTACCTTATTGGTCTAGCTGGTTCGTTGGTTTTGTTAGTGGTAGGTCGGCTGCTGTCAGTCCTGTGTTCGATACGCAGCCCGGGCAGTGTTTTTAGGTTTTTTAATCGGGAAATTATCAGCGGCAGGCCAGATTTTGTAAATCATTTGTGCCCGGTAAGTTGAAATAGGCTCGCCCCTATTACATGGGACCCTAAGACATAACTGGCAAAATGTGAGTGTACATAATTACTGTGCCCCTCTGCCTACCTCCTTGGGGAATACAACCGCGAAGCTTTGTTGCGATTTTCTTCGTGTATTTCTTCGCCTTGTCTTTCAATTCTGGCTGCAGCCATAAAACGAGCTGACCATCAATTTTATGGCACACTTACAAGAGCAAGATACGACAACTATTTGCTATAAAACACGTGATCCCGTACTAACAATGCCATGCAATTATAACAACAATGTTGAGACGAAGACTTCCTGCGAAAATCAATCTTATAAAATGAATGAAATAAATGCTATACTTTTACGAACTCAAATACTTTTTTTTTGCTTTGAATGGGCCTTAAATATTTAACAGAAGAGGGAGCTTTAATATCTAACACCTGAAGAGGTAAGTTTAAATAGTTTATATTTTAATTAAAATGTATACGTAGAGTTATTATCTCCGTAGAGTAACCTATCATACGAGGGCTGCACTAAAAGTATCGGGAATGGAATATTTCCACTGTTCCTGTCATATTAAAATCTTTTTAATTGAAAACTCCTTGGTTTTAAAAATCGAATACCATTTATTTATTTAAAAAAAAGATTCTTGGTCTTGTCACAAGGTTTTGTCAAACTTGTTTAGTCGTTGAGAAAATGGAATCGACTCGAGAAAATTCAAGAGCGATGATTTATTATGACTTTCGAAGTGGTTTAACATAAAAACAGTGTGTTGACCCGATGATTTCTGCATTTGGTGATGAATCCCCATCCAAAACTACAATTTATCGCTGGTTTGCTGAATTTCAACGTGGACGTGTCAAGCTCAGTGATGATCCCCGTCAAGGTCCAAAAACTGCAGTCACCCAAGAAAACGTTGATGCTGTGCGTAAGCTGATTGAGGAAGATCGACATGTGACATACCGCGAAATTCAGGCAACTTTAGACATTGGCATGAGTCAAATACAAATAATCTTGCATGAACAATTAGGTGTAAAAAAGTTGTTTTCCCGATGGATACAGCATTCGCTCTGTGAAGAGCAAAAAGCGGCTCGCGTTACTTGGTGCGTCAGAACTCTCGAAAGATTCCACGCAGGATCCTCAAATGCTGTATACAACATCGTATCAGGTGACGAATCCTGGATATACGCGTACGAACCCGAAACAAAAAACCAGTCACGAGTTTGGGTGTTCGAAAATGAGTTAAAGCCAACAAAAATTGTTCGTTCACGGAGTGTTGCAAAAAAAATGGTGGCCACGTTTGTCTCCAAAACCGGCCATGTTACGACTATTCCTCTTGAGGGAAAAAGAACGGTTAATGCAGAATAGTATGCTAGCATTTGTTTTCCACAGGTCGTTTCTGAACTCCGTAAAGAGAACTGCAACCGCCGCATCATCCTCCATCACGACAATGCGAGTTCTCACACCTCGCACAGAATAAAAGAGTTTTAGAGCAAGAAAACATAGAATTATTAGACCATCCGCCGTACAGCCCCGACCTAAGCCCTAATGATTTCTATACTTTCCCTAAAATAAAGAATAAATTGCGTGGACAGAGATTTTCATCACCTGAAAAAGCTGTGGACGCCTACAAAATGGCCATTTTGGAGACCCCAACTTCCGAATGGAATGGTTGCTTCAATGATTGGTTCCATCGTATGGAAAAATGTGTCAAATTTCGCGGAGAATACTTCGAAAAGCAATAAATACATTTTTAAATAGTAATGTTGTGTCACTTCCTTGATTCCCGAAATTTTCAGTGCCGCCCTCGTACAAGCAAATAAGGTCTTCGGTTTTTATTTCGTTAAGTTTGGTCTTCTTCGTCGTATCGATGATTCCATTTATTTGTTTTAAAAAAGCTTGTAATAAGCTCCGACCAAATTTCGGCTACTTTGACGGTGTTATCGTTGGCATCGATCGCAAAGGACTTCCATAGTGCAGGTGTACGGAGAGCACGACAAGAGGTGCGGTATCGTTTGCGATGTGGTTCTACAGTCGCATTGTGGCTCATCGGAGTACCTCCACATGACTAAGTTGTAACTGCAGTGGCTCCCCTGGTTTCGTAGTCCGCTAAGCGATTTCCAGGTTGGCAGTTGGTGGCCCGCTGGAGGCCTTACTAGAGGCTTAACATAGTCAGCTGGAGGGGGATGTTTGAGAAGCCAAGAGCCTGAATACTCTCTGGGAACAGAAAAACCTTCGACTATCTCGTCTTCTATTCGTGGTCTTTCTGTGATCGTAGATGTCACCTATCTCAACTAAGATGCTTTGGTGTTTAGATAGAACTCACTTGCACATTAGACATCATTCAACAAATACCGAACATTTACAGACCAATCCAAATAATTATAAGTGTATCACATAAGTAGCTACATTAACATTAATTATTAATTCAGTAAGATCCGTTTTATACTCCTAATAAATCACAGCAGCAATAAATTAAAACAACCACGGAACAAAAACCCATTGGATCTTTCATCACACCATTGAAACGTCAAGAATATGAGCTGTAAATGTTATAATTTTCTCACAATCTGATTTATGTATGTCATTTTATTTTAAATCGGTTCGCACGGTGTGGATAACTCAGCTGTTTTACATAGTAAACGCAAAAAGGGAATAAAATTATTTGTATTAACATACAATAGGATTGCACGTCGTTGGTATGACGGGTGATATGGAAGGCAATATAAATTATTTTACCTGAACACTTGTGCTCTCAGCCCCCTCAGAGAAGAACGCGGCCATTCGTGCCTACGATGCCGTTTCCTGTGACGTGAACAAAGCCCTAATGCGCAATTTACAATGTCCTGTAAATAAACGCATAGTGGACCCTTGCCCGAGCCAACCCGCGCCGCTGAGCCTGTAGCTTTAAATTAGTCCCTAGTTAATCTTAATCCGATCCAGTCTGTCCCTTGCTATCGTTCCCCAACGACGCCCTAGGCCGAGGTCCGTACCCCACAGGGGGTGCCCTTAGCGTGTAGTCACTTAGTTTACAAAGTTATGCCCTGGCTGGAGGTGTTAATTTATTGAGGCACCCACAGGAAAGTCGGTTAAGCAGAGAACAACCTCCTAAGTTGACCGGCGAGGTGCCATTTATAAAAAATAGAGCCCTTGTTTCAAAGTCAAAGTATATTTGCTTTAAACGCGGTAATACAAAGGTAGTAAATAAATATTATTGTGCGATGACATAGTTCGCTATATATTGGCGTGCAAATATTAATATCAAAGTAAGGTGCTAATTTAAATAAACATTAATCTATACCCACAATTGGAGATAATTACAAAACATATATGATTTAAAGTAGAGAGCAAAGTATTATATTCTAAAGTACACAAATACAACATAAAATATTGTTAAAAACGCATATCACACACAATAACAAGAAAACAAACAAACAAAAAGAACAAAACAAATTAAGTATACACTCACTTGCAAGAAAACCGTGCGGTTCAATTAAATATTTTTCAATCAATCAACATTTAATTTTCATGCAATCTGTGTTGACCAACATTAATTAATATTATTTTACACACGGAAACAATAGGATCCATTTCCTCTCAAATTATTGTTTCGGCATAAAATATTTAAAACACAATAAAATATTTTCAACAATTTCAAGACTACACGCCACACATACAGCTTTGGAATAAAACAACAATCTGAAAATGCAGCCTAGTTTTACATACAAATATGGAAAATCGGTTTTAATTCCGTCCCTTTTGTTCCAAATAAGCAAAAAATATATGAATTTACACCAACTACATGAAAAGAGACTCAGAAGACCCAGTGCTTGAAATTCGAAGATAGTGTAAAGGTCTTGGGGACGTGGGAAGCAACGGACCAGTCGTGTTCGTGATGCTCCAGCTGTGAACTGCTTTGCGCTGACCGACGATGATGATCCACGAGTGTCGATACTTCAGTTCGTTCAGCGCCCTCCCCAGTCAGTTCTACTACTAATATCACTACTACTAGGACTGGGTAACTTTTTACGACAGCAATAGCTTTTGCCCGTGTGGAAGTCGGAAATTATGACACGGGAACGTACTACGGGGATAAAAAGTATCCTATTCTATAACCCAGAACATGGTCTACCTGTGTGCCAATTTTATTGAAACTCGTATTAAACAGACCGACAGACAGACATAGTTACTTTCATATTTATAATATTAGTATGGGTGAGCTATTCTCATAATAATATTTTAGCATCAGCTGACTTGACAAGTAGACTGTACCTCCAGAAACAAGGGCGTTGTGAACTTTCTGCCTATTTCTGCATATTTTAAACACAACAATAAAAATAGTCCCCAATTCATCGTGTGTCGTCCATTGTAATATGTTGAAAACTTGCATTATTTATACACTGGTATTGTGTCCTATATCAATTAAGTTTTCTCATGAATTTTTTTTTAATTTCCCAAAACGCTCTTTATGATTTTGTTTTACCATGCACCTACAAGACCGATGGCTAATACCTAAAAGACGTATTATATAATGGTGGAAAATAGGGTCAAACGAAACTTACACACAAATGCAATATTTTCACACCTGTTTTTCTCGAAGGGGTAAGCAAAAAGAAACGATTGGTAAGCATAAACAGAAAGATAGAGGGTGTATATGTCTTACAAATAGTAGGTAGAACCTACTCAGCACAGTTTTTTTTTTGTAAATTCTAGAACTAGTTACATACTTGTAACTTAACCTAGTTATCACCTACATCAAAGAGACTCCTGCTAACACCACTATTCGTATAGTCAATAGTTTGAATCCCAGTATGTTTATTAGAAGCACTGTTCCTGAATTCAAAGCAAACTGCCATTGCCGTAAACTAACTTAATTCCTCCCGGGACCTGGGATATGTCTCGAGATTTGATAGCAGTCTCATGTATTTCGAAGTTCGGCGGTATTGTAGTGTAGAGTATTTTAAATTCATGAATAGCTCATCAGCTAATTATCTTATAAACCTCAAGTCCCAATTAGGACATTCATTTATTTATTAACTTTAATTACATAACATGACATCACTCCTTGTTTCCCCGAAGGGTTGGGCAGAGGTGTAGGTGTATTACACCCACATTTCCCATGTTTAAGTCCCATGTAATAGGGGGCGACCCTATTGCTATCAACCGGGCACAAATTCAGACTCCGGGCTGCCACTAAGAAATTCTAGACAGAAAAACCCAATAAAACTTTGCCCGACCCGGGAATTGAACCCAGGACCTCAAGCTCAGCAGTAGCGCTTGCGACCACTAGACCAACGAGGCAGTCTATCCTTCCTACTAATATTATAAATGCGAAAGTTTGTAAGGATAGATGGATGTATGGATGTTTGTTACTCTTTCACGCAAAAAATACAGAACGGATTTGGATGAAATTTGGCACACAGATAGTTTATAACCACGAATAACACATAGAATACTTTTTATCCCGATATACTCACGGGGTCAAAACTTATGCGGGTGAAACCGCGGGGCGCATCTAGTAGTTATATAATTACTACTATTATAATTACTTAAATGGTAAAATGAGCGTTTATTAATATTTTATTTATCTCTCGAAAAACATTATAAAGAAATCGGTATGTCCCAAAACGAAAATTCGAAAACATACGTAATCCACCAGCCCTCACTGCAAGCAAAGCCTACGGCAGACTTCTCGATCATTTGATGTCGTAGCTTAAAACCTGTTAAGCCCCGAGCGACACCGATACGGAGTCAAGCAATAGAAAATAAGTTGTGTCTCATTAGCTGTCCTTGACCAATTAAGGGATTACCTTAAGACTCTTAAGGTAATCCCTTAGTTAAGAGCAAAGACAGCAGTTTGCCTTTGCGACAAACATCAATCAGCATGCCAAACTTTGTGACTATGGCAATTTATTTCCTCCGTTTTGCATTTTCCTGTCTGCCTATACATTTCTGAAAAACGACAATATTGATAATATGGTAAAGTATATGGCACCATAATATGCATTGACAATGTGGTCACTGTTATAAGTTATAACAGTATTGGTTGCAATCGCGTTTTAATAGAGGGTGGCGATTTAGTCACCTGCTTCCGTCGAGGGGTCATTCTCAATATCCAATATATTTATTGGATTCCACAATGTGAACTCAGGTGATAGGTTTTACAAAGACGTGATCATTGTGGACCTTGTCGGTCACAGCTAAGTAGGAGAGAGGAAGAGGTCTTTAATCTGTTTAATTAGTTGGTATACTATAGGTGTTTCAAAATTAAATAATCGCGAACAAAAAAACAGCTGTCCCATACAGTTTAACAGTAGTGAACTTTAGTAGGAACAGCTGATTGTTTTTCGTGATTTGAAGGTTGTTCCCATAATAAAAGTTATTCTGTTCGATGGTCTAAAGCTTTCCTTAAAGTTTGTCAGATTAATTTTGGAACACCTTATATACAGGGCGTCTCATGACTTTGCCACATGAAGGGAAAGTACCTTAAATACTGTAGATAGAAGAGTTTACTAAATGAAGACATCATTTTTATTTTAAAAACAATACGAACTGCATTCAAAGAATTTTTCATAATCGCCTGTCTGAACCGGGAATCGAAGCCGCTAAATGTGAAAAAAACCTGATTCCTATACAAAATTAGTTGCCTATTCCAATACAACAACTGGTTTAGTCTTCAGGTAGATGCACGACCAACCCGGGTTTCTAGTTTTACACGGTAAGTTTAAAAAGCCTTAGAATAAATAGATATGCACCGAAAACTTCTCTACTTATACCAACTTAAAAATATGCAATTTTGCAAACAAAACCGGCGCTCTACAAAAACCTTATGTGTCGAATACACGGTCTCGTGTGCACACAGATAGTGCACGTATTGATCAATACTGACACCAATATCTAGGGCGCCGCAAGATTAGCAAACGCTCTATCTAATCTTTACTTGTGCTTTGTGGAGCAGGGATGTTGTAAATATTTTTACCTGAGAACTGAAGGAAAATCTATGTTTTGTCGTCTGTTTAGACTTTTCTAGCTTGATAGTTTGTTAAGGGAAACTGATTGTGAAACCGTTGCACAAAATTCCCATTTATTTGACAATCCTATCTTGTATGATTCTTAGTTTTGTGACTGTTCCTAAGTGACCCTAGGCCGATAAAATTTTCGTCTTTCCTAATTCTGTTAATATGAATGTTTGGGTCGGTTCCTCATATTGAGGAAAAGTCGTACTCCGCCGCCGTACGACTTTGTAGAGCTCGTCTCCAGACTGGTCACTCTCCCACCGACAGAGATTAAAAGAATTCCAAATATGAAGAAGTCCAACGCCTTGTCTCTTGCCTTGTTGTGTTAATAAAGCAGACTTTCAGCGGCATCACGTCGGCATCATGCTCCTTTGGAGACATGGTCCCTAGCAGTTCTTTCAAACTGATAAGCGTGACGTAGCGGCTTTCCCTGCGGCAACCGTGTGGACCGTCCTTGTCTAACAACGGGGCGGCTAGTTTCAGCGGCATTGCGTCGGCATCATGCTCTTAAGGAGACATAGTCCCTATCAGTCCTTGGACTGTATATGAGTTAGATGTGGTTTCCCGAACCCCTGGAAGTTCACCCTTTGCACAACAAGCATATCTGCAAGACACGTGTTCATATCAGTCTAACCGAATTATTGGTTTGTGATAAAGAATACAACATTCAAGAATTACTAGATAATAAGAGTTGAGAATTGAAACTCAAGAATTATTAATTAATAGAGCTGTGAATCAACTCTCTTAAAGATCTATAGACAGCCCTAAAGCGCCAACCCTTCATCACTTCCTAGTGTTTAAGCCGGGGAGAAGAAGTGACGCAACAAACTCCCCAGCAACACGTCTCTGTCTGTTTAGTTACAAGAACTTTAATTATACTATAAGACTAGGATAAATATTATAATGAAAGGCTCATCCAGTCGTGGCAACAAACTCACACACACACACTATATTAAGTACTAAATTAGTCTAATCGGGGCTTTAACCCAACTATAACTCATACTCGCTATCTAGCGACAGCCCACTCGGACATGACCCTTGGTATTCACCAAGCCTCCTAACTTAACTCGCCTAGACTCGAGCGTCTGTATCTTCCAGTAGTCTTAAATCGCCTTGTTGCATTCGTCTTGGATAGTTAGGACAAGGAGGGATTGCAAGTAAACAATATCAATATAAAATAAGGTTGGGAATTCACAGGTTATGGAAAGGAATCTAATTTATCTACTTTTCTTTTGATTATGAAAGTTAGATGACATGTCAGTAATATAAAAGGGTAGGTATGTGACACGTAACGCTTGCGTTTTACGAGTATATTACTCTAAGTTACGTTAGTGGATTTCTTTACAATAATTATAGTCCCACCCCAAGTGACGTGGGACTGCTTTACAGCAGTTGACAGCGTCGTGCGTGTATTGTTAGACCTAAACGCATAGGACCACAAAAAAAAAAAAGGTTATCAAATATAGCAAAGACTATGTTCTTTCAAACAAAACTACACAAGTGCAAAGCGGCGGGCGGCGCGCGGCGGCGTGGTAAGTAACTTTAAATTTAAAATGCCACTAGGTATTTTCACAAACTTTTTGAATTCAGTGCTATTAATATTGCAATACATCTCCGCTCCGTGAGAGGCAGCGGGCCGTAATCCACCACGCGGGTCCAATGCGGGTTGGTAGATGCATGCCTTCGATTTTTTTTTCAATCAATCAATATCTTTATTGTGGATCATAGGTAGGTACATAATACGGGTTTTAAAATAATTTTGTGATCAGCTATGTCCCGCCCATATGGCATACAATAGTCAATTACATGCAAATTACAAAAATTAAGAATACATAGTTTACAAATGATTAAATTATTAAAATGTCACATAAAATGTTATTAAGTTTCTATAACTTAATAACATTTTATGTGACATTTTTATTATTAGACTTTTATAATTACATTATTAGAATGTCACACAATTTTAAAGAGAACAATAAACACAGGTAGGTACACATCAGTGGGCTACTGAACGCGTCGTGACTGAGGGAGACTGTATTGGAGTAGAGATTTGTCTGATAGGAATTCTTTTATAGAGTAGTAGCATTTGTTTACTAGCAGATCATGGAGATTCTTTTTGAATTTTCTTATATTCTAATAGGTCCCGGAATATTAATATTTTTGGTCCTAGGACATGCTGGTTTCCTCACGATGTTATCCTTCACCGTTTTTGAGAGCAGAGTTTGAAATAGTTTACACAAAGTAAAGCGCCTGTCTGGCTTGGAACCTACGAACTTCAATTCGTAAGTTGCAGCCGTTACCACTGGGCCACCACTCATCAACCTACCATACATTTAGAATGCTTCCTCTTAATATCATTACTCCGCTCATCTACCCTTCATTTGTTCCAGAAGAACTCGACCGACCACGATCGTTTTTTGTCAAGGTAAATATACCTAAGTATAGCAAATACTTTCTTTCAAACAGAACTAGACGAATGCAAAGTGGCGGCGGAATGGCGGAGCAAGAAACTTTAAATTCAAAATGCCACTATTCCTCCAAACTTTTCCCAGACATCAAACTTCAGAAAATGGAACTTTCCCTCTATCTCCAGACTGGTCAGGCCATGAAACTAAGCAGTAAAATCTGACAATAACTTGCCATATCTTTACGGCTGACTTATTTTAATGATCCGAATTGTTTCGTGCACATCTTAATGGTCAATATGGAGCCGGAAGCATGTTTATATGTTTTTTATTACTCAGTCATGTCTTTTATGTTTGTACGTATAAGAATTGTACCAGTTTTGTTTAGATGAAATACAATAATTGAGTACCTAAAATGGCGAAGCTTTTTGTGATGCAGCTTATAAATATAGTCCGGTTCATAGCGTAAGTTATTTCCAATAAAGCAGAAGTTTAAGTCGGTCGTAACATTATGACAAGTACCTGATGGTCAATATCAGGTCCAGTTGAAAACCAGCGTCAGGCACTAGTAGTCTAGCATTTTTGCTGAACTGGGCCTTTTTTGGCGCAGCCGTGAGGCACACATTCCTGTTTATTTCTTACATCGTACTTTACACTTTTATTTGACTTTTATATTTTTTTTTTAATCTGCTGTACTTTATATCGTGTGCCTTTTAGTCTGTGCTAAATAAATGTATTTTCTTTCTTTATTTCTTTATCTAAGGGGTCCTTTGAAAAACCTCTATCGGCGATTTTGATAGTATGATTTCCTTTTAACGATCTTGGAATTTTTTCAAGCTTTGGTACTGGCGAAGAAACGTATATACTTAATTTAATAAAGTTCAAAACGTACTTTCATTCGTCATTTTGGATCAAAACATTGTAGAGTTTTTAAGAAAAGCATCAATTTTCCACACTTCAAACATATAAATATTTTCCTTTTACAAATGCGACTCACATTCGTTTCCAACTAAAACCAGTCCACAATCCTGTATCCTGTATCCTGTATGTTTCGCCAACAGGATCTTTTAATCAGTTCACGATTTCAGGGCATACAGCGCACTCGTCCGAGAAAAATCCACCTTTCTATTATAAAACCATAGTAATATAATAATAAAAGGTAGGATATTTATTTCTTTAGAAGTGTGTAGAATAACCTTCATGATGAACATTAAATGATTTGATTATTCCTGGCCACTTGCTTGTCTGTGGCTTAACTTAGTTTTTCATTTTATTTTGTTCAATTTTTGTTCCTTCCTATCAGCACATTGTGCTTCAATTACTAAATTATTAATAAATTAGGTAATTTTGCATTTTCAACAGCATTTTTATTTCCTTCAGAAGTGTAAAAGTTTGTATGTTTGTTACTCAATCACACTTGACGACTGTACGGATTCGGATAGGAATTAGGCTATCACCTGAATTAAGATATACAAGGTGTCGTTTTGCATCCTCGTCAAATTGAAGGAGATAACTATGCTAACGATTTTCGACACGAATTAATAATAAAATAAGGTGTTGTTTTTTTCTAATTTCGGGTTTGGGACACACATGTTAAAACGCGGCCCGTGTGATACCGCACTGTAATTACACTTTTACACACACACTACCGCATACACAATGAGGTGATTCAGTTCTGTGAATGTGTTGTATTCTAAAACACTTTCAAACTTAAATAACTAAAAAACCAAGTATGTATTAATTATTAAGTAGGTATCGTAATTTTATTTGATTATAATTATGTCTTTCATAGCAGCCTCCTGAAATTTGACGAGAATGCAAAACGACACCTTGTATAGAAAAGTTTTCATCCCATTAGTATGTTCCTGTGGGATAAAGTTATGTTTTTGCGCGGACACATTCGCGAACAAAAGCAAGGATTTTCAATAAACTCATGTGACTGGTAGCGTCCTCTTCCTGATACCTATTTCATAGCAAAGGATCCAATATCTATATTCTCAGACACCTGTCGTTGCGTGTATGTTGCTCGACATTTAATTTACTTTATATTAACTCATGTAAACCTTGTTCCGTTATGATAGGAAAATAGTGAAGAATTTTTCTTTGAATAATGCTTTGGAAAATGTGACTGGTGGCAATAATTTAATAACGACGTATTAGGCAAGATCTTTTTATCATTACACAGGGTCGAATTATATTAGAACTCCGCAGATTTGAGGGGAATCTATATCTAAATATGATAAAACAAAAACAAAATTGATGTGATGATATTTTGTTTTGGGGTCAACGACTTTTGGTAGTGTTTAAATAATCTGTTTTATTTGTGTAAGTAAACATCGTAGACGGAATGATTATCGATATCAGAATACGATATAAAAACTGATTTTATCAACTAAAAGCAGAAGTCGATCAAAAAAAAAAATCATCCACTCTTTTTTTTATCGTGTTTAGATAATGATACCCATCACGTTTGCGGAGTTTCGCAAGTTTAATTTGTCCCTTTTTTTTTTTGGCTGATGTACACGTGCACGATGCTAGCTTCCCAAGGCATGCCTATAGGTTAAAACCTTTTTTAAATCATAATCTATTTACACAATTGTATTTTGTCAGTTGAAAAAGATAACCAGAAATAGGTTATAATTGGGAATCTGCGTTTATCAGTGTCACTGTTACTAATACTTTTTTTTTATAGCATGATCTGGCCCACTCCCGAGCAAAGGCCTCCTTACACTTCCTTCCATCTTCTTACTAATGGTTAGACATTAATTAATTAATTAATTATATAACTACATATAAATACAAATGACTATAAGTAATAAAGACAGCTACGATCCCTAACTAGATCAAATACAACATAAAACCGACCACATCTATGTCAAGCACACAATAATCATAAGAAAACTACTAATTAACATAGCGAATATTTCTTTCTGCTCCACATATTGTCCAATGTGCAATAAAATTACATATGAACCACAATACTACCGACAAGTATTATTACATCTAACAGTACTAAATGTGCAATTATTATGTTTGTTCATAAAGACTATGGTACACGGTTCAACCAAAATGAATCGATTTTGGTTGAAAGGCGCGAAGTAGATACACTTTGAGAAGAGATCGCGAATCGGCAACCCTAGGGCCCTACCCTACGGTTGCCGATTCGCGCATGGGAGCATCCTGATGCTCCCATGGTAGTTGGGACGATAATTATCTTAGCAGGGCGCAGGGGTGGATCCAGAATTTCATTTTGGGAGAAGTATTTTGACAAGGTTCGAAACTAGGGTTAAAATCACAAGTATGTAACTAAAAAATAAAGTTTTTATTAGCTTATTATAAATATAAAGTATTTTGTATACTTAGTTTTGTAGTTAAAACCATGAGAATTGGTAGGTATTGATAGGCCTATTCCTTGATGGAAAATTACGTGTACAGCGTTTTTATAAATTCAAATCAAGAGTGTAAAAACTGAGTTTATGTTCATTTCAAGGTCCCAAGTGGACATGGGTTGCTTGCTAGTGATCCTAAGTATGTGCATGCTTGTTATATCTTACTCTGTATATTAAGAAGTAGAAATTCACGTGTTGTAAATAATATATTTTGTATACTGATATACTTACCTATGAGTATGCCGTGTAAAAGTGCACCTGCATTGAATCGAAAAGTTGAGTCGAAAGTATTGGAATTCCTGGGTCTTTTGGGGGCCCCCCCTCTATAGCTGGCAGTGGTAGGGTGGCTGATAGTAAGGTAGTAAGGTAACAGCTGGATGAGTGCAGCCGAGAACCGAGCAACTGTGATACAAGGCTAACTAGGCTTAGGCGCTGGAATGACACTGGGACGCGGGGTGACAGCGGGACGTTGTCGGTAAATATTTAATTATGTGTGTTTTGTGAAAATATATTGAAAACAAGATGTTCATTAATTCTGGTTTTGGTCACGCGCCACAAGGTTCTTGTACAACTGTAAATGACGTGCGATAAAGGAAGCTTTTGTCTAGCCTTAGATCGTTTTATTAAACAGGCAGTGATCCGCAGTGAATAGCTAATAGGGTGATGATGACGATATTGCTTAAAAATCACGTTTTTCTACACGATACTATTTGCTGGTTTCATTCAGATTCCATCCAGTGAACCGTGTACTTCCAGCTTTAGTATGAGACGTCGGTATTGGTACAGTGGAGGTTTTTTTATCGTCATTCACATGACAATCAATATCAAAAGGTTTTTATTTAACGTTTCATTGTCTAGTGAAGTAATGGTTGAGTTAAGTGCTAAGTATGTGATAAATCAAAATACTTTAGGGATATATGATATGGTGGAAATAAAACACGTACCTACAACGATGTTTTTATTTAGTTTATTTTATTTTAGTATACATACCTACTCCAACGACTTATTCACTGATAACATACGAGTATTACATAAAAGAACTTATACATATGTATATCTATTAGTATGGTGAATTTGTCAATTAAAGAAGTACACAGCTTAGAGTTAGTGTTGAAATATTTGCAAAAGAGCGATTTTTCCAATGAACGAATAAACACTTCGATATCGCTACCATGTCCATCACAGCTTTCTCGCCCCTAGTCGCCCCTAGACACCGTAGGAAACGCCCTGGGCGTCGGGAATCCCGGGCGGATTTCCGGCCACTGTAGGCGCGGGCTTGCGGACGATGAGCAATGGGCAGCTCACTGTCCGGTAAGGACCAGGCCCGGTTCGACAGCGCGTTGTATTCCACGCGCGCCGCAAAGAGATGTCGTCCACTAGGGCCGATGACTGCCGATGTCGCAGTACCAAAGGGTTACCGAGGCCCCTGGCAACACAGGCAACGGAAGGAATACGGGTGGGTTTTGGTCAATAAGAGTCTGACACACCCTCCCGCTCCGCCCAGAGCGGGAGAAGATATTTGATGATTTCCAACCCAAAAAAATGTGCATAAAACTGATAGGCATTTTCAGAGTAGCTGAAAATAGCGATCCTTCCATGAAACAAGGATCGGACAAAACATTGGTTGTACATAACATTACGCCTGTAATCCCCGAAGGGGTAGGCAGCGCTGCACCGTAAACCCACATTTCGCCCGTTATGTTTAAGTTCAACAGTGTCTAAATGTTTGTGCAATTCCTACATTTGCTTTGCTTTTGCGAGCGGCAGCGCCCGCGTGAAGGTAGTAAATTATCCCACGGAAATGTGCTACCGGGATGAAAAATATATCCTATTTCGTAATTCAGCTCGTGGTCTACCCGTATGCCAAATTTCATCCAAATCCGTTCAGCCGTTTTTGTGTAATTGAATAACAAACATCCAAACATTAATATTTATACGTAATATTAGTAGTACGACATAACATTATTGAAAAAGAGCCAACATAATCGATCATTTATCATAATACTCGTAAATATAACTTCGCAACGACGATAAAAACTAAAGTGCTTATCCGTTGCCGTCAAATCGATAGATCATAAATAATACTGAACAATATAGTGTGCTGTGACCTGTGAACAAAGTAACAATATGAGAATAATAAATCCATATACGTAGAAGCGAAACTTGCTTTAAAAGCTGCTAACGTCCTGATAAAACCTTTATGTTTTATATCCTGCTTGCTTTTGCCCGATGTCAGATCATCCCACGGGAACGTACTTTCCGGGATAAGAGTATCCCATGTCCTAACCCAAATCATGGCTTATCCGTATTCATGCCTTTCATCCAAATCCGTTCAGCCGTCAAGGATTGAATAGGTAACAGATAGACAGATAACAAATTGTAATAGCTTCGGACCGATTTTAATGAAATAAAGACTAAATGTTAGCTCAATTCACGGACTAGGACCATATTTCCAATACCTTAAATTTCTTTAAATAAGTATATAAAAATATCAATATTACAATTATGTGAATTTTAAAATCATTCCCTATTTTGCTCCCTTGGGGGATGATTTTACAAAAACGGTAAATGATACATGATTTTATTTCTGTAAGTAGGTTTGTACAAACACTTTTAAACGTTAATCGTATTATTTTATAAACTAGATGTGGTCGCAGTTTCCTATCTGACTACTCTGAGAAGAAAGGCCGAAACAAACTCAGAGGTCTCTTTTAAAGTCCAGACATAATCTTGATCAGAATATCATGTGTAGACTATTTCAGACACCAATCTACATGAGATTGGTGTCTGAAATGGTCTTTTGATGAAAGACCCACACATATTTATTTATTTAAACTTTTAACACACCATTAAGGTACAAAGGCGGACTTAATGCCTTAGGCATTCTCTACCAGTCAACCAAGGTTGGTGAAGATTGAGAGGGTAAGACGTAATTCCTTATTTCTTACCAAGAACATAAATTTGATATTTCATATGCTTAACTTAACAAACGCTGGGTTTCCCATCCCAATTTTTTCCCCTATATCAACCCCTATAGGATTATTTTTAGGACATAAAGTAGTATTTGTCCTTCCCCAGGATGCCATCTATCTCTTGCCGAATTTTGTCGAAATCCATTCGATGGTTAAGGCGTAAAATGGTAACATACAGACAGAGTTACTTACGAATTTATAATATTAAGGATGGATTTAAAAAAAATAAACTACCATCTGCCCGCGACTTCATCCGCGTGAAATTTCATATTCCCGACTCACTGCGTCGCATCGCATCGCCCGCCCACGGTATTACTTCTTTTTCACTTTGCGTTCTTTCTCACACGTTTTGCTCGGCTCCTAAGGTTCGTAGCGTGATGTTAAATAACCTATAACCTTCCCCATAAATTGGACTATCAAATGCAAAAAGAATTGTTCAAATACGACTGGGAGTTCCAGAGATCAGCGCGTTCAAACAAATAAACAAACTCTTCAGCTTTATTATTAGTCTAGACTAGCTGTTACCGCGGCTTCGCCCGCGTTGCTATCGGAAGATATCCCACGGGAACCACGGGAACGTACTACTGGGATTCAAAGTACCCTATGTGTTAATCCACGTAAACAATGTATTAATTCCGCTATACATTGTTTTCATATAACTCTATTGGTTTATGCGGCGCACGCCAGTAAAGCTCCCAGTCGGCATGAATTTTTCCGGCATCTTCAACAATCATCGTCCTATTTCAGCTAATTTACACAAAACCATAATTAATTATGTATACACCAAAATCTTCCTCATGAATCACTCCATCCATTGGTGAAAACCGTATGAAAATCCGTTCGGTAGTTTTTGAGTGTATCGCGTTCAGACAGACAGACGCGGCGGGAGGATTTTGTTTTATAATAGTACAAAAATTCTTCAATATATTTATTTACATAACCAAATTACAAGATGATTATTAACATTAACTAAATTAAATTAAAACTAAGTTAAGCTTAAAAAAGGCCCTCGGGGCATTGTACCGAGGATGCTGGCGGCATTTCCTCGCTGAATTGCAATGCTGATGCGTTGCGCGAGAAAGCCACCAGCTTTTCGGTCACCAGTTACATCAACTAGACGTTTCGCGATTTCCGCAAATAACTTATACGCACTGGGACCCCACGGACCGAGGGTCTCGACGCCAAAGGGCACAAAGTTGTACTCTCTGCCAAGGCCTCCATATTTAATAACTTTCAGATTTTCGGCATTTTCTGCCGCTGCACCCGCTTTAGAAGTAGGCCTTTGGAGGTGGGACGGTGCCAGTGTGTCTACACAGGTAGCGTCCCACACAAGCATCCGTCCCAAACTCCACGGGACCAAAGACACACCATCAGGTCTTTTGCCATCATCTCTGACAATGCCAGTCGGCTCAAGAAGAGCAGGCACATTGATGCTGGCAAGAGACCGGCGGATTATGTCATTAAGTGTCGCAAAAATATATGTAGATTCTACTTTGATAACTATAGGTGATGATGGCTTCCGAGGTATGCGATAGAATGTAGGTCTTTAAGTTCGTCATATGCAGCAAAAACAAAGCACCATCACCTCTACACTAATTCATAATTTTTATAGTACCTCATGGTAGGGCGGGGTACCTCTACCTACCTCTGAGAGAGCGGCGGCTTTTCGTTCACAATGTTGATTCACCCGTCGTAGAGTAGTGCCACGAGCAGTGCTAGTGAAGATACTTGGTTTTTTTTTTAATAAATACAGGTGTTGCGCTTTGTATAGGACGGTTTAGTGCCAGTGTGTGTGATCTTCTGATATGTGGAGCTTGGTGATTATTTGTGAGTTATTTTGTACTTTTTAAAGAACTTTAGTTGTCTGAATGCATTTGTAGTTCACTTCAGTAGATTTTTTTTTTTTTTTGTAGTACGACTTGACTGGAAATAGTTTTATTTTACTTTCAAAAATGAATTGAGAAACATAATTATAAGAATGTTAAACTTGCAGTGTTACTTCTTGGGAAAATCTTCAGGTTCTCCCAAGTTAAAGTTACTTTTCATTGATATTGACCAAATGAACAGTGAATTTAAAACCTACTGTTTTAAATTCACTGTTCATTTGGTCAATATCTGATTCTAGTTACAAAAATAAATTAAGACGCTGACAACACCTAAACCGCGGTCACTGTCAGATTGCATAGAAAAGAAAGAGAAGCGCGATGACACAACGCTTGTAATTTATTGCAAAATATGAAGCAATTATCTATTTACTCAAAATTGAGTTGAGTAATCGAAAATAAAAAACAACCAAGTTCTGCATTCAAATAAGACGTTCATGTTATTAATTAAATACGTAATGTATGTTGATATTTGATACAGATATTTTGGATTAGAACTCAAAGTAAGAGGTTAGTTTAACGTTAGTTTGTATCAAGATTTTGTCTTCAAAACGTGTTTTGGTAACAACCAAGTTCTGGGAAATATGTTCAAAATTGACATATATTTTTTCCACTACCACAAACTATACAGATTTGGCATTTTTTTTTCTTAAGAGAAGCCTATTTTGGTCTTGTCAGCGCCTTAAGAGACATATTATAAGAATGTTAAAGCAATGTCTCTTTTTGAGAAAGCCTTCAGGTTCTCCCAAGTCACAGTTAAACTTTTCAGTGAGTAGGTTTTCAATTCACTATTCATTTTCTCAATATCTGATGAAAAATATTGGCTGACCAACTCCTGGTTCAAAACATAGCCTGAAAACGTGACCTGACCTAGAACACTACACCGATATAAGTTCATCTTAAACTCGCTGACTTACAGTCGTGTTTGTAAAGAATCCTGACATCGCCAAATACAGTAAGAATTGTGCTGATCAATTATTCTTTCTTCTATGTAAGAGAAGAGGTTTTTGCTTTGAAATAGAACGGACTAGACTGAATTTTTATATTCAGCCTTGTTTCCCCGAAGGGCTGAGCAGAGGTGTACCTGTAGTACACCCACATTTCGCCAGTTATGTTTAAGTCCCATGAAATAGGGGGCGGGCCTATTGCCATCAACCGGCACAAATCTAGACTCCGGGCTGCTACTGAGAAATTCCAGATAGAAAAACCCGACCCGGGAGTCGAACCCAGGACCTCATGCTCAGCAGTAGCGCTTGCAATCACTACACCAACGAGGCAGTCAGACTAGACTGATATATACTGATATACCAGATGTATGAACGTAAGCGAAGCAAAAGGAGTATGTAAAGAGCGTAGCAGGTGGCGTTCTATAGTCTCTGCCTACCCCCATGGGAAGAAAGCGTGAGTTTATGTATGTATGTAGACTAATATTTACAAACAAACAGCTATCTAAATCTGGAAAATTAATAGGTATGCTTTATATTTATTTAAAGGCTGGCAAAACTTAATTAAAACTTGGTTTATCTCAGGCGATGCGTCTTAGAAGTTCATATTTATGATCGTGGCACATCACGCGCCATGTGCAGATGCATAAATATTGTTATTACACTATCCCGGTGGTGTGAGGCGTATAAAGGTTTATCTTAGAACATGGAAAGTTTATGATAATGAGATAGGAATATGGGATGAGGCGAAGGTCTCCAACTATATTTTGCACGTATGATGGGATAACTTAAAAATATATTTAATAAAAATTTTAAGTAAAAAATCTTAGTAAGTATACACTGCTTATGGTCGTTATCGGTACCTACGATAAATAAGCTTTAATACGTTCAACGGTTCAATGCATCCTGAGTAGTCAGACCAACAGATGAGAAAAACTTTTCATTTGGAAGGGTGATCCATCCAAACTGATCAAAACTCAGATTGACAGTGCTTAACTTATTACTCGTTAATTTGTAAAGCCTACTTAGCTGTGATAGTTTTTCTTTTAATTTCGTTATACATATATACTACTTCCATGAATTTCACGTATCCAAAAACAACCATTTAGCTGGATGGGACAACCGTTTACACCTGACTCTAAGAAAAATTAGCACTTTAGAGCTTAATATTACGCAAACGAATCCCTGAATCGAAAAATGGTTTGTATAAACCCGCAGTATTTTTAAACGGCCTATACATCGATACCCCACACCATGCCGTACGGCATGTCGTACGGCATTTTATTGTGGGGTCGGGCTGCTGACATTGATTCCATCTTTATTTTGCAAAAGCGAGCTGTCAGAGCCATTTATAATCTACGTCGCCGTGAATCTCTTAGGGAACAATTTAAAAAGATTAATATTATGACAGTACCTTGCCAATTCATTTATGAAAATATTATGTATGTAAGAAAAAATCGACATCTTTTTAATAAAATAAGTGATAGACATAATTTTAATACTAGAAATAAAGATAAAATAGATCAACCATTTTTCAGATTATCTAAAGTACATACATCTTTTATGGGGTACTGTGTCAAATGTTACAACAAAATACCTTGTGAAATATTGCAATTAAATGAAAGAAAATTTAAAACTCATGTTAAAAGTACACTTTGTAAACAAGCATATTACAAATTAGAGGATTATATCCAAGATAAGAATGCTTGGAAACATTTTTTTTTTGTTAATTTTGACGTTCAAAAGTGCCTTTTATGTGCCTATTTGAAATAAATAATTTGACTTTGACTTTGACTTTGAAATGGGTCAGACGAGCAAAAAAAAATAACATCCCCATTTTAACTGGGACAGAGGGTACACAAAAAAAATATTTTCAACGTTTTATTTTACGCCTTTGTCGGCGTGATTAATATGTAAACCTATGCCAAATTCCAGCTTTCTAGTACTAAGAGTCTCTGAGCTAGGCGGGGGACAGACAGACAGATAGACGGACATGGCGAAACTATAAGGGTTCCTGGTTGACTACAAAACCCTAAAAGTGAAATTATCTTTGTTTGTTTAAGGGCATCACTTGAGCACGACCGAACCTGGCAATTTTTTGTTTTATAATGTTGGTAATAGTCCAAATTAGGTATTTTGTGGAAATAAAACTGGAAAAGTTGCTCGGAAATTTCAAATTTGTGAAAAACTTTCTATGGGATTTTTTTATGAATTATTGAGGACAGAACAACGTCTTTCGGGTCAGTTATAAATAAAAATTAACACCATCAACGTGTTTTCCAAAACTTGCTTAAAATAATAACAGTTTAAAAAAATGCGATAATTTACAAGCAGCATTGTCAATTGATTCCCAAACTAAAACGCAATAGTCATTTACATCTGCCGGGGTCACGGGAAAGTTCGAAAGGTTTACCGAGGCCCCTGGCAACTTAGGCAACGGAAGGAACACGGGTGGGTTTTAGTCAGTAAGAGTCTGACACATAACTCTGTTCGTAAATATACAGTCATTATTAAACTGTGTCAAAGAAATTCCTATCAAAGTCCAATTATGTCACACCTTAATAAGTAAGTCAAACCTTTGTGATTTATTATTAGTCGGCCATGTCGTTAAGTTAGTCGAAAATAGATAAATATATCCCATTTATATACATAATCAGAGAGAGCAGTGGTGGCCCAGTGGTAACGGCCGCGACTTACGAGTTGTAGGTCGTAGGATCGAACCCAGACAGGCGCTTTACTTTGTGTAAATTATTTCATCACCACTGCTCTCAAAATGGTGAAGGAAAACATCGTGAGGAAACCGGCATGTCCTAGAACCAAAGAATTTGAAGACATGTGACATCTACCAACCCGCACTGGGCCTGCGTGGTGGATTACGGCCCACTCCCTCTCACAAAGAGGAGGCCTGTGTCCCAGCAGTGGGAACATTATAGGCTGATTATGTATATAAATAAACTGACCGTCATCTCATACCGGAAATTGTTAGTAGATCGCTAGGCCCTAAATGCAATTATTATACCATATCTAGTAGGTACAACACCGAAGAAACAATAATTTAAATAATTGTAATCAACACTTCAACTCTGACTATTATCTCAATCCACAAAACGGTATTGTTCGACGCATCATTAAGGTCCTTAAGTTCTGAATTGAGCTGCACCATTACTGACAATTGCGTGCACTGGATTGGACACGTCCACTAAATCTGTGTGGTTCTTTCCTGAAAATACCATTTCTGACACCAATCTATCTCACATGATCTAATCAAGACGGACGTCGGGACTTTAAAAGAGACTGTGACCTCTCGAGTTTGTTTCGACCTTTCTTCTCAGAGTAGGTAGTCAGATAGGAAACGCCTAGCTCATCTAGTCTTTAAAATATGATTGACGTGTAAAAGTGTTTGTACAAACGTACTTACAGAAACAAAATCAATACATAATTTTTATCTTGCACGCACCCTAACTGAAAGAAATTTTGATTATTGCCATATCAATTTAAACGGTGATTTAAAAGCCAGCGAAGCGCAATTTGATACATCAAACAGTCATTAGATTTAAAATCTCATTGTAACGGCTCGTGCAGACTGAGGCGATATCGCGGGCGCGACATGCAGCAATATGCCTACCCTAGCAATATGCATATTGCTGCATTTCGCCCCCGCGATATGGCGCTAGTCTGCTGAAGACTTTACTTCGAGATCGAGATTGAACCTTATACCTAACGGCGGTTGGGTTAAGTGTCCATGAAGATTCATCTATGCAAAATAATATTGCCATTTTTTTTGCCCTTGATACCTAATCTAAACACCGAACTAATATTATAGATGCGAAAGTGAGTTTGTTTGTTTATTACGCATTCACGCTAAAACGTTTGAACGGATTTGAATGACATTTGGCACATGAATACACCATGACCTGGGTTAGGATACTTTTTATCCCGGTAGTACGTTCCCGTGGGATCATTCCCGACCTAAACGCGGGCGAAGCTGCTGTAAAAAGCTAGTTAGAAATAAATACTCACAACGTTGCTAGCTCCGCCTTAACCTTCAAAGACATCCTTATCTATAAATTGAGTTCTCATGTCAAGCCATAGGGTTCCGTAGAAATTCATTCTCGTGGCACGTGATTACACTACATTGTAGATTACTACGAAGGTCCACTCTGTTGTGAAATTCTGTAAAATTGTACTTGAAGCCTTGACCACACATCACATTACTACACTACGACGAACTCACTCTTGTTTTCTTCTTCTTAATGTCACTGGGTTGTGTGTGTGTGTTGGGCGAAACTTCGTCACTTCCACGGCGTCATCGGTGGCAGCGGAGAGGTCACTGCATGTTTTGGGGCAGGGAGGACAGGATAGAAGGACTCTTGTTTTTAATGTCATCGTCCTGGATTAACCTTTCGAGGCTGGGATAGAACTGATAAGATGTTAACTTCACGATCTCCGACTGCAGTCGTTTTTAATGGAACCTCTTCTGTTTTACCGAAACCTTGATCCAATATTTGACTAGTGGAAAAACTGCACGGTCCGAACGCACTTATTGCGGTCAGTTCGTGACTATTCGTTATTTTCAGAGAGTCCTCTTTAGGTCCTACATACCGTTGAGTGGGAACACGTTAAAATATCAACCCCAGCTATCACTTGTACTGGACCAGTCTATACTTAAAAAGCTTTTTTACAATAAAAAACACTACCAAGTGAAAAATAGCTTTTTTTTTTGGAAGTCGTTTGTTTTGTTTTTTTGTACCTAACCGTAACCTACCCCAAACTAATTCGTATACCACTATTTGCTGTGTTAATAACAGTGACAGGAAGTATTATAACATCATCAAGATTCGCAAAGTGGATTAAATACGTTTCTGCTACCAAACTAAAAAAGGTCCACGATTGACGAAAATATCGATGAACATACATAAAAAAATACATACAGACGAATATAAACTCCTCCTTTTTGAAGTCGTTTAGAAATTGACTTAACGAAAGACTGACAGCCTGATTACACAGCTTTAAAATATCGAAATTGCCATAAATAAACAAAATGTGAAGGACACTCGGTCAAAGATTTTGTATGTTTGTAATTTAAAATGCCACAGAGTGTCAAAACACTCTTCATCTGGGAACGGCGACAGCCCCGGGACCGCGGTGCCTAAAAACATACAAAGGGATTTCGCTCACGCAATCACCTCTCCCGGTTGGGAAAGCAAGGCTAATGCAACTTCTGAATTCCTCATGGAGTGGTTGTTATTATGCGGCGAGTAATTCAATAACTGTGTATTCGTGTTACCCGACGGATATGGCTGACTGGCTGACCAGCCACATACATGATGCAGAACTCACAGACAATTGAATGGCTGCGGCGGGATTCAATTTTGTGGCCTGTAGGAGAATTCAAATGCAAAATGCCGTGTAAACAACGGAAAGGGTTGTTATTTGTGGTGGATTTTGAGAAAACGTGTCTGTCAACAAGCTTCCATAGTGATCCGTCTAGGGAGTTTGTTGCACCACATCTTCTTCCCAGCTAAAGCACTAGGAAGTGGTAAAGGGCGGGGCGTTTTTGGGGGACTGTCTTATTTTGATGTTCGAAAAGTGCTGATTCTCATCCTAGTTTGAATAAATTACTTTTGATTTTTGATTTCATACAACACTCACGATCGTGGCTACACACGGCATATAAACCGCGCCGTAGAAAAAACGTGTCTCTGAATAAGCTTCCATAGCCACGATCGTCAGTGTTGTATGGATCACCATACAACACTGACGACCGTGGCTGCACTCGGCAAATAAGCCGTAGTTTTTCATGACAAGAAAAACGTGTGTGTTCAAAAGGCCTACTTGCCCAGCAATCTGTTGGCAAATCTCGTCAAGAGACTTTATTATTTGGCAAGCTACCCATTACTCACCATCCGCAAGCCCGTGTCTACGGTGGCCGGGATTCGGCCTTTTCCCGATGCCCAGAGCGTCTCCTGCGGTGGCTAGGAGCGTGAGGGCGCGAACTTTGCCTCTCTCTCACCCGTTCCGCCTCCTCCTTCGCCAGCATTACTGCTTCGCAAACGAGGTGACGGGGTAACATGGCCTGGACCAGGGCCGGACGCGAGAGATCTCCGCCGCCGCCGCCGATCGCCTCCACGAGGACACGGCGGTGCCTTGCCCAAGCCGGGCATACCTCCACCGTGTCCTCCGGGCGATCCACACAGTGGTGACACCCGGGTGTTTCCTCCCGCCTTATCCGGAATAGGAACCACCCGAAACAGCCGTGTCCGGTGTGAACTTGTTTCAAGCGGAAGGTGAGGACGTCGCGCGCCGTGGCTCATTTCTAGCCACTCCTCAAAGAGGGGACTTATCGCCGCAATTGTGGCGGGATTTGTGCCCGATTGATAGCAATAGGCTCCCCCGCTATTACATGGGACTTAAACATAACTGGCGAAATGTGGGCGTAGTATAGATGCACCTCTGCCTAACCTGTTATGTTACGTTTTCATTAATATGTAGATTATACAAATTATTTATAGACACGTGAACACGTGAAATCCATAAATAGTTACTGTATGCAAGCTCCAATGTATGGCAAATATATGTTCATTATAATAATAATAAACAAATAAACAGATATTTCGACCAACAAAGGATCATATGTATAGTCACAAATGAAATTAAAAACATTAAATGGATTCATTCAATATTTATGCACAATTTTTTTCGTACTTAGTATATTTTGATTAGCTTCCATTTTCAGCTGCTTATTTGTGTTTTCGCCTGAGAAAAAGATTTTCGGCCGTGGTCGAAAAAACTTTGATATTTTTGGCCTCGGTCGAAAAAAAATAAATACTTTCGGCATTGGCCGAAAAAATGAAGTACTAGCAAATTACAACTAAAAGCACAACTAAGAAAATACTGAAGAAATATTTTTCTCTGGCATAACATCAGATTGTTTACATAACATTTATAATCAGCGTATAATGTTCCCACTTTCCACACGCCGGGACACAGGCCCAGGCTCTGTGAGAGGGAGCGGGCCGCAATCCACCACGCGGGCCCGGTGCGGGGGTACGGGTCAGATTGTTTGATTATTAATAATGATGTCTTGAAACGTGTGGTTTAAATTAAAACGGTCGAATGTAATGATTAAAAGATTGACGTTGCATTTATTTCAATTTTACTTGGAAAAACTTATCCAAAACAAAAAAAAAACACTTTTTCATTTTCCGTTCTCGGACAAATGTAAAATTAGACCGAATTTCGTTTCCGTGTTCAGCCGAAAACTAATAATTTTCGGTCGGACTCTACCTAATCCGTGTCGACGAAACGCACACCATTTCTAAAACGGTAAATATTTCTAAGATGCACTCAGACAGATTGTGTTCAGTTTCAAATCAAACAGCTGCAACTCACAAAATAAATCAACATAGGTAATAATAAAATAAAGATCATAAAAATTAAGTTCATTGCGCGAAGCCCGTTCACTTATTATGCTCTTCAATATTGACTCGTTCATTCAGAACGCTAACGATATGCCGACGATCAGATAATTGGCCCATACGTAGGTAGGTAGGTAGGTAGGTATACATCGTATTATGAACTGGTATTCAGCTGGATCCAATAGACTGGAAGCCGACCCCAACATATTGGAAAAAGACTAGGCAGATTGATTTGAGATGTGTAGGCACAGTCAGGGAAATTAACTGCTAACTAAATTGACACTCTACGACAATTAACCGTGTTAAAGCCATTTTATAAAACTAAATAAAAATACAAATAAAAATGTTTATTTGTACACTTGAAAACCATACATAAGTACAGATTAAACAAATATTGTACAATACAGTCACATTAAATGGCGAACTGATGCCTCCTAAACTAGGTCTAAAACCTGTGTTTTAGGCATGTTTTAGGAGTCAATGTTCTGTCAAAGAATGACAGGTGTGATTTGAATATACGGACAGTTTAAGTAGGTCGTCAACTTGCTAAGCGTTTCGTATTTCTATTTTTTATATGATTAGCAGCAAATTGCGGCCGTACCTTAAAGGCGATTAAACTTTTTTATAATGACGTAAAAAATCATTACTCAAATGGAAACATCAATCTCGAAGCTAGATCAAATTTTTCTTTTAACACTTTCTCTGTTCGTTCTGCGAAGTTAGTTAAACAATTGATGGTTGATAGAAAGAATGAAGATATACCCTGGGAAAGGGTACGGTTATGGAATGCTTTGCCCGTGTTGGAAAAGAGGTGCTCAATTTTTGCCACTACTAACCGACTACCTACAGTATTGTATCTCCTTCACCCTTCTCCCTTCTCCAAAGGTTATATTTAAAAGAACGCTTTTAGCGACACGACCGCCCATTGTGTCACCTTAGATAAAATTTCTACATTTATATCTATAATTGTCATTAGGTGTAATCATAGTCAGCCACGTGCCCATAAAAGCCGTGTTTTCTTTTTAGTATAGGCCGATTTCACTGATCACCCTTTTATTGACATAATCAACCAATAAAAAAGTTGTTTGGCCAAAACAAACTTGAAATCGACTTAATTTTCCCATAGCACACTGACCATCCGTCACACACACCTAAAATTAGTCCCCATAGGAAACGATTTCCTAATAATAGCTAATATATTGTCAACTTTCTACCACGAGAATACGCCATGGTACCTATATGGCCCACTGGACATTAGAACAATTTATTATAATGTATTCCTTAACTCATTCAAAAGGCTGTATGACATAACTTGCCTTTGCCTAATGACGAATTATTTTCAAGTGACAGATGATGACAGTTCGTATTTTAATTTTTACTCTGTGGGAACTGTATGGACGTAACGGTTTTTAACATTAGTATAATAAATCTTAGATAATTATAAGTAATAAATGGATTGGATAAGCCGATTGATCTAATGGCGTGATGAATTTGGGTTGTTTATTACAGATAAGGCCGTATTTATGTATCATGATTAATCTGTGTTATCAATGTCACTGTTGAGTAATGGTAGCTGTTGTTTGATATTTAGCTTAAATGTCTACGTTTATTAATAACAAGCTGCTGCCAGAGGTTTCGCCCGCGAGGATTTTTCTAAAATAAAAGTACTGCTTCTACCAGCAGCTATCTGCCAGTGAAAGTCCCGTAAAAAATTTGTCCAGCCGTTTCAGAGATTAGAGGGAACAGTCATGCAAAATTTAAAAAAAAAAAATTTTTGTTGTGAAATGAATATGACGTTATAGTACTTAGTGAGTTGATTATTTGTAACAAAATACTAATTAAAAAAAGTTCTTTCGAACTTGAAAAGTTTTATTTTATTAAATACCTTTAAATTATATCTTTTTTTGTATTTTACAGCCCTTTATACTACTCAAAAAATATGTTTCAACTCTCCTCGACCCCTGTTTCATCTTACCTCGGTATAAGGGGAGTTGAACCAAGTTCACTTGTTACGGTTAAGTCGATTTTTCACCACATTATTTAACGTTTACAATTTCTTTAAGTTAGTCATTCGCAAGTGTAAAGATTGACCTATCGATTGGTACTAATATCATACGATTTCTGTCTATAGTATTTGGTGTAGGAAACAAAATGTCAAAATTGTTTCAACTCCCCTCGGTCTCCCCTACCGTATATAGGTACTTTCAATGCAATTAGTAAAAAGCTGTTATTTTGACCCTACAAAGAGACATTTCAATTTTATTTATTCGTTTAGATGTTTTAAAGATAAACGTATTAAAACCATTGCATACGTGGAATAAAAATTAACGTAAATATAGAAACACTTTTTCATACAATCGTCACTATAGAATCCAGTGTCTCTGACCAACGAAGCCATTGAACGAAGCAGTTTATGGAATCATCAGAGTATAAAACAGATGGAATCAAACAAAACAAACAAGCAATCTACAAAATAGCGATAAACCAAACACAAAACTTTCACATCACCCTTTGAAACAGTTGAAAACCCAATATCAATAAAACTTTCCATTCTCAAATAGTTTTGATTGGTTTCCCTCAGTTCCCACTTCCCGGACATAAGCCAATCAATCGCACAAGTGCTAAACCCGAGTGCTCAATATTCGTTTTTCGAATGTCAAACGAAAGCAAAGCGATTTATCAAAGTCGGGTGAAACTTCGCGGGTACGTAATTATTATTTTGTTGGTAGGTACTTCCAGTTTGTTTTGTTTCCAAGTAAATTTTGGGGTTGTTTTACAGATTATATTGGATGTACCTATGACCTTGAAAATGTCTGCCTTTACGGGTGGGATCAGTCTAGTCTAGAGTTACTCTAGACAATAATCCCATCCGTTCTGTAGGTAGTAGGTATACACCTACTACCTACAGCGTGGATGGGATTATTTTTTGTTACAGTCAAGTGTCCCTCCCCCTGCTAGCTCAATGGTTGTTTCATATAACGAAGTTACAAGGAAAATTACTTACATTTGTAGTTGGAATGTATGGGAGAACATGTTTTTCAACGTTAAGTTTGTTCATCTGATAAATTCATCCCAACTACGGAACCCTTCATTGTGCTTGGGCCGACACACACTTGACCGGTTTTAGCTGCTAGCTCTACTCGCTTCTCGTTAATCGCCGGCGGAGCGTCAGGTGCGTTAGGGTGGTAAAGCAATTACGAGGTCAACTATACATGCATAACAGCAAAGGCTGGCCAAAAAGCAAAAAAAAAAAAACAATTTAGGAAAAGAAACACCACTGAAACTCCTCCTGCATGATTTGTGAACGAAATGTGCTTGAATTTTCTTTGAAGGTATGTAAGGTTGCAGGACTTGATGTGGCTGGTGTTTATTCCCAAGGACTGAAGGTCTATTGTGTAACTGTAAACACGTAGGTAGGTGAAGTGAGCTTGAAGTGAGCTGTCAAGGATTGACAAAATTCGTAGCTCACTTCAGCTAAGTTTTTACGGTGCGATATTTACAGAATAGAACGGCTGATGTCGTTTTGAACAAATGACGAGTTACTTTAAACATGTTCGTCCTCTTCACTCGGAAACTGCGCTAAGTACTTGCTTTGCCTATCCTGAAAATGCACTTGGTTTCTTCAGGTCTTACACCCCAAATGTATAGGTGCCCAATAACTCACTTCGTTTAGTAGTTTGTTACCTAAGACCTGGATCTACAACTCCAAGCTAAATTGGTTTCAGGAGATAAAGACTAGTTTCTGTGTCGTAAATCTGAGTGGGTAATCAGTTAGGATTTTCCGCACATAAAGTACCCACTAGTTTTTCTTGTTTCTAGGTGCTATTTATTTGCTTTATCAAATAAATAGCACCTAGAAATCGGTGTAATTTATTTACCAACTTATCAGGAATTACGGCACCAAAGAATCGTCTTTTTTCATGTGGCTGTGTTGTTAGTCTAAGTTTTTCAACCCAATGAAACTTCACACACATACGCAAGATATATAGGTCTAAACAAAAAAAATGGAAAAATAAAATTAAAAAGAAAAACAATCATTGGTCAAATTTTAGTAGAAAACATTTTCAAAATGTCATATTAAAAAAACAAGATAATTATTAATTTCTGTTTGTATGGAAAATTTAAAATCGCTCTAATTTAACTGTAACACAATTTTTAAAATAGTTTCTAATAACTTTTTAAACCTATTTATCCTGATTATGGGTATGAAGTTTCATTAAAATCGGCAATCATATCGAAAAATAAGGACTTGAAAATTTGTATGAAATTCCGTAAGGCTTACACGCTCTTAAACTATCGTCTAACTAGTCGTTAAGTAGGTACTTATGATGTGGATAATTTAATAACTTACCGCGACCTTACTCCGAGCATGTAAATTGATTATTAACCTTTTGACCGCCACAGTCATGTATAGATGACAAACCAAAATGTGCCCAGCACGCCACGATCACGACTACATGACTGATTTACATCATGATTTTAATTAATAATTCGTAGCTTGGCGCCGCGGCGCCAATCTACGAATTATTTCTTAAAATCTGTCATGTAGTCGTGATCGTGGCGTGCTGGGCACATTTTGGTTTGTCATCTACCCTGAAAAAACCTGGAAAGGACAGCACTTTACCCATAAATTACCACCCCATAAGTCTGCTACCATCTGCTGGTAAACTTTTTGAGTCTGTAATTTATACAAGATTGTTGCGTGCCACTGGTCAGTCTCTGATCCATGAGCAGTTTGGTTTTAGGGCGAATCATTCAACTACCCAGCAGTTAGCTAGGGTGACAGAACACATATCCCATCACCTAAATCTCAAACAATCCACAGGTATGTTTCTGCTGGATATCGAAAAAGCATTTGACACCGTGTGGCACGAAGGCCTGCTACACAAGTTGCTCACTCTGGATGTGCCTATGCTTCTCATCAAAATCGTTCAATCGTACCTTGCTGATCGTAAATTCCAGGTTCACATCGGAAACACCACTTCATCACCTCAAAATGTCCCAGCAGGCGTTCCTCAGGGCTCGATTGTAGGACCCTACTTATTTCTTTTGTTCCTAAATGATATCCCTACTCAACCTAGAACCAGATTGGCATGCTTTGCTGACGATACTGCCTCTTTTACTTCTTCGAATGATACCGATTTGATCATAGTTCGCCTACAATATTCTATCGATTTGCTTCTTGACTACTTTAAGAAATGGAAACTCAAAATTAATGAGGATAAGACGGAAGCAATATTTTTCTCCCGTGCTAGGAAACCCCCCTCAAGAACTTTAAAAATAGCAGGCAATACAGTACCTTGGAAAACAAATGTGCGTTATCTTGGGATCAAAATGGATAGTCGTCTAAACTGGTCCAAACATATAGCTGACTTGCGTTTGAAGGGCGTCCAAGTCCTTGGTGCTTTAAACCCTATAATGAATCGTAAAAGCAAATTAAGTAGCAGTACTAAACTAAGAATTTACACTACGCTTGTCCGTCCATGTATAACGTACGCCTGTCCCGTCTGGAGTTGCACGTGTATTTCTAACCATCAACTTCTGCAAGTTGTCCAAAATAAAGCAGTAAAATTATCCTACAGAACTAAATTTAAAACAAACCTTAAGAAACTACATAAAAAAATTAAACTTCCATTATTATTTAGTCACGTAATTAAAGTAACATCAAGATTTTATAATAAAAACAAAATTAATACTACTAACCCGTTAATCTCAAATCTATGTTCATCAACTCTAGACAAATTACCATATATCGATAGATACGGCACTTACCGCCTACCGCATCACTATCTTTTGTTCCCACCAACTGAGGTTCAAGCGACCAGCAGCGCGAGCGGCTTGACCCCCGACAGGCTCACTGCCGCCCCGGTCCCGGCCACACATACGTCGGAGCGCGGGCGGCAGAGAAGCTCTGTCCGCTGATCATTGACTGGTCGCCCGGCTAGTAAATACTACACCGTTTGCTTAAACATATTTTTGTCATACCTACATGCAATCAGTAAATTATAACTAGCTAAATAATTTGCGTAACTTTGATTATGTACCCAAGATTATTGTGTGTTAAGTATTATGTTGTTTACAGTATAAAAAATATCTAGACTATAAGCTTTGAAAGGTGAATTGCTAGCCTCATAAAGTGTCTTAATAATAATAAGTTAATGTAGCTTAGGTTAAG
Source organism: Atethmia centrago (assembly GCA_905333075.3). NCBI lineage: Eukaryota > Metazoa > Arthropoda > Insecta > Lepidoptera > Noctuidae > Atethmia > Atethmia centrago. The sequence continues at coordinate 21,878,676 of HG995379.1, read as the reverse complement.
TGCATTTTGTTAATTGTTTCCCGTGCTAAATAAAGTTATTTGAAAATGAAACACGTCATATAAAAAAAAATCGCATCGATATAGGAACTTTGTTGCCTAAGTCCACTAATTTTCAGTATGGGCCCACTGTGCGCCGTGGGCACGTTTTGGCCTTTTTGACGTGGCGGTCAAAGGGGTTAATCCCAAAGCAACAAAACCACAATTGAACTGCCAAAACAAAAGGAAAATCAATCTCACGACACTATCTAATATGTAGGTTTATTTCTTTGTATGTTATGTGATCGAAGATTATCATCTCTCTCGAAAGACCAAATCTAGATAGGTACATATCCAAGTACCTACGATACAGATTACCTACTACGCCAGCACATTGTGCCCTAGGCGTCCATGTAACAATACCCTAGCCTAAGTAACCGTGTGAGTATACGTCAACGAGGTAGTTTTTTACCCAGATTACTCTAAGCAACAAAAACTATGAGAACCGTCTCCATAGTAAGCAATGCTGTTTGCGACACTGACAATAATTAAAATACACTGTTTAAAGACTAAGCTGGAGTGAGCTGGGAATAGTTGTAAGCTGTGTTTAACGTTCATTACATGGATAGCTATCAATAGGTGGAGTTCGTAGCTGTGGCTTACACACACACATACACTAAAACACATACTTTCGCGCAAAAGAAAAACCATTTAAGTACCTAATGTTGTATTAAAATTATTGTTTAATTTTCTTTTTGTACACATCTTTATAAAAGTATAAAGTCTCTTTTGTTTCCTTAATTCAATAAAATAAAATAAAGTTGCTGTCATAAAACAAAAAAAATGTGTCTTCTATTACGGGAGGATACTGGCTCCTGCAACATAGTTATAACTAGCGCAGAAATCAGAGAAATCTATTAGTTGTTGTACAACTTGTTTTATGACAATAAATAATTATTGTATTTGTGTTTTTGTATTTTGTAAATAAATACAGTTGCACGGGTCGATCTTAGGTTAAACTGCTTGCAGGTGACCATCCATTAAATATCGACACCCCTCCGTGCCTCGGAAAGCACGTTAAAGGCTCCTACATACTGAGGCGATATCTCGGGCACGACAGGCAACAATATGCCTGGCGCGCCCGCGATATCGCCTCCGTATGTAGAAGCCTTAAGTCGTCGGTCCCGGCTGTCGTACGTGGATATTTGACAGTCGTTACGTGGGTATGTCGTGGGTATCGTATTACACAGTAACTGGAGGTCAGATAGGCAGTCGCTCATTGTAACATACTGGTATTCAGCGGCATCCGATGTGACTGGATGCCGACCCCAACATAGTTGGTAAAAGGCTAGGCATGATGACATGGATACCTATCACAAGCTAGTGCATTGAGATCATAACTTTGGAGTTTCTTTCGAGCACATCGAAAGCGTGACGGCTCCTGCTTACTGAGGCGATTTCGCGGGCGCGACAGACAGTAAAGGCTCCTTCAAACAGGCGCGACATGCGACGCGACACAAAGACACCGCGTGTAGCGCTACAAGCGGTGCCTTTGTGTCGCGTCGCGTGTCGCGCTTGTTTGTAAGAGTCTCAATATGCGTGACGCGGCCGCGATATCGCCTCAGTATGCAGGAGCCTTTAACGTCATCATAAAATTCCTTCATAGAAACCAGTCCTTCTTCGAATATTATACGAGTAGCAATATCAAAATCATGCTTAATGCTAAGTTCGTTTGAATATCTAACTAAGTAGGTACCTACCTAACCTAACACTTAACATAAGTAAACAATTCCATCAAATATTTTTTTGGAAATAATAGCGACCTTTCTACGCTTTTGGTGCCTAATTAAGATGTTTTACGCTTTTAAAACTGAACTTTTTAACATATTCAACGCGGCACTAAATATAGGTACCCAGATTAATATGGGTGTGCGGCATGATCTCCATGTTTCTCATATGCGACTTTCCCAAGCTGAGTCATGAGCATTATTTGCCCACATCACCTGCTATATTTTTGATATACCTATTTACAGCTTTTTTTTTAAACGTGGCAATATTTTATGTACTTTTAAATGCCACGTACATAAACAGCATTCAGTTTTATTAAATATTTTTAGAAATTCATGGACAAATTTATTCTTTATTATTATATTTATTAATATAACATATTTACGGTAATAGTGATGGGAAATATTTTAAATGAAAACATCATCTGCCTGCCTTTTCCCAACTACGTTGGGGTCGACTTCCAGTCTAACCGGATGCAGCAGAATACCAGTATTTTACATGGAGCGATTGCCTATCTGACCTCCACAACTGGGTAACACGATACACCTTGGTAAGACTGGTTGTCAGACTTTCGGGCTTCTGACGACCCGTAACGACTGTCAAAGATTCACGAATGGCAGCCGGGACCAACGGCTGAACGTGGTTTCCGAGGCACGGATGGGTCTTGGTATGTAAAGATGGGCACCCATCCACGGACCAACCGCGGCAAGCGTAGCGTAACCTGATCGATTGACCCGTGCGGCTGTTTTTATTTAACCACAACCCCCTCAAATAATTTAAATGAAAACATCGATATTTAAATCGTAACTGGCGAAAAGTGGGTATACTAGGGGGAAGTCCCCTAGTGGCGGACACTTAAGGTTTTTTAGAAATAAAATAAAAAATATTTTAAGGAATGTTTATTTATTTATGACTTACAATAGATAACTAAGTTAGAAATCAAATTAAACTAAAAAAAACACAACCTCTGCTTAAAAATATTTAACACCATTAATCAGACTTCGGTAACAAAAAATGTAATTTATAAAAGTGGCACCTAGTACCGGACGGATATTTGTGCCATACCAAAAGCACTGGACATCTCAGAATAGCTTGCATCGATCACATATGTAGCCATCTCCAGCCTCTGGGACGTCTGCACATGCTTCATGTGCCCACCCAAGACAGGATGAGCTCTGGATCCAGTCTTCCTCAGTGTCTTCTAAGCAAACCACGCAAATTGTTGTGTTTGTGTTAGATGTTTCAGTTAATGGTTCCACTTTATTTCCATATTTTTCTTTGGGCTCCGCGTCTTTCGCTTCTTTTCCTTTGGGTTTTATTCCTTTGGTTTGCTTTCCTTTGCCTACAATTGCTGCTTTAAACTTAGATCCTAATTCCTTCTTTTTGTCTCTCATGTTCTTTTCATTTTCTTTTTCTTCTGCCACTTTTTTGTGCGGCGTTTCTTCTTCTCCTCGATTTAGCGCCTTTATTTTGTCATATACAGTGCTTTTAGGAATATTGTATCGCATTGCAGCTTGTCTTACACTCAGTTCTTTGGAAAAAAAATATCGATAGCAGTTTGTAAGCTTTCCACCGTTTGTAAGCCCACGATCCTTTCTTTTTCTTCTCTTCCATTTCAATGCTATTCATTCTTCTATGTTCTAAAACAAAATTCAACAATTAGAATAAATAACGTTAATTCTCACGAGAAATATCAATATGTTTACTGTCCGGTGCTAAGGGATGACTTAGTGTCCGGTACTAAGGGACAGATGATTTCGTACATTAGGTGGTACCTACTATAATTAGTTAAAAAATCTAATAATATTCTATCAGTTTACGGGTAACAATTAAGTACTACTTTTATTTTTGAATACCATTAAAATGTAAATGCAGAAATGTGCCAGAATTACTTACATCGATTTTTACGTGACGCCGTGATTTCCCGCCAAAAGCAGCAAACGCCCGCTCCCGCCGTGGCCTTGCGCGTCACTCGCGAGCCACGGCGCGTGATCCTGTTGCTGTGTGCCCCCCGCGCCCCTTTCACTTGTACTTTGAATCGAACCGGTTTATACTTGCTTGAATAGTACGAGTGTCCGGCGGTAGGTGCCGTCCGGCGCTACGGGACTTCCCCCTATAGGTACACCTCTGCCTAACCCTTGGGGGAATACAGGCGTGATGTTATTTTATGTTATATAAAACATCGATTTTCAAAAATTAACTAAGGTGAGTGGGGGTAAGAAGGAATGGCTTTTTGATTAGATAAGCAGTGTTGATTTTAAACTGTTGTGAATTATAGGAATTCATGTCAATTGCATTACATGTTGTTTTGGGTAAAAGAGTATAGTCAACTTATTTCTACAATGCTGACCTTTTTTAAATATTTTTTAATGTAAAAAAGGATAATACTTTTTACACTTACGAAACAATAATGCAGGGGAAAGATGGAACGGCAAAGGGGTAAGATTCACATAGTGACTAAAATTGTATTCATGGTCGTTATGCATGCGTGGTGATCAATAAACCCTCTCCTCTGACAACCTAAATAGCCTGAAATCCATTCACATTAAAAAATCGCTTTCTAAAGACAAGAAAAAAGAATTCATAAAAAAAAATATATCAATCTTACCGCGTTGAAACGCCTGATAGTCTAAGATTCTCAAATGTTATTATGCATAAGATGCTAAAAATAAAAAATAATTGGGCTCATGTCAAATCTTGGGTCAGGTCGATGAATAAAACACACTATTTAATTTAGTACCATGTTACTTACATTATATCATTTGTATAAAATATAACAATTAAAATACAACAATTACTAAAAAAAAATACTTCAAACGATAGTAACAATCACAGGTAAAGAAAATCAGTCGTATTATTAATTTGCACAAAACTATTTTTCGAGTAAAAAGATCAACCACGAATCGTTACTTATAGCACGGGTACCTACCTAGTTTAAGTGACAGTGTTCATTTTGTTAACAAAAATTTATTTGAACCAATAAACGTTATTATTATTATGTCGTTTATTGAATTTTTTATCTTATAAAATACATTTTTAAATATTTCTTAGAAAAAATATTAAAAAACATTTAAAAATATATAAAATAGTGGTCCGCCGGTATCGGGAGCAGGGTCCAAGCTACCGGTGGTTAGGGCTCCAGAGACAGGAACCTCCTCACGATGCGAGCCGTATCGAGGAGTACTGCCTTCTGAATCAGGCCCTTAATCCAGCCTCCTAACGCAAGCCTCGAGAGATGATGGTTGAGGCTTCTGGCCATCAGGCCATTGGCCGTAACGACAATCGGCACAATGACAGCCGAGTTCACATTCCACATGTCAACAACCTCGTGTGCTAAGTCGAGATATTTTATTTGTTTCTCTTTCTCAGCTTTCACGAGGTTATCGTCATGTGGAATGGTAACATCGACTATCATTGCGCGGCGCGCTAATCGATCTATCACCACTATATCAGGCTTATTGGCGACAATAGTCCTGTCAGTAATGATAGACCGATCCCAGTACAACGTGACATGGTCATTTTCGAGAACTGGGTCGGGCACATACTTGTAATACGGTACCTCAGAGTTCACAAGTTTATATTTCAAAGCAAGTTGCTGGTGAATAATCCTAGCTACTTGGTTATGTCTGTGCAAGTACTCGCCGTTAGCCAGACGAGAACAACCAGAGATAATATGTCTGATAGACTCACCCGGACGGTGGCATGCCCGACACACGTCAACCGTCCCGTCCTTCATAATATGTCTCCGGTAGTTATTCGTCAAGATAACTTCGTCCATAATTGCACAGACAAAACCTTCAGTTTCCCCGAAAAGGTCCCCAAAACGTAGCCAGGACACGGACGCTAAGAAATCTACATCGGGCTCATGAAGAGCCCGATAGAAGCGCCCGTGTAGCTCCTTGCTTTGCCACATCTCCTTGCGATCATCGGTAGTAAGTACTACAGGTTTGCACCAGTTCTCTTTAGCCATGGAAAGTGGGGTGAGCCCCTTGTCCACTGCGACCACATCACGGTGCATACCCACTTCGGTTTTCAAAAAATATTCCCTGAGACTGCATATCTCGCGGTTGTGGAGGGTCTTCGCGTTTAAAAAGCCTCGACCCCCGCACTTCCGCGGGATGTACAGTCTCATCACCGATGATCGTGGGTGATGCATCCGGTTTGCGGTCAACAGTGTACGGACCCTCCTATCCAGGGCGTCTAGTTCGGTCTGAGTCCATTTGAGTATGCCGAAAGAGTACGTCAAAACCGGCATGACCCAACTGTTGAAGGCGCGCACCTTGTTACCGCCTGAAAGAAGACTAATCAATACCTTCTTCAGGCGGCCAAAAAAGCGCTCCTTCAACGATTGCTTCATGTCAGTAACGTTGATGCCTAACGCTTCCGACATTCCCAAATACTTATAGCTTTCGGGTGAGGAGAGGGATCTAAGGTGTATGGAATCCGAAAGTTTCCAAATTCCCTCGGATTCCATTATCTCCCCTCGCTTCACATGCATGACTGCACATTTGTCCACACCAAACTCCATTCTGATGGCGCTACTGAAAGTTTCAGTTACCTTCAGTAGCTTCATCAGTTGCAATTTGTTGGGGGCAAAGATTTTCAAGTCATCCATGTAGAGGAGGTGAGATATGATCTGACCACCTCTCCTCAACCGATAGCCTAGACCTGAATCCTCCAGCTGCATGCTTAGAGGATTCAGGGCTAAGCAGAACCAAAGTGGACTTAAACTGTCGCCCTGAAATATTCCCCGTTTAATCCATACAGGCTCATCATTCCCCTGGATCTGTCGACACCCCGGATAGCGAAGGACTGTCCTCCATTGCCCCATACACGATTCAAGGAAGGTGCGTAGAGTCGTATCTATTTTGTACAACTCCAGCACCCTCATGAGCCATGTATGTGGCACCGAGTCGTAGGCCTTCTTATAATCTATCCAGCAAGTCGACAGATCCTTGCGGGATCGACGGACCTGTTGGCTAATGGCCATGTCGATGAGAAGTAGCTCCTTAGTGCCACGAGACCCGTTCCTACATCCATTTTGAGAGGCAGACATAATGGAATTACTGTCAATGTGTGTGTTAATTTTCGCTCTCAAAATGGATGTAAGAAGTTTATAGACCGTCGACAAACACGTGATCGGTCTATAATTCTTGGGTTCCGCGGGACTACCTGACTTATGGAGCAGGTGGGTAATGCCTGTCGTCATAAATTGCGGTAGTGACCCAGACTCTAAGGATGACTGGAACTGAGATGCCAGGCAAGTGTGTGAACTAGTTAGCCATTTCAGCCAAAAGTTGTGCAGTCCGTCCGGTCCCGGTGATTTCCAATTCGGTAACGGACGGACCGCTCTAGCTATATCTGATGGCGTGATAATGACTACTTCCATTTTTGGTATAGTTTCACACACTCGCTCGACATCCCGCATCCAGTCAGCCTCAACATGGCAGACAGGTACCGACCAGATGCTTCGCCAGAACGCAGTTGTGGTGGCATCATCCGGGCGGCACACGTCTGTCACGTTTTGTTTAGGTCGCTCCCAAGCTCTATATACCCACCTCTCATCGCTCTGGAACATGCGATTTTGCGTGTATCGATCAACCCGCCGCTTATACCTCCGAATACGACTCGCCCATGCACAAACTTTCTGCTTCAGGAAGTCGATGCGCTCTGTGATATGAGACATGTATTCTCGAGGGCTGATTCCAGTCCCCGAGAATGCCCGTCTTACAAAGCGCATCACACGTGGTCGTGTATTGCCCTCCCTGAAGCAGTATAGTTTGCCGATGAGTACCCTGGCCTTATCAATACGACGCTCAATCCTGCACTGCCAGGCTGGTACGGCTGGTTTTGGTCGAGTAGCTCCGTCAGAGTTTGGAAACTTGACATTCGCTAAACGACATGCCGCAACAGCCGCGCAATACAGGATCGAGTGTGTATCAACGAGATCCTCGCTGCTCTCGAAAAAAACCTTAAGCTGCGAGTCCAAGGCACACATCAGTGCCCTATTTTTCTTGTGCATGGGTAGGCGTGGTAGTCGGGGTCTAAGTTCGGTTGGAGTGGACCTATACTCGCGAAACGCATCCTCCAGTGCGCTCCTCAATCGGACGTTGCACTGGCTGCTTACTGTGGCAGCCCTATCATCCTCTTCTTCAACACCGTGATTGGACCGCGGCGGGATTACATCAATAATTGGGGTATGTACCGCGGTTTGTGCCGGAGTCGAGATGATATAGTTGCTCAGTACCTCTGAACGCAGCCTATCAAGTGTGGCATCGTCCAACCTACGATTGCGTTGGATGACCCGCACCTGATCCGACAATCGTTGGGCCGAGACGTTGACGGTTGGTTCTAGTTCCTGAAACAGAGACAGCATCCTAACACGGTACGCAGTGAGGTTAGTTCCCCCCTCTGTAGACCCATAATATGCGCGCATGACGTTCTCGTTCATGGACTGAGTCCATCTCATGCGCTGCACACAACCACCGGCAGCGGGGACCCGGCTCGGGGCCGGATGGCCCCTAAGTCCCAAGCTCTTCGGTGGCCGGTCTCTCCCCTGCCGACGTACAGGTGTTGGCGACGTCGGCGGGGAAAAATACTCGTCGCTCGAGCTCGACGCAACTACCGCGGCCGGTGTAATCACTGCGCTCACAGTGGGGCTGGATACCGGCGGCGGCGAGGCGGAGCTGAGCGAAGAGTCCGGAGGTGGTGGGCGTGCTCGTTTCGAAGCTGCTCTAGTCAACATTCTTTCAATTTCTTATCCGTATTCATGCTATTTTATCGCGAGGTGACATCTGTCATGTCACCATCCATTCTGTAGTTTTTGATTAAAGTGTATATGTTATGGTTCATTTTGCTATTTTTTAATTTATGTCGTGATTATTTTGGTTCAAGGCTTGTTGTAGGGATTGGAAATTGGAATGAAATAAAATAAAAAAACAGCTTCTAAAATTACTGATGTTTAAATAATATGAACCGAATTTCTTGACGTGTTGACGTTGGTGTTGCCAGCTATTATTATTATTATTATCAAATCAGTAATATCAATAAATCAGGTACTTATATAAATTCAAAATCCAAATTCAAGTGTACGTTTTTGCCTTCCTCACATAATTAATTAAAAAAAAAACAACAAAACTTGGCATTCTTGCTTTCTTAAACTTAGTTATCAGGAGTATAACAAGTTGCCCGTAACTTTTTCCTGATATAGTTACGAGGCATGTTGATCCTAAAGAAAAATAAAAAGTTAAATGCAATTTGAACTTGCATATTTAGTATTCCGTACTATGGTTGATTTACCAATTGCAAATCAAGGTAAGTTTCTCTAATATTTAAGTAAAAAAACGTAGTAGGTACATGCACAAAATTATTAAAAAATAAAGTGTCAAACCAGTTTAAAGAGGAGGATATTAAAAAATCTACAGTTTGAAAACCTGTGACCTTTTCTATGAGTTTCATAAGCGGGGTAAGGTGGAAGATTTTATATTATCATATTACCCCGTTAAATATGGCAGGGGAAAGTTGGAAAGACATCATAAATCTTAAAATATGAGAAATTAACTAATCACCACTACAAATAGTATATTAAATTTCAAAAATATTTATCAATATCAAATCAAAATGTTTGTTACTCACCTGTGTAAGGAGATACAGCAAGCGGGGTAAGATGAAAAAACTCAATTTTGCGCGGGAAAATGTGTCCTTATGGAAATCCACACAAAACACACATTTGCTCTCACTTAGCGACTGATGCACATTGAGGGGCGGGACGGGACAAAATGGTGTCTACAACGATGTTGCCAGCATTAAAAGAATTCCTTGACTTTCGGCGTTATTTTATTTTTTTTAACTTACCCTGTTTTTTATCTTACCCCCACTCACCTTAGATAATAACCTTTTGGTAACAGTAGAACCCCATGTCTCTGACATAATTTTAAATAACTAATACATGAGATATTTAAAAGTAAAATAGTTTCGTTTAAACAATAGTAAGGGAATGTTGAAAACAAACTTAACATTGTAGTTGAAAAACATGTTCTCCCATACATCGATATACGTCACAGTCAATTCTCCGAATGCAAATTTGAGTTGATCGACCTTTACTCGTTAACTTGTAAAGCCTACTTAGCTGTGATAGATTTCCTTATAATTTAATTATATGTACTACTGCCATGAACTTTTTCACATCTCAATAAACAACCATTTATCTGGCGGTAGAGGGGGGCGAGGGGGGGGAACTTTACTAACAAAAATAAGCACTTTCAAGCTTAATATTACGCAAAACAAATTCTTGAATCGAAAAATGGTGTGGTCACAGACGCGCAATATTTTTGAACGGCCTATCTAACGATACCCCACACTAGGATAAACAAGAAAAAAAGATATCATCCCCACAAATAACATCCAATTTATTTTTCAAAATTTTGTGTTACCTCTTTGTCAGCGTGAGTAATATGTAAACTTATGCCAAATTACAGCTTTCTAGTATTAAGCGTCTCTGAGCGGAGACAGACACACAGACGGACATGGCGAAACTATAAGGGTTACTTGTTAACTACGGAACCGTAAAAACAACTCATTTGTTTTTACACTCGCAGATCTAGCATTCCTTCACTCCAGCACTTTTCTCCTTCGTTCATTAGCGTCGGTACATCTGACACGGCCATCTCTGGTTACCCAAAAAGTATTCCCTCCAGAGAATTTATTCAGACTGGTTCGCCTCGGAAACACTTAGCGTAATTGAGTTCGAAGGTAACGGATCCCGATAAAACATAACGCTGCAGCTATCACGAAACAATATCAATGGTTTTACAGTTTTTCGATACAATATGGATTTGCTTTGTTGTGGCACCGTACTGTATTTTCTGCGAAGCAGTAATGCTCGCGAAGGAGGAGGCGGGACGGTTGAGGGAAAGGCAAATTTCGCGCCCTCTCGCCCCTAGCCGCCGCAGGAGACGCCCTGGGCGTCGGGAATCCCGGGCGGATTTCCGGCCACCGTAGGCGCGGGCTTGCGGACGGTGAGCAATGGGTAGCTCACCGTCCGGTAAGGACCAGGCCCGGGTCGACGGCGCGTTGTATTCCACGCGCGCCTTAAAGAGATGTCGTCAGCACAAAGGTAGGGGTCCATTAGGGCCGATGCCTGCTGGGGTCGCGGGAAGGTACTTATGGGTCATCGAGGCCCCCGCAACACAGGCAACAGGAAGGAACACGGGTGGGTTTTAGTCAGCAAGAGTCTGACACACCCTCCCGCTCCGCCCAGAGCGGGAGAGGTTATTTGATGATTTCCCAACCTAAAAAAAAAAAACCGTACTGTATTTGACTCGGGGTGAAAAAGCGAATGCAGTATATGGATTAAAATGGTGTTCTACTTCTATTGATTTTATAAAATAACATAATTCCTGTATTCCCCGAAAGGTTAGGCGGAGGTGTATGTCCCTGCCGGGGTCGCGGGAAGGTACTTATGGGTCACCGAGGCCCCCGCAACACAGGCAACGGAAGGAACACGGGTGGGTTTTAGTCAGTAAGAGTCTGACACACCCTCCCGCTCCGCGCAGAGCGGGAGAAGTTGTTTGATGACTTCCCAACCAAAAAAAAAAGCAGACGTGTATCCACATTTTGCTAGTATGCTAATGTCCCATGTAATAGGGGGCGAGCCTATTGCCATCAACCTGAGATCCCAATCACTAGGTACTAATAACACATCATAACAGCACGCCTTATTCCCCGAAGGGTTAAGGCTCCTGCATACTGAGGCGATATCGCGGGCGCGACAAACAGCAATATGCCTGTCGCGCCCGCGATATCGCCTCAGTATGCAGGAGCCTTTAGGCAGAGGTGTCCTTATAGTACACCCACATTTAGTCTGTTATGTTTAAGTCCCATGTAATAGGCTCGCCTATTGCCGTCAACCGGGCACAAATTCAGACTCCGGACTACTACTAAGAAATTCTAGATGAAAATACCTAATTACACTGCCCGACCTGGGAATCGAACCTAGGACCGCATGCTCAACAGTAGCGCTTGTGGCCACTAGACCAACGAGGCAGTATTGATGTATAATAAGTATATATTATTATAACACTAATTTCTACTTGTGCATTTACCCGCGTCGCTTCCATGAGCCGCGACGATCGGTTAAAATACTGTCATGTCTTTTTCATAAAAGCTGTTCAAATACCTACAAAGTAACTCATTTTCACATCTAAGAATGACAGTTGACTGAGTTCACATGTCATCATGAGATGGCCATGGCTCCTGAGAGACCCACGACAAAATAGAGAGATGGTGACCAAAAGCCTTCTCAATAAAACCAGTCTTAAGACTTGTCCCAAAGTTCTACCTAAACCAGAACACTTACCTACCTCTGCCAGAATGTAGAGTAGGTACCTTAAATCAATACAATAGTAGGTATTCCATGCTCTACACTGCCGTAATACCTAAAATCAATCTGCCTAGCCTTTTACCAACTATGCCAACAAAGTACTGGTATTCAGCTGTATCCGGCTAGACTGGACCCGACCCCAAGGTCGGGTCCAGTCTAGCCGGATACCAGTACTTTACATGGAGCGACTGCCTATCTGACCTCCACAACCCAGTTACTGGGTAACACGATACCCCTTGGTAAGACTGGTTGTCACGACTTTCGGGCTTCTGGCGAACTGTCAAAGATGTACGAACGATAGCCGGGACCTACGGCTTAACTCGCTTTCCGAGGCCCGGGGGGGTCTCGGTATATAATGAATGGTCACCCATCCATGAACCGACCGCGGCAACCATAGCTTAACTTTCAATCGACCCGTGCGGCTATTATCATTTTTAGCAATGAGCCCCTATACACTACCGTATATCTAACAGTACAAATTAACGAACCTAAGACGACCAGCTCAGAAATGCTATGAAGGTTCAAAGCCAATTAAAATTCCCGTCTGCAGTCATTTTGTAAAAGCTTGCATAATAAATACCTTTAGTTCAGTTCAGTCTATCCGACTTGATCACTTTTTATATTATGTTTCCCAGTTTATAGCCAAGTTATACTATTAGATTGATTATTAACCGTTATTGATAAATAATGACAAATGCTATTTATTTGTTTAAATAGTTTATTTTTACATTTTACACGTCACAAAAGAAATAATAATATTTTAAAACTAAATGTGGTCATAGTAATTTTCAATAGCTCCCTGTGGTTTACCACCATAGGTTGATACGTTATCGCTAAGGAGATTTTATTGTTTAAATTGCTGCCAGCATCACTAACAACGGCGACGATGACAAAAAAGTTAGTAGGCCAAACACTGAAGATCCCTTTTTCCATATTTCTAGTGTGCCTCACCATTACATGGGCTGAAGCCCAGAATGGTCGAGGGCCGCAGCACCAGGACCACAACGGACATGGGTGGGACATCCGGCTGGCAGTTCCAGGGGAACCCGGCAGTGACTACCCCACCTTGGGTGCAATACCACGGACATCCTTCTCGTGTGCCGGCAGAGAACCAGGTAATCTTGCTAAAAGTATCATCTACTCAGCTTCTAGCTCTTTTACAGAGCTTGAAGCTGGGTAGACGGAACCCGGCAAAAAGGCATAAACCTAGCAAAAATAAACCTTTGACGGAATTGTTTTTTCCTATGTATTATTATTTGAATTGAAAACTTAGTATCATTGTTTAAAATGATCGTTTTCAATTTCAGGATACTACGCAGATGTAGAAGCTAACTGCCAAGCATTCAGAGTCTGCACCGTTGGATCAACCTATGGCTTCCAATCCTTCCTCTGTCCTAATGGAACGTTATTCAACCAAGCAGTATTCGTGTGCGACTGGTGGATGAACGTCGACTGCCAGAACTCTCAACAGTTCGTCAATAACAACAACGAACAATTCGAAAATCTTAGGTTAGGGCCACAGCTTATGAAGGACATAAAGAAAATGCTTACTCATCCAATGCTAAACCCCTATGATAAGAACGCAATGAAGAGCAATCTCATCGTAATGCAAGATTACAAGCCACCATTTGGACAATTGTTCCCTAACGGAGCTTTATTAGCTGGTCCAGAACGAGCTCCAAACAACGTTTATGTTCCGGCAAAACAAATCCAACAAAATCTTATTCAAGGCAATCCAAACGATTTCACATATTCAGCATCTACACCTGACCCCAGATATGTACCAGCGCCTATAAACTCTTTGCCGTTGCAAAGAGATGCAGAAATATTCCAAAGGCAGAGACAAAACGGACAATACAATGCTGTAAATGGCATTCAAAACGCTAAAGTACAAACTACACAAATATCACAGACTGGAAATCTAATTTCTAACGGACATGCGGGCAGATTTTTACAGAGCGGTAACACAAACTTAGCTAATTTTAATGGTTACTCACAAGGACAAGTACAAGCACCACGACCAACACAAATCACGAATAACTTCTCACAGAGACAAACAAGTTCTGTGAGCACTTCCCAAAACACTCAAAGAGGACAAGTTAACAAACAACGATCACAGTATTCAGAACCCAGAAGATTGCCTCAAACGAACAACAAAGCACAATTTGCGAAAATACAGAGCAGTCAAAATAATAATCAAGACAAACAACCGTACACGTACAGTACACCTGCTTCCAACAAGCCACAGTATTCAAATAATATAAACAACCCAGCTGGTAGAGAATTAAAAGAAAATTTGGTGAGTACGATAAGAGACATTCCATCAACTGTTATAACCAAAACATTAACATATAGTAGGGTTATACAGGAGCCGAAGGTTGGTAAACCAAAGTCTAGAATAACAGTTAAAACTTGGATTGTAAAACCCACTAAATCTGCAAAACTAATAGTTGAGCCTACTCCATACACTTATGCTAGACCCTCTGCGCCATCACCTCCTTCCCCATCTCCTACAGAAAGGCTCATTGAGGAAAATACACCTTACGTGTACGATGTACCGACAACTTCTCAAACTGAAAAAATAATCTCACCAGAACTGGAATCTGAGTCATTGGAGGAACCTTATGTTTATACAAGGCCTACCCCTTCTGCCAAGCAAGTGCAAACAACTGAGATTGAAACAACACGTATCTATATTGCCCCTGCAATGTTGCCGACTCGTTCTACTTTTTCGGGACGAATTACAAATGTCCCAGAAACATCTCCATTTCCCACAAAAGCTTCTCGCCTGTATCTTACTCCTTCGCCATTTACATCGACTGCTCGATTCTATCTGCCTCCACCTCGTAACCCGACTACTCTGCCTCGGCTATATTTACCCCAAAATGTTCAACAACCGGTATATTATCAAAATGCTCAATTAAGAGCCGCACCGACCTTACCTACTCCCACTCATGTGCCTTTAAGTGAAAATTTAAATCAACCTTCATTTTCTCTAACGAAACAATCTCGCATAAACGGTAACCTTCAGAATTTAACGTTCACTGATATTCTGACTAAAGAAAAACTCGATATAACTGTAAATGATATAGTAAAAGACACAGACGATATTTTGAAAACTGCTTCTCCTCCACAATATAGTCAGTATCAGAATCAGAAAGAATTCAAATCCCTTGATTATCCAGAGAATTACTTAGTATCAAGGACAACAACTGATAGCGGTGAAACTTTAACTTCTCAAGTTCCAATACAAACTCCAACGGTGTCTACACAAAGTTCTAGAATTATAGCAACACCAGCTACAAGCTTGCAACCTCCTAACGAAAATTTTATATACCAAAATAATAACCAGCTCTCGAATTTGCCTTTTTTTAAAGAAACTGGCATACCAAACACTATAGAGCGCACAGTCTCAATAAAAATAACGATTCCAGAGAGAATCGCCTCATTTCTATTCAAAAATCGAAGTGACTCCGACTTTGATAAACTAGAAATACTAAACACTGGAAGCAGCAACTATTTAGTTATGAGTAACAACTTTGTACCCAAGAAAAATGCGTTTAATTTTATTCCAATCGCTAAGCTGATTGGAAATCAAAACTCAAATAATCTTTCTGATTCACAGGCGCTCGTGTATTCGTTTTTGACTGACTCTATCAACGTAGCGAGGGAATACAACAACATTGCACAACGAGATATACAATCTTCTACAGCAACACCAGCACTGGCACAGTTTCAGAACCTGAACAACGAAAAACTGTCACAAATTACGAATCAAATATCACAACTTACATCATCACAATACTCTAGTAACAATCTAAACAGTTTTGGCACCAATGCTAATATTATTCCTACCCAAAGAGCTAATATTAATCAACCTAATCAATTTACAGGCAATGAAAAATACACAGATGGATGGAATCAGGCACAACAAACACAAACAAACCAATTAACACCTTCACAACAAGCTCAAGGTAATTTTTACTCATCACGATTCCAACTACCCAATGCTCAACAAAATCTTAACAGTCAAAACCAACTTTACAGTGGTCAATTATATCAATGGTCTGTTCCAGATGTAACGAATCAAGTATACAATAGTCCCAGTCCTGCAAACCTCGTTTATCCCAGCAACATTCAACAGCAAACTACACAAATGCTCAGTATACAGCGAAACACAAATCAAAACAATGCAGTTGTTAATTTTAAGCAATCAAATCCTCAATTCGAAGTTGTTAAAGCAGAAACTGTAGATTTGAATCCAGCCAAACTGCAACTCGAGCCGCCCAATGAAGCAGAACAATTTGCTAGTCAAGAGACTCTTAACAGTTTGCTCAATAATGAAGATGGGATATCGGCACATCTAGAAGATAAAATTGTAGGCACTATACCAGATCCATTAGAAGACAACAAGGTCCTCACATACAAGAAAGACCAATCATACTACCTTTACACAAAACTAGAAGACAACACTATTGAACAGAATTCTCCAACAAACCAACAAACCAATGCAAATACTGAACAAAATGCAAAATTGATACAGTCTACTAATAACAATATGCCAAAAAGTTTAGTATCATTCCAACTCATACCTTCAGTGAGTTACGAGTTAGAAGATGAAAAAGATCAACAAAAATTCCTTAACGCTTTCCAAATTGACGAGTTTGGTGCTCCTAGAGAAGTCACTAGGCCGCAACTTGGAGATAACCAAAACAAAAATGAAGGACAGCAAATCATGACGTCAAGTGTAGACTTTTCTGTTGAACAGCCAACAACAGTCAAACAAAATGAACAGTACAGAATAAATCCACTGTACTCTGGACCATCTTCTTATACCGCTCCACAATCATCAGTTGGTAGCTTAGGATCTAGACTGGTAGCACAAAATAACTTTAATTCTAGACTAGAAGATTTAGAGAGCAGTAATAACAATGGTTACCCCAAAGAAAGGCCTGCGCGCCAATTTTTTTCTACATACAGGTACAACTAATATCCTTGCCAAGAATAATTATGTTGAAGTGAACCTATAAGTGTTATTGGTTGATAAACAATGTCGTAACCGATGTAAATAAAAATATAGATTTAAGTAGATAAGTAAGTATCTATAAAACTAATACAAAGTATTTAGAGACTTGACTGCAACCAAAAAGGAGACATTACAAATATAATAAAATAAGTTTAATTATAAATAATAAGTATATTAGTATTTTTTGTGCAAGATGTGTGATAAACTGATAAACGATTAAAGGTAAATAATAAAGGAATATACATTATACAAATTTTCTATAAAATATAACCTCTGAAATGAATATCATCACGTTATACCTACAAGGAGCTAAGCAGTCAATCTTGACATGCATAAGAAAACCTATTTCAGTCTCCCGTCAGCGAAGTAAACAGCCTAAACGACCGCTCTGTAAATCTGGGGTTGGAAAAGTTCGATCCCCAACAGACTTTTTGTAAATATTTTTTACATTTTTTAATGACATATAGTTAGTATCTCTATTTTTTATAATCTATCCTACAATCCAAGAATCTTTGATTGATTGCCGCAGATGGTATAGAAGTCGCGAGACGAACCACGACTAAAGGCTCCTACATAATGGCGTGACTTGACGCGCGACGCGTCGCGACACAAAGGCACCGCTTGTAGCGCTACACGCGGTGTCTTTGTGTCGCGTCGCGTCGCGCGACAAGTCGCGCCAGTATGTAAGAGCCTTAAAGACTCGTGCGCGATATCGCGGGCGCGACAGCCTCAGTCAGCACTAGCCTTAAACAAACCAACAACCGCACTAACTGAACGCAGTTTTAAAACAATGTGTTGTGACTCAATTTATTCAGAAGCCGAATTGATTAAACTAACATGATTCTACCTACCTATCTAATATAAATAAACAATACGTATCTAATACGAAGAACATGACAAGCTTTTAGTTGAATACGACCGCTCTATAGTTCATAAGTAAAAATAATGATGGCAAAATTATGTTGTTAATCGGCTATCAGCACACATTCAGTTCAGTTGCCTACGAGCTACGTCAGAAGTTTAAGGCCGCAACATAAGGATAAGATCACACGCAAATGAGTATCTAACTTTTGAACGCGATGATTGCGTATTCGCGCGAACGATCGCTTTGGTTATGTTTGGAGGCGGGGTTAGCGAACTTCTTGATAAATGATAAATGATTTTATTTCTGTAAGTAGGTTTATACAAACACTTTTACACGTCAAAACATATTTTTTTTAAACTAGATGAGGCCGGCGTTTCCTATCTGACTACTCTGAGAAGAAAGGCCGAAACAAACTCAGAGGTCACAGTCTCTTTTAAAATCCAGACATAATCTTGGTCAGATCATGTGAAGACCATGTCGATTGGTGTCTGAAATGGTCTTTTGGTGAAAGAACCACACAGATTGAGTGGACCTGTCCAGTCAGTGCACGCATTTGTCAGTCGTTGTGCAGCTCAACTCATAACTAAAGGAGCTCAACGATTCAACGAACAATACCAAAGAAAGGACATTTGGCTAGGCCGCAAAAATACTCAAAACTGCCAGACCATATTAAAAACTAACTGAGAATAAAACAAAATTAAACAATGATCCACATAGTCTTCACATTTACAATAATTAAAACAATATAATACTACACAGACTAAATATTCATGTCATTGCATAAATAAAATTCATCAATGTCAATGTGTATATTCGGACATAATCTTGGTCAGATCATTTGAGGACCATGTAGGTTGGTGTCCGAAATGGTCTTTTGAGGAAAGACCACACAGATTTGAGTGGACCTGTCCAGTCAGTGCACGCATTTGTCAGTTATCATGCAGCTCAACTCAAAACTTAAGGAGCTCAATGATTTGACGAACAATACCAAAGAAAAGACATTTGGGTAGGCCGCATAAAGTACTCAAACTGCCAGACCATCATTAAAAGTAAGAGACAAAAAAAAAATAAACAAACAATGACCCACATAGTCCTCACATTCCTAATAATTAAAATAATATAATATAATACTATACAAAGTAAATATTCATGTCATTGTTTATATAGAATGTTATATAGAATAAGAAAATATAAATAGCTAGCAAAATAAAAAGAGTAAAAAAACGAAATTCACTGTAAGTTTATTGGAGCAGCTCAATCCCAAGCCTTTTTGTCCTCAATATAATCTTTAACAGTATAAAAGGCTTTTAGGCACAGTTTCTGTTTTATAAAACATTTGAATTTATTAAGGCTTAGTACCTACTTGAATGTGGCTAGGAAGTTTATTATAAAAACGTATACATTGGCATCTAAACGAGCTGCCTATTTTTTTGAGCCTGGTTGTAGGAACAACAAATTTGTGTTTGTTCCTAGTATTTACATTATGGATATCACTGTATTTTTTAAACAAATTTATATTTTTATGTGCGTACAAAAGATTTTCATAAATATACTGAGAAGCTACAGTCATTATATTAATCTCTTTAAATTTTTCTCTGAGGGAGTATCTGGGACTTAATTTATAAATTGAACGGATTGCCCTTTTTTGTAAAACAAAAATTGTCTGTTTAACGGAGCGGTATATTATTTTTCAAGTACATCAAAGAAACAAGATAAGTTTCCTATGTTTTACCACCATTCGTATTACCACCATTCCGCCATAAATAAAGGCCCTGCTTAAATAGCATTTGTCACACGAATCTACATAATAGGTACCTTCGTCTACGGTCAAACTTTTTGCCCGTTCCCATACCTCTGTAAATTAGTTAAATAGGTCCATTAGTTCGGTTAACATGCGGTTTTAGATGGCATTTGCTCCGATAATTGAATGCTCTACGGAAATCTTATCGTTTGTTAGAAAATATCTAAATATTACTAAAAGACGCTACAGTGTGTTATAATACGAACAAATTTGAAGTTATTAGTGGTTTGAGAACAAAATAAGAAAAAGGGGAAAAAGACAGGATGAGACCACAATTTTGGCAACACACCTTATAAATTCACGTCTTTTTGCAATGTGCGCTTCGGCAATCATCGTTTATCTTCGGAAATAAGAACGGGAGATGAAAAGATTTATTATTATAAAGCTATTAGAATCAAATAAATACTTGGCTATCATCATGGTTAAAAAATGACAGATTTATGGTACGGCAGTACGGCTACGTTGTCGCGATATAGCTAACTACACTTCGCGTGCCCTCTCTCGCATACTATGCATGCATACTGCTTGACGTTTCGCGGTAAGCGCGAAGTGTAGTTTGCTTTATTGCGACAATGTTGCCGTATGATTACAATTCTATGCAATTCTAAAAAAACTTTAGAGTGACAGATGACGAGGTGCGACCGAGTAAGTAACCCGACCTAGAGAAAACTACCTACATACAAACGCGCAGTGATAGGTGCTACTACTTAAAGCAGAAGTACAAAACTTAGGTGCTTTGCCTTTGTTTAAACAAAACACATTACAAATTACATTGAAATCAAGTGATTAAGTACAGTATTTTTCACTAACGCTTATTTTTGTTTATTACAAGCTTTTAACTTGGTAGGTATGTTTGTTTGTTTATACCTACCGAATCTTGCAAGCTGAATTAAAACCACTTCCTCTTATCCTACGGAGTTGATATTTTACACGTTGATTCAGTTCCAAAGATTTGTAGCATAAGTATGACCTGATTCTACACCCAGGATTGGCTCCAGACGTGGGAACTCCTCAATGGTCACACTCCTCGATGGTGGTACAGGCACGCAATTTTATATACAGGATTACTGGTAAATCGACGTGTTCCTTGCAGAACGTCATAGTAGGGTTAAAATGCAACAAATGAAGCCACCAAATGTTCTAGCGAAATTCAGTAGTTTTTTAGTTAGTTAGATTTTAAGTATTTTATAGCTCCTCGTCCATAGCCTCCGGGAACGACCAGTGTCAATTAGCCTGCTTCTTTGGACGCTGCCAGTTCCAGATAATCGCCGATAAGTCGATCCGAAGACACTAACGGTTTCGGTGTCGGCGGTTGGGAAAGCGAAGTAGATATTGACTCAGCAGCGTTACCGTCACAAAGTCCGTAACAGTATATTATGTCAGCGTATTCAGGATTAGAATATGCAGCCATAGTCAGCACCTATGAAGGCACAGCACAGCACAAGAGCAAGATACGCGGCAACAGTTAGGGAGTTCTAGTGTTATCGACTTCCGGTCCTGCATATACCAGCTCGACTTTGTGACTTAAATAATCATTCTTAAAATCAATGTTTTTATGAAACCGTTAAGATTTAGCTTAACGGTTTCACGGTTTGATTTATTCTTGGTGATTTAAAAAAATCAGAATGTGGGTATTCAACATCCCATAAGGCACCTTCAGTTTGTCAGCTTCCGGCGCGACAAGTGTTATGTTTAAATTAATGGTTGCTCAAGATTATTGATTTACATTCTTTATTTTATTTATTTCTTTGTTAATAATTGTTATTTAATTTTACTCGTTATAGTAAGTAATGCAGTCTAAATATTAAGTTACAAGTGAAATCTATAAATGCAGATGTGTTAGGCAGTTCGAAACAGTCGATTTGTAACCGTCACCAAGTGCAAAAGCCGTAAGTGAAACTCTGTCCGATTTGAAAATAATAAACCAATTATATTGCAAGTACGTCGTTTGTTGTGACCATCCTGACTGCCCAGCGTTTCACACTAGGTAACAAAACACGAGCTTGTGCGACGTATAGTTCAACTATACGTCGCACAAACTCGTGTTTGCTCACTAACTAACGCTGACGACTGACGACCAGATTTTGCGAAGTCGCACCCCGTGTCATGCCGAGAGAACAATATTGACCAATCACAAAGCTTGCCGAGTGTTTGGAGTTCATGCGCAAGTAAAAACTACGAATAATACGAATACGAAACAATAGGTTGAACGTCTCGCAACTTTACCTGCTCCCCATAAAACTCTTCTCTTCCCTGTCAAACATGCAAAAGTATTTACAATAATACCTTTTTGGATAGCTGATAAGACAAAGATAATTATTTTCCTAGTAATTTGTACATCAGGCGTAGTATTTTTTTTACACTAGACATATTTTTTTATGAAATAAGGGCAAAAATGGCAAAAATTAAATGTTTGATTAGTGATCTTCGCCAAAGTTTTACTCATTTTTGAACTTTTATTAACAAAGAACTGCTACGGCATTAACTACGGCAATGACTTCAATTTCAGTACAGTCGCGCCGTAAATCATTTTTAAAGTGGCTTCAAATGATTTAATCTAGGATTTTTCATAAAAATACTAAAAATCTAACTAACTCAAAAACTACCTACTCAATTTCGCTAGAACATTTGGTGGATGTATTTGTTGCATTTTAACCCGACTATGACGTCCTGCAAGGAGTACGTCGAGTTACCAGTAACCGTATATGCTCCTTAATTATGATAATTATTCTAAAGTCCACCATGACCTGGCTGCTGCACCCTGGGTTGGCTCCAGACGAGAGAACTTCTCAACGGTCAACAGTACATATTATTATACGAAATTTAATATAATACGCTTTAATTATGATAGTCCGTTCTAAAGTCGGCAGACGAGTTGAATATGTTTTGACAAGTAGGTACGTTAGCCCAGGATATAGTCAAGGATCTGATGATGGAGCCAGACGGTGGCTATAGGGACTTCCCAACTAAACAAGATAGCCCCGTTGTCCTCTGGCTATTTGGATATGTTTTGGATACGTACACACATCATAGTGGACCCTATCAGAATACCAGCGCTGCCGTATTTTTTTTTTTTAATTGCAACTTTATTAAATGCTAAGATAGGAGCCTTTTTGGCGTCACACATCTCGATTGTTTTTTTTACCGACTTCAAAAAAAGAGGAGGTTTCTCAATTCGACCGTATATACCTACCTATGCTTTTTTATGTTTGTTCGCCGATTTCTCCGTCAATTATGGACCGATTTTAAAAATTATTTTTTTGTTTGAAAGAGTATGCTCCCGAAGTGGTCCTCATGATGAGGGGATCCCATGGAAATCGAGGGAAGTCCTCAAATTTTAAAGGCACACCTATAGCGATTTAGGTATTTTTTATAGTAACTTGTGCAATTGCTCCTGGAAAGCACCATTTGGTGGAATTGATGATGAAGACACATAGATGGCCACCGATGGCCACCGGAACTACTTAATAAGAAGTATTTAATGAGTTGCGAATCGATTAGGTACTTTAATATGGTTGCTAAGCCATTTATGCTCTTCACAATGCATATGGTGAGTGGCAGTTCTCCTGGTTCTTACCAGGAGAACTCCTCAACAATTAATGTCCCTGCATCAAGAAAAACAATATTTTGTAATGAGTAGTTGACATTAGGCTATTGTAACTTAGATGAATTACAAACTGACCCATTAAAAAGTGAAAAATAAAATGTTTTTTATAAGTCGGTTGTTTTTTTTTTTGTAAAAAGTTTTTTTGTATTTCTTTTTTGCGTGTCCCAAATAAAATATAGCAGCGTTATGTATGATGACTGCGATTGTCAACCCGCCTCCCAAGCGTGGTGATTATGGAACCCCCCCTCCCCCCTCCCTCCTCCAAAATGACAAGCACTAAGAAAAAACGGCCCCTAGTCCCCAGCGGCCCGCCTAGCCTTGGCTATGGTGAGGCAAGGGGTGTTAAGAATCCCCGGAAGTTATCCGGCTACCACCATTACCGAAAACTGGACCATGGTGTTACTGTTCCTAAATTACCCTAAGCAGATAAAAATTTTCGTTATTCCTAATTCCGTTGATATGACTGTTTAGGTCGGTTCCCCCTATTGGAGAAGCGTCGCACCCCTCCTCCGTGCGACTCTGTAGACCTCGTCTCCAGACTGGACACTCTCCCCGACAGAGATTAAATGAATTCCAAATATGAAGAAATCCAACGCCTTGTCCCATTAATAGAGCAAGGAAAGGATTGAAAGAAATAGTAAATAAGATTTGGGAATTCATATTTATGAAGTTGGATGTGGTTTTAGAAAGCTGATAAATAATATAGGGATGCTAAGTATATTATTATATAAAGTGAGTAACTCTTACGCTAGCGTAACAGGTATTTGGTCAGCCATTACTCACACGATACTTTATATCTGCACTTGGAGTACTCAGAGCAACACTTCCATAAAGTGACGCAAGCAGATTTTCAGCGGCATTACGTCGACATCATGCTCTTTTGAAGACATGGTCCCTAGTAGTTCCTTCGAACTGGTAAACATGACGAAGCGGCTTTCCCTGCGGCAACCGTGCGATTCATCCTTGTTTAACAACGGGGTGGCTAGTTCCAGCGGCATTGCGTCGGCATCATGCTCTTAAGGAGACATGGTCACCCAAACCCCTGGAAGTTCACCCTTTGCACAACAAGCATATCTGCAAGACACGTGTTCATGTCAGTCTAACTGAATTATTGGTCTGAGATAAAGAATACAACATTCAAGAATTAATAGATAATAAGAGTTGAGAATCGAAACTCAAGAATTATTAAACAACTCTCTTAAAGGTCTATAGACAGCCCCAAAGCGCCCTTCATCACTTCCTAGTGTTTGGGCTGGGGACAAGAAGTGGCGCAACAAACTCCCCAGCAACACGTCTTTGTCTGTTTAGTTACAAGAACTTTAATTACACTATCAGCCTAGGATAATTATTATAATAAAAGACTCACCCAGTCGTTGTTACAAACACACACACATACACTACATTAAGTACTAAATTAGTCTAATCGGGGCTTTAACCCAACTATAACTAATACTCGCTATCTTGCGACAGCCCACTCGGACATGGCCCTTGGTATTCACCAAGTTTCCTAACTTAACTCGCCTAGACTCGAACGTCCGTATCCACCGTGGTCTTAAATCACCTCGTCCCGTCTTGGAAAGTTAGGACAAGGAAAGGATACAAGAAAACAATGTTAATACAAAATAAGGTTGGAAATTCATATGTAAGAACATTAAGGAAAGTAAATCTAATTTATCTATTTTTCTTTTGATTATGAAAATTAGAAGACCATGTGAGGAATATAAAAGGGTAGGTAAGTGACACGTAACGCTTGCGTTGGGGAATACGAGTATATTACTCTAACTTACGTTAATGGATTTCTTTACAATAACTACAGACCCACCCACCCACGTGGGACTGCTTTACAGCAGCTGACAGCGTCGTGCATGTATCTTTAGACCTGAACGTGTAGGACCACAAAGGACACTGCTACGATTCTAACAAGCCACGTTTCCTAAGCCCTAGTCATGTCTTACTCAATCCTAAGGCAGAGTACTGCGAAGTTCAATTTTCATTGAGCGAGACACGTTCCAGTAATTACTGGGCGCGTACTAATGTAATTAACCCCTTATAACGGCCTACTCACCCGTTACTAAGACAATAAAAAACCTGCACAAGCGTACCGCATCGTCAGTTAGTAGTAGAATTGCTCCTGCTATACGCCAAAGTGGTTATTCCAAATCGTCACTTCTCACTTCCTTAATCTTCTCCATTTAGAGAATGCTTTCAATGTAATCGGCAACCGTGCGACTATGTCAAGCATCGGAGGGTTTCTATCTGGGCATTCAAATGTCGTATCTCGCTAATAATTTGTGAGAGGCCGATAGCCGGATATGGTTTAACGAGACACAATTCCTAGCGTTCCTTAGAACGAACTATCAATCCAGTTTATGTAACTTGGTGAGCCTACCCCCTTTCCCGGGAAGTGTACGTACATCAAGTACAATGCAAAATATCCTGCAGTTAGTCAGTCCATAGGTATAAGGTAACCATCACTCGCACTTGGTTGGTTTGTGTTCGTAGACAACTACAAAGTAGCATTATATTATAGCTCAAATTAATTAACGAGTTGCGAGTATTCATTCGGTTCAGCCATTTATAAGCAGTGCGACTGCCTTAAATGTCATGTCTTGGTTGTGGTTGTCTATAGTTTGTTGGTAGAGTAGTCGTCTACCATCACTTGGTAAATGTCGCCCCCAATGGAAGGCTTTCTCCGAGTCCCTAGAACCAAATGCTGGTGTAGGATATCTCGTTCGTTATAGAAAGGAATAAGGAGGAATAGAATAGTAAACACTCACCCAATCGTTCACAGATACACGCACTGAAAATCACGCGCCTTACACACAACTTACATTATGCTAGACTAATATAACTTAGTCTAAACCTACACTTATTATTACAATTTAACGTATTAGAGAACACTCTCGCTATCGCGATCTCTCCAAAGAGACATAGTCTCGTTATTACCGACCTAGTTTTAACTCTCCTAGCCTAGCCTAACTCGACCGTTCTTTGTCGTAGTCTTAAACGAACTCCTCTAACTTAACTAGCCTAGGCTAGTACGTACATATCCTCCCGCGGCTCCGCACCGACTCTCCTCAGCCCTACCGTTTTCATTATTATTTCTATCTCCTAAAACTCCGCACGCCCACGCGCAACCAGGGCCATTTTGTACCATCTCTCTTTTGTACCATAGCTCAGGTTTATTGTACCATTGTTTTAACCCCATTGTACCCCATCGTAACCTGCTCAATTCTTCCTCGAGTTCAATGATCTTCTCGTCGGTTTGGAGTGTATGAGTATGCGTGTTATATGTTACCACTGTGACTGTCTGTCATTTCTCCTAATTAATAACAACAAATCTTATTCTAAATTCCTATTTTAACATTGTCTCACGATATGAGGCTCATAGAAATACATTAAATCTCAATTTTATGGTCTGACAACTCGACATGTTACCGTAATTAATAACAAAACATCCAATTTCTTTGGAATTGTGAAACCTCGTTGAAATACATTCCATTTATATTTTATGGGAAACACTTGGGCACTTTCTACAAATTCTAAGAATCATGGAATAACAACGAACAATTGCCGCCTTTTACAGCCACATCTGGTTATCGTAAATGTGGCCCCAGACCCGACCCTTGCGGTCAATAGAGAAAAAATTAAGAAATAAACAAAACGCGTTTTATCTGAAGTTCGAATAGAGTGGAGAACTCGATAATCCTCAAATCCAGAAACTTGTTCTATTTCCGGGAGGGCGACCAGCAGTCCCAAGGTGGTGTCGGGTTTATCGTCCATAAGACCCTTGTGAGCAACGTGGTGAAGATCGAGAGTGTGTCGACCAGGGTGGCATACCTTAAATTCTGAATATTCGCAAGATATTAGCTGAAGGTCGTACATGTTTACACCCCGACCTCATCACACCCCGACGTTGAGGTGGAGACCATGTATTAGGATATTTCCAGAGCCATGCATGGCTCTAAAACACACTTTATTATTTTCATAGCGTTATGTCCTACGGTATTCTGCTGTGGGGCAAAGCCGCTAACATTCAAAATATATTTGTTGTTCAAATACGAGCTGTTAGAGCAATTTACCAGCTAGATGCCAAAGTTTCTCTGAGAGATTTTTTTAAAGATAGGTATTCTCACGG
Organism: Atethmia centrago; assembly: GCA_905333075.3. Lineage (NCBI taxonomy): Eukaryota > Metazoa > Arthropoda > Insecta > Lepidoptera > Noctuidae > Atethmia > Atethmia centrago. The sequence continues at coordinate 21,851,094 of HG995379.1, read as the reverse complement.
TAGCATCACAATTCATCTTCACTAACATCTTATATATTAGGCAAAATATACACATGTACACCAAAAACAGTGATATTCACAATATTAACACCAGAAATAAGGACAAATTACGTGCACCATTTCACCGGCTTCACAAAGTTCATAACTCGTTGGGCTTGGTATTACTTTTTAAAATAAGCTATCCTCATCTTTAAGCTAAGCTAAGCTAAAGTAAAATCCAACCTTTGTTCAAAGGCATACTATTCTATCAACGACTACTTAAACGATCGATCGATTGTTGGTCGCTGTGATCAACTCAAGACAATGTTTCATGTCCTTTCTCCAGAATTAACTTACCTTCTGACAGGTTCATATAATTGTTTATTTTGTTTGACTGTGTATGTCAATTTATTTACAATTTTATTTACATATAATTATGATATAATCACAATGGTTTACAATGGTTTTTTTTTAATTGTATTGCAATATGTGGTTAGCTAGCGACCTCGATAATTGATCATATAATTCTTACTGGAGCAACCGGCAGCAAGTTCGTCATGCTCCCTTAGATGTCACTGCTTGCGGTAGCGTCAGGGGTCGGGTTACCTCCTTCCCTCATATAATATATGAGGGAAGGAGGCAACCCGACCCCGAAAGAACAGCCACTACCGTCACCATATTATGGCGACGGTAGTGGCTGTTCTTTGCGTTATGCTCGTGAACGGGTGCTGCTTGTGGTGACTGGTCGTCTTGCTGACCATGGTGTTGCTAATGTTATTAGTAATTAACTGTTAGTTGATTTTACTTCGATGGTCCTAGTTTATCATTTGTGACTGAGTTGCAGCTATAGCTATATGTAAGTGGGCACGCGCTTTATGCCTGGAGGCTTTTATTTCTGCTTGAGAGATAGTTATATAGATTTCGATGTGTTTTTTTTTTTGGTATGGTGGCGTGCTGGCTGAATAAGGCTAATAATTTAATGTTTTATCATTTTTGGACATTTTGCCTACATCAAAAGGTTTGTAAAAGTATTAGGTACCCAAAGAGATAGCAATGAATGCCATTTAGTTTGAGAATTCAGAGAAAAGTGATATTTTGAAAGTGACGAATTATGGACAATTTCAAAAAAAAACATATTAGGTATTTGTTTTTTTTCAATCCCATGAATTTTCGCCTAGGCTTCATGGGATGTGTTGTTGCAAACAGGTTACACTATCACGGAGTAATCCTGTAGATCAATGCTGAAAATTAATGATTTTCGATCTCTCGAATGTTTCCGAACGAAAAATGACAACAGCGCGAAAATTTGAATCGCTGTCATGTCACTAAGAAAAGTTTTGTTACTATGGCACCCAAAAGTTGTTTTGATTTCATTGTTTTATTTACTTCTTGGATACGGCCAATGCTATTATCGATTGGTTCCAGCTAAACTTTGATAAAATCTGAATAGAAGTACGTAATTATGCAAAAAGTGTAATTGTAAAGGCTAAATACCTAAGTGATTCGCTGCAACTATATTTGAAGTATATATAGTTCCTTCCTTACGAAGAGTTATACATTTTAGTTGGATCAAGTTATACTTACAATAATTTCCAGCTATCTTCTAACAGGATCTGATTCCTTCAAAAAGTAACATGACCGACTCAGGAGCACCCAAGTCGCTTTCAGAAGACGCTTCGCTCGACGATTTAGATGTCTTCCTTGACGTGTACAACGATCCAAGAGTATTATGGTTCAAGGATCGAATCCTTGCGTTCATTGGCGTGGACGACGATAGCCTTTTCTACAATATGTTAGATGAAGGGGATGCTAAACAGAAGTTTGCTAAATATATAACAGGAATTATACAGCCGGATGAAATGTGTCTGGAAAGGAGAATGATGTATGTGTATAAGATGATTGTCGACAAGCTAATTCACGAAGATAAGGAATTTACTGAATGGAGTAAGTTATCATTTCATTTTGGCTCAACCATACTACTAGTTAAGCAAAGCTATTGCTGTACCTTTCTATAAGCTGCTCCTTTTAACATAAATTATTTATTTATTACTTTTTGCATAAATTATTTATTTCTATAAAAGTATTTGTTATTAAATATAGGTGATGTTTTAATACTTTAAACACTTAAATAAGACTATAATCCTTTTTTGTCTTATCGCTAAGCGAAGGCCTCTATTTTTATTTTCTATATACCTAATTAACAAGTTAAAAATAAAATTACAGGAATCATACCACCGCCCCCACCACCACTGTCAAAGCAAAAGAAAAAGAAAGGCAGAGCAAAGACTCCGGAGCTTGCTCCGGAGCCAGAAGATGCAGAAAGTAAAAAGAGTGGAAAAAGTATGAAGAGTGTGAAAAGCGTGAAGAGCTTGAAAAGTGTTAAAAGTATAAAAAGCAAGCTAGGTATGTTATTTGAATTATACTTTTATTTGAACGGTTTTACATTTATTTAGGTTTAAAAATCAAATTCAAAATATATTATTTTGCATAAACCTACATGGGTACTTATGAAATGACAGAAGCTAGGTGCACAGTTGCAATTGGTTGTTTTCTATGGAGAAGAGCCGTCAAGAAACTCCATGGTTTAACGTATGAGGTAGGATCAGTGTCCCTGCACGAGTTCTATGTATGAAAGGTTTCTTGTGCCTATGCCACACCAATGAGTTTTGATGACAAAAACATGAAAGCTAAGGATTGTGTCAGTACTTTCTTGTACAAAGTCTTCAAAGCATGATCCTAACTAATATTATGAAAGCGAAAATGAGTTTGTTTGTTACACTTTCACACTAAAATGATTGAACAGATTTGTATGTCATGGTCTACCCATGTGCCAAATTGGCACATGGGTAGACCATGACTTGGGTTAGGGCATAAGGTACTTTTTATCCCAATAATCCTATGGGATTGAGACTTGTGGGTAATTTTAGAAGAATATTTTTTTATTTTAAAATAGCTAAATTTACCTTTATGTCAATCTTGATTTTTTATAAATAAGGCAAAATTATGACATCATTATAAAATTAAGCCAGTGGTGGATTACGGCCCACTGCCTCACTCAGAGAGGAGGCCTGTTTCCCAACAGTGGGAACATTATAGGCTGATTATGCTTATTATGCTATAACATAATTGACCTATCTAAACATGGAGTATGATATAATAATTATAGCAATGGTGTTTCTATGAACACCATCTCTGTTAGAATCTCATTATTCTCATCTATATTAGCTGCTAAAAATATAACAACCTCGTGTGATTAGTGATTACTAATAAGGCTGTTTTTTACAGATGAAAGGCTGGCGTCTACCGCTGGTAAGTAGCTTTTGTATGCCACCTTGTTATAATTATTAATTTCTTTCATTTGAGTAACATTCATAAATATTTTTGTTGTTTAGAGCAGTGGTGGCCCAGTGGTAACGGCCGCGACTTACGAGTAGGTTGTAGGTCGTAGGTTTGAACCCGGACAGGCGCTTTACTTTGTGTAAATTATTTCATCACCACTGCTCTCAAAACAGTGAAGGAAACATCGTGAGGAATCCTGCATGTCCTAGAACCAAAAATTCGAAGACATGGGACATCTACCAACCCGCACTGGGTCCGCGTGGTGGATTACAGCCCATTCTCTCCCATTCAGAGAGGAGGCCTGTGTACCAGCAGTGGGAACATGATAGGCTGATTATGTGTATTAAATGTTTATTTAACACAGAATACAAAATTTCCTACTTAAGCATAGTATAATAAAGTAAGCAGTATTACGTCTCGGCGGTGTCCTTGAAATAATTATCTACAGCCGCTCGGTAGATAAACACACACTAGGGTTTCCCACTGACTGTGTCTCTTGGGTTGTAAAAGTATACTTTGTAAGTCTGGCAAATTTAATGATGGTAAAGCATTATTTTTTAAAACCTTGCGATTTGTTGTAGGTGATGTCCTGTACATAAAAATGTTTTTCACAAATCCGATAGTTTGTGGTGTTAAGTTTGCTTGCTAAATCATCTCGGCACAACGCACACAACCGAAGCCATTCGGATAGCCTGAAATAAATATAGATTATCATCTGCCTAGCCTTTTCCCAACTAAGTCGGGGTCGGCTGCCAGTCTAACTGGATGCAGCCGAATACCAGTATTTTACATGGAGCGACTACCTATCTGACTTCCACAACCCAGTTACTGGGTAACACGATACCCTTGGTAAGACTGGGTGTCAGACTTTCGGGCTTCTGAAGACCCGTAACAACTGTCAAATATCTACAAATAATAGTCGGTATTATCCATTTATTCGGGTTATTAAATAAAATACTCTCTATAGAAAAGTTACATAAAAGGCCTCCATAAAAGATTGTAGAGCGCTCACGGACAAATGGCTCCAAAGCCTAACGTATGAAGAGTTAGGAAATGTGGTGACACATACTTACCTATGATTTAAATATGTCCTAGCATTCATATCCCTTTCGTAATAATCTACCTTAGTATAAAATCAAACACAGACATATCGATGGGTCCTACGTATAAGGGCCAATGCAACATTTTGAGCATTTTCACTTTTTTGTATTAAATGCTTCCTTTTACTGTAGTTGATAACGTGCACTAAAAAAAAATACAAATTTATAGGTAAAAATACTATTTTTTGCTACAGTAAAAAGGCCTATATGGCACAATTTTAAACGTATAAAGGCCAAACGGTTATTCGAGACTTGTACGCGGGGAGATCCCGCGTCTTTGTTTGCTGCAACGGCTAATCGGTCAGTTGAGCACTTCTAAGTCTCACGGAACGATGTCGCGCTGTGATAATAACCAATTATTTTAATGAATAATATTATGTTTTTAGATGTAACTTAGTGAAACATGACGTCCAAATATCATTCTAAGTTTAGTAGAAGTCAGAATTTAGTTAATTTAGCAATTAGTAATGTAAATAATAGTGACTCGAGTTAAACCAAAGCAATCAAAACATAACATAGCACCTATTCAACTGACTCAACCCCTGGGTAAAGAACATTATACTGATTCACACCTAAATAACCATGAGCCAAATGAACCCAATATAGAAAATGTGTTCTTGAATAGTCCTATAATGATATCAACTAGTAACTCGTTACATGAAATTAGCGTCAGTTCTCATGGGTTTGACAACCAAGAGTCAATTCGAATGACAAATGAGCCTGATCTTCAAGATATACGTAGCGAACATACCCCTATGCCTTCACCCAATGGCAGTATTAACCTTTTTGGTGATGAAGAACCAATCCCATCAGTTGCGTCTTTGCTAACGGATGACAATGTGACAAGGAGAGGTTTCTGTTCCATTAAGTTCCAGGAAAAGAAGATTTACAAAAAAAAGAGTCCGCGGAAAATTGCGAGAAATTTTTTGTTATGAATGGATGGATTTAAAGAGAAAAAGACTGAAAAATACTGGAAAGTCATACTACTCGTATAGTCGAAGTGGTAAGATAAGATCTGGAAAAAAAATGGGTGAACCATGTAAATTGAAATGTTTTCAAAAACTAGATGACGACACAAGAAGTGAAATATTTAACAAGTTCTGGGAAATCGGCGACCATTCTAAATAGTATGATTTTATTAGTAACCATTTTATTAGTTTCTGTTACAACAAGAAGAAAAATGGCTGATAGATCTACGGAAATACTCTTAAAACTATGTTACAATCAGTTGTTACCAATACATCCATAAAAAAAAGACTTAATTGATTTATGTCGCAAAAATATTATTCCGCCAGTTTATCATGAATATTACGAAAATTTGGTAGCATCTAATGATAATTCAATGATTATTATTAGTGATAATGATGGCATTTTTTTTTGTTAAGCATTTTGTTAATTTTTATTTTATTAATTTTCCTCTTTTATCATAGTCCAAGAATCTTTAATTACGTTTAATAAGTTTTGATTTTATAAAAAAGTATAATTTGTTATTATTTTAAACTTTAATTACTAACCTAGGTTGAGATATCTACAATAAAAAGCTGATTGATCTTAAGTCCAGTGTGATTTCGGGAGGTTTTTAACGTTAAGTATTGATTATTTGACTGCCTTTCGTTTACAGAAACTTGGATAATTAATTAGAAAACAAATAAGGAAGTCAAATTGTTTTATAATTGATTTTATTTTTGTGACCTAACTGAGGTTTGAGAATATTACGTCACCAAGTAAGATAACGTATAAGTGTCAATGTGAGTTATGTCGTAAAATAATCATATTATTATTGTCTGTCTAAGTTATTTATTTATTTTAAATACTTTCTATATTTAATGATATTCAAAAATATTAAAATACACGTTTATTTCAAAATTAGCTTATGCCAAGTAAATCGTCTAAAGTGACACTTTGGCCTTTTTACTAGTTTTTTTCAGTATAATTAAAATTAAAAAATAACGTATATAGGCATATCTACATTTATTAAAAAACTAATATATAAACAAATAAATCGATTTATCTAGAATAACGAACATATGTTTCATAGTAACTATGCAAAGTTTCACAAACATCAGTTGAACTTGAAGCATCTACAAAATATATCAAATTGAAACTTTGAGAGCCTCTATTGAAAAGTTGTCAATTTGCACATTGGCCCTTATACATAGAACCCATCGATATACAGATATGCACTGCCGTACACACATACATATATACACACACACATCGTATTAGAGAGCGAATTTATTTTGTTTATTAAAAATAATAGGAATTAAATGGAATTAATAATATTGTAGTAAAATAGTTTATATACCGACTTTCCCTTTAGGTTCTATTATATAAATTTTTAGGGTTCCGTACCTCAAAAGGAAAAACGGAACCCTTATAGGATCACTCGTATGTCTATCTTTCTATCTGTCTGTCCGACTGTCACAGCTGATTTGCTCCGAATCTACTGGATCGATTAAGGTACACATATGACTGTCTGTGACCCAAACACGGACGCGTATCGTTAATAAATGAATTTTTGAATTTGGCACTTTTGGAGCAAATTAGAAAATAAAAAAGAAGGTTTTGCAAACTGTACCGTGTGACATATCAAATGAAGTGCTTGTTGTGAGGGTCTCAATTTTTTTTTAAAGTAGTTTTAATATAAATAGTTTTGAAGTTATTTAAGAAAATAGATGAAAATTTACCATTATCACCACCACCCTTATCTCCGAAACTACTGACCCTAAAATTTAAAAATAAATACAGAAAAAAGTTCTTTATTTATAGATTACAGGATAACCTATAAGAAGTATATGGTGGTAAAATAATTTTGTAAATCTCTCAATATTGTGCGTGGTTCGACACGTAGGTACTTGGCCGGTTTTCTTTATTTTTCGTTTTAATATAGACGTTTTAATATAAGTAGGTACTTATAGAAATATAATACATCTTTATTCATATATAAAGAAATATTTATATATGAATAAAGATGAACATGGGAGGTTTAGTTTAGATTTCAGGGGGGTAACCATCACCTCTTATAGCAGTATTATTTCAATATTACTTCAGCGCTGGAGCTATAAGTCTTGTATGGCTCCATCACTTTCCCACTGTGAAGTAATATTATAATAATACTGCTATAAGAGGTGATGTTTACCCCCCAGGAACGTGTTTTTGAACGCGGGACGAAAGACTTTCTGTGGTAGGTACCTATATGCAGTTGGTACTTAAAAAATGGTTTCGATAGTAATGAGCTCAAACGCCCGTACACTGAATAATACAGTCGATAACTTCGTGAACGTTTAAAATCATTTGGAGAAATTTGACAGTTTAGTGCACTGATGTGCTGGCGACTGTACAACACCACGATTTCGAAGCGTATCGTTTCGGCCGTTTTGTATGAAGACGTAGTACTGTTTAATTTATTATGCTGTAACTTAACACTCTGTTCTATGGCCACTCTTGTATTAAGATCTTTACTCTTATTCTTTACGGGCTCGAAGGTTTGGGCTTAGACTAAAGTTAGAATGGTTTGTAATGAGACAGTAGATATGCTTTTGTCCAATGGCTGATTTTTACCAAAGCCAGGGGGGAAATTCCCGTATTTATAAGAATGTTCGTGTTACGAATATTTGAATACGTAACATGTAATGTCCACTTTATTATTAATATGAGTCTCCATCGGTCAAAAAACATCTAATTTCACTACATATTTGACAAGTTTATTTTCATTGATTGCTGTTGAAATGAAATTGTGACTTGAATTGGAACGTTTAACGTATCTTAAGGTACGAGAATTATTGGCCTTCAGATATATTTTTTACATTGGATTAAAATTGACATCTGACAGATTTTATGGAAGATTATATGGAAAAAGTGTAAGATACTTTAAATGCAGAATAATACTTAAGTAATACTTTATGTATAGAAGTGGATGTGGAAACCATGTTGGAGGATGATGACATAGGAGAGCCTTCAGAACATGGCGATGTTCACCTGGTCGCCGAAGACACGTACTACTTCCCCCCACGTAAGTCTCAAATGTTATGCTTTTTAGTATGTACCTCATAAGGAAAAACAGGCACACTTTCAGGGTCACTTCGTTGTCCGTCTGTCTGTCTGTCAAGATCCTTTTTCTCAGGAGCGTGTGGAGGTATCATGTTGCAATTAATATGAAATACGTAGGCCTACGGTCCCTTAGGGCTCTAAGAAATCAAGCTTCTAAGTCAACACTATAAAAAAATACGGCCATTTATGCCACATCTTTTGATAGTCTCAAATAAATCAACTCTCAAATAAATACATTTCTTGATTCTATTTAGAATCATGAAATTTGGAAAGAAGCAAGGTCTTCACAGCACAAGCAAAGGAAAAAGTCCGAAAACCGATAATTTATAGATATACCTATCACATTGTTTTTTGCGGTTACTAACTTACGAGTACATTTGCAGTTGGAGAATTGACCGTGGCGTACCTATATGGAAGAAGTACGGGAGATATTTTTTTTCAATTACAATGTTAAGTTTGTTTTTGGGGTAAATTCATCCCAACTACGGAACCCTTCATTGTGTGTGGCCCGACACGCACTTGACCGGTTTTTTTTAATTTATGTAAATATGTACTAGCAACTCTTCCCGGCATCGCTCCAGCATTGATGTTATAGACCTTTTTATTAACTTGACAAATTAACTGAATGATGGTGAACCGCATCTTAATCCGTAATACTACATGGAATTGTATTTCTATTCTGATGAACATACGGTTTAAAATAGATTTTTTTTGCAGCACCCGAGGATCTCGATCCGGAAGTCGACGGAACTTTGGAATTCTACACCATTGTCGTAAGAATAATTTCAAGGCTCCTACATACTGGCGCGACTTGTCGCGCGACGCGTCGCGACACAAAGGCACCGCTTGTAGCGCTACACGCGGTGTCTTTGTGTCGCGTCGCTTCGCGCGACAAGTCGCGCCAGTATGTAGGAGCCTTCACAATTCTTAACTAAGATGTAGAACATTTTTATGGCATTTATTTTAGTTACGTAGCTAGTATTAGTTTGTATGTATAGTCTGTTTTAGAAATATCACATGAAAATTTAAACAAATTAATAAAAAAACGTACCTACATGTGAATGCCAATTTGTAGTGCCACTTACAAATTGAGTGCTTTCGTTTGATAATTTGTAGGTATACTTAAATCCGAAATTCTAATTTTAAATCACCCTAAAGATATTTTTCATTTGACCATTGTGGTTGATTTAATAACCTTAATTTATTTGTCGATGATTTTTCACGATTTAATAATGTTATTCAAACAATAATATTATTGGAAAAGTGGTGTGATATAAAGTAGAAATACAGATGAATATGTTACTAATTCCCTTTAGTGAGAAATTGCATAAGAATTTCACCTGAAGAACCTTCACCTTGTTTACACTTTCAACAGATTGTTTTGGAACAGACACTAGTATTTATTTACATAATTGTATTTCGTAGACCTTTAGATACGAAGTAGTGAGACAATACGCTGCACAATCACCTCCCGAAAACCACCTTTTGACTTTGTTACATTAACCGTATCTATAGTTTGGAAGCACCTCCGATTGGACCAGAACACACGAACCTCTGTTGCGCCCGCGCCGGCTCGGTAGTGGCCAGTCCCATCGGACCCCAGAATGACGACATACGACACCCTAAATTGATTACGTAATATTTATTATCATCATCATCATTCCAGCCGAAAGACGTCCACTGCTGGACATAGGCCTCCCCCAATAGGGAGGGCTTGCCATAATCGCCACGCTTGGTAGGCGGGTTGGCGATCGCAGTATGGTGTTAAAATGCATAGAGAACGCTGCTGCCCATTCTCTAGTAAGTCCCTTAGTCGCCTTTTACGACACCCACGGGAAGAAATGGGATAGTGCTATTCTTTACGCTCGGCACCACACGGAACGGATATTTATTATGCTACCCATCAAATCTTATCTGTGTTAATTAAGAGTGTTGAATAAAAAACTCATAAATGTTAACGCCATTAAATCTTTCTTATTTAGCGCGCAAATTTATTAATTTACTTTTATAAAATCCAAGTCTGTAAATGCGATGATTTCGACGCCATTTTGATGACAGTGGTGGACAGTCCGAGGCTAAAAACATAAAAATTGGGTATTTCGAACTTCCAAACTACCACAAGGGCAGTGAATAATACATCATTTAATTATTTGACGAATTCATCCACTGTTCAAGTTAATTATATAGGTAGTGATTATGACGTTATTGGTATCCAAAATCGAAGTTTCGCGCCAATCGTGCGTGTTTACTTTTTTACTTTTCACAAATATCACAGACACATGTAGATGCGATTTAAAATGTGACAAATATTATAATAAAATATACAACAAGAAAATGCCCAGATTTTAACGTAATGTACAAACACAAGTCCAATAACACGTAATATTCATTACTATTCAATTTGTGTTCAAAGTCGCCGAACATTATTCTTTTTAGGGTTCCGTCGTAAACAAGGAACCCTTATAGTTTCGCCATGTCCGTCTGTCTGTCTGTCTGTCTGTCCCTGCTATAGCTCAGAGACGCTTAGTACTAGAAAGCTATAATTTGGTATAGGTTTAACCTATACATATTAATAACGCCGACAAAGTGCTAAGCTATGCTTTTTTTGGGTTCGCTCCCTTGCACGTAATGTTGATATTTTTTTTCTCGTCTATAGTGTGGGGTATCGTTGCATAGGCCGTTCAAAAATATTGCGGGTCTATGAACATCCCTTTTCGATTCAAGCATGCGTAATATTAAGCATTAAGGTGCTAATTTTTGTTAGAGTCAAGGGCCCCCCCCCCCCCCCTTGCTAAATGGTTGTTTATAGAGATGTGAAAAAAATCATGGCAGTAGTGCATATAATGAAATTACAAGGAAAACTATCAAAGCTAAGTGGGCTTTACAAGTTAACGAGTAATATTCGACCAGTTGGAGAATTGATTGTGGCATATAGGTATCGATGTATGGGAGAACATGTTTTTCAACTACAATGTTAAGTTTGTTTTTGGGATAAATTCATACCAACTTCCCAACTACGGAACCCTTCATTGTGCGTGGTCCGACATGCACTTGGCCGGTTTTTTGTTTACGAGGGCGACACTGAAAGTTTTTAGAACTGGCCACTTGTAAACGACATAATAACAAACAGTTCAAATTTTGAAAATGGAACTCTGCCAATATTATTGTGTATGTATTTTAATCATTTGTCATTTGTTTACGATTTGGCGGCAAATTGAAAATTGTGTCACGTCAGCATGAATTGAATTTAACGCGAGAAGAAATTAAGTCAACAAGAAAGTTATGATAGACTTCGATTGGCCTTTTTCGATGAATCTCCATCTCGTGCCACTGTTTACAGCTGGTTTAATGAGTTTAAACGTGGTCGCAATAATCTCACCGATGATCTGCGTGAGGGATGGCCTTCTACGGCGACGACTGAAGATAACATCAGTGTTGTGCGGTGTATGATAGAGATTGACAAAAGAGTGACTTATCAGCAGATTCGGACAAGCTTAGGCATCGGTATGAGTCAAGTGCACAAAATCCTTCATGAACATTTAGCGGTCAGGAAGCTTTGTGCCCGGTGGATACCTCATAATTTGACAGAGGCCCAAAAACTCCGTCGTGTTGATTGGTGTCGTGAAATGGTTCAAAGATTTAACGGAGGTGACTCAAATGTTTCGAGATACTTACGGGTGACGAAAGATGGATTTATTGTTATGATCCTGAAACTAAGAGACAGTCTGCTGTCTGGGTGTTTCCTTCCGAGGAGTTGCCAACTAAAGTGAAGAGAAGCGTGGGAAAAAAGATCGTCGCCTAATTCATCGGAAGGAGGAAATTTTATAGGATGGAAAAACAGTTACTGCAGCGTGGTACACTAACAATTGTTTGCCACTTGTCTTGGAAAAAGTTCGGGAGAAACGACCTCGCAGTAGGATCCTCCTTCACCACGACGACAACGCCTCGTCGCACACCGCCAAGCAAACAATCGACTACTTGGTGACGTCAGACGTGGAATTATTGGGTCACCCGCCCTATAGCCCCGACCTCGCACCTTGCGATATTTATTTATTTCCGAAAATAAAAGAAAAACTTCGAGGAAAACGTTTTATGGACGCCGAGGAAGCAGTGGCTGCGTTTCAAAATGCCGTCGAAGAGACCCCTAAGGACGAGTGGGTAAAGTACTTTTCTCAGTGGTTCCATCGGATGCAGCGATGTATTGATGTAAATGGACACTATTTTGAAAAGATATAATAAAACAAATAACTTGCTAGTTTGTTCAGTTTTTGATTTTCTAAGAACTTTCAGTGTCACCCTCGTATTGTAATGATGTGCGATAGCGGTTAAGTATGCCAATCGATGTTTTGATGGGTAGGTAACATATGTCCTCTCGATTTCTGTGGGAGTGATTTCGTGAAAAGGGACGGAAGTGTGTAACAAGAAGTGACAGCTTGAGCATGGAATAAGTAAGTAGGTACTATGTAGGTTGTAAATAGAGGGGGTCGAATTTCGACCAGTGGCTGACCGCTAGTAGGTAATGAATAATTATTCAAACAAATATTTCAGTATTTAGCTTTTAAATTTTGAGGTTAATTTCTGTCGCTGCTCAGTTGCTTATTACCAAGGTGAGATGACAGATGTTACACATCATATGCGACTACTGTAAGGCTTGCTCGTTTTTACGGTTCCGTACCTAAAAGGGTAAAACGGGACCCGGTTACTAAGACTCCGCTGTTCTTCTGTCTGTCTGTCGGTCTGTCACCAGGCTGTATCTCATGAACTGTGATAGTTAGACAGTTGAAATTTTCACAGATGATTTATTTCTGTTGCCGCTATAACAACAAATACTAAAAAACAGAATAAAATGAATATTTAAGGGAGGACCCCCTTAAATACAACAAACTTGATTTTTTTGCAGTTTTTTATAGATACGGAACCCTTCGTGTGCGAGTCCGAATCGCAATTGGCCGGTTTTTTTTTATTTCGATCGTTCCGAGTAATTAACGAATAAGTGACGTTAAGTATTCATTACAATAAGCATTGTTTATTATATATATATATAATGTAATTTTAATCGATTTCCGGATAATATATGTTTTGGAACCGAGTCAACAGACAGGACCTATGCCATAGGTAGGTACCTCATTTATTGAATTTCGCGCCGAATTGTTTCTATATTTGAATTTAATTGGAATGCGCTCGCTGTTCAAAATTATTTTAATTTATGGAACAATTAGTTATTGTGGATTTTATTTTTGTTACTTTGTAATACTTACACACATTAAAAAAGTCTAAGCAACATGTACGGTTTTGAACTTTTTAACGATTTTTACTCTTGTAATATATTTATATTTCCTTTATAAATAATAACTAAGCATTTTTTGATGCATTAGTTAGGTACTAAAGCAACAAGAGCCTTCATTCAATTGTTCATTTAATCACAATAATTAACAATATGTCTACCGTAACATACGAAGTATAAAATAAAGTTAAAACGAAGTTAAACTTTCATGTTTTACAAAATTAAATAACGATATTTATTTAATTATTTGGTAATTCAATACAAAGTGTGACCCCCTCTGTTGTTTCAAACTTGTCGGCAACGATTTTTTATTGAATTTATAAGATTGTTTATCTGATCCTGCAGCAATCGCTCCCAATGGAATTTTAACAAGTCTTTCAGTTGTTGAGTTGTCGACACTCTGACCAGGTTCTCTAGAACATGTCTCTGGAACATGTCCCATGCGTGCTCGATGGAATTGAGGTGTGGCTATTGCACAGGCCACGGCAAAACCCGGATGTTTTCCATTGCCAAGTTCTGTCTGGTCCTCCGAGCTGTGTGTGAACGGGCATTGTCATGCAACAGCGTGAAATCTGAGCCTAGACTTTGTGCAAATGGGTGAACATAAGGCCCGAGGACATTTTCAACGTAACTTTCAGCGTTTATATTGCCATCTACAAAAACGAGCTCAGTTCGTCTGTTCTTCATAATACCCGCTCATACCATCACTGTGGAGCCACTGTAAGGGTGCACACCTGGGACTGATTTCTTCCCGGTTGTAGCATTCCTACAGCTCTCTGCATTTCATCAGCAGTCAAATGGCGTCGCTCCATGACATAAAAAAATGACTCACCACTCAATTTTTTTTTCAAAAACTATGTAGGTATCTCAAAATGATAAAGTGAGATAAATACCAAATTTATCAAGCAACGAAAACACATAAAATCGGGAAATAATAATTAGCTTTTATTTTAATGAAAACAAAACACAATCGAAATGTTTCTATTTTTTAAATCAGGCCGTATACCTATGTTATCGAGAACAAAAAAAAAATAAGTATCAATTAATAAAACATGCAGTTTCTGTAAATGATGCGTGTTGCTTGGACTTTTTTGATGTGTGTAGTTTGCTACAGAATTCTCAGTAGGTATACATTTTTATTTCTATAAATTGGGTATTCCGCTAACACTTTTACATGTCAATATTTTTGTTAGTTATATGGGCCTGGTAGTTTTTGTTTTTATAAGTTTATTGGCTGGCTCCGCGGTAGTAGCTCGCGAAATTCAAATATTCTTACGTTTTTTGCAATTTGCAGGTCATTATCAGGTTGTATCTTGAACGTATTAAAACCAATACAGTTGTGGGCCTAGTTAACCATTATCAATTTTTAAAAGGGGTAACTTGTCCGCGGTCCCAGTTCCATAGTGGGCCGAACGACCCCTAACCCGTTTGGTCACAGTGGTCAAAGCCTGACTGTACCACGGACATGCGACCATACGTCTTTATAATTATGTTTCATGCCTATTCACACAGAGACCAGTTCCCCGCGTGATCCAGTACCCCAGGTTGACTGCTTTTTTCGGGGAGATGACTCCTCTTGTAGCAAACCGCAACCGACGATACCTGTACTTCATGAGACAGACGCAAGAGGGTGTGCCCATCCTTGATTGTGAGCGGTTCATCAAGCTCAAGATGTCGGAATACTTCCTCTGTGGACTCCTCTCTGGCAGAGTGCTTATGTCTCTTGGACAGCACTTGAAAGAGGTAACAGCATAATCAGATTATAACGTTCCCACTGTTGTGACTCGGCCTCCTCTCTGTAAGTGAGAGCGGGCCGTAAACCACTACGCTGGCCCAGTGCAAGTTGGTGGATGTCACATGTATTTGAATTGTTGGTTAGAAAGAGTTAATGTCACCTTGTAATCATTACTCTCATTCTCTCTCTCTTACTGCCATTTCTCTCTGCAGGGTAAACTTGTTGCTTTTCTTTTTGCGATCCTTTATTAATACCTCAAACCTTGAAAGGTCACATTCATATATGTTTGTTACAAACTGGTTTATCATTACAAAATCTTTGGGACAAACGTGAGACACGTTACTTCCGTCGTTACGGGTAGACAGAAACCCGAAAATTTGATTACCAGTCTTATATATCATGTTACTCTTACTGGGTTGTGGAGGTCAGGTAGGCAGAAGCTCCATGTAAAATACTGGTATTCAACTGTTAGACTAGCAGTTGACCCCAATAGAGTTGGGAAAAGACTGCGGATGATGAGTTGGAATATTCACCATAACATTAGCGAAAACAAAATCTTTAATAAATTCATAATCTCTGATTATTTACATTCAAATGCCAGTTACTCAACTAGCTTGCCTTGTGTATTCAAAGTTGACTTTTAAGTGAACGTTTGAAATTAAAAAAGGTACTTATGAAACATTGGTGGCAATAGAATGTGGACTTTGTCATGTATGATATTGAGTTTGTTGTTCCAAAACTTTATAAATATCTTAGATACTGAATTCAAATATTGAATGTAAACGAATCAAAAGGAGTACCTATGTAAGGATCGTAGCAGGTGGCGTTCTGTAGTTTTAGCCTATCCCCATGGGAAAAGGCGTGAGTTTATTTATGTGTTCAAATATAACATGGTTTTTCTTGTTTTTAGGCCGCCATCCCGTTGTTCAAGAAGCAGTTCCGTGAGATCACAGTGACCTCGGAGGCGAGCCAAGCGTTGATCACGAGACAAGTCTCCTTTGCTGGTGGTCATCACAAGATGGCGGACGCCGGGTCACAGGTACGTACCTCTGCGAAAACAATGATGCATGAAACGAGACTTTACTTAGTTCGTTCTTTGATGATGGTGGTCAAATAATAATATTATAAATATCATAAAATATTTATTTTGCTTTGCGCATACATGAGATGTCTCTTTTAAAAGAAACAAAAGGAGAAAAAAGTGTTATATTCATAAGTCCTTGTATGCATTTTTTTTTAAACGGTTGCATACTTCTTACTTTTGAATGTATTGCTTAGGTAAAGGACCTAAGACCTTCGGACTACAGAAGAATGTCTAACATAGCTAGCATACTTCTTATAATTCTTTTGAATGTATTGCTCAGGTGAACTACCTTAGACCTTCGGACTACAGAAGAATGTCTAACATAGCTAGAGGAGAAAATGCCGAGAGAAGGTTAGTAGCAGTTCTTATTTCTGTTGTGAATTCGTATTCCCAAAGAAGCTCCTTTTTATTTACTTCTTGACATGGAGGGACATCTTCGCTCGAATCGACACAAGTTAGGCTAACAATAGATAGAATATTAGCCTGTCAGCAAGATTGTAGCGAAGCTGATTGCCCAGTGTGTCAAGCGTTCATTTAATGATCGCCACTAGTTGAGGGTATTTTGATGATGGACGGAGTCAAAACTGCACTTATTTCTTACTGTTCCTGGAAGAGGCTGGCACAGGAGCGAAGGGATTGGCACAAGAAAAGAGAGGCCTATGCGCAGCAGTAGGTGAGTTCTGGCTGTGGAGGATGTTCATGATGATCCTTTCTGATTGATTTCGTTGCGAATTCCTAGACAATTAAATCTTTTCCTGGGACTCGCCGAGCACTGAGTAAGTTCGGTATTGCAAATATGTTAATATTTCTATATTTAATTATCTGCACATTGTTTTTAATGTAAGAATTTATTATTATAGAATGAAGAACATGCGCTCAGGGCCAAACGAAGTACCTTCATTTCACGTGGCATCAAATGACTTGGTATTTACTCTTCATTATTTATTATTTTATTTAAGTACGGAAGAATCAACAGCTATAAGAGAATGACAAAGATTGTATAGATAACACAGAGCCAATCACAGGTTCTCACGGGTAAAAACAGAATAAGTAATGGAAGTCTAACTCACTAGGATCACTAACAAGATAGATAATATTTGCGATTAAGGTTTATCTAATCTTACCGGTTCTATTCCCATAGAAAAATAAGCTTTCAGAAATATGTTGTGCATATATTATGCCTTATTACGAACGCATTTATCTAATTTCTTTATTTAAAAAAAAATATTAAAAAAAACTTCTTTACCTGCTTTTTGCATGCGTTAAGGGCATGCTTACCTTAAGCGTTGTCGCTACAAGAAAACGGTCGTAAAAGACTGACCTTAACTTTTAGAAACATTTTGATTTGCATTCACAGTGTTTGTTTGGTTATATCTATGAAGTTACAGTACTTATTTGTTAAAATAAATTAAAATCTATTCGGTAAATTAAAATCAGATTATTCCGGACGAACAGCTATCGCTAAAATAATAATATAAACACGGAATATCTCATTAGCAGTCACCTAACCATAGATATTAATTTTTATTATAAACTATAATATAATTTATTATTTTTCATCCCATCTATTCAAAAAGTGGCGAAGGGTTCCTCGATAAGTGCGAGCAAGATGGGTCATTCCGGCGCACTTAATATCAGTGACAAAATTACTATTTAATTAAAAAGTTTGAACGCAATTCGCTTCGATAAAGTCCTGGCCGGTAATAAAAAAGCGCGCGTGCCGACGCGGCATTAGCTAAACAAATAAAAAAAAAATACATGGGAACTTCAACTTCTTAATCGTTTTTATTACTTTTGGTCAAAATATTACAGACAATTTTAATTTGATATTAATATAAATTTGTAATTTGGTTGTGTAAATATAAATAGGTAAATATAAATATTCGTCACTACTGTCATGATTTCCAAATATTAATAAGATTTGTAGTGATTTTAAATACTAAATATAAAATTGAAAGTATGTGATTTGCTTCAAATGATTTTTGTATCAGGGTAATCATGAAGTTTAAAAAGTATCTAATTTGACAGTTTGTAAAAGTACTGTTTTTTTTAACAGAACCGAATGGACAACATGATATATTTGGTGTGCCGCGTAGTTGCTTTTAGTTAGTTCTCATCGAGCCTCGGAATCTACAGATTGTATTCAAGAAGTCTAAAGTCTATTCTGATATTATATAAATTGTTAAATATTGCTTTAAACCAAGTTTGTATTTATGCAAGAATATAAATACAGAAATATTAGTACTGAAAAGGCGTTTTCATGTCACTACTAAAAGCAGAGGGGGGTGAAAAGCATAGTGTGCCACACGGTACCAAAATTATTTAACCGCGAGCGACGTACTTTGAATCTTTCGCTTGGCTCCGTATTCAAACAATCGCTCTCGCCCGCAATACATTATTTTGTTCCCTTTCTGAGTGGCCTGGTATTGAACACCTATAGATACAAGTTATTTAACACAATCGTTGCGAGCGATCTTCGGTTTGGCCAGAGCCAAATATTTATTGGCCTTATAAAAAAAGAAAGAAACCAGGAGTCCTGTATGTAGTAGTAATCCAATAGTATGAACCTGTGTTAATTTTATGTGATGTTCTAGGACGCACCGATATCGACCTATTCTTTTTGCGACGTTGATGATAATAAAAAGTCCTCTGCCGATGAAGTCATAACAGATATGGGAGATCTCGTTGGAATTGTTAATTGGTTTGTATATTCAGTTTTCATGAAATAAATATTTGTTTTCTATAGAAAATGGAAGTGATGATTAAAAGCTATCAAATTATTTCTCTAGTCTCTTTCTGCATCAGAACATTACATGCCATTTTTCCGAATTGTAAAAAGTTTTCGTTCATTTTTAAGTTGCCAGACTGGTAAGAGGTATTCAAAGAGGCAAAACAGTCTTTAAATGCATGCCTAGTTGGGGCACTTGGTGGTCTGGTATTTTTGATGACCTGCATATTTTTAATAATTTTCGCAATCTAATCTCAATATCAATTTTTCGTAAAATATTAGCGTTAAATATTGCAACATAGTTTAATAGGTACAATTAACCCTCTGGCTGCTATTTGACTTTGAAAGTTTAATGTCAGTTTAACTGAACATTGGTTAAAAGATCATCAAGTGATGTCGATTTAATTATGAAAATGTGTTGTTGTGTAGATAGCCATTTGAGCCGAAACGATATAACGATTGAATGTGTGTAATGTTTGTGTAAGCAAAATTTGAAAAAAAAAAACATACCGTTCAGAAGATATAGACGTAAAAGTGAAATAAGGTTATTAGGTCCAAGTACTTAAAATAGGAACTCCTGAGCCATCCACAAATTTGTACTTACCGTACACAATATTACACGACGTCATACACGAAATATCTGCTAATAATGCAAATTCGACATTTTTCCGCTGCGACTACGCTCACATTCAAGTCATAGAATTGAGTTGTATTCTGTACTAAATAAACACAATGCTCTTTCACCATCCAGGACCATAGAACACATAGAAGGTGAGATCCAGCTTCCGATGCCGGACATACCGATGTTGACAGAAGAACGCGCCCACACTGTAGAGATCTTCGACCCTGCCATCGTGTCGCAGCTGGAGGAGGCAGTCATGATGTGGCAGCAGCATATCGACAACACTATCGCAACCTGTTTGGGCAAGGTATGCTTAAAACAAAAATTTCCAGTTAGCAAAGTAGGCCTTAATATACTCTTACAGGCAACTTTAACCTGTTAAGCCTCGCGCGATTCGGAGTCAAACAATAGAAAATCAATTGTGTCTCATTAGCTGTCCTTGACCAATTAATGTACTTCCGATTTTGATTTGTCCTTATAAATCTTAATGGATCTTTTCCAGCTTATTAAATAGTCATTTAATTTGAAACTAAGAGTCGTTTTAAGGCTTTATCAAGCTGACCCTTGGTTTATAACTTCAAAGCAGTGTAGCGACACCTATGCTACTGTATGAGAACTTCATAGCCAGACAGGGAGCGAAGTCTTCTACACAGATGGCGCCACATTACCCTACATCACGCAAGCAAGGTACCTATACCCTGAAAACCACATACCCAGAAGACTTGAAAATTAATTTAATAAAATTACTTTTTCTCAGACATACTTCATACATTTAACAAATTCACTTCTGATTCAGAATTAGAACACATAGTTTCCTAGAAAAGTGATGGCGGCCACATAACGGTTGCAGTAAAAATGATGGCACCGGGGTTTGACTTGTTTGACTGGTTTGACTTGACGGTGTTAAGAAACGCTCTGTACGAAAACACCAACATACTTTAATTTAAACGTTTCAGTGACGTGATTCGCCGGTAAATTGTAGCGTCCGTAATTTACCGGTGAATGACGTCACTGACAGACTGGCGGCAAACGTTAGCTTTACACTAGGTCATGCTGCTGCCAGTCGGGTAAAATGTCCCGCCAGGTTAAAAATCCTACTTTTCATAAGACAGTCATCTTCTGCAACACTTTAATATTTTAATTAATTGGCAGACGAGGGAAGGTGACGGTCCAGTGGCAGAGTACAAGTACTGGCGCGAGCGAGATGCCGAGATATCGTTGTTGGTCGAGCAACTCAAACAGCCGATGGTGGTCAAGATTCTCTCCTTACTGAAGAAATCCAAGTCTCCCTATCTTCAGGTATTGTTGTCTACAAGATGGTTGTACATTGATGGTGTTGTGTCGGGTAGTTGAGCTTCGTAAGGTTTGTTGAGCTACCTGATGATTGATGCATGCGTGCTGTCTGTTGAGACAGGATTATACGAGCTGTTGGCGGCACCGTTTTCAAGCGGCCAGACATTGTCTTACATTGTTCTAACTCAAAATTCGTGATTTATCCAAAACGTTTGAAAGAAGATATAATATGTTAACTTAAAAAACAAATCATTTAACAAACAAAAAACCCGACTGCAAAAACACATAACTGAAAAGAGAAAAACAAGCATTATAATCTATAGAATTTTGGTATCGCCGCGGGGGACAAACAAAAGTTACACCTAATTTCAGGTTATTGGTTTGTCGGGGGCCTGCGTTACTAAAATTCTATAGATTATAATGCTTGTTTTTCTCTTTTCAGTTATGTGTTTTTGCATTCGGGTTTTTTGTTTGTTAAATAATTTGTTTTATTTCCAGCTTTTTAGTCTTATGTATGGAAATGACTAATTACCAGCTGTTATTTGATATAAATATTGTTGTCATTTATATAAAAAAAAACCGTTCCCTCCCTTTTTTATGTATTTGCAGATGCAATTTATAAATATTATATAGCCTATGTCACTCCCACAATTAAGACGAATCTAACGACACCTCATACGTTAAAATCCATCAAGCCGTTTAGGCTACAGAGCGTACCAAAGAAATAGACATACATACATACATACATACATACATACATACATACATACATACATACTCTCGAAAAACATTACCCTCCTTCTGGGGCAGTCGGGTAAAAAAAGGGACCGTAACCCGTTTTCTTTGGGTGGGAAATTATCAAATAACTTCTCCCGCGCTGGGTGGAGCAGGACTCACTCAGACTCTTACTGACTAAAACCCACCCGTGTTCCTTCCGTTGCCTATGTTGCCAGGGGCCACGGCATCCCTTTCGGACTTTCCCGCGTCCCCGGCAAAAACCTTAAGACGCTGACAACACCTTAACCGCGGCTTAGACACAACGCTTGTAATTTATTGCAAAATATGAAGCAATTATCTATTTACTCAAAATTGAGTTGAGTAATCGAAAATAAAAAACAACCAAGTTCTGCATTCAAATAAGACGTTCTTGTTAATAATTAAATACGTAACGTATGTTGATATATAATACAGATATTTTGGATTAGAACTCAAGGTAAGAGGTTAGTTTAACGTTAGTTTGTATCGAGATTTTTTTTTCAAAACGTGTTTTGGGAACAACCAAGTTCTGGGAAATATGTTCAAAATTAACATATATTTTTTCCATTACCACAAACTATACAGATTTGGCAATTTTTTTTCTTAAGAGAAGCCTATTTTTGTCAATTGGGTCTTGTCAGCGCCTTAACCCCTGTGTCAGTTTTGCAATTTTATGGCATATGTAATTTATATAGTTATGGGTCGTCAGAAGCCCGAAAGTCTGGCGACCTGTCTTACAAAGGGGTATCGTGTTACCCAGTTACTGGGTTGTGGAGGTCAGATAGGCAGTCGATCCATGCAAAATACTTGTATTCAGCTGCATCCGATTAGACTGGAAGTTTATTATATTTTGTTAATTACTGTTTAATTATACTTGTTGATAGGCCTATACTGTCCTCCCATACCTATTAACACTAATTTGAAAACGTTGTAAAACATTAAAGGGGTATGTAAGGAGCGTAGCAGGTGGCGTTCTATAGTTTCTGTATGTATGTATGTATGTATGTATGAAAACATTGTAAAAGAGTAACCGTGGAGTTTCTTGCCGGTTCTTCTCCATAGGAAACGACCAATTGGAACCGTGCACCTAGCTTCTGACGTTTCATAAGTGCCCATGTGGTTTGCGTGAAATATTTTGATTTTGACATTGATTACAGAATTTCACACTCTACAAAGAAAGACTAGTGGAGCAATACAATATGGCGAATGATAATTTGAAGTTCCTGTCCACTTTGATGCGTTTCTTTACAGTAAGTATAATGTTAAAGTTTAATTTATTATTAAGAACTAACTTGGCCGTGGTTTCGCCCGCGTGTAGGTCGGAAATCATCCCACGGGAACGTACCACCGATATGAAAAAGTATTCTATATCCGAACCCAGGTTATTGTATATCCGTGTGCCAAACATCCACATCCGTTCAGGCGTGAAGAAGTAACAGACAGTCAGACAGAGTTACTTTCGCATTTATAACATAATTACTTATTATATGCAGATATACATTATAATTATCGTAAAAAAATGTTATATTGTTATATTCTAGTGATTTTTATTTCAGCAGTATTTATGTATGTTTGTATTTAAAGAAAGAAAGAAAAAGTATTTATTGGGACTCGCACAGATCACGAATTAAACTAAAAAACACTCATAGAAATATAAAAAAAAAACAAAGTAAAATGAAAATTAAAACAAAAAGTCCTGTACGAGGCCAAAAGGCTACTATCTCAGCATAATGCTGCGATACTTAAAAATAAGTGTCGCAGCGCTGGTATTCTGATGGGGCCCGTTGTGATGTCACGGATAGATACAGAAATAAATAAAAAATAAAATATTTATTTATTTTTATGTATGTATGTTAGTATGAAAAAATATTTATTGTCACAAAAAGCTTCATATACATTGAACTGTATTTGGAGTCTCCTTTTGGAGTATATTCCCATATTATTTATTTTGTGAATTGTTTCGATTTTACGTATTCTATTTTCTCTTCTAACACACGATGTCTACATCGGTTTGTCTACTGTCCTATCGCAGGTATTCTGGATGAGGTTTCTTTAGATATAATCATCACCTTTGTACGTATTTTTCTGTTCTTTTCTGTTTATACATTGTGTGTGCATAAATGGTTAAATAAATAAATAAATGTTTGAACTAGTATAGAAAACAGAGGAATATGTTGTATGTATGTATGTATGGAATGAACGCCAACGAACACGTGATAGCATTTCCTCTTACAGATATTCTATTTCACGAAGTCCGTTCGGCTTTGATTGTAGTAGTGACGTATCCCGACAAGCGCGCTTGTGTGTGTAAAAGTAGGTAACGTTAGCAAAAAAATCTGATATATATTCAAGTCGAGATTTAATAATCTAAATAAAATTTTGGTTTTAAAAGTATATACATTTTGTAAATAAATTAGATTAGGTTGCAATAAATACAAAAATATTAAGAATATGTAGGCATTTAATTAAGCATTGGTGTTACAGAATGGAAACGAAACAAGTAGGACTATTCAGTATTTTCAATCACTATCAGATAAATTTTCGATTTCCGATTCCGTTTTGCTGTCGTCAGAATCATCTTGTACATTGATTATAAATTCAAAATCGATATCAAAATATTTCAAGTAGTCTTTTTCAATTTTTTCAACATGAGCACAAGTTTTTTGCCACGTTTCACTGCTAACTTGGCCCAAACTTTCATTGATCAGTCTGTCCGTATTCGTCATGTTTTGCTCGATATTTTTAGATGCGACATAATTTTTAACGATCCCCCAAATATTTTCAATCGCATTTAATTCTGGGTGATAAGGGGGAAGGCGTAAGACATCAAAACCCTTGCTTTTTATAAAATCGTCAATCTTGTAGATTACGTGTTGGGCCTTGTACTTCTTTATTGCTAATCAAATGCTATACCCTTATCCCTGAGCCATTGCGGCTTTCTTTGTAGATTGCGTCGGTAGTCGTTCAGCCCGTGTGTTGTGATAAGATGCATTTTCTAAGACAATGACAGAGCGCGGAAGTAAATTGGGTAGCAACTTTTCATTTAGCCATTTTACATAGTTATCATAGCTCATATTTGAATGATAATCACCAGCTGTTGAGTTGGCCTTATAAACCAAGGAAGCATTTTCAATAAAACCATCCTTGGTTCCCGCGTGCACTAAAATAAAGTGAGTGCCTGTGCTATTTTTTTTTTAAAAACGGAGTTCTTTCCTTTTTTTTGCCCAGGTGTTGTTTCGCACGTGTGTCGAAAGGACGTAGCTCTCATCGGTGTAGACAATGGGCCGACTTTGAGAGCGGTACTCTGTTATTTTTTTTAAATATTTTAAACGCCACATTTGTATATCATGACGCTCCGTCAAGACTTTACGGTTGTTCTCTCTTTTGCGCCACTTGTAACCTAATTTCAACAGTAACTTGCGCACAGTTTCTAAACAACCTTCGAATCCGATTTTTTCATTCAATGCTGTTCTTAACTTAGCTAATGTTGGAATTTCTTTATGGACAATATGGAAATCTTGTACAGTACTGCGAACCACATCGGCTGTAAAATTATCTATATCCACTTTATTATCTCGCTTTCTCCTTTTCTTCATAGGTGAAGTGAATTTTGATGAAGTGGATGGCAATTCCTTCTCTTCTTTTAATATTCTTTGAACTGTTTTTTGGCTCACACCCGTAGCTTCAGCTGTACGGCGTGTAATGTCTCGTAAATGAGACAAATCACAGTTGAGTTCCATTAATGATTTTGTAAATTCATATTTTTCTCGCAGAAAATGATAAACATTAGCTATCATGTTTCGACCCTAAAACAAAATGTAATCAAAATAATTAAGTAATATAAACATTTTATAACACAAAAAAACATTCATTTTATAAATACTTCTATTGCTATATTAAGTATCTTTGTATAACATTTTAATTGAAAACGTATAAATAAATATTACCTCACTATGGACAACTCTTCTTCGTTTTGTTGCCATGCTGACCTTACTCCGTGAAACAATTTGGCGCGAACTAAAAACCACTACTGGTCCGGACCGTGTCCCGATCGACACTGAGCGCTCTCGAGGTTACGCACACAAAAACAATGTGCATGTGCACGCTTGACAACATTCATAGCCAAACGGACTTCGTGACATAGAACATCTGTAACACGTTTATCGCTTAACGAACTTAAAACATTGTTTTGTATCTGCCAACCATTTGAAGATAACAGAGACAGAATAATGGTTTAAATATGTTTAGCATTAAACGTATTAAGAGATTTGTCGTGCAAGTGGCTCGAACACTGAAAACTTACGTGGTATAAGCACATAAGAATATCTTATACCACGGAGAAATATTTGCCAGCCAGCAAGGTGTGCGCCGTTCGCAATTAGAAAAAGCCAAGTGAGTGTCGGACCACGCACAATGAATAGTTCCGTAATTGGGAAGTTGGGATGAATTTATCCCAAAAACAAACTTAAAATTATAGTTGAAAAACATGTTCTTCCATAAACCGATATATGCCACGGTCAATTCTCCAACTGCAAAAAGTTATCAATGCAATACTATTACTCATAACTTGTAAAGCCAACTTAGTTGTGATAGTTTTCCTTTTAATTTCAAACAAAAATAAGCACTTTAATGCTTAATATTACCTCACACCATGGCATAGACGAGAAAAAAAAAATATCATCCCCACATTACGTGCAAGGGAGGTACCCTACATTTTTTTTCAACATATTTTTTCAACATTTTATTTTAGCACTTGGTCGGCGTCATTAATATGTATGCCAAATTACAGCTTTCTAGTACTAGGTGTCTCTGAGCTACAGCGTGGACAGACAGACAGACGGACATGGCGAAACTAAAAGGGTTCCTTGTTTACTACGGAACCCTAAAAACGGATTGTTTAGGAAATTTACTGTCGAACCATTTATTTAAAGGTAGCGCATTTTAAAGGCACAAGAGCGGAAGTCATCCAAATATTCAAATCATAACTGCGATTTTGATTTTGATTTTTCAGATACATTCCTAAATACATTTTGTTATTTATTTATTTATTTAATTGTAAAGAAAGCTTACAGACTAATAACAATCTTTAATATCGTACATAAGTTTCGACATTTGCTAATTACAAGCTTCCACATATATAACATGTTGCACAGATATTTGGTTATTCTTACCCAGGTAGCGGTGGTGGTTCCTATTGTTTCAAAAATCTATTCTTACTTAACAAAATGTGATGTAGGTAATTGACTATCTCTTTCACATTATGTAGGAGTTGCTATTGTTACCTCTTTCACTCAATGCAAAAGCTGTGTGAAAGTGATAGCAACTATCGTTTTCTATTGTAAATGTTTGTTCACAAGTTAGTTTGCAGTTTTTCACAAGAAAGTTACGTAAATATATATTGGTTAAATTCAATATTTTGATTTTTAAAATTCCCCTTTTTATTGCGATATAATTAAGTAAATACACACAATGACGAACCAACTTTTCAATAATTTATTTTCCTAAGTGTAAAACAAAGCGCTTTGACAGTTTTAATACGGAACCTTAATAATGTAGGTAATAAGATTCTTCGAAATAATAATTTCTTGCGAATGTATTCAAAGTGCAAAATCCCGAGACTTAATCGTCATGTTTATGAATGATTCCGGGATTTTGGAGGAGGTATTATCCACTATATCTTACTCAATTCCTCGAAGTTTGGGTAAATATACACCTATTCCGATCTCTGCTCATCCGACACACGTAGTGTGCTAAACAAACCCTATTTCCCTGACAGCAACAAAGTATAGCTGAGATGATTTAAACGCATGCTCCTTTTAGGTCATAGAAGACGACTCAACGCTACCCCAAGTGATAGAAATCCTCCCCGAAATGGTGGAGAGTATCTACATGATGTGGGTGCTGTCCAAAGGGTACCGCTCTGACGACACCATGGTGCCTCTGCTGTCCAGAATCTCGTGGGCTCTTAACGCCAAGTTGGAGAATATCCTCGATGTGCATAAGCTCTTTGAGTAAGTATATAAAGTTTGGTAAGGAGAGCAGTGGTGGCCCAGTGGTAACGGCCGAGACTTACGAGTTATAGGTCGTAGGTTCGAAATTTCATCACCACTGCTCTCAAAACGGTGAAGGCAAACGTCGTGAGGAAACCGGCATGTCCAAGAACCAAATATTCAAAGACATGTGACATCTACCAATTCCCACTGTGCCGGCGTGGTGGACTACATCCCACTCCCGAGAGGAGGCCTGTGTCCCAGCAATGGGAACATTATAGACTGATTATGTATAAATGATAAATTATTTTATTTATGTAAGTAGATTTGTACAAACACATTTACACGTCAATCGTATTTTTTAAAACTAGATGAGGTCGACGTTTACTAACTGACTACTCTGAGAAGAAAGGCCGAAACAAACTCAGAGGTCACAGTATCTTTTAAAGTCCAGACCTTGGTCAGATCATCCGGCGCGTCATATTCCACGCGCGCCTCAAAGAGATGTCGTCAGCACAAAAGTAGGGGTCCACTAGGGCCGATGCCTGCCGGGGTCGCGGGAAGGTACTTATGGGTCACCGAGGCCCCTGGCAACACAGGCAACAGGAAGGAATACGGGTGGGTTTTAGTCAGTAAGAGTCTGACACACCCTCCCGCTCCGCCCAGAGCGGGAGAAGTTATTTGATGATTTCCCACCCAAAAAAAAAACCTTGGTCAGATCATGTGAAAACCATGTAGATAGGTGTGCGAAATTGTCTTTTGATGAAAGAACCACACAGATTGAGTGGACCTGTCCAGTCAGTGCACGCATATAAAAAGTTTTACCTGTATTTTGGGTTCCTCACAATTATTTTGCTTTCAGTTCATACGGTGTTGCTATTAGAGCCCCGCTGTAATACGCTCGCCGAACTAATTAAACCTTACAAAAAAGATTTGTTTTTGTGACCGTTTTAGTTGATTTATACTAAATAACACGTAGTACCTACACGTAAACTGTTTTCGAAACGAAATTGAAATCATGTTCTGGGGCATTTCATTCACTATAGTTGTATAGTGGATTAATTGATTAATCACTGACCTGGCGAAAAGAAACTAATTGAAAACAACTTAGAGCATGTTGCAAGAAAGTCGAAATTAAATAAACCTCAGTCCGATTTTATCAGTTTTAGTTACCTTTTATCAAGTAATGTAAAGACAAATAACAATTTTCAGCAATCCCAACGAAGTAGTCTTAGCACTAGCCCGAAACGGACAGAAAATAATGGAGATGTGGCACTCGTTATACAAGGAGACTCGACGCAGCATAGAACTGAGTAACAAGGGAGCGCGCTGGGAGTTCGATCAGCCGCTGTTGTTCACGCAGACTGACTATATGGGCACAGTTGCTAGGGATCTGGGGGATGTGGTGCAGGTAGTTATCAACTATATATCTAATACAATAGAGTAGCTAATCACAGAAGATAATGGAGATGTGGCAAACGTTACACAAGGAGACTCGCCGCAGCATAGAACTGAGTAACAAGTAACAAGGGAGTGCACTGGGAGTTGGATCAGCCGCTGTTGTTCACGCAGACTGACTATATTGGCACTGTTGCTAGGGATCCTAGGGGATGTGGTGCAGGCAACTATTGACTCTATATCTATTACAATAGGGTAAGTAGTCCCTAGTAACAAGGGGGCGCGCTGGGAGTTCGGTTGATCAGTAAATCGAACTATGGTGATTGTAACTGTTACCCAATGTCAAAGAAATATCACCCTAGTTAAAATGTAGTAAATTAATCAACCAAATGCTCTGCCCAACATCATTGATTAATTTTTAAAGTTCTGTTTTAAAACCATAATAACTCTTCCAGGTCCTAATAGACTACGAGCGTATATTCGGCCTAGAACTAAAATCGATCATTAGCGATCCAACACAGATCGACGACGTGCGCAAACGCGTCAAGAACCTCGTCTTTCCGATCAGAACGATCGATTTCAGTGTGTTCGTCTTCGATAATAAAGAGAACTGGGATGTTATCATGGGAGACTTCTGGGCCGAAGTTAGGTATCTAGAGGAAGAGGCCAAGAATTATATTAATCAGAGTTTTGGGAATTTGAGGTGAGTTTGTGTGCAATATGTTTAATTTGTCGATTTTAAAATATTGTGGCTCTCAGTCCTGCTGCATTTGACCGCTTTGTTGTACGAATTTGAATAGTGCGAATACGCATAAAAACCTGCGATAAATTATCTAAATTATGTCGGACCTGGCACAATGTGTGGTGACAGAAGTAAGTAGTGTGACATCACAGAAAGACTGCCAGCTTGACAGAAAAGACACGTGTGCAATCAATTTGTGTATTCGATGTCATAATTACTTTTTCACCTAAAGGTTGAATGTCACTTGCACATTATAAAACGACAAGGTATATTTGACCATGTGACAATTAGCTAGTTTCAACCTTAGTGAAGTTTCAATTTTTCTGGAATTTTTTGTCAAAACTGGTAAGGCAATTACAAGGTAGACTTTACAACCAGGTCGTTCTTTTAAGTGCGATACAAATTTGAATGCAATGTGCAGTAAGACTAAGATAGTAGCTTACTCATTTGAATATCATTACGATAGTATTCTCAAACGGATAGTCAGCTGAATAGTACACCCACATCTTGCAAGTCTCGTGTAATAAAAAATATTGCCAATAGCTCAAATTTAAACTCCGGGCACTAGGCCAACGAGAACCTCGTTGACAATGTATAACTGAATTAATGCACATTAAGAAAGTAGTTTGTTCAGAATAGTTTACTGAATCGGTTTCTGACATTTTTAATATAGGTAATTTTTTATCTCAAAAATAATTAAAACTACATAAATTACAGTTACACTTCGCTGTCGAAACAAATTAAAATGGACGAAGTACCTACTACGCTAGAGCCTTATACGTGTGCGACTGTGTGCGTGCGTACATTTGTAACGTGAATTCACACAATTCTCTCCCACAATTAGTATAACTAATTTAATAAATAAAAATGTTTTATACATAATATTAAAAATTCAGTGTATGTCATCATCTGCCTGCCTTTTCCCAACTACGTTGGGGTCGGCTTCCAGTCTAACCTGATGCAGCTGAATACCAGTATTTTACATAGAGCGACTGCCTATCTGATCTCCACAACCCAGTTACTGGGTAATATACGATACCCCTTGGTAAGACTAGTTGTCAGACTTTCGGGCTTCTGGCGACCCGTAACGACTGTCAAAGATCCACAAATGAGAGCCGGGACCAACGGCTTAATGTGCTTCCCGAGGCACGGAGGGGTCTTGCTATGTAAATATGGTCACCCATCCACGGACCAACCGCGGCAAACGTAGCTTAACCTGATCAATTGATCCGTGCGTTTGTTATTACTTAGCCACAAGTATGAATAAAAAAAGGAAAACAATTGTTTATTGACACAAAATACCTTTGTATACAATACCAATACATTTCACATAGGTACATTGGATTTTGGGAAAATCTGCACAAATAGTGAAAAACCCTGCCTCCTAAACTAGGGGAAGAATCAGTTAAATAAAATGCGAATTTGATAAAAAACTAAATGTTTTATTTATTACAACACACATTGTTCGGCCGCCGGCAACGTATTTGCATTGGAGAGACCTTGTCTTCCTGGAGTAATACTTCTGCCGGTGTACCTCAGGATGGCGTTCTATCCCCTTTACTTTTCGCAATTTTTATTAACTCAATCTCTGACGAACTAATTTCTTTCTACCATCTTTATGCAGATGATTTACAAATTTACTCGCGAGCTCCTTTGGGAAATCTGTCCGAGGCTATCTTTACGATTAATCGTGGCCTGGCCCGTATATGCGACTGGAGCAAGAGATATGGACTTATGGTCAACCCCATAAAGACGCAGGTTGTGGTGGTGGGCAGTTCTAGGATGATCTCAAGGATCGACTGGACGACTCTTCCCCAAGTTTCTTTTCATAACTCAGTTGTTCCCTTCAGTGAGAAAATTAAAAACTTGGGAATATTGATTGATAAGAACTTCTCTTGGACTGCCCAGCTACAGGAAGTTAGCCGCAAGCTATATGCATCTGCTGCAGCTTTGAAGAGATTGCGTAATTTTCTACCGACTGCCACCAAGATTGCGCTTGCACAATCGCTTCTTCTACCCATCCTTGACTATGCTGATGCCAGCTATCTTGACCTTAGCCAAGACCAACTTGATAAACTTGAGCGGCTTCAAAATTTTTGTATAATGTTAATATTCGGTTTGCGCAAATTTGACCGTGTTTCCGAATTTCGTGTGAAGCTCAAGTGGTTACCAATTCGCCTTCGCCGGAATGCTCATATTCTTTCCCTTTTGTATAATGTCCTCTTTTCCCCTTGTATATGCGACTGGAGCAAGAGATATGGACTTATGGTCAACCCCATAAAGACGCAGGTTGTGGTGGTGGGCAGTGCTAGGATGATCTCAAGGATCGACTGGACGACTCTTCCCCAAGTTTCTTTTCATAACTCAGTTGTTCCCTTCAGTGAGAAAATTAAAAACTTGGGAATATTGATTGATAAGAACTTCTCTTGGACTGCCCAGCTACAGGAAGTTAGCCGCAAGCTATATGCATCTGCTGCAGCTTTGAAGAGATTGCGTAATTTTCTACCGACTGCCACCAAGATTGCGCTTGCACAATCGCTTCTTCTACCCATCCTTGACTATGCTGATGCCAGCTATCTTGACCTTAGCCAAGACCAACTTGATAAACTTGAGCGGCTTCAAAATTTTTGTATAATGTTAATATTCGGTTTGCGCAAATTTGACCGTGTTTCCGAATTTCGTGTGAAGCTCAAGTGGTTACCAATTCGCCTTCGCCGGAATACTCATATTCTTTCCCTTTTGTATAATGTCCTCTTTTCCCCTTCCACCCCTCTCTATCTCAAGGAACATTTCCAGTTTCTTGGCGACTCCCACACGAAATTTTTAAGGTCATCAGTTAACTTGAAGCTTAAAATGCCTATGCATTCCACAACGTTCGTCGACAAATTCTTTACTGTCCAGGCCACTCGTTTGTGGAATGCTTTGCCAGTTCAAATAAAACGCGCGCAATCGTTACTCGCATTTAAGACTTGTAAAGGAACATTATTTGTCGCTGTGAGCTTGTTTTCGTAACTGTAATTATCTATAGTCTTCATTTATTTTCGTTGCTTATACATTTAATATGTATGTATTTATGTATATATTATTTAGGATATATATGTATCTGTGTATCAATTTTAGTATATTGTATTTATTTATTTTTTACACCAACGACAGCCCCACTTTATGTCCAGGCAAATCACTGTCCATCCCATGGTTGCCTGGAAGAGATAGTAGATAGCGATAAGGCCGGCCTTTGTATATTTTGTAGTGTTTGATTTATTTTTTGTCATGTATTTTTGTGGTGTACAATAAAGTATATATAAATAAATAAATCGGTTAGACAAGCAATGGCAGATTGACACCAACATAAAGATAGACATTTAAATGTTGAAAATTCTAGAAGGCGGCAATTTCAAGTTAACTTCAACAGGACCTATTTTTATTAGTATCTTCTCCCCCATCTAGATCTTCAGAAGAATCGCTGAAAGTATTGCTAAAGTTTCTCGATTTTGACATTCGCGAATCGATCAAAAAGCAACTGGCCACCAAGTTCGACCTCGTCATGCGACAGTTCATCAAGGAGATCACTATTATTGAGGATAAGTTTACTGTGAGTACTGGGGTATCGTTTATACTATAACACTAGCTTTTGCCCAAGGCTTTGTCCGTTTGGAATTCAACTATACCATAAAATATACAGGGTGACTTGTTATTTGACGTATTCTTTCCAGGACATGATAGTGTGACCCATTTGCAGCAGTTCAGCACCCCGTAAAGCCTAGGCAAAAATTCATAGGATTCGAGAAAAACTGTTTTTTTACTTATGTACTTTCGACAATTTCCCAGAATTTGTCAGTAAAATTATATCACTTCTAAACTCTTAAATTGAATGGCCATCAATCATCATATTTATCATCATCATCATCATCAATATTCATTGGGTACCTAATACTTTAAAAAACCAGATAAGATAGATCAGATAAGATAAGATACATCAGATTTAGATATATCCAAATTTTCTAAAACGTGAAACAGTTAAAAGTAGAAGGAAGACGATTATTGACCATTTTCAAAAATCATCTATGTTCGTGAACTTTGATACCAGTTATCTTAAAAAATATATAGCATTAAGCGTACAAATTGCGAGGTAGACACCTTCATTTAAACAGCAATTTTGTACTTTGATCGATAGATCAAAGTACAAAAGTTAAAAAAATATATTAGGTCCTATGAAATTGGAGATCGGTATGAAGGTTTTAAAATATAAAAAAAATTGTATTTTTTTATTTCAGTTAATCAATGTACTGGCCCAAATTATCTATACAATTATGCCATGTTGATGGTAGTTTGTTTATCCCTTTACTGTAGAAGTCTGCCGGACTAGGTCATGAAGTCAGCGAAAGCGTTTTGTATTGCCTCCCGGGTGTTGAATTTTTTCCCACTTAAAAATTGTCTAAATTTTGAAAAAAGTGGAAGTCTGTTGGGGCAAGGTCCGGTGAGTACGGTGGGTGACGGAGAGCTTCCAGCTGTAACTCTTGTAGTAATCTTTTATTTAGCGCACTGATTAGATGCTGTACCCGGTCCACCCACTGAGATGAACGCTTACGGTTTTCGTACAGGATCCACTTTTCATCGCAGGTAACTTTTAGAATTCGATTTAGAATTCCCTCGTTTCTATGCCGATTCAGTAGTGCTATGCATGCTTCGACGCGAAAGTCTCGCTGTTGGTCGTTTAGTTCGTGTGTCACCCACTTATGTAGCTTTTTTATCTTTCCGATTTGACGCAAGTGCTTCAATGTTTTTTTGACACTAACTCCAAGGCTCGCAGCAAGGTCAGCCACTATCGCCTTCAATTCGTCGTTGTCGACAATGGTCACCGCGAGGCTCGTTCTTCAACTCAAAATTTCCAAATTTAAAACGATTGAACCAATAATGGACCGTGTTTATGCAAGCAGTGTTAGGCCCGTACACGTCGCGGAAATACCGCTGCGCAAACAACACGAAACATTAACCGAATGAAACGTTAATGTTTCGTGTTGTTTGCGCAGCGGTATTTCCACGTAGGAACTCATATTCGAAAATGGTACGAATTTTCAGTTTATCCATGGCGCCTAAAACTACTTACCTACCACAATTTCACAAAAACAAAAACTATTTAAAAACAAATGACCGAATTTGAAATTAAATTAACACGGCTTTCGAATAAAATTTATTTGAATTCCGAATTGCGCGCCAATCCTCAGATAATTAAATCTGAAAATACTGGTTATAGAATCTCCAGTTACATAGGTAAGGACCTATCATTTGCGAGGTGCCGATGAAACAGTCGCTGATACTGGCAAAGGTCGAATTTGCAAATGGTTGAATTGTTTAAATATGATGTGATAATCGAAATCATTGACTTTCTTTTGTGTGTGGTTAGTGACTAGCCTGGTTTCGAGTTTTTATGCCGCCCATGGGCTTCTGACTTGGTTTCACATGACGTCGAGAAATATCTCTCAAGCATGGCGCTTTCCTGACGATGATTTCCTTCACCGTTCAATCGAAATAATTAATTTTTTTATACCACCTCACTACTGCCTAACCTCCCAGCAATCCATCACACGTTACGCACTCAGATCGTCACGACCAGGTCAAAAGTCGCGGAGTGGCTTTAAGTTTCTAACATGACTCAAGGTTTTCTTGCTGGTCACGGATCACTTGTCGCTTAGTTTCTGCGAGGTCACCCGATCACTCCTCTAGGTTTTAATGTTTCACAAAATTCGACCTTTGCCAGCATTTTCGACTGTTCCATCGTCACCTCTAAACATTTATTTACATATTGGAATACCAATGAAAGCAATTCAATTTGAGAGTTTAGAGAAAATTGATATTTAGTGACGGATTACGGTAATTTTCAAAAATACATAAAAATTAAGTTTTCTCGAATACCATGAATTTTTGCCTAGGCTTTACAGGGTGCTTAATTGTTGCAAATGGGTCACACTATCGCGTCCTGGAAGGAATACGTCGAATTACAAGTCACCCTGTGTACTTTGCCACTCGGTAATAATTTAGCTTTATATCAGTGAAAGCATTGTAAGTAATCAGATCAGTACTTCCAGAGAGTAAAACAATCAATTTTACTTCTGTATCATATTAGTTTAGAACTATGCAAGGCTAGGGTTTGTTAATGGCGGACTGGGCAAAACAGCATAAAAAATTATGCTTATGTATTTAATGATTTTGCAGAAATATTTGCAGACGTAAACAGAGGGGAGCAGGAAGATTTTTCATTCATTAAAAAAAATGCGCCTGTTTTTTTTATGGCTGCGTCGTATTAACCACTATTGAATCTCTCATACATAAAAAAAACTGACCTGTGACAACTATTGTGCCGTAAAAATATTTGTTACGACACCTGATTCAAAAATATTTTCATTGGAATACAGCGTTACCGCAAAAACCCGCCTCTTCTGCGCAACCACCCACCAGTTGCTGGCGCCATCTACTGGGCGAGAGCGCTCTTTAATAAGATGAAACAACCTATCATGAAGTTCCAAAAGGTACGTAATTCTACTTGTTTACTCTAATCTCGTCATGGACACCATGAGTAGGTATCTTCTATACTCCAAAAAAATTAGTAAGTTCCTTAAAAAATGTGTATTAAATTAGAACTATTTTTGCACCTGTGTATAAACAAGGTGTAATTTAAAACACTAACAACCTCTTAAGTGGTCATTGTAGTATGGAGCGAGAGGGCATGGGCAGCCGTCACCTCCTTCTGCGAAGCAGTAATGCTCGCGAAGAAGGAGGCGAGACGGTTGAGGAAAAGGCAAATTTCGCGCCCTCTCGCCCCTAGCCGACGCAGGAGACGCCTTGGGCGTCGGGAATCCCGGGCGGATTTCCGGCCACCGTAGGCGCAGGCTTGCGGACGGTGAGCAATGGGTAGCTCACTGTCCGGTAAGGACCAGGCCTAGGTCGACGGCGCGTTGTATTCCACGCGCGCCTCAAAGAGATGTCGTCAGCAAAAATGTAGGGGTCCACTAGGGCCTCTAAATGGGACACTAGATGCCTGCCGGGGTCGCGGGAAGGTACTAATGGGTCACCGAGGCCCCTGGCAACACAGGCAACAGGAAGGAATACGGGTGGGTTTTAGCCAGTAAGAGTCTGACACACCCTCCCGCTACGCCCAGAGCGGGAGAAGTTATTTGATGAATTCCCATCCAAAAAAAAAAGGGGTCATTGTACACATCATTATGAACAACATTTACTATGGGAGCAAACCTGAAATCGCGAAAAAACAATCATCTCTTCCCTACATATTTATTTTCGCTTAACTCGTCAAAATGTAGGGAACAGCTGTTTTTTTTCCGCGATTTTAGGCTTTTTTTTTGGGTGGGAAATCATCAAATAACTTCTCAATACTCAATACTCAATATCTTTATTGCTTTACCATAATGTGTACTTAGGTGGTAACTATATAATTGAGATCATTATGGACCCTGTAGGGCACAGCAAGAGGGTAGGAGAGAGGAAGCCGCGTTTTAGGAGATTTAATTTTCTCCCGCTCTGGGAGCGGGACGGTGTGTAAGACTCTTACTTATTAAAACCCACACGTATTCCTTCCGTTGTCTGTGTTGCCAGGGGCCTCGGTAACCCTTTAGTACCTTCCCGCGACCCCGGCAGGCATCAGCCCTAGTGGACCCCCACACTTGTGCTGACATCTCTTTGAGGCGTGCGTGGAATACAACACTCCATCGACCCGGGCCTGGTCCTTACCGGATGGTAAGATTCTCACCGTCCGCAAGCCCGAGGCCACGGTGGCCGGAAATCCGCCCGGGATTCCTCACGCCCAGGGCGTCTCCTGCGGTGGCTAGGGGTGAGAAGGCGCGAAATTTGCCTTCCTCTCAACCGTCCCGCCTCCTCCTTCGCGAGCATTACTGCATCGCAGAAGGAGGTGACGGCTGCCCATGCCCTCTCGCTCTGTACCATCGCCTGAGGTGATTTTAGGCTGGGTCCCATAGTAAAACTCGTTCTTATTGATTAGTACAATGTCAGTGTTTTACACCGTGCTTCTACCCGTACCCTGTACCGTGCTTCTATTTCCTTAATGTCTCTCGGCAATCATCACATTTCCGAATACAAACGAATGCTAATTACCATGTCCATCAATTATTAAATAGGTAAGTAAAAAGAGTAGTAACAACTCTAAATATATATTTTCAAGTCGATTGAGAGCGTCCGGCCTGCACCAAGTGCAAAGGGCAACTAATGGAAATCCGACGACTGACGAAACAGGAAGTTTGCTGAGAGACATTATGAAAATAGAAGCACTGTATAACAATGTCGCAAACAAATTATTATTAATATGAGCCTGTTGTGTCCCACTGTAGGGCAAATGGCCTTCCCTGTAACAATTTCTTATTGTTACTAACTTTTTGGTTAGGTATTCTGACCTTTCGAAAATAAGATATTGCTTAGAAAAAATATTGTTAGAACAGTTTACATTTTATACATCAAAAAATCTTCAAAGGTCCCAGAACTAAACGACTCCGAACAAAAGAAGGAAGCCTTCATGCAATACAAGGCGTTCTCCAAAGCGATCAAGGAATACGAAGATATCAAGTATAGGGAATGGGTGCAGGGAGCAGCACACTTTGTGGAAGATATGATGAAGAAGAATGTTCTCAAGGTCGAGTTTAAGAAGGAGCCTGGTAATTTATATATTTATTTTAAAATCACAGTTTTGGGTTTTGTACACCCGAACTCCACTGAAAGCAATGATGGGGCTCGGCCAGTCGGTTAGTCGGCTCCACGGAACAGAAAAAACAGTGGAAGTGCAATGCAACAAACTCACTATAGGAACCGTTGTCGCCAAACTCACACAAATAAACTGACAATCATACAATGCACTACAAATAAACAATTCGTTTGATTTATCGTTTTAATTTTAGTCAAAACTAGCTTATGTCACAGATCCTTCATCACGGAATAAACCGTCAGTCACTACATATAGGATTTATTTTGCTTTAGTGCAAAAAGTCTATACGTTTAGTAATCTATAATCAAACTAGATTCGATTGCCGAGTAAATTCCGCTACCCGACTATAGATGGCGGTTTTCTCAGTGGTCGCAATTATAAACTTTAATGTGTTAAACATAAGGTTGACATTCACGTCATAGGCGTTATCTACTGCTACTCGACCAGTGCAGAACATATTGAATTTTGAATGACTTTATCGATATCGATTTCTTGTTTGATTCGAAAAAAATGAAGACTCGTTGGGAGTTCAGTAAAACTATAGGACAAAATTTAACGTAGTACGTATTATTCAAAAATAGAATATTATATTATATAAATTACTTGCTTTATAAATATTAATGTGTTTTACTGATACTTGGGTTTAAATAAAAAAAACACGTTATTTTTACTTTTTAATTCGAACTGAACGTCATCGCCTTTCTTTATAAAATTTTGTTCAACTTTGTGAGTGTCCACGACTCGAGACTTCTTTTTGGCTGTGACTTAAGGCTCCTTCAAACAGGCGCGACACGCGACGCGACACAAAGACACCGCGTGTAGCACTACAAGCGGTGCCTTTGTGTCGCGTCGCGTGTCGCGCTTGTTTGTAAGAGTCTTTAACGTCAGAGTATATAGTAATATATAGTATACAGCATGTAGGTGCGTTGATTAGTATCGTGTCGTATTAAGTATTTTCAATCATTATTTTTAAGTGATACAAATAAAATATGGTAACTTACTTCATTAAAAAACTTAATGATTTTTATAGATGGAAGCGCTGTAGGTTTCGTGTATCTATATACTTTATTTGAGCATATACTTAGTGCTTAATTTGGATAGCATCCAATTAACTCTGCCCGTTGCATCAATCCATTTACACACACCTCTTAAAATAAATTTCGTGTATGAATGTTATTCGACCTTATATTTGTATTGTAATGTTTATAATAAATATTAAATTACTTATTTTCTTTTATCGATATTAATCGATAAATCAACATCCGACCAGACTACATCACTAATTGAGTAGCGAAGAACTTTCGAGAACGAAATACTGAATACTTTCAAACCAAGATAAACTTTATTTTAATGAACATAAGGTTGATTTTAACTAGGCGTTCTATTAGATTATTAATGAATTGAAATTAACTTAGATTTTATTAGAAAACAAATAAAATCGTACCTACCGATATGGTACGAAACACCTCCATTTTTAAGATTTTTTCTCTTACTATCATTTTTGCACTCCAAAATGGAACAATACGGTATAGCTACGGAAAAATTAATTTATCGTGAGACTAGCGACTCGACGCGATGTTAGAACACGACTGGGATCAAGTAAGCGTAACAGCGCTTATTTGTGGCACGCGTGCCACGCCTACTTTGCACTTCCACTGTTTTTTCTGTTCCGTGGTCGGCTCATCTCTAGTGGGGTGCATAAAAATGTTATCAAAATTTAAAACAAAAACAAACGAACTCTTTTGTTAGGTATCTTTGACATTTCAAAAGTGCGATTGGAGTGCCTTGAGTAGATTTTGAATTTTATTTGTTTATTTTTCAAGCAAATGAAGGTGATGAAGATGGTAAGATTTTATTATTTATAATATGCACTATTTTCGTGGTCTCTTTTTTTTTTTGGGTGCGAAATTATCAAATAACTTCGCCCGCTCTGGGCGGAGCAGGCTCAGGCAGTGACAGACTCTTACTGACTAAAACCCACCCGTATTCCTTCCGTTGCCTGTGTTGCCAGGGGCCTCGCACAGTGGAACGAATGTATGGGAGCGGTTGGACGTAGACATGTCCGAAAAATAAGAGTAAAATTATGACAAACTAATGATGCCATCTTATTCGATTACTTAATGCCTTCATAAATTGTGGTGATGAATTTCTTCATAACTCCCATATTTCGGGAGTAATTTGAGAAAATGTGAAATTTTACTATGAAAATGAGTGTATCGAGCTCTCTCCCTCCTGATTCCGGGCTTGTTTCAAGTAGCGGTCTCTAATATCGTAATGCTATTACTAAGAGCTATATTTAATACTAAGACACATAGTGCGCCAAATGTGCACTTTCTGGGATAAAAGGAAATGAAAATTTAAAAAAAAAAACGTTTTTTCCCCATTTGTATTTACTTTAAACCGCAGACAGACTTATTAAGAGGTCTATAAATATATTATATATATACAGAAATATATATTAACAAAAATATTCACAAGAACTGATGAGAGTATGACTTTTAAGTAAGTTGATAATAAATTACCTAGTTTCATTAAAAGTACAATAAATAATTAAGATGTAAGCTCTAATTTACTAAGTTACACATTTTAAAACAATAACATCATTTAATTATCTTCGTCATCATCATCATCATCAATTAATTCAAATTCAGAATCGATGTCCGCTAAATCATTTATGTTAACAAATTCGATATCACTTTTCTCAGAATCCGTAAACTCATAAAATTCCTTAAAAGAAGATTTTTTTACAAACTTATTTCCTTTTGGACGGATACTTGTAACAAGTGGATCAGAAGACAGTAAAAGATTGTGCATAATATCTTCATTGCATGAGATACTGCTATGCTTTCGAGAATGCCCCTCTCTATATTTTCTAAAATCTTTATTTCTAGCCTCAGATGCCTCTTCGGATAGAAAACCAATGGGCACAATTGACATGTTCTGAACTATGTCTGGCCCATGCATTAAAATTTTATGAAGTGAAGAAGGCATATAATACCATGGGTATAACTCCACGTAAAGCTTAGCAGTATCAAAGCAGAACTCTCGGAATTTAGTTACGTTGATCTTCTCTCCTGATGAAATACACTGCAAGATCACACAGATTTTTCTTAAAAGCATAGCATCTATTCCGGTCAGTTCAGCAGATTTAGTGTAGTTTTCAAAAAATCTCCTTGCCGAGTTGCCATTGTTGGTGGATCCACTGCCTTGTTTCACAACATCGAGAAGTAAGCCCGTTTCTCTTCTTACAGCCTCTTGAACTCTTTTCTTCCTGTCATCAACTTGCCTTTTTGCTATATCACCCCTTACTTGCCATGATTTTATGTCTAATTTGTAGGAAATGTGTAATAAGCATTCCATTGAGCGAATCCAAGCGTGAAGGGTGCTTAAGCTATATTTATACATGTCCTCGTTTGCGTGTTTATCTTTGATTAACTCTAAATTATTCATTTCTTTAGGACAAGCCTTGCATATGTCACACACTGAAGCTGCTGTATTGGATATAATGGAATGAATTTTACCATCAATCATTGTCAACAGCAGTTGGTGTTTGACACTAATTCCATCAGTGATGGTGGATGGAGTTAAGGCTTCAATCTCTGCTTCGATTTCAGCCATCTCTCTCTGCACATTTTCTTTGGTTTCCTTTATAAACTTAAACAATATTGGCCGGCAAAATGAAGTGGAAGATGGTCGCTCGTTTTCCCAAATTGTTACACCTTTTGAGACGAGCCGCAGTGGTACAAGACTAATCATAAAATTACTAGCAAGATCGATTTGCTCATCTTCACTCGTCCTTTGATGATAAATGCTTTGGCTAGATGATCCGTCAAAACCCCATTTGCTGGTCAATACGAGCTGTTGATTGGGATCAACAGGGGTTTCTAACGACCTAATAAGTCTTCTTGAGGTTAAATCCATCAAGGCTTGTAATTTGATTTTTGCAGAGCTCTCTGTAACTGTGAGATCTTCTTTGGCCGGATAGCACTTAATTTTTTCTTTAACCAACATGTAGTAACTCGGGTATTGAAGAGCTCCTTCTTGAGTGTTGAAATCCCGACGAGTGTTATAGCGCCATTTCGATAAGTTCATCGATACATAAAGAGCCAATGCCTTCAAAGGGGATATTTCCCGTACCTGAATTGATTTACCTTCAATGAAGGCTTTGATTTTTGAGGCCTCTTCTGGATTCTCCGTCAAGTATTTCATAACATAAGCTGTATCGCTTTGTCCTGCCTTTTGAAGCGTCCTTTCGGCCGAAAACATAATTTCAGCGCTGCTACTGCTGCATGAAAGACTATCTTCAGTGCGTCTTCTTTTTTGCCGGTTACTAAGGTCCTCAAAAGATTTACGAGGACTAGGATGTGTACAAGTTGAAGCATCAGATTTAGCAGGAGAAATTATGGGCTCGATGACGTCACTTATATTTTCTGTAGAAGGTTCCATATTTTCATTCTGTAATTCCGGCCATTGAATTGCAGCCTGTAGCCAAATCTCATGTTTCTTCCGAAACTTATCTGTGCTTCTTCCAGACTGTGTCCATTTTGCATAAATGCGGTAGCAAAATCGACGACACCAGTCTTTTAAACTTGTTTCAGCACTTTCACATAACTGAACACAACTGTTATCTTTTA
This sequence comes from Atethmia centrago, assembly GCA_905333075.3. Classification (NCBI taxonomy): domain Eukaryota; kingdom Metazoa; phylum Arthropoda; class Insecta; order Lepidoptera; family Noctuidae; genus Atethmia; species Atethmia centrago. The sequence goes on along the minus strand of HG995379.1, from coordinate 21,807,635 downwards.
AAACACTGAACAAATAGTTAAAGTCGCGTAAATCTTTATGTGCGCGTGCGCATAAAGCAACGTGAATATCAAGATTTGTATTAAAATTTGGAAAATACATTGCGAGATTAGCTTGGATACAACGAGGTGTAAATCAACACTGATTTTAAAGTTACTAATAGTGACCTATTTATATAAAATCCAGGTATCCCAGGTATCCTTTGTTAAATATTGCAAGGTAATTAGTTATTGTTATAATTAGTAAATGATGCATGCTAAATTAGTGTATTAAGAGCCATTTAGTAATTAAATAATAGCAATGTTCTTATCAGTAATCATTAGTGCATCAGTTTTATATGTAAACCTTAAGTCCCTAATTATATATCCTAATTAGCTTATATCTTCTCTAATTGGCTGCTCAGAAATGTTATTGTAATAAGGTAAACCTTTAGAAAAACGGTTTTAATCAACAAAATAAACAAAAAATAAAAAAATTGTGTTATAAAATAAACATCACTCTTTATCCCAGAAAGTGCACATTTGGCGCACTATGTGTCTTAGTATTAAATATAGCTCTTAGTATTAGCATTATGATATTAGAGACCGCTACTTGAAACAAGCCCGGAATCAGGAGGGAGAGAGCTCGATACACTCATTTTCATAGTAAAATTTCACATTTTCTCAAATTACTCCCGAAATATGGGAGTTATGAAGAAATTCATCACCACAAGTTATGAAGGCATTAAGTAATCGAATAAGATGGCATCATTAGTTTGGCATAATTTTACTCTTTTTTTTTGGACATGTCTACGTCCAACCGCTCCCATACATTCGTTCCACTGTGCCTCGGTACTATAACCGGCATGAGTCGTGAGCACAAACTGACACCTGCGCAGTAGTTCATTTTTCGGTCTCTTTGGCGGAATGAAGAAGGCGGGGGGCGCCGAGGCTGCACGCGATTGGTTCGTCAGTCGATGCTCGTCGTCTATTGGACTCTCACGTGTCATTCGGCTACTGTACACTTTCGTGCAATTTTAGTGACTTACGTTTTTGATTTTGATATAGTTTATTTTTGTTAATTGGTATTTGTTATGTGTTTTTAAATTGTCACATGAACTCTTCAAAAATGCCGAGGAGAAAAAAATCAGTTTTAAATAGACAGGCAAGGCAAATGGTGTATTCAGTGTATTGTTTCATTAAGAGCAACGCTGAGTTAGGTATTGAAAAAATTTTCCGGGTATTTTATAAACCACACTGCGGAGGCGACCAACACCTCAATAGCAACTAGTACGGCGGATCGTTGAAGAAGCCAATGATTCAGAATTTGTGACCGTATTCAGAACGCCAGGAAAGAAAAGACCTAGAAAACACCCTGTCACAGATGTGGATAGTTTTGACCATTGTGTATTCACAATTACCACCTCACCAATAAAGAAATGCCTACCGTTGAAAAACTACGACAGAAGTTGCGGGAAGATATACATTTTCAAGGGTCTGAGCGCAGTCTTCGCCGTATAATCAAAATGTTGGGTTTCAAATGGAGAAAAACCGAGAATAACCGGAAAATATTGATTGAACAATCCAATATTCGCTTCCAGGTATATACATATATAATGTGCCTCTTCATTTTCCAAGTCACGTAGTGTTGCTGTTAAAGCTTTAATAGTCATAAATCTTATTTATTACTTGTAAATCTTAAGATCAACCAACATGCATTGGCAAAAGTATGGATTATGAAAAAAAAACTATAGATTTCTCGGGCTTGAGTATTTTGATTCTTGAGAGCAGTGGTGACGGACACGACATAAGAGTCGAAGGTCGTAGGTTCTAACCCAGACAGGCGCTTTAATTTGTATAAATTATTTCATCACCATTGCTCTCAAAACAGTGAAGGAAAACATCGTGAGGAAACTGGAATGTCATAGAACCGAAAATTCGAAGACATGTAACATCTACCAACTTGCACTAGGCCCGCGTGGTGGGTTACGGTCCACTCCCTCTCACAGAGAGAGAGAGGCCTGTGTCCCAATCATGACATTTCATTTGGATTCCCAGAATACTTATGTAGGAACTTACCTACTCATTTTTTTCCAGCGAATAACATATTTGAAAAAAATGCAAACATTCCGGGAAAAGGGAAGAACACGTCCCATTCAACGTCTCAGGCATGGTCAGATGGCACAACAAAAGGCCTAAAAAAGCCTATATCAAAAGGGCAACGAGTTGTGATAGTCCACGCAGGAACTGAGTTAGGTTTTGTGCCAAATGCCCTGCTCACATTTAAAGCAGGCACTAAGTCGGGGGACTACCACGATAATATGAACTACGAAAATTATGAAAAACGGCTTCGCACGCAGCTGATTCCTAACATTCCTCCTAAATCTGTTTTGGTAGTAGATAATGCATCCTACCACAACAAACAGTATGATCCTGCACCAAGTTCAAATGCCAGGAAGTCGGAGATGCTGGGGTGGTTAAGAGAAAAAGGATTCAACACGAAGAATGAATGCTGAAGCCCCAACTACATCATTTAATAAACATTAATAAAGATCTATTCAAAAAATTTAATATAGATAAGATTATGGCTGAACACGGCCACGATGTAATAAGATTACCTCCATACCACCCAGACCTCAATCCCATTGAGATGGCATGGGCTGCAATAAAAGGATATGTCGGCAGTAAGAATGTGACGTGGAACGTAAGTCACGTAACGAATCTTATTAAGGAAAAAGTAAATGTAATGGGAGCTAATGAATGGACAAAATTATGTCAAAAAGTGAAGGAAATTGAGAAGGAATACATAAACAACGATCACATAGTGGATGCAATGTCAGAACAATTTATAATTCACGTTGGTGACGATGACTCCGAGACCAATTCGGAGGATGAGGACAGTGACGATGATGAGGAGATGAGTGATCAAGTGGCCTCTTACCAGCACCAACGCAGCGTCTAGTTTTATGGAAGGCATATTACCTATTCCTCTGGATTGAGACGAATTTTGTATAAACAAAAATAAACAAAGGAAAAACGCTTCTAACCAGATTATAATTGTTTTATTGAGATAATTATATTTTCCCGACAGTTTCTTCATCAATAGTAACATCACATAAGTCAAAGTAACGGTTAAATTTGTTTCTTCACTATTTTAGCTGTAAATGAAGAAAACATTTGCCGTAGTATCAGTAAAGGTCAAGTAAAAGTTAATACTTTGACTGATTTTGTTGATGAAGAAACTGGCCGTAAGTCACAATGGCCTGCAACATTACTGTATCAAAGTAAAATTTTAAGTACCACTAATATTTTAATTATAGTTTGCGTAAGCCCTATAATCAATCATTTGAGCTAAAGCGATACTAAATAAATTTGGCCGAAAGTGTATATGCGTGAGCTTGCCCCCACTACTGCCCATCTGTGCTCACGACTCGTGCCGGTCAGTATTGGACCCCTACACTTGTGCTGCCATCTCGTTGAGGCGCGCGTGGAATACATACACACATACGTGCCGTCGACATGGGCCTAGTCCTTATCGGACGGCGAGCTACCCATTGCTCACCGTCCGCAAGCCTGCGCCTACAGTGGCCAGAAATCTGCCCGGGATTCCCGACGCCCAGGGCGTCTCCTGCGGCGGTTTCGTGGTCTCTTAAGGCTGTGCTGAAAACAATTGTTTTAAGCTTAGTTTTCAAAACACTATTTATTGCTGTGAGCGCATCATCGTATGTGTATATATTTGTTAAAGCAAACTAAGAAAATTATTTAAAAAGGAACCCGTCTGCAAAAAAAAAAACACATAAGTAACTTAAAAGAGAAAAACAGGCATTATAATCTATAGAATTTTGGTATCGCCGAGCAAAACAGCTTTTTTCTCTCTTTCCAGTTATGTGGTTTTGCAGTCGGGTTTCTTGTTTTTTTAAATAATTTGTTTTATTTCAAGCTTTTTCCTTTTATTAATATAGATTTGGGATTGACTCATTGCTAGCTTTTATTTGATACCTACCAATAACATTATAATTTATTAAAAAAAAACCTTCCCCTCCCTTTTTTGTATTTGCAGGTGCATTATATAATTATTATGTAGCCAATGTCACTCTCACAATTAAGACGAATCTAACGAAACCACATATAGGTATTAAAATCCACCAAGCTGTTTAGGCTACGGAGCGTGCCAAAGAAATAGACATACAACATACACAGACATAGACATACACAGACATACACACAAAGAAATGTACATACATACATTCATTCATGCTCTCGAAAACATTACCACACAACCCTTCTGGGGCAGTCAGGTAAAAAGGATAAAATTAATTGTTTTCACAGAGCAATATATTATGCTTAACAGTTATTATCATTTTTTTAATCTCCACAATGTTTTTCTAGTGGCGGCTGCAACAACCGGGCGCGGTATGGAGTTAACAGCGGCCGGTCGAGCGCACGTGGAACGTAAGAAGAGAGCGGGCTCCAAGACGTCGTTACAGCCCACCGACATTGTCAACAAGGAAATCGCAGAGAAAAGGAAAAGGGACAAGGCGTGTAAGTACCAATGCTGACCACACCTACAGTTAGATAATTATTTCTCAAAAAAATTACAAATATACTTACAGAGAAAACAAACAAAAGTAGGTTGTGCAGTGCTATGTGCCATTAAGCGTCGCTTAAGATGAAATACTGCTGCATTTTGTCACTTATCTTAGTACAAACATTGGGTTCATCACGTCATCGTCAATATTTCAGCTGAAAGACGTCCACTGCTAGACATAGCCCTCCTCCTGCCTTCTCGGATGAGACAGCATCTTTTTAAACATTACCCTACGATTGGACTTCGCTGCAATTGGGTAAAAATTTAAGTGCATTATGGTGAATCTGCAGTGATAGCCCGCGAAATTCAAATTTTCATACGTTCTTTGCAATTTGCAGGTCAGAACGAATCATATTTTGATCAAGATACAACCTGACACTGACCTGCAAATTGCAAAAAACGTAAGAAAATTTGAAGTTCGCGGGCTTACCACCTGCAAATTCACCTTAAATGTTTTCATGAAAGATTTTGCTCAAATGAGTGTTATCGCCTATCAACTAGCTTGCTGACTGGCTAATATTTTGCTACACACGAGAAAATGGTCCAAACGGTTTCCGTCTGTTCGCCGACTTTTTATAGCTTATCTGTCGAATCATTAATCATGTCCGTTTGGCAGTGAACTAGTTTGATATCTGAAAAGGGGCTTAGAGAACATATTTTTGCTCTCGGAAATTCTAAAAAAGTCAAAGCACACACTGATCTACTATTAGTATATTTGTATGCAAACAAAAGTCGTCTAAACTTCATAATCCTGAAGAAAAGTGAATAAAAACTTGCCTTTATGCTCTAAAACGGCTCTTTTTATCCTTAATACCCTTAGATCCATCCATGTCTCATCCACTCGTCTTACACATAAAAACTGAATGAAGAAATATGCATAAAAAAGAAATTTGGTTGATGCCTAAAGTTGCTCACCAACTCACATCAACAAAATCTATTTTAACTTTGTTGTAAAAATAACGGTTCTTTCCTTTAAAAAAACGTAATTCCTGCAAATAATTTATTCCAGTTAACTTAAGACGCTGACAACACCTAAACCGCGGTCACTGTCAGATTGCATAGAAAAGAAAGAGAAGTGCGATGACACAACGCTTGTAATTTATTGCAAAATATGAAGCAAATATCTATTTACTCAAAATTAAGTTGAGTAATCGACAATAAGACGTTCTTGTTATTAATTAAATACGTAACGTATGTTGATATTTAATACAGATATTTTGGATTAGAACTCAAGGTAAGAGGTTAGTTTAACGTTAGTTTGTAACGAGAGTTTTTTCAAAACGTGTTTTGGTAACAACCAAGTTCTGGGAAATATGTTCAAAATTAACATATATTTTTTCCGCTACCACAAACCTTACAGATTTGGCAATTTTTTTCTTGAGAGAAGCCTATTTTGGTCAATTGGGTCTTGTCAGTGCCTTAAGGGGATGATTTTGGACTGTTATTTTTGTTGACAGCACCACTCTGACTCAAGTATCTGTCAAGTAGAGAATAACTACAATTTTGACACGAAATCTGCATAAAAAAAGAATCAGTTGGTGCTATTTTTAAAATGTAGACCATAATCCATCTGCCTAGCCCTTCTCAACTATTTTGGGGTTGGTTTCCAGTCTATCCGGGTGCTGCTGAATACCAGTAATTCACATGGAACGACTGCCTATCTCACCTCCACATCCCACTTACTGGGTAGCACTACTGGTAGTCAGACTTTTGGGCTTCTGACTACCCGTAACGACTGCCAAAGATCTAAGAATGACAGCCGGGACCAACGGCTTAACGTGCTTTCCGAGGCATGGAAGGACATGTAATGGATGGTCACGAACCGACCGCGGCAAGCGTAGCTTAACCTTCTATCGACCTGTGCGGCTGTTACCATTTTAGCCACGGGGCCCTGAAAATTGGGACCACGTTCTTTATAATTTGTTGAAAAATTTCAGTGATGCTGATGAGAATACCGGGACAACATTATGAGAATGTCAGGTCGCCTAGCTCCACGTCCTTGTTAGCAAAGGAGGGATTGGTACGTACAGATTGTTTGTGATTACCGTGATCATACATATATTCTTGGAAACATCTATTTGTGAACGTGAAAAACTCAACATTTTACTCCTTAAAAAAAATTATTATTATTATAGAAAGACTAGCTTCGCCCCGCGGTTTCACCTTCATAAGTCTCGATCCCGTGGGGATATCGGCATTAATGTATCCTATTTCCTAATCCAGGTCATGGTCTACCCATCTGCCAAATTTCATCTAAATCTGTTCAGCCGTTTCAGCGTGAAAGCGTAACAAACAAACATACACACTTTCGCATTTATGATATTACTAGTTAGGATGAATGTAGATGTGGTATAGATTGCAGTTTATTGGTATTAATTTACGCTAGCATCTATCTACCTATTTTAAAACGCTGATTAATTCAAAGTCAAAACATATATATTTCAATTCCATCAATAGGCATTTTTGAAAGTCAACATTAATAAGTGAAATAGAACAAAATACAATAGAATAGATTTATTTGTCAGAATATTGTACAAAGTTGTTATGTGGTATTACGATCATAATATTCTGCCGTTTCCGGCGTACAAATATAGTTTTTTAATTATGGGTCATCATTAGGTACATTAAAATTAAGTTATTCATTTAATTACAAATAATTTAAAATAAATTGAACAATAGTTGTAAAAGAGATTAATTATATAAGTCAAAATTCAATAAGGTTAAAGCCGATCGTCCACCGCCAACTAAACTAAGTTAGTTTAGCTCAGCTTGCATAGTTGAGCCAGGTTTTCATACATGTGCGTCCACCGCAAACTATGCCAGCTAAGCTACGTAAAATAGCCCAGCTAAGTCGAACTAACATAGTCGTGTTGGCTGATCCGTAACTACGTGAGCTAAACTAAGCGCCTCTCACTCCCTTGCCTTACCCCTCTGGCGCACTTAGTGTTGTTCGAACGTGTTTGTACAGTGAGCGATCGTGCGCAGGTAGTGAAACTTATTTTTTGGTGGACGGACAACTTTAGTTTAGATTAGCTTAGTTTAGTTCGCTGAGTTTAGTTTTCACTTAGTTTAGTTGGCGGTGGACGATCGGCTTAAGGGTATAAAATATGATTTATAGGCAATAATGTCAAATATTTAGGTAAATTTTTCATTTATAAAATCTTCAGTCGAGTAATAACATTTGCTTAAAAGAAAGATATATAATTTACATTTATAATTTACATGGGCTATTTCTATTGTTGTTTTTCTTTACTGTTTATTTTTATGTTCACTTGTTTAGTATAACTTTTGTTTTTAGTATAAGTTTTCAATTTTAATTTTATGGGTGCTAATGCCTGAAATAAACAATTATTATTATTATTATTATTATTATTAAATGTTCTGAGGCTGAGAGTTTTTAAGCCATCAGGTAATTTGTTATAAAAAGCAATGGAAATGCAGTGTACATTATTAGAAAACAATTTAATTCTAAGGAATTGAATCTAATAACGCATTCCAAAAAGTGGTATTGTAATATTTACAGTATCTTTCGCCTTATCCCGATAGCTTATTTTTCTTCCATACATCTTTATCAGTCGTTATAATCTCAGATCTTCCTTAGTCATAATCATAATCATTTGTTAACATAGATACAAAATAAAATAGTTGTTATAAAAACAATTACAGGCGCGCTATGTTATACCAGTAGGCGTACAAATATTTGGGCGGATTTCCGGCCACCGTAGGCGCGGACTTGCGGACGGTGAGCAATGGGTAGCTCGCCGTCCGGTAAGGACCAGGCCCGGGTCGACGGCGCGTTGTATTCCACGCGCGCCTCAAAGAGATGTCGTCAGCACAAATGTAGGGGTCCACTAGGGCCGATGCCTGCCGGGGTCGCGGGAAGGTACTAATGGGTCACCGAGGCCCCTGGCAACACAGGCAACGGAAGGAATACGGGTGGGTTTTAGTCAGTAAGAGTCTGACACACCCTCCCGCTGCGCCCAGAGCGGGAGAAGTTATTTCATGATTTCCCATCCAAAAAAAAAGGCGTACAAATATTTGTGGATATCATTGATACTAAAATTGATAACATAATTACATTAATCAAACGATAATTGATTTTCTCAAAAATAAAAAATAAGCTTTCTTTTTACCATGGTCTCGATAAACAATTAATCTTTCTATGTACCCAGACGGACGTGACATGGCGTGACCTCACGGTACACAAACTGCTGCAGGAGTACCAGCTAACCTTCCAGCCTTACTTCGACGAGCAAATATTCCTCGTCATCCGCGAGGCTGAACTGTTGGAACAACTTGGTAAGAAAATTAAAATCATAAGTCGTTAATTGAAATTAGACAGAAAATCAGCAATTTTTATGTCAAGCCCCCAAAACGCCCCGCACTTCACCACTTCCCAATGTTGTGGCAGAAAAACTCCCCAGCTGAAGACATGACCTAAAGGCGCCCACAGGTGACTCCACTGTTTAGTCGGCGTTGACCGCATTATTTGCCAGTAAAAAAATGAGCTGGTTTCATGTACACTGTCATGAACCTTTTTTAATTCGATTAAAACATCGAAATGGCTGTCTGCGGGCGCGCCCGTATACATACAGCCATACGGTGGAGGTCTGCCCGGCTTGGGCAGAGCACCGCCGTGTCCTCGTTGATGCGATCGGCGGCAGAGACCTCTCGCGTCCGGCCCTGGTTCAATCCATGGTACGGAGCGAGAGGGCATGGGCAGCCGTCACCTCCTTCTGCGAAGCAGTATTGCTCGCGAAGGAGGAGGCGGAACGGTTGAGGGAAAGGCAAATCTCGCGCCCTCTCGCCCCTAGCCGCCGCAGGAGACGCCCTGAGCGTCGGGAATCCCGGGCGGATTTCTGGCCACCGTAGGCGCGGGCTTGCAGACGGTGAGCAATGGGTAGCTCACCGTCCGGTTAGGACCAGGCCCGGGTCGACGGCGCCTTGTTTGCCACGCGCGCCTCAAAGAGATGTCGTCGGCACAAGCGTAGGGGTCCACTAGGGCCGATGCCTGCCGGGGTCGCGGGAAAGTACCAAAGGGTTATCGAGGCCCCCGACAAGACAGGCAACGGAAGGAATACGGGTGGGTTTTAGTCAGTAAGAGTCTGACACACCCTCCCGCTCCGCCCAGAGCGGGAGAAGTTATTTGAGGATATCCCACTCAAAAAAAAAAAATACAACTGCCAATGTAAGTGGAAAATTAAATTTACCTTTATTGCATTTATATACAAGCGATTTGGTTATCACATTAAATAGTACAACGGTTAACACGAATTCATATATGTCTGTTCAAAAACCTATTTAATTAAATCTCATAACAGCTATCATATTTTCATCACCAAATTAACAATACAATCATACACACTGACTTGATTTAACAAAGAACAGGCTTTCAGAAAGTTCAGATTACAGCTCCATAACTGCGATTCACAGGTTTCGACCTACCACCATGCATTCGCGACGTAGCCATGCAGAAGTCTCGGCTGTACTACGAACTGGAAGCGCTAACCATCGTGATAGGAAAGTACAACGCGAGCACGCTCTCACTCAGTCCTTCGGAAACCTTCCTCATGAAGAAACATCTTCTGGACATGGAGAGGCACATCCTGCCAGGGCTCACTAGAGTCACGTGGACTTCGCTCGCCATTGGAGAATATATCAAGGATATTACTAAAGGTTTGTTTGAAATATACATAAGTACATGACTGTGTTTACCTATTTCTGCCGCGAAGCATACGTTCCACTTTTAATATCGTTCTTTGATTTTGAGTAGTTGTCAATTTAAACGAAAACAAGAATGTCCTTCTCAGTCATTCTGTTCGTGTCCGATTGGAGGTCGATCCGGTAGTTAACATATTTTTCTATGCTATTGGATGACAAAAGTGGTCACCACCGCCAATGGATATCTGCAAATCCAGAGACATCGGAAACGTATGCGTTGCAATACTAGAGAGAATATCGTATGAAACGGTAACACAGCAACGCAGTGCTGGAATCATCCAGTATTTTTATTATACTTGGACATCATAATCATCAGATTATAAACAAAGAAATAAAGAAAAATATTTATTTGGGGCACGCACAGGAAATTCAACAAGACATAAAACTAACAAAATCATAAAAACATTAAAAAGATAACATAATACTTAGTGAAAACAAAAACAAAATAGAAGACCTGTGCGAGGCCAAAAAAGGTCCTATCTCAGCATGATGCTGCGATATTTATTAAAAAAACTAATACCGCAGCGCTGGTATTCTGATAGAGCCCGCTGTGATGCCACTGTTTTATCCTCGTAAGGCCCAACGACCTAATTTAATGACAAAAAAATTTTGACACTCCGGCCCGAGACACTATTTAAAATCATTTAAATTATATATCTAATCATAAAAATATATATCGACCTAAATTTGGGTTGGGCCTTACGAGGATATGATGTCCAAGTATAATAAAAAGACTTCAAGACGCTGACAACACCTAAACCGCGGTTACTGTTAGACTGCATAGAAAAGAAAGAGAAGTGCAATGACACAACGCATGTAATTTATTGCAAAATATGAAGCAATTATCTATTTACTCATAATTGAGTTGAGTAATCGAAAATCAAAAACAACCAAGTTCTGCATTCAAACAAGACGTTCTTGTTAATAATTAAATACGTAACGTATGTTGATATTTAATACAGATTTTTGGATTGGAACTCAAGGTAAGAGTTTAGTTTAACGTTAGTTTGTATCGAGATTTTTTTTTCAAAACGTGTTTTGGTAACAACCAAGTTCTGAGAAATACGTTCTAAATTAACATATATTTTTCCGCTACCACAAACTATACAGATTTGGCAATTTTTTTCTTAAGACAAGCCTATTTTGGTTATTTGGCTCTTGTCAGCGCCCTAACAAGACAAGAAAAATACCAGTGTCTTCCATAGATAATGGAATTCACGAGCGCACGTCGTGTGACTTTTATGTCATTGTAGTATGGTACAGGAATGATTGACGTGCGTCCGTGAAATGCAACAATGTACCTATGTCATGAAAACAGGTGAACATGCCTTACAAGCTGTGTATAAGCAACTGAAGATGGTGGAGAAAGAGGTCCAATTCCTGGTGGATCAAGTGCAATCCTTCGACCTTTATCCGCTCTTGAAGCCGGAGAACTATGTGGACCCTGAGACCGGCGTCCCTGATCCCACGTGGCTCTATCCCTGCAAGGTAGGAACCTTTTTTGTTTGTTGATCTTCTACCCGTCTACAGATAAACCAGAAAAAGTTTGCGCTTCGGTTATCTTTGTGTTTCCAAATCTATTTACTCAAAATTGAGTTAAGCAATCGAAAATAAAAACAACCAAGTTCTGCATTCAAATAAGACGTTCTTGTTATTAATTAAAATACGTAACTTATGTTGATACTTAATACGGATATTTTGGATTGGAACTCAAGGTAAGAGGTTAGTTTAACGTTAGTTTGTATCGCGATTTTTTTTTTCAAAACGTGATTTGGTAACAACCAAGTTCTGAGAAATATGTTCAAAATTAACATATTTTTTTTCCACTACCACAAACTATACAGATTTGCCAATTTTTTTTTCTTATTACAAGCCTATTTTGGTCATTTGCCTCTTGTCAGGGCCTTAATGTCTATTACAAATAATCCTTGCGGAATAAATTATAATTATAAAATACTTAGTATAATATAATAATAATTTTATTTAATAAAAACGTTTACAAACAGTGTACATTTAGCCAACAGTAGTAAATTTACTATACATTTATAATGCCTTTTTTTTTGGTGGGAAATCATCAAATAACTTCTCCCGCTCTGGGCTGAGCGAGAGGGCGTGTCAGACTCTTACTGACTAAAACCCACCCGTATTCATTCAGTTTCCCGTGTTGCCAGGGGCCTCGGTAACCCTTTGGTACCTTCCCGCGACCCCGACAGACATCGGCCCTAGTGGACCTACGCTTGTGCTGCAGACATCTCTTTGAGGCGCGCGTGGAATACAACGCGCCGTCGAGCCGGGCCTGACCCTTACCAGACGGTGAGCTACCCATTGCTCACCGTCCGCAAGGCCGCGCCTACGGTGGCCGGAAATCCGCCCGAGATTCCCGACGCCCAGGGCGTCTCCTGCGGCGGCTAGGGGCGAGAGGGCGCGAAATTTGCCTTTCCCTCAATCGTCTCGCCTCTTCCTTCGCGAGCATTACTGTTTCACAGAAAGAGGTGACGGCTGCCCATGCCCTCTCGCTCCGTACCATGGCCTGAACCAGGGCCGGACGCGAGAGATCTCTGCCGCCGATCGCCTCCAAATATTTATAATGCCTAGTAAAAAAACTAAAGCTAAAATAATTTGAATTACTATTAATGACGGTTCGGAATTAAAATGTTAGGACCCGCCCGATCTAGGTTTATTCAAACCTGTGTTTCAGGCCATCACTTTACATTTCAATTATATTGGGTCATATATTTTTTTGTAAAACTACGATGCAAGTGAAACTTTAGTGAAGCTGATGCGAGCCATGGGCGCCGCCATATTGGCCTTGGCTGCTCTGCCGAGCGCCTATCACTTTGCCCCTACTCCGCGGCCGGCTGTAATGCGACATGCGATAGATGGACGAAATAAATTGAGGCGATGTAATAAAAGTTTCACTTTAATAGTATTTTAACAACTATAAGAAAAAGCATATTGGTACATTAATCCATAACTCTAGCCTATGTAAATATACAAGATACTTACAAATAGATACACATACTTACACATAGATAATAGGTTGGGGAAAATATTTCTTCGCATTTTTTTAAGAAAATTCAAAACATTTTTTTAATATTGTTTATTTACATTTAACTAAAGTATGTAGGTACCATTTTGTTCGATAACTTTTTGCCATCTTGGTCCATCTTTTTTGGTCATGATCCCATTGCTATAGAAATTTTGGGACTTCTGATCAAAATACCGCGACAAGTGGTTTTGGCAGTCCTCTCGTGATGTTAACCTGACACTGCATAAAGAATTCTGAAGAGACCGAAACAGGTGGAAATCTGAAGGTGCAAGGTCAGGACTATACGGCGGATGCATTAACACCTCCCAGCCAAACTCTCTTAATTTTTGCTGAGTGGCTAAAGATGTGTGAGGTCTAGCGTTATCATGATGATAAACCACTCCCCTTCTGTTGATTAATTCCGGCCGCTTTCTCTCAACTTCTTGCTTTAATCTAATCAGTTGTTCATAGTAGAGTTCAGAATCGATGGTCCTGCCTAGTGGTAACAGCTCATAATGAATAATGCCCTTCCAATCCCACCACACACACAGCATCACCTTGTTGCGAGTTAATCCGGGTTTCGCCACAGTTTGTGAAGCCTGACCGGCCTTTGACCACGACCTTTTTCGCACGTTCTTGTCGTACGTGATCCACTTTTCATCACCAGTTATCAGCTTCTTCAAAAATGGTTCGGTTTCATTACGTCGTAATAAAGAATCACAAATGAGTACACGGTTCATTAGGTTTCTTTCAGTGAGCTCGTGAGGTACCCAAATATCGTGCTTTTTTGTGTACCCAGTTTTTTTCAAATGCGCCAAAACTGTTTTGTGGTCAATTCCCAGTTCTTCAGCTACGTCGTAACTACTGATATGCCGATCTTGCTCCACTTTTTCAAAAATGGCATCCATTTTATCCCTAATAGGGCGACCAGAGCGACGTGCATCTTTGACATCAAAATTTCCGGATTGAAAACGCTTAAACCAAATTTGTGCTACTGTCACAGACACTGCACTAGGTCCATAAACATCGCAAATTTTTTTCGCGGCTTGCGTTGCTTTTTTATCTTTTTTGTAGTAAAATTTTAAAATGTATCGAATTTCTTCATTAGATTCACTCATCGTGACGGTACGAAAAACAAATGAACATCACACATTTTCCTAATTTGAATTTGGAATTATGTTCTTTAAAATTTAAACTTTCAATGATACCAAAACCAGCCAGATACACATAGTATTTTATTTAGAGATTTTATTACAAGTTCCTACATACTATAATGCGAAAAGACTTTTTCCCCAACCTAATACTTACGAGGGAATAAATGACATGAGGGAATGAAGACATGATAAAATTTGTAGAAGTTTTTCTGTATTTGTGTAATTGAGTATCGCTAAATATAATTTTATCATGTCTTCATTCTTTGATAATATTGTACTACATTTTTTATTTATATACAAGCTTAGTACCTTGTTGAGCCTATTATACAGAAAAGGTATGGCGGTGAAAACGGCATCAATATTTATTTTATTATTTAGAAGAGCTAAGCGGTCACACAGACAGATACCAAAACTGACTTTGCTTTATACTATTTTATGTAGACTAGCTAGTAACTTTTGCCCGCGTCTTCGCCCGCGTGCATGACGGAAAATGTCCCACGGGGACGTACTAACGGGATTAAAAGTACCATATAAGTTAATCCAGGTTATAAACTATCTGCATGCCAAATTTCATCCAAATCCGTTCAGCTGTTTTTGCGCCAATCCAGAACATACATCCAGACAAACAGACAAACATTCTTAAAACTAATTTTTGGCATCAGACTCGTTCCCATACATCGTAGCAGTTACTTTTTTCAAAAATATTCAATGTACCGTTATACTCCGTTACTATTTTATTAAATTTGTATAGATCGTCATCTATTTCTTAGGCCTTCTTCGTGGAACTAGAACACGAGCGCCTAGACCGCATGGCGGCTCTCACACGCATGTACGAGCGCATAGGTCCGATCCTCATGAAGCTAGAGTACCTGATCCTGGGCACCTGCACCGGCACGTCGGCCATGATGAATGCCTACTACACGCACTGGGAGATGAAGATCTTCTTATGTTTAGTCAGGTTAGTAAAGGCATAGATATATTGTTACAGGTACAACGCTACAGAGTTCTTTTGGCGCGTGGCCATAATCGGAACTAACGCGGCCATCTTGTCTTGTCAATACAATCTCTGTGACAATTTCAAATGTTTATCAACAACGCCCCCCTGCCAATGTCAGACAGGCGCCGAAAGATCCTTGCAGCCATAGATTTTGTATATACTACTAGCGTTATATTGGCAATGCAGAAGAGAAACAGCATAGTCTAAGCATATGTTAGAGCGAGATAGAAGACCATTCACGTACACGCTGCCGGCCTGTATCGGCCGATGTCAGTCGTGAACGAAATAAATCCCGCTTATTTTAAACGGAAAACAAACAGTATTATCTTAAAAATAATCGGAAATAACTTAACATTTAACTTAACCAATATACTACCCACTACATTTTCCACAGATTAAAACTTCAATATTTACTAACTGATGGCTAACGTTAACACGAACGAATCGAAAACGTTAATACGAAATTATCTTGAAATTTTTGAAATCATCAGCATATATGAGAAATTTTGAATTTCGTAAACAATGTTTTTATAATACACAGAATTTACAATTAAATACAATTAATAAACAGAATAAATAATAGAGGTCCTAAAATAAACTTGTGGAGCAAATGCAGCTAGACTCGAAGCCATTAATCACAACCTTCTGGGTTCTATTTGTTATGTAGGAGACAAACCAGCGAAAGAGATTCCCGCGGATACCATTGTATGCGATTTTATCACGGAGCAATCTATGGTCAAATTTATCAAATGCTTTGAAAATCAGTATATACCGCGTCAGTTTGTTGCCTATTATCAATATTTTCGGAAAGCTGTGTTGTAAATATTAAGACATTACTTAAACAAGATCTATCTTTAACAAAACGATGCTGCTTCTTAATTAAGACTTGGCGAATAAATGGATAAATCTCACTAAGAACAAGCCTTTCAAAGAGTTTAGACAATGCTGATAATATAGAAATATCTCCACGTCATACTTAGACCCACGTTTCTGTACTGGCACTATATTTGCGCGTTTCCACACATCAGGAAAGACACCATACGAAATACACATGTTAAATATTTTAAATATGGGATAGCATACTGTATTAAAACTATTTTTTTAACCATCGTGGGAATACCGTCTGGACCTTTGGAGGAATCCAGCATTTTTAATTCTTTACGAATATTATCGGGAAATTACAATTTGTATAAGTTGATATCATGATCAGCACTTGTAGATGGAGGTTCCCAACAATCGGGGTCAAATGTGGAAGGTTCAAACACCGAGTGAAAAAGCTAGAGAGTAAATTACATGTTTTAGTAGGATCACTGGTCGTATTTTGTTTATAGTGTATAATGTAAGGAAATCTATTTGTGGTTAGTTATTGACCAATAAAGGTATTGAATTTGAGCGTATTGGATACAGGATGAACTTGGGGAACAGAGTGCGTAGTTGGCCAAATCCAGACTTATTAGCAAACAATAAAAAAAGAAGTTCAGCACTTTTTTACAAACGCGGGTGTCCTTCACCACTTCCTAGCGTTTTATCACTTCTCCGCTTCGACTAAAACTGCATCATTAGATTGAATACTTAAACACTTCGTTTAAATACAGAGTTGCAAAGTAATGGTCTGTTTTCCAGATTGACCCTAGAAAACTTGGAAGACTTCCAGCAGAACCTTAGCGGAAACGTGCCTATGTTCCAAGTTGACGCAGTGTTGGTGCCCCCTGACATCACCATGCGGCCTACACAGACGGAAGTGTGCAACATACTCGGATATGACGCCAAAAATTATCTTAGCAGGTGAGTTAGAAAAGTCTGGTAGCAGGTGAGTGAAAATACATTTCTTTATGTCTAAACGTCACGCACATTAAATTAATCAGAGAACGAAATATAATTATACCTAAACTACCAGCAGGCTTAGCATCACGCTTTCTATTTCTACGAAGAATAGGCACAGCTCTTTCTATACAAAGTGACATTTCGTTTCTCCATTTTTGACATGGCACCGTAAAAATCCTTCTACAATCTGTCATTTTGTCTTTAGTAAACGATCTTTGTCTAGATCCTTTTTTATGTAGACTATTTCAGAAGAATACTGCAGAGATGTGGTGTACCATTTACATTGTATTCAATTAATACATATATTTACAAAACATATAGGTACTTAGTTATAATACCTCTCTCTAAAATCCAGAAACAATACTCATGACGTTTTCAGAAACTTCCCGGGATTTAAGAAATTGCAAATTATTTATCGCACTTCACATTTTTAACAAATTATTATTCCAAAGACTTTTATAACGTTTTTAAGGTTCCGTAATACTAGTAAAGTGTCTTGTATACGCATAGGCAAATGATATCAAACTTATCTGGTTATTGTGTGCAATTACTGGATTATATAACAAATGTACGAGACAGCTTTGATTTCCAGCGATTGCCGTAAAAACTACCATCGGGCCAATCTGCCCAAAATCCGCACGAAATATGGGTATACCACATCTGCCTAACTCTTCTGAGAATACAGGCGTGAGTATTATATGATTCTTTTCAGGTTTACAACATTCCCCCGCTGGATGAAGAAGACCTGCCGCCCATGTGCTCCACAACGCATAGCAGAGGCGACTGGTAACGAGTTCTTCACATGGTCATTCTTCGAAGACATTCTCCGCGTGGAAGCCATAAATGACATCTCGCTGCTTATACAAGACACCATCTTTAGACTCACTTCGGATATCAGCACTTATATACTCAAGTATGTTTTTTTTAATTTTACTGGATAGTATTAGTCATTTTAATATGAACCTTATGACAATGGAATAAGATTTTGATTTATTTCATCTTCGTAAGGATCATATTACGACGTTCCGTTACGTGCACTCATTAATTGCAAAGCTTCCTTCTAAATCATTCTGGTATCTATTGTAGTTTGTTAATGGAAGTATAGTTTTGAGACCATGAAATACTGTGTTTTCCGTGTCTTCCTTATTATTAGGCGTTATTTGAAATGAAACTTAAAAAAGACCTTTTATACATCTAATACATTAAAGTCGATTTTCGTGTCTGTCTGTGTGACCGCGTGGGTCTTCTAAACTACGCAATAGATTGGATTTGTATGCGGTCTTCATCATAATTTAGAAAATTTATTCCGGAAGGTTTATGTATATTACACTCATATTTAACTTAGATATAATAAAGAAATCTTCATGTTTTGTTATGTAAAAAGAACCGTGCGAAGCAGGAGCGTGTCGCTAGTTAAATATAAAGGTCCAGTGGCGCTAAATAGCTCTTATAAAAAAAAACCGCTCGCTTTGGGTCGTTAAAAAAAAAATCATGTGTCCCAAAAATAATCTCATACGTCAAAAAATTCTATCAACAACACAAATCCAATCGCTTTTCTCAGTGAACTAAATACAATAACTTTTTCTAGATGGTACAAATACTCTCACCTCTGGTCATTCGACAAGAACCTCTCCTGCGAGAAATACGTACAGAAATTCGATCAAATCTACAAATACGACGAGAAATTCTTCTTTTTCGAAGACATCATAGCCGACCTCCATGAACACGTAAATTTTGTCGACATAGGTGCTATAAGGGTGAATCTAAGGCCCGTTATAAAGCAGATACAAGACCATGCGCAAGAGTGGAAGGATATATTAGGAGCGTGCATTGCAATGAAGACCAGAACTGGCATGCATGATCTGAAGAATCAAGTTGATGTAAGTTCGCTTGTTTTTCAGACAACTCGAAGCCTAAACCGCTAGGTCAAGAAGCTTGAAACTTAATGATAGTCATGCGGTGCCATCAAATTAACGTCACGATAATATCGCCGTGTATATAAGCGATACCGATTCGTTACGCAATATTACCGTCGCGCTCGGTAGGCGATATCGCGCGGCAAACATCACTCCCCCCTCACCGCGAGTGTTTGCATTTCCGAGTTCGTTTGAGATTGTGGCGAATTCATAGTTACTCTGTGTACTCATGTTTACTAATGAGCGGCACAAAACTGACTAAACAGGAGACGGACTAGTATCACTACCGAACGCGTTAGCGATGTCGTACCGATTCGGTATCGCTACCGACCGCGATATCGATATCGCTTATATCTGAATAAGCCTTGATTCATTCATTTTTCATTGAGTTTCTATTGAACTTGGTGGCACGGCCAGACTTTCGCTATTTTTCTCACGCTCGTGGAGATGGCTTCTGAAGCTCTACGGAAGGAAAAATCATCTCCAAAAGGCATAGGATAGGGCATGAAAGTTTGTGTGGAATTTCATTTTTTATTTATTTATTTAACAGTTTATGTACACACATATAAACAGACAAGAAGAAAGGAACAGAAAAATACGTACAAAGGTGATGCTTATTTCTAATGAAATCTCTTCCAGCATACCTCGTTAATGGATGGAATTTCGTTATTTTTGCCGATCAGAAATCCCATCAGCCACACGGCTTGTAAAATATATTTTTGTAAAAGAAGAGGAACGAGTTTTTATAGTATTGAGTGGCTTACAAGCTATAGTCGGACTTATAATTAGCTAAAATGACACTTCTTGCTGTCATTTCGTTAAAAAAATGTTCTAAGTTATTGACAAAATGACGGTAAGTGTCATTTTACTGCAGTAATTAAAACTCCTAATTTAGTAGATCAACCTGAGAGTGCGCCTTTGCCTATGGATATCTGCAATACCAAAGCGATGTCTAACTTACGAAAGTTAGGAAGTCTTTTATGTGTCTATAAATACACCAGCACCCCCTTTTACACACACAACAAAGCAAATGCCGATTATCTATAGAAATAAGTAGAAGTCTAGCAAAGCCTTACAAACTGTACATTTTTATTGTTGTTACTAGCTGCTGCCCGCAACTTCGCCCGCGTGGCTTTTTAGGGTTCGGTACCACAAAATGAAAAAAAACAGAACCCTTATAGGATCACTCGTGTGTCTGTCTATCTGTCAGATCCGATTTGCTCCGAATCTACTGGACCGATTAAGTTGAAATTTGGAACACTGTCAGTGACCCAAACACGGACGTGTAACGTAAATAAATGAATTTTGAATAAGAGGGTCACTTTTGGGGATAAATTAGAATATAAAAAAAGTTTTGCAAACTGAACCGTGTGACATATCAAATAAAAGAGCTTACTGTGAGAGTTTCAAATCTATTTTTTTATATTAAAAATATTAAAATAAATATATAAAAAATACAGAAAATAGTTCTATACTTATAGATTACATAACTAAACAGACAGACGTGCTGCTGGGGAGTTTGTTCCACCACTCCTTCTTCCCAGCTAAAGCACTAGGAAGTGGTGACGGGCGGGCATTTTTGGGGGACTGTCTTATGTAACTTTGACGTTCCACGCGAGTTCAACTCGCACTTGTCCGATTTTTCTAAAATAAAAGTAGCCTAAGTCAAGGCTTCTGCAGACTGGGCGACATCGCGAGCACGACAGGCAGCAATATACCTGTCGCGCCCGCAATATCGCCCCAGTCTGCAGAAGCCTTTACTCCTTATAACATCAGCTATCTGTTAGTGAAAGTCACGTCAAAAAAATTGAATAATGTTTTTTTTTGTTATAAGTACCCTTTATACTACACTCTATATACTTTCATATGCATTTAGTAAAAAGCTGTTATTTTGATATCAAAAACACACACTTCAATTTTATTTATTTGTATAGATTATGTATCATCATTATTGTTGCTTGTCATGTTGTGCGATTACGCTTTGGGTTATAATCGAAACGAAACCTACAGTGTGAATCTAATAATATACTATGATTGTAACCTGGTGTTGTT